>CP103003.1:0-1316003 GCA_024752465.1 Allantophomopsis lycopodina
GTGGCCTTTAATTGAGTGCTGCATTGGTCTTTAAAGCTGTGCTGCTGTGGCCTTGGAGCTGCGCTGCTGTGGCCTTCAATTGAGTGCTGTATTGGCCTTGGGAGCTGTGCTGCTGTGGCCTTCGAAGCTACGCTACTGTGGCCTTCAATTGAGTGCTGTGTTGGCCTTGGGAGCCGTGCTGCTGTGGCCTTGGGAGCTGTGCTGCTGTGGCCTTCAATTGAGCTGCGCTGCTGTGGCCTTGGGAGCCATACTGCTGTGGCCTTCAAAGCTACGCTACTGTGGCCTTCAATTGAGTGCTGTGTTGGCCTTAGGAGCCGCACTGCTATGGCCTTGGCCGCTGTGCTGCTGTAGCCTTGGGAGCCAATGAGAGTGCAGGACTAAATCGAAGTCATGTGATTCAATTATTGATGCCTCACCAGATTTTGAAATTCAGGCGCGAAGGGAGTACCAAAACTACCCAACTTTAATAGCCTATAACTCTACAATAGAATTTACTAAAATTAATCCGAGCTTATATATAAAGTGTAGATACTTACTAAAGGTATACTTCAGATTTTCAAATGCTCTTTCCTAGTAGGAATGGGTTATATAGGCCTTAAGGCGTACAGCCAATGAGAGTGCAGGACTAAATCGAAGTCATGTGATCCAATCCTTGATGCCTCACGACATTTCAGAATTCAGGCGCGAAGGGAACACCAAAACCACTCAGCTTCAACAACCTATAACTCTACAATGCGACGAGATGAAGGGAATCCGAGTGCAGAATTAGCATTAGGCAATTGAGGACTATTGATTGCCCGATTTTGGCGCCCTCCCGAGTCGTAGGCGCTGAGTTGGCATGTGCGAGTCCCTTCCCAAATTCCTAACCCGAACCCGGTTTGCACCGTCCCTGAGTTCGAGGTCTTCCTGAAAGCATCTGCATCCATTTCGAGCACGTTGAAATTAACGACCCTATTTGTTAAGGATCATCTATATGGATCGGGGCAAGATATTAGGAATATACCGATAAAGTGCTTCCTTATAGCAGCATTAAATCTTTAAAACACTCGATCTCTTAGTCTCCCTCTTACCTATAACACTTGTCGTCTCTAAAGGGATAAAAACCTAATTCCCCAGATTTATCATCGATTTGCCGCTACTAGAGTATCTTACTCTAATAAATCGCGAGATCTAAAATGTTTCTATATCTAGGATTCTAGATGTGATAGCTAGTGGGTCTATAATAAGTTTCCAAGCAAATAAATGCTCTTTCGATTCAGCCAGCTTTAGAGGCTTTCTTAAAGGGAATCAGTTGTCTCTGAAAAAGATCAGTCTCAAAGATACCTTCTTAATTGGTTGCACCTAGGACTCTCTATTCAGCTACATGCGCAACAACACTACTCTAGACACATTAGATTTGCATGGATTTCTTGCTTTATCTGATGGGCTAGGCACACCTTATGATGCTGAACCGATGGACCAAAAAAACTGCTGAGCCGATCGAGGCTCGTCGCACTCAAGCTCGAATTGCCATTTCAAAATATGGGTTGAAAGAGACTGGTCAATACCCTATAGCACTTATAGATGAAGATACATCTAGGGGAGTCGATACTTCTACAATAGATAGTCATCGGCTTATAGTAGTCTTACGGGCAACTAGACCACCACGTTCTGATAAATGGTAGTCTTAAGATTATTAGGACGCTCGGCTGGCTGTATTTGAATTGGGAGAGGTATTTATTTGTCTTTGGTGCTCCCTTTAATTGGGTACGATTGGGAGATACACTGGCTATAGCTTTAATAAAGATCTTCAATATTTATGAAATTCAATTCGAATCATTGATTCGTTTCAAAATGTAAAATTTTGTTATCTTCAAATCGTAGTATCAAAATTGTGCTCACTACACATTGCGCTGTCAATAGTATTAGTTGTGGTGGTTGTACTTCAATTGGAAGCACCAGCATTCGGCCCCTATATTCCACCATGCCTACACGGACCATGCCACTCGCCTTTGCACCTTTAATACTGCCTGAAGGCGGTGTATAGACATTTGGAAATTCATCGATGTTACCTAGTAAGGTGGGTTTCTCAATAGAGTAAGGAACAGATTCTACAGATGACTCATTCACACTATGCTTGTTGCTGGCTTTTGCTAAGTTTCGATTTCATTTCAATTACATCGAACTTAGATTAACTCTACTACAACTGGCAAGCCTTGCCAGCAGAACAGCAGCATGGCAGATGTATTACCACCACATAGTACACATAGCAGTGGGCAACAAGAATCTGGAATGGACGATTGGAGTGGACCTAATGATCCAGATTGTCCTTACAATTGGCCAATGTGGAAGCGCATCTACATGACTAGTATTCCGGCATTTCTCTGTATTAATGTGTTAGCATACTCCATCAACTTCAAATGTAGATTCTGACTCATATAGATCCTTCGCTTCCTCCATTTACACATCTGGAACCTCCAGCATATCAGAGCATTTTAGGGTTCCCCATACGGTATCTCTGCTTGGTCTCTCACTATTTCTTTGGGGTCTTGGGCTTGGAGCCATCATTGCGGCACCTGTCAGTGAGTATTACGGTCGCAGAATTGTATATCTAACAACTGTTCCAATTTTTGGACTTTTCATCCTGGGCTCAGGGTTAGCGCAAAACTTTGCCACTCTTGCCATCTGTCGATTCTTCGGCGGCTTCTTTGGGAGCGCGGTTGTTTCAGTAGGCGGAGGCACAAATGCAGATCTCTGGCAGCCTGCTCTAGCAGGATTTGTCTATCCTTTCTACTTCGTATCTCCCTTTCTTGGTCCAGCCCTTGGTATAACAAACTCTCCTATTTTCATAAGTTTCCATGCTGACCTTTCTAGGACCTGTCATCGGTGGTTTCGTCAGCGAGAAAAAGGACTTCCGATGGCTTGAGTGGGTAATTCTATTCATGGTCGTCTTCAACTACCTCTACTCCATTCCCCAATTTGAAACCTACAAGAAAACCATACTCCTGAAGCGTACACGCATGGAAAAACAACCCAATACGCCGCCACCACCGAAAGCCACCCTCCCCTCAAGCGCTGTCATCCAGCGTATCGTCCTCAAACCCTTTAAGATGCTCTTTGTTGAGTCCATTGTTCTCTTCATGACCATCTATATGGCGTTCAATTTCGCCGTATTTTACAGCTTCTTCGCTGCCTTTCCATATATATTTGGTGGCCAGTACGGCTTTACGGCTGGTCAGCAGGGCCTTACGTTTATCTCTATTGCCTTGGGTTGTGTTATCGGATTTCTCGCCGTGGTCTATATCGACCGGCGAACTTACCCTTCATTACAGGCAAAGTATGGCGTCGGCTCAGTGCCACCCGAGTACCGTCTCTATGGTGCAATGGTTGGTTGTGCCCTCAACCCAATCAGCCTCTTCTGGTTCGGCTGGGCCGCTGATGTAGGTGTGTACTGGTTGTGCCCTGTTGTAGCAGCTGTGCCGTTCGCAGTGGGGAATATCATGGTGTATAGCAGTGGTGCTCTGTATATCATGAACTCATATGGATCTCTGCACGGTGCTAGTGCCCTCAGTGCCAATAGTCTCCTTCGATATGCAGCTGGAGGTGCGTTTCCACTGTTCACTGTCCAGATGTTCTCCTCTCTAGGAATTGGCTGGGCGAGTAGTCTGCTAGGCTTCGTGTCAGTCGCATTGGTGCCTGTACCATGGGTGTTGTATAAGTATGGGGAGAGAATTAGGGCGCACAGTGAGTATATAACTATCAAGAAGCCTGTCCTTAGTAACTCGTAAATGGAGATTACAGTGTGATAGAGTAGACAGGAATCTATGTAAGCATAAAGTATCAGCCCAATATGCATTTGTATACATATTAGAGAATCCTAAACTTATTACAGAGGTTCTTTTGAACTTCATCTAATGGACATCTGCCGCCATCTATCGCAGCCTCTTCTGAATGTCTCATGATCGTGGCATAGATTCATTGGTTGCTGTCCTTGTATTTTGCAGCAATATGCTTTTCGGGAAGAAAAATGATATCTCAGTGCAAGTCAAGTACTGTACCATAAAGACCATCATACCGTACTACAAGTAATAGTTGGGGCTGTGACATTAGTACAATCATACCTCATGGTTAATGGAATTCATTGAATGGAGCCTTACCCTACAGTAATCATTAACATATTTGGTTCTGTTGCTTCACAATGAAGACTCTCCGTAGGAATCCAATTGTAGAGACTAGAAAGTATAAAGATTTGGATTTTGAGGCTTTAAATATGAGTCTGGAAAGTTTTCTTGTCGAAACGAAAAGAAGCAAAAGCCTTAAATGTTGACTACTTTAGCAGATTATATTACAATTAGCTTATAACCCAAAAGCATTACTCACCATTCTTCACGCTCAACAGTTCTGGAAAACCTTGAAATATATGAAACACACTCAAAATGACACCTCAATATTTCAATTAGAACTGAGACTATAAAAATATCGATTCTCACAGTGTTCAATTCACTTAACTGTAATCCTCACACCACGGCTCTCAATTCTGGGCCTAGGTACAAACCTATCCCTAAACATTTCCAAGTCCTCCTTAGTAGTCTGATATATGTCAAACTCAAACCGCCTAAAAAAAGACGCAATACCAATAAACAGCTCAGCATAGGCAAATTGCTTTCCAACACACGAGCGAGCTCCCTTACCGAATGAAGTCATGTAGCGTGATAATAACTTCCCATCTGGCGCCCGCGCATCGCCAAGCCATCGCTCAGGGATGAATTCGAAGCTCTGCGGAAACAGAGCCTCATCGTGCGACACGCTGTAGTTATCCATGGAGATGACAGCCCCTTGTGGTATGACCCAGTCCTTATAGGAAACTGCTCTATCGTAGGTACGCGGGAAGCGCTCTGCTACTCCATAGGATAGCCTTAGAGCTAAAATTAAATTAGCAGCCTCCAATATTGGTTTCTTTTTGGATAATAGCGATCAAAAGCGCACCTTCTTCGATACAACTGCTCAGATACGGCAATTGAGAAAGTTTTTCCCAGTCTGGCATCTGTGTAGAATCTGGAATTGCAAGTTCCAGTTCAGCGCGCAACTCTTTGTTGACGCGAGGGTTGGCGATGATGTGGAAGCTGGCTACAGTTAGAGCACGCATAGTTGTCTCAATACCAGCACCTATAAGGGCGATGGCTTCGTGATGTAGTCTGTCAAAAGACTTTTCTTCGGCCGGCAGGTCTGAATCTAGAATTGTGCTAAATACTGTATCGCCTGGCTTCATGAGAGTGTGGGTGGCAGCCCTTTTCAAGATCAATGTGATTTGACTAGCCATTTCCTAGATCTGTCAGTGGTTTTCAATACTGTGATTTAATTGGAAATCCCACGTTGTTGAATTCGAACACGGGTGTCAATGCAGGCATCATGAGCGATGTAATTGAATCTGGAAGTGACATAAACGTTCTGCTAAGCCATGCAAATTGATTCACCCAATGAATGGGCTCGCATAGCGCAGCTATAGCTTCTACGAACGAGGCATGGAAATCAGGCTCATCAATGAAGTTGTATGCCTTTTCGAAAGCATACTCGACGATAGTGTCCGAGGTAAAACAGCCCCACATCTGCTCTACAGAAAGAGTTCGGCCTGTGCCACTGTAATCCTCCCTCAGACGATCACACAAATGGTCCATGTGAGCCTGAATTGAGAGGGCCTGCACAGCAATCTTTCGTCTTGAAAAGAATGGATTTAGCGCTGCTCGTCTTCCGCGATGGATATTCTGTTTGACTGTTGAAAAAGCCGCGAGATGGTTATGGAATCGATATGAAAGTCTTGGCAGTTTATCTGGAATACCTGATGCCATGTGCAAGGTTTCGTAGAACTGGGAATCCTGGATATGAATCTCTGTTGGACTGATCCGCACGATGGGACCTGGAATCTATCAGAATCTATTACCTCGTTCAGAAGTGGGATTCTTACCATATTTCTCGTGCCATCTTCGATATGCAAATATGAATTGTCCGCCTTCACCGTCGAAGAGCTCATGATACGTTTCTACCCAACCCGTTAAAGCTGCGAGTTTCGGGCCGGGGAATTGGGTTAAAGGGCTGAAATACAAACGATAAATGCCCAAACCTATTGGGTACAGTATAGTAATGAAAGACAGTAGGAAAATGAAGAACTTGAAGTCCAAGAACTGCTCCGAACTAGCATGAATGCTTACGACGAAAGACATATTGCACAAGATTTATAATTTTACACGAAAGTTGAATTAAATCCTAAGGTAGAATTCTACAAACAAGCTTTATCAGCGTTATATATAGTGTACTTTAAAATACACAGTATAAGATCCTCCTGTAATTGGATAAGCGGGCTGCCGCTGAAATAGATCATCACAAAAGTTCCGATTGCGTCAGACGAATAAATAGCTTAGTATTTTTTATTCCCAATCACAGAATATAGGGTAACAGGTTTAATAGCTGTCAGCTTGCATTTGCAACTGTAGTTGGTTAACAACTTAAGTATATTACGTAATTCGTGCTCGCCGCAAAATATGCGCATGGCAGAGTGCTGACGTAGCCGGCATGGCAAGGGGGCTGTAAAGATATCCTGCAGCAAACCTAGACAGGAGAAGGCGAATTATAATCTTAATCGTCTGTGAAGCTTCATAACTGACTTTACTCCGCACTTTTGACTTATCATTTATTCTTAGACTATTGATCGATTTAAATAAGCAATTTGTCCTCGTGCTTTTTTCGTGTCACGGTTCTGTATTCGCCCTAATCTCTATGCTCTTGCCCCTCTCCAGTTACTGCCGTCAACAGCCTTCACAGTCCTTTTAGGCCCCGCACCTTTGCTATTGTCCCTATCAACCCATTTGGAGTACAAGTCCTTTGGCAGCATCTTTTTCCCATCGGTCCTCGAAACTATCAGTCTGTCTCGCTTATCATCATACTTGATGGCAGCATTCCCACCACATCCTTTTACAACGTTGAGGATTTTCTTAATCAGTGCAGCCAATTTCCCCAAATCTTCCTGGTTGTTTTCTTCCCATCGCTTGATCTGTGTCGTTACATCTTCAACCTCTGGACCCTGAAACGTACCCTTGTAATGGTAAGCTCGAACAAGTTTAGGAGTTTGAGATACCCAAAGCTGTGGTGCAATCTCTTGAATGTTAAGAGGCTTATGTGAAACACGTGTTTTGATTTCAAGAGTTGATTTCAGTGGCACTACATCGCCCTCTTCTTTGATAGTCAATTTGGATCCAGCAGGAGTGTTACAAGGCACACTCTTAGTCGAGGACAAAGTCATAGATTCCAGCATATTTGATAGACTGTCCTTTTCTTCATCTGCGCTATTCAAAGAAGGTATCTTTGTATTAGTATCCACATATCCATCTGTTTCAAAGCGCACAAGAAAATTTAGACTGCCAAAATTGTATGAGATGATTCTGTGATGTCCAGTGCTACCACTGATTTGGTTAACAGTGTATGCCTTTTCAAATTCATGACCGAAACCCTTGAATTCGTGCGGTCCAATAAACTCGTAAGCTGCGGTCTCCGTGCGACAGAATATTGCAGTGTTCTTCGTGATTTCTATGTCCATAGTGAATGACTCAAGTCCATTCCTAGTGGAGCTGGGGTTGATGAATGACAGAAGTTTGCGGATGTTGTTTCGGTCGGTCACAACATCAATCGAATGGATATCATACGAAGGGTTTGTGATATACAACGCCCGAAATAGTGGTTCAAGCGGACTCTCGGGATGGCGAGCTGCATTTTGGGCAATGTAGATAAGGCCAGAGTCCTTTTTCAGGCGTCCAGTAGCTTTTGGGGCGGACCAAAGAGGTGGACAGCCCGGTACTGCTATTGTAGGTGTAGGAGCCTCAATCCAATTGTAGGAGGAGAGGTGCTTTACATCAGTAATTGATGCCGAAGGAGTATCGAGATACTGAAGATCTGAACGAGAGATCTCGGCTATGGTAGCCTTAGTAGATGTCATTGTGAAGATATTATGATGAAGGAAATGTAAAGAAACCGTATATCAGCTGAAACTAATTGTAACCAGGCTTTCAACTTGCTGGAGATATTATTTCGAACTTAGGAGAGATGGAGAAGTATTTATCATTATGTAGGCTGATTTCCTCCCTTCCCTGGTGCAATGAAGGGTTGCATGGTTTCACCGAAACAGCCATTCAAAGTAACTTTGCCCTGCGTTCCAATGCATACTTGTATATCAAGACTTTGAAGTTACCTTCGCATGAGGTCTTTTTATTCACTAGTGGCCTGTTTTGATGTCCCAAAGTCTACTCTCCACCTTGCGTGACTTAAAAGACAGCACATCCAATAGAAGGGATTAAAGGATTATGATTATGTTTTCTGGCAAAAGAGGGCAGTTTATAATGGCGTATAAGAAGTCAGCCGTTTCAGGGTAAAGTCGTCGAAGGGATGCATCGCGCACGCGTGATTGATAAACCAAATAATCAATTTCAATACGTCGACAAGCGACCGACAGCAATAGTTGTGAACAAGGCTTGAAGACGGTCAACCTTACAACCATCATTACCCATGAAATGATGGCATCAAACAAGATTATACCGTGCAAGTTTTTTGCTCAGGGATCGTGTCGAAACGGTGCATCCTGCAACTTCGTTCATGAACCAGCCATTAGCTCTCAAGGGACTTTCAACCTTCGCCCAGAATTTCAATGCAAGTTCTTTGCTCAAGGATCATGTCAAAACGGAGAGAACTGTAGCTTCATTCACGATAAAATGATAACTTCTCAATCTATTTCAGACTCCCGCGGAAAAGTTCCTTGCAGATTTTTCTCGCGTCATGGAGGATGTCACAACGTCTCTTGCCCATATCTGCATGCTGTAGATAGCTCTGAAGTTGATCTGAAAGGCACCCAAAGTTTTGAGGTCAATGACGAAAAGGCAAATATTTATTTCATTCAATCGTCTTTAGAATCGATGTTGATATTGAACAGGACCTTGAGCGTGACGACGATTATATTCGAAATATTTCAGGGGCATCAGTATATTTCAATGACTTCGGTCATGTTATCAAAGTGTCTCTCCCAGCGGATTTTTCCCTTGCGTGTATTACAGGCCTTGCGCCAGGAACCACACCTGCATCAACAGTCGAAACCCTTCGTGGTTTAGGTTTTGACTTGAACGTCGACTGCATTCGCGTTCCCGGACATGCCACATCGTTGGAAACTAAGGCGATGGTAAAGGTGGAGGACCCTTTATTTGCTAAAACATTGAGTTATAGGCTTAGGGATCAGAAGTCTGCCCTCAGTGCAACGCCATTACCCATTAATACTAATGGGACAAATTGCAGAAAGGTCTACATATCCTGGCATAAATCAACTCGAAGTGCGTGGCTTAATTTTGGCAATGGTGATATAGCAAACAGGGTTGCAAAGAAGTTTAATGAAGGAAAATACAAGTGCTTAGGTCAATCAATCAGATCTACGACAGGGAGGCAAAGTCTTAGTCATCGAGGGGATAGGAGTGGCTATTCGTACAACCCTGTAGCTTGGACTATCGTATTGAGCGATGTACCAAGTCATGCAACATCCAAACACATCGAAGGTGCTATCATCTCTATGCAAGACAAACCACGGCATGTTGAACTAGGCGTTGCTAGTTACGGAGCATCCGAGGCGGAAGTCAGTGTCGAAGTTCGATCCCACTTAGAGAGGCATGGGCCGCTCGAGAACTTCTATCTTGCGCCCACATTGAAAGGAAAACGAGTCAAAGCCACGGCATGGTTTCAAGATGAAGCAGACGCTAAATCGGCATGTTCGCTGAATGACAGGCCACTTCGCATTCTTGGAGAAGGCAAACTCACCGTAACACTTGTTCAATCAGTGAAAATCAAGATTTCCACAGCAGTATACGTCGCCATGAAGAGCGAAATCGGCAAGATAAGTGAAGGTTGGAAATACCAGCATCTAGTGTTCCGTGTTTACCAAGACACCATACATCAGTATACAACACTGAAGGTCGAGGGCAACATTCCCAAAATATTGGCAGACGCGCGTAGAACTCTTGAAGAGATTTTGAATGGTGTTGTCCTTACGGATGGCGACAACGTTGTTTGGGATCCAGCACTCAACAGCAATGGAAGGGCGTACATGAATCTTAAATCTATCGCGAAGAAGCTTCATGTTGTCATCATTAGAGACAAGTCTATGCGCCATCTACGGTTTTGTGGACCGCAAGAGAAGTTACAGCAAGTTGTTTGTCAAGTTACTCACGTGCTTAGGGAAAACCGCTCTTCAAGCTACGAAATAGATCTAAATCCCCATCAATTCTCTTGGACGATTCATGGTGGCTTCAAAAAAATTGAACACGAATTTGGAAAGAATGTTGCCGTTTTCAATGTCGTATCGAGAAAAATTACCATCAATGGCACACAGCAGCAATATGAGACAGCTTTGGCAATTGTAAACGGTAATATTTCTGTCAAAATCCCTCCTCTTTCGGATGATCTCTCTCGTGTTGAAGGAGACTGCCCTATCTGCTTCTGCGAAGCCGACACCCCCATCAAAACTTCGTGCAAGCACACATACTGCCTTGAGTGTTTCGAAGAATGCTGCAGATCCGCCTCATCGACTAGTAAGGACAAATTCCAGATAGAATGCCATGGCGAGGAAGGAACATGTTCTAATGTGTTCACGTTATGCGAAGTAAAGGATCATGTCTCGTCATCCGTATTCGAGACTATTCTTAAGTCAGCTTTTGGAGAATACATCCAATGTCACCCACAGACTTTTCGTTACTGTCCGACACCGGATTGTGGCTATATCTATCGGTGCACTACAACCATGAGTTCGAGGCCTCCAGGATACAGGTGTCCAAACTGCTTGGAACCTATTTGCACTTCCTGCAATTCGCGACATGGTGACTACACATGTGCAGAATACAAGGATATTGCATCAGGTGGACATAAAGCATTCGAAAGGTTGAAGAGAGAACTTAATATCAAGGATTGTCCTAAATGCACAACACCAATGGAGAAGACAGAGGGATGTAATCATATGACCTGCGCTGGTTGCAGGGCGCACATCTGCTGGGTGTGTATGAAAGTCTTCGACACAAGTGGACCTTGCTATGAGCATATGAACAATGTGCATGGCGGTATTGGACTTGGATTTGAACGTTTTATGTATTAGAATTTGAAAGCGTTGAGACTTTTGGCTACGTAGGATCGTTGATAAATGAGTTCCATCTCTGCCGACGCTCAACAATGTGTATACTTACCGACACAATGTTGACATATGAAGACTGTGCTGTATTTTAGCTATTGTATAGATGTGATATAGTTACATTATAAGGATTCGAATGGAAGGTTACTTGTCATTTTGACTGCCTATCTTCGTTCGTTTCTTCGTGGCGGGGTGCAAGATGGTGTTCCAGTCATTTTCGCATTGCGCAGGTTGTCGACAGCGTACTACACTTACGACCAAACTCCTATTCCATAATTATCAATCAATTGCTAGTATCAGTAGCTGACTTGTATTATAATTCAATTAAAATTCTTATTAAAGCAATGAGCCAATTTGAATGTAACGACAAATAAAAGTTGACAGGCGTAACACTCAAAGTAAATATCCTATCGAAGTTATACCGAACTCACTAATAAAATCAAAGGTGAAGGCAACCAAGTTTAGAAACATAAAATAGAATATGATCCTTGTGTAAGTATCATACGAACAGGGAGGTTAATAACAGGTTCAGTTTGGTTTAACATATGCTTTTATCATATGTGATCATCGGCGGCACATTTCTTCCAAGCTTGGATTGTGTTTGATTTGGGATATAAAACTGCTTGTGTGTCTACTTCCGATTCTGTAATTTGTCTATCAATTGACGTTGAGGGTATCAGGATATTTAGGTATATTACTAGTCAACGCTATTCAAAGTTGTTAAACGCATCACTAAGCTCCTTAAGATTTTGGAATGTAAGACTTCCTCGTATTTCTACAACTCTTTATTTATTGAGCTTGTATTCATGTTATTGAACAACGATTTAGCATGTCATTTAATTTTTTTGCTACCAAGGATTATTGATTCTCATTTACTCTGTGTCATCCGCTCTGTTTACAGTACTGTATTCTTAGCCAACGATGACTGTTATGGTGATGATTCTCTTCATTTAATGTTTGATATAATTTCACGCACCGTATATAGCTATGGTTAGTAGTATTGTTAATAGAAGTTCATAATACAATATATTATACAGACTATGGATTGATATATGCATGATCTCACTCAGTGTGAACTGTGGTTAACTTTCACAATCCACGTTGACTAGACTAGCATGACCGTACGACTACCAATATACCACTCCCACTTAACTCTATTGTCAACGGACTTGAATCTATTGCTACTGATTCAGTCCTCTATTTGTTCTTACTATCAATCTTCGCATTTAGTCTTCATCTAGTCCTTGCGTTCAATGTCTTTTATCTAGCCATCTTCGCAATTAGTTCCTAGGATTAATTTTCGTTGACTGATTGGGTACGACAATCAATTTCTTAATAACCTTGACTTCAATAATTGATTTCCGCATTTTTTTTGTGGAATCAATTTGTTTTGAGTGCAGCAGTCTTTTCGCATTGCAGAGTAAAGGTCTCAGTTTTCGTGAATTTCATAAACCAAATCAATGGTATTAACAAAAGGAGACGATCTGCTTCACGTTAACTCTCCATCAAATAAATACACGTACTGTCCAGGTATCTAACCTTATTTGTAAGTCTTTTGGAAACACTAAGCTAAAAGCAGTACCGCCTAAGAAATTGAATACGCGTATAGATTCGGGCAATACGATTATACGTATCATCTACAGAAACAATTCATTTGCTTATACTAAAGAAAAAGCTGACTGTACGTACTAAGACATGATAATCTTTCTGCTGAATCACTAGATTTGCCATTAAACCTTGGATGAGTCTATATTTCCGCAACATAATCTGTTTGAAGTGATGGTCAGACAGACTCGTAATATCAAAGCCAATATAGGAATTCCTTTTGCCTTAGAAAACAAATCCTAAATGGATTCGATCACAAAGAATATTATAGAGCAGTCCCGCATTTGAGATAAATGATCTGTACACAAGAGATCTTTTTCTTTCACCTTGTATGTGTTTTGGTCTGCAAAGCATGGTACAAAGTACGAATTCCCGAATACGCGTATTCGCTTTTTGCCGCTAAAGATCGTACTACGTATAAGCTTATTTCACAGCTGGCATAAACAAACAGGAGTGCATGATACTGCGCAGTACGGCTCTCGTTTTTAAATTGGCTACAATGCTCTCTACCTTGAAGAAACTTCTTCTGGGGTTGTTCTTGTGCCTAATAGAGCAAAGCTGGATCCTTTGGCGGTACACTATTGGTTGTCGCCCTTTTGATGAAAGGTGTTATCCAAATACAAGATTACTGACAAATGGTTTTGCAAACTGAACAACATCACCTGCCCCCTTTGAATTATGATAGATCTTCTGAAACTTTGGAAACATTGCCCCGTTGTTGAAAACGCATGAATGAATCAAAGCCTCTGTAAATAGCGTATGTAAGTTGAGTATGGGCCTGACGCAAGCTTAGTAGTCATAAATGTTATATAAACACACACAATCGGTACAATATGTATTCTGAGGATTCAACTTATACTCTCCCACAGCCCTTCTCTTCTCAATTTATTACAGAAGTTGCAATGTATGGAAACTTAACTTCTATGTGCTCTGCACAAACTATCCCATATCCAACCCTCTTTGGCGCCCAGTTCCTTTCTCTCTCTGCATCCGTGGTTTCGAACTATACAAAATTCTCCCCAGACTATTACAACTACAACCATCCGAACACAACTGTTGAGAACGCTTCCTTCTGTAATGTCACTATCAGTTATACCCATCCGGGAGAAGATGATCTTGTCTATGTAGAGGCGTGGTTGCCTCTTGATGGATGGAATTCACGGCTACAGGCCACAGGTGGTGGCGGTTGGGTAGCCGGTAGATTTATTCTCTCTTACTACACAATGGATGGAGCCATCTCTGAAGGTTATGCTGCAATTACCACAGATGCAGGACTCGGAAGCGCAATGGATGCATCCCCATGGGCACTTTTGAGTGCTGGCAACGTTAATCTCTACGCATTACAAAACCTTGGATCTGTCTCGCTCAATGACCAGGCTATTATTGGCAAAGAACTCGTCAAAAGCTTCTATGGCAAACCTCCAAAATATTCCTACTTCAGCGGTTGCTCACAGGGTGGTCGTCAAGGGCTCATGCTCGCCCAACGATATCCTACAGCATACGATGGCATCGTTGCCTCAGCTCCAGCAAACAATTGGAACCAGTTTATCATGAATATATTCTACCCTACTCTGATTATGCAATTGATGGGAGAGTACCCGGCACCTTGCGAGTTTGACGAAATCACGAAGGCAGCCACTGCATTCTGCGATCCATTGGATGGCGTTACTGATGGTATCGTCTCGTCTCTATACGACTGTCCCTTCGATCCATTCTCTGTGGTAGGCAAGACTATCAATTGCTCTACAACAGGCACTACTCGAAAGATTAGCGAAGTAGCAGCCACTGTGGCAAATGCTACCTGGACTGGTGCACGATCGAGTAATGGGAGCTTCCTCTGGTATGGTGTGAACTACGATGCAGATCTCTCTGGTGATAATACCAATTCAGGGTATGCTCTTGAACACTACTTTGTGTTCCAGCAATTCTACATGCACAGATTCACCTTCACCTCTTGTTACTGAATGGATACAATATTTTATTGAAAAGAACCCGGAATTTCCACTTGGCAACATGACACATGAAGAGTTTGATAACATTTTTCATGCTGGATTCCAATTTGACGACTTGATCAGCGCAAACGACCCGGATCTAACCGAATTTCGGAATGCAGGAGGCAAGATGTTAACATACCATGGTCTAGTGAGTTAAGCTCTTGTATCCTTCGATAAGATCTTGACTAATTTCTTTTAGGCTGATACGATCATTCCTCCTGGAGGCAGTGAACAGTATTATAATGCTGTCGCTGAGTTAATCCCGGAAATTAATGACTTTTACAGACTTTTCCAGTCTCCAGGACTAGGGCATTGTTCTGGTGGTATCGGAGGTCAGCCTACTACAACATTCGATGCTATGCGTCTATGGGTTGAAAATGGTACGGCACCCGACAATTTACCCGTTGTCTTCAATGGCTCAAATGGATTGGAATACCACCGAAACCTCTGCACATATCCCCTAAAGCAAGTGTATGACGGAGTTGGCGACCCGACACTTGCGAGTAGTTTTAACTGTTCTAAATATTGAATAACACGCAGCACTAAAGAGATGTGACGAATCCCAAGTCTATTACGATGATATAACGTTGAAATGACAGTCATGTCTGCTTTATTAAGCTGTTTTTATGTTTATTTTAGGCTTTTCGTATATAACTTCTTCTTAATTTGAATACTATTAGATTTTAACATAGAAATAGTCTACCAATTTACCTGTATGGTAGCCATATTAACATTTTTCAGTTATGTTAAAATACGTGCACATTACTCAGGTAGTTATGTAGCCTAGGTATATTACAGCGGCTCTCACATTCGAATGTGAGCAGTTCCTAATTAGGAAGTGCGCCCTCCAGGAACTCGCACCATGTATTATATTATATATCATAGCAACACCAGAAGTCCTCTTCCTCCCTGTGTAAAACAACCAATCTGCGAAGAAGTGTATGCGTTCCGATCTGTGACTACAACATATATTCCGTGTTGCAATAAGTTATTACACCTAAATACAGGTAAATATTCCCATCTTTAAGAAGATTTTTCGAGTTTTACATAGCGAAAGTGGGAAATCTTTCGATTCGTGTTACACTTGTTACAATACTTAGATGCCAACCTCAATTGAGAGTACAACCCAGTTGCAAGCAGGTTTAGATTACAAGTTTGGTTAACTTGTAACATACAAATTACAACGTTTAGTTAGGAATCGACCTCAGTCGAGATTTAAAGTACCTCACTCTGACCAGGATAGACTACACAGCCTCCATTCTCCGACAAATGCATGATACATCATCTTCCATCTCCAAACGTAATTTCTGGTATAAAATTGCCTAGACTTCAAATAGGCGCTCCATCTACTCGCTAATGATCTTAAGAATAGATGGCAAGATAGAGCCACTCGCAGGAGCCTTAGGGAGCGTCGAATTACTAAGATAGACAAGCCAAGGGTATGCGTGCATGAAATCTGTAGATAGAGCTTCATCGTAATTTTCTTTTGGTACCCTTGAATTTGTAATTAAGTCATAATCAAAGCTCTATGTGCGAGCTTTTGTTGCTGTAAACTCGCATTTCCAGGCGGGTAGTGATTTAATATGAGAAGTTTAATGTAGTAGTAGAAACATGTATCTAGCGACGAAGAGCTGAAGAAAAAAGGGGGCAGAAATTGCATATGCTTTTTAAAACTACGATCCAATTAATTGGCTAATATCGGACACACATAATTTTCTACCAGCTGCAGTTTCGATTTCAACCCCATTTTTGGCTCGGCCAAAGTTAACATTTGTTAATCGATACTGATAAGCAGAAACAGAACGAAAATTCGGTGAGCATTTGAGTAAGTTACATATCCTCAAACTATCTCCCACATCAACCCATTCGCCACGTTGTCCTGGCAATCTCGGCATTATAATAGTTTGACATAACATGTTACATTGTCTCATTCTGGTAAACTGATTTAACGAGATCAGGACGTACTGCGCTCAAAAAAGGAATCTGGCCTAAAAATTTTGGTTGATTAGTAAAGTACATTGGCCACCATAAAAAGTCTGATTTATCCTCTACTTCGTCTCTTTTCCACAGTTCATCACTTGCCTTTTGTATTGAGTACACGGTGTGTCCTAAACGATACTGGATATGTAGCTAATGCTCTTCCCAAGTCCAGCCTTCCCTTAAGCCTAAGATTTAAACAACCAGAATATTACATTTGGCTCATTGATATCAATAATAAAAAGTATACCCAGTAAATTTAAGTCGTGCACTATACGTATTTTCATTGGCTCTGGGGGCACACGTCAATTATAAAACGGATTTAACAATAATCTAACATCTGAGATCTTTACAACCATGGTAGACTTCCCTTTTTAGCTAACTCCGAATTTGGAAAATATGTTTCTATGCCCATACGTAACCTGCCTCGTAATACATCCCCAGGAGCAAGGTTATATCCTCCAGCCCAATAATGAACCTTTAGAGATTTAACACTATGACTTTCCCATTCTATGTGAGGTGTTTCCTCTACAGTTAAGCAGTCTACAGTTCCCACGCTGACCTCTATAAGATTGGGTAACATGCTACAGAAAGCAGCAAGATGATGTAGAGGTACCTTCTCATAATAAGTCGTCCCTTGGAACACTGATGATGCTAAGAATTCTTGATGGCCGAGCCACAACCTCTCTAGTGCAGGAAGTCCATCTGCGATAGACTTGTAGAGTTGGAGATCTAGAATATCTAGGAAATTGGGTGCGACACTGAGTTGAAGTGTCTTCAGTTGAGGCATAGGAAGCAACATGTCCATAGCCGTTCTTAAATCATTCGGCTTTATTTTTGGCCCGGGATGCTTTCCACATTCATCGCAGCTTTGAATCCATCCGCCACCGGCCAATGCCAATTGAGTCAAGTTCCGTAGCCGGCAGCTGTTGTTTGTTGCAGACACAACGTCTAGAAACATCTTCCCGGTGGTTTCGATTGGAAATTTGATATGCAGAAGACTCAGCTCAGGACTATCGAGTCCGTCCAAGAAAACAGTTGGGGGCCTTCTCCAGTCACTTTCGCCATTAGACAAATAACGCAAACCTCGAGACGTCCTATAAGATGCCCCGCTGAAATCTGACCAAATACCTGCTTCAACCTTGAATGTAGTCAAGTGCAGCCACAGTCTTTTGAGTGCAGGCAAATATCTACTATCCAAATCCATGATTCTGGGCCCATACCATTCACGGGTTAACCCAAGGGTAAGGGTTTCTAGGGAGGATTTCTGAATAATCTCGGGTCGAAGGCGATATTCTTTGAATTGTAAATCTTCATGCCTTCCAGCATGGATTCGAGGATCTAGCCGTAGATGTTTTAGGGGCGACTGTTGAATCAACTTAGAGGGAATGAGATCTGGCTCGCCATCTCGCACGAATAAGGACTCTAATTTAGGGGTATGATGGAGTCGATCCAAGACTTTCAAAACCACGCTCTCGGGTTGTCTGTTTTGGATGTATTTGATGTATATTTGCGTCAGATTTGTGCCAGATATCCCAATGAGTGGAATGAGGAGTTCCTCTACCACATTGCTGACGCGAAGACGGCGAAGATTAGGTAGGAAATTTGATCTTGATCGTAGCTCTGCTATTTCTTTCCAATGCTCTTCCCATGATTTCTCGAGATCGTTATTTGGTTTCTTCTTGGGTTTGAATTGTGGGGGTAGACGAATAACTATTTGTATGCTTTTACTTTCCAAGATCAAGTCGTGGACCTTAGCACTATACAAATCAAGGCGTTGAATGTCTTCTACTCGTAGTGGTTGACTTCTGAAATTTGATGGGAAACAATGTAGAAATGGTGATAGGGAGGTTATAGTTCCCCATAGCTTGTCGGTCGCGACATCAAACAAGGCTTTGCCAGTCTGGGAGAGTCGAGCGAAATCTTGAGGCTCAAGGTACTCAAAGATCAAGCGCCGAATATCGTCAATCTGCCAGGCAGGATGCATTTTGTTGAAGGTTTGATCATACAAATTTACTTGCTTTAAGAAAAGTACGTCCTAAATATTGTGAGTCAGTAAGGGTTAATGGTTTGTATCAAGGTTGCTATGACTCACAAAAGGGTCCACAAAGTAATCTTAAAACCAAGCTTATTAAATAATCTTCTAATTTTAGCTCCGATCTATTGCCTGCAGTATTACAACTGCGTGCAGGGAAAGTGAAATTCTCGTTGTTGCATAATATCTACATAAGAAAGAGAACAGATTTGATTGAGGCTGGCTGTTTATTCCAATATGATAATACTGAAGGAAGTTTACTGTGTTTGTCAGAGTATTAAAATTAGACGATTGAATTGAGGCCGTTAACGTGGTGGACTCTTATGGAGCGTAGCCACTAATGTTATGGAGCTATTCATAGATTGCGAGATAAGCAATTCGCGAAATAAGCTGATGATTTGGGGTCACGGGCAGCAATAGAATTACGAGGGAAGCACAACGTCTTTAAAACTGATGCCTCAAATTCATCATAAATCTAAATTCATAAGCTCAACGTACGATTTTACTTGATCAACCTATGGCTCAACAATGAAATAGCCATTAATCTGGTTTACTACTTCTGCAAACGACAACAGCCCGTCAATGTAGACTCACCACATTTATTCTGGCTGTTGGAATGTGCCTATGTATACTTTTTCCTGTCTCAACTATCGATGCTTGAGTTATGTACGTCAATTGCCATTGGAATTCACGAGACTTATAGTGGCGAGTTGGTTATTTGAAATAATGGGATCTAGTGCGCAATGCAAAACCCTCAAGGTCTCGTTCCTTGAGCGTCAGAAATTCGTCCATGTTGAGCTTTTCAATAGTTCCTTTTTTAAAGAAGATTTTAATTAATACTAGCACGCCTACTACCAAGGGGTTGTTCCATACTATCCTTACTTTTCAAAGATCTTCGGTATCAATTACTTCTCAGACCTTTCCTTCTAGTCTGGTTTCGTGTACTTCTTGCGGCGGTGTTGAGCATTTGCTATTGGTTCTCTGATTTGGTCTTCTATTTCTGCGAGTTTGATGCTGCAAAATATATTGTATTTGGGTATGAAAGTCAGGAAAGTTCCAATTTCTAAAGTTGGAAAATTCACCATTAATACAAGTTAAATGTAAAGACTGCGTTATCACGAATATCTTTTCCATTTTGTAAAGTTGAAAAATTTCCTATTCTGAGGATACATACTCTAATCAGTAGCTACTTTAACTACTCGCTAGCTTTAGCACCCTCTATATCATCATATCCAAAATAGTTCATCTCCTACAGTACTCCAGTTTCCACGTCACTATCCTGCCACATCTTAGAAACATCAGCACCTGCTTCAACGAGCAAATCAATAACATTATGATGTTTATGACCTGAAGCAACCCAAAGGGCTGTACGTTCATTGCATTCCAAAGCATCTACATCTGCACCAGCAGAGAGCAGCTCTGTAACAATCTCGAAATTTCCTCGATCAGCAGCCATGTACAACGCTGAATAGGGTTCATCCTCTGTATTCGGATTGGCACCAAAACCAATCAACTCTCTCACAATATCATTTTGCTCAGTATTGCAAGCAGTCCATAGAGGTGTATGACTGTAGAAAACATTGACATCGGCACCAGCGGCAATAATATCCTTAGCAACCTTTCCAAAGCCTTTTTCGATTGCTGCCAGAAGAGGTGGTTTGTGCCCAGAAATTCCGTTGAGACTCATGCCAGCGTCAATAAACCCCTTCACAAGTTTGTCGGAAACTAACCCTACATCCTGGAAACCCGGGCTAGATTTTCTTTCAACTAGCAGGTTGGTATTGTCTTCAATCTCCAAACCGAGAACGACTCTATAGTACATGAGTCCCTTCAATTGCCCTTCAATTGCATGGGTCAAGCTAAGCTGAAAACGAGCTGCATCAAAGTATTCTATCATTTCCAGCACTGAATGTTCCAGTCGTGATGTGAATGGATCAATGAAGCCAGCTATGTGGATGTTGATTGTAAAAAACCTTAATATTCCTGCAGCAATGAGTCCAAGTGTATTGATGGAGTATGGCTCAGCATATCTGGTAGAAAGTAAGATGAGGAGGCAATGAAAAGTGTTTTGGCTCCGCTTCCATAATGCCATCTGCAGGAGTGGCCGCATGATCGGTATTTCAGGATAGTGACCAGAATATAATTGATGTGTATATACTAAGAGCTTTGGCCGAAACTCATATTGGAGCAGAAGAAGCACACAATTAACATGTCCACCGAGAGCCGCTCGTTCAAGAGCATTTGGACATTTGCCTTCATAGTCATAACGAATATTCCTGAATATGTCTCCTTCAGGTAGTATAGACACACGTGAGGAAACTAGCAGATCATCAAGGCAGTCGTATTGCCCAGCTGCAGCAGCTTCGAGAACAAGATGTGCGGAAGCAAACCAGTATTTCCCATCATCCACATGGACCGACATGTTGGTATAGTCTAATAATAAGTGAAGTGCCACACGATTTCCACGAGCAATGTAGCCCAGAAGTGCAGAATAAACTCTTCTGTGAACTGTATTATCCCTTTGCTCTCCTCTCCAGCTTCGAGAGATTGCTCCGGTTGAAGAGAGCTTTAGCATGCTGCTAGTAATATCGGAGGAAGATTGTTGTGACTTGATCTCGGGTTCGAAAAACCAGGTGACAGCGTTCGGGATGGCATAGAGCAAACCAAACGTTTCCCTCCAGTCACGGTCTAGAAATCGTGCACAAGAGTTCTCTAAAGCCCATGCCATGCTATCATTGACACTAGACCAAGGTCGGTGATTGACAAGTAAAGTTTTCTCGCGAAAAAGCGATGTGATAAGCCTAGTTCGACGGTGGGGCTGCAAATCGAAAGCAACGCCGTGCCAAATCCAGTATTGCTTAGCATAATCTAAGAAATAATATTTCTTACTTAATTCTTCGTTCGTTACTTGACTATGAATATGACGGGATAAGTCGGCATTTAATGAGTGTGTCCACCGAAGTTTAGCGGCAAGGCGTGTTGTAGACTGCTGAGTCTTTCCAAGAAGTTGAGCAGGCGAAGCCTTTGCGATTGTTTCAAGGGTTTCTGCGGGAACCGTGTTTGTACTAACTCTGGTAATCTGGAGTTCAAAGTCACTGAAGCAAAGGTAGGCACAGCAAACCTCACCGAGAAGTGTCTGAGCTTCAACCTCATCAAATTGAAATGCACTTACGCCATCCAAGAGATACTGCTGCACTGTATAATGAGCGAGATTAACGGTCTTGATGTTTTCGTCAATGACTAATAGGCGATTACAATGTTGGATGAGACGGCGAATATCAGACGGAATTTTCAACTCGTCCCAAAATTCATCATAGAGGGTAAAGGCAATGGCCTCACTCAATTCGTTAAGCTGAAGAGGACGCATAGAACAAATAACCCACATGAACATTCTGCGAATGAGCTTCTGTCGTTCATTTCCCAGGATACGGCCAAGAAGGCGCGCGTAAGTCTCACCTAGATCTTTGGGGAGGTTTTTCAAAACTTGAATGATCTCGTAGTCTGTTTCGACCTCGCAGAGGTCCTGAAGCTGGAAGTGGACCCATAAGAACCTATTGATAGTCAGTACAGATCTGGAAAGCAACATAAGAAAAGGGTGATGATCACACACATTCCCTGGGCGCCGTCAATCAGTGTTTGGACAATTTCATCCCTTAATTCTGGATTCTTCACAACCATTTCTTTACGGTCAATCAAATCTCGTACGGTAAACTTGATATAACTCTCAATATCAACAGAAATACTCGATGCTGACACATGAATCCGGAAAGTCTGGAAAGTAGAGAATGCTGCACTTAAATCATCACGACTAGATAGTAAAAGTCGAGCTCCCTCCAATATTTTCAGACTATGGGTCAAGCTTTTCTGTTCTGAGTCCGCTAGCTCATCAAAACCATCTATGATAATAGTTGGTAGGTCATGAGATTCAACGGCAGTTTGTAATATAGCAAGCATATCAGTGGCATTAGGCGTACGGTTTTCGCATGTGGCCGTTATTCTTGCGACGAGTTCATCGTTTATATCGGTTAGCTGAAGTAGAAGCTGTTGAGCCAACGCCCCAAAGACAGCAGCACATGTCAGAGTTCGTTTGTCGGCATAGTCGCAATAGTAGAAAGCTACCTGTCCGTGAGATATCATGTCTGAGACAACACTGGATGCAAGAACCGACTTGCCAGCTCCGGCTACTAATATCAGTCTACTGACTTATAATGGCACAGCAATACTCACGAATCCCATAGCAGCATAAGAGCGCTTTCGACTTCTTCCACATCTGATATTCTGGGCAGGCCATAAGCCAGGTGCCAGACCCTGGATGACGCTGGTCTGAGAGTTTTCTTTGGCGGCTTGTGTAGTCGACAGAAGACAACAAAGAAATAATCCGAAATCGCTCCTCGACTGATAGGTTAGAACAGCTTCATATCCTTGAATAAGTGAAACATACATTTCCTGTTCGCTTCTTGAAGTTGCTGGTTATGAAGCACAATAGCTCGGGCCTCCTCAAGCTGAAGCATATGCGAATGATCCGCTTCTTCATTCACCAGCTTCACGTGGTCTTTGAAACGAGATATTGCCTTGCAAGACAACTTATTGGGAACCATCGGTCGAATTATGCGTTTCAGGGATGAAATTTTTGAATCTTGGTCAAGAACCTTTTGTAGCTCTGCACACAGGCTGAGGATATCGATATAAGTATCGGCAATCGCACTTGTAAGTCTCTCATGGCGCGCCGACGGAAACATGCTTTGGTAGTCCTCTTATCTAATTAGCCAATGCAGGTGAGTTCGATTTCCTCAACGCAAATCTCTTAATAATCCAAATTTACAAGGCGTAAGGCGAAGAGTTGTCTTATGTGTTGATGTTGTTAAAGTGCCATATGTTTCGATAGTTCAACTTACCGAATCTTGGAAGAATTTTGCCAATCTCGGCGAAGAGATTAGCAATGGATTCATAGTAGCTCCCATACCTCGAAGCGGTATTCATGACAACACGCATTCCCCCCCAGATGGGTGCTAAAAGCACAGGATTAATATTCACAAACGTGTCCATGGCTTTTCCATACTCCTCGACGGCTGAGAGTAACGGCTGCATTTTCATAACCGCTTTACGAAAACCGCTGTTCTTAGCGTGCGCGGTATCTAGTTTACTTGCATCTTCAAAAATGGCCTGCGGAGTTGCTGTGTCGAAAAGATCCCGCTCTTCAACCGTCTTGAGGGTGCTGACATACTTCACCTTAGCCAGTTCCCATCCTGCGCCAACAGAGGTAGATGTTGCGGCCATTGGAGTCGCAGAATGCGAAGGTGGGAGAAGACGAAGACTTGGCTATGTTCCCGATCTTAGGTCGCACTTCATTCATATAGTCAATTCATATTCCAATTGTAACAGGGGTCTAGAGTCAGATCCACGGTAAGCGCCGGCAAGTAACCCTACTGGGATGAACATTCAATGGCTCACCGAATTGAATGAGCCACTATTGGTGTCTTGCGGCCCAATTTATGATGCTCTACAGTTCATGCAACGGTCTATGCAAAGAGAGCCCAGTAGCTGCGAGTTTCAGAGAATTTATCAGGTAAAGAGAACACAGCCTAGTTGCGTACATCATTCACAGTGGGGCGAAGTAGTGCGCTAGCCTCTTCTAGCTTCGCTTATCATATCAGACTTGACAACTTGTAACTGGGATTGATGGAACAAGTTACTTAGTATATAGGTAGTACAGAAATCAGCATTGCTATATGGCCAATATATCGACGAAAATTGAAAGAAAATCTGCATTAGAGGTATGCTGGCATAGACAAATATAAAAGCAGCAGTTTTTGCATGATATACGATTCTAAAGGCAAGCTTTGCATCTAATCTTCCACAGTGACAAATATTGAATCTTTCGGTCAATTTCATACTGAAAATATCAAACAAGTACTAAACTATTCATGCATATAGTATTATATAACCAACAGATGAAAATATTACTATTTGCGGTAAAACAAGATCGAAAGCTTGAAGGGTTCAGTAACTGGCCAGCGGCGATGAAGGGTTCGGTATTTGCAGTATTGAAGACTCAAAATATCAGCCGGTCATTGTGTAGACAGCGGCTGTTGCAGGTTACTGTATTTGAAGCGCTGAATACCAAAAGTTTCACTTAGTTGTTTACATGGAAGTAAGTTTGAAAATTCAGTATTACGGCATGAAATTGAAAGGTCACGCAATAAGTGGTCAGCAGTCGTGAAAGTTTCAGTATATGCAATACTAAATACTGAAATTTGCAATCGAGTTGTATATGTGTGTATTTGCACTAGTCATTTAATTATTATGAAATCGAATGTCGCTTAATCAGTGATGTCAGAAATATAATAATACATAGATCTGTAATTAAAGAAAGTCTCTAACACACCGCTTGTGTGGTGGGTCAACTTTATTTCAATAGCGTTAGCCTAGAACCCCGTGGGGTAGCGTGGGGTTTCTCATACTACTAGTACATAAGTAAGTGCTTCACCTAGGTAACGCTACATCATGCCACCGTTATTGAACTTCAAAAAATTTACATGTATGAATGGAAGGTGGTTAGGTTTTGTGACCTCTTAAGAATTATATTCTCAAATGGTTTTGGACCATATTTTGAGCCGCCGAGCTGAAAAACGGAGACGGTCTAGGCCAAACCCGGCGGTGGCAACCTCTAAGCCAACTCTATGACTTTTGAAAGTCTGACGACATCTCTCGTACGTCATGATCAAGCTCTAGTTATCTCTGATGCCAATGTATGTTTTGACTTCTAGACACCTCGAGTTGGATATTGGATACTTGATGCGCAAGACAACAACCGACCACGTGAGCGGTTTGAGGAGCGATAAACATGGATGACGAGCATAAACCAGATTGCCCTCATGAAAGATTGTCTCTTCCTCCTCGTAAGCCAGTAAGCTGCAATAACTTCGACTGGCTTGCTGATCCACCATGCCCGGTCCTTACACCCTTTCAGCAGTCCTTCCTGGACGTCGACTGGGCCACAAGTCCACTGGGACCGATTTCAGAGTGGACACCATGGCTCAAGCAGATGGTGTTTCTTGTCATTGCAGATCCGAGTCCAGCTCTACTGTACGTAGACGATGAAAATGGCAATCCACATGCTTTGATTTACAACGAAGCGCTCTGCCCTCTCATTGGCGACAAGGTAAATTAACTTTGCAACCCAAAGGCATATTTCATTAGCTTATTGTGCTTAGCATCCGTCGCTTCAAGGGCAAGACCCCCGTGTTGGGTGAGTATAGCGTCTTTTATATCCCTTGTTTTAAAGAAAGACGCTTATCATTCATATATAGCTTTGCGGAGATCTGGGACACGTTGGACGACATTTTCGTTCGTGGCCGCCAGAACTTCGAGACCGTAATTGGCAGTACCCAGCCTTTGCTGCTCTGTCGTCATGGATTTATTGAAGAAACCTGGTGGTCTTGGAGATTTATGCCCGCACTCAAGCCCAACGGTTTTGTCGGCGCGAGTTACGTGACATGCGCAGATGAGACCAGAGACATTATTTTCAAGAGAAGAGCTGATTTTCTACAAGAGCTGGATCGTCAGGCTTCATCAGCTTCAGGATTAACAGATTTTTGGCAAAAGCTGAAATTTGCCATGGAACCAGAGAATCGAGACATACCATTCGCTTTGATCTATTCTGTAAATTTGGATGAGTACGGTGCATCGGGTAACAATCATCCATCACAGCAGTCTATAGTATCTTGTAAATTGGAGGCCGATATTGGTGAAGGAATTAGTAAAACAGCTCCAGACAATATCTGTATTGATGCGTCGACATACTTGGGACGGGTGTTTCGAAATGCCTCAGAGAGCGATGAACTACAAGAGTTATCGATCAAGGAACTTCCAGCAGAGCTGGCTGATGCCATCAAATCAACGTATTTTAATGAGTCTCATCAACGAGGCGTTGCATTTTTAATACAGGTCAGTTTTCTCAGCCCCATAAGATTCAGTATTATCTGACTCTTCAGTCATCTTCTAATGGGAAGCCTTTCGGCTTGATGTTTATCTCACATAATCCACGAATTGTTTTCGATGATGATTATCGGACTTTCATCACAAATTTCAAGAAGCAAACCAGTTCAATAGCCAATCGTATCTTTCTCTCGGAGCAACTATTGCTTAAGACAGAAGATTTTGCGCAAATTGAGGCAAAATACTTGAGGCTGGCATCTCGAGCGCCTGTCGGTGTTGCATCCCTCTCTCTCGATGGATCATTGGAGTATGCCAACGACAATTGGTTAGTATTTGATGTTATAAGGATCATCCACTAAATCTAACCTTGCTTCGTAGGCATCAACTTACGCAGTATTCTCGTGAGCTTGCAGACGGCCCTCTGGCATGGCTACAATGTGTTGCAGAAGACGACAGGGACTTGGCTTTGCGTTCATGGTCACAAGTCATCGCTGATAAAACAGAAATACAATTCCAGTTTCAATTGATGACACCAAGGCGACTCTTGAAACCTAACGCGGGACCGGGAAATATCACAGTACTTTGTAATGTGTTTCCTGATCTCGATAGGCAGGGAAATCTTCAAAGTGTCATGGCGTGTATTACAGACGTTAGCGAATTAAAAGATCTAGAGGAGCGCTTGAGAACAAGGACACGAGAGGTAGAAAACCAGATCGACCATGTTCTCACACTTAAAAAACAACAGGAGGATTTCATAGACGTTTGTCAAACCCCCTACCTCTTGTAGTTTCATATTAACTGGCCACTTAGATGACCTCACATGAAATTCGCAACCCTCTTTCCGCGGTTCTTCATTTAGCAGAAGAGATCTACACGTCATCAAAAGACCTGCTTAAGACACCAGGGCTCGGAACCCTCGCCAGATTCCAAGATATAGAGACATCTCTCACAGAAACAGCCGAGGCAGCAGAAACGATCGTGGCATGTACTCTTCACCAAAAGCGCATTGTTGATGATGTTTGTGTTGTATCTCGCATGGAATCCGATTTCTTGCACGTTACACCTGTACCAACTCACCCCGTTACTCTGATCACGAGGTCACTCAAACTATTCGAAGCTGAGATGCGGTCGATGAAAGCTACACTCTTGTTCAATGAGGACGTATCGATTAAGGACCTGGAAGCTGAATGGTTAATGCTCGATCCAAATCGTGTTCTACAGATATTGATCAATCTACTGGGTAATGCAGTGAAGTTTACCAAGAGCCAGGAGGTAAGAATTATAGAGGTTACTATTGAAGCTAATCTGACTCGGCCTTCCGAGCTAGAGTGCGGTATTGACTATGTACCAGTATCGGAGGACATCAAGGCGAGTCAGAATAGCAATTCTGAGAGCACACAGGTGATATGGCTAAGTTTGTCAGTGAGAGATTCTGGGCCAGGTCTATCGCCCGATGAGAAAGTGGATGTTTTTCAGAAGTTCGTTCAAGGTTCTAAGAAAACTCACACACGGGTTCGTAATTCTTCTAAGTCAATAGGATGCTCTCTATTCCTACTAACTTTCAACCCAGTATGGAGGCTCTGGCCTAGGTCTTTGGATATCAAAACAACTTACCGAACTTCACGGTGGTCAAATTGGCTTCATTTCCGAAAAGGAAAAAGGTAGCAATTTCTCATTCTTTGTCAAAACCACCCGAACAACCGCGCCGGAAGGCTTCGCTCCAAGTATCGAAGCAGTTTCCTCCACTGGTAGTGTCCAAAGAGAAAATTCCAATGAATCAGTCATCCATGAGTCGCATCAAACTCTTCCAAAGCCATTGAAGATCTCAAATGAAGATACCATACAACCGCAACTTGACGTCCTTATTGTAGAAGACAATGTTGTTAACCAACGAGTCATAAGTCGGCAATTACAGAAACTGGGATGCAACATATACATTGCCAATCATGGCTTGGAGGCTCTTGAATTCCTCAAAACAACTACATTTTGGGCTGATACCGACAGATCCTCAGCAACTCATCTCTCAATAGTCCTCATGGATATTGAAATGCCACTGATGGATGGTATCACAACGATCAGAGAGATCAGGAGTTTAGAAAAGGGTGGAGAATTGAAGGCACATGTCCCAGTTCTAGCTGTAACGGCAAATGCAAGAGGAGAGCAGTTGAAGGAAGCGTTGGAAGCCGGAATGGATGATTGTATTACCAAACCATATCAGGTCGCGCTGATTATGGCTAAAATTCGGAGCCTAGCATTATAAATTGGGTAATAAACTAATATGATAGATGTGCAAGATGTTTGGCTTATTTAGATATCATGTTCGAATTAGACTAGAAATCATTTAGATGGCATTAGCCAGTTCTTTTGATTGCTTGTAGAGTTCATTGACGAACACAATGAAAGGAGAAGAAGTTTAAAATACGACTGGTAGTGAGGTAAGTTATAGCTAATGGATGTAGATGATGTTTGTCCACAAGTACAGACATTTTTTGTATGGGGTGCCACTTTTGCTTACAGGCAACTTGCTATGTTCTAAGGTTGACAATCAATGTCCGAGTTGTAGTAATAAATTCAGGATAACCTACAGATGGATAGTAGCTTCACATAAATTCGTAAACTTCCTAGCTCTCTGCCCTTTTATACATGAAGCGTATCAAGCAACTATCATAATCTACCTTGAGTCTTCACCAATTTCCGCACCTCATACTTCGGCTTATGTCTATCTTTATCTAGTATTGATATGATATCCTCTTATCAAAAGCGTAAGTATCGAATTTTTATCGTTTCTAGAATATTGCAGCGGCAGATTTACACATTCTAAGACAATGGTGCTGAATCAATCGCTCCTTCATATATACTGATTCAACTCAATCAACTAGTAATCAATACGCTCTCATGAGTGATTGGAATCAAGTATTGAATGCAGCAAGCACTTGCCCATCTCTGTGAACCCAACATTCATTTGGTAAACTAAATGTGAGTTCTTTTTTCCAGCCTGACTACATAAGTCATCTCTCGAATGGGACGATCTCCTGGCACACTGAAAGACTTGGACCACAAATTCCTCCGTTTCTGTTTGCCCTCTTGGTCCTACTTCATTAAAAGATGGACCGGGTCTCTTTCAAAATATTCTAGTTACAATAATCATTATTGTCACTCCCAGCATCATGGCATCCATTGCTGCAGTAGGAAATGAAACTGATAACCCCATTTTCACCACCCACACAATGAAAGAGGTCGTCGGCACCACCCTCTGCCTCGGGCTGGCCAGCGTCGGCGAGACACTGGTCAATCTGCTCCTGATATTTTCCTACAAATTACATGTCAGGGTTTGTCATGTAGATCAAGAAAATAGGCTTCTTCTAATTCTGAGATACATACCTATGTTTAGGAGAGTAGAGCCGCAGTAATTGAGGCCGGGTGTGCAGTTTCTTGCAACAGCACCGCTGGCCAGCAGCAGAATGAAAGTAGGAATAGTGATGCCAGATTTCATGATTGTTATGATCAACGGTCTTCTTATTTTGGTCGGTGGTGTTTTTGTTGCTAAAAGATAATGAAGTTGAATGAATTTGTGAGTAGATAATGAAGTTATGGGATCTCAGAGAATCCATTCCTACTTATATTTTTTCCTGACTATTCAACCTGATCTATTTCTCTGTGATACTACAACTTCCACTAGTATTTCTGACAAAGACAAACATGCTTTAAGCAATTGGCATCATAACGCATGCGTGATGCAACACAAACGAAGTGGTATCTACCTAAGGGTAAGTGTAAATAAATGCGCAAGAATTATACGGGTGACGTACTATCTACCTTAGTACATAAGATCGAGTACTAGAGTACTACAAACGAGCTGGTGTCTGTATGAGGGTAAGTGTAAATAGCCGAGAAAGAATGAAACAATTGTCGTGGTACCCGCTTGTGCATGTAAGATCACACGTAAGTATATACGACAGCTTATTTGTATTAATGCGCTCATTATTTGAAACATGCTTATGCTGACATAAATGGCTCATTTTCAGCCTCAGTTTAATGAGCTTCAAATGAAAAGAGCCCAATTATAGGGAAAGTATTGTCTGTAGCAAAAAGATCCTCATACCACAAATTACATCCTTACAGGCTGAATGCCTTCACGAAAAAGACTCTACAAGGCATTCATATTTCGTTCTTGGATTTTCCAAGTTTTCCATTTCAACATTCCATTCTTGACTCTGCTTAGTAAGATGAGAACAGTCGCAAATCTAAAAGAGATAGTTTAACTAAGGTGGAGGATACCAGAAATTAGGGAATGCAAGATTTGACGGCTCTTAGAAGATGGGCCATTTCAAAATCTCTTTCTTTCTGGTTCTCTATTTTTCGAATGCAGTCGAATATAGCGTCTAGACAGTAAACTTATTACAGATTGGCTGTGGTTGATTGTATGTGGAAATAGTGCATGTTAATAGCTGATAACACAAACTACATCTTTTTGATTTAAATCTCAGTTGCAAAATTGCGAACTTAAAGTGACATTAACCACTCTACTACAACACAAACAAGATATAATATCAGAGACTAGACAAATATTCATGATTTTAATGATTTCTATCAAATTAAACAGTAAGGTAATACGGAGCTCTTTCAGGATCAAGTGCTCTCCAGATAAATGGCATACCTTGGCTTAGGCCCTGAGCATCAAAACCTCTTGAGCTGACAAGGTCACTAAACTCTTTCATTCTTCTCTGGAACAATTTCGCTGCCTCAGCCGTTTGGCCATTCATCCGAGCCAACATTGTCGTGTCATCAAACATATGGGTTAAGGATCGATTAGAATTGACATACTCCGGGCGAGCGAAAAGGGTTGTCAAGCCGATCTGACCAATTGATTGGGTCACATTGGGTAGGAAAGGAATAATATCTAAGACACCCTTGGTTGTTGGTATTGGTTGGTATATCGAGAACGGGTGGAATGGCAATGAGCCTGATGCCTCTGAGATGTCGTTCGTATTGAGAGTCTGGTGCAACGCACTTCCCACGTAAGCGATGTGTGTGAGAACATCAATCAGTGTTCTGCGGTCGACTGATCTTGGGAAATCGATGATCTTAGCAGGCACTGATTCAGCTATCCAGGCTTGCAACTCATCATCCTGCGTGAATATAGAGGGATTGATGTAATATGAATCAACAAAAGTAGTTATAAAATCTTGGATTGCTGCATGGATAACAGATGCATCTTCAAAATAGGGGAAATGTTTGATCTTGCATCCAAAAGGGCTGTTAATTAGACCACGATCTTCAAGGTTTTTGTGAAAGTAGTTGGCTTGAAAAGCACCCGAAACTCCTGAGTTGTAGAGAGATGTCGTAGTCTGGGCGGCGGCAGCTCCACTGAAAGCAAATAACTGATCAACATATCCTCCAGTACCTACCAACACCTCAAGTGCTCTTTGGCGATATGCAAATAGCTCAGGTGTTACTATAAGCTATTAGGAAAAACATTTGAAGTGGCAGGAAGAATCTGAGAACAGAGGAAACTTACGTCGATCTAATAGAGCCATGATAGGATGTTGATTGCTAAGTGTTCTGTAGGCCGCTTCATACACAATCTCGATGACATTGTGTGTACCGGAAAGATGATACCATTGCGAGTGCCAGAAATCATTCAAGTTGAAAAGCATTTTCGCCAATAACCAGTCATTTTCGGAGTCAGCAGGTGTATATACCAGATCGGCACCAACATTGGTTCGTATAGCTAGTGGAAGGAAATCTCCACTTTCTGGATGGATATAGAAATAAGCGTCGCAGGCTGCGGCGTATCTTTCTGTTCTTTGGAGACTTGCTTGATACCGATGGTCTGCATAGAAAAGATTTCCGGAGTCGAAAAGAGATTGCAAGGTTGTGGTAGTGACGTTGAATGTTAAACTATCTTCAACCTGGAATGGAAGTGTATCTGATGATGGATTTAATCGTTTGATCGGAAATGGATTGACTGACAGCCTCTCCATAGAGAACATTGAATCCTTGGTATAGTTCGAGAGAATTCCCTGATCCAAACCGGCTGGCATGCTTTTCTTCCATTTGCCTCTGTACAGAGCCTCGTAATCAGAAAGTTGTTTGATTCTTCTGACCTATAGTTTATTAGTAGCGTTTCTTCGATTCTCTTTGCTGCTTTCAACATACTGTTGTAATATTTTCTGCTACTTCAGTCTCATCTAACTTGACTGAAACCTGGACTAACTTCGAGCCCGCTTTCATTTCATCGAGGTCAGTTTTGGTGGTTAGATTTCCCAATGTGCCATCTGGCCAGTAAGAGACATTTCCGCAGATAGATGGTCCATAAAGAAACGTGCGCCTTTTTTCTCGAATAGAGTTCTTTCGTACTACCGAATCACTGCACTTCATTGGTAGGCTATAAGAGGAATCCAACGAATCATTTTTGAGGCGATATCGATCATGGAAATCTCTTGGATGAGCCGGGAAAGCAGCGGCTTGTAGTGCTGCGTGTAAACAAAGCATCCATAAAAGAAAGACAATCATGGCTATATCAGATGATATTGTTGAATATGAGATAACACAATGCACCACAAGATTCAATAGACTGTTTCCAATATTTCGTAGGAACAATTTTGACTTTTGCAGAAGAGACAGAAGAATGGTTACAACTGGAACTCGATTTAGATTTATGTTTGGGGCAATGTTCAACATACTGAACATACTAGTAGCTATATCTTAAGGGGAGTCAGACAAGGTAGTTCAAGAGATACGAATGTAGGATCATTTTATAGATCCTTCAAATAATTCATTGATACATCCTTAAAGATATCCTCAGAGAGCCACCATAAGGGTGCAGATTAACATGGGGGCCAATTTATCAGAAGCAAACTTGTCTATCGATTTAGATATCTAATCACTCCAAAATAATATATCAATCATAGGTTTTGTTCTGAGATATAAATTTTTTGCCTCGATTGTTTTGCACATCCGAACAACTGTAATTGATTCGTGGAAGGTTTCTTTCAAAATACTAAACTCGAACTCCATCAGCGCCGCTGGTTATGGTCCCAATGGTCAGCACTAGCAGATCTTATGGAGTGTAACCTACGCAGTATGCATCAGTGGACGTTGTGGGGGCCGAAATTTCGGTTAACTAAGTAAAGCGATCACACCAGAATAGCGGGAAGTGGTATTATCTGATGGGCAATTCTATATGTACGGAACGCTGCAATTGAGATTTTACTGATACTGAGAGAATTTCCAATTTTACGAGCCGAAATTCAAATGAGGGTTCAACTACACTGGTACTGCACTCAAGTTTGTACTCCCTGCACGTATTCGTACTGCCTCCGCATACGCCCCTTAATTGGGGGCTTCATTGTCTCTCAGTCTTACTCTAGGAGTACAACCCAGCAGGTGAAATGCAATCCTTGAACACGCACAGTTCAGGTATGATATTTAAGAGCCACAATGCTTGCAAATATGTTGCTTTTCAATATTTCATGGGGCAATAACAAAATTACTACCAATCGCATTCAACAAGCCCTTTTAGAACTATTTTATTTTTGATCCATTTGCGCTTATGGCAAAATATCCGCACTAGTCAAGTTCCCACTGTTCACATCACCTGCCACCTCTCCTGTAGGGACCGAATATGGATCCGGAATTTGCCTCCTCATACCTTCCGTATAAACTGTTACTCGTGTATTGTTCATAGTCTCCGGCAAAATTCCGGTCTTCAAGAATTTCTTCATTATGGTACTGGATGGCTGATCTGTCAGTGAAAACGATGTATGATCATCACCGTGCCTCACGACAAGGACTGAGTTACGCGCTTGTGCCAAGCCTATCTCAGCCCATTCGGTAGGAAGACCTCCGTCAAAATCCGAGGTTACAAGAAGCATTGGAATTTGGGTTATGAGGGGTTCGTAAGAAGGGGTTTCAAAGGGCCAAGAGAGGCAACCGAGCTGTGTAGAACGTTAACATGAAATTTGATATCATGATAAGAAGAATACTTACTTGCAGTTGCCACGCTGACGGCTGTGCTACCTGATTAGTGTCATGCTGCTACATGTCAGTTTCCAGAAGTAACGATGTATACTTTCGGTATCATACTGCAAATCCTGTATTGATAGACTTCTCCCACTCTGCAAAATCCGTGTTCTGGTAGTCTTGTAGAATTTTAGTCCGTAGAGCTTTTATATATAGAAGCATGCTTACTGTTATCACCACATTCGAGGATTATTGTTCCAACTGCCGAGATACCTGGTGAGCCTCCTACGAAGACAGAGCCATCCCCAGTCAAAGATATATTGAGCTGCTCAAAGAAGGATGGAAAGTCTATTCCCTCAGAAGCGAATTCATTCACAACTACACCTTGGATTTCAAACGCCGTTATGCTCTGATTAGATCCAGGGATGGGCAGAGGTGCATTTGCAAGGAGTTCCTTATAGGCCTAAATTCTAAGATTAACGCATATCAAGATATATTTCCACCTCAGGTTACATACAGCAGGTATACTCCCTTTCCCTTTGTCATGAAACGGACACGAAGCGTTGTTTTGACAGTACGCATCAGCTCGTAACATGACCCGATTCAAAGCTTTTATTTGGGTTTGTGCTGCATAGTATGGTTTCTGTGGTAAGTTTCAGCTCATTGGTAGTCTAAGTGATAATATATTTACTTACAATATCGTGAGCAGCCACAGCGTCAAGTACAAAATTTCCCACTCGCTCGGGGTATATTGCCGCGTATTGAGTTGCTCTATAACTACCACTGTAGAGTTCGGAAGTCAGTTAAAATCAATGAGAACAGCTTTTAAGAAAAGTGCATGTATACTATGATAGACCGAGAAAGTTAATTTTATCGTAGCCTAGGGCCATGCGGATCTCTTCGAAGTCATGGGCGACATCTCTTGCACTGACATATTGAATTATACCGGGTGGACTGCTGAACTTTGCCACATCCTTGATGAAAATTGTAGAAGCTTCCTTCACCGCATCAAAAGTGCTTTGATTTCTTGGGCTAATTCGGGATCATTGAATCAGTGACTATTCTGAATCATTCTTAAGAAACTTACAGCGACTGCAGGATCTCCCCCACAGCTTCAAGGCCAACATCTGAAATATTCAATGAGTTTGATGCATAGGTTCCTCGAGTATCCATCACTAATGTTTGCTTCTATCAGAGCTGGCCACAGACAGTGAAGAAGAAGCTCACTCATTAAGTCGTATTCCAAAAGCCCTGAGAAAGCGTCAATCATACCCAGAGCCACCTCCCATGCCACAACTGCATTAGGATCGCCGCCACCGCCATTGCTGTAAGAGGAAACATATAAATAAAAAGTCTCCTTCTTTTTGGATTGATTTGACATACTAGAATATGACTCCTTTGGGGTTGGCAGGACGATACATTGCAAGGTTGAGAGTGATGTTATTCTGAGCAGAGATTGGTTTTTGATAATTCATTGGAACAGCAATTTCGCCGCAGTGAAGAGTAGATGGAAGGTCCGTGGTATTAATTATAATATTGGCATTGGCAGCGTCGAAGTAACTAGGGATATTCTGGGCACAATCCACCCATTGAATGGTACTTGGATTCACATAACTGGAGGCAGTTATAACAAGGAATAACTGTGACGAGACGTACAGAACACCTTGACGGGGAAGCATGATTGGAAACTTGGACAATGTATTGTAGAAGTAAACGACTTAATAAAGAATTATTTTGGAAAATAGGAACAGATAGATTGGAGGGAGAGAGCGTATTATATGATCAAGGCGGGGTTTCTGAGGTAGGGTTGCTTTCAACTCCTTTGCCTTCATATCAACTGTGCCGTAGAGAAATGTAAATGGTATCATAATTGAAAGCAGTCTATGGTGAGGATTATCATGTCCGCACGATCAGTCGCAACGGGATTTCATTCAGACAAACGAATAACCACCACATACAAACTTACAATTGCGGCCTTCGCGAATTGCATATTCAAAGCGGAATAGCTTGTGTCAGACTGTATTGTTTACGCAATAATTGCTGACCGCAGCCGGAATGAGTAACAAGCTAACCAATAATATGAATTTCGAGCTCTCTATTCCAATAAGCATGAATAATGCTTCAAGACTTCGGAATCCTGATGTTGAAGAATATAGCTCCAGTCCACCTGTATACAATACTCTAAGCAACTGGCAACACAGCTCCCGTCAATCGATGCCATAATGATCCTCTTTTCACACGTAGTGAACCCATATGCGACAAGTTTTAAGATAGGCTACAATATTACCGAAGTTAAAAAAGGTCTGTCTTGCATGAGGGTATCTATTCACAAAGCCATGGATGTTAATGTGGATTGAATTTCCTGGGCCAAATCAATCCAGATACAATGAGGACGCTAGAGAATGAAGTTCCTAGTGACCTACAGTGATTTGGAGAATTTACAAAGGATATAAATATATTTGTTGGAAAATTGTCCTACTCACCTTTCAATAAAACTTTGAAAAGAGATATTGCAGACTGGGATGTCGATTATCGAGTCGTGAAGAAAACAGGACCGGAGAGCATTTTGCTCAATAACACAATTTATAAATGCTGCTACCATCTTCACAGCTGAAGGATACTTCTATGGATTCATTTGTAGAGCCAGCCGGTCGGTTCATAGCAATTATGACAAACAGGTTTGGAAATGGTTCAGGTGCAATGCTGATCATGCTTACCGACGCTGGCTTGGACTCTCGCTCGTCCTTAGCAAGTTCAAAGATCTAAGATCAACATCACAGTGTCGTGAACATCGCATCATGATCAGCATCAACGATTACGTTTTAATCGGGAGACATATGTGGATACGGGAGGTTCCAGCAACCTCTTCCATCAGCTACTCAATGCATCCCTTCGGCATCATATTCCGTCGCGCCAGCAAACCATTCTCTCTGGGGGCCGGGATATCCAAGGCCGAAGGGATGTATCTTGGGAGATTACAAGCTTAAAAAGAAGGACCACGGGAGAATTGCAATGAGATTACCATGTGAATTTCATTGTGGTTGGGTATGATTATATTACTGCATTGAATCGGCCTTGACGTGGAATTCAGTGAATGTATTGGCTCAGAAAATACTCAACGGCTCTAAGTAAACCGAAACATCCAACGCTTCCTTATGACAGAGAACGGTGTCAAAGCCACCAGCGAACTTGCGGGTCTTGAGTCCTAGTAATGGCGTAGCGTAGTTCTGTAGCCAATTAGTACATGCCCGCACGGTGGTGGAATAGACGCCCCCAAATGAGCATATCGATTGGGCGCAACAAATAAACTATTTCCTCTACACTACGAGCCTAAACAACGGAATTGGGGATCGATGGGCACGGAGTAGACAAGTTTCACTGCATTTGCATGTCACGGCTATGGAGAAATTTTCGACATCTTCATAGAGCTGGCATTGTTTGGCAGCTGGGTCATATTTATAACAAACCTCTGGTTTAGGTGCTGGTGTTTCCCGGTCTTATCCACTTACCACAACATCGTATAAAATACAAAAGTGGGTAGACTTCTGGTCATGGTTATCTAAGGCCAAACCTTATCTTTATTATAATCTCATACGCATACTACAACATCGTATAAGATTCTCAAGTTGGCAGAATGCCGATGGTGGCTGGTTGGGGCTTCAATGCCAAGCCGTTTTTCTGCCGCCAGCTCGTTGGAGGGGAAAAAGCTCTCCTCAGTAACCCCTCCTCGATTTGCATGTAGAGCCTTATTTACTCCTTCGGCAATCAATCATCCAATCCTAAGCCAAACATCATAATCTATAAGACTTCCGTTCAATTTACAAAAATTGGGCGGTTGTGTCAATTATATCTTAGACTAAACCTTTAGCAAGCCACGGTAGACCTTCCCAGAAAACAGCAATTAGTAAGTCATGAATTGTTTTCTATCACGATACTTATAACAACTTTAAGAGCCTTTTCTATTCTCTACCTACGTTCTTTTCATACTCTTGAAAAAGAGTTGGCTTTTGCCACCGACATTCCTTTATCAACACGCTCCTTTTTCAACGCATTTTCCTTTTCGAATGGCATCAAAATCACTCATTAGAGCCATCGCTCTATTCTCCGCTGGAGCTACTGCCTCTAATTGTATTGCCCGTACAAACTTTCCCATCGACTCAGTGTGTGCTGAGCGGTGTGATCTCACAAATGCAGATACGGGCATAGGGGCCTCTTTCCTAGACGAATACCTAACTGTTGATGGCTGTGCTACATTCTGCTCGACTACGACTGGCTGCAAATCGTTCTTCCTCACAAGCACTTACTGCTTCTTACAGGGTGTTCCTGTGGCTGACTCACCAACTGAGGTATCCGAGTCCGGAAATCTAGAAATATATGATTTGGCATGCTTTGACTGTGGTGGCACTACAGCTACCACAAGCTCTTCATCGACTTCGAGCTCATCTACTGCTTCAACAAGTAGTAGTACCTCGACTTCAATATCAAGCTCTTCATCATCAACATCGTCAAGCTCATCAATATCTAGTTCCGCTAGCTCAAGAGTTTCAAGTCCTTCCGCCAACAGCACATCCTCTTCGACGACATTCAGTAGCGCATTCTTTTCAACTGGAGTATCGGTTATTCCCATTGCCATTTCAACGGGTGCCTCAAGTGCTGTGTCAAATAACACTGCTATCTCGCTACCAATCCCAACTTTGGACTCGGCTTCAGCAATTTCCAATGCTTCAGGTAGTTTTACAGGCTCAACACAAAATGGCATCACCGCAAATGCAGATGCCTTGGGAACTACAGTTACATCCAATGATTTAGGCAGTGGCTCAACAGTCTTGACAATCACCACTACCAAACTTGAGACGATTTCATCCTGCGCACCAGCCGTTACCAATTGCCCGTACGGAAAAGTCGTTACTAAGACTATCACATCCTTGACCACTTATTGCCCAGGTGCAAGCACTTCAACACTACAAGCGGCTACGTCAATCACATCTTCAGTCGTTGTAGGGGGAGAGGCTTCAACGGTCTACTCCACCAAGATTTATACCATTACTGCTTGCCCTTCAACAGTCACCAACTGTCCAGTAGGCAAAATCACCACTGCTGTCATCCCAATATCTACCACTGTGATATCCGCGGTCTCAGCTTTTGGAAATTCATCTGCTGGCAGTGAAACTTCAGCAACTCCAGTCACTGCCACAGAAGCTGCAATTTCAAAATCCTCAGGACTACCTGGAGAGTTTTTTACATCTACGGGAGTAAAGCCTTCCACTGCTTCGGTAGCACCATACCCAAGCTCTAAGACTGAGGCTGAGATCAATGGGGTGACTACTAGTGTTGGTGTTAATGCTACCAATGCTATGAAGTCAGCTGGCACTGGTGTGTCGCCGGCTACTATAACTACCAGTATTCAATATGCTACTGGCACCGCTAGTAGAAACATCGCTAGTGGTGTGTTATCTGGGTTGATTTTGGTTGTGGCTGTGTTGTCATTGTAATTCGGAGTTGAAAATGTTTAATGGGAGAGTATTGTTTTTCTTCGGTTTCAATAAAACACCGACCTTTTTTAATATAGCCAGCTTCAAGACAAATTTATGCTAAGGTTTCGACAACAATTACATCATTGGTTTTATGTATGTTTTCTTGCTGAAATGGAAAATAACACTCAAATGATGGACCCTCTTCCCTGGCGATGTTATGTTTCGACAAGGTTAAGATTGAGCGTATATATACATAGCCGACTATGCTAAATGAAAGTTTGTGTATGAGTCGAAGTTCTATAGAAGTTTGTGTAGCCTGCGAATGGACCATTCTACATTATCATACAGCCCCGAGCAAGTTGAAATTTTCAATAAATGTATAGTATTAGATAACTTAACAATATTAAACACTTACTCTCGGAATTTCTAGTACGGATAGTGATCCATCATGAAAGATCTGGGTGACTGGTGTATTGCTTACACAGAAGAATAATGAAAATGTAGAGTCAATGATTCAATACCATCCACCATATACATCTAGCCATCTACAGTTATTCTGCAAACTTCCTCAAGTAATGCTGCAAAAGAGATTCCAGACCTAAGTTTCCAATGTCAAGAAACCTCTTCTAAACTATCCAAACTGTATTTGGAAAGCCATAGACTTGCGTAATGGGACACGTACTCTGGTGGTGATTTTGCCGGTATTGAGGCTGTTAAATCAAAGCTCCAAAGCTGTTTTCTGTCTTATTCGATGATTAGTAGCCATTTTGTACAACTTCATTGTAACAACAGTGGATCAAAATTCTATCAGAGAGAAGATTATGACTCGACACAAAATGGATGCAGTAACCGTACATCGCAAATGGACGAGGTTTTCTGGTCCATCTTTACGACTAAGGATGACGATAAAGATTCTCATCATGCAGATATGGAGTTGTAAAATAGGAAATTTTTACTTACTAAAAATCTAGATTCTTGTATGAGATGTCTGTCGAGTTGAATTTCCAAATGCAGATGACATAGGTCATCAATCGTCATCATAGGTTATTCTTCGTCTGGATGGCGTGGGCTTGGGAGCTGACATGGTATTGTTCTCTTCATCACCATACTCCAGACTATCCATGCCTGTCTCCACCTTATCCCAAGTTCTTTTTCGCAAGTCGGGTTTGACATTCTGCTTAAAGGATCCTGGCTTGCCCTTTCCTTTTTTCGCCTTTCCACGTTTGTTTTTGTTTTGTTCCGCAGGCAGCTTGAAACCTGCAGGAATGGTAGCTGCTAACTCGACAGCTTCGACTTCTATGATGTCCGCTTTGACTGGAATATCTTCAGATACGTCATGCCCATCCTCTTCGGCACGTCGTTGCCTGCGCAGCAGTGTCTGAATTTCTGAATGCCTGAACATGGCGATCTGTTCGTCGGTCAAGGTACGTTTGACACCATCTGGATAATAACCCAGATCATCTTCCTCCTCATATTCTTCTTCATAGCCCTCTTCATATACACCTTCGGGGTCTCCAACTGGTCCAAGAAAATCGCGTGTGAAGATATCGACGAGGGTTATCGTGAAATGCGATGCGTGAAACGCGGTCAAGTCTTCCTACAGCATATTAGCATAAAATAAACATTGGGAAATAAGTTACGTTACTGCTGTGATAGCTGGCACACGATGTGCCGTGACATCATTTTGTGCCATTACAGTCGCGACAAATCATCGCGATTTGTTGATGTAAGAAGGTTGCGATTTATCACCTTGAGAGCCAGAATCCGGGGTAGGCAATAAGCTACGGTAACCGAAAACAACACTAAGCTCAGTATCTGATATTCAAGGACTTGTTCACGACGACCGGATCTGAAAATTAATTCAATACATAAATGTGCCAGTTGTAGCTATGCTTTCAAATCCTTAATTACGAACAGTACTACAACATTGACGCCATCGCCTAACACCATACTTCGTGATATCCCAATCCCAAACGCCTATGCATAAACCTTAGGCGCCTGGTCTCCTAGAACTTCCATTGACATTACTCGCATGTGCCAATAAGAACTTGCAACACGTTAGAGTATATTTGCATGCCTTGCTCCATGCATCATCTTGTGCAACACCGAGTTTAATACTGATATCCCCAATCTTGTCTTTCTTAATTTCATAAGGAAGCTTTCGTACTTGACCGGTCTCAGAGCTTTGGAATTCAACGAAATCCCCAAGCTGTCTTAAACACTCAAGGAAGGCTACCATAGCATTGTCGAATTTCCGATGCATGAAGGTAAGACCAAGTGGGAGATCCCCCGAAGAATATAGATCAAGGACTGTAACCTTGGGGTCCACTTTTCGTGCGAGAGGATCAGCTTGACTTGTAGAAGGAGCAGGGTAGTCTAGCTTTTCAATACGTGAAGTAGATCCCATAGGCTTGAGCCTGTATCCCGAGAACTTGAAGTTCAACTTTTCTGCCACAGTCATCAAGAGTAGTAATGTGTGGCCCCAAGCCGCGTTGATCTCAGGCCAGTCAACAGGGACACTCGATAATCTACCCAGTCGCAATCCATTGATTGTGCCAAATGTTCCGTCGTGACTAATGCAGAATGTATCGTTATATACATTCGTCCTGTGAAGTTTTTGGAGCTGTTGCGAGTCATGGTCGAATTTGAGATTGACACTATCCCTCTCCTCCTGAAACTCTGAGAGTTTCTCCGCGAATGCGTTTCGAGATCTCCAGAACTTCTCTTCCTCTATATCGAGTTGTCTTGCTTCTTCTTCTAACTCTGCAATTTCATCGTCAACATTTGCCTTCTCTTTCTCTAGTCGCTCCAACTCTTTGATAGCTACGTTTTCTTCATACTGCGCCTTCTTTAATGCTTCTTGGGACTCCTGAATTTCCTCCTCTGTAGGTATATCTGCTTTCGCCTGTTTCAAGAAGCCAACATAAGCATCGCGTTCTTTTGTTGCAACTTCCAGCCTTTTCTGCAAGCCTTCCACCAGCAATTCAGTGCATTCGGTGCATATTGGATGGTCAATATCAGATCGAGCCGTGAGGATCTCGAAAAGTCTAGTGGCAGTTTGTGTATGCCGGGACATAGCGTTGCTGTCATCCTCCGGGCCATCAAATCTCTGGTTCGTGTCATGATAGTTGTTCTGCTGTTGGGAACGATCAGGTAGTTGGGGTGGGAGAGATGGAACGACTTGTGATTCAGATAAAACAACAAACGACATAGCGGTGCTATCTCTCAGCATTCGGCTCTTTGTGCCAGGAGATTGTAGCGGTTGGGCTGCGCCATTTCGAGTTCGAGGTGACCCAGCATCCCGAGACACCTTATCGTAAAGTTCCTTTCGTTCTTGTGGAAAGGCAGGCTTATAATAGGAGCCGCGGGATGTATCCTGTTGAGCTGCCTGACCTGTGGAACCTATTATCGTTAGTATAATATTGTATCTGCATAAGAAAGGCATATATACCAATTAGAAGGTCAAAAGCCGCTGGGTTCAGATCGTCCAAGGAGCCATCAAGCCGCAAGGGTGTCCTGCACTTTTGACAATACATCATGAGTATGGCATTGTTATCTGGGTTTTCTCAGAGGCGCATTCATAATAAAAAATACGAGGTTAAGTCGTGACTACGAAACAAAAGCTGAGGTGTATTGCGCACGAGATAGCCAGACAGGTAGCCTCGCATGGAGCTTCCGCCTGGTCTTACGTAGTGACACGTGATTACTTTATATGTTTACGCCAGTCTGACGCGCAGTGCACGTCTCCCCAAATCCGGAACGCGTTCGGAGCTCAAATGAACATCACTCAGGTATTTGCTGCCGATCGGAAAGAACAACGATGATTAACTATCTGCAACGAGCATCTCTTGCTGTATAGTTATTAATGGCTCCTTATCATGGAACCGCTTTCGAAACGTCAACGTATCTCGGGACCTTCACGGTATTCTCAATCGCACTCTTACGATCACGATCAGTATAGTTATGAAGGAGAAACAGCCGATGAAGTAGACGATTTTGAAACCCCAGAATTCGAAGATAATGTAGCACGAAAAGCGGGTTATACTGACTCCGACTCGGAAGACGATGGGGAAGACTCACTCAATGAGGGTGCAGACGACAATCTCTACAGTGAAGATGAAGATGTCGAAGACGAAAATGCTGGCCTCGCCCATCTTCGCGCACAAGCAAGCCAAAAGTTAAAGTCACGATTCGAATCGATCTTTGAAAAGTATGGCAAGGATTTCTCAGGCGTTGGTGATGAGATTGATCTTGAAACCGGTGAGATTGTCGTCAACAACGGACACTTGATAGACATGCAAGATGAGACGGATGCAGGGCAACTTGGAGAAGGGAAAGGCATACTAAGGGCCCTCACGGTCGATTCCGCGAATCAATATGTCGAAACTGACGAAGCTGATGACGATAAGCAATCTTATATGTCGAGGACAAACTCTGCTCTGCAAGTTGATGACAGTGAGGATGAGGGTGAGGACGAAGACAATATTGTGGATGATTCAGAGGCGAGTTTTGCAGTAGGCAAAACCAATCATTCTGTGGAACAACCTGCAAATACTACTGGATTGGGGAGCAAGAAATCTTATCCATCGAATGCAGAAATACTGGAACAATTTGGCCCCGATTTAGGGCCTGAAATAATTAAGGTCGTGTCCAGACAGCGACAGAATGGAGATGGATATATCGAGCCAGCATGGAGAATTCCAGGATCTGCGTTACCACCGCCACGTAAAAGGCCGAAGCTCATACCACTACCCTCCTTGGAACTATCCACCGAAGAACGTTCACCTTCACCCATTGGAAACAGATCGATTTGGGCTCCTCAGGTTGGGCCTGGACGGCCAAGAAAGCATGATGTGTTTTCTTATAGGCACAGCGAGGAGCATATACGTGGGCGTGCAGGTGCCTTGCCATATAAACCAGGTATCAGGGACTCTCGAATCTCAAATGAAATGGGCTCACGAAGGAAACGAGGTCGGCCTCCGAAGAGGCATAGTACAGGAACTTTGGGAACTCACGTTGATCGTCCACGCTCCAGTACAACACTCGGATCTCCAGTCTTAGATACTTTTGAGGATGGAATCGGCCAGATTTTGGGAGAATCCTCACAGAATCTGCAGCCATCCTTAATCAGTAACACTCGTTCTTTCAGACTCAGGCCGCGTGGACCTGCACGTCGTGATCCTGAATCGATTTCATGGGCTGAGGCGGTAGCTGCTGTTGAAGAAATTGATCCTCATTTGTACGCAGGACTCGTTGAGGACGCAAAAGGAAGCAGACAAGAGCGGCGGGCTCGTTCGTATTCGGTCGATTCTTTCTCTTCTACAAGTTCATTTAGCGATGATGATGAACTTCCTCAGTCGACATATCTAGATGAAGACATGGCGGGTCCCAGGCCGCAGTCAATTAGCAAGGACCCAGAACCTGAGCAATCTAAATCGACTGCAAGAGAATGTAAACCAACATCAGCACAGTTGGCGAGAAACGCGGTTCTTAGCTCACTTCTGAGCAGAGTAAAAAATCCTGAACAAGTCATCCAATATGTCGGGACTACAATTGAAGGAACACATCATCAGGTGGCTGCCATACCATGCCCACACATTGACTGTACTTCTCGTAGTACAACTCTTTATCGTTGCCAGTGTATAGGAAACGAGAACAGTTCGCAGATAACAAATCACTTAAGGGATGTACATGACACAACACCTTACCCCTGTGAAGAGCCTGGCTGTCGTCGTCGTGGTGGGAAAGGCTATTTCCGATCAAGAGATCTTGCAAAGCATGTGAAAATAGATCATCCTGGAATGGCAGCTTATGATCGCCTACGACCTCGCATTGGCGAAGCCACATTCAACCTATACGATTCCTTTGATGCTGAGCGCAATCCAACGAAACCCCGAAATCAAGATCAAGAGCCCAGACTTCCTTCGTTATCAGCAATCAAACCTCGACGAAATAATGGGATCTTTAACCAGACCAGTTCTGGGCCGTCTAATTTACGTGTAGGCAGTTCAACGCCAGAAATGACGGTACCAATGCATGGTTCTGATTATGAGGATGGTGCTTACATGGCAAACAACGATTATCTTGAGTCTGAAATGGCCACTGATTCCCCTACTGTTTCCCCAATAGGGCAATTGCACAGTCAACCGGATGGCAGTATGTCAAAATGTTCCATCAAGACGAAATCTCCACAAGCGAAGGCGAACTCACAGCGCAATATTCGATTCCTTATACCAGCTTCAGATGATGATTCCTCAGTCATGTTGTCTTCGGCTCCTCTATCACAAGAGAAGCCTCCTGGAAGTCCTCTGAAAACTAAGGCGACGGAAACTATTAGCCGCAACAAAATCGACTCCTCTTATGAGTTCTCGGATGATGATGAATATTCACAAGCTCATCCGCTTCCGACTTCCAAACTACAGCAGTACAAGGAAACCGCCCAGTCTTCAGGCTTGCACAAGGGAGTTAACCACAACAGCCCAGTTACGGCCGCCAAAACTAAGAAAAACAGCCAAAAGCGTGATATTTCTGAGTATGCGCATGCATGTGAATACCGAATCGCCCATGCCTGCAGGAAAATGTTCAGAGAACTTAAAGTTGCCCAGCGGCATTCAAAGAGCCATGAAGTCAATGAAGTCTTTAGCTGCAGGAGACCTGGTTGTTCTCGATGGTTTAGCACTCCAAGGGCATTATGGAGACACGGTAGAGACACTCACAGTACGAAGGGCAAAACTTATCCAGTGGAGCCTGAGTATCTGAGTGATGTAAGTGACGTTGAGATGGATAGTTCCGCTGAAAATGATCCTCTGAACAACACCTATGAGGACGAAATTCAGGATGACTTGCCACCGCCTTATTCCTCTCCTTTGGCAATTGAACTACCCAGAAATCAAAGGCTTCTGGTGGTTTCACCGCCTGTTGCCCAATTGGATACTGCACAGTTTCCTGAGAAGCATTCAAATGTGAAATTACCTACTGGCATCAAACATGCAAAGAAAACTTCAAAATCGTTTGGCTCTAGAAAGCGGTCAAAGTCTGAACTAATCATAATACAATACGTTCATCCGTCCCAAGCTCCCAAAGCACAAGATCTCCCTAACGTACCGACTACAAGGTCTCGGTCTTCACGATTAACCGCACATCAACCGCATTCCCCTTCTGTGCGAAGTACGATATCTACCGCTCCGACATCTACCGCTCAGGTTTCCAAGGAAATGATGCCGCCACCGCGTCTCTCAATATCTCAAACAGAAGTCAAGAATTACCGGACTTCGAGACTTTCGTCCCCACAGCCTCAACGTGAGGCCCTAATGCTCAAGCAGACCAAAGAAGCTCGGAAGCGAGCATCCCTTCCAATGATGGCATCACGGGGCTTGTCTTCCCGTTCGACACCCGTGAAGAAGATTTTCCGAAGTGTTGAACAAGGGGAAGATGATGAACTGGATGAGCTAGACCTCGCATTTGAATCTCCGGTGTTGATGGGAAGCCGGGCTGGTTCAGTTGCGCAGAGCTCAGCAGCCAAGAAGCTCCCAACGTCATTCCTGTCGAAAGAACCAGCAAACAATGAGGCGACACCTTCAACACCAAGTCATAGAAGGTTGACAGCTTCATCTCCAAACTTTCCGGTTGCAGCGAGAAGGAATGATGTCAGAGTTGCTGGCCAGCCATCCGTTCGGCTCAGTGATATGACCAGTGCAAAGGAAGTGGGTAAAAATACTTTCGCAACACCTGTGAAGCAAAGACGGAGTATGTTAGCTATGGACGATGGATATTTGACAGACGATCTGGTGAAGACGCCTGGAGGCACTCTGAGAAGATGTGGTGAAGATGGATTCAGTTGTGAGCGAGATTTTTGCTTTTCTTGTACCTAGAAATAGATATAGCGGGCTATCCTCCCACCTTTAGCTTATATTCCTTGTAGAAGTTTTTCAAATGAATGAGAAATTCAATTTGAGGATGGTTATCCAAGATCAGTAGATCACCATGGGTTGAGTGAGTTATTGTGAGAAAACTGCATTGCAAAGAGGCTATTTACATCTAGCACGAAAGAACACCCTGCCCCAATCAATATCTGTCGTCCCATTTGCCCACTCTATTCGCAAGAGCGAGGGTATGCAAGCCCTCGACAAGCAATTATCAGACACGATAACGCCCTTCAGAACCCCTGTCCTCTCCTCATTATGCACGGAAAGAAAAGCTGCATTTAATTCAGTACCTCGGTCGAATATCCTGATCATTATACCAGGCTTAGGTCACGCGACCAGGCTTCGAGGTATGAATATGAGTAGCGTTAAGCTGATATGTACCACTACGGTACTGACTGTTAATATTATGGATTCATGAGTGTGATGAGTTGCCGGCTGCAGCTTGTGCCTCGTTGGCGCGGACTGGGGCAAAATACGCGTGAGCCATGGCCTCCTGTGCTGTTAAACGTTCCTGTACTATGTCAGTAAAGTAATCACAGGTTCTTGACGTGTGTAAATTACCTGATGGTCATATCTCAAAAGCTTATCCAAGAAGTCGAGCGCATCAGCAGTGACGAATCTCTGGTTCTCAGAGGTGACAAAGCTGTGCCAGTTCTTCTTTGGGAATCGACCGAGAATGTCATCATACTGAGCATCCAGCTCGATTTCGTACTTGTCCAGATAATCGAACAAATCCTCGGTTCCGAGTACCTTGGCAATCTTGACCAGTTGGTCAGAGTTGCTGTTGCCGTGGAAGAAAGGCTCTTTTCGGAAGATCATAGAAGCGAACATGGCACCCAAAGACCACATGTCAAGGGAGTAATCATACTCTTGGAAATCAACAAGCAACTCTGGTCCCTTGAAGTATCTTGAAGCCACCTATGATGGTCAGCCACTTTATTTGATTGTAAACTTTTATTACCCTTACCCTCACATTGTATTCTGTGCCTTGGTGGTAGAACTCAGCCAAACCCCAGTCGATAAGGCGCAACTGTCGCTGAATTAGTTTCCACCAATACCTTCACATTAATGAAACTACTCACCTTGCGATTCTCGTGATCGATCATAACGTTGTGCGGCTTGACATCTCTGTGCATAATGCCCTTGCTGTGGCAGAAATCGAGTGCCTGAACCAAACTTTTAGCCAAATATACAAACATATCCCACATCATAACCCAGCCATACCTTTAAGAGTTCGAAAATGTAATATCGGACATCGTAGTCGACAAACTTCGGGTAAAGGCTTCGGAAGTCGGTGTTGTTGACGTACTCGAAAATCAAACTAGGCGTTTTGCTCTGCATCATGTATGAGTTGTCGTTCTCGTCTTCAGAATGTACAATACCATTGGTGGCCGAGCGGCCAGATCCAGCAGAAAAGTGATCGAGATGACCAATACGAGAGGAGTGATTTACTTGGCTATCCCGCACAACATCCAGAAGCGCAACAATGTTTGGTCCACCCGACAAATTTTGGAGGATCTTAATCTCTCTCTTTATCTTCTTTTTCTTAACCGGCTTGAGCACCTTGATGACGCATTTTTGGTAGTTGACGACGTTGATGCCCTCAAAAACTTCCGAGTATTTTCCTCGACCTGGGGGTTTATGTTATCAGCAGAGCGCGCGTGGTAGATTTGGAGATCTGACTCACCAATCTTGCGAACAACCTCGTAGTTTTCGAGCATGCCCCAGGTGATGTTGACACTATCATAATCCCAGTATGCGCGGGGCATCTGTTGGTTGACATCGGCGTATACGCGTGCCATTCTGCCGCAGGCCTCTGAGGCTCAGCGTAACAGACTTGTGACTGACTGCGTTTTCTCCGGCCGGGGTGGTAGAAGTGAAGACTGAGGGACGCTCTGGTCTGAATATGAAATATTGGACGAGAGAACAGACAATCGACGGGGTGGTCGTCAAACGAAGACGAGTCTGGCGGGGTGATGGACGAGGTTGTTGATACTCGATGCGTCTGGTAAGGTGTAGTGTGGTCGCAGCCTGACCCCTCGCTAGCTCGAAGAAACCTTGAACCGCTGGTGGTGTGTGGTGGTGCAGAGCTCTTGCGGATTTTGTGCCTGAATATTCTGCTGTGCGCAACGGGACTGAGCGGGCTTTAAGGCAGGAATATATTTTCTAGAGTCAGCCTTATAGCCTCAACTTTTGTGTATTGCTTTTTGTTCGTCGTGCACCATATCTTCGTCGAGGCTCTTTTCTTTCCTTCCTGCGTGTTATTCTATGGAATCCTTACCTGTCTGACTCAACATGATCTACGATTTAAACGTTCCCTGGTCACCAACCGGCAATGTTGAGCTGCAAAGAACCGTAGCCTTCCTCGATGAGTGTGAGTTTCTTGCCCATATTGAGTGTATCTTTGCTAACAATGTCATAGTAGGATATGATGTTATTGCACTCACAAACTCCATCACAGGGGCCATTCCATCCAAACTTTCATGTCCTATTCCAGAAACCCTACCGTTCCCAACTTCACCACGAGTCACTTTCTTGCGCCGATGTACCCTCCACATATCCGATCCCTCTCAAAACCACCGCATACCATCATTGCTCACGCACTATGACCTGATAGCTCTTCGACCTACCACTGAAAAGGCGTTCCTCTCGGCATGTACATCGCTTTCCGGGTTCAGCATTATTTCTCTTGATCTGACGGTCCGACATCCTTTCCATTTTCGACCAAAACCATTCTCCACAGCTTTAGGTCGAGGGCTGAAGTTCGAAATCTGCTACAGCCAGGCTGTGAATGGCTCGACAGAAGCTCGAAGGAACTTTGTCGCAAATTGTCAAGCTCTGGTAAGAGCGACACGAGGAAGAGGCTTGATAGTCAGCAGCGAGGCAAAACGGGCTCTTGGGGTCAGAGCACCTGCTGATGTGATCAATCTTCTGGCAGTATGGGGATTGGGTACAGAGAAGGCAGTTGCAGCTATGGGTGAACACTGTAGGAGTGTACTTGCCAACGAAAAGATCGCGAGAACCGGTTTTAGAGGCATTGTCGATGTTGTCGGGAGAGGGGAAAGGGTCAAAGACACGAACGCAATCGCCAACGGAGATGCCGCGAAGGGAAAGGCTAGCAAAATAGCTACACAACCAAATGATAACGGAAAAAGAAAGTTAGATGAACGAGAGAAAGAGGGGCAGGTCACGGCACAAGTGAGCAAACGCCAGCAAAAGAAGCAACGACTTGAGGCTTTGAATGGGACTGGTGCCCCATCCCCGTCGACACAGATTGACATTCCTGTCCAAACGACCCAAAGCAAGGGTCATGATGCAGCTGGTATTAAAGGATGATTGCAAATTTGTTATCGTCTTTTTATTCAACGCTTTGTATCTAGAACAAGTGCTCGATTTACGTCGATTTACGGCCACTCCTCATTACGACCTTCAACAACTATGCAATCAAATATAAACAACGCCTTCCATCTGCCTCTTGCGCTTCCCATAACCTTCGAACAATAAATCAAGATTTACACCGCAGTTGCTTTTGCAAGGCTGCCCAATGTCAGTGCGCTTGTCAGTGAGAAGGTGCTGATATTGATGGCGTTCGAAACTGCTGCAGCAACGTTACTGTCACTTGATGAAGAAGTGGCTGCTGCTGTTGTTGTACCGGAAACCTCACTCTGGGCAACAGCTGCCACTGAAGAAGACGGAGTTGTAGCTGAAGTGGTGGTTGCAGCAGTGCTTGAGGTACTAATCGAAGAAGTTGACACAACAGTCTGGAGAGTTGTGGGTGGTGAACTGGTGGCTATCATAAGAGTTAGCGGGTGATAGAAGTGCCTTGAAGTTTGTTCATACCAGGAACTGAAGTTGAAGACGAGGTGGAAGTGACCGACGCTGCCGTAGTAGCTGTTGTTGTAGTTGCTATTTAGCGTCAGCAATTACTCGATCAACACGATATCTCCGTATTTTTTTTCTACTTAAAACGCACACTGGGATTGATCCTTACCGGCAGCGGCTGTGATGCTATCTGCTGCGATACTAGTAACAAGAGTGCTGGCGGCAGCAGTTGAGGAAGAAGATGTGATACTCAGTGCTACAACACTTGTAGCAGTAGTTTGGGATGATGAAGCAGCACTTGACACAGCTGAGGAGCTAGCTGCAGCGGTTGAAGAACTGGTAGATGAGCTGGTTGAAGAACTGGTGGCGACTGAAGAACTTGTTGCGGCAACTGATGGAGAGGTTTCCTGCTATTGTTAGTCTTAAGTCAATCTAAACATGAGCTGCTACTTACTGCGGCTGCTTGGGCAGTCACTGTGACCTGTTGAGTTATTTGTACCGCTATTGGCGTCAGTGTGACCGTTGGAGGAGCACCAGACGCATATACTGTCGTCGTTACAAAGGAGAGCTGAGCCGCACTATCATAACGTCAACTAAATAATCTTGCCTTCAGTTCCATAACTTACGCCACGTTTCCTGTTCCCTTTGCCACTCCAGCATTTTGCGTTTTTGTAATTGTGACAGTCTGTGCCGCTGCTGCTCCAGCGCCCTTCGCTCCATTTCCTTTCGCTCCTTTCCCTCCTTTCGCTGCATTTCCAGAGTTCCCGTTGCCTTGTGCTGCAGCAAGAGCGGCTGCGATTCCCGCCGCATCGACTCCACCTCCTCCATTTAGAGCACCCTCGAGGCCGGCAATGATTTCTCCAAGGTTTTGTCGTTTTGCGTGAGAATTCTCGTGTACTTGTGGCATAGCCTGCATAGAATCAGGCATGTAGTCCTCTATCAACAATCCGATGGAGAGGGTTCTTACCTGGGAAAGGAGAGACAGAGTGGCCAAAGCCAGCAAAGCTGAGAGTCTGACAGAAGTACGCATGACTGATAGAGCGAAGAGTAGATATTAGACAAGAAAATATGCGCAAGGAGCCAACAGACCAGCCGTGGAGAAAGAAAGAATGTATAGAAACAGAACCAGCGATACCTGCGCTGGGAAGAGAAACAAGAGAATGTAGTATTATGAGATTAGGAAAGAGGATGTAGGATAATAGAGAAGTCTACGAAGCTGCACATATCCCGAAGTCGATCATCACCGTGCCCTCAGAAGTATTTCATGCCAGGACGGAAAATATACGCAAGCCTTAGTACCACGATAGTGCAACAGACCCCTCAACCTGTGGCACGATGCATCATCTTTTCGTAATGTCTGTATGGTTCCACTAGGCGGCCAGGTGTGTTTCGGCAGGCAAACGACTACTCCTTAACATCTGCGAAGAGGGAAAGCAGATGCTCTGGGCCAACAGTTACTATGATTTCGCTTTGAATATCTGGGCGAGAGATCAAACGGTCTCAGGGAAGTGTGGAAGTGGGTGCTCAGACACTCCATGCTGGAGCTGTCCGGACTTCGAGTCTGGAAGCATGGTGCTCAGACAGTACGGGTTTCATTGCAAGCCTTAGCGATACGGTTTGAGAAGTTGAGAGGGCCAAGGTATTGCCGGCGCATCGACAGAAGTTATAGGCGGATTGAATACTCATTGACGCTCGTACGAGAAGATGTAGGGGTTGGAAAGGTCTTCTTCCGGGGTCTTTGAAATGAAGGTTATGCCTTTTGTTCTCGGATCGCCATCCGTTGTCGAAACAAGCAAAAACTTAAGCATCAAATCCTGTAATTAATTCTACCTAACCTTCAGATGCCTTGGCCAACACCATCAACATATTGGCGTCCAATATCTTATCAAATGACAATCCAGTCCGGAGTATCACACTGTTACAGTAGGTAGGTATATGTAGAAATTAATGATCACAGCCTCAATACCATATCGAAGTACCTTATTATTGTAGTCACCAATGTCACCAATTGAAAGAGAGTCCAAGAGACACCAGCCAACGTTCCGTGGTGGACCAGCTTAGCCACAATTTAGATCGTGAGATTTTGCGATTGGGTATTTGGATCGAGATTTGCATTAGATTTGACGGCATGATATTCCCGTTCTAGAGAAATGATCGTGCGTCCGACTAAGTTAATTACTACTCACTTAATGCGTTGGGCATGACATTGTTTATTCGGCCAAGCACAAAGTAGTTGAAAAGCCACTCAGAGTTTGATACATGTATTAAGTCACTGTTTGTTCGCGGAGCACCAGAGTCGGGGACTTGAATCCCCCGATTTACCGTTCCACATGCGGCCTTTCAGCCTCGTCAGAATCGAGGACGTCATACCCAAGACCCCTAGAGAAATTGGTTTAATGAAGAATACACCAATCCACATATTAATAACTCTTGCATTGCCAGATATGATATTATACACATTTGTTTCTTTAATAACTGGTCAAGGAGCCATTAGATTCGGAAATCAGTCCCGTCTAACTAAATTGAACTTCTGCAGTATCTCGACATGGCCGAAGTACATGTCCTCGATAATTATTACCTCGCCATAACGCTGTTGATAACAATTGGTTATCAACTTTTCTTCTTTTCCATAGCTTTCAGTTTAAAATTCGATAAATTAACTGGTACATCCTCATCCCATCCTCTCCAATGCGCAAATGGCACTTGCTAAAAAAAAATGGCTTCTAGATTTTGCTGGAGGAACGAATTTTGTTGTTCTTGCAATAATCACTCTGGCGTTCAGTGGTCATCACAATGCTCGACAAATTGTCGTATCGTTATTCATCATGATATGGGGCTTGCGCTTGAGTGGCTTTCTTCTTTTTCGAATCCTCAAAACCGGCAAAGATGACCGATTCGATGATAAAAGAGATAAATTCTTTCCATTCCTTGGTTTCTGGGTATTCCAGATGATCTGGGTAGGTTACACTCCACTGCTGAGTTGTATTCTGTACTGACTTGCTTCAAGGTCTGGACCGTATCCCTCCCTGTGACTGTTCTCAATTCTCCGAATGTCACCAAATACCAACAGCCAAATTTTGGTACGGGCCGTGATATAGCCGGGGTTATACTTTATGCTATTGGGCTTTTCATGGAGACCTGGTCAGATATTCAGAAGTACAAGTTCAGAAGTACACATGAAAAGTCTGATATCTGTGATGTTGGACTGTTCTCTTGGAGTCGGCACCCCAACTATTTTGGAGAGATCATCATACACTTTGGTATGCCTCGATAATCTTGTTCATTTGGTATTTACTAACAGAAAATAGCTATATATATGATTGCAGTCTCCCCGGCAGCAAACGGCTACGTACATGGTCAGGCATACAATGCCTTGTATGCAACTATCCTAGGACCTTTCTTTCTCACCGTACTTCTTATGTTTGTCTCCGGATTGCCACTTCAGGAAAGACCAGGAGCCAAGAAACGGTATGAAAATGGCACAAACTGGGATGCCTATGCTAGATATCTCCATCGAACTAGTATTCTCATTCCATTCCCACCGCCACTTTATGCACCCATGCCAACTTTCTTGAAGCGCACTCTTTTTCTAGAACTTCCAATGTATGTATTTGATCCAAAGAAGCATTCGGATGCGGCGAAAGGCCAGAGAGGTGTAGAGGAGGGGAACGGGAGGCAAAGTGTTGACGCGCTAAACGGACAACACAATGAGGGGTCATAGGTGTTTATTTCATCCGTTGAGTCATATTTGCATTATATAGTACGAGGTTACTAATCGAATATTCACGGTTCGATTTTTGAAATGCTCCGAAGAGTCCCCGTCTTGTGGTGCTGTCATATCTTGAAATGGTTGTTATTCTGCAAGCAGCGTTTTGCCATGTGCTCAGCTGAACCGTTAGCTTAGCGCGCAAATGATTCAATATCGTGAGCGCTTGATTATGATTAATTAATATTCTGGATTTGAAAGATAATTTTGTTGTTCGTACTTGTCGTGGTGTATATCGATAAATACATTCCACTTGGTTTTATGTTACATGCTCAATTATTGGGGAATGCCCCCTTGTCAACTCGCGTGCGTGCAGTTCCCAGTCGCGCACGCTAAGGATTTCCCCAGACTGGCAGAATGCGCGTCTAGAGGCAGCGGCGACCTTCCAAAGCCATTTCCCATCACAGCCTTGCGACTTTTTATAAAAACCTCATCAACACCCCCACAACCTCACGCTCATACATCGTCAACCCGTACACACTCGCTCACTCACCCCATACTGACTCATAAACGGACACTGCCATTTCCTCACAACTCTGAACAACCGCTATCGCGCAATCAAATCTCCTCCAATCCCGCTCACTCGTTCTATACACCCGACACGACCGCCATCACTACAGTGACGACTGAGACTGCCCAAAATGGATCAACGCGAACTTGAATCTCATGTCAAGGCCTTGAATAAAGCGATTGCTTCACAGGAACCTGCATCGAATCTTCTGGCTATCTTGCAGAAGCTCAAACAGGATGTCGTACCAACTGAAGACCTTCTCAGAGTGAGTCTTTGTCCCGTCATGATACTAGATTTACACTGGCATCCTCTCTTTCCTGCCCATGCTGAAGATTCCAATGCCATCTCACTCCTAGATTGACAGGTGACTAACCATTCTTCAGGCTACCAAAGCTGGTGTCGTTGTCGCAAGACAGCGATCGCATGCCGACAAGTCCGTTGCAAGACTCGCAGCAGAAATCGTTGGGAGCTGGAGAAAGAGCGTGGATGCAAACAAGGCCAAGAACCCAAAGAAGATGAGCAACTCATCGCCAGCACCAAATGGCGCTGCCTCTTCTCCCGTTGCACCACCTTCAACTGCCGGCAAGAGCTTCAAGGGCGACAAGTCAAAGAGAAAAAATACCACGGATGGCGTAGATACCAATCGAACCGATTCCAAAGTACGCAATGGAGCCATCACGCTCTTCTACAACGGCATCGCCTTCATGTCAGAGGAAGCCCCAGATAAGGTTCTGGCTAAGGCTGTGGAGGTTGAGAAGGCTCTTCTAGATGCGCATGGAGGAGAAACGGATGAGTACAAGAAGAAGACTCGTGCACTGTTTGCAAACCTTAAACATGCAAAGAATCGCGACCTTGGCCCAAGGGTATTCTCCGGCCAGATCCCGGCAGCACGATTTGTCGTCATGACGGATGATGAACTGAAGTCTGCGGAGATGAAGGAGACTGAGGAGAAGTTTACCAAGGAGAACATGAAGAAGGCACAGGTACCAATGGCCGAAAAGTCTATATCAGATGCGCTCAAGTGTGGCAAGTGTGGACAGAAGAAAGTCAGTTATTCTCAGGCTCAGACGAGATCTGCTGATGAGCCGATGACTACTTTCTGTGAGTGTACAGTCTGTGGTAACAGATGGAAGGTAAGTCATAATGCTGCTTGTATTATACAGATCTTGGATTTGATACTAATTATCTATAGTTCTCTTGATCTTGTGTACCATACTCAAGTCGCTTAGAATATTCCACCCGCACCCTTCACTTCTTCCTGCTCTTTGCAGTCTTCTTACGGATGGTTTTTATGCTATGCATATCAGGGGGGTTGAATTGCTTCATGCTTTTGAACAGTTTATTTGCGACATAGCATAAGGGTTCCGACTTGATGGCATCAAACTTGATATGCAGTCGGATCTTGAATCTCTTCCCCGACGTACGTCCAAGTACTACAGCTTCGAAGAGAAACTTCGATCGCTGTTTATCAACATAACGACTTATTGAAATAGAAATGCCGATCGAGTTAGCACTTCGGAAACAATTAGCGTCAGTGTTTTTGCTGGTTCTACTGTCTTTTTGGTTACTGCTTTTGTTCCGTGATCTTCAAGCTCGAGCGCAGATGACCCTTTTACTCGAAGCCAAGTACCTTTTTGAGGTCCATATCTAATTCTCCCTCTTCCATGCCCAACTCTCCAACCTTCTTCCAGAATTTGGACAAATGTCTAGTACCACTATCGCAAAGAATAGTAACAATTCTCTTGCCCTCGCCCATTTCTAACGCTGTCTTCACAGCTGCAACACAATTGACAGCACTGCTACTTCCAATAAATATTCCATCCTTCTCCACCAGCCATCTTGCCATTCTCATAGCCTGTTCATCTGTGACTCTTACCGCGTCATCAATAAGCTCTCGGCCAGCTTCGAAATTTTGTGTCAGGCGATTGATTCCAATACCCTCTACGATAGTGTCTACCTGCTGTCTTCTCCTGGTTCCCTCTTTTTCGGTAGAAGAAAACATCACACCATGCTTAATCTTGTTATACAAACCGCTTCCAACAGGATCGGCAAGCACAATACGTAAATTTTTAAGACCAAAGTCCTCTTTCAAACTGATTGCAACACCCGCAATTGTGCCGCCTGTTCCCGCTCCAGCAATAAACGCATCCAACCTGCCTCCTGTTTGGTTGAATATTTCGGGCCCAGTACCTTGCAGATGTGCCGTGTAATTCGCTATCGTTTCAAATTGATCAGCAAAGAAACCTTTGCTTTCCGTCTCGGATGATGCGCTGTGTTCCTGGGCGCGACGGCGAGCAAGGTTGACAAAGTGGTCGATTGACGTGATTGGAGCAGGTGTAACTCGCTCTACTGTCGCTCCTAAGTGATGGAGTAGGTCTGACTTCTCTGTCGCCTGATCGTTGGGCATACAGATGTGTGCTTTGTATCCCAATGCTCTTGCTAATGTCGCGATAGAAATTCCGGTTGAGCCAACTGTGCCTTCGTAAATAGTGTCGCCACGGCCTGGTGAAATAAGGCCGGCTTCTTCAGCCGTACGGATCATGTTCAGCGCAACACGGTCTTTGGGGCTGTTTCCTGCGCCATTGAGGAATTCGGCCTTTGCGTAAATGTCACAACCTGTGGCTTCACTCAGCGATTCGATGCGGAATAGAGGCGTATTGCCAATGCAGCCTTCAATGCCATTTGGAATTTCTGGTGGAGGAGCGAGAGATAAGCGCTTGGTGTGGTCTTCGAGTTTAACGGGGGGTAAATAGGTGGATGCTGGACGTTCAAGTGCCGAATATGATGAGGAAGTATCTTGCTCTCGTCGTCTCCGACTGGGACGGCTCTGATACCTTCTTTCAAGATCGGGATATAGGTCTTTGAAGCCCAATGTTAACAGAACACCCGCTAAGAATGCTACTGTTATGGCAGCCGTGCCATAAGCTTTGGGATGGTTGCTCACAGACATCTCATGCGGCCATCATGTACATAATTCCGTGAGATGGTTGTGTGCATGAATTTGATTTTGGAAAGACGTCAGTAGCGCATGGGGTGCGAGGCTGTGGAAGCTTTGACCACTACAAAACAACATGACCAGCTCATGTCCCCAACATCTTCACACCACTGATGGATTCTCCAATTGTCGCAAAGCTGTTCAGACAGTTGGCTCGCCATCGTACTTGTCAGGCCTTACGATCACATTCGACTTTGCCGTTCCGGATATCGGGTGGGCGAAGGACGCAGCGAAGATGTTACTCTGATCACAGGAAAGTGAGCGAAGGCGGGGAGGAGTCGATACGCAAGGAGAGTAATTGGCAGCAGAGGACGGATATCTTTCCTTTGAACATGAGAGAAGAATACAATCGCTATCCCATGGTGACGGCAGATCAATTGCGAGGGCGGCGAGAACGACCGAAGCGCGTGAAGATGTTGACGAGGGACTTTATCGAGGATTCACTGTACAATCCTTCGTATGGTTACTTTTCCAAACAGGTTGTCATCTTCACACCAGGTGAACCCTTCGACTTCAACAACATCCAAGACGAGCCGGAGTTTCATAGATTACTGGGGCAGCGCTATACGGAGTTTGAAGATCAATTGGACCTCAAAGACCCCAACGAGACGAGACAGCTCTGGCATACACCAACAGAACTCTTCCGACCTTATTATGGAGAATCTATAGCGCGGTACATGGTTTCAAACTACAAATTGTCTCTATACCCATATCACGATCTGGTTATCTACGAAATGGGTGCTGGAAACGGCACATTGATGCTCAACATCCTGGATTATATCCGCGATACGGCGCCAATGGTTTATGACCGAACAAAATTCAAGATCATTGAGATTTCCTCCAATCTTGCGTCTCTGCAGGCGCAGCAGCTGATGCGAAATGCCGACTCGAAGGGGCATGCCTCAAAGGTCGAAATCATCAACAAATCCGTCTTTGCTTGGGATAAGGTAGTCCCGGAGCCATGCTTTTTCCTGGCCATGGAGGTCTTTGACAACTTTGCACACGACGCTATTCGATATGATCCAGCTACTGAGGAGCCTCTTCAGGGAACAGTCCTGATTGATACACATGGCGACTTTTATGAGTTTTACGTACCGAACATCGATCCTGTGGCAGCTCGTTTCTTGAGAGTTAGAAATGCATCGAATGATCCATGGAAAGTACCTCATCCTTTGGGTTCTAGTAGAGTCATGAGGACATTGAAAAGGACCATGCCATTCGCTCCTAATTTGAGTGATCCGGAGTACATCCCAACCAGACTCATGCAGTTTTATGACGTTCTCGCAAAGTACTTCCCAGCGCATAGATTGGTTACCAGCGATTTCCACAGCCTACCAGATGCCATTAAGGGCATTAATGCGCCTGTCGTTCAGACCAGATATCAGAGGAAAACCGTCCCTGTGACCACTCCATACGTAAGTTGCATTATCCTGACATCTTTGTTCGTGTCTAATAATATCCCAGGTTCACCAAGGATACTTTGATATTCTATTCCCGACAAATTTTGAGGTCATGGAAAATATGTACAGGGCTATCACGGGGAAATTGACACGGTTATCGTCACACGAAGACTTTTTAAAGAGATGGGCATTTGTGGAGGAGACTGAAACGAAGAGTGGTGAGAATCCACTTTTGAGCTGGTATAAGAATGCTAGTGTTATGACAACGGTATAGACATTAAATAAAGTCGATATCAATGAATGAATTGTTTCGTTCTGAACATCTTGAGCTTTGATCTTGATTATTTATCAATATTGACTTTTATATCTTGCTCTTCAATGAGGATCAAACTTTCGCATCGCCATTACTGATTAACCATTGAGATTTGTGTAAGTCAAAACAGGTCGTATATGAGATTGACAGCCGTAGGATTGTATGTGCCATGACAAGACCACATTTAATTACAGGCACTCCGATCTGAGCATTTCCATATATGGATTAGAGATGATGTCTATCTTAAGTGTGCAACGTGCTTTAGTTCCCACTTGCATCGATGGTACCGGGCCATTTCCATACCCGAGCTCATCGATGGTCGAATTCAAAATCTGGGGTTATGCCTTGTCAGATGTACGTGATGTGGTCGGTGACAGGCATCGGGCTTCACCGCCCGCCAAACAGTGTCATAGGGCGCATACCGGGTATCTCAGCTCAGCTGGCATGTTGTTTCTCCAACACTCTCGTGACAACACCAAGCGATGAGTGCTATACGGCCTCAAGAATCGCAGTCCTGTTCCTGGCGCATACAGCCATGCCAACTTCCAGTCTCTGAAAACCACACTTCACCCCTTCTCAGTCATGGTGCAAACTATGGACCCCACGGTATTTCAGAGTAATTTGTTCAAAGATGACAAGACGCCGACAAGTACTCTCGATGCTCTGTTGAGAGGTCTTGCGATATATATTGTAAGAAAATAACACATCCCGGAAGTGATCTTTGATAAGAGCTGACCTTTAAAGGCCGCCAACGTCGGCGATAGGACTGTGGATTGCTTAACGCCAGCTAAACTTGCAGCCTTCTATCGGGAAGTCGGAGGCAACTATGATTGTACGAATCTTTATGCCCCTCTGAGTAACTTCTCTGACGAATACTACAGCCTTATTCGTTGCAACAACTCCCCGTACAATATCCTACATTTACCAGACTACAGGCTGTCAACACAGCCTTCAGCCAACATCTGACGATTATGCCGCTCCTTCGATACCGGCTCTCACTTCAAAGGGATTCGCAAGATGGCAGTCGATAGAGCTCTTACTCGATCCTCAAGAGCACGTGGAGTTTTTACAGAAAGCTGTAAGAACGTTTGCGATAAAACATCCAGAAACAGGCATTATTTTTCCTGCCGAGCTTCCATCATCATCACTGCCAACTGAGTCAGATCCTCAAGTTGAGAGATGGCACAAACAGTGTGCAGAGAAGCTTCATAAAGAGGCGACTCCTGTGAATGATAATTATGACGAGACTCCTGATCTGCCACCTCGTCCAGCAGCACAGTCACGATATTCTCACACACGAGAACGATCCCCCAAATTCCATCCCGACACGAAGAGTGATTACTTTGCTGCAAAATCCGCTCCCCAAACCGGGCCATCACGAACTCAGTCGCAGCGAGGTCCACAAAGACCAACAGTAAATACTCGACCTTCAATTTCTCGTTCGACAAATCAACGTGTTTATGGCATGTCGCCAGTACGAGAAGCACGGCCTCGTCGTCGCAGTTTCCAAGATGATAGCTTCTCGCCCCCGAACGTTTCGTCTCCATCTCCAGAAAGACCGGAGCCAGAAAAAGTCCCTCGAGGTCGCAGCCAGCCACCATATCGACAACCTAGTGTATCTTCCTCTTCAGTATCTTCCGAAGATAGTCCGCAAGTGACGCCAATGCCAACACATCGACGTCAATCTCATCCTATCCATGCAGTACCTCGTGACACCCATAATATCCGGTTCAATGTGGGTAGTGTTCCCTCTTCACCAGTGGGACCATCACGTCGTTCTCATCAAAATACACCTCGACACTCACCACGTGGTTCGCCGCGGAGCTCACCACGGAGTTCGGTCTATCATTCACGCGACAATGCATATGATCCGCGACGTCAAGCAACCCATGTCGATGGGAATGGAGGCTTGTCAGCGCAATTCCTGGGTCCAGGGGCAGCAAAGGGGAGCAATTCACGAAGTGCAAATGTACGATGGTCGGCGGTCGAAGAAGTAGGTGAGTATTCAGATAGTGGGCGAGGTGGTTCGAGTACAGATGATGGGAAGAGATATGAACATGGGCATAATACAAGGGGGCGGGATGAGGGTAGGCCACGAGCACAGAGAAGAGGTAGCGATGAGAAGCTTAGAGATTCAAGGAGGCATGGAGAGAGAGAAAGTCATAGGGAGAGACGAGGTGGTAGTGACGGAGAGGAGAAATTGAAAGGATGGAAGCGATTTGTGAGTCCCATTCTAGGGTGATTCAAGGAGATATACGAAGCTTTCAGGCTGATAAACAGATAGTTTTGATTTATGTTTGTAAATACACAGCAAATGAATGTAATGACTCTTCGCTTCGTACATATCTGCTGTCCCTATATCACCGATTTCTGAATGTGTGTTGAAGACTAACCGAAGAATCCATTTATCACTGGCCGTGATCCAAGGGTCATCAATGGAGAATTTGGTACTACCACTTGGTGTGGAGATGAGCTGCCATATGAAACCGAGCCGCATCCAATAAGTATTCTAACCTCCTAATATTACATTTCTGACAAAGACAACAAATAGATCACCTTGATGGGCTTTTCTTCCTACATATCCTTCGACGAAGATGTTTGACTAAAATTCTTTTAACTTGACGTACAAGGGCGAACGAATCGTTAATTTGGAATGTCTTCTCAAGTGGTTATAAATACGGATCAGTTACTAACTACTATTAGGTGTTATTGGCTGTTCAAGAATCTCATGCTCATTATGCTGGCAACGACCCTTTCCAGTCTACCACATCATACTTAGACTCGTAGTTTGGCTTTGGTTCATGTGCTTATACTTGGTTTCTGGCTGTGATTTCCGGCTTATGCCACTTATCTCGACAGCGTTGTTCATAACGATACAACAACTACTACTCTCTAGGTAGCACCTGCATTCTCGAAAAGACACTATTTTTTCCTGGGATTTCTACACTTCCATAGACAATGTGGCTGTAAACAAGATCATTCAGCTTGCTTTTGGCACACAGCATGACCAAGTCTTAAATTATAAACTTGACATAGATATTGACAGCACCGCGAACAGCTTCGAGAAATTTAATATCAATCCAACCATTAGCAGCTATCCTTGTCAGCGAAGCCACATAACACCATGGAGCTTGAGCAGTCCTTCTTCAAGACTGAAGATGAGAAGTTGAACTAGTCAGATACTGGTAGAGCCATGTTCGTCGTGATGAACAAGGAATCACTTAACCCATATGACGAATACTGTGGCTACAGAATCGCACCAAATCTTAGCTCTCGACTTATCAAACTATCCAAAACCCAGCACTGCACATCTCTTCAACAAATTTGCAAGCAACCACCTATTTGTTGCACGGCAAAGAATACTGAACCTAAATTTGTTTCTGCCTTGAACAGTGCGAATGTCCCTGACTCACTAGTTACCTTATACCTTCTTCAGAATTTCTTAACCACGAATATTTGTAAGTCCTAATTGGCTCTTCCAAATATATATAACGACCTTGGAGTGTTGTCTGGTTCAACTGGGTATGAATCACGTGCCTCACACTGTGTAGGTACCTAACACCATAGGTTATTTTATTTTTTTCTATTTCTCCCCCACCCAGAAATTTTTTCTGCACCTTTTTTCCCACAGCACCATGAAATTTTCATTTAAGTAAATTCTCCACAACAACAACCATATGGCCTGCGTAGCTCAATTGGTTAGAGCATCTGACTCTTATTCATAAGAAATCAGAAGGTTGGGGGTTCGACCCCCCCCGGGGGCTCAATTCCCTCAGAGATTGCCATTCTTTTTGCACTTTTTTCCTTTACAGTATTACTTACTCTTTTGTAAAATACAAATCAACATCCTCTACTGATCTTTCAATATTAAACAAATCAGCTTATCTTGTTTTTGCAGAATAATATTGAATACTGATATTACTTCTTAGCCTGAACTTTATTCTGTCAGAAAACGGCCAGCCGCCGATGTTGGCCAGGTTGGAACGCTTCAAGGTCTTGGCATAAAATATAGTAAAAACCCCTCTGGGGTTGCATCACAGTTAGGAAAAAGAAAAAATGAGTTCTCTCAGGAGCGTTGGGTGGCAACCTGGCCATTAATGGTATTTATTTATCATTCTGTGTGGAAAAAACATATACTTGTATAATTAAAAATGAGACACTCTAAGATAAGGCCAAAAAATTTACATATAATTAGAACTGCCATAAGACTCAATATTTAGTGTTAATTATCACAGCATATCCGCAACTAAAGATCCAGATAGAATACTTGTCTTCACAAATGAGCGCCAAAGATATTAGGATTAAAAGTTTACACCAAAGTAAATATATAAGATATTAATATGTACAAAGAACTTGAAAGCTACATTTCATCAGTTGACAATACAGCAACCTCCCGTCAGTTTCTTCAGCAACCCCCTAAACGCCCTGAAGAAGGGCCAAAGCACTCTGAAAAGCAGCAACAACTTGAGTATCTGCAGAAATCAGCAAATGGTCAAAAATTGATTATGTAAGACTCACAGTGTTGCTTTCTTTGCTCCAAGGATCCTTCAGCGCGTTGAACATATGACTCGCGTGTCTTGAGCCTACATTCTACAATCAGTCTCAAACTCATGCGGGATTGGGACCCGTCATACCTCTTCATTGATCTATCATCATCATAGTCTGCTGAAGCTTTTGCCCAGACTCCGAAATACTGTGATATCGTCAATATCAATACAACCACAAAGCGTAGGGGAACCAGACTCTGACAATGCTCTCGAATTCTTCCAAGAGTTTATCTTGCTTTCCATTTGCCTCCTTCATTGCGGCTTCGTATCTTGCTTCAAAGTCTGCCCAATTAAAGTCTGGAAGTGGTGTCTCTGGATTGTCGTCGTCAGGCTGTTCAGCAGACTGTTCGTCATGATCTTGCTCGTCTCCATTTATTTCTGACAGAGGAGATACAATGTCCTCCATTTTCTGATCATCCTCTGCAACGTCTTTTATCGAAGCCTCGGCCTCAGTGGGCTTGACTTCTTCGTTTTCCTCCTGAGAACTCGAAATCTTGATCTGTTCGACATCAGATGAGATCTCGTTCATCCCAGAGCCTTCTGACTGCGATGACTGGGATCGAGACTCCTTCAAAGGCGTGTCTTCCATGACTTATCAGCACTGGAAACTTATTACAGTTGTTGTTTTCAACAAATGTTTCTTTGTTGTTTTGTCAGGAATAAGGACGAGGCACACTGATAAGGTATCTGGCGATTGTAATTGTTCGAATACCCCTGTCCAATTGTCGGTGTGTAGTGTTTCTGCCTCGTTGCAGAAATTGGATGAACTGATTGATCCGCTGTTCTCATTAATTCATATAATATGCCACGCTGCACCAACTATAAAGCTGAGAAACTTTGTGTTTTTCAGTCCGACGTTGTTGATATGAAATTTGAGGGTATCTGATACTAGACCATACCTGAGATGTCCAGCGGGTACCGGCTTGCGCGTCCCGGAACACGCACTTTACGCGAGATCACCTGACCCTGTCTCAGACCCTGTCAACCCTGTCAAAAAGTCATCGATAAGATAAGGCGACAAGGCAGGATAAGCGAGCCTCCCACTACATCATGCCTGGCAGCAGGACATTGTCTCATATTCTGAGCCTCGCTCACTTCCCTTCTCTTTTCATTGTGACTTTACAATTCCTACATATACTTATGTGATCTTCCTAAACATGCTCTACGCCTTAGGTAGGTCAACTTATTAACGTAAGCCTCGGATACATCCAAGGACTCATAGAAAGGACAAAGACGTTCCATATCCTGCAGAGGAACTCGAGTCCAGCCACTCATTTATACCACAACATTATCGAGACATTCCTCGAGTCTCCAAGCTACATTATTCAACAACAATGCAATGCGATATTTGTTATCGTTCAGGAGTCAAGGATCTTGCCTTCTATTGCGCAACGGATGCCCGAAATCATCTATATCTTCCACGACTTGAACATGCTCGTGTCCTCCTCGAGAAAGATGCCGTGAGTCAGCAAGTTGATGCGTTGATAGCGAGTTCGTCCTCGACTACTGCAAATGACGCCTCTCAAATGACAAGGTGGCAAACAGATCAGGAGCAGGCCTCGAAGGAGCAAAGTGAGGACCGTACACAGCAAATAATTGCACAAGCAGACATATTACGAGCAAACGTTCAAAAAGCTAGGGAGGAGATAGCCGCTCGGAAAGCAGTACTCGCTCGCCGCAAGACAGACCTTGCCTCGGCCACCAAAGGCTTTGATAAGCAGTGGTCTTTACGAACTGAAGAGACAACCAGTGCAATCAAGAGGAAACAGTACTCATGGAACAAAGATTATGCCAAAACAATCAACGCGCGAGCCACATTATGCAGAGAAGCTGCGGATCTTTATGGGTTACGACTTCGCAAAGTCAAAAGAAGTGGAGTTTCACATGACGATTATTACCTTGGTGGCATACGCATCATGGATTTGAGAGAGATGAATAGTGAGCATTCATTTTAATATTATTATAACCGGATCTAACCGTTGACTAGACACTGCTCCCGAACAAATTAGTGCTGCATTTTCACATATTGTACAACTTCTAGCTGTAGTTACTCACTATCTCAGCCTCCGTTTGCCAGCAGAAATCACATTGCCCCACCGAGACTATCCACTTCCCACGATTTTCTCGCTACAATCATCTTATACTACTACAAATATTCCTTTCCCCTCATCCTCGAATTTAAGTCCTTCGGCATCTCGACATGGGGATACATTTCATGGACCACAGCCACGGCCTCGGCCACTCTTCTTGGATAAACCGTTATCGCTTCTTGCAAAAGAGGACAGCTCTGCATATTCGCTGTTTGTTGAAGGAGCCATGTTGCTAGCCCACAACATTGTATGGGTCTGTAAGACTCAAGGAACATCTACAGGTGATGGAAAGATCCCCACTTACGAAGATGTTTGCGCCATTGGCCGAAATTTATATACACTTTTGGTCGTCTCACAAGACACGCAACGCCCCGGACTGTCAAGTAGAAAGACATCCGCTCAGTCTACACCAACAAAGGGACAGGATTCCGAGCCTTCGGCTACAGAAGATACTCGAAAATCTAACCAGGGAGCAGTTCTGGGACAATTGTCGCATGGTACAGCACATACGTTCCTGAGCAGTTCTGAGGGCCAAGAACTTCAGCGTAGTTGGAAGCTCCCTAATCCACTGAAAATGGCGGATCAACTAAAGTCCCAGCTTATCAGCGAACTCACTGGTGCAGAGTGGGAGTTCCTGGATCAGAAAGCATGGGAACAGGAACAAGATGTGGAAGGTGATGGAGTGGTAGTTGGAGGACGCCGGGACAAGCTGGCGGCAGGTGTAGACCAGAGCTTCATGAGCGTGCGAACCACAATCGACCAGAATGTTCTTGATAGTAGTGGAAAGGACAGGAAACCAGGTACTTCTGGTTGGACCAAGGTCAAGAACAGATGAGATAGATATGCTGGTCTCCAAATGCACACTTGATTACTTGTTGCGGTTTGCGCGAACTGGTAACGGTCCGATAGCATGCGTGATACTATATTACTCGAGAACATTTTACTTCAAACATTGATTGTCCAATATGCAGTGATCAGACTGGAGCTGTAAATCCCTTCAGGATCATACCCATGCTAACTTGTGTTCCTTACATGACGGGTGGTCTATGTCCTGACCCGCTCTCAACATGGGCTGTACGTTTCCGAAGATTTAATAAGATCCATAACATCCATAACTTCCCATTCACGCTGGACATCAAGCACACCAAGTAGGCATTTTCAAACATTTATCCCAAGGACATATAACGAACATGGATTTGATTCCCACATTTTGTAGGCCTGAGGTAATAGTCTTCGTTGTATTGGTCAATACTCGCAGCAGATGCACCCCGTACTTCGCTCTTTTGCGAACTTATGCAATGCTGCATGACAGAGAGGGGCAGGTACAGCAGCTGGATGGCGTATGACGCCGCATCTCGATTTTTGTATCGGAGCTCTTGTCAGCTTCTTTGTTGCGCCAGCTGATAAGCTAGATGCTTCGGATCAGCTGGTGGGGCTGGCTGACTGGAGTAGGAAATCTAGAGTGGTCCCTGATTATCGCCCACCATTTCGTTGATTGTCGTCCCACAGTGTGTGCTCCGCAGTCAAGAAAAGACAATGCTAGAACTTCAGATTGACTTTACTATTATCCAGGACTTTGGGAGGACTGCCTTTCACAATGAATTAGTCTAACTTGAACTTATCATTACAATGAAATCAAAATCTCGCCAGTCTGGTGTTATTCTGTGATAGAGCGTCGTTTGCTGAAGATGGCTTCGAGACTTCGAGACTTCGAGACCCGGTGGCGATCATAAGTCTAGTCCCTGAGCAGCCACTGAAGCTGGCCCTATCGCACATGGTTGCGGGAGGCTGACACGCTGACAAGCGTTATCAACATATCTACCGTACATACCAAAATCAGCCACAGCAGTGTCACCACACCGAATGTGATAGAGAATAATTGCGCGTTGAAGGGCGTCAGCCTATTGAGCCCATGTAAACGAAAAGAATCTTCATTTGATAGTTTGCTTAATCGTCTCTCATGTACGCCTCTTCATTCTTGCTTATTCCTTTTTCGTCTTTCATTGTACCTGCGTATTATGTGCTGAGTTGTACATATGGTGCATACGTTGTGGTAATTATGTTCGAACATTCCATCGGTCAAGGTTCGCGGTTGACGGCTAGAAATAGACCGGTGGCGGCGGCCAAGAGGCCAGGGTAACGGGTGATCGTCGCGATGGTGCGGGGAGTAGCGGGGCAATAGGCATTCAATCTCAAGCAAGCAGACGGTTGAGAATCCTTGCTTCTATCTCATATTAATACTTGGTATGCCTCTTGATCTACCATGATGACAGATGTAAGTCCTGAGCTATGTTTGTGGTGTTGTAGAACTCTGGAATTTGGTTGATAAGTTCTATCGACCGACAAAGATTTGGTTTGCAAAAATCTGGTTGCCTTCTAATTGAAGGAGAGAGCTGAAGTATAGGGGATCTCGGAATATTGACGGAATGCATACTCCTGATGCTTTGGCATTGGGGCGGAGAGAAGATTAGAGGCGGAAGACAAGGTTGAATTAATCATATCGGTGTGCATATGTCGGTCCACGATATTTGGCCAGTAGGAAGGCGAGGCGACAGATGTCCATAAGATGACGATCTCCGTACCTGAAGGCAACTTGCATGCGATGGCGAGAGCTATCTCGGGCCCGATGGACAGAAGGGCGTAGGCACAGTAGGTGAATGAAGGACTGAGAGGATCATTTGTTGGTTGTTCTTAGAAGCATATCTCGACATCCAGACATCTTCCTCGAGATATGCAACTAAGGTAAGGTGATAGACCACGCCGCGTATCACTTGATTCTCTACACCAAATCATTATGTACTATTTCTCTTAGGCACGCACCACTCAAGCCCTCATATTACTTCTTCCCATAATATACCTGAAGTCCTCCCTCTTCCTCTCTCATTTCTCTCTTTCTGACCTCCCAGCCTTTCTCACGAATCTCATGAATCTCACGAGTCACGCCGCTGACACAGTCATTTTTTGTGCCCACACTCCTTAAGCAGTCATACAACAGGACAATATAGTTATCCAGCACATTCATTTAGATTGTTCATAAAACTCACTTTCACTCTACGACCAGCGCATCTGTTCACATATCTCAAGAGACAGCAATTCAAACTCTACATTCCATAGATATCCATAGTTCACCAGCTACGTTGACATCGACACGTCTGACTCCCAACCTCATCATTGACCCTTTCACAACTCAAAATGCAATTTGGTCTTACTGTTGCCGCCGCCGTGGCGGTCGCCAGAGGCGTCAAGGCCGATCTCTGCGCATCAGGGTCGATCGAAATCGGTGGCAACTGGTATTGTCAGCCAGTCAACGCCATCAAATATTCCCCCGTCGGAGCTCCAGGATCATACAATCAAGTGACTAACATGGCACCGGATGGAACTTGTTCATCGACTCCCAAGGCCTTCAGTGGACCAATAGCACCTCTTGATGAAGAAGTCTCTCTACATTTCCGTGGTCCAATTCACTTGATGCAGCTAGCAGTCTATACGCCTTCTGTCCCAATCAAGCGTAGGAAGCGTGAGGCTTCCCCTGTTGAAGAGCGCCGTCATGGGCATGGTCATCAACATCTTCACAAGCGTGATCCAGAGCCTAATCCCGCTGCACCCTCTGCTTTAGCATATGCAGCTGGTCCTCCTCCTCTAGCTAATGGCTCTGCATTTCCATCTAACGGTTCTGCATTTGCATCTAACAGCTCGGCTTTTGCAGCTAACAGTTCGGCTCTTGCAACCAACAGTTCTGCTTCTGCTTCCAACACAACAAGTGCTAATGCCACCGCATCTGCCGGAGCAGGTTCATATACCCGAGTTGGGTACTACGATGCATCGTCTCAGATTCTTGATGGCATGGTATTCCTAGGGAATCACGGTGGCCAGGGATCTGGAGTCTGGGACTACACCTATGGAGCATCTCTCTCGTATCTCGCATCGAGTGGTCTTTCTGGAGCTCCATCATCTCAGATCCTTGCCGATGTAGTTGTGCCATCTGATAATGAGTTTACAGTCATGTCTAATAGGCCTTGCACGGATGGGTCCTGTGGTTACGTTCGTCCTGGGTCTGTAGCATACCATGGCTTTGGTGGCGCCGACAAGATCTTCATGGTGGAGCTGTCGATGCCAACCGACAACACTGGCGCCGCAAACATTGATATGCCTGCTTTCTGGATTCTAAATGCGCAGATCCCACGAACTATCCAGTACGGTCAGGCTTCCTGCTCGTGCTGGGCATCTGGTTGTGGAGAGTTTGATGTCCTCGAAGTCCTCAGCACAGGCTCCAACAAATGCAAGTCAACCTTCCATATGAATGTCTCGGGAGGCGATTCCGACTACTTCGTCCGTCCTACAGGCTCAAGCATTAAGGTTGCCGTGGTCTTTAGATCCGCAGATGCCACGGCTCATATCCTACGTCTGAATGATTCGACAGATTTCTCCGCTAGTTTCACGGCTGCCCAGATCGAGCAATGGTGTGATACATCAATTCTCAATGATGTTCTATCCGAGTTCACCCTTTCTTAGATAGAACGCTTACCTCAGTCTCATGGGTTCATTGCATCTTAGGAGTTCAGGTGTCAACCTCCGGATTTCGGTTGGAAAGGTTACAGGTACGGGAAACGTGGGCCTCTTTATGATATTGGAAAATATTCTCTTCTGGAAAGGCGAAACGATTTTAGGAACGGAAACTTAACAACTTTGTTCATATTTCACACTTCTGCGATGGATTGGTTTCATGATATTTGGCATTTTATTATGATTTCAATGACTGACATTTTCATGGCTTTTGCCGTTGACTTGGCTTTGTGCTTTTCATCTTCCTAAAAGTCTAGTTTTTCTTGTTCCATTCTCTTGTTCATTTTGCAGGTACTAGGAGGCTATGAATATTGAAATACAATTAACTCAATGAAGCATTTATGAATGATTGTAGCCTCAATTAATTGTGACAACAGGGGTCTGTGCAATCTCGATCTATAAATAATGAGTCCCAATGGAGAAGGTGTGTATCAAAGTGTACGCACAATATATTAGTTCAGCCGCTGTATAAGTGGCATGGGTTTGGTATAATTTCAGCTGATGAGAGGGTTACGCATTTGCTCTTGTCCATCAAATTCCTGTTGACAGGCACGAGGGTATTCATACTCCAGGGCATATATGTTGGCCAGAGTCTTTATTGTAAATTCATCCACATTGAGTGAATGACTTACCTTCTACCTCACATTTGCGTGTCTTCCACCCAAACCTATGAACTGCCATTGTAATGAAAATTGGCCCCCACCTATGAGTATTATGAAAGGGACAGGGCGAGAACATTTCTGCTTGTAGTATTAAGACATGACACCCTAACGCTAGGTATCCACATTGTGTGAATACTGTATCTTTTTACTATCCTAAATTGAATGTAATTTCCATCTATTCCCCATCGATGATTCACGCTGTCAACAGGCGTCAGGTCGGGCTCGAGACTGATTTGTACTTGTACTTGTAGATCCCCTGCGCAGAATCTGGAGCTTGGACAGATTATGTGGAGACGATGCTAGTGTACACAGTAGTGTTGTTGGATGGTCCACCCACGCTGAAAAGCGTGGGCAAGGACCACAGCGTCAGGATGGTTTCATATCTCGATTAAAAACTACAACAACAACGTGGTATACGTCCAGCCGTGATGTAAAGCTAATATTTCGACTTCGACTGCATATCTTACAGTAGCTGGTTCACTGTACAATACGTTCCAGTCCAACGCAATCCTAGTCAATGAGGGCATCCTGTTTGTTGGAGATGTAGGGGCTTTGTCAGTGTGTGCAAGAGTAGAATACGAAGGCACTTCAATTGGGGTATAAGGGTCTACATTGAGTACCATTTTCCGCACAGGTGCGGCTGATGCAAGGCCTCTTGTGGTGTTTCTCTTCCCACTTTACCAAAGCCATGTACTTGGCATGCACTCCAGACCCTGCCTTCAATATTTGTTTCGGGGGCGAAGCAAGATGCACCCCACATCCTTTAATCATATTATTCGTGCTCTTGGCTACTCAAGCCTGGGAGCTGTTCGTCGACGTTTCGTGTAGTATATACTTACAAGGTTTTTTTTTAAATCACAGTATAAATGGAAATTCTAATATTCAGTATTATATAGATGGTTCGCATATCGCCTTGCGACAACTTGTTGTTGTTCCCCTGTCTTCTCCCCTGCTCACCCCCTGATTGTACGCACAGAATTGTAACCCTTCCGAGATTCTACGCCGTGTATCTACGGTACTACCGTTGGCCTCCTTAGTCTCCTACATATACTAGCCTTTCTATCTCTCCTTCAATGCATCAGTAACTAGTCTATCATTTAGCTTCTTCAACTTCATTGGCGTATCATCGCTTTCTCTTTTCGCCATGGAAGCGTTCGGCGTTGCGGCGAACGTCATGGCTGCCGTGTCCATGACACTACAGTTTATTCAAACTGTCGAGGTACTCCGGGAATTTTGGCGGGGAATGAAGAATGCTCCTGAGGAAGTACAACAAATTCTTCAAGATTTAGCGTTGTTGCAGGGCATCTTGGAGGGGATGGGACGAGCGTATGTTATCAATTTCTTTGTTAGATGAATATTTCTAAGATTGTGAGCAAGAGTTGAGATATGATTAGATTAAAACAGAAGGATTCTCACGATGTTGATGCGGCTACAATTTCACCTGTTCTTACTGCGCTTGCACAATGCCAGATACATATGGACAAGATGTCCGTTTATGCAACTAGTCTTCAACATGACTTGGTTACGAAACGCCGAACCACCAGCTTCAAGGTTGTTCTGCAGAAGCCCAAGACTGCCGAATTCTCAAGATATCTGGAGCAAGCCAAGTCGACCTTATTACTTGCAATCAACGTCACAACCTTTCTCGTGCAGTAAGCTTCATGTCCGTTATTCTTTGGCAAGTCTCTGACAAACAGATAGAGATGCTTGCTTTAAGAGTGTCCTCCGGCAATTTTCAGAACTACGATCAGATCTTATAGTGTCCTTCTCAGAGGAACCAGTCATTTCTACGCCGCGAATCATTGAGAAAGCTGACCACCAAATATGTGGTTCAGAAATTCTTCTCTGGCTACTTCAGCTACCACCAGACTCGCCTTATCGCCGGCGCCTTCAGAATATGGGTCGACTAATGGGCCGCATAGCATGGCGCTCTTCAAAGCAATTGGTCCGAAGCTCATCGGGCTTTGATGCTGTTGAGCAATCCATGTTCATCTCCATGGAACTTCCAATGGTCAGCAGGAGATACACTTTGTATAGTTCCAGGTCTTTGGGGCAATGGACACATACATTTCGTACCTTGCGAATTGTACCTGATGATTCTCCGGTTTTCAAATTGTGCGCTTTGGAAAATGAAGGAGCAATGCGACAGCTTTTTGAGTCGGGGATGGCGAGCCCATTCGACCAGACAACTTCTGGCATTACATTATTACATGTGAGTCTTTGTAAGACGATCCTGTTCACACATTGCTGACTTATCTGGAAAAGGTGGCTGTAGCAAACTATCGTAGTAAGACTTTCAAACTACTCAAAGATTGTGGGGTTCAGTATACATACTGCGAAAATGCCAGCGCAGAAAAGTTGTAAGTTTGGCACTTGCTACCACGCAATGAAGATCCGGAAAGTAAAACAAGACTGATTAGATTTCAGGGCCCCTATATCACTCACACAACACTCCATGATTCACATTGGGGGCAAGTATCAAACGGTGCATGAGTGGCTATCGATTAACAACAGCAACAAAGCTCTTTATCACCCAGAAGTGAACTACTCTAACGTCGTCAGTATCTGGAACGCAAGTCTTGACTCGCACGATTCGATACCCGACGAGGACATTATGAAACTTTTACAAGGTCCCCTCCTTTTACCACGGCACATGGGCCCTCCACCATCATATGAGGAGATATCGCAATCTGAAGCAGAAAAAATCAAACCTCCAACTCCATTCTCACGCCAGTTGCTGCTGTTCTGCTTTTACTTCGTCTTCGCCTCGGACCCCTACGGCTTCAAAGTCTCCAGGGCGACGCTGCATAGTCCATCGCTGAGCAGCGGTGTACCGCTCTATGATTACTTTCGGCAGTACTGGCATGATGATGAATGGCGGCATATGTTGCAGTTCTGCGAGACAATGGATTTCCAGGGCTTGGCGCAGCGGCAGCAGGATAGGCTCTCGAATTTCTCGTATAGGGTGGTTTATGTCAAAGAGACTGACACGTGGGTGAAGAGGAAATTTGCTACATTCGAATCTAGCATGACTGGTGGTCAAGATGTCTGGATCGGACCTCTGAAGAAATGGGTAGCGGTATTTGAGTTCGATGAATTTGACGACCCCTCTCGAAGTAGCCCAGAACATACGGGCCCACAGGAACGCCCAAAAGAAGCAGAAGGCACTAACGACTTGTTTTCATCGGATTTCGACAAGCAGGAATGCTCACTTGACATACTTGTCAGAGAATTATTGGCCTTGATCAAGGAAATCGTGATGCAGCGCATGGGTTGGATAATCGCCTTTGCGCTTCTGATCTACCATCTTTCCTCTTGAGGTAGTTCAGACACGACATCGGTGAAGACAAAGAAAGGCATAAATTGCCTGCAACATTACTGCAAATAATTATCGCCCCTGGCATCAAAGTCTAAGGCTACTTTGAGATCGGCTCACCATATCGAGTCAAATCTGGGGTTCATACTGGCACACAAAAAAGAATCCGTCGCTTGAAGTATCGGATCTCAAGTTCACTGGCAGAGTGCTTGACACCGCCGTTGATTAGAATCTATCCGCCGAATGAGTGAGCTCATGGAATGTCTCCAATCTAACGGGCGAAATATGTATTGTGGTAGACAGGTTGTTTTAATGGGGGAGGTATTGGGAGACATGTAGCCCTGAGGACTCTTGAAGACGATGGACAGTGGTGGAACTTGATAGCTGAGGTCTATAAGATTGAATTGACTAGAAGGAAAACTACAAGTAGAAATAACAGGCGGTTGCCATATTGTTATCAATATATATTTATTTGAGCCAATTACGCTCGAGTAAAAATCCCTTGTTCTAGCATGATTCTGACAGCAACAATCATCTTCAATGTATCACCACATAAGTTCTCGTTTCAATCCTCAAGCACATCAAGCACATCACAAAAGCCAAAACAAAAGCCAAGCTCCAACAAATACATGTCATTCACTACCTAACCAATGAGCCAAACCCAGCTCCCACCCATCCATGCTCACGAAAATTAACAAATAGCAAATAAGTGCCCCCGGATGACAATGACCAAGGGGGCCACACAAATCCGTACAAGGGGGAAGGATAAGGATCCTCCTTGTCCCTCCCCTCCTCGTGCCTCCTCCACCAACAATAACCACCTCGTCATACAAAAGTTCTTCAGTCGGGGCAAGTTCAAAAAAGCGTATCGTTTATCATCTCATCTCTCCATCATGCACACACAAACACATACAAACACAGTGTCTCATGCCTCCACATCCACCTCCACCTCTAAAAAACCAACCAGCAGGCTACAAACATAGTATGCAAAACACCCCTCTCCAATTCACCTCCTAAGAAAAGAAAATAATAAAAAATTACAACCATGGGTTGTCTAAGACACGAAAAAGGGGGGGTGTCGTAATAGGGGAGGGAAAAAAGATTCGGTCCAAATGTATATATGCATTAGAAGCGAAATTAGGGAGCAGGAGTGCGATGGTAATTTAAGCCATAAAAGGAAGTAGGGGTGACGGAGAAAGAGAGTGGTGAAAGCTAGGAGAAGTCCTCTCCATCACCACCAGCATCAACGGCATCAACCCTCTGCACAAGCTCTTTGGTCTCACGGGCGATCTCGAATGCCACGGGAGGGAGTCTGCCGGCCCAGCGCTTGTAGCCGTCGCCGTGCTCACCGTCGGTGTCTTCACCGCCGCCATCAACGATCTGCTCACCCTCATCGGCCATGTCGAGGAGACGCTGTCTGCACTCGGCGAGTTTTCGGATGACCGGGTCGGCTTGCAGGCGGAGCTCTGTGTTGTTGCCCTGTGACATGGTGGATTCGGTGGTACCGACTACCTTGCCAACGACTTCGGCGATGGCGTCAATTTGTGGGGTGAGGGCATCAATACCGGCTTCAGAGCGAATGGAGGAGACAAGGGTTTGAATTGTTTGAACGAGAAGTGCAGTTTGGTCTTCAAGGTAGATCTATTAAATGTTAGAATCTGTTTACAGCATCTGAAGAAGGGAGCGTGCTTACTCTAAGGTCTTCAACGTCGCTGTTCTTCCGCATAGCATAGCCTGGGGATCCTGGTGGAGGAGGGAAGGCATTGGCAATGCTGTTAACATTGACGCTGAGACCGTTGGGCATCGGAGGTTGGGACTCAGGACGTCCCCAGCTCTTGCCACTCTTTGGTCGTGCGGTTGATTCTCTGGGGGAGTTGATAGGGCTATACATGGAGGATTCCGTGCTCTGGCGACCATTACGAAGGCCATAAAATGCGGGGACGTCATTCTCCTGTTGTTGGACTGGGAAGAAGCCAGTAGATTCACCTGGAGAAACGACTGGCTCCTCTTCTTCATCGTTGCTAAAATCGCCAGCAGGTGTTGGTCGAATCTTAGCAATACGGACCAAATCAATAATGGCAGCAGTCAAATGAGAGGCTGCTGCATCGAGAAGAGAAACGGGAGAGAGGCCCTTTGCACCGGCAAAGTTCTTGGATGCGGTAATAAGGTTGTTTGCGGTAGCAGATACTCTAGACTTAAGCTTTGCCTGCTTCTCAACCACCTCTGGGATGCTTGATGGTGTCTCATCAATATCCTGAGTGATTCTTCGAACATTGGTGACAACATTCTTCATGTACTGGATAACTCTGTTTGGCTCATCCGATCTTGCGGCCTGGAGAAGTTCGTCGATGGAGATTTGGAACTTCGTCACGTGAACATCCTTAACGGCCCCGTTTTCATCAGTAAAGCCACTGTCCTTGACATGTTTGGCAGCATCTTGCTGGAGCTTGAGTCCAATGGATGATGACTTCATACTGCGAAGCTGAGTCTTCGTCTTCGCATATCTCTCTCGCCAATCCTTGACCTCGTCTTCGAGTTTCAGTACCTGGTTTTCGAGCTGTTGCTCCTTCTCCCAGGAAGCTCCAGTGCTTTCGGAAAGAAGTTTCATTTCTCTCAGGAAGCTTTGTGCTTCTCTTCGTACCTCTTCGGTAACCTCTTGTTGTTCTTGAAGCTCCATGCGCAAGTCCTCATTTTCTTGTCTCAATTCTTCATCTGCTGGACCGCTGTTTGTATTACCAGATGCCCTGAGCTCGTCCAATTCAGCGCGAAGTCCGCCTTCCGCGTGAGAGTGTTCTTCTCGGACCTTGTCCAACTCCGACTGCATGGATTCGTTAAGGGTTTGCGCATCCGCCAGCTTATTCTCGAGCTCTGTTCGCAAGTCTGACCACTTGGTTTTATCATTATTGACAGCTTCTAGAGTTTCTTGCGCACTGGTCAACTCATCATCCTTCAACTTGATCATATCCTCCATAGACTCGATCTTCTCCCTTAGTTCTGCGACTTGTAATTGGTAGTCATCAATCAGATTCTTATCCGTCTAGATCAAATTAGCAGGGAAGTCCAAATGTGCGATTTTTTTCTCGGAGGTCTCAATACTTACGTCACTCTTTGTGCTCTTCTTGCTGTCTCTGCTACGAGCAGCAGATTCCAGGCCAAAGGCATCCCCGTCGTCGTCGTCGTCCTCACCACCAGTCTGGTCATCGTCATCCTCCACCATGGTACTCGTAACAGGCACAATTGTATTGCTCTGGAAAGTCTTCGGTGTAGGACGACCGAAATCTCCCGGAGGAATTCCCGGTGAAGGGGGTATATTGAGTGCCCCAGTTGGTCCCATGGGTGCTCTCATGCCATTTCGCGATTCTCCACGCGGGGGATATCCTAGCGAGCTTGCATCTGAGGGCCGTCTTCGGTCATTTCCTCGAGAGCCACGAGAGCCTGGGCGTGGCATTCCATTGACTGGAGTTCCGGTGCGGCTCTGTGGCCCACCTCTAATTGATGCAGGGCTTCCAATTCTGTTGATGTCTCCCGCTTGGAATCGTGGGAAGCGACGCTCCAATTCGTAGAAGACGTCAGTCGCAAGGTCACGGAATCGTGGTGGGGGTAGTGTCGAGAGCTTTTGTCTTGCTTGGTTTCTCTTTGGGTGGAATGAGTCCTTGGGCAAAAGATATGGTGGAGGACCGCCTGGTTCACCAGTCGGTGTTTTCCTGCCCCCAGCTTGTCTACGTAGCAATTCATCGAAAACATCGGTACTGAGCTCCTGAAATTGAACGGACGAAAGTCTCAATAGCTTATCCCTCGCTCTGTTTGGTCTTGGGTTCCCCTTCTCATCCCGTAACGATGCCGCAAGATATCTCTTAAGTGCAATATAGTGTTCCGATAATACAGCTTCGAATGTTTCGTCCTTAGGGGCTGATGGGCCTCGACTCCTGCCACTTTCGCTCCCCGCATATAAGCCCGTTCCAATACTCGATCTGGCTATCGAAGCCGGTGGAGATGGGTTACCAGGGCTATCTGGCGCTCCTCTGGGAGGAGGGCCTCCTCCATTTACCATTCCTGTCGATGCTGTCGAAATTGGTGGTGACACTAGATTGCCTCTGCTGTATGGGCCTCCTGGAGAGGGGGGAGCTTCGCCTTCAAAACCTTGGTATTTCGATATACCGGACCATTCACTCGAGACTGGGGACAAAGGACCACCACGGTTCATTGCTGATGCGCCGAGCATTTATGCGTGTCCTGCTAAGCGCGAGGACTCTTCAGTAAGGGCGACAGAGTTTCGAACACGAGAGGGATATGTAGCGGTTTGAGAAGTATGCGAAAATGGGCAGAAATGGTCGTATGACTTTTTATTTTTTTTATTTGCTTCGTTGCTCTGCGTTGCTGTACATTCGAACGACGTGTGTGGTGGAATGGAATATCCCTGAAACGATTTTGGCAACGGTATTGCCGGGGGAGGTGGGAAGAGAGAGAGAACGGAAAGGGAGAGGAAGAGCGTTCAATTGCGAATTGCTCGCTTCGTTACTTCGTTGATTTGACTTTTTGTCTTTGTTTTTTTGTATTGCGTATTCGAAAGAGTGTCGGTGGGAATTATGTTTTTGCGTATGCGAATTTCCCTTTTCGTGGTGTTTGTGTAAAGTCCGAAATATGTACAATCCCAAAAAATGAGTGACTTTTGGTAGAAAGAGGTTCGTGCGGGAGGAAGATGGTGGTGGTGGTGGTAGGAGAGGGAGAATTTGGGTTGTTTTGGTTGTAAGGGAATGAGGGATGGAGAGGGAGAGAGAGAGAGAGAGAGTTGAAGAAGCAACAGCAGCAGCGGACGAGAGAGTAGAGAGAGTTCGAGTAGAGACAGTTGAGTAGAGTAGAGTCGAGTAAAGTAAAGTAGAGTAGAGCAGAGAGAATGGAGAGAATAGAGACAATGGAGACAATGTGATGAGGGTAGGAGTAGTAAGAGTGAGAGTGAGATTGACGCTCAATCGAATCTTGAAAGATGATTTGATCAATGGCAGTGGACGGCGGGTGGTCTAATGCTGTGTCTATCTATCCTCGATATGGTGTTTGGATAATAAGGGCGAGAGGATGAGAGTGAGTGGTTGGTGGTTGTTGATGATGGTGGTATCTCGGAGGGACGAGGAAGTGGCTGCCGTGAAATAGGATGCTGGGATATGCTGGGATGGCGGGATTGATGGGGCGCCAGATGCGTGGGCTCTCTATGGTCACCTATGTATTTTACTATGGTGCTATGGTACTAGCGTGGCTAGTATAACAAGTATAACAAGTACAGGTACATACAAATGCTAGTACCAATACAAATACAAATACGAATTAATATGTAGGAATGTATGTATGAATGTATGTACGAATGTATCTATGTCTGTATCTGTGTTTGTATCTATGTCGATATTGTTATGTACCTATACAATACCGTAGGGCAAAACAAGACAAACAAGACGAACAAAGACCAGCTACCTTTCTTTATTCTCCGTCTGCCCGTTCTATACTTTTTTCTATTTGTCTCTTGTCTCTCTCTCATCTCTCATCTTTGGTCTCTTGTCTCGTCTCCTCTCGTCTCCTCTCCTCTGCCTCCTCTATCCCTCTATCCCTCTATCCCTCTATCCCTTCTTTCTCTTCCCTTGTGGACTCTCTGGCTTCTTCAAGCTCTACCTGTCCATCCCTCCCAATGGACCCTCCTCTTCTTCTTCCTCCTCCTGCCTCCTAACCTCCTGAGTCTCTCTCTATCAGGTACTTCAGGAACATGTGCTTGCCTTGTGATTTCGTCTGTGTACGCAGGATGTGGGTATTGGCGGGTGGTAAGGTTGGGTAGTTCAGGTCGTATGAATATGAATGACTAGGGACAGTACGCGCCAGAGTGAGTGAGTGCGTAGACCTTTTCCGTGCATTACCACAGTAGCTCGTCCGCCGAGCCTCTATCACACTGCATCAAGTGCCTATTATCTACAGTCCCTTCAGTCTCTACAATACCACACCGAATCCCTATATGAACATTGTACACACTAACAAAAAGTCCCTAGAACAAATACCCTACTCCACACAATATTTCATCAACTCACCCATTTCACCAGAATTCAACCCCCAAACCTCATGCTTGGCCTCCTGTAAGCCCTTCAAGGAAAAAAGGGAGCGGTACCTGTGTGCCTGTAAACTAGTGGTGGGCGCTAATCGGACAGTTCAAGGCAAGTGGGTGCTTATGTGGGTGAAGGGTGGATGATACCACCAATACGCCGTCCCTCAGGATGAATTAGGTTGAAGAAGCAGCAGAGAGCACAAACGGGCGTTTAAATGTGTCGAATGAGAGGGAACGACAAGCAACGCCATTCTCTTCTCTTCTCCTCTGCTCTCCTAATACACTTCCCTACATACACATTAACCGATGAGAGGCTCAGCTCAGTGAGAAAATCAACTGACATTTTCGAAACGTCAATGGAGGCATTGGGCGTCCATGTACGAGAGTGTAATGGGCCATACACAAGATGAATTTACCTCTCCTCGACCTAAAGTGCCAGTGCTGGTGGTAGTGTAAGTGCACAGTACACAGTAAGTCCGAGACCCCCGATGGAAGCAGTTGTGGTGGTTGTGGCTGGAGAAATAGAGCACCAAGAGAGTGTGGCTATCAACTGCATGATTTGCAGTGACAGACTCGACAGTAGAGGACCACAGGACTTACGTAGAGACAGACATAACTGCAGCACAATTTACATTAGAACCGTCAGATAAGATTGTATGTCTTCCAATTCCTGTCCCTTTAGTACGTATGAGTGGAGGCGCAAGCAGGATCACAAGCATGAGTATGGAGTACATTGCCTCTCCATTGCCTTCAAGGAAGTCGAGGATAGTGAAAGGGAGTATCTTCGTAACGTAACGAACGTAATGGATGATGATGACACACAATCCACTACGTATACCCGTTTTCGTATATTCGTATATCAAACAGTAAAATGTAAAAGTCCGTATAGACTCAGACAAGTTCCCTCCCGTCGTCAATCATATCCAAACATAACATGAAGCTTTCTTTTTTCAGTGCACACTGTAGAGTAGAATAGAAGAATACATCGAGGCCAAGCTCCCACAACCCCCTTCTTCCCGTTCCCACACCCCCCTGGCCTCCCTCCCCATCCACCTATCAAACGCCTCTCACACTTTCGCTTGATGCACAATCATTCATTTTCACTAATCTTGGGGGTCGAATCTAACAATGTCTGTCAAGTTTGCGCGGATGAAAAATGGACAATAGTGAAGACGAACACATAGCGAGAGAGCGAAGGAAGGGTGAATGTCTTTTACTGTAGATGTATGGTGCGCTTAACACCCCCCAGAGAAAGAAGAAGGATGAAAAAAAAAAAAACACTTTTGCGAAAGACCCAGATGCTGTCTCAGTCGTGATATGCGGAATAATAGGGACGGTGAACTGGGGGGTTTGAGGGGTGCAACAGAGTCAGGAGTTGATGCGTATACAATTTTGTTTGGGTAGAAGAATGGATCCATGATTTTTGATGATTATTGGTTTTTTTTCTCTCTCTCTTCATTTGTTTGCTAAAGGCAGATAGAGATGTGTGTACAGCTGTGTATATGTCATCCAGATGCTTTAAAATGTGAGTGTCAGTCAGTAGGGAATATGGTGCATGTAAATGGTGAGTTGTTGTGTAGATCTTTGGGTCAAGATAGTCAGGAGATAGGTACACATCCTCCACCTCCACCACGCCTTATGTATCTACTCTACCTACCACCTACTGCGTATATAGACCAAGGCCAGTGATAGTTCTCGTGGCTGAAAGCACTTGAGTAAAATAACTGTCTTTCCATGCTCACTTAGTCATGAGATTGGGATTCCTAGCAATCAACAGACTCATCAGTGCCTATCTACCTCAATACATACATACATACATACATAATACATACTGTACACATACAGCCTACCAAACCTCCATCACCACATCATCATCCAAATTCGATCCGAACAACACAGAACTCAACTCCAAGCCGGGGAAAGGATCCCCAGGATAAGAACCCTTTCTCTAACATTGAACTGCGTACCTCACACAAGACCCCCAGTTCAATTTCCTATTCCAGGTCCTCGACCAAACGGAAAAGGCTCTTCCATGGGAGGGGAGGGGAGGAGGGGGCATTTACCCACAGTCCGTGCCTCGTCAAGTACACGCAATTATGGCACTCCATCATGCCCAATGGGGAACACAACCCACCCAGCACTTTTAATTGCGCATTTTAGAATTTCCCAATTTTCTATATCCTGCTTATATCCTATTAAACTAAACCCCCATCCCATATTATTATACTCTCCCTCTCCCATTTCATGGTGAACCATCCCATACGCTGTCTTCCCAGCCCTTCTAACCCTTCCAACCCTTCCAACCCTTCCATACTCCATACTTCATTTTCTAGAATACTGCAGGCCCTATTGCCCTGTTATGCTTTATGCCATTTCCTTCCCTTCCCCCCCTTCCTTGACCCTCGTTCTCCCATCCTTACTTTCTGCTCATGGGTATATATGAGATCCGATCTGGACGTGGTCGATATTATATTAAATCTTCTCCGAAGCACACCAAATCTTTATCTATTTTCAGAACCTACTTTGGGAGAGTCAAGGTCCAATGGGACTATACTCCGGTCTGTTCCCCACATAGTCATTTTGTATGGGATGATCCTCCTATGCTGGTTTCCAACATCAACAGCCAAGGTCATTACATCGGTCGACTTCGTCAGCACAAACGCCATCACATACTCATGGTTTACATATTTGCTTGGTTTGATACATATATTCATTGTTCTAGGTAGGCCAGCATGGCATCGGCCGTATGCATAATTCTATGTCACTCCCTGGGTATATAACGCCTTACGTGATATGGAATAGCAACCTCGTGTTCAGAACCATGCCAGAGTCCACACAGCCGGAAGGTTTGGCCATCTCTCCTGCCACTCGCCGATGATCTCGGGGACTCTTTCATCGAACCCGGATCTACTGGAAGCGTTTCCGTTGTCAAACCCTGCAGCACCCTTCAAATCTCTCTCCTCAGCCGCAGCCTTATTGAGCGAGTCAGCTAGGTCAAGGATACCACGACCCCCGACAAGGGCCTCCTCATGGTTATCCTTTATGTCCACGTTGATGACATGGACTGGACGATTGAGGGGTGAGCCACGACTCATGAGATCTTCAACAACGGCATCCCAGCATCGTTCTTCGCAAGTGAAGACAATGTCGACTACACCCCCTTCAACACCCTCGCTTCCTCGATCTTGTAAGTGCTCGAGTCTAGGGTTGCCAACGCGCCAGTCTTGCCAGCGTTCTGGACCCCATTTCACATGACGGTTACGTTCCAACATGTTCAACAGACCATTGGCCCGATATAGACGAGGATCTTTTGCATCAAGCTCCTTGTACATGCTATCGTAAGACGTCTTGTTGAATTGATATACATTTGGTTGCGTGATCGAAGGTCCTGGTAAACGAACAAGAGATCCTGTACCAAAAGATATCACAGGATAATGTGCAGCAGATAGACGAAGGTGTGCTTCCATCGATCTGAGTAGATGTTGTCAGCATGATATTGAGGTGGCATAAAGGTGGGGTGGCTTACCTGTTCTGATTACTAGCACATACTGTGCAAAATTTGAGTTTGAACCCGCCTGGATCTGGTCTTTCGACGCTGTCAACTGCGGTATCAATGGCAGTGCCAATCTCATTGTCAAGCTGACGAGCCATTGTATCGAAGCTCTGGTCTGCTGATAATGGGGGATGAGGTTGTGGTGGTGTATGCAAGGAAGTTGCAATTGGTTGAGACATGTTGTTTGGTGGGCGATCTAAGTCGCGTCACAATAGCTGCTTCACATAGTCTTGCTGTATAAGCGCGTTCACTTTTTTTTCTCTCTTTCTGTCCTTTTCAATTCTGTAACAAATATGCAGGTCAGCAAACATGACACATGAAGAATTTGCACGTAAGCTTGTCTAGCAATATGTGATTTGATAGCTTTGTTCAGGAAAGTAAGTTGCGTTAAATAAAAATTGTGTCATCATTATAATAAGACAGCTCCAATAATTGAGATCATCATGAAAGCGGGTATGTGAGGAAGAGGGAATTTTGACTTGAATGCAAGGCATGAGTAGAGATTCGGTACGTACCATGTAGTTGTGTTTATGCTGAGTGCATGGCCATGTGATTCATGTCATGGTTGTAGCTGTGTTTGGGAGAAGAAGAGGAAGAAGAACTGGAGGAGGAGATGATGGGAGATGATGAACAGAGAGAGGTAAGGTAGAAGAGACGAAGAAGAGAAATGAAGGATGTGAATGGTGGGTGGAGAAGGGGTTTGTGCGCGGTATGCGTCTTCACACGCGAGAAAATGAAGTGGGCGCTTTGATGGTGAAGGTGGCACTGACACGGTGGGTGTCGGTGTTTGTGCCTTGTTGAGCATGTTTATGCCTGAGGACTCTACACAATGCTCTGTCACTCTGAGTGTCTGTGCCACTCGGAGTCGACCTACAGTATGTGAGTATGTGCATACACTCGTAGTACTACATAAGTATGAGGTGACGGATGTACCTTTAGTCGGGCATTTTGCCTAGCCCTTCACCAATTTGTAGTCTGGAGGTACTTGCGCTTACACGCTTTACAATCAGCCTAGGCAGGTTACCAGCCTATCAAGGCTACTTGTCACATTTCCTGCCTGTCAGCCTGTTGTGTGCAAGTGTTTCGTTTCATGTTTGCTTAGCACCTCACCAGAAGGCGGCGGTCAATTCCAAAATAGCAACAAATCCCCGTCGAACTTCATAGTGAATGAGTAAAATCAAAAGGCGGCGTAAGAACAGACGAAGAGAGAGCAGTGATGGGGGAGAGAGAGGGGAGGGGGATTGAGGGGGAAGAGAAGAGAAGAAGAGAAGAGGCGAAGAGAGGAGTGGAGAGTTAAGAAAGAGAATAAGAGAAGTGATAAAGAAATGAATCACTAGATATATAACTAGATAAGTAAAGAAAATGGACTTCAAATTCAAAGTCGGGTTCATCTCAAATCCAAATCCAGATGAAATCTTGACTCTCTCCCCCTCACTCATCATCATCATCATCATCAAAGCTTTCCTACTACCCTACTCTTCTAGTATCATCTCAAATCATATCATTGCTTCACTTTGCCTCACTTTGACCTCCTCTTCATCTCACTTAACCACGGTCTATCTGACTTAATTCTTATTCCAACCCAACCTAACTTGCCTCAACTGTCACAGGCCTTTTCTTCATCTCTACCCAATCCATCCATCCTTCTATCCATTCATTCATCTACTCCCCCTCCTCTTCACTCCCCTCCCCTCCCATCTCCACTCCACCATCGACTCTCGAGCCTCCCATATGACAGCTATTGGTGTAAGGTATTTATTTGCCTGTCATATTATTAACTACCGTACATGAACTACCTGGCCTACTACTACCTAACCTACCTGACCTGACCTGACCTTGCCTTACCTTGCTATACTAACTGCGTACGACTGCTACACGCCATACTACCGCCATACCTACTTCGATGCCCATCTTTCCCACTCTTTTCCTCCCTCCCAAACTCCCAAACTCCCTCGACATTTGCCTTCACATCCACTCTTCTCTCACCCCCATGCGCTGGGCGTCACAGCTTTGAAAGGTGTAGCCGCCTTCTTGTATCTATTCCATTCCATTCCCCTTCACTATTCTGTGCGCTGGCTACCACCTTGTCGTGAAATAAAGCCTGCGGGGTCTTCCTTGTCCCATCGAAAAAAAAAGAAACCCGCCCACAAGAGGCGCATTCATCTCTGGGCGCTTGGCCAACAAAACAAACAAAAACCACACACTCCCTTGTACACACATCATTCCTTCACCAACAGCCGGTACAGCCAGAAGGTTGAGCATAGATCCCCCACCCCCGAAAAAGAAAGGCAGGGAAAATTATAGGTCTGGTCAACCTCTTCGCAATATCAATACATCTTCGCAGGTCTATTCGTACTCTTTCCCACATACTGTTCGGCGCACCGGTGCTTGCGACCAGGTGATAAGGTGGAGGAGGGGCTCTGCGCAATTACTGTTTGTCAGACACACGCACAAAGACCACAATCATCTTCACATTTCACCTTGTGTTTATGCATTGCAAAACTAAAGCCCTGTCTGTAAGTTTGTTGTCATTGCCCCCAATGTCCGGCGCATGCTGTCATGGCCCTCCTTCCCATGGCCTCCCGGGCTGACTTGTTTGCGCTCAGGGTTCGTGCAATACATCCTAGATCGCTGGCCTAATCGAGACTCGAATCCCTTCTCACCAATTGTTCCTCTGACATCGAGTCCTTCTCGTTCGCCCACAGACGAACAGAAGCTAGAGAGAATTCACGAATTAATTCGATTCAATTCAACATATATTCTCTAACATCCCACGGAGCTCACTGGGCAATCAAAGAGATATGGCGGCGGTAATGTCCCCAACAACGTCTCCGGCGACCTCTCCCCCGCCGACATCTTCTCCGTCCTCGAATCCTAATCATCCCCCTCTACCACCTCTGGTGACTTCTCCACAGGGTCGCAAACCCAGCCTGGCACGCCCGGCTTCACATGCTTCTAAGAATAGGCTATCGCAATACTCAAATGCATCGGGCTTCTCACGATCGCGTCCACCATCTCATGTGTTTCCTATATTCCATTCGAGTCTTCCATATACCTTTGTCCGAGACTTTGCATACAATGTTTCCCATCCTATGCACTACGGTCCGCCACCCGAGCCGTCTCAGCCACCTTCTGGGCAGTCAACGCCCATCAGTGAATCACACAATTTCTCGGATCCTCCGACCAGCTGGGACAGTCGAAATACGTGGGGGCAGGGTCAATGGGAACCTTCTAGCCTGAACAAGGGCGAACAGTTGGCACCTATACACTTCGGCGATGGTCCGCCATGGAGCGAAGATGAGGATTTACAAAGCCCAGTGGTTGTCAGCTCACGACACAAGAAACACAAGTCGACCTCTGGAGGTCTCGACCCCGAGAGTGGACGCGGTAGAGGCAGGGGCCGAGACGACAATATAAGGCGAACGAGTCTTCTCAGTCAAACAAACTACGAGCAGGATCGGGGTTTCTATGCTGGCTCTGGGAAGGATGGCAGTGAGACTTATTATGTCAACCAGGGCGGCGAGGCCAATGGGCCAGGAGGTGAATTTGTTACCTATCCGCCCAACCAAGCAAGACATTCGATGATGGAAAACTATAATGCCCCAGGTCAACGAGACTCTCACTTCGCAGCTACGCTACCAACGCGCTCATTCACGGAGAACGACCTATCTCACGACTACCGCTCAGATGGAGAGACTTCTAGCACTGCTTCTTCACCTGGGCTTATGCGACATGATGAATCCCGCTACTCCCGCGATTACCAATTTACAATTGCCTCACCAGACGAAGAGATGCATGGAAAAGCTGTGGCGCTATTCGACTTTGAACGAGAAAACGAGAACGAGCTACCATTGGTTGAAGGACAAGTGATTTGGGTTTCCTACCGACACGGACAAGGATGGCTTGTAGCAGAAGATCCAAAGACCAGAGAAAGTGGGCTGGTGCCAGAGGAATACGTCCGACTTCTCCGACACATACAGGGCGGCCTCAACAGCTTGACGGCAGAGATTAACGACACTGTCTCCAGCCCTGTAGTCGAATCGGGTACCCCCACACAAGCAGAGCATAATCAGTCCTTCGGTCACACCCCAACAACGAGCAATGGCAGCAATGGATATCAGCAGCCCATACGCTCCACTTTCTCGACATCCTCAATGGATTTACGTCCATATCCGCAACATTTATTAGGTACCCAAGCTGGCCAGGCACCACCACAAGTTGTACATTATCACAATCAGAGAGGAGGTAGTCAGGCCAACACACCAACCCTTGCAAGTGCACAAGAGAATGCACTAGGTCGACGAGGCAGTGAAGATACCAAATCTCTCAGCAGAAACTCAACCGGCTCTACCGATCACCATGACGGGGAGCTCCTCCCCGCCAAACCTGGCGTCGAGCATACCCCTAAAAGTCCAACCAGCGACATTTCCGACTCCTCAGAAGAATGAACAAAAAGTGTGATATGGATGGTTTTGGGCAGGGTCTCGGTTTTTAAAGAACATCATCATATGCTCTTTGGGGGGTTGGACTCCATTGGGGAAATTTATAATTTTTCAATATCCATTTTTTTTTCGACAGGGGATAATTCTAAAGCGTCTTCTTCTGCATTTTCAATACCCCCAGTATCTGTTGCAAACCTCTCCAGTGAGGGGCTTAGCAGACTATTTTCTTGCCATTCGTTCTTTTTTTTTTTCCGTTTCTTGTTCTGCTGCGCTTTTCATCTACGTTCTCACAACTTGTATTATTGTATTGGGAGAAACAGAGACACGAAAGGGCTGGGTTGGAGACGAAATCCTTTGTGTGCATGGGGCCGAGAGTATGAAGATATGCTGGACTCTCTTCTACTGTGTTGTTTGACATTGATGTTATTCTTTCTTCCATTTTTATCTTCTCTTTTTATTTCCATCTTCAACTCTTCATTCTACTCTTTTTGTGATACGATCGGCATGATTGTTTGGATTGGTTGGTAGCGGCTGTATGGCATCCTTTGGGGGTCGATAGCGAACAGGTGGAATATGGTGGTGAGAGAATGACTTTAGATAATTGCAAGGATAATTCCCCATGCTCTTACCTGTTCTGATGCCATGTGCCTTGTCTTCGGATGTGATGCCGTTCTGATGGCTGGGATTGACCTGTGATATAAAATACAACTCGTGTATCTTTAAAGTGTGGTTGTGATGTTGAATGATCGAGTTTAAGTAAGTTTTGACATCATATAACATTTTGTAATAAATTCATAAGTCCAAAAAGAGCACATATCAGGAGAAAAGAGTCAACTATTTAGTTTTATATCAAATCATTAATTATTTTCTGCTTTTACAAGTAGAGATTCACTTAAGGTAGGCTGACAGGCAACATAAACCTCCATTAGCGAAGCATACCGATAAGATAATCTCGATATTCCTCGGTTCACACCATCCGTCATTGTAAACAGGATCGCCAACATCAGCGTCATTTCCAACACATCATTTACAGGTTTGAACAGTATCAGCCTGAAGTCAAGTCCTCCCTCGCTTGGTCTTAATTCCATCTCGCACTCTTTTCCGCCCAAGCATCCTAATCATCTGCTGTCAACTATTCTCTTCACTCCCCACTCTCATCACATATCAAACCACCCACGTGATATCAATATCATCACCATCACAATGACGCAGCAAGCACAGCAACCCACCGTTCCAGCCCTTCTAATAATCGACGTACAAGAAGACTTCCTCCCACCGGTACCCTTCCCCATTCCCCACCCCCACATCCACACAAACTAACTCCCCACAGACAGGCTCTCTAGCCGTGCCATCCGGCCGCTCCATCATCCCCCACATCAACACCCTCCTCTCCCTGCCCTTCGCCGTCAAAATCGCCACAAAGGACTGGCACCCAGCAGACCACATCTCCTTCGCGCCCAACCACCCGCACCTCGCCGCCTTCGACACCATCACCCTGCCTAACCCCCTCAACGCCACGGAGACCCTGTCCACCACCGTATGGCCGGTGCACTGTGTGCAGGGGACACCGGGTGCCGAGTACGCCACTGAGCTGCGGGAGCGCCTCGAGGGACGGGAGGAGGGCATCGTTACGTTCCATAAGGGCTTGCGGAGCGACTTGGAGACGTATAGTGCGTTCTATGACGATTTTCAGACCCCCAGGGTCATTGGGGATGAGTTTAAGGAGCTTTTGACTGCTGGTGGTGTCACGCGTGTGTATGTTGTTGGGTTGGCGGCGGATTATTGTGTTAGGGCTACGGCGTTGCATGCTGTTGCTGAGGGCTTTGAGACGTTTGTTGTTGAGGATGCTGTTAAGCCTGTTAATGCGGAGGGGTATGCGGATGTGAAGAAGGAGATGGAGGGGAAGGGGGTTAAGTTTGTGGGGATTGGGGATGTAGATGTGTAGGACTGAGAATTTGGTGCTGACTCGGTGATTATTAGAAGGTAAGACTGGATGATGAGATTATGGGTGGTTTTCTGTGGCGTTGGAGTTGAGCCAATTAATATCTTTAGGGATTTGAAGAGTCCCAGGTGATCGATGGTTCAAAAGCGTTCGTTTACCTTTGGTTTGAGTACTGCAGTTATGTACTTCAAAGCGGACATGCTACTAATTAGATCATCAATTATACTTTTCTCTCTAATTATATCAAGCGCTTCTTGAGATATCCATTGAGCAGGACTTCTACATCTTAACATTAGGTCAGTTCAAATAATCGTTGATGTAGTTATACGCGATTACTGAAGTCTCGAGTGATTTCATTTCCTTATAGTATGCACGTATTCTCTGATATCAGAGCATATGTGATTGTCTAGACGTGTTTACTTGCTAAGAACTGTGCTTGACAAGCAAAATGTTATTAGAATGATGAGCGTGACTCCCACGAAGCAATACTGCGCTTATCCCAAGCTTTAACTGATGAGGAGCCGGGATAGTTCAAGAGGTTTATGGTACAAATCTCTTTTTCCACTTTACAACAATGCAGCGAGATCTGGGTTTGGTGTCCATTTTGCCGCCTTGCCTTACTCATGCGTTTTGGTGGGGGATAATCTTGAGAGAATTTGCCTACTTCAACAGTAGATGAGTTCAAAACCCTTGGTGCGAGTTATAGTGGTGGTGCTTTGCCATCGATAGACGCCCATTCGTGGAAGACCTTGGGCCAGAACCAGTCCAACCATTCCTTAGTTGACTCAGTATCGGCCGGGTGTGAGAGTTCCCAGAACTTAAGGACCAGATCGTGAACGAGTCCTCTATCAACTGTTGTCAATTTATCTGTGTTGGTAATTAGATACTTGACGTTCAGATCATGCGTCACGTCGTCAAATCTATCACCGGAATGGAGGTTGAGCTCGGCTGATTCATATATTGAGCATGAACTGTGACTGAGTCAGGCCAGTCTGCGATCTCAAAGCTATATCAATGCCAAATTCATCGTGCTCTACCATTCTCACCTTCACAATATTTCAAAGACCACGCCGTCATTTAGCCAATCTGAAGACAAGTTGTTGAAGATAGAGCAAGTAGCAGTGAGATCAATTTGGACGATGATGAGAATTGAAATGATAGCGGAAGACTTTCTGATGCCACATAAGGCAACTTGCTACTAAAACTGCATACAGTATACCGTGGACTGAAATGCACTGGAGAAATTCGAGTTCTCGTCTTGGGAGTTGCCCTCATTTACAGTATGGTGAGCTTGATCTCGTTGCATTAACGCACAAACTTCAGGTAAAGGATAGGCTGTATTCTTTAGCTCATAGGGGAGTTGCTAACCTCTGAGTTGAATATCTCGAAACTTTTTATCTTATTTGTCTTTCAGAGGTCTGTCTTGAATTGAGGTGGTATTGCGGAAGTTCTGACTTTCCTGTTGCTTCAAAGATGTGTACATTGGGGCCAAGACTGTAGAGATCAACCATAAACCTCACTGATGTAAGGTGTCACCAAACCGGTATGGCCTCTATAGAATAACAAACCTCATCGTCTTCTCTCGGGATCAGCAGTTGCTATGACTCAGATTCGCTATAAAGTCCCGTAGGTGTCATTCAACAGAACCTTGTGAAAACTCGCACAACAGGAACCAGATTGCATTCCTGGGTCGGAGAAGAATCATTGACAAGTCTCGTTGATGATAGCCAACGATGATGACTTGCAAGTGATGGCGAGCGTTATGATGGTGACAAGATGTTGGACGATGACAATGGTAATACCTCTTGCCAATCTCCAGTATTGCTGCAAGAGCAAATCCTAGGCTTAGTTGGAAAATCGAGAGATTCCAGAATATTGAAAGTGGCGTACCTTGCCGTGTGATAAAACCTCTCGTTTTATAGCCAAAATTTCAGTGGGCGGTATAGATATTCAAACATATAGTTTCTTGGGGATATATTAGGATAAAGAGAGCGATAGTTACGCTTGATTCGACCAAATAACCAGCATTTTCCATGCTTGAGAAAGAAGCAGTTGAATTGGCCACTGGTTTCCCAGGGCACATACTTCTATATCTCCCTATGCATTCTCCACATGTTCTGTCATCTGTTGCAAGATACAAGATGAGCCAAGAGGTGCATATTCTGAGTAGACATCCAGCTATCATCTGGAGTCATATCAAGCAATTTCCCAGTATATTTCCCAGTTGCAGTCGACCAAAATACCTAGGTTTGAGTCAGAATTTTGCACTGTTAGACAGGATCATGTATGAGATGACTTGTCCTCTGTCAAGCTCTTGATATCAAGCTTCGGTTGCTCTCAATCTGCTATAAAAACCAAGTCGATACTGAATCACCAGAGAATATACCCAGCAGAAAGAACCAAATACCGTTATGTGTAATGTAAATCAAAGAAAAGACACCGACGGAAGAACAACAAACGACAATGATTCCCAAGAACAATGACGAGATCAAAAACGGCAATGGGCCTCAACGAGATATCTATCAACCTCGGCCCAGCCCAAGCCGGACACAACAGGAACAACCAAACAACCCGCACAATAAAATCACATCTCCTCGACCTCAAGATCAATTAACCCTCCCCAATCCCCATCAAATCTACCCTCCTCACCCCCCAAAATCCCAAATTAACAACCCGCCCCATCACGAGTCATCGTCACAAGGCGCCCAAGTAATTTCCCCATGATGGCCAGGCCAACGCGCGCCCCCTTCCCCGGGATCCGCGCGTGCCCTGGAATTGCCGATGACATAGACGGAACGCCAGGGATTTGAGGTCGTTTTTTTACTTTTACTCCGGAGTTGAACGTCTGCGCTTTTGTTCGTTGCAAGGCTGTGGTGGGGGGTTGTGTGGCTCTGGGGTAATGAGTTGGGTTGCGTGCTGTGGGAGGGCTTGCTTGGATTGTTTTGGGCTGCGGGATTTGGGAGAGCTTGTTGTTTATTTTGTGTTTGGGGGATGGGTTTGGGAGGGGATGTTTGTGGTGTTGTTGAGGAATGTCTTTTCTTTTGGAGGGGATTATTCGTGAGGAGGAGGAGGAGGAGGAGGGTTTGCGTTTCTTTCAGAGATATTCTGGATTGTGAATTTAATTGAATTGAATTTCATTGTAGTATGAATGAAAAATATCACTACGGAAATTAATTTGTTTTTACTAGGCTTTTTATTTGTATTTTTTGATCACCTGGATCTTTATTATTAACAACAATATTAAGAGATGGACAAGTACAAAGCCATAACATAAAACAAAACCGATAGTAATATATGCATTATCAATGCATTTCGGTATTCATCGGTCATCCACCTCCCTCGGATTATTAGTGACATTTTTTTCTTTATCCTTTATCTCGCTGCAAGGGTTTGATGGTTTATCGGGAGAAGTCAAGGAAGAGCCATGGTCAGTGGGTAGTCGCTGGTAGTAGCTGGTAGTAGCTGGTAAGTCGTGCGGCTAGTTTGTTGAATCTTCGATGATTCTGGTAAGGCGCGCATTCTTCACCACTGACTTATTCCATAGGCTTCCGCCCCGCCACGACTGGTTTGACGGAGGAAGTGGGAATTGCTGAGCGGCTAGATGGATGGATGGACGCTAGAAAAGAGTAGGTCGAGACGGATTGGGGAAATAAGGGGAAGGGAAGAAAGGAAAAGAGAGAGAGGGAGAGAGAGGGAGAGGGTAAAAAGTTCGAGGGGGTAAAGTAGGTAATACATAGTACTTACTATGTAGGTAATAGTAGATAAATGAGTCGAGCAAGATTGGAAAATCTGTTGAAGCTACTGATACTAACTGTCTATAGGCAAATAGGGAGTCACGGTGGAAAAGAATCGACATCAATAATGGAGGGCATGGAGGAGACAGGGGAAACGGAATTAGAGAATCAGAGATCAGAGATCAGAGAATCGGAGATATTCTGCTCACCAGCACCATTACCTCACAATGCAGATGCACCATTCCATAGTTTGTGCATCAGAAGGAGAGATCAGATTTGAAGTAGATTGGGGATCATCTTGTATTTCGCATATGCGTATATTACGGAGCAAGCAGAGCAGGTTAGCAAGCAGGTTAGCAAGCAGACAAGCAGGCAAGCAGCAAGAGAGGCATGCAGAGCTGAATGTTTCATGGGTTCTCTTACATGGGCTCTCTTATGTACGTATGTATGTATGTATGTATATATGTGCATATTCGATACATGAGAATACCTTTTTTGTACCCTGACAGCGTAATAAACAACTCTGCTCTTCATGAGTGGGTGGTACGTAGCTTATTTGCAAAAGTGTAGCGGATGTGGAGCCTTCATCAACCCATTAACCCATCATACCAACATTTGTCCATCATTCTGCAGCAGTGGAATAGCACTATGCTCTGTAGGTATCGATTGGCGGTGTCGGTGTGTGTCGTTTTTATGCCAACTCTGACTGACTGTGCACCGCTTTTATCTGAGAGGGAAGATGTATGATGATATGCAGCGGATGCAGATGTATACGAAGCACAAAGTTCTTTTTTATGCTGTGGAATGATGATGGAGAAGGATTATGATGTGACTCTGCGGAGAATATCATGTATGTGTGCCTGTATATGCGTGTATGTGCCTGCGTGTGCCTGTTCGTGTGCCTGTTTGTACCTGTACGTGCCTGTACGTGCCTTTTTCCTAAGCTTCGGTGCTTTGGTGGTGTTTGGTGCTTCGCTGCTTTGCCTCCTCTTCACCGTTGAATCCGTCCGCATTGACGAATAAGATCTGCTTGTAGTATCTGGGCCGATATTTTGTACTGGGACTGGCTCTGCCACTGGCAAGATTAAATAATTCATATACGCAGTACAGCAAAAGAATTTCTTTCGCTTCCATCTTGACTTCTTCTACCCTTAAACTCTACATCTCCCCTCTTCCTCTCCTCCTCTCATCTCGTCTCATCTCAATCTCAATCTCAATCCCAATCTCTTCCTCTCCCTCCCTCTCTTCCTCCCTCCCTCTCTCTCTCTCTTCCTTTCCCTCTCCTCCATCTCTCATTTCTCGCCTCAAATCCTAGGACCTGGTCTCAACACCATTTCAATTCGGATTAGATATTGTCCGCTTTGTCTATCCATCCATTCGAGTCAAAGGTACGTAGTAAAGTGGTTTCTTTGGTTACTTTCTTCAATTCCTCATAAAAATGTATGGTATCTACGCTGTACTGCCTTGTACTGCGTAGTACTTCCAGGCATCCCGGTACCTCACCAACCATACAATCATACAGCCAGCCAACTTTGATCTCATTCACTGCTGCTGCTCCTCCATCAGCTTACCATCTCATGTCACTTTCAATGTTGCCTTGTGCTCCATTGGACGTGTACTATGATCATTGGAGAGCATTACAAGGCACTGGAAGCATTGGGCGGTGCTGGGAGCATTGACGCGATTACGTTCCTCGTTCTCTTCGGGTACCCCAGAATCTCATAATAAATTAAATTGACCCGTTTGTCGCAGATTGCAACTAGGAACTCAACGCCTCTGTCAATGCCTTCGCAGTAGATTTCAATCCTTCTTCTTCCAACTTCAACCTTCAACCTCATGAAATCACCCACAATGCTTGGGTCTTCATTTTTACCCGCGCGATTTCGCGGGCCCCAACCTGCGAACGCTGCAGCCACGCCCAGCTGGCTCAACAAGCAGATCACTCCTCTCCTGACGAACCTCTCGCTCCGAGCCTGTACACACCCCATCCATACCGTTGTCATTGCTGCCTTGCTTGCCAGCACCTCCTACATTGGTTTGTTGGAAGGCAGCATCTTTGAACAATCTACCACCCACGTCAGCAAGGCCGAATGGAGCTCCTTGGTTGAAGGCAGCCGTCAGCTCCAAGTTGGTCCACAGACCAGCTGGAAATGGCAGACCACCGACAGTGACACCCCCTTGAGCGGTGATGCCGACCATCTTGCGCTCTTGACCTTCGTCTTCCCAGATTCCCTCTCGACAAACTCCCCACAAACCGCCCCGCTTGCGCATACCGTTCCTCTCCCACAAAACCTTTCTATTACCCCTCTGCCTTCGACCTCGAACCCTCTCGCGCCCATCTCCCAAGACAGCGCATTGGCTTTTGCTCTCCCATACAACCAGGCTGCTGAATTTCTGGCCTCTGCGCAGGAGATTCCAAATGTCGCAGCTCCACATGGCGAGAAGGCGCAACACGGATTGGAGGCCGAGCCAATGGAGCAGAAGATGTGGATCATGAAGGCAGCAAGGGCAATTGGAGCTCGTAACAGCATCAAGCAATGGGCTATCAATGCCTGGTCTGAATTCGTTGACCTTTTGAAGAACGCCGAAACCCTCGACATCATTATCATGTGCCTTGGATATTTGTCCATGCATCTGACTTTTGTCTCCTTGTTCGTCTCCATGCGCAGACTGGGTTCCAACTTCTGGCTTGCGGCTACTGTGCTCTTTTCCTCGGTCATCGCATTCCTGTTCGGTTTAATTGTCACGACCAAGCTTGGAGTCCCAATTAACATGAAGCTCTTGTCCGAGGGCCTTCCCTTCTTGGTTGTCACCATTGGCTTCGAGAAGTCAATCATCCTCACCAAGGCTGTTCTCTCTGCTGCGTTGGATTCGCGCAGACAGGCTCCACAATCTGGTAACACTGCCCCAGCCGCTGGTGTTTCTCCAAGCTCCATTCAGTACGCCGTGCAGGTTGCTATCAAGGAGAAGGGATTCGAGATTGTTAGAGACTACGCAATCGAGATTCTCATTTTGGTCGCAGGAGCTGCTTCTGGTGTCCAGGGAGGTCTTCAGCAATTCTGCTTCTTGGCCGCATGGATTCTTTTCTTTGATTGCATCATGCTTTTCACCTTCTACACTTCCATTCTTAGCATCAAGCTTGAGATCAACCGAATCAAGCGCCATGTCGCTCTCCGTAGAGCCCTTGAGGACGATGGAGTCAGCAGACGTGTTGCGGAGACTGTTGCTCAGAGCAACGAATGGCCACGTGAGGACACTTCTGGAGCTAGCACCGAGACCAACATCTTTGGCCGAAAGGTCAGAGATGGCAGTGTTCCAAAGTTCAAGATCTACATGGTTTCTGGATTTATCCTCATCAACATTCTTAACCTTTGCACAATTCCATTCCGTGGTGGCAAGAGCAATGCCGCGGCTCCAACTGTCTCTGGATTCTCTGCCAATGGATTTGCAAGCGTCATGGCCCCTCCACCTATGGATCCCTTCAAGGTTGCTTCCAACGGTTTGGACGCCATCTTCGAGTCTGCCAAGGCAAACTCCCGCCCAACCATCGTTACCGTTTTGACCCCTATCAAGTACCAGCTTGAATATCCCTCCGTTCATTACGCCTCTCCATCTAGCAAGGTTAAGTCCGCTCTCGATGTTGAGTATGGTGAGCAGCTTGGCGATTATGGCGTTGGTGGACGTGTAGTTGATAGTCTCCTCAAGAGTTTGGAAGATCCAGTCCTCTCAAAATGGATTATGATTGCTCTGGCTATGAGTGTTGTGCTCAACGGCTACCTTTTCAATGCTGCCAGATGGAGTATCAAGGACCCACAACTGCCAACACACCCAATCGATCCAGTTGCTCTTGGTAAGGCACAGCAGTTCAATGAGCCACAGACACCATCAGCCCGCGTAAGCCCCCACGACCTCAGCCCATTGGTAAACGGAAAGCCACTTACTCCATCTTCTACGGATGATGAGAGTGAAGCACCCGTTGTTAAGGAAGTTATCTCCAAGGGTTCAAACCGAACTGCTGCAGAACTGGAAAAGATGCTCTTGGAAAAGAGAGCCCCAGAACTCACAGATGAAGAACTTGTCCACCTCGCTTTGCAGAACAAGATTCCTGGTTACGCTTTGGAGAAGACCTTGAAGGACACCACCAGAGCCGTCAAGATCCGAAGAGCTGTTGTTTCTCGAACTACTGCCACTACCGAATATACTAGCCTTCTCGAGTCATCCCAACTCCCATACGAGCATTACAACTATGATCGTGTTCTCGGTGCTTGCTGTGAGAACGTTATCGGTTACTTGCCACTTCCTCTTGGTGTTGCTGGTCCAATTGTCATTGATGGCCAGAGCTACTTCTTGCCAATGGCTACTACTGAAGGTGTCCTTGTCGCCAGTACCAGTCGTGGTGCTAAGGCTATCAATGCCGGTGGTGGAGCCGTCACCGTTTTGACTAGTGATGGTATGACCCGTGGTCCATGTATTGGATTTGAGACTCTCGACCGTGCCGGTGCTGCCAAGGTCTGGCTCGACTCTGAAGTTGGTCAGAAGACTATGAAGAAGGCTTTCGACTCTACAAGTAGATTTGCTCGTCTCCAGACCATGAAGACTGCCATTGCCGGAACAAACCTCTATATTCGATTCAAGACTACTACTGGAGATGCTATGGGAATGAACATGATTTCCAAGGGTGTCGAGCACGCTCTTCACGTCATGGCTGCCGAAAGTGGCTTCGATGACATGCAAATCATCTCTGTTTCCGGAAACTACTGTACCGATAAGAAGGCAGCTGCCATCAACTGGATTGAGGGTAGAGGAAAGGGTGTTGTCGCTGAAGCCATTATTCCCGCCAACGTCGTCCGTGATGTTCTCAAGAGTGACGTCGATTCTCTTGTCGAGCTCAACATCGCCAAGAACCTCATTGGTTCCGCCATGGCTGGTAGCATCGGTGGATTCAACGCCCACGCTGGTAACATTGTCACTGCTATCTTCCTCGCCACTGGTCAAGATCCAGCTCAGAACGTTGAGAGCAGCAACTGCATTACCATCATGAAGAAGTAAGTCTTTTATCAGCCATCAAATCCTATCTACATCAACTAACCCCCCCTCTAGTCTCCGCGGCAACCTCCAAATCTCCGTTTCCATGCCATCTATCGAAGTCGGCACCCTTGGTGGTGGTACCATCCTTGAGCCTCAAGCTGCCATGCTCGATATGCTTGGTGTCCGCGGTTCTCACCCAACTAACCCAGGTGACAACTCCCGCAAGCTCGCCCGCATCATCGCCGCCGGTGTCCTTGCTGGTGAACTGTCCCTCTGCTCAGCTCTCGCCGCCGGTCATCTTGTCAGAAGTCACATGGCACATAACCGTTCTGCCCCAGCTACCCGTGCTAGCACTCCTGCTCCACCGGGAACTCAGACACCAAATACCATTGGTATGAGTGGATTGAGCATGACTGGTATGACACCGGTTAATGGACCAAGATGATGGTAGTGCATTTGTGTTGCATTGAAGGAGTTTAGTTTTTTTTTTGTGTTTCTGTTCTCTGTTCTGGTGTGGAGGAGGGAAGGAGGTTAGGTGGGAGATTTGTGTATGTGTGTGTGTGCGTGTGAAAACATTGTGTATACGAGTAGAGATGAGAAGATGAAAAAGAGAAAAGAGAAGAGGAGATGAGACGAAAGACGACGAAAGATAAGAGAAATCGGTGCCCGCGAGGGGTTGGTAATATTTATGTATTTGCATGAGAATGAGGGTGGGAATAGAGATTAATGATACTATTATATTACTACAATTTTTTTGATTTTCTTGGGGGTTGGTTTGATTATTGAATGTTTGAATATTTGAATTGGGGAAAAGGATGAGGTAGGTGGATGTGTTACTTGAGTAGATGATGAGAGTATCACAACCTCAGCTAAACAATTTATTCAATTCAACATAGTCACACACTCAGCTCATCTTGAGGAAAACATCCATGCACATCGCCATGATCATCTAACAGTCTACCCACCCAAAAGAACACAGCAATAGAAGTATCTACAAGACGCATAAAGACCCATCGGCCAGACCACATCGGATCAATCCCCCAGCCGCATGAGCCTCCCGCCGCCGTGAACTCAGCACCAACGAAAGCAGACCTGACGTCCATCCCTCACACACAAGCCAAGCTCCACCGCGTTTATGCATACATGTACTCCGCCGCACGACCTTCTTTCTTTTCGCCCGCGTCCCCATCGACCTATCACCACCGCTTTGCCCCAGATCGCGATGCCGATGCTGATGCACATGCGGAATATTCTACGGCTTTTGTCGCAGATTGCAGATTGGCGGATTGAGCTTACCCTTGTATGTACATACCTCCCATTTCATTACTGTGTAGTTTGATTGCTTGCTTGCTTGCGTTTGGTTTGTTCCTCCCTGCTGTTTCAGCTGCTCCACTGCTTCCTTGCTCAGGCGCTTAGCCGCCGTCTTGTCGGCTGGTCCTTCGAGAAGGCCCTTCGTCCAATCATGTTGCGTGCATGCACAGTCATATGAATAGAACTCGGATGCATCGTCTAGCTTCTTCTATGAGATCGGGGGTGGAGCTTGTGTTGTCGGCTGTGGAAGGTTGGGTGTGCTGTGCTTGTCTTTGTTTACTTCCTTTCTTGTGTTCGTCTTTTGTTACCTCGTCTGCGTTTCAAGGTCGCGTCTAAACGCGCCTCGTTCTGCTGCCCCTGGCTTTGGCCTTCTGGTGGCCTGCGTTGGGTCGGTGTCTTTCTTGGTTGCTTGTTCTTGTTGGTTGGAGTGGCGCGTGCTGGTGGGGTGGGTGTTTGGAATGGACGGATGGAAATAGAATGGGGTGAGCTCTGTGTGGTTTGTGGTGTTGATGGGGAGCTTGGTGAGAGGTGAGTACTGAGGTTGTATTTTGTGAGAGGTATCGATGAGATATATAAGGTGGGTAGAGGTGGGTTTTGACATTGTATCTTCATCAGCTTCATCGGATTTCAGCCTCTTTTCTTGTACCTTTTCATCGATATCAGGATTTCTTTGCTCTCTGCATTCTCTTGACTGGACTTGACGTCTATTTCACTCTCTCTATCTATTCTTCTCAGGACTAAGTCGTTCATTGCCTACCTCCTGCTTGAAGCAGTCTTAAGAATCATATCATTCATTATCGAAGAACATCTTGAGTTATCACTCACTGAACAACATTCAATCATTCACGAATTTTCTATTCACGAAACCACCCCTACAAAATGCAGTCCCCAAACAACGGCGCCTTAGGCCTGGCCTACACCAGCACCCGCGTCCTCCAAGCCATCTCCCTAATCACCATCACGGGGCTGGTCTCCAACTTCATCTCGCAGATGGTATCAGCATCCGCCTCTCCTCCAAGCGTCCTGATCGGCACCCTCGTCGTTGTCATCATCGCAATCCTCTACATTGCCATCTCCCACGTCCTTTACATCGACCTCGTCCTTAACTTCCTCTACGTCACTGCCCTCGACTTCCTCCTGCTCATCGCTGTCATCATTGTGGCCGTCACCGTCGGCAAGCCGCTCTCCTACCTCAACTGCCAGGTTCTTGGTGGCGATGGCGATGCTAAGGGCTTCTTGGAGTCTGTTGGCAAGAATCTCTCCAGAGTCAACTACTGGGTTTGGGCTGGGGCCAGCAAGACGGATTGTTTAGAGATGAAGGCTGTCTGGGGTCTCAGTATTGCACTTTGCATTCTGTTCTTCTTGAGCGCTGTTGTCAGTGGTCTTCTTTGGAATAGGGAGAGACTTGCTAGACAGGGCCTTAAGAGTATTGTCTAGATGGTTAAAAACTTCTCGATGATACGGGAGGGGAGGATAAGGGGGAGGGAAGAGGAGATGTTTATGGTTCTACATGCAATACGCGTTTGATGCTTTTCTTTTGTTGCTTGGGTAATGATAATGGCGTTTGCATTTGCACTCAAAATAGATTGATAGGCGGCTCTATGCCAATTGAATTTTGCAATGGAAATATGGCAATATTGGAAGTGAAGTGAAGTAATGCACCATTCTTTGTGACAAGAAGTCAAGTTCTGTGCCTTTTTTGCCAATAATCACTCCGGAGATGGTAGATTGAAATAGGAAACCCATCAGTGATGAACATATGATGTTGACCCATGAATATCTATAGGTACTTATTACCATAGTGTCATGTCTTCCTTGTACATACTTTCGGCGATAGTAAATAGGAGTCTTGATAGTGAGGTCTGTCTTCGACGATAATTCTTTTTGATAGGAATAAAAATAAAAATAAAGTAGAAACATATGTCGACTTATTAATTTACTCAGTCATGAAGTCCGACGATCATGTGAGAGATTCCTCAAGATGGAAATCTTGTCCTGCAGGGAACGGGGCGTCCTCGAATCCTAGCGTCAGCCGATCATGGGTGATGGGTGATGGGTGTTGGTGAGAAAAGTCCTGGTGGTCCCCCATTCTCAGCCTCGGCAGCGTTCACAAGCCGAAAAAACGGTGGCCAAGCACCAAATCACATTGACTCAACGCGAACGACACTTGATCTGAACGGATCCGACCTTATCTCATCATCTCGCAACGAATATACCCTTATCCCATATACGTTGATAAGAGTCGCCGGTAAGGACCAGTTTTGATTCTACATGCATCACGACTGAAGATCGCAAACTTCGGGCTAGCACGTTTGAGTGCGCATTAAATCGCATCCACCTCGCCCTTTGCGACAAAACCGTGGGACGGAGATCAAAGACTACCCCGAACTCGTCACCAAATCCGATCTCGATTTCACAACTATGGCTACCGTGTCACCTCCGAAGCCTTGGGAGAGAGCTGCTGCTGGAGGAGTTACCGGTATGATCACTGTCCCATTTCCTCTAAACTCATCTAACATGTTACGTCGTTATCTAGCTTCCTCGACTGGAGTTTCTTCTACAATGTCTGCAAATCCTACTCCTACCTCCTCGGCTATGTCTTCTTCTGCACCTGCGATTCCTGAACGCCCGTCAACTCTGACCTCCTCTGTCAACCGTAATGCATCGGCGTATTCACCTTACGGTGCGAACCGTATTGGCGGTGTAGGAGTGACGCCCTACGGTGGTATGGGGTCTACTTATTCATCTCCTTACTCCCGGATGGGTGGTTATGGATCTATGTACGGTGGAATGGGCGGCTATGGCGGTATGGGTGGTATGGGTGGCATGTATGGAGGCATGGGAGGCATGTATGGCGGTGGGATGGGTGGCATGGGCATGAATGGGGAAGATCCAAACAGCCTGACGAATTCATTCAGCCAGAGCACACAGGCAACTTTCCAGATTATCGAAAGTATCGTTGGCGCTTTTGGGGGCTTCGCACAGATGCTGGAAAGCACTTATATGGCTACTCATAGCAGTTTCTTTGGTAAGTGCATCTCTTGAACAATAATAGTCCCCAGACTGGGCAGAAAATTAACATCATATAGCTATGGTATCGGTGGCAGAACAATTTGGAAACCTACGAAACACCCTCGGATCTATCTTGGGCATATTCACTATCCTCCGCTGGATTCGTACATTCCTTGCAAAAATCACCGGACGTCCACCTCCAGCAGATGCAACTTCCCTGACACCCACAGCATTCGCAGCTTTCCAAGGCCGACCAGCACCACCTTTCCTCCCAGACGGATCTCCAAATCCAGCTGCCGCTCCCCGTCCTTCGAAGAAGCCCTTCCTTGTCTTCCTCGTCGCCGCCTTCGGTCTCCCCTACCTCATGGGCAAGCTCATTAAAGCCCTCGCACACTCACAAGAAGAAGAAGAGCGACGCCGCCTTGCAGCATCAGGACAACTACAGCTGGGAGCTGACGGCCAACCCCTCGCCCAGCAGCAAATCGACCCCTCCAAGCTCGATTTCTGCCGCGTTCTCTACGATTTCACCCCCGAATCCGGTGCCTCCGTGCAGGGCGTCGACCTCGAGGTCAAGAAGGGCGATCTCGTCGCTGTACTCAGCAAATCCGACCCCATGGGCAACCCCTCCGAGTGGTGGAAGTGTAGAGCGCGCGATGGCCGCATGGGCTACCTGCCCGGCGTCTACCTTGAGGTTGCGCGTCGCCCAGGCCAGCCTATTGCCGCGATTGGTAGCGGTGCTGAGACGGGAAGCCAGTCGAGCTCGGCTCAAGGGAGCAGATCGGCTACGATGTCTGCTACGTCTAAGCCTGTTGTTCAGGGCAAGGTGGGGGAGATTTCGGCGGAGAGCTTTCAGAAGAGCCAGTTTTACTCTTAGCGTCGGAAATTGATTAGTTGGGAGTGCACAGGAAAATTGGGCGTTTAGCGATGGGCTTCTTTTTAAATGGTATGGGTTTGTTACGATATACAAATATGTTAGGATGAATGGATGTTTTGTGTGGAATTAGCGGGGTTCGTTACTGGGTGTGAAGACACTCTTGCTAGTGGTGGTTTGAGAGTCTTATGGATATCTCTTTTTTTCTTATATAAAAGGCCGATTTATGTACTTAAGTGGATGTGTTATTTATGTTGAATGATGTTTGTCCCTATTATGTTCGATCTTATAGATCCACAAGCTTCACACTTGTCCAGCTTGGATTCTATGTAACTCTTCTCTTTGACACTCATACTCAATCTTATAGTGCCTATCTTCACTCGCCTGACCCCTGATGGAAATAGCAGCGAAATTAAAGTCATGTGGTAGAGAACATTTGAATTTTACTCCTCTTGAGATACTCTGTGCATTACTGACGTGAAAGCTAAGCAAGCGTTTTAATCATATAAGCTAGTAATAGATATTAGATAGGAATGTGGACTTGTCTAGGTGATGGTAAGGATGGTTGTGAGAAAGGGTTGTATTAAAACATACCCAAACACAGGAATCACATTCAAGAACTTGAGTTTTAATACGATGAATGTGGACTGGTGGTTATTGACGAAAAATGCTATATACTTATAACCTGTGCTTTACGGAACTCTACAACTGAACCCAGTCCGTACCTAATCTACATCACTTACTCTTGAGAAAATGTAATAAGCGTCACACAGCCTAATCCAAGCAAAGATCATTTAGCCCCCGAATTCATCTGTCACTCATTTCGTTTCACTTTTGCCTCCCTGCTCTCATCTCAATCACAGCCTACAAAACACTCTTCGCACACTTCCAAATCCACCCCCACCCACCGAATACCGCTGTAGCACCCGTGAAAACGATTAAAGGCCCATACTGCGTATCATAACCCCACTTCGCATCCAAAGACCAAGCATCACTCAAAAGCGCCGCACTAATAGGTCCACTCACCACATTTCCAACTCCTCTCCCCCCGAGCAAGAGCCCCATAATCAGCCCCGTATCAACACCTCCATCCTCTATCTTCAACGCATTCAAAATGCCCGAATATGTCGAGCTGAACCCGCCCGCAAAGAAGCCGTAGACGATAACGAACACGGACAACAGCGCTACCTGGGTGCTGAGGCCCCAGAACACGAAGATGGCTATCGCGCTGCCCGCTGAGGATATAAGTAACGATGTCGTCACACTGTATCGGTCATTCAAGAGTCCGATTAACAAGCTGCCCGGCACACTCGCGAAATTGATGACCGCAATGAGGACTGTGCCTGTCGTCGTAGAGAGGCCAAGTGTGTGTGCGTAGGACGACAAGTATGTATATGGCAAAAAATAACCCAGTGATTGGGCGACATTGCCAATCTGGAGGACCCAGAAGGTGGAATGGGAGAGGAAGGTCCAGGAGAGGGGTCGCGGGGCTGTGGAAGTTGCAAGGGGGAGGCGGGGCTTCAAGAAGAAGATTAGCGGGGCTGTCATGAGAAAGACGGCCGCGGACCAAGCCAGCAGTGTTGTGCGTGGCCCGAAGGTCGTCAAGAGTGCAGACATGATGAATGGCATTGCTACGCCGGCGACGCTCTTGCCGGCCCACATCATGCCGTAGGCCATGCCTTTGCGGGAAATAAACCACTCATCTAGGTAGAGGGTCGTCGGGCTGAAGAGGAGGCCGCTTCCGATTGCGCAGAGGATTCCCTGGGAGGCAATTAAATGCCAGACCTGAGTTGCAAAGGCGGAGAGAACTAGGCTGAGCACACTGATGGCTAGACCTGCTGGGCCACAGTATGGGCGAGCTCTTGGATAGCGGGTCAAGAAGGTGAAGGTCAGTGGCATCATCAGGTACATGATTCCTGAAAGGGTCGTGCCGATGCTTGCAATCGAACTGGCGGATCCCTTAACAACTTGATGCGTTGTGTAATATTCTTGGAAGACACCGAAGGCCAGAGGATATCCTGTGATAGGTGAGTATACTTCATGATGTGTATAGCAATATCTTACCCCAGACCGGGGCCTGAATCATGGTGCAACCAGCCAAGACCAGATATGCTGCTTTGCCATGGTCTGTTGGAGGCAGTGAAGATATCTCTGTCTCCGGCTCCATCAGAGATAATCCAGACGCCTCCTGAGTTGCGGTCTCCGCTAATACAGGATCTTGGCCTGGGAGCCTCCTTAACTCCACATCTTGGAGAGTTGACATGATTGTTGTCAATGAAAGACAATACTGTTCAATGTAATAATTCAGAGAATACAAAGGATAACTTAGAAAAATATATCCATTGAGTTGAGAATGATGCACCTCAAAAGTAGCAAATAATCTTCTTAAATAGATTCAATGTCGCTCAAGGGTCCCTCGCAAGCGATACAAGAGTCATCAATGAAGGCGGCGAGCTTGAAAGTAGCCACTGGAAATCAAAATAGAAGCCAATGAGAATAGACGGATTGGCCGACATCGCGAGGCTCTTGTTCAGAACGGGCAGGTCTACGCTGAAGTGACGCAGAAGCAGAAAAACAGATTGGCAGATGCAACAAGAAAAGAAATTTTAACGCATGAGATCAAAGAGAATATGAAAGGTGAATTACTCAGAAGTTGTAGAGTAATTTGAGAGATTATGGGATGTTGAATGGATACTTAGACGTAGAGTTGAGTTGATGGGTAAGGTAAGGTAGTCAAGGTACAACACGGCGTTGAACAATGCGAGAAGTCCAAGCCTCGTCCTCGAGCTCACTTTTCGCGACCTTAACGAGCCCGTCATCCACAACCGCCCAACCTTCCACCACCACCACATCCACGCCTCACCTCTTACTCAACCCAATCCACCATTCAAAATGGCCGACACAGAAATGGATATCGACGTGCCACAGTCGCCCGAGGCCACCGCGGCACCGGCAGACGCATCAATGGCAACACACTCAAACGCGACTGCTGTGCGCAGTATCGAAGGCTGGATTATCATTGTGACAAATGTGCACGAAGAGGCATCGGAGGAGGACCTGATGGACAAGTTTGCAGACTTTGGGGAAATCAAGAACCTTCATTTGAACCTGGATCGAAGAAGTGGTTACGTCAAGGTCAGTTTTGGGACGTCCTAGCCTTGCGGGGCAGATGGGGTTGGAGGTGCAATGGGCTTTGGGCGTGCGCAGTGGATTGAGGGGAAGGAATTGTGCTGATTTTATTTGGTTTAGGGTTATGCTCTTATCGAGTACACAACGCTCAAGGACGCCAGGAAGGCGATTGATGGCGCCCACGACACTGAGTTCATGGAACAGAATATCAAGGTGGACTTCGCATTCGTCAGACCGCCTCCTGGAAAGGGACGTAATGGAAGAGCACCAGCAAAGGGACGGGCGAGAACTAGAAGCAGAAGTCCAGATGCGAGAGATGAGGAGGTTGAGTGATTGTTATCAAGGACGGAGGGAGCTATTCCGAGATGAGATTCTGTCATGAGCAAGAGGTCAGCTGGAGAGTGGGCGGATCTGGGTCCATGGGTGAAGGACTGGCCGATATGTCTATTGGAGGCATGTCGGCATGTGTATTATGGCATTACAGGTGGGTACTTTCGATACATGGTTTCGTCAGAAGCTAATCAGTTATTCCACAGCCTCGAAAATTGAAAAGCATTCACGCCGCAGGGAAAAGTGGTAACTAGTTGAACCCAGCTTTATGGGTGTTCAATATATGGCACAATTTGATCACATCAACTGCATAGCTCGTCCAGAGTGATTGGTGAATATTTCGATATCAAATTTTGTATCATAGGCACATCGTAGCAATTTCTTCAATGGACCCCAATCTTAATCGCCACATGTGAATGGCTCCAGTATTGTAGCGGACGAATGGTCGATCGAATAAGTGGACGTAGTGCTATCGACATTTGCGATTGGTATAGATTTGCGGATTGGAGAGCTATCGTCGAAGGCGAATATTAATCGGACCTAGTCATTTCACAGTCGCATCGCAAAGCTGAAGTATCCAAGCAAATTGTTCGTATGCGTCCATTTTGAATCGCTATGGACTATGATGCAGTATCGAGAACACCCAGCCATAAAACCCCCAAAAGAAAGCCCCTTACATGACGACACCAGAGTTGGAGGCAATACGCTGTTAAATAGTCAGTATCCAAAATATTCATATAGTACCTCAGTTGACTTACTGGCCACAACTCAGCTGCCTCCTTTCCGACTGGTCCAGTGATGGCGGATCCCTTCATCTCACCCTTTGGGTTGACGATCTGTAAAACGAATATGTCAGCACTCCGTTCCACTTCAACAATGACATCTTCCAAATTTCGGTCGAAAATTTCGTGCCCGTATCTCCATGCTCTTTCAGCCCCACTGTTGCTTCTGATAACCCGAGCACTCCTCCACTTCTATCCCCCATCCCAAAAGAAAATTTCTGCCACTCACCACACCAGCGTTGTCCTCGAAGTAAAGGAAGACACCGTCTGTTCGCTTCCATGGCTTGCTCTGTCTGACGATAACAGCTGGCATGACCTTCTTTCTGAGCTCAGGCTTTCCCTTCTTGACTGTGGCCATAACCATGTCACCGACACCACCGGCTGGAAGTCTGTTAAGACGAGCACCGATACCCTTGACGGAGATGATGTACAAGTTGCGGGCACCGGAGTTGTCGCAGCAGTTCATGACGGCACCACTAAAATCTTCGCGTTAGCTTCTTCTTCCTTCTTCTTCTTCTTCTTCTTCTTCGCGTCGCATTGGGATCGGATGTTGTATTCGAGGCGATTTCTTTCGACGTATCGCGATTGTTCGAGGGATTAAACGTACACTGGAAGACCGAGGGTCATCTTCAGCTTGCCACCTGGGGCACCACGGCTATAGAGCAGATAATGTCAGTTTCGAGGTCTATGCAGATGTCGGAAGACATTGGGGCATGAAAAGTCGCGCAGAACTCCATTCCAGTGCAATCGTTGGGGATAGGACGTACGAGATCTTGGCCATTTTAACGGTATTTCTTTGATGTTGGTGAGGGTATCAAAGATGGGTGCTTCGTCGCTGGTCGGAAAAATCGCTGCTGTCGTCGTGTATTGGTGATCCGAGAATGCTGTACTGCAAGTCTTGGCGCTCGCTTACGGATCTTCAACAACCCTAGGTAGGGCTAATCAAAATCTTCAATCCGGAGAAAACTAAAATGATCACGAACTTTATCTAATGATGCACAATTGGACGTATGAATTGACTTGAATTGACTTAAAGTGCCGATGTGAGCCGGACCTGAGAGTGTTGTTATTGCTCGGCATGCTATGTTCTGTGTACAAATAAAGCGGTTTTGCTGTTTCACGAGGATTGCGATCACCGCATCCATCATGGAATATCATCGTTAATTATGCATTGAATAGGAATCTTTTGGTATAAAACCATGAGTATGCTATTTTACATGCAGAAATTTATATTCCAAAAGTTCAACCTAGAATATGTAAAGCAATACTGGGAAGCAGGGCTACTTTTGTCCTGGCTTTCCATGACGCCTCTTGCCTCCTCCTATCCATGCGCCATGCGCCCCGTCATCGTTTCCAAAGATGCCTTGAATAAAATCAAACCCAGCAAAAGCAGTCGGAGGCAGTTCAGTTGAAGAAAATACAGATACTCAGCTCACGCAAGAGAGGGTATAAGTTTGGCGTGGCAATGAGCTGGCGCGATATTATGTCAACAGACAAGTCATGCAGAGTAAGATTCAATCAAACTATGGTTGAGACTCCTCGGCAATGACTTTTGACGCCTCTCCAGTGACCTCCTCCGCTGCCCGTTCTTCCTTGCCCTCTTCCTTTGCAACCTCTGGTTCCACCACTTCCGTCTTCGTCTCAACAGCCTCCACCTTTTCTGGAGTCTCTACTGCAGCCTTTTCCACAGGCTCTGGGGCTGGTGGGCTCACAGGAGCAGCAGGAACATCAGCAGGTGTAGGCTCTGGTTCAGTACTTGCCGGTGCTGGTGCCGGTTCTGGTGCAGGTGCAGCAGGAGACTGAGGAGGTGACACAGGGGCAGCAGTTGGTGCAGGCGCAGCTTCCTCCAGAGGTGCAGCAGCTGGCTCCTCGGTCATATCAATATCCCCCTCGGTATCAACTGGTCTTGGTGATTCAGCACGAGACGCAACATTCGATGCAGGCTCTTCTTGGGCAATAACGCTGAGTTGTTTGTTCTTCATGACTTCCGCATTAACTTCGGCGTTAGCTTCAGCAGCGGCAGCTGTGGCTGCTGCATCCGTAGCTTCCAGAGGCGTAACAACACCACTCATCTCAGTGTCAGAAGCTGCATTGTCGTTCTGGTAGTCCATAATGTTTCGGCGTTTTAGGGCTCCGTTCTGTGGCTGAACTCCACCGTGTCTGGCTGCTTCATCTTCATCATCACTCTCATCCAGCTCATCATCTCTAGTGATGCGTTGATCCCAACGGCGCTTGGTATGGCGAGTATCCTTGTTCTCATCGGCATCCAAATCATCAAGTTCGGCCTCCTCTTCATCAGTCATACCCATCGAAGCACGGGGAATATCTTGCATCTGCACCGATGGGGCGAATGCGGTCTTCTTGAGGTTCTCGATGACTTGGATTTTGATCTTCTCTAAGTAATCAGTGGTGTTGGCATTGTCCATGTTAGAAGCGCGGACGTCAAGCTCATAGTCAGGACCATAGTACTGGAAGTAACGAATTAGCCATGATCTTGATAACAGTGCATTTGACCACTTACCTCGTAGTACTCGTTAAATGGCAGGGTGCTGTCCATTTCTTCTCCTACCAAGGTTCCAGTCTCGAATGCCCAGGTTCTAGCGACGTTGCGCATGGTGTATCCACCACCACCGACGACCAAAGTTGGCAAGTTGAAGCTCTTGACGAATTTCACACAGTTTGCGTGACCTCTCATTGACAAGTTGAAACAACCAAGACGGTCACCAGATAAACTATCACCACCACATTGCAGCACAACCGCTTCTGGTCTGTAATACTGCATGACAGCGGAAATGACAGGCTCGAAGATACTTTTGTATGAAACATCGTCGATACCATCGCGAAGAGGGAAGTTAACGGCGTAGTTCTTGCCCTGGCCAACACCAGTGTCACGGAGCTCACCAGTACCAGGGAAATATTCTCCATACTTGTGGAAAGAGCAGGTCATAACTCTGTCGGTGGTATAGAAAGCTTCTTCGACACCATCACCATGGTGAACATCGATGTCGATGTAAAGGACTCTTTGTCGGAATCGGAGGAGCTCAATAATACCAAGGACAATGTCTGAAAAAGAGTCAGCATATACGTTTGTTTCCAAAGCAAAAGTTCAAGCCTACCATTAACATAACAGAAACCACTGGCTTCACTCTTCTTTGCATGATGGAGTCCTCCAGCCCAGTTAACGGCAATGTCGCACTTTCCACGGTTCAGGCGCGCGGCGCCCTCCATGCTACCACCTGCACTAATTCCACAGAACTCAAAGAGTCCATCAAACACTGGGCAATCGTCTCCAACATTGTACTTTCCTTGTTCTTTCGCGTAAGATTCCATGTTGTCTGGAGTAACCTTTTGTAGGAAATCGATGTATTCGTCCGTGTGGAATTGGGTCATCTCATGTCTGGTAGCTGGTTTCGCGCGCTATGATTAAACATCAGTAAGATCTCCATAGTTGACTGTAAATCCCCAATGTAGTGGCGACGGCTTCAGAGTTTGAAGGCGAGGCAAGATGCAGAAAGCAAGAGTTACTTACGTAGATTTCCATCTTCTTGTAGATGCCATAGTTCATAATCAAACTATGAGCAAGGCGAATTCGATGCGGCTTCATAGGATGACCAGCAACATATGCATAGTTTCCGACGTCAGAATCGTAGAAGTAAGCAACCTTCTTTCGATTACTGACGCCATTCTGCGCGGGCGGATCGATAGGTGCGAATCCGGACACCATTTTGGATTGTGAAAGATGCTGGCAAGCTATCCAGGTCTATGAGTATCGCGATGGATATGAGAAGAGGTATGGGGTATAGAGGAGTGCCGTGAAGGTAATTGAAAGAGTGTATGAGCGATTCGCGATGTATATAAGTTGGGAAAGCAGGAAGTCGGAGGAGAGAGCTTCAGTCACCGTAATAGTGCGGAACTTGCCGCACTTGACAATAGCGACAATTTGAGCTAAGTTACCTTGATGATTTCACAGGTCACTGTGAATAATGGAATTCTTGGTAGGTAGAAGGAAGTGGAACATGTTAACAGAGGTCATAAACAATGGATATATCACAATCACATTCCCGTTTCATACAATGTTCATACAATCTGTACAATCATGGAATAGAAGTTGTAATCCTGTGAAAAGGCATGATGATGGCACGCTCCTAAATCTGTTTATGTACATATTACTTAGAGCTATTTGCGCTAAAGCACGTGACGACGCGCATCAGCGACCGCCTAGCCTGATATCATCTACAGCTCGTAGAGCAACTCACGAAGCTTACATATCCCAAACCACAAACAAATCAACCAGTACATCGGCCACTTCAGCTCACCAATACAGCATACCACATTCGATTCACATACAGCACAATTCAAGATGGATCGATTAAACAGAATGCTGGCCAATGCAGGTGGCATGGGTGGAATGTCCGGTGCCACCCCAGGATCTGTATGTACTTAGTTGTTTACCACAAGAAGCTTTCGAAGCTCATCTTTGACTATTTGAGGGCAAATGCTGATATATATGATGCTCGCAGGATAACACCAACCTTATCGATAACTCCGAAACTGTATATATCTCTTCTCTCGCCCTTCTCAAGATGCTGCGACACGGACGTGCTGGTGTACCGATGGAAGTTATGGGTCTCATGCTTGGAGAATTCGTTGATGATTTCACAGTCAGGGTTGTGGATGTGTTTGCTATGCCTCAAAGTGGTACTGGTGTCAGTGTTGAAGCTGTAGACCCAGTGTTTCAGACAAAGATGATGGATATGCTTAGACAGACAGGACGGTAAGAGCTTTAAGATCTAGTATGCGTTTGGGCGACAAAGCTGACCGTGACACTTAAGACCAGAGACCGTAGTTGGATGGTATCACTCGCATCCAGGTTTCGGTTGTTGGCTTTCCTCGGTCGATATCAACACACAACAGTCCTTTGAGCAACTCACACCTCGAGCAGTTGCAGTTGTCGTCGATCCTATTCAATCCGTCAAGGGCAAGGTTGTCATTGATGCTTTCCGCCTTATCAACCCACAGTCCCTCATGCTCGGTCAAGAGCCACGTCAAAGTACCTCGAACTTGGGCCACCTCAATAAGCCATCCATTCAGGCACTCATCCATGGCCTCAACAGACATTACTACAGTATCGCAATCAACTACAGAAAGTCGGCTCTCGAGGAGAACATGCTGATGAACTTGCACAAGCACGTATGGACGGAGGGTCTGGAGATGAACGATTTCAGAGTGGAGGGAGCAAAGAACGCTGAGAGATTACAAAAGCTTGTTGGCTTATCGGAAGGATACGAGAAGCGTGTCAAGGAGGAGACGGAATTGACAAAGGAGCAACTTAAGACCAGATATGTTGGAAAGGTCGATCCAAAGAAGCACTTGGAGGACGTTGGACAACAGCTCATTGAGGACAACATTGTCTCCGTATCAAGGCAGATGATCGATAAGGAGGCATCAGTACCAGTGAAGGAGACCAATGGGGTGAATGGTCAGACTCATGGAGAGGGTATGGATGTGGACGACGAGCTTTGAGAGACACGAATTACACTGTATTATAGGCGTTTAGAGCTTCGGCTTGAGCTTGGGAAACTTGCATGAGCAGAATATATGGAATGACAAACGGCATAGCCTTGTATTCAACCACTAAGAAATTAGTTGGAGTATTCGCCGAAACATTTCCGAAGGGACATTTGTCCTGTGTGGGTGAAAGATGCAGAAAGAACTAAGAAGCAACGGAGGGTTTCTGCTTGGACGACTGATTAAATGTACATGGTGATTTGAACGCTTGTGATTTCAATAATGGCATAAAGAAATCTTGTGATATGTACTCGTGTCATGCCCCATACCCCATATTTACGTACAGTGTTTCGTTGCGTTTAAGAGTCGAGTCAGAGCTCGCATTGTGGTTTCGTCGGCTTTCACCCGCACGCTTAGAGTAAGGTATCCACTGTCCACACCTCAGCCTCTCCAACTGAACCTCAGGATCCCGCATTTCACTACTTACCTTATGTACATACATACATACATTCTGGGATCAAGTCGAATCGAGATTGTTTGTTAGCGGAAGAGAAACTCCGAGGTCATCAACCGAATTCCGGACGAGTAAGCATCGCGCCCCTGCTTGGCAGAATATTGACTTGACCGCGTGCGTACATGATTACTTTGGTGATCTACCCTCTACAAAGTTGAAAGGGAGAGAGAGAGAAGAACCAGGCCCTCCGCACTCAGCTATACACACTCTCGTCTCCATTGTCAAAATGGCACTTCGTGACGGAGAATCTCCACGTCGCCGACTCTGACTTCCCTTACTCTCTTGGAGTGCAAACTCTCGTCCTTCGCTTCTTAAGCAATTCGCATGCACGCTTCGCTTCGCGATCTTTCTCCCCCCTCGACGCTGGGATGGGGCACAGACTGAGTGGAGTGGGTCCTGGTTCTGGTAAACTATTGTACATACATACATAGTACACACGCTTATGATCCGAGTTCCTTCTTAAGGCTTGATTGAGGTGGATCTCTGAGTTCTGTCATGCCATTGGATTTGGCGGGAGATAGGATTGTCAGGTTAAGTTAGCTTTGGGCTGCACTGACTGGCATGGTACACCAGAAGGAAAGATTCAGCGCCCCGGCAGTTTGTATGGGACTAGATGCGGTGTTGGACTCCGGGCGTATTGTAGAGGAGTCGACACACCCATTTCTCGTGAGATTGAGCGGGAAATACTCCAGGAAATTGAAGAATGAGAAGGATCTGGTGGATCTGTTAGGTGAGATTTCGTGTGGATATACACAGTACATATGGCGTACTGTGTATACATACAGTCATCACCATATCCTTTCCCCGTATGTCTGTGTGTGCATAGATATGAGTGTATATATAAGGACGCACATGAACGAATAGATAGTTCCTGAATTGACAAGGTTATAAAATCCATCGTACTGCACGAATCCCAGTTCAATACGTACCACCATGACATCCACCAACATATTCCCATGCCCTCAGTTTGATGAGATGCGGATATTCTTGCTCCTGGTCCTCTACTTACTTGAGTACTAAGTACTACGTACAGTACTTATCAGGTGCACCTGAACCCATAAATATGAACGCAATCAGTAAGGTGTTGATGCTTGGCTGGTGCTGGCTGGTGCTGGCTGGTGCTTGGCTGGTGGTGGATGGTGTTGGCTGATGCTGATGCTGATGCTGATGCCGGTGCTGGTGCTGGTGCTGGTGCTGGAATACATACCGTACGGAGTAGTCCTCGGCTCAGTCCCTTTGCCTCCAGAGACTAAAGCACAAGCTTTGGTCTTGGAAAAAAGGCAGCTTCACCCCCGCGATTAAGCTTGGCCCGCCACCATTCTCCCCCCAGCAAAATCCAGCGCCTTTCCAGAAAAGCCCGGCAGATCTCCCAGAGAATGGTGCAACACTCTATGGTCTCTACTACTACTTTGTGCTCATGGCACTCCATGGATACCTTACTCACCTAGGCTCGTGTACAAAAGTCAGTGCTGTGCTGTACTGAGCCATAGTGGAAGGGTGTTGGTGGTGTTGACGAAACAGACTACCGCGCAGTATTCCCACGTAACCTGAATGTACTATCAACTGTGGTGCTAAGAATATGGCCATTTGGGTTGGTAGTCTGGACTCCGGGGATTGAAAATTGACAAGGTACTGTACATATATATATACATACATACATACATGTCCAGAATATCGACCAGCATGGACGAGTCTCAAAAGGTCTCGAGATGTCCCGTCTGTGGAAAGGCCTTTTTTCGAAAGGCGCATATGCTCAGGCATCAGAGCCAACATACAGGAAACCGTCCTTACACCTGCCAGTTCTGCGAGAAGTCCTTTAAAAGAAGGTAAGAATAGTTCGCCATCCTGTCTCTCTTCCCACCGTTTTCTTCCGCCGCTCCAGCGCCGAAGAAGGTTCTCGTGCTGACAATATCATGCTCACAGCGATGTGCTTCGCGATCATTATTCGAGGTGTGGTAGGAGGGGCGATCGAGCAATCCCAAAGCAGGAAGAGAGGGGAAGGAAGAGACACGCCTGCGATCATTGTGCACGGCTGAAGATCAAATGTGATGGGGAGGAGACTCCGTGTCGAAAATGCATCGAGTTTGGACGCACCTGCGTGAGATCGAGGGGCAGGGTATCGATGGGATCGGAAAGCGGATCGCCTCCAGACAACACATCGACGGAATTCACTACGGCCGACAGAAATTCCATCAGCTTCCTGCTCAACGATTCGGCAGGTGTCAACTTCGCGAAACGCTTTTCAGAATCTGTTGTATCAGAGCAGAGCTCGATGGTCGACGCTGTGGACTATGGAGAGCCGTCGGAGGGGGCGGGCGGCATTCCTGCTTTTGATAGAGGGACTATAGGCATGGCTGGACCGGCTACCTTCATCTATGATCCTACTCCATTCTTCGGAGGCGATGATACTACCATCAATACCTTCATCAATGGACTGGGGATGGCGGCTTTCGAGCAACATGATGCAAATTGGCATATGAAGAGTATCGAGCCAGCACATGCCCACGATCAGCGATTTGGACGGGGACGAGACTGGTCGGCGTTGGCCGCCCGAGCTGAAGATATCAAGGCGAAACTGCGCCAAGCAGTAGATGAACTCACCAGATCACGGCCTCCTATGGATTGCCGGCCGATATTCCAATCTATCGAATCTATCACGCCCATGCGAATCGACCAGGCCGTCAGATCATACTTCCGACATTGGCATAAGCATGGCTGCATCATCCATGAGCGGTCTTTCGATCCAACCACCGCCGCTTTGCCGCTGGTCATGGCCGTTATGTGCATAGGCTGGCAATATTTTAAGTCTCCTTTCGAAGTTTCACAGGTCAAATTGCTACTAGACTTTGTTGAGCACGCTATATACTCGCATGGAACGATTGCCAGTTATTATGAAATACAAAATGTCGGGGATTTGATCCGAGATGATCAACTTGATATGGCGGTTAAGCTTCAAGAGTTGCAAGGTGCTTATCTCATAATTGTTGTGCAATACTGGGTGAATCCTGCTGCTGCTCAGAGGGTTAGGCAGCATAGGTTTGCAAGGGTGGTGGCTGTAAGTGCTTTTATCTTGTACTTATTATATACATACTAATAAAATAGATGGCTCGAGCTCTCAAGCTGCCAACAGCAAGACATCCAGAAGGTTTCAGAGTCACAGATGAAGCTTCATTTCGTCAATGGATTTTACAAGAAACGATGATAAGGTGAGCGAATTTATATTTGATTTAGAGGTATTCGCTAACTCCTATAGAACTGTTGTGACTATGGGTTTGCTTGATAATGCTTTTGGTGAGTAGACTCGATCCTCCTTATATCATGTGTAGTCCTAATGCGGTTCCAGTCATATTCAACAATATGCCGCCAAGATTTGGATTTCTTGAAAACGCAAATCCACTGCCTTGCGATGAACGCGATTTTGCACTGGGAAGCTACCAAGAGGCACAGTTGTACCACCGGACCTTCACACCGAAATTGATGATACGCTTTGCCTTCCAAAAGATCTTCACGAATCCCGAGCCAAATTTCGATGTCCTTGAGCCCCTTCGAAACGGCGACTTGAGCATGCTTGATCTACAGATTTTGATACACCGTGAGTCCAATCCTGCAATCTCTCCTGCAGAAGTCCACTAATTCATTACAGACCTGTATACGCACATGTGGAAACAAACATTCGCCAATCCACTATCCGACATTGTGTCCGCGGCAACGATCACGAAGCCAATACGGGTGGCGCTACAGAACTGGAGTGTCTTATGGCAGGAAGTGCGGGCGCGCACCACGGCCGAAGAATGGTCGGCATCTGGGTTTCAACGACTGGCGGAGAGTTATTGGCAACTTACCAAGGCCATACTTCAGAGTTTTGAGAAGAAGGGTGGCGTTTTTGAACCCATGGAGATCGACTGTGGGGAAACAAGCAAGCATCTCAGGGCGATTCTGAGCAGCCCGTCGAATGCTTGAACCTTGTGGGGATTTACAGGGGCTTTTTTTGTATATTTTGAAGAGGGGTGGAGAGCATCGAGAGAGATGTTGAGCTGTCAACATGCTGGACTATATGTGTATAATATGTATATACATGGCCTCGTTGCATTGGCTTGGGGGTTTGGTGAGGGGTTTTCGGGCGATTGTCGGGCGACTCGCATATCTTGGGTTGGATTGAGGCTTTTTGTCGGCTTATCCAGTGCTGCAGCAAGCAAGGTTCGGAGATGTTAACACGGTCCGATAGCTACTGTAAGATGAATTCAGTATGGTCAATACTCCTACTGAGCAGTGGGGTTTGGAGATTGACAGGGAAGGATATTTCGAGGGAATGGTGAAGTGTTGAAATGGTGGAAATAGAGTGGAAAGACAAGAGAGAAGGGACGTGAGAGGGATGGAATAGAGTGGACTGGAAGGACGATTTGTAAATTAGCTGAGGGTATGAATCCTTCAGCATTGCGATATCGATGAGAATTTATGATTCATTTGTCCATAGTGTAGGATGGATGGAGTCATTGTATGATAGTAGTCTGAATGTGAAAGTGAATGACAGCATGACTCTTTGGGTTGCTTTTGGATTGTTTTTGGATTTGTTTTGTATTGCTTTCTAAATAACTTCTTGAATGGTTGCTTTATTTACTTCTTGAATAGTTACTTTATTTACTTCTTGAATTGCTTCTTGAATTTCTTCTTGAATTTCTTCTCAAATGCCCCCTTGCTGACTCTGAGAATTGTGTGGTTGCAAGATTGTTGGTGTTGTTTCACGTACAAACCACTCTCATCACCACTTCGTAAGCCCTATCCAGACACGGTACAGTGGCCAGCGACCTCTGCCAATCCTCGCCTTCCATTCCCCAAGTCTCCATGTCCACTGACTGTCTTGGGACTAAGTACGTCCAGATGGCGCAGACACAACCATGTATATACACTTATTTACATCCAAACATCCTTACAAACCAACACTATGGCAATGCAGCAGAGTGATCCATGCTGACTGGCGACGGGAACACGGGAAGCCTTTATCATCACCATTCCGACATCATTTCTGACTCCAAACTCCACTCAAATCGAAACTCAAACATTCACATCCATTCACGTCACTCATCCCCAAAAATTCACAGCAACCAGCAGCATCAGACTTAATCCTCGCAGCGCTGTGATGCTTTGCACAAATCGCACTCACGCTCACCCTCATCCTCACTCTCAGCTATCGTCAACGACACCTGCGCAATGCATCCTCTCAATCAACCCAACAGTACAGCGATGAACCCCCACCCCGCCTCTATCCACCGCCAACAGCCTCCTCCTCCACACCCGCGCCCACAATCTGCCTCCACCATCCTGACAGCCGCCGATAACTATTCTCCGTCGCCAACCTCCCAACAATCCCCCATAGCAGGCCCAAACGGCCTACAGGTCCGCTCGTGCACAACCTGTCGCAAGCGCAAGGTGAAATGCGACAAAGCACCCACAACATGCTCCAACTGCGCGCGTGCTGGCATCCGCTGCGAGTATCCTGCGCCCGGGCGGAAACCACGACGGCCGAAGGAGGGAGTGAGTGCGCGGGAGACGGAGCTGTTGAAGCGCCTGCGCAAGTTGGAGGGCGTGGTCGACGAACTGAGCGGCCAGATTGATGTGGAGACTGGGCGCCACACTCGGAATACTAGTGTGGGCACCTCGCTCCCCCGGGGACAGAGTGCCTCCCGTGGCGGCAAGAATTTCTCTAGTACTGAGCAGCCTGCTTATACTACGGCGTTGAAGAGCCCGATTACATTGTCTGATGGCACGGAGACGGGCATTGAGAGGGAGATGGGGAGGCTGGTGGTTGATGAGGGCAAATCGAGATATGTGTCGAATACATTTTGGGCGAGTATGGCTGAAGAGGTACGTTCTGAAAGGGTCGCCTTATTGCGTACATGCTAATTCTTGTTAGGTTGAGGATATTCGAGAAATGCTTTATGATGATAGTGGGAGTGAGGACGAGGCTGACTCTGCTTCGCCGGAATCCTCACATACAACTCATCCTGATAAGGACCATCATTCTTTCCTCCTAGGATACTCGTCTTCTAATGTTGATTTGCGTCCGCTTCATCCTTTACCTTCACAAATACTATTCTATTGGCAAACTTTCAAAGAGAATATCCACCCCCTGACGGGTCTTCTTCATGTTCCCACAATGGACAAGGCGATTATGGAAATTAAGGATAACCTGGATGGGCTAGCAAGGAGTACTGAGGCTCTGGCTTTTGCTATCTATTATGCAGGTTTGTAGTATTCGATCCTGCTATGATCATTATCACTAATTTTTTAGTCCTTACCAGCTTGTCAGAAGAACAGGTCCAGGTAAACTTAGGCGTTGAGAAAAGGACTCTACTTGCGAAATATCGATTTGCGATTGAACAGGCACTTGCGAAAGCAAACTTTTTGAACACCAGCGAACTGGTCACATTACAGGCCTTTGTACTCTTCTTGGTTTGTGTTCGAAGGCATGACGATACGAGATTCGTATGGACATTAACTGGACTTGCAATTCGAATGGGTGAATCACTTGGGCTGCATCGCGATGGTGCTACCTTTGGCTTATCTCCTTTTGACGTAGAAATACGCCGACGACTATTTTGGCAGATGATGGTGTTGGATGTTCGTTCATCTGAAGATCACGGATCCAGTCCCACGATCATCAACTACGATACAAAGCTTCCCCTGAATATCTTCGACGTTGACATCTCACCCGAAATGACTGAGCCGCCACCAGAGCGGTTGGGGGTTTCAGACTTAACATTCTGTTTGATACGTTATGAGATTATCAAAGCCACTCGAAGCGTCCTATTTGCGCCCGCCAGCTCTAATCTGAGCCTCCTGGGAGATATACAAGGGCAGACAGTTGAAGAAAAAGAAGAAAAAATCCGCTACTGCCATGAACTCCTCGAGACAAAATACCTGCGCTTCTGCGATGGCGCCGGTCCCCTTTACGAAACAGCTGCCACGATCGCCCGCCTTATCATCTCGAAGATGGCCCTGGTCATTTACCACCCCTTCCATAACCCAGGCGGCATCTCTGGCCTGACTTATGAAAAACGCACACAGCTGTTCATCTCATCTACCAACATCATCGAATACAGTCAAACGCTCCAGAATTCAAAGGAGACACAGATGTGGGGCTGGCTGTTCGTCACCTACGTCCAATGGCACGCCATTGCCTTCTGCCTCGGCGAGCTATGCGTACGGCCACGAGATGATATGGTCGAGCGCGCGTGGAAGGCTGTGCATTCCGTCTTCGCAGACTGGCAGACTCAGGTATCCCATTCAAAGAACGGCATGCTATGGCTACCAATGCGCAAGCTCATGGCCAAGGCCCAGAAGAAATGGGATGCCGACAACGAGGCCAAGGCCCGGCAGCAGGAGCAGGACACGCCCAAGAGCGTCGATGAGCTGAGAATCGTCCCGCCTGGTTATTCTGCGAGTGTGAGCCCGCCGCAGCAGTTTATCGCTACGCCACAGGAGCAGGACCTCGATCTGGACCAGGGTCAGGCGCAGGAGGAAGAGATTACTAGCTTTTTCACCACCCAATCTACGTCTATTGGACCTACACCCCCGTATACTGGCGAATACGCTTTCGTGCCGTCTATTGACTCTATGGCTCAGCGGCCCTATCAGCAGCAACAGCAGCAGCAGCAACAGCAGTTTCAGTTTGCGGGCATGGGTGATGGTCTTGGCGATACGAATGCGACTGCCAACACTAATGCCAATGCCAATGTTGACGTCAATTTGAGTGATGTGGGTGCGGATGGCATCCTGCAGCCTCCGGCTGACTTTGATATGAACGCCGTTGCTGCTGATGTCAATTGGCAGGACTGGGATGCTATGATTAAGGAGTATCAGATGGAGGTTGATAGTGGGAATCCGGATATCAGTGTTGCTATGGGGGGCAATTTGAGTTGGTGGTAGGTGTGTGAAAGATTGGGAGGGGCGGAAGGAGGGATGTTTGTTTTGTTTGAGCGGTTTGAATCTCGCGTGATGTGTTGGTGATGGAGTTTTTTGCTCTTTTGAGGAGCTATTGGTGTTTGGGAATATTCCATTGGTTGGGGTTGGGTGGGGATTGGAAGGGGCGTAGATGGGCGTGTCTAGACGATCTCTACTCTTGTGTTGTATAGTACTTTGTTTGTATATACATACCTTTGAGTATCCTGGCTACCTTTTTGAAGCTCTGCTGTTTGTTATATGTTGTGTGGCTTGAAGTTGTGCTTGGATTGTGGATTGGAGCTACGTTGTTAAGAGATATAGAGTTATTGAGGGCTGTAGAATTATTGAGAGCCATAGAGTTATTGAGAGCTGTAGATTTATCGAGAGCTATAAAGTTATTGAGAGCTGTAGAGTTATTAAGAGTTGTGGAGTTATTGAGAGCCGTGGAGTTATTGAGAGCTGTAGGGTTATTGAGAACCATGGAGTTGTTAAGGGCCAAATTGGAAGCAGCACAATTATTGAAAATCATGTAATTATCCAAAGACTTTAAACAACTGTACAACATTCAACAACGTTGCAACTCTCAATTATTCTACACCATTGAAACACTGCGAGACTGCCAGAAACCCTTTGGTTACAATAAGTCTATATCACTCGATTATTGAGAGTCGTACAGTTTCAGACAGCTCGTGTTTGTGCTTGCACTACTATCTCCCGGTCCCGGTGTGGCAGATTGCATTTTCTGCCCAGTTTACATGGATTTTTACTTCAAGGTTTCTAACAAAACTGAACATCAAGTGATAGGATAAATTTTCCTATAAAACATTCTATGTATGCTTTGTTTTGTTTATGTCAAAGATCCAATATTGATCATCTTGTGTTGTGTTTGAAAGGAGATTGAAGAATAATGGTGTTGGTATCGCTTATCATAGTTCTGCCCTCATTCTTGTACAAAAGACGTTGAAGGGTCAAGACTAAGGTCTTAATTTGTGCTTTTCTAAAGTCTTAATTGATCTTTTGAATCTTTACAATATACATATGATTTATTCTTAATTGAAGGTTCAGATTGAGACCCAAGTTTTTGTAATGGATATGCTTGTGTCGGACGCTTTATAATATATCTACAGTAAATTCTCGGATAATTTATCATAATAAACTTCACATATTTCTTAAATGCTGGTTTCTATCTTATTCTTATTATTGACAACGATCATCACTGCCAACCTTTTAAAATATATAAACCTCAAGACTCCTACCATGCATCAAGTAAACTTCCAAATTCCAATGCAACTGTACGGAAAATGGTTCTGATTCCATCTGCGTATGCCAGTGGGACCCAGTGGGGCACCAATCAGCATGCAGGGGGCAGCCCTGTTCGGTAAATATTCAAGTGCTTAAATAAGCAAAGCCCCTCAACAAAAAAGGTGACTTGGCCGAGCGGTCTATGGCGCCAGCTTCAGGTTTCTATCATTCGATTGATTCTACTCCTGCTGGTCTTCACGGGCGTGGGTTCGAATCCCACAGTCATCATCATTTTTTGCTGATTTTTTTTGTTGTTGGTCTCCAAAATATGGCATCGGATCCCACATACATCATATTTTTCCCCACCACAAATTGTCGATATGTGAAGACTTGTATGTAGCGCTATACTGTCAGCGTTAGAAATATGTCTAGGGAATATCATCGTTGTTTTACTGTGGTCATGAGGAAGTTCTTTGTTGGTTTTGTCTGGTCAAGAGGATGTTATTTTCTTATTCGTATGTGGGCGTACCGAGAGAACACTTGATGTGAATGCCTGAGACATCACCTTTCTTTTTGTGAGTGCAGGTAGATGATATTGCAGTTAAAATAAGTTTTTTATGGTTATAAAATGGGTTGCATAGCATTAATAACTATAGTTTTCAATAATTATATGTTTCTTAAAAACTGTACAATTTACAATAACTGGGAGGTTTTCAGTAATTTTACGGCTCTTAGTAACTCTGCGGCTCTCAATAACTTTATAGCTTCCAATAAACCTCTAGCTCTTAATATCCAGAGCTCTCAGTAACTGTAGAATTCTCAATACTTAAGAACTGCAGGTATTGATGGATGTACGCCTCTCTATAACTGAACTGCTCTTAAAGAACTCTACAGGCCCCTAGAATTTCGCTGAATTTCAGCGCAACTGTTCTTTCTTTTTATTATTTATTATTCCTGCGCGCAGCCATTTGCATACGTCTTGAGGCAGCTGATCACTTAAAGGTGACATCCTAAGTCTCATCCGACGACTATTCTTAAGCAACTGGGCAGGCTGGTTCAAGACTATTCGGTCCTCCTCGGTCGCTTGATAGCCCGCCAGCACAAGCAGCGCCACGAAAAGAGATAGAAAAGAGATAGAGCACTCACGTGCCTGGTATCAGAGGCGTAAACAGGCATAAACAGGCATAAACAAGTGGAAACAGGCGTAAACAGGCACTAAATCATGCCCAATGCGTGCTACTCGGTATCAGCAGGGGCCTCCCCCACTAAACGCTAATGGGCAACCAAGATACACCACCAACCACCAACCACACAGCCTTGGTCAAGTACATACGTCGGTCTAAGTGTATGTTGATCCTACGATTGTCTCGAATAAAGAGCGAAAATCATGTTGTTTTCTGCTCTTCTTCACCGTTGACCCTCTTGACACTTTTTATCTTTCCCTTCTTCTTTCGTTCCATGATAGATAAGTCGGTCGTTCATCGACGCTGTCGGCCTGGCTTCGACTTTCATAATACTACATGTACACCATGATCCCACGATCGACAAGGCTTGCTGGTGCTGTGTCGCTATGCAATCTCATTCTCTCATTTCTCTACCTCTCAACTCTGGTAGCTTGTTCAATTCCTATAGCCGCATCGAATTTCAAAGATCGAGGCGCTTCGCATGATCAATATATCATCCAACAACCAATTCAACTGCCAATCCATGACAATGTCGCGCCGCACGCTGACCTCGAAAAACCCACCTCCAAGCCACATTCAGAACCTCTCGGTACCCTTTCTCTCATGATTGATGCACTAGATGTGATGCAAGAGGATTATTTCGAACTGTGGCAGGGTATCTGGCCAACTTCCATCGATTGGACAGCTGCTGTCCTCGGTACATACCTATCGGGTGTCCTCACAAGTCTATCGAAATCCATGACTTATATTTACAACACCGACCCCAAATCAACACGAATGGTGAACCATGAAAACCTTATAAATCGCCACTTTTCACAATTGGTCGGATATTATTTCGGTCAAGACTCCTTCAGTCTGCGAACGGAAGCCTACGATGATATGCTCTGGGTGGTCCTAGGTTGGCTGGAGAGCATTAAGTTTATTCAACTCCATTCGTCCTTGCATTATAAAGCGTCATCACATGGTTCTGAGAAGAAGTCACAGCATCATGACTGGTATGGCATGCAATGGATTCCGAGTTTCGCGCATCGTGCCCGGCTCTTCTGGGATCTTGCATCCCAAGGATGGGATATTTCTCTGTGCAAAGGAGGTATGATCTGGTCGCCTTATCTCGCGCCTTACAAGAATGCTATCACAAACGAACTATTCATCACAGCCTCGATATCAATGTACTTATACTTTCCCGGTGATACTAATACGTCGCCCTTCAATGTCAAGGATGGACTACAAAAGCCTGGGAAACCACATGACCCAAAATATCTGGCCGCTGCTGTTGAAGGTTACAAGTGGTTAACGTCTTCAAATATGACAGATGATCAGGGGCTTTATGTTGATGGTTATCATGTCAGTGGGTGGAGCCGTAAGCACGATAACGGCTCACAAGTGAATACACGCTGCGATCAACGCAATGAAATGGTATACACCTACAACCAAGGTGTACTCCTATCCGGCCAACGAGGCCTCTGGGAAGCCACAGGCGCACATTCCTACTTAGAAGATGGCCACCGCCTAATCTCCAACGTCATCAACGCGACGGGCTATGATGTGAGATCCGACCGTCCCTGGCCTCACAACTCTGGTGATTTCCAATGGGCGGGCCTCGGACGCGCAGGTATTCTCGAGGATAGTTGCGATTCTCAGGGCTACTGTAATCAGGACGGCCAGACCTTTAAGGGAATTTTCTTCCACCACCTCACCCTGTTCTGCGCGCCGCTGCCGCCGCATCTCATTGAGCCTGAGAAGGAATTTGATGTGCGCGCTTTTGAGGAATTGAAAGTCTGGCATGAGCAGAGCTGTGCGAGTTATGCGGGCTGGATCAAGCATAATGCCAAGGGCGCTTTGTTTACTGTCAATGATCAGGGCAAGTTTGGGATGTGGTGGGGCGCACCTCCTGATGGACGGCATCTCAAGAGCGCGATCCCAGATGGCGCAGTCGATTATAGAAATTTGGGGGTGCCGATGAATGAAACATGGAGAGATGCGAGTTCGCCTAAGGATATACTGATGCCTGGAGAGAACATAAAGCCTGAAAATCATTTCTGGACGCAAGATGCCAATGATCGGGGAAGGGGAAGGACGGTTGAGACACAGGGAGGCGGGATTTCTGTTTTGCGAGCATTGTGGGAGATTGTGGAGTTTAAGGCTCTTGATAACGTGTAGCCGAGTGTATATATGGCGCTATGGGCATTGAGATACATATTGAATGACGAATATATACTACAGGAATAAATTTTTAGCTGTTCTGTTTATTGAATAAAGTCTCAAGTTCGAAGTCAAGACTGTAAGCCCATTTACCAAGCCAACAACCAACCACTGCACCACTTAAGGACAATTCACTTATTCCTTCTGGTGAACTGCAAATCATGGTATCACACACAATTGATGTCATAAAGTGGCTTGTTCAGGTTAAGCACGGTCTGACCGTGAGGCTGAGTCATTTGTCGTGACCGTATTTCTGGCCGTGAGGCGCAAACAATTCACAAACCAACATCGAGGCTGAGCGTTGATACCAACATCGCAACAAGGCTATTTCATGCAAATTGGCTTGGGGTTGAATGTCGGAAGTTATGAGTCCAGTGGGTGATGTGGCAAGAGGAGCTTGATGCCGCGGTGTAATATATATCTACATCTTTGCCAGCCCTCGACTGTTCGTGACAGAGGCACTTGCTTCTCAAGACAATACAAAATCCCCTACCACAAATATCATTTCATATTCCAGGCTTGTTTTTTCTTCTTATACATATAATGACACCTGATTTCCACGCCCACGCCATAGAAGAAATCACAGGCCATACATTCACCCCCGCCCACTTCCCAACCCTCATCCGCGCCCTTCATGCCGCAGGCGCGCCTTATACATTTGCAGGAACGGCTAGTACGCGCGATGGCAATAAAGGCCTTGCGCTACTGGGAGATAGCGTTCAACGGCTGTGTATTCATACGACATGCCTGGAGCCTACAACAGATCACTCATATATGACCCCTGGTGCGTTTCCCTGCCCTCGGCGGCTTTGTATTCCACCTCTCTTCCCCATATTTGGTCTCGAGAACTTACGTTGATACCAACCAGAGGAAATGCACAATATGGCGGCTCCCTATGTCACTAATGATTTCCAAGCAAAGATGGGCGAGTTGCATGGCTTGGACAAGCATGTTGTGCTGCCGGACTCGTGTCAGGGGCGCGCGAGTGTAGGGCAGGTTGCGGATTTGGTGGAAGCTGTTCTTGGAGCTGTGTTTTTGGATGCGGGGATGTGTGAGGTGGGCATGGTTGTGAGGAGATTGGGATTGGGACCTGGGATGGATTAGGGGAGGTGAGAACATGAGAGATGTAGAGAATTTTACGATTGTATGTAAGTTTATGATCGAATTGTATGTTTGGAAGCAAAAAATTGGAGGAGTGGGGAGTTTCTCTTTTGATGCATAATTCCGAATAGTGAGATGTGCTGTGCATGGATGTTCATCTCTGTCAAACTACCTTCTTCACAGATAGATGACTTTCGCCGTAATGGCATGTATCAGGCATGTTAAAGTCTATCGTACCCAGTCTTGCTAAGATATGTAGGCATACCAACATATTATATGATCTTTCATATCAGCTACCCATCTCATCATAAGGCTCGTGGCCCACATAATTGGAGGGATAAATGCATTGATAAAAAAGCACCTCTTGCTGAATGGTTAAATGAGCGAAAGACACATTTTAAGCTTAACGTTTGACTCTTTGCTAGTCAGGTCCTTGCCGACTATCTGACGCGCTGATCTGTTTTATCTCCTGACGAATAGAGAGAGATGAACGTGTACACAGATAGTTTCTTGAAATTATGGACAATTATTGGACTATGTAGCTAAGATACTTCAAACCAATTGAGAGACTTTTTCGGAATGTCTTTGAAAATAATGTTTGTAAAGAGGCGATTTTCCGACGGCAATTGAGGTAATCATGAGATCAACAAGATATCTTCAGTTGAGAGAATGATTGACATGAAATATATTGAGCTGAGTACGGTACAATTTCACAAGTTATAATCCATGCAAGCAACAATTCTAAGTTATACCTTCCAATCCTTACAGCCACTTTTTGGTACCTAGGTGAGAGATGAAAGCTCCAGAGTTTCCAGCTTCGATGCTAGCGTTTGAGATCACATTGAGAACATCCCTTATAGAGTCTTGGGGGGTTGCAGGGCCGGTGAAGTGAGGTGCATACTCTGCAAACTTCTGAACCGTATTTCCAACTGACTGTTTCTGCTTCTCTGTAACTATGAGAAGTTAGTAGTGTATGTTGAAAATGGGAAACTATCTTACTATTTGCATAGTGACCCGTTTCCACGAAGCCGGGGCAGACACTCATGAAAAGAATGCCTTCTTTCCTGTATTCCGCAGCAAACTTTGCAACGGCCGCATTCACTGCCGCCTTGCTGATGCTGTATGGAGCACTCATATCAAGGTCATATTTTGCGATAAGTTCGATGTCCGCCATACCAGAGCTGATTGTTATGGCCTTCTTTACGTGTCCCTTCTTGAGGAGAGGAATGAAGAGGTTAAACAAGTTAATATTGCCCACAACGTTGGTTTTGAATGATTCCAGCAAGTCTTCTTCGAGGTGGACGTGATCCTCGCCGCTGTCATGGAAGTTAGAAACTGCCAGATAGCATCACAGAAAAACTTACAGGACTCCAAGGCCGTCGAAGCCAGACCAAACAGAGACAAGAGCAGCATTTGCAATCACGTAGTCAATACCACCTCCAGTGATTTCGGCAGTTTTTGCTGCAGCTGCCTAGATGAAAAGTCAGAAAGACTCATTGATTGATGACTGATCCAAGCATACCGCAAGAGAATCGTAATTGTTGATATCCGCTTCTATGATGAAGATGTTTTCTCTGCCAGGAATCTCCTTGGCGATGCTGGCCTCGGTACCCGCCTTGTTCCTCACAAGTCCAATGACTTTGTTCGCAGGATTCTCAGATATCTGGCGGAGTAGCTCAAACTAACAACATGTAAGAATAAACAAACTCTTGATAAGATGTCGGGAACTTACTCCAAGGCCACGTGAAACTCCAGTGATCACGTATGATGCCATTTTATATATTTTTTGCGAGTTTGTGGGATGATTCCAATGGAACAAGGAGAGTATTTGTGGAAGGGATATTGATAGAAGATTTGACACTTGGAGCTTGTTGATGTCGATGTAATTGACTGACACTGAGCACAGAGGTGCTCAACTGTATTTATATCAACATTTTCCAGCAACGTACATGGCTTCATGTTGCATTTGATTTCAAAGCCTGGGATCCATAATTCAATCTTCATTTATCATTGGCATTCAGCGATAACAACTTACTATGAATCTCATAGGTTCGGCGTTTGCGCATTTACCCAGGCAACTGCAGCTTACGGAAGCCATATGGTGAGATTCTCTTAAAGTGTCAAGTATTTGCGAATTGTTATTTACTTGCACTGGTGCACCAGGCTACATGGTGACATGGTCAGTGCTTGTTTCGTTGCACCATCGCTACTGGTTCGCAAATACTTACCAGTGCACCGAGAGCCGTAGGAGGCTGCTTATACTAGCCAATGATACTTCCGCCGTGCACTCGCAGATACATGGTCTCCTCACCCTGCTTAACAATGCATGAGCTGCGTCGGATGAATACTTGTGCCATTCCTAACGACAATACCGTACCTGGCCCCCCTCTCCGTTGAACTGTGACGCTTCCTATCAATGAATGATCACAAATGATTGTTCTATCCTTGATGCATCTGTAGCCTACAGAAGGACGTACATACAAGCGCATCAATGTCAGTTGTGAGTAGGAGCCGAAACGCTGTCAAAGTGGACAACTCCCCTAGACGACGATGCTGGACATGCCAAGGTACACCCGGGTCCCTCTCATTCCCGGAGAGTGTGAGAGCTACTAACATCTTGCAGATAGGAAAATTGCTTGCGATCTTGGCCTGCCAAAATGCCGGAACTGTGCTCGCTCGGGCCGGGAGTGTCGGGGATACGGCTTGCGACTCTCATGGCCGCCGGATAAGAAAACTGCCCGGATGATTGTTGCGAAGTGTCCATCTCAAAGATATCACAGTGTGCAATTAAGCAACCTAGAATTTGTAAATACCACGTTCAGGGATATCGAGCGGCACCACTCTCTTGCCGCCATAGTTATAGGTGCGTCAAGACAATAGCAGGCCTACTCCTCTCACACACTAATTAATCCACATAGATCGGCACACAGTGCCATCTCCTATGAATACCTGTTTGCCCAGCCTCTTACCAATATCAAAGCCGATTGAAGACCGTGCCCAAGGTTTAATATTATACTGTGAGTAAGGAAGCGAGTCATGAAGTCATATACTGATGAATTTTAGTCATTAATGTGGTTGTCGAAGCTTTTATTCCCGTTAAAGCAGACGCACAGCGGATCAGCAGCCTTCTAGTTAGACTGGCTTTTGTTGATGACTCGCCGTCTTCGATGGCAGCCATTCGTGCTATTCTAGCCCTGTCATCCCTCTATCGCTATGGCCATAGTCACGAGACAATCTCCTTAAAAGTTTCTGCACTCTCTGCTTTGAAACAGTCATTGAACTCTAGAGTAGGATTAAAGGAGATTCAACAACATATTGCAGTGGGGCTGCTGCTTTGCTTGTTCGAGGTACGTAGAAAGACTCTACACCTGCGATGACTTGACATCTAATTCGATTATAGCTCTATATACCCACCGCAACTTCATTTCAGTGGCCACTGTATATCTGTGGAGCGCGTACTATGCTATCAGCCGTCAAGGACTATCGATCAGGATTTGGGGAGGATGCAGAGTTGCTTCTGCTCTGGTTGAATTACCATTATGTTCTAGCCAGATTCACCGCGCGGCATTGGGGATTTAAGAACGCGGAGTGCAAGCCGGAATTCACAACAACTGAGCGGGAAACTTTGTCGGTATATAGTTTTATGATTATCCCACAAGAAAAGGTACAGTACGTTACCCTCCATTTCTTTGGATTTAGCTAATTTATCCAGGTGATTGGAGTGTTGGGCTGCTCCCCTGAGGTTTTTGAAATAATCGCCAGGATAAGCGCCCTCTCCCAAAGGTCGGACTCAGAATTGTCGAACGATGTTTTGGATACGATTGAATATGCTTTGATTTCGGCGAGACAGCAAATAAACGATAAAGAAGCAGTGGACGAAGCAAAGACATCAGCCAGCATTGCTGAGTTATACCGCCTTGCAGCGCTTATGTATTTTGAGCGAGCACTTCGAAAGGAGAATGAGGCATCAGCAAAAGTTGATGCCTGGGTGAGAGAGTCTTTTGACATCATATCACAGCTAGATAGCTGCCCCCGACGCTTTCCCTTGTTCATTATTGGATACGAAGCACGCAGTGAGAATCACCGGAGTGCATTATTGAATCTTATCGCAAGAACAGTGGAGAGGTATACGGCACAAAGTATGCATTGTGTTCAACAAATGATCAAAGGCATGTGGGTTCAAATGGACCTCCAAGCTGATGCAAAAGACAAGACAGACTGTTGGGGTATCTTCAATGCTGTTATAGGATCACTTGATATCCTCCCAGCCTTGGTCTAGTTTCCTTTACACTAGGTATATTCTGACAGTCATGGTGGTATTTATAACGAAATTCATAAACATAATAAAATCTCATCAAAGACTGGTTCGGAATTCAAACATTTTGTTCAGTGTGCCAACAGTATAACCCTATATAACCTTATATAGGTTACTTGAATTAGAGCTTGTACTTCTGGAATATGAAGATGGAAATTGATATAACTGACACATACGACCACAGACTGAGGAGAATTGGGCATCCCGTCCGCTCTGCCATACACAAGCCTCAGATCGGTAGACTAGTAGTTGGGTGGGTGACCACCAGCGAATCCCTACTGTTGTATGTTTTTTTCTTTCTTTTTCTTTCGTTTTAAATTTTTGAATGAATTTTTGATGGTGGGGGCCTACGTCATTAAACGAGTGAGCATGGGAAAATACAATATATCTAAAGCAATAAGCAGAGGCGGTGATAACGTCTCAGTACATCTCCAAAGCTTATAATTTCTCTACTTCTTTTTGGCTTGATACTATAGGGGTTTGATAGAGTTACCACCTAGGAGGGTTGTTTGTATCTATCCGAACATTTAGCAGGATTTATAATTTTTGCCTCGAATGATCTAGTATATAGATTTGTATAGACAGTACGTCTAAAACTCACGCTACATTCTTTACTTATTATAAGGTAATATACCTTCATGACATTTCCTCTTGATAACAAATGTCATAAATAAGCGAGAATATTCAAGAGCATCAAGACCACGACATTTCTTTCCCTGCCATATCAATGCAAATGAAGTAGAACACAATGACATCATGAAACAGAGAATCGTAGTCTGGTCTCATTAATTAAGTTTCATTCGAATAGCATCCAACAGGTATTTACTAAGGAAACAGGGGATAGCACTTTTGGACCTTTGGTGCTTCTTGATCTTGTCCCGCTTATTTGTGAAAGCTGTTACGAATGATATAACAGCTACACACGATCTTCTCTCAAAGACTCCATTCTTCCGCATTTTAAATTTGCCTCCCTCATTATCTTGCTTGGTTATAGCCGATCGTCTATTTGCCCCTTTCTCCCCCACTGATATACAGCAACTGCTCCACTGGGATTAAGTTTTAAGTTAGTCCAAAGAAGGCTTGTAGGGGTCTATTCAGAAAGCTTAAATTATGTTTGTACGCTGTAAAGCTTCACAGATGATGGCAATAGAGTGTAAAAAGTGACGATCCACGTTACGGTGGCGTTATCCGTGAGACTTCCAAAGAGGGCTTGTGGGCAATGCTGGTTTGTGATGATAGCAATGCCACTTATTATGCGAAGGATTGAATTCTCATGCAGCCTCACAGCTCAAAACTTTGGAAAATATGCGCCGAAAGAGGTACCGCGTCTGTAATGGGTTCTGCTTTTACTGTGATGCGGATCTTGAGCAAATCACAATAACAGTTCTATGCTCATTCTTCAGGGCCGAGGAATAAAGACACAAATCTACAACAGCTCATGCCAAGGAAATACCTTTCTAGAACAGGTTGAGTTATCCATGTCTTTGCAGCACTTTTATAGCGCTATGCCCTCATCGATATCCATACTACCCGTAGTCCGGCCGTTGTATATGGAAATAAAATGGATCCAGCTCTTAGTTGACCGCCAGATACTGGTTAGACATAAGAACTCAGATAGAGTAGAATATGCGAAAACTTGTTGGTGATACGTATGAGTGACACTAGTGTCTACATGTTCTACCTTAAGCTTAATGATCGTCAAACCTAAAAAGTGATTGATACAAGACCAAGTCCGGAGGAAAACCATTGATTTAACGAATAACCAAGTCCTAGGAACAAGTATAAGTAGATAAATACCTGCAGCATGAAAATACCTTTCAACAGCACACACGACATTCACCACAATCCCGCCTCAATTCAAGCATCTAGAACTCTTTACCAAAAAGTCTCCTCTTCCTACTTCCAAAATGGTCCGCATCATCACTTTCGGCTTGATCCTCCTTGCCAGTGCCCTCACTGCGCAGGCTTGCACGTACTGCGAGTGTTTGTTCGAAGACAGCTCTCACTGCTGCTTATATTCGGTAAGTGTTACATAGATTTAGACATACTCTTTCAACAAAGGAACATGAACTGACTCCGATATACAGGACGCATCAGTAGGGGAATCCGACTGTACTTCAGTTTGCGCCAGTGCCCATCGTGCGGATGGAGTAAGCAACTCCGACGGTACTGCCGGCACCGCTTGCAATGCCGGAGGATCGTACCAGTGCGCTTCTGCGATTACTGCCCAGGGCCGTACTCCATGTTACACAGAGTAATATCTCGATTGAGATGCACCTCCATCTTGCTTGGTACTGTCAGGGAGTTAGCTGAAGAAGTTATCGCACTGGTATGACTTAAGGGTATAGGGATTTGGTACCTATACCCAATAGCTGGGAGACTTTATGTATTATGTATCATGTAAATTGAGATAAACCAAAATATCTCAAACGGGAATTTCATCTACAATTTACGCTTTATATTCAATACTATGACTTCACGTACTTGTACAACGTGTTACCGATATATGAAATAAGGTTTAGCACGGGCCAAAACTGTGGTACCATGTCACGCATGTTGTGTACCATTGGCAAGCACTTTTGAAATTCAGGGGTCAAGCTGGTGAAGCAGGCCATACTTCGGTTAAAATAGGTTTCTTACTGTAGATTTGAAGATAACAACTCCACTTTTCCCAACTCAAACCTTGATACTCTTTTCCTGTACCGTTTTATGTATGTACATATACAATCTCCGCCACAAGACCCTGAGCCTTCAAGCCACAATAGTATCCCTGGAGACGCTCTAGAGCCCCACTGTCAGAACCGCGCTGCCAAGACGTTCTGGCTCCGTGTCCTAGGTGTATTACTTGCATAATTAGCTGCATACCCCCACTATCATAGATGTGGCACGCAGAATAAAATTACTGGCCATTAAAGGGAATTTCTAAATGAATTCGAGGAAATGTGTTTATAGTATTGTTACTTCCTCTCACAATAAATTCATACTTTCCAAGGAACTAGGACAGCGTGAGAGCTTTCTCTTCGTTGATAATATTGAATCGCTCAAATTCAGAGCACGTAACAGAGAGATTAGATCAAGGGTAGGAATTACTTGGTATTCAAGAATAGATGATCAACTTGCAAATTTGCAGCAAAAAAAATATATCAACATCGCGTCCCTATCACCATATCCAACCATATTGCAAATCCCTATTTAATGCCAGTACTTTGGTGCAACAGGCTTGACAATCAACCAGGCCTTCTCAACTGCCTCGATGACATCCTCTGGTAGTGGTCCCTTCTCCAAGTCGTTCAAGTTCTCCTCAAGATGCTTCAAAGAACTGGCACCGACGATGAGGGCATCTCCAAGATCTCCAGACAACAAAGAGTGGTGCTGGATATATCTCATAGCCACCTCTTGTACCTTCAAGCCGTTTTTGGTAGCTGCGGCCGTGATAAGGTCCAGGGCGTCGAAGTAAGTGTCATTGAAGTAGCGTCCCTGGGTCATTCTGCCGACCCACTGCTTGGAGTCGAAACGCGAACCCTCCTCGAACTCAGTCTGGCCACGGGTGTAACGGCCAGTCAGGAAACCAGCGGCCAAAGGCTGGAAGGAGTAGAGAGAGATGCCGTAGTGGCGAAGACAAGGGATCAGCTCAGCTTCGATGGAGCGCTGGATGATACTGTAAATTCCTTGGTAAACCGATGGCTTGATCCAGCCGTTCTTTTCGCAAATCTCGCAGATCTTGGCAACTTCGAAAGACATGTAGTTGGAGATACCGAAGCGGGTGAAGTAGCCCTCGGTGTACAACTTGTTGATCTCGCCAAGTGTTTCCTCGAATGGAACACTTCTGTCTGGACCGTGGAGATAGAACATATCAACCTTCTCCGTTCCTAGGGCCTTCAGAGAGTCCAAGAGACCCCGGCGAACATCGCTTGCGGTGTGGTTATATTGTACAGGACTCTCTGTCTTTCCCTTGTTTGGGTAGAGTTTTGTATCCATAATGAGGCCTCGCTTCTTCCAGTCAATCTCAGCGAGAAGCTCCTCGCTGGTGCCATCACCGTATGCTCGTGCTGTGTCAATTTCATTGTGGCCGTGCTGTTGGAATAAATCAATCAGAGGAGCAGCTGCCTCAGCAGTATAAAGTCGTGCGTGAAAGGTGTCTGGAAGGAGAGGGTTAGATTGAAATAATTGAGGCCGGTAGGTCAATGATAAACTCACTGATTTTGCCAATGGCCATAGCACCGAACACAATCTTCACCGGAGTCTTAGTTGAGGCCATCTTGCTTGCGAGTTGGTATTTCAGGGAGGAAGGTAGTATAGATCTGACTGGAATTGCTGTCTCATAACAAATATGCTCGACTTCAACACTCCTTTATATCAGCACAGAAACAACTCGAGGATACTGTACGAAGGGATCTCAAAGGTGGGAGCTCCCAACTCTTTAAATCCGACGGGTTTTACAACGGGTTTTACGGAGTATAGCCTTCAGAATACATACGATCTTTTTTGCAGCAAAAAACTATAATGGATTACTACGATTGAAAGGGAAAAAGCGGTCCCAAAGGCTTTTTCTCTGCGTTATGATGCATAGAAGAGACCATGTATTTCAAGCGAGCGGTGCAAGGGACTTCCAACAGGTGTAAGTACTAGTACTACGGTACGATAGCACCAGTCGTAGCAATAGTAGCTACGATGATAGTGAAATGAAATGCAGTCTGCTTATTATACGTCATGCCGAGGGTCGTGCACGGCCGGCACCAGTTGTCGTGTCGTTGCGCCGTAACACGCTTTAAGCAGCATAGCCGCGCCATTCCTCGTCTAGCTTTATTACTTCGTATGGCAAGTGGAGGCATCTATCCAGTCTTATACATACAACAATCCAGCATTTCACTCATCGTGCAGGAAGCGCGCCATGAGCACTGGATTGTGTGACGATGGACTCAGGTCAACTTGGGAACTTAATTAGATTGCCAAGATGAGCTGAGCTATGTCGAAGGTCGCTCTTAAGTAATACGCAGTAGAAGGATATCCCCTTTCCTGTCTCTTCCTGTCTCTTTTTATCTCTTTTATCCTCAAAGGTCCCCCTCATCTACCTTTCTAGGTACAAGAAGCCTCTGCTACTCTTTCGTCCTACTCTTTCTTTCATCACCTCCATACCCAACGTCGTTCTAACCCAGCCCTTCAAACATGTCATCACCACGAAAAGTCGCACTCATCACCGGCGGAGCCAATGGCATGGGCCTTGCTGTTGTGAAAGAACTTTCCAAGCGCGGCAATTGGGACATCCACATCGTGGATTTGAACGAGAAAGCCGGAAAAGCAACCGTAGAGTCGGTCTCAAATGTGACCTTCCACAAATGCAACATTGCGTCGTACGATGCACTGGGTGCTGTCTTCAAGACAGTCTTCCAGACATCCAATCGTCTGGACTTTGTTTTCGCAAACGCCGGTATCCACGAGATTGGAAGCACAGGAGACTTCTATGCTACGCACAACACTGGCCTTGAACCACCGCCCGAGCCAAAATCCAAGCTTCTCGTTGTGGATGTATGCTTGAAATCCGTTATCAACACATCCTATCTCGCACTACACTATTTCCGTCAAAATGCAAACTATACGCAGATGGATTGTAACCTGATCATGACAGCTAGCTGTGGAAGTTTCTATAAGAGCAACAACGCCCCAGTCTACACGGCTGCCAAACACGGTGTCGTCGGCTTCATGCGCAGTATTGCGACCAAGATGTATGCAAATGATAGCATCCGTGTCAACGCCATCTGCCCGGGAGCCGTCATCACCAATTTATTCACAACAGAGGTGTGGAGTGCATTCCCAGATCACTTGCGCATTCCATTGAGTCGGGTTGTCGACGCCGTCTCAATGCTTTTAGAGGGTAAGGCGAGCGAAGAGGTAGATGAGCAGTCGAAGAGGGTTGATGGGCCGAAGAAGGAGAAGGACGGTGAGCTTTTTTGGGGTGAGGCTGTCGAACTTACGCCATCCAGCTGGTACTTCCGTGAGGACCCAAAATTCCCGGATGCTCTTGCCAAAGAAAACATGGATGCTGCGAATGCAGAGTAATTTTAGGATATGGTACGAACTGTGGTTAGTCATCAAAGTAGACCTTTGAATATATTTTCAATTTTCATTTCTATTTTATTTTCAGTCACAGACTTAGGAACGTTGAATATACCGTCCGCTCTGCCATATACAAGCCCCAGAGTAGTATATAACATATACATAACCTCCCAGGTTGAGGAATTCGATGGTTGTCTTGAAAATGCTGCCTTCGAATCATTGGTAGCCTAAAGAGAGGGGTATGGATTTACACGAGAAAAGGTAAGTTGGGGGATCGACAGCGAGAAGACATGAGTATACGCAGAGCAAGTCTATAATTCCGACTCTACAGTTCCCATTCTGCTTGAAGAACTCAATACCATTCAGTTATATATGAAAAATGCGGCGCAGTAGATCGCCAGGCGGATTTAATCGGCCCCCCGCCAAAAACTATGTTGCTTACACAGTACTTGCATGGCGTTTAACGGACTTAAGCGCACTATCACCCTCCCGATTTCATCTCAACTTCTTTAAGAATATATTATTGATCCATCTATCAATTATTTACACGAAATACTATACTGTTAAGAAAACATATCTTCAAGACATATTAATGATCTCTTTATAAATTATTTATACGAAATATTATGCTATTAAGAGAACATTCCACCATGGCATCTGACAAGAAGGTTATTCTCATCACAGGTTTGTAAATAAATATCTCTTCTTCATTAAGAAGCTTACCAGAACGAATTTCGCAGGAGCAAATAGTGGCATTGGCCTCGAGACTGTTGTCAGTCTTGCGCAAGCCTCAGCGGATTTCCACATTCTTCTTTGCTCCCGTTCCTTAGAGAAAGGTAGCAATGCGCTGCAGGAAATCAAATCCACCCACGGCGACTCGCTGCAAAGCACCATCTCAGTTCTCCAGCTTGATGTCACAAGCCAGGAATCAATACATGCCGCAAAGGACGAAGTTGAGAAGACTCACGGCAAGGTGGATGTATTGATAAACAACGCGGCCATACTGATCATCCAGCCCATGGACAAACTCGAACTCCTCCGCACGACTTTCGAGACCAATGTCTTTGGCCCCTGGATCCTGACCGAGGTCTTCGAGCCACTCCTCAAGAAGTCGCCATCACCTCTCATCATCAACATCTCCTCAGACCAGGGCTCCATCACGAGGAAGCTGGAACCGTCGAATCCGGGCGCCGCACTCCCCGGGGAGCACTATCGGGCTAGTAAAGCTGCCTTCAATATGATGTCCGCATGTCAGAGATACTCCTTCAAGGAGTGGGGCTGCAAGGTCTGTGCTTTTAATCCGGGTTTCTGTGTCACCAACCTCACTGGTGAGAAAGGCCGGCAGGTGCGAATTGAGAGAGGCGCGAGACCTGCTAAGGATCCTGTTGATGCGCTGGTTGATGTTGTCTTGGGAAAGAGGGATGGTGATTTTGGGAAGAATGGAATGATTGATTTGGATGGTGGAATCTTGCCGTGGTAGAGATAAGATCACTCTTAGTGCTAGGTGGTTCAACTTGAGGAAATGGAGATATCTGGAATATATTTCTTTACTTGATGCCGATGTGAGAGGAATTGGATACCTGGAGGGTGTCGCTTTATACTTGAAGTAGACCAATGATTTCTGAGTTATGGCAACAAGCGAAAATAGCGAGAATGTCTGTTACATCTCATGGTCTTATTACCTTTTAAATGCATCATAATTTTTTGCAGAAGCTTTTATCTAGCTATTGAAATGTTCGGTATAGATTTTCTTTTCATCAAAATGTTTACTAGAAATCCGTATTTTGGGAGAATGGGGATAATTAGCTAAGTGATTCTGTAGAGTATGTCCTGCTTCCTCGCTTCAATCATCTAAGTAACCATTATTCCGCTGCACCATGTGGGTTCTATGGGTGGCAGCAGATCCTTCATTTAGTTTTTGGATTTGTAGTTGCTAACGTACCAGAATTCTTTATCTCCTGTCTACTTCCTTGGGCCTTTTTATTATTTTGTTACAACTTCTTGTTCAAGCATATGGGAGTGCGATTACCGCATATATGCAGAAATTCTTCAAATGTAGTTCTGAGAATAGTTTACTTCGTGCGTCTTATAGCCGCTTAAGAGACAGCCTGTAAACACGAATATTATCAACTAATCAATTATGACAAGTGTTTAATTTGCCAGCCGCATCTTCATTTTCATGAATAAGCAAGGCTGAGTGTCGAAAATGATTTATTAGGTGGTCTGATCCAAATAATCATGCGGGTTGTGTCTTTGCTAACCTGTGAAGGCAAGAAAAATGATTATTTTATGCAGCCATCACTTCATTAGGCTCAATGTTACACAGCGTGTTCAAAAAATCCTTGAAGTCCCTAAGTGTGATTGTTGGGTCGCAATCTACTCGTATCTTATGTTTTTCAGCCTTGAAAGTACCCCGCAGCAGATAGCGAACATGATAAGTCCATAGTGTCCCTCTATACATTGATTATTTTATTTTGGCAGCATCTATCCTAGTGCTTCCACTACTCAGTATATCTCATCGAAAACCATCGCTACATCTAAAATGAAGAAGAAGCAACTCCAGGCAAATCAGTATACAGTAGCATGGCTGTGTGCATTACCAGAAAGCGAGTGCGCAGCGGCAATCATGCTACTTGATGAGCGTCATGAAGACCCTATTAGAACTGTCGACGACAACAATTCCTATTATTATGGGTCTATCAACAAACATCCTATTGTGATTGCATGTTTACCACCAAACAAGACAGGAGGTATAAATACAGCTATACTAGTATCGCCATTGCGTCGCAGCTTCCCCAACCTTAGAATTTATTTGTTTGTAGGGATTGGTGGTGGTGTACCATACAACCCTCCTCACAGACAAGCGGAAGATGATATACATCTTGGAGATGTCGTTGTTGGATGGCCTGATATTACTGGAGGCCCTGCGGTGGTAAATTGGAACCTTGGAAGTGTTTTGTATGGGAATTTTCATGATAATCGAAGCAACTTGGACAAGCCAGAGTGGAAACTCCTCCAAGGTCTCGGCAAAATATTGACAAAGCAAGTAACCCGGGAAACCGAGTTCGACAAGTACCTTCGCCAGATCAAATCAAAGAACCCGAAGTTCCAGTATCCAGATGAAGAAAAAGACATACTCTTTCAAGCCGAATACGAGCATCTAGCAGGAGATGATTGCTCGAAATGTGATACCACCAAAATCATTCAACGTCCGGCAAGAGAATCTCGCAGTCTGGTTTTTCATCGAAGCACCATTTTATCAAGTGAGAACGTAATGAAAGATGGTGTTCAGAGGGATATAATCAGCAAACGGCATCATGACGCACGTTGCTTTGAGATGGAAGCCGCTGGTGCAATGGACGAGATCAGATGTCTTGTCATTCGAGGAATCGCAGACTATTCAGATAGTCACAAGAACTGGAAGTGGCAGAACTATGCTGCGGCAACTGCTGCAGCATTTGCTAAAGAGCTTCTGTACTCTTTAGAGCCTGTTGTGTTAGACATTCGGCTATCTCAAACTCATGCTCTTCGCGCAGCCCAAAAGCAAAGTAAGCAATGAATTCTCATTTCAAATATGTTAGCAGTTAGTCAATAGAGCTACTTTAGTATCTACTTATAAGAAAACACATGCACATTTTTGAGAAGTGTAGTGCTCTCCACATGCCAGGCGCTAATTGTAGTTTAGAAGAGCGTGAGGAAAGAGTAAAAACGAGTCTCGTCTTCGGGAAAGAAAATCCTCGCTTTGATGGCGTCTCAGACACATTTGGGGATACGTACGCTTGGATTTGGAAGCTGAAAGTAGATGGGGGGCCCGGGTTCCTTGAATGGCTTCGAGACAACAATTCTAAAAATTATGTTTTCTGGATACATGGAAAGCCTGGATCTGGCAAATCAACCCTGATGAAATATATTTGTCAGACGTCCAAGGAAGATTTGTTGAAGGGTAGACATGGTTTCCAAAGCAACTTCTTCTTCCATAGGCTTGGTACAGCTGCAGAAAAGAGCTTTAAAGGTCTTCTTTTAGCCTGCGTAACTCAAATTTGCGAAAGACATTCACAATCATACGCTAAGATATCCCCTATCTTCTCTGAGTTGAGAAAGACAAAAAAGCACGGAAAGAACATCTGGACAGAGGAGGGCGCCAAAACAGCTCTAGAAGCAGTTGTTAACCAAGAAATCTCTGACTCTATGGTCCTTTATATTGATGGTCTTGATGAGTGTGAAGGTAGCGCCACTAAGCACCTCGACTATCTTCTGAAGCTTTTCAAACCTTCTCAAAAACGAGGTCAAGAGCAAGGACTCAAAATCAGAATATGTTTTGCTAGTAGGTCTGATAAAGATATCGAGAGCCGCTTGCAAGACTTTCCACAATTCGCAATACATTTACTAACAGATCAGGATATTGAGAAATATGTTATTGGAAATATGGAACAAGCAGCGAACAACATCCTATTTAAGAACAGCGATTTTCTGGATCAACTAAAGACAGAGGTTGTTCTGAAAGCTGAAGGGGTCTTCATATGGGTCACGGTAGTCGTCGATCAACTAAATTTAGAGATTAGGAAAGGTGGTAAAGAGGAGGAACTTTTGGAAGTACTAGAACGCTTGCCAAGTGATCTTACAGATCTCTATGAAGAAATTGTACGTCAAATTAAGAATAAGTCTCCAAGATACCTTGAGGATGCCGCACGTTGGTTTGAGATTCTGCAGAATTCTTACTATACACATATTCGAATTCTCGATTTATCTTTCATTGAGGAGGAGCATCAACGTCCTGGTCCTGGTCGTAGCCTAGAATCTCTACTCCTAGACGAGGAAAGCAGAGAGACTAGAGGGCACAGGATGAACCTTAGAGTGCAGGATCGAACACGTGGCTTAATTCAAATTCATAAAGTTAGACCGAAAGACGAGGTGTATCAATACAGCTGCAAGTTCATTCACGTTACATTCGAAGAATTCCTGAGGACCAACGAAAAATGGAGATCTACCATTCTTGATGATCTCAGAGACAAAATAAGCGAAGCAAAAACATACAAGGACTTGATGATCATTGCATTGCGAAGAGCCCAATCCTCTGATGCATGGTATCCTAATCTTCGAGACGGAAAGTTTGAGGAAAGGAATAACGTTGACCAGCTTTTCTGGGCAGATTTCCAATTGGTCAAATTTTGCGTATATGCTCGTCAGTATGAGAGATGCAGTGGCAATGAAGCTGGGCCATTCTTGAACGTCCTGGATGAAATGTTTCGGAGAATTGATGAAGACTGGCATGAAAAATACTTGAAATGGCATTACCGGGACGTTACTCCAGCACCTATCTTGCCAGACCCTAAACCAGACCTCCTTACCATTGTAACACACTATTCAATAGGGAAATATGTCGAAGAGAGACTCAAAGAGAGTCCGTGCCAAATACTTCTTAACAAATCATTGTTACATATTGCTTTTGGTCCTACATATATTTATCCGGTGTGGTCTCTCGACATGGTCAAAGCACTGCTGAACTATGGCTTTTCTGTGAATGATCTTCATGACGGCAAGACTGTTTGGGAAGAGATTTTGGAAAGATGGGCGTTTGGCCAAGGATACCTAGATACTGTGGACGGCTGGCCAGAAACTATCTTACTTCTTCTACAACATGGTGCTAATATAAACATGAAGTTCGATCACCGCCAAAGCGGTAACATCCAGACTTCCCTACTTCACCTAGTATTACAGACAATGCAATTCCATCTAGAACGAGGCGAAGAGCTAAGTGGATATCGAGAAGTGTTAAAATATCTGTTTAAGCATTGTGCTGATATGGGAATTCGAGACGAAGACAACAAAACGGCCCTAGAAACGGTAGATGACGATATGAAAGACCTTTATCACGAGGTTGAAAAGGAACTTGATTTAATTGATCCTGGATGGAAATTAAATAAAAGTTCACCTTCAGACATGGATACAGTTCCAGTACAAACACCGCCACCATCCAACAGCAGGAGAGAGCTTGCATTACATTTTTCACCTAAGCGGTTTTCTGAAGACATAACAAGGACGAACAAACCAAGTTCTAGCAAGACTTACAGAGATACTGTGAAAGCGAGCATGTTAGCACCAGAGAGGCTGTCGGAACATACAACAAGGCCGGCTGTTGAAGATTCTTCACACACATTAAAAACACATCGATCAGATTCACTTAATATGGAGAGTGCTAAATCAACCCCTGCTCCTGCACCAAAGAAAGCACGTCAAAACTCTCCAGAAAACCCTACTCGACGATCCGAGCGACTCAGAGGCAAACCTCCTAGACACTAGGAAATCGCATATTACTTACTGTCGATATTTGTGATCTGGGCGGCAGGGCGCATACTAGAAAGAGGTTTCTTGTTATAGCGAGTATAAAAATAGAACCCTCTACTCATATGTCAACCAAGGGCTTACGTTCCAAACGTTCATTTTCACTATGCTATCCCACGTGTGCTCTGATATCTGTGTTTCACAGGGCCCCTTATATGTAGCATCAATTTATAAAATAAACAACATTAAGTAACCAATATAGATGAACTAGTGACCGAAATTTGTACTATCTGTTGTGGGTGGAAATATATAAGATTCATACTGATCAAGGAGTAATGTTGACAAGAAGCCAAGAGGTGAAATCCAGAAATCAAACAACAGCACAGCAGTAAATTACAAGCCAGATACAAGTCAATTAAACATATATTCATTAAGCCACATTAAACAGGGTATCGCTTTTCCTCTCAAACCCATCCCATCATTCACATTACCCCCTATCTCCCGAATTTCTTCTTCTCAAACCATCTCATTCCACAATAACTAATACCCGAAAAGAAGAACGCAAGCTCGAATCCAATATCACCTCCATACTCTGTTCCACAAAGCTTGCCAATCGGGCCCACGAACCAAACCTGCGCCATACCAAGCACAGCACCCATGACACCAAAGCAGAAAGCGGTGATAGCAGCGAATCCAGGTGGCAGGCGGTCCTTGTCCATGTAGTTCTCAGGGTGGTAGTTGGCAAAGCCGCCGATGAAAATGAAGTGCTCGGACAGCGAGATGCCCTCGTAGATGGCGAGCCAGTAGCCGATGACCAACATGAAGTTCTCGAGAACGGACTCGAAGTGGCTGTAGCCGGGGATGGCGATGGCGCAGTAGACGATCGTGCCGAGGAGGGTCCACAAGAAGCGAGGGACACGCTGAGTCCAGCGGGCGAGGAGCTGCAGGGAGAGCGAGACGGAGTAGATGTTTGGGCAATTGTTGGCAATGATGGACAGTGCCAGAACAACCAGGCAGAACTGACCGAATTTTCCCAAGGGAGGAACCATGACGGTTGCCAGGAGGCCACCGATGCCGGAACCCTCATAGCTGTCGAGATATGTTGTGTTGTTCGCCATGGCTGTACCGACGGCCGCTCCCAACATCTCAGTGAAGAGGAGTGGGACAATGAGACCAGCGAAGGTCCAAAGGAAGACAGAGACGCGACTGCGGTCGACAGGCTGGTAGACGGTGTAGTCTGCTGCGTAGGAGGTCCATCCAGTTGCGAAGCCGTAGACGGAAGCCGCGAAAGAAAGAATGGAACCTGCGCCTCCTTTTCCGGTAACCATTGGGAGGTTGGAGAACTCGCCTGATCTTGCGAACTCACCGAGGACGATGAGGAAAATGATGGTGCATGGAATCCAGGAGTAGCGCTCGTAGGTGTGCACGATCTTGTAGCCGAAGAGAGTGACGAGGAAGGTGGAGATCGCGATGACGAGAACACCGGCCCAGCCAGGCATGTGATCTGGGTTCACGGCGTGTAGGAGTTGCGCGCCTACGATAACATTCACGGAGGACCAGCCAATGCAGGCGAGCACGTTGAAGACAGCGATGATCTTGACGCCGTACCAGCCGAAGTAGAAGCGCGAGAGAACCATTTGGCGGAGTCCGAAGGCTGGGCCAAATGTCGAGAAGAAGCAGACAGGGAGAATACCGAGGATGTTGATGAAAAATATGGTTAGGATGGTATCGACGAAGCCAAGGTAGAAGACTGGGTAGGCAAGAGCTCCTAATGATAGTTAGAATCTTTCAGATTTCAGCAAGTGACGAGTTAAACTTACCAATAGCGAAAGCAGAGACGACCATGTTGGCGGAAAGCCACTGAGGATTTATTAGCAACTAATCCAAGAGATATGTACTATGTATATAATATCTTACCATGGTGCCAATCTTGCTCATTCCGGTATCAGATCTCTCATCGCTGGGAACCCGCTCAATTCCTCGAGCCTCAACACCGAACTTATTTCCAAAACGTTGAGCCTTAGCATACCAGCTATCGCCGTAGAGAAGGGCATCCACATGGACAGCGCCCTCATCAGCGATCTCGGAATCACTGCCACTTCTGTAGACGGCAGGGCCCTTCTCAGCCGCGGCCTCGATGTCGTATTGGTTTGGATGTCCCATCTTAAAGTCGAGGGAGTAATTATTCAGTTAAGAATAGTTGAAGGTGAAAGTTGAAGTTTTTACGAGGCTTCAGTCTCGGTATGACTTGTTGCGCGTCTGGGGAGAGAGAGACATGAGAATGGGAGACGCCATTGTGATATATAATTTTTCATGTCTTGATTATAATGCAAGGGTTCGGTGCAACAGAGCGCATGGTGGACTTGGCGGGGCTACGGACGATGCCGATGAGAGTAATCATGTGTGAGGAGAAGTACATGTATGCGCTTGATAGAGGGAGATAGATGGAGATAGATGGATGCTATTGGTCACTCCAGACTTTTCTTTTTGCTGCATCAAAGATCTTCGGGGTCTAGAGGCGAGGGTCGGCAAAGGGATTAGAGGAATCCATTGGGTGGTTCTTTGGATACTGTGTAAGGCTTGCCTGTCAGACCAGTTGCAATTGTGGGAAATGCTCGACACATACTGATAAGGAAAAATATCCCGTAGACGTAACGGAGCGGCGAGCTAGAAGAAGGTCCCAAGGGCCAGAAGCGGCGGATATAATAAACAGTCTAGGGTCTGTGGTCTTCAAACATGGATTGTATTTGAAAGTGACATGGATAAGAGAAGAAGTCTGTGGTAGTGGAAAACCTTAAGATAGGCGACGTCTTTTATCTGTGGCTGTTTATCATGAATTGTTATTCTGCACGGAGTACAATATTCTCAAACATCTCCATGGTGCGTTTGCCTCGGCCAATCTGCAGTCTGAGCTGAAATGCCATAGACTTCAGTTCCCCTTCTTCGCACAAGCCAAGGAAGTGCATTCGTCTTAGATGCGGCGGTATTGCCCAGGTCAGTCGCCAAGGGTCGAGGGTGTATATGTCGTGTGCTAGACTTGTCGGTGCCGCGCCTATTGCGTATGCAATTATCATGAATAAAAGAAGGCCGATAAGTACTGCGCTGTACACAGTACGTACTCAGACAGCTGTTTATTATGAATAGAAAATGTTTTCTATGGTTGCATGGGCAGTACTTTCAAGAACCGCCAACACGGACGTCTCCACTTCCCTCCCTACCCTGTCGCCGACAATAGAGTACTGTGATGCTGCGTAGAATATGTATGCAGGTCACTTCGAGCAGGGAGGGCTAAATTCGACTGTACTTCGTATGAACATGAACATGCCATTGGAATTGATGAGTGGCGCATGCAAGAAGAATACATCCTGTGTACATGATAAATGTCCGCCGTGGAAAAGCCAGTACTGGGGAACGGGCGATCCCCGAGAAAACAATTCACTGTTCTCAGCCGTCACTACTACAGTAAGTGTCCACAGCACAACACACCAGCAACAGTTGTCGCATACACATCCCCTTCTGGTCTGTCGCGCAAAACCATCCAGTTCAACAGTCAGTTCACGAAAAGTTAACCGTCAACGCTTCGTCCTCCTCTTCCTTCTTCTCCCCTCCTCGCCTCTCCTCCGCATTTGCGTGGTGAACGACTAAGTGGATCCTCAATTCCCGGCAAGCTTGGCTACGAGGACGCCCAGAGACTAGGTTGCGCACTACTGAATGTGCGATAAGGAAATGACATTCACCAATGACGAGAATTTATCATCGACGAAGCAATTGAATGAGGAATTGTGTCGTGTGCGATGGATAATGGTGTGCAGGTGAGAGGTATTGTGTTGTATAGAATACAAAGCTGAATTGCAAGGAGAATGAAATAAATACCGAGGTCGATTGTGAGAGCTGAGAGTGTATGGCGATGATAAAAAATCCCCGAGACACCAGAAAAAACAAACACTGGAACAAATATATCGAGAACATACCCGAATTATCAAACTCAGAATGATTATATCGATTCCCAAATCGCTTTAAATTGACGCATTCAGAATATCCATCTCATTAGTATTTGCCAGTAACCACCGCAAAATACACTCCTGCTTACCGTGTGGTGGTGGAACGCCACAACGATCACCAACTAGCTAATCTCTATCTCTGTCTCCGCCGCACCTCCTATCGCCCACCCTCATTGCAATTCTCAGCCCCGCGAGGCTGAGTATCGGCCTCCGATGGATTTTAGAACACCTGAATAAATCCGAGAAGAGTGCATGCTAGGCATATTGCGAGGATGGTAATGTTATATGAATTGGGGGTTTGTTTGAGATATAGGCAAGAGTGGGGGGCGAGGACCGTGGGGTTCAAGTTGTATCGAATTTGTAAATATATTCACACTTATATAGTTACTTATAAATATTCACATTCGTCTTCACAGTCATGGTCATGTATATTATATTCATATCTATGTCGAAAAGAAGATATATGTCTCTCATTCTTCACAGGGTCCCTTAAGATCGATGAACTTACACTTGCCTTAGATCTTCAATCGGCGGTATCAAAAAGCCATGCTCACATTCATGCCTCCACTTCAAAGGCAAGGTACATTCTGAGGAGCTGTCTCATCCAGCTCTGCCATTGAGATCTTGCTCGATTGAATTCAGGTCCACCTGCGTTTGGTTGCAGTAGGCTTACTTTGGATTCGCTCTTTTATCTCCCCTTGGTATCTATGTGAATACCAACTTTTTTCTTTTTCGGTAGCAAATGCTTTTCATAGGATGTCAGGCAGCAGACATCAGGCTCCTCTTCCTATACGTCAGTGGTACTCTCGCGTACCCTAATGGTAAGTCATGCTGATGATTATCACTTGAATGACAATGAGATTGGGGATAATGATGATTATCGAGATAAAGACTTATGCCCAAGCCCTATCGTTTTGCTCAATTCTTTGCATGCTATGGGCCGATCCATCAAGGAAGTTCTGAGGTCGGTTACTTTTTTGAAAAATCATGGAAAGCAATGTCTAGTCTTGGGTAGACTTGAGATTTTGCGCCGTTGCTACTTTGACTGGAACTGATAGCTGGCCTCCAAATCAGCTGCAATTGTGCAGACTGGCCATGCACAATTATATGCGTTGAGATAAAATCCGTGTATGATTTTGATAGAGAAACTAATGTTCTATAAGTTCTTAGCTCACCCATAGGTGTCTTGATCCGGAAAACAAAAGATACCTACATCAACAATACACTTGAACTATACATCACATATAGAGCTAATACAGCATTAATTCTGTTACGTGTTCTATATCATCTTTGTTACTTCATTTCAATGGCCTATCCTATACGGATAAAATCTTGACTATTCTTCGAACAACGCGCCGAAGAAATTTAGACCAGGCTGTTTCAGCCGACGTAACAGAATGGCACTGATCCTTTACTAGAATGAGTTGCTGAAGCAAAATTATATTTAGATAACGATGGTGGTCTTGGAGAAGACTTTGCGTTTGCAAAATTCAAGAGCTCCTTCGGGTTCAGAGGCTTCTAGCAGCTCTTCAGCTGCTTATCAACTCCTGGAAGATCATTCTGCTAGCGTCTGAGTAAGGACTATGCATTTTATATAAAATGTCAATGAAATCTCTGTTGAATTTATGGGATAAAGAGTGGTTTGTTCGCGAAGAGGGGGCTTCCTGCAGGAGGATATACGGAAGCAATATTGATCGAGAGAAGCGGGTTCAAAGCGAAGATTGGTTATCTGATACCAGTTTAAGTGAACAGATTATTAGCAGAACAGGCAGTTATACTACCTATGGGATCAATTTGGAAGGCTGTAGGCAGATTGGATTTATATAATCTACTTGTATAATACGCATAGTCAATATAGGTGGAGAATAATGAAAGAGTCTTGGAATTGATAGCATTCACAAAACCTTTCAAATGACTATAGACCAAACGCAAGCTAGCTCACAATACCTTTGCTTTTGCCTTCTGTATTCGTTCCCAATCTTCTTTCTCAGTGTACTCCTCCAAGATTGCCTCTGTTCCAGTCCACCTAGCAACAGCCGCAAGAATTCCTTGCAACTTCCATGGTACCCACCATCTTATAGGTCCAAGCCAAGACACAGTAGGGAAAAGCAACAAGGTCGATGCCGTCTCTTCCTGCATCCGCATCAATCTCAGAAGGCTCAGGCTGGCCTTTTTCTCATGCACATCGCTCAAGTATCGCAACAAGTTTCCAAAGAATACCTTATCCATATCTGCATCACCTCCGTCTGGGTGTGCCCATACCAATATTACAGTATCTTCAGTTAAGCCGCCCACTGGCCAAAATGTATGCGGAATGTTCGGAGGAATGTGGAGTGGTGTACGTGTGTTCTCTGGAGTAGAAACTCGGTCTTCTAGATTATAGCCTTCCGTGGTACCAACAGCCCCAGAGAGAACCTGGAATGATTCGGACTGCTTGAAGTGAAGATGGAGCGGAGGGGATTGGGGATGCGCCTTCCCGTTAGCAGTGAATGGGTGGGAGGCTTTATATGTTGCTCTCATAAGAACTCTGTACGTTATCAGTAAGTTTACTTGTAGGCGCCGTGTTAGGTCATGTTACGTTGCTTGTCGAGATGGATGTGGCTCAAGGAACTCGAGAACGAAAGAGTTGTCGAAGAGTGAGTAGGGACCTTGAAGGACACGCTCATTATATTCGGTCTCAATTGACGCCATGTTTAAGGGTATGAAGGTATTAACTTTATTGCAATAAGTAAATATAGAGACCAGGAAGGAAGAATAAACGTTGGCGCTTTAGAATAAGCTTTATATAGTATTGGGATGGGGCACAGCATCTCACCAATCTGATGGTCAATGCAAGGATAGGAAACCCAAGCTACCGAGCTCCAAGTTGCATGCTCGGCGTAAGCTTGCGCGCATATTGATTAATCTAGGCACATGATATCCACATGACTTTGTGAATCAACACATGTTTATTATTGGCCCCTCAACCTCATCTTCAACATATGGTTTGGTGATTGGGGGCTGTACACTTAATGTGGAGAACGCCAAAGGCACCCAGGCAGACGCGTCAAGGAACAGAGCCACAAGGTTGTGAGTAGGCATACACAGAATGTACATAAGTGTGAGGATCGAGCTGTTCATGGGTTTCTATCTTGTCTTATATTGTGTAGTATAGCCGCTGAGATGAACAAAACCCTCAAGCATCTAGGCAACAGGGATAGGTTGGGTAACAGAAATGATAAGTATTGCTACAAAGAGTCGAATCTACGAATAAAGAGTGTTACAAAATGAACGAAGCATTCTCAAAAGAAGCGTGGTCACTGATAGAGGAATATCCCCAAGTTATCACAAACGTAATCACAAAGCACATCACAAAACCCAATGCGAGAAAATTGAAAAATCCGTTTTATACGCCAACGCTATCCCACAACGTGGGCTAAATGAAGCTAAAAAAGAAGAAGAAGAGGCATCAGGTCAATTAATGCAGCAAATCTACATTACGGTTCTGTCAACCCAATAGATCATCCAAGCCATTACCCAGGGACTGCTGACCGGCTGGCTTCTGCTGTGTGGTGGACGACGATGCAGCAGGGGCCCCCCAGATGCCCGCAGCAGACTTCTCCTTAGCAAGCTGGCCGAGCGCCGGGCCAGACGATGCTGGTGTGCTAGTCTTCTTGATACCAGCGGAGGCTGTGTTCCAGAGGGAGCCGAAGGCATCGCTGCCGGTGGCGGGCTTAGCTACTGGCGACTTGATGGAGTTGCCGGTGGGGTTAGCGGTTGCTGGTGCGGGAACCTGCACCGAGGTAAAGTAGTTTGGCTGCGAGCCTTGGTAGCTGGTCTGTTGGATTGGTTGGACTGGGCGTGGGGCTGCGGCTGCTGGAGCGAATGCAGCTGGTGGGGAGAAGGCGGAATAGTTTGCTGCAGGTGTGGAGTTGCTGCTCTGCGCAGGTGAGATGGATGAGAAGCCTACGAGGTCGCTGAGGTTGGCTGCTTTAGGTGCAGAGACTGGTTGTGGAGCGGCAAATTGAGTAGTGATTGGGGCTGGTGCGGTCTGTACTGAGGGAGTTGCGGATTGGAAGTCATCGAAGTCATCATCATCGTCCGCGGCGGCTGGCGCAGCTGCCAATGCGCCCATATTGCTTGAGCTGCTGGGAACTGGCTCAGGGTCATCGAATGAAAAGAGATCTACTTCTGGCTCCTTCTTCTTTTGTGGTGGTTCAGGCTTCTTAGATGTTCTCTCTGTTGTTCGTCGCGGAGTTCGATGAGCTGACGCGGTTGAATCGGCATGGCGATGTCTTGAAGCCGAAGAAGCACCTCCCTCATCGTATTCATCGTACTCCTCGAATCTATCTCCACCGCCTCTGGCACCAGTGTCCTGGAAATCATTGGCCGACTGTCCTCCAAAGCCTCCTCCATCACCAAATACCCCACCACTATAAGCACCGTAGCCTGATCTATCCTCGCTGCCAAATCCTCCATATCTGCTGCCACTTCCACTGGCATTACCACTTGAAAATCCACTACCTCCCAATCCAGCACCGCCTTCAACTCCAGTGTACTTCTGTCTTGTAGACCTAGCCTTCTTGCGCTCAGCTCTAATGCGATCGACATCACTCAGGAGCTCAGCCAATTCCTTGGCTCTGTTGCGAACGTTGATTCCTTGATCCTTGCCATTCTGATCGATGAAATGGAATTGTCGAAGCATTTTGAGCAGGGTCAGATGGGATCGAGCATCGTCAATGACTCTTTCTGAACCGTTCTTGATCAAGAATTCCAAGAGCTGAAGCGCCTTGTAGATCTGTCGCCATTCCTCTGCTGCTTTTTCCGTGAATCGTTTGTAAATCATGGGCATAATCTCATTAAGAAGTTGACTATGTTCTCGTCAGATGGATCTTCTTGAGCACTTCGTTATGATACTCACTAGTTGTAAGTGCCATTGGCGATCTCCTGCATTGTCGTCGATGAAGCACCCCATGGTTCGTTATTCGTAGCTTCTCGGACCTTTTCAACATGTCAATTCGAAGATCTCTAGCATTTTACATGTAATATCGCCGACCTTTGCCTCCATTTCCGTATAATTCATAACAGCTGTGCACAACCGCATTAGTTCCCTGGCCTGTTGATCACTCATTGCGATGCAGGGGTTCCTACCATTTTGGACCTTTCGCACGCCAGCTTTCAGGTCATACAACGTCAAGTTGCTGACCTGTTCTTTGAGACTGTCGAGATTCATCTTGATGGCCTCAACACGAATTGGATATTTGGTTGTTGCGTGGGTTGCGCTGGCCTTTCAATGAGGATAACGCAGGAGGGCGGCCGCAATCGTGGGAGTAACACGGATTATGCCGGCAAGGTGGCCTCGTCGGGCTGGGTCACGTGAAAGCACAGGAAGGAAAGTCCATATTGAAAGCATACAGACTAATGAATTCTACATGATCAATGCTGCTCTGGAGTATATAAAAGCACATAAAGATCCAGTAATTTGTATTATTGTTTGTTTTTGTGAAGTGGTGATATTCATGTCCTCATGTTTCTCTTGTTTACTATCCCCCGTAAGTACAGAAGCATTGATCCTGAGCTCTCATAGGAAGACATCCCTGCACTATTTTGGTTCTCCGAGCTCCGTAACGAAAAAGCTTCCATCATCGAACAGAGACTCTAGCTCTACTTTGCTTTGAGTTCCCTTCATCATCATCCGTTGATCCTGATCCATCTCTCTTCTTAGCTCCTTCAATCAATCATCTTCGACTATCTGAAGTTCTTTGTTGAGCTTAATCATATCGAATACTTTCTCATATTCATCTGTGCAACAGCTACTTAAGGGTACGTTCAAGAATCCCAATTCCAATTCCATGAAGAAAAGAAAAAGAAAGGGAAAAAAAAGATCGGAAAGGCATTTCTCAGCACACTTTTCAGAGTTGAGGGCGAGCTTAAGCATGGTGCCACTCGTTTCTAAGGCTGTGCGTTGACTGGCTGCTGCCATGGAGACGAATTGGCCATTCGCCCACCCCTTCCATGAAACTCATGCATGAAGTGGTGTTATGCCAGTGGTCTGAGTGGACAAAGATTCTCTTTTGAGGTATTTCATGAGAAAGCCGTTGAGAGAGAAGAGTCTGAAGGCTGAGGCGTAGAGGAGGGCATGCATGTGGTTCGCTGAACTTCACTGAACAGACCGGGAGAGAGAGAGAGCGAGAGAGAGCGAGAGAGAGCGAGAGAATGAGTGAGAGAGTGAATGAGTGAGTGAATGAGTGAATGAGCGAACCAGCGAACCACAAGTTTGCCCCTCCTCCAGTCGCTCGCTCTCTTTCTCGCATACTCTGGGTGCACATCAAAGCATAGCCAGCCAGTACCTTACCTCAGTATCTATGAATAGAGGAGTTTCAGTCGGACAAGGGCTTTTCACTCATTGCCTAGGTACCCAATTGCAGGTACATTCCTTTGGGAAATGGACGAGAGGACCAAGAAGAATGAAAGGCCGAGAAACTAGGAGAAGCGTTGAGTCGAATGGCATGAAGGCCTCAATCTCGGGCGAGAAGGCATCCACATCACAATTATGGGCTTATTCGTTATTCGTTGCTCATGGCGAATGGTCAAGGTTGACGTTTGCTGGTTGAGTTGAGTTGAGTTGGGGAGCTCAAATCACTGACGTCGCTCCTCCGATCCGATTGCCAGTGCCAGTCCCTTACCCTCTCACTCTCCCTCCCCTCTCCCTCTCTCTCTCACTGCCACCTTATGAGCGAACAGCTCTCGTACCTACCAGTCCCCCCATATTCGTTTACTTACCCCCTTTAGGTTAGACCAAGCATCATCCTTCCAGCCCCACCAAACAACATGCTGCCCCTCACCTTTCGTTCTGCTTTTCGACCTGCCACCTCCACTTTCAAAACAATCAAACAATCAAGACAATTCCACGCTTCATCCGCAAACATGACTATCAAGTGGTAAGTTGTCGAGATTCCATCAGTATAATTGTCCTCAATGAAAGCTGTACTGACTTCTATCTCCCAGTTTCTTCGACTGCACCTGGGAGGGCCCAGTTCTCTCTCCTTCCGGTCAGCCAACCGGAAAGGTTGCTGGTGAGTGAAACCCATCTCATTTACACCCTGAATACTTTGTGGATTCTCAAATGTTCTGTCTTTGAGCTTCTCGAGCTCTGTCAACTTAGCACATTCATCGAGTTTCATCATAGCTTCTGATTAGCTTACTGGTGATACTCGATGAGAATTATGTGGCCATTTTGCCAATTGCACCTACCGCTCAGATGCGTCATAGACCTTGACTAATACTCAAATGCAGAGCAATCTGGCCGCATCAACTTCGATCTTTACGACGATGTTGTCCCAAAGACCGCCGAGAACTTCCGCGCTCTCTGCACTGGTGAGAAGGGTTTCGGATACGAGGGCTCTTCCTTCCACCGCATCATCCCACAGTTCATGCTCCAGGGAGGTGATTTCACCCGCGGTAACGTATGTAGAATCCATTCCTAGTAATAGAGAGCTCCTACTAACGTAATGCAGGGTACCGGTGGAAAGTCCATCTACGGTGAGAAGTTTGCCGATGAGAACTTCACCAAGAGACACGTTCGCCCAGGTCTTCTCTCCATGGCCAACGCTGGACCAAACACGTAAGATAAATCATTTAGGCAGTTCACAGAAGTCTATTCTAACAAATCTCACAGCAACGGTTCCCAGTTCTTCATCACCACCGTTGTCACCAGCTGGTTGGATGGCAAGCACGTCGTCTTCGGTGAGGTCGCTGATGCTGAGTCCTTGAACGTTGTCAAGGCTCTTGAGGCCACTGGATCCGGATCCGGCAAGGTCAACTACAACAAGAAGCCAACCATTGTCAAGTCTGGTGTCTTGTAAACAGATCATTCATGATGAAAATTTGGATGTATGTTGTGGCTAGAGCCAATCCTTGGATCTGGCATGGGGAAAAAGTTTAATGACCCGGTAGAAGCAATTTCATCTAAATTGAACTACTTATGAACTTGATAACACAGCCGTTGATGTTTTATGGTGATCTATGTGACTGATAAACGCCTTGTTTGTTTCCTAAGTCTCTATACATGGTATTCCTTTTAACTCCCAATTCCCAACCTCCAATCCTCGCTATGCAGATGAAAAGCAAATCTTTACCAGATGTTTAGATGTTAAGCCACTGCTTGAAGTACTCGCAGTTGCTTGGTCCAACAGGGCCACCTTCTTCACAAAGGTCAAACACTGGACATCTACCACATGGTGCCTCAGTCAACCCATTTCTTGGTCCCTCCTCAATTTCCATTGGAGATCTTCGAAGTGCCTTGTATGAAACACCTTCAGGACCCGAAATGATCTGCTCAACCTTATTGTCAAAGCACAAGACATTTAAGAGTACCTGAATATCCTCAGCCGTCAAAGTAGAAGAGGTGATCTTAGCGTTCTCCACGAACAATGTGAGCTCCTTCAACGTTGGGTATCCCTGATATCCTGGCGGCAGTGGCAGCAAGTTATCACCTCTGGCCTTCCTCTCAGCATCATCGCCACCCTCAATCTTGACCTTCCTATCCTTGCTACTTCTTGGTTTCCTCGCAGAACCCTTGCTCTGGTAGAAGCTCTTGCTCTTGATGTACCCATACAGCACCTGGCTAATCATTTCAACGAACTCTTCATCCAGCTCGCCGTCCGTGTACCATGGCCCACCAGTCGCCCGCTCGCTCGGCCGCAGGTCAGACTTGATGTACATCTTGCGTGTCGGGTGCTCCACGCTCTTCATGTCCGAGATCAGGTGCCGTGTCTCAAGCACCTTAAGTGCAGACCGGATCAGACTGTCGTGCAGGTTCGACTTCATCTTGATCGTCTTCGACCAGATTCCTTCGTGGCCCGCATCTTCGATCAGCGAGTACACCATCTCTTGCTCGTCCGTCAAGCTATAGTACCTATAACAAGCTATCAGCAAAGTCCCACACCTCAATGCCATCCCCAATCATTCAATCAAAAACCCCTCCCCCAACCTTGGAATCTCGCCATCTTCTGGCGTTGGAAACGTACTTCTTGGCATCTTCCTGTGACCGCGGCATCCATGCAATGTTTGCCCCGTCGTGCACCATCTTGAACAGCTTCTCGTCCACCAACGCCTGCGTCACCTTCAACAGGATCGTCGGGTCATTGCCCGGGATGATCCCCAAGTCCAACAGGTCATTCTGCCTGTACATTTGGCCGACCTCGTCCTTGCACATATCGTACAGGTCGGCCTTGAGGGCCTTGATGTCTGCCATCGTGTTGGTTGGTGAGCAAAATGCTCGATTATCTGGATTGTTTGATATGGAAAATTGTTCGTGACCTCGGTGAGGAGAGGGATTTTATGTGAGCGCGTCTGCTACGCTGTTGTGTTGCGCTATTTGGAATTTGTTGACCTCGAGGCTACGAAGTCAGTTTTTATGAGTCGCGATTTGCGCTTTCCAGTGGCATTATGCTCGCTTCTTTGGGCTTAGTTGACCTGACCGCTTTCCAATGATAGCCTCGAGGATGAGGTTCAGAGTGTGCTTTGGACTGATACACTTGAAGTTTATAATATATTGGTTATGAGCCTGTCGCCCTATGTAGAATGTATGGAATATGATTTAGTATCGCTTTTGATCTATGGGGGGATTTATTTTACAGATCCATCTTGTCATTTGAAATTGGAAAGAGGGGTACATGCATCTTTCTTCACCAAATCTCAATGACCACCACAAGTATGAAAATAGAGGCATATGAGCATATTACTTCAAACGCAAAGTAAGGTCGCAATTCCTGTAAAACAGGTATCTTCATAAGGCTCAGGCAGTTGAATCTCATACAGAGACTTAAAAGCAAGACTCTTGATAATTATTAGAATCCTTGGTCAGTGTTTCTCGGTGGTAAAATGGACAAGATCATGGTTGTTGACCCAAGGCATGTCTATCTACAACATGCTATGCTTCATGCGCCTTCGTCTACCTTCGTCTTGTTTACTCAATAACAACAAAGACCTTTCAATGATATATCCAGCAAAACAAAACCCCGAGTACATTTGATGCTTAGACTGAGAGTGTGATTTGAAAAGCATTGGTGCATCCTTGGCCTAATGAACAAGGTGACAAAGTGGAATGCTTTCTCGTCCTGCGTCAGGTACTTCAACATGACAAGGCTACAGTCACGTGGGCGGTGTGGTTTCGCGAGTGCTTGGCCGGTGCTTTTCCATGCGGAAATGCTGCCCGCGGATGATCGAAAGCTCCAGAATCCAGTAGTCATTGTGAAGAACAGCAAGCTCATGATCTTAAACTTCAACAATCCCAAACACCACAATTTTCTTTGACAGCAAATTTCTCCTAACGAATTTTATAATTTTATATTAAAACTCACTCACAATGGCGGACTCACTCAAAGCTGAGGGAAACAAGGCTATTGCCGAAAAGAACTTTGATTTGGCTGTGTAAGTTTCTCCGTAATAGCAGTTGTGCGACCAAAATCGGATGAGAACAACACACACAAAGAACTACAGCTAACAAAACTCTAGTGAGAAATTCACCGAGGCTATCGCTATCGAACCAGAGAACCACATCCTCTACTCAAACAGATCTGCAGCATACGCTTCCAAGAAGGATTACCAAAACGCACTTGAAGATGCTAACAAGGTCACCGAGATCAAGCCAGACTGGGCAAAGGGATGGGGTAGAAAGGGTGCTGCTATGCACGGTCTTGGAGATCTTCTTGGAGCGAACGATGCATACGAAGAGGGTTTGAAGCTTGACCCAAGCAACGCACAAAACAAGTCTGGACTCGCATCTGTAAAGCGTGCGATTGAGGCTGAGGCCAAGGCAGGTACGTATATCTGAAATTCTCAAATAGTGAACACAATTGGGAAACAAATTCCATATTTGTAGTTCTGGTATACCACAGAATCTTTTCATAATAATGCTAACATTTCTCAGATGGTGTCACAGGTGATCCAATGGGCGGACTCGGCGAGATGTTCAAGGATCCACAACTCGTCCAGAAGCTTGCCAACAACCCAAAGACTAGCAAGTTCCTTGCAGACCCATCCTTTATGGCAAAGTTACAACAAATCCAAAACAGCCCAGCGAACAGCCAGGATATCTTCAGCGACCCACGAATGCTACAAGTATTGGGTGTCTTGATGGGGGTTGACATGAACATGATGGGTGGGGATGAGGCACGTGAGAAGGGATTCGCTGGACCAAGTGAGGCCGAGGAGGATGTTCCAATGACAGATGCGCGCCCAGAAGCACCAAAGAAGGCGCCAGAGCCAGAGCCAGAACCAGAGCCAGAAGACACCGAGGCTGCAGATAAGAAGAAGGCTAAGGAGGAGGCCGATGCTGAGAAGGCTCTTGGTACTGCTGAGTACAAGAAGAGAAATTTCGACGCTGCTATTGCTCACTACAGCAAGGCCTGGGAATTGTACAAGGACATCACCTACCTTAACAACCTCGGTGCCGCAAAGTTTGAGAAGGGAGACTACGAGGGTGCTATTGAGGCATGCAAGAAGGCTGTCGAAGAGGGAAGAGAGATCTACGCAGACTTCAAGATGATCGCCAAGTCCTACGCTCGTATTGGTTCCTCTTACGAGAAAATGGGAGACCTTGATTCTGCCATTGAGAACTACAAGAAGTCTTTGACCGAGCACCGTACCCCAGACACCGTGAACAAGCTCCGTGTCGCAGAGAAGACCAAGATTGATAACGCAAAGGCAGCGTATATTGACCCAGTCAAGGCCGAGGAGGCACGTGAGGAAGGAAACAAGAAGTTCAAGGAGTCTGACTGGCCAGGAGCCGTCTTCGCCTACGGAGAGATGATTAAGCGCGCCCCAGAGGACCCAAGAGGTTACAGCAACCGTGCCGCGGCTTTCATTAAGCTTCTTGAGTTCCCAAGTGCTCTTGATGACTGTGACAAGGCCATCCAAAAGGACCCTAAGTTCATCAGAGCCTACATCAGAAAGGCACAGGCTTACTTCGGCATGCGCGATTACAGCAAGTGCTTAGATGCCTGCACTGAGGCCGCTGAGGTCGACACCAACAAGGCCAATGCCAGAGAAATTGAGCAGCAACAGCAGAAGGCTTTGGCTGCTATGTATAGTTCCCGCGAGAACGAGACAGAGGAGCAGACCAAGGAGAGAATCTCCAAGGACCCAGAGGTAAGTCACAGAGTTCCCTTAATGGAAATAGACGGCAGCTAACAGTTCAACAGATCCAAAGCATCATGCAAGATCCTGTCATGCAGTCCATCCTTCAACAAGCACAGAACGACCCAGCTGCTCTCCAAGAGCACATGAAGAACCCAACTATCAAGGCAAAGGTCCAGCGCCTCATTAGCGCTGGTGTCATCAGAGTTGGAAGATAATGACATTGATTGGCTGTTTGTCCAAATCGATACATGAGTGGGGTTTAATGACTGGAGTGAGCATTGGGCGTGTTACGATACTTTTTAGAAGTCTTGCTTAATTTTAGCGAATTCATCATTACATTGAAGAACTTGTGTGCACTGTGGTTACGTGTTTGAGATGTGAATTGTGTTTGTAAGGCTCTAGCCTACCATTGTCAAAGTACGTATAGATGATTCGATAAATTCACAGCACTGAGAAACTAGATTGCGTGTTTATTATTTGGGCTTCAGAAATCCCTCGTCCGCATGGCTCAGTCTAATGCGATAGTTAATTCCTTTCAGTTATTCAACTAGCTTCAATGACTCACTTGGCAGGAATATTTGGCCACCAAGTACACCTTTATGAGGGATTGCGTGGTGCCTGTAAGGAAGCATCGAGTTGGCTTACCTTTTTTTTTGTTTTTTCCCCCTTTATTTTCCGGACAAAAAGTTCCTTTATTCGATTCCTTAATTCGAAACGGCTGCTTCCAATTTTTCTTTGTTTCTTTTTCAGGACCTTTCTCCTTTTGACCTCAACCTAGCATCTGCTTTATCTAACAGCTCCCATCCCATTGTAAATTTCTCCGAAATTTTGTATCAATGTGCTAAGAGCTAAATAGCTGAGCAACAGATATCTCCCCTATCTCTAAAAAAATTCTAAGGCAGTTGTGATGACGATAATCAACTTGAATTGATGAAATTTTAAGAGAACCTATTGGCAATTCTAGATTTCACTTGCGGACTGCAATGCGAGGATTCTATTGTAACACATCTGGAATATGAAATAGGTTTCCTCTTTCTATCACTTCAAAAACCATATACTCAACTCTGCGTTTGATACTTTTGTACCTCTTAACCCGCATTTCACATATAACATATGGCTAAGCAAGGATTGATATTGTTTCTCAAAAGATCTAACCTCGTGTTAGCTTTATACTCACGAGCTATCAATAGCTCTATAATTCTTTTGCACAAGAGAACAGTTCAATCACTATATCACAGTTTGCTCCAGCATGACTTACATAGTTGGCTTGAAAAATACAAATGTAATAAAATTTAATAATAATATAATATATATTTATGGTTATATCCAAATAAAAGAATTGCAAACATATCCACTACTTCTCATCCACAATAACCTCCCGATGAGCCAAAGCCTCTTCTCTCCAGTTCCACATAATCGCCATAGCAGCACCAGGGCCTGCAGCAAGTGTAGTAGCAGCATAAGTACCAACAATCTTCCACCACGGAGCATTGAGCTTATTCGCGCGCTTGAGGTCACCAAAGTGAAGCATAACCCAGTAAGCACCAGCGCTGAAAGCGGCAATCTGGTCGAACTTCATAGCGCTAACCATGGTAGTGGTAATGGAAGCAGCAGCAGATGGGTTGGTCAGGCCAGTGAAGAGGGAGCGGAGGGTAGAGTCACGGCTAGAGATGTTGGCATAGAGGTAAGCAGCGGCCGAGATGGCAGCTGTAGCACGGTATGCGAGGCGAAGGTAAGGCATATCAGCTTGTGGGTTAGTTATACGGACAGTGGAGGTGGTGTCAGTGACGGCGTGGTTGGCGAGCAGGCGGTGCGCAATGCTCAAGTAGATAGGGAAGGGCTGCCAGAAGAAACCGTTGATCCATTGGCGAGTGGCAAGGCCTGGGGCAGCGAACATAGCAATGGATGGGAGAACGTAAGCGCCTACGATGGCTGGCAAAACCGTCTTAGCGTAGTTCATCTGCGTAAGGCGGTTGTCGGCTGCATGGTATTTCTCCTGTGGACATTGGAGGTAGTGTAGGAAGAAATAGATAGGTGCGGCGTAGCCGATTCCCTTGAGTTGGGAAAAGAGACCGAATACGGTTGGCAGCAGGTGAGCTGCTGTAACGAAGTTTCCTCGTCGGAGACTCTCGATGGTGAAGATTGTTTGCAGAGGAACGAAGTCAGCTAGGAAGGTAATCATTTGCGTTCTGTGAGCGGCATCGAAGCCTCCAAGCGCAGGTGTGAATGCTGTCACATATGTTGTCAAGAGCTTGTCCAGCCATGAAATTCCGTAGTACTTGGTGACGGCCATTCCAGACTCAGCACCAAGTTTTGCCAGAGGCAACATTTGTGCAATAGCTGGGCCCATTGTCTTGCTGCATCCATATGCAATGCCCAATAGTGGCAGTGCGTACAACGCTCTCCACAAACGACTCTCGTGCTTTCCTACACCCATCTCTGGGTTCCATGGCATGGTGGCCCGTTTAGCCCGCGGTGGGTTTGGCACGCAGTGTAAAGTCTCTGCGCCAACCAGTGCGTCACAGGTTGCGTCAGCCAGGAAGTCTCCAAGATTTGGGATAACGTAAAGTCCCATGATGGTATCTGGAATGGTAGCCAGAGCTTCAATACGGGTCAACTCGTTGGCCGCCTTGCATGTGGAGTTTGCACGGAAGTTTCTGTTAGAGTGAAATTCTGCGAGAGCTTTCTCAATTGCGCCGAAAGTTGGAACTTCGTTGGCAATCTTTTCTAAGCTGTTTGCAAGAGCAGCTGCACTCTCCATAGCGGCATTGCCTCCAGCTCCCATGTTTGGAGTCATCTATAAAGAATTAGCATGGTGTATTTCAAAGCCTCTGCACAGGAGTCTTACCTTGTGAATCGAGTCGCCCAAGCAGACGAATCGATCATGTGTCCAGTGATCGTTCACTGACTCTTCAAGAGGAAGGAAGGCCGTGTGTATACGCTTCTCCCAGACCTTATTAAATTTGATTTTGTCTGTGACAGTCATGTCCAAGAAGCTCTGAATATGATCATCCTCATCACCCTTCTTGTACTTTGGGATATCATCTCCCCAAACACGAGCTGGGAGCTTGGAGAAGACGAAAAAGTAACAACGACCGTTCTTACCAACAATGGTCAAGTTAGATTGGTGCTTGCTGTAGCAGCGATGAAGGTCTCCAGGAACCAGACCTTCAACAGGATCAGCGATACCAAATACAGCATTGTATTCGCAAGAAATGCCTGCTTTATCCTTGGCAGAGAGTCCTGGCGTGATAGTATCCATATGCTTTTGCATGATATTTCTTACTGAACTATGAATTCCGTCGGCACCGACGACGATATCTCCCTCGTAAGAAGATCCGTCTCTGCAAAAAACTACAGCGCCATCCTGGGAAGTCTTGACATCAACAACATGCTTTCCAGCAAGGACCTTGCTCTTGTCTGGTAAATGCTCATACATGACTTGCAATACAACCTGTCGGTCGATGAAAGCAATAGGGTAACCATTTCTACATGGCGAAGAAAAAATCAGTTTAAGCATCGTATGATTTCAAGAGATTACAAACCGTTGTTGAAGAAGTCTTGGATAATCAGAAGCCGTAAGCAGATTTCCAGCTGCATCCCATGTGCTGGACTGTCCTAAAGGCTCAACGAGGTCGAAGATATCGTCAAAGCATCCAAGCTGATCAAGAATTCTTGCACCGTTAGGTAAGATACCAATGGAAGCACCAACTTGTGGTGCAATAGCACGATATCCTTCCAAAATCAGATAGTCAATACCCAAATGATCCAAGCAGTGGGCAAGCGTAAGGCCAGCAATAGAGCCACCCGCGATAATGACCCTGAGCTTGCGCTCTGGGTTGAAGGAATTAGACATCTTGAAGAGATTGATATGACGAAGTGTCGAATGCAAGGCAACGTAAAATCGTGCTGTAAGAAGAGAAGCTTAATAAAAGAAGCAAAAATAAAACCTGGAAAGCAGGCAAGCAATCAAGGAAAATAACGTGGCGGCAGCTACAAACTCGATGAACCTGGGTCGACGAACCTGGGTCGATGTGTTGAAACGAGGGGAAGAAAGTCAAAAGTCAAAGAAATTAATATGTAGGTATATGGAGCATTAGATGACATCCTGAACACAGTCGTTTGCAAGGGTCACAGTGAAAGAGAGAATGATAAACGCATAGGGGTTCTGTAGTAGACATCGTAGGGATGAGTATTCTCTTGGAAGCACTTCCCGTACCGACGACCCTCAAAAAAGAGCTTGGCGCTTGTCGTGGGAGAAGACATTATATTTACAGCAGACATCTCAGAGCTTTAGATTGGACCTGCGACCAATTCTGTACGTACATATACGCAGTAATTCATACGACTGCAAATGCTGTAAATATCACACCCCGCTCTCCATCCCATCTGGTATATATGGTGCTGATCTAGGGGAAATAGCTAGAGACAGCAAGGCCATAGGGAATGTTGAGGCGGTTCCAAGTGAGAATCGTGAAGAACAGTCTCATAAAAGTGGAGGACATGCTCTTGCAACCCTGGTATACATAACACTTCATGATGCGACGTTGGTACCGCCAAAAGCCGTGCTTGTCTTACGAGTTCTGAGAGCTCGAAGCATGCTAGAGAACCTTATTTCTCTTCCTATTGGGCTCTGTCCGCGGCGACGGAGAGATTGATATAGTCTCGCAGGGTCCATTGATGGGGAATGGGGCATGTCTCAAGCCCGCCAATGACGCTGCTTGACAGAACATTGCGTACTTTACTTCACGTGCTAACACATATGCCATGTTTGCAATTTGGACTAACTTACATATGTACATACATGTCAAGCTGTCAAGATATTCATAGTGTCTATGAAAAGTGGTTTGTGTAGCGAAGTGTGGATCTGGGCATTGCCGAAGGAGAGCCGGTGTATGAACGAGGCTCTCTGTGTAATAGCTCTCATCTGTCAAAAGTCGGATCTAGCATCTAGCGTAGCAAGGACAGCCCGATATGTACGTGAGCGAAGGATTTCAAGCTGGCGATAATGCCTTGAATATTTAGAATTCGAAACCTTTAATGACTCTTTGGCTATCCTTTCAAAGACATTCTGCTTTCAAAAATTGGGGAGGTAAATTTCAGCGAGGCGAGAACTTCGGCAAATCAATCCACTTTATCACAGTGTGTAGAAAGTGCCGTGCGCCCACCGCCGTCAAACGCCCAAAGTAAAATGTGCCGATCATTTTCCAAATGTTCTTCTGTTAGTCTTATTATGCATCTACATGCGACAATTTAAAGAACTGGACAACAGTAATGAAGCCCCAGTGCACGAGCAGTAGGCGCGGGATACTATTAAGTACCTCTGTACCTCTGTACTCCGTAAAGGATGTGTGTAGATGGATATATCGCACTTGGCATTGGGACTATTGCGCCCGGTGCGACGATTCGACGCTCATCTCCCTGCCAGATGGCCGTCGTTAGAAAAAAGTTTAAAATGCTCAAGCAGTCTGTTCTCTCAAAGGAAGTATAGGGGCCCTCCGTTATTCTCCACCAATGGTGTTGGGATTGATGATATGCCGGACGAGCATTGCTTGCACGGCAGTACAGCGTATATCGTATTAATGTGAACTTGGGTACACAGTACGTACATAATGTCTCGACGTCAAATGACACTTGCCTGCTTCATCCACAGAGAACGTGGAATGAACAAATTGAGTTAGTGAAGATGGGGATAGGAGTTTGCTTCGTCCTTGTCATTCTAGTGGGAGTGAGTTCGTTAGCCAACGGGGGAAGCGTTTCGTCGCCTACGGCCCGACGCTCTTTAAGATAGATTTACCAGATTCACAAACCAGATTTACATAGTAGATTTACATACTAGATTCCTTAGTCACCCTTGGGCTCGCCACGGCCCCCCCGACACTCTTTCGAGCGTAGGATCTACGCAGTACGCACTGCACAATACGTCGCAGAAGTATCTTCTCCAAGCGTGTTGCATTAAGCAATCCCAAAAATGCTATGTCTTCGAGGCCCGTGAAGTACAAGCAAGATGGAAAAGTCTAATCTACCTTGGAGATGAGTGCTTCTCGAATCAGCATCGAAGCCTGTCTTGGGTTTCCCAGTAACCTCAAACCCGGAATACTCTCCACCTTCGTGGGTTTACACATCCTCATGGTTTGTCGTCTTGCTTTGACGTCTTGCTTCTGCTTCTTTTGCTTCTTAACTTTCTTCTATTTTTCCTATTTTCCTTTTCTCCTACCCTTACAACCCGAAGATAATCCCAATCAACAGTTACCGAAAGCAGCAACACAATCTCTATTTCATATAATATATCGATGGTTCCGTGACAAGCCTTTCATTAATAATCTAGCTCCAACCTCGATGACCACTATCTCTTAGTCTCTTTGCACTTTTCGACATTCGACAGCTCTCTTTTGTTTTGCTTTTGTTCTTTTTTGTACACAATGAAGCTCTTGAGCTATGTCTCCCTCGGCCTTTCGGTCCTCTCATTAGCAGTCAGCGCCGAGAAAGGTCTCGACAAGGCGAATTTCCCTTCATGTTCAGTAAGGGCTCTCGCAACTCTCTTGAACCATTGAAGCTTACAACTTGCAGTTGGAATGTTGGCAGACGGAGCTGGCAGAGCTAGGTTGCTCTAGTACCGACACAGATTGCAGCTGTACATCCGCCTTGAAGACTACTGTTGTCACTTGTGCCGCTGCATCTTCCTCGCCATGCAACGTGACCGAGACTTTCCGGACCATGGGCATTGTAGACGAGTACTGCGGCGTGAATGTTGCGACCTATAAGCAGAGGAAGGTTCAATTGACTGTTTGGATAGCACTGCCCATAACATTGATCTTTGTCGCTCTACGTTTCTATTCGCGGGCCACCCTCGATACTTCTATAGGCATTGACGACTGGTTGATCCTCATCTCGACGTGTCTGCTGTGCGTTGTCTGCTCCACGGTGCTAACGATGGCCGGGAAGGGATTTGGGCGGCATACATACTATTTGTCAGCGGATGCAATGACGAGTATTTTGATGGTAAGATATTTTCCATAAGTCAGTGTGCTGTGGTTGACTGAAAGCGCAGTTCTTTTATATCGGTGAATCCGTTTATATCGGCTCCATTACCTTCACCAAACTCTCACTCCTTTTCTTCTTCCGTCGCCTCTTTCCCAGTAACGCCATGAATAAAGTAACCATACTTCTCATGGTCTTTGTAGTTCTCGGCAACATAATTGTCGTCTCCACGCTGATCTTTCAATGTGTATGTTCCCCTTTCCTCCCACCCCAATATAAGTTCTAACATACATCAGGTACCTGTAAAAGGTGTTTGGATCAACTGGAAATATGCCACACCACCAGTCAAATGCCTCAATCAGTTCGCGGCAGTTATTTCTGCCGCCATAGTCAGTATCCTGCACGACATTGTTATCCTCGCAACTCCACTGCCAATCTTGTGGTCATTGAACCTCACCATCGCCAAGAAACTCAACTTGCTCGCCATGTTCTCTGTCGGCATATTCGTTGTCATCTGTAGTCTTATCCGCGTTCCCACCCTTCTCGGTCTCGAAACAACCGCCGATCCTTCTTGTAAGCCAAACTTTTACCTCCCCCTTCGCCACTTCGCCTCCTCATGAGGTTGTCCACCGAAATCAAACTAACACATCTCAGGGGACGAAGCTGGCATAGCAGTCTGGACCATCCTTGAAATCACCGTCGGTATAATCTGCGCCTGCCTACCCGCAACTCGCTCCCTCTTCTCGAGCATATTTCCAACCTTCAAGATGTCATTAATCTCCAAATCGGCCGATAGCAATATGGGCTCCGCGTACGCACTTCAATCCAAACAAAAGCGCTCTCAGATCCGCCGCATCGACAGCCAGGCCAGCTTTTTCGAACTGACTGACGGAGAAGGAAGAAAGAGTAATTCCGAGACGAATGTGCAGGAAGACAGCCTATATAAGGCTGGAAGCACAGAGTATAAGGAAGAACGAACATTCCAGGATTCACTACGACCAAAGAAGGAAGGGAATGTGATGAGTCGAGTTGCTGCAGGGAATGGTGGTATCATTGTTACGGAAGAGGTCGTGTACTCATCAAGTAGCTCGGACGACAAGAATGGGCAGTTCCTTCAGAAAACAATGCGAGAAAGCAAAGACGGGCATATAATGAGTCAGATTACGGTTGGGAAGAATGGAGGATGTCAAGGGAAGGAGGGTGGCATTATTATTACAAGGAGCGTTGAGCAAATCAGTCGGAATGGCGAATAATTTGCGTTTTTTTGGGCCACATTGCGCTCGGCGTAAGAGGGAAGCGGGATGTTTTGGTATACATCTTTTGTTAAGGGTTGTGTGCAATGGGTTTTTAGATTTCTTTTGTTAATTTCTAGCTGTCATTACGATACCATGGGTTCTTGCATAAGTTTCAATAATTAAATTTATACCCAATACTTAAATCCACTCCCTTACGATTGCATTGAATAAGTGCGAGTTTTAGCCCCCTGAATAGGGGCTTGTAGTAAATTCAGACGATACCCATATGTCAGTTCAAGGACCTTCAAATCTTAACGTCCAGCGTCGTTATATTCTAGCGCTCTCAAACATAAAATATCTAACGAATATATGACATTAATTCTCCCATTATACGTGCTATCATTTCTTCACATCCTTCCCATCGTACGGCGCAAACTTCGATTTCATCCTCAGTCTCTCTCCATATCTAATGAACATGAACGGCACAATAATTAAGCCAGTCGCGATGCCACCCAGAATAGACACAGCTCTTCCAACGCCAAGGTTATGAAACATCGGCTTCGCGACCAATGGAAACCCAGCCGCAAGCAAACTTCGTAAGAAGGTGTTAGCTGAGACTGCCGACGCAGCATATAGGCCGTAAGTGTCAACGAGGGTATTGATACACTGATTGAATATGATATTGAATCCACACCCGATCAGAACAGCTGCGGCAATAGGACTCCAGACACTGATACCAGGATCTGCAGTCCAACCGAACCAAAACAAACCAATGGCAAAAATAAAGCCGCCCAGCGTGACAGGTAACATACGAGCTTCGGGGACCGGAACACCGCCTCGTGCCTCGGAGATGCGACGGTATCGCGGTTGATTAGCGAGGTTGATTGTAGAAGCTATGAGAACGCCGACGAAGAGACCGAGGAAGGGAAGCGAGCCGGTCACAAGACTCATACCGCGGTTCTCCCGGAAGACTATGGGGAAAACCTCGAGGGTGAGGTAAAGGAGAGCATAGACAAAGGAGGCGTACAGCGCAATGGAGGTAACCATAGGCTCCGTGATGAGCATGTAAATCGGACGGGTAAAGTGCTTTGTAACGACAGTTTTGAAGTCGAGTTTCATTGCTTCGTGAGGATGGTGGTAGGAGTCATTACCTGTTTCTTTGCGGAGACGTTGGGCTTTGCGTTTTAGGAGGACGGGAGAGTAGAGCTCGGGGAGTGCTACCAATGTAAGGCCAGCTATTGCGAAGGCCCATATGGCTTCAATATATTCAGTCCAGCGCCAGCCTAGGTGAGGGTTGATGATCAAGGCCGAACCAATGATAGGACCAATCGTAGGCCCTCCAATGACAGCTATACTATACAGTATGGTTGCTGCACCGCGAGCTTGTGGGAGGTAAATGTCTCCAAGAGCAGCGGACACGTTAGAAACAGGGGACGACCCAAATATTCCTGCAAAAAATCTTGTAACAAATACAGATGCGATATTGGTGCTGGTAGCTGTGCCTATGGAGAAAAGACCCAAGATAAACACCGCGGGTATAATTCCCCACCGTCTTCCCCAGATCTCAGAGATGGGGGCCCACATAAGTGGTCCGAAAGCGAATCCCAGGCTACATCGATAAGTCAGTTATGTATCAAGTAGTTATATGTAGGAAAACTTACATGTACAACGAGACGTTGAGGACTACGACTTCCGTACTCACGTGGAAATGTTCAGATATCACATCTGCAGCAGGAGAAATAATACTCGAGCCCATACTGGCACTCAATGCCAACATGCCTAACTGAAAAGTAATCCATATTTTGTATTTGCTTGACCAATTCCTTGGGTTTTCAGGGTCGGTATCGGAATCCCAATCAACAAGAAAGGGATCTTTGTCGGAGCTCAGCTCCTCTTTCGATTCAAGAACAGCCTCTTCATCCCGCAGCGTTGGCGTCTGCGAGGTTTCTATCATCTCCACCAACACAAGTCTAAAAAGTCCTTAAATCACTGCAAATTCTTTTTCGTAGCACTGCTCATATTAATGACCCGGCTCTTGAGTTTTGATGTGTTCGCACGTGATGGGTAGATTGCTGGGGTAAAATGCGGGGAAGCAATTGGAGATGAGATAACGGAGTCTTGAGTACCTCAATGACTGTACAGCAGCTCAACGGCTAGTTTTAAATGAAATAAAAACTGTTTTCGACGGGGAAAAAAATAGTTAGGGTACTTGTACCTAGACCTATCTTTTAAATTTCCTTGGCAGGGGAGGGTGGGCCACTTATATATCTGTTGATCTTGAAAGCCCGGGATCCGGCGACGCATATTGACGGGAACTATTTCCGGTAGGGGAATATGCGGCTCTTGCCACACAAAAGCTTCATCTATACCTTCATTTAGTTAGCTTAGACTGGGGGCCTTCTCCGCAATCGCAGGCTCTATCTGTCGTTGTTTTTTAGTGCTTGGTGCCACAAGCAGAACGGTGAGGAGATACAGTAACTGGATACGAAAGGGGACCTGGGACGGATAAACGGCCTGAGGGTTTAATGCTAGGTAGGGGGATGTCGTGGATATTGGGGTTAATGACGGGAACGAAGTCGACTCAGGCCCGCACGTTTCGTTATATCCGCAATTCCCGCAAAGATCACGTGCTGATTTAAAAGAATGGCTCACCTCACTTCGTTTTATCATGGCCTTTGAGGGTTCAATATGATGACTAGTGATCTTGATATCAATCGAGTCTCTTTTGGAGCAGCTGAGGTGCAAGTTCTAAGATATACCTTGTGCTAGCTAACCTAGACTTGCTTTTCTTGTCCTTGTTGGATGAAAGCCATGGGTTAACTTATTAGTCTTTGATCATTGAATGTTCTGTAATAAATGAGAACCTCCAGATACCTCAGCCTGGCATCAATGATTGAACTGTATTTATTATAATAGGATAATAAATCAACTATTTATAAGAAGTAGGCTACTTAGTGAATGGTAGGGATAAGTGTGTGTATTATTAAGCGTTTATTGATACTTTAGCTGTTACGATTAGCAGAGCATATACCAATAACTCGCTATTATATCGAAAGACTCTTCTGACAAGATCTACAAGCTAATTGCGAGGAAGCCTGGATATATTATTTGATTAAGTTGATGTAATAGATACTTTTGATAAAGCGACACCATGATCAAGTGAATTATATTAGATATTGGGTAGGAAGAAAATGAACAGTAACCCAAAGTCTTCAATGTTATGGGATTGTATAGTGGCCAAAGTATGCATATATTAAAAGATAAGGATACATGCGTTATGGATAATTCAAAAGGGTCACAAGGCAGGTTGAGAATATACTAGAGTTGAAATAAGGTATTGTGGAGGAGGCTGGGATCCTAGAGAGTGGCACTTATGTTTTTGAATAAACCGACTACAAGTACCTTCTCCGATAGCTTCAATAGCTTACTTAGCAGGAACCTTTGGCCACGAAGTGCGCCTTTATTAGGGATTGCGTGATGCCGGTGAGGATGCGTCGGGCTGGCTTACTTTTTTCTTTTGGCTACCAAAAGCTTCCTAGTCGGATTCCCATATATGAAATCTTTTATATTTTTTTTGATACTTGCTACACATCAGTTAGTTTGTAGCATATGGGTATAAAAAGACAAGTTGGATCATATGAAAAGCCATTCTCCAAAGATCTTATAGACTATTTAATTATCAAACTCAGTCCAAACACCGTGTAAGCATGATACTTTTAGCCAATGTACAAGCAGCTTAAAATTCCCGAAGGCTCTCCTGCTATGTAATCTAAATAGATATATAGATATGGCAAAAAAGGAGCCACACTACAGCAAAGCAGGTTATTTTCCACAACTCCTTTATTTACATTGTCTTAGAAATGTATATTTGCAACTGCTTTCCCGCATCCCAAATTATTGCAACGCCATCTTCGCAGTTTCCCTTTTTAAAGGCTGGCATAAATAGTAAACATCATGAGCGCCAAAACGGAGAATACAGCGGAACCGAGACCCGATAAAATTAATAAGAGCATGTCGCGGTCATTTTTACTAAACCGATAGCTAGCGTTGAAGAACGAAGCTGCGTTTAATGTAGCAGTAAATGCGAAGATCCCTGTACAGGACATTAGTTAATTCACCAAGGTTAAGATCGAATCTTCTTACCAATACGATCTCTCATATCATCGACGACTTCGAATTTCATGAGCCATATGACGGAAAGAGCAACAGTAATTGCCATAAGACCTGTATCCCGTTAGCATTCTGTCAACAAGAGTCACTTCATTAGCTGTCATGCACGAGAAACATACCAACGCAGCGCTTGAACTCAGATGATCGTCTCCATTGCTGATGCTCTTCCACGAGTCGCTTCTCATTGTCCTTCTTAACAGCTCTAAACAGTCTTGGGCCCAAATCCTCTCCGAAGTTCACAACGAACAACTCCTCCTTGGGATCGCGTAGCTCATCTCCTACGCCGTATTTCCAGTTCTCAACAAGGGTTTCCGCGGTACTTTCAGGGACTTCGTGACGCTCGACAAGAATACGCGCGAGATAGGCGCGCACGATGCTTGGTGGGGCATCCGGATGTGGTAGGGAGGACGCCATTGTATATGGGTTTGACTTCTCAGTGGTGTACGTGCTGGGCATAATGATATTTGAAATTGCACTAGTTACCGAGGATATTGTGAGGTCTTTATATTTCGAAGGCTTTTTTTCGATCTACAGGATGTATGCAGGCTTTCTTTGTAGAAAGATGGATGCCTTGTGTTTGTTTGTAATTATTGCAGGTCACATCCCTGCACAGCTTTACGTACATTTCCTTTTTCGAGTTGAATGACGCTGATTTTTATCGTGAGTCGTAAAGCTACGTCGTACTACGTAGGATCGCGGAACTACGGCAAAGTCCTGCGCCACAACTCGTCTGCAAGGGACCCACAACAGTTAGTAGTAGCCTCTGAGCCTCATCCGTAGTACTTTGTACATTAATACATTGTACAATATAATACGAGTAGGATTGTCGCTTGCCAAGGCAAGCGGTATATTAGAGGAGCTTTTCGTGGTCTCATTGTAGAGTCTATAGTCCTCTGGGCTGCGTCCTTCGGAACAGACGCTGAGCCCGGGCTATGGTGCAGTTGGGAGTGCTCTGATTGGTGCCTTTTTAGGAGGCTCACAGTCAATCATATAAGGTTCTCGACAGTCTTACAATATTATATAGATTTGATATATTATTATATACTTATATCGGGATCTTAGCAATCTTAGGAATTAATAATCGTTGCATCTAGTGTTATTAGTCCTCAACCTTGATTTTATTGCTAAGTACGAAGAACGACAAGATCTTACTTGTCAGAGAACGTTACGCTACTGTTCCTACATAAGCTAATCACTAGGGACATTTATAGCTCATAAGCGTTGCTAGTAGCAAGAATTCCTTCCTTCCATATTAAAAACCTAGAAAACATATCGTGCATTCTGCCTTGCACGTACTACCCTCCGGTAAATAGAGTACATTTGAAAAGGTCCACAGCAAGCTATAGAATTTAAATTCCAAGATTCACCATCTTCCAAAGACTGCTCAAGAAAATTATTCATGAAGGTAGGACTACCAGCCTTGAGTAGGCCCCGGATAGCAAAAAATATGTATAGATAATCATTATCATTACTCTTCTACATCTAACAGTATCATTCCAGCTGATATGAACGCTTTGCCATCTGTCTATCGAACGCCGTAGCCCAAAATCTTTAGTACAAACATTTCGTAGCACATCAGCAACAGCCTCCTCTTCTCCTTCGATTCCCACTGATGGCAAATACCTCCTCCCATTCTCTCATTCCCCAGTTGCCTCCGCCCCCTGCTCTACTTCTTGGTTTTCGTCGTCTCGGTCGTCCGTCATCAGCTGTCATGCCACTCTTAACACTTCCTCCATCATCCCAACTCATATCTCCATATTGGATACCGCTCTGCGGGTCATCAGGATCGATCTCTCCAAGTTCGATTTTCGTCAATATCATTCTTGCCAATCGCCCAAAAATCTCTTCGACATTCTCTCCGCTGAGTGCTGACACTTCCACCGCCACAGGAATCTGGTTATCGCTTGCCCATCTCGATGCCTCCTCTACGGAGACTTCTCTGCCGTCGGGTGCAATCGAAGCCTTCAGCTGCGACCCAAGTCCCATGGTCGTCGAGTTAACTGATCCTTGTCCACCCCAGGGAAACGCACTTCCCCTGCTAGAAACACTACTAGGCGTTGGAGGCGGTAAACTGGAATCAATCAAGCTCTGAGTTCCATTTGCTAGATCCGCCTTGTTCCCAACTAATAGCATCGTTAAGTTCGGGCTTGCCAGCGCCCTCGCATCGTTTAAAAATGTAGGTAGACTTGAAAATGTATTGTGACTCGCAATATCGTATACCATAATGGCACCAGCAGCACCGCGATAATAGGATCTCGAGACAGAGCGAAATCGTTCTGTACCGGCTGTATCCCACAGCTGAAGTTTGATACGTTTTCGACGAGCACCCGTGCCCACGCGAATAACTTTGGAAGCGAATTCAACACCGATAGTCTGCGAAGATAACGAACGGAATTCATCTTTCATGAAGCGATGGAGAATGCACGACCTGTTTACCCATCAGATTAACTTCTTTCATCCACAAAGTGCATTAGGAATGGGCGATATACTTTCCACTTCCACTGGGCCCTAAAAGAATTACCTTGGCAAGATAATCATACATGCTTCCCAACTCCTATTAAATATTAACATTATGACGTTGCTTGAGCAAGAGTGGATATACCTGGTCCCGCACCACAGTGCCGCTGGAATCATCGCTCGCTGTTGATAAGCGCCTTTGTCGTACCATGTTTGCGATGTTGAAGCGCAAGTTGGCGGTGAATGTCGTTGTCGTCCAGTCGACTGAGACCTGTTGTGACAACAAAGGTCCCTTATCTTTATCAGCGTTTGGCGCTAAATTGCTGACGCTACTCCGAATTTAGATTTCTGGAGAGCCGAGGCTGTAGTGCGTGCACGTAGCCTTGCTGCTGATTTCCTGGGGTAATCTACGTAATTTCTACTGTGCTTACTATACAACAGAAAAATCGATATTCGTGTTCATTGTGTATACCAAAATGAAGATCGAAGGTAGAACGTTTATCATTTCTGGAGGGTAAGTTTGATATCGTAGTTGATTTAATATGGCTCCTCTGATTGGTTTACAGAGCTTCTGGCTTAGGTCGGTCTTGTGTAGTTGACATCTGCAAACGTGGAGGCTATGCAGCTATTCTCGACCTCAACGAAGAATCTGGCCTGGAAGTTGTCCAGGAACTCGGAAACTCTGTAAAGTTCTTCCAAGCAGATGTCACCTCCACAGAGAGCATCGAAAAAGCTGTCAAGGGAGCTTTGGGATGGGTAAAGGAAACTGGCAAAGAAATCGGAGGAGTCATCGCGGCTGCTGGTGTTTCCACTCCCGCCAAGGTATAATAAAATTATTGCGAGTCGGATTTATAGAATTTACACAGAGCTAACTATATTAGATCATTGACCGTGATGGAAACCCTTTCGATATGTCCGACTTTGACTTTGTAATGAATGTCAATGTTCGAGGAACAATCGACCTCATTCGCCAAGTCCTCCCGCACCTATCAAAAGTCACTCCTTCATCGCCAGACAATGAACGTGGAGTCCTGGTGCTTGTTTCCTCCTCTGCTGCATTTGATGGTCAACCAGGCCAAGTATCATATTCAGCGTCTAAAGGTGCCATCGCCTCCCTTACACTACCACTCACAAGAGATCTGGCAAGATATGGCATTAGAGTGGTTACGATCGCCCCAAGTTTGTTTGACAGTCGAATGACAGCGATGATGAGCGATAAAGTAAGAAGTAGCTTGAAAAGGGTCATGGAGTTCCCAGTGAGAGCTGGAAAAGGAGAGGAGTTTTCAAGCTTGGTTATCCAGGGCATTGAGAATGTGATGCTTAATGGAACTGTTATCAGATTGGATGGAGGAATGAGAATGCCGAGTAAGATGTGAGGTTAAAGTATTTGTATGTTAGTAGTGTTTTGAAAATGAACATGGATGTTTGTAAAAGAGATTTTTATATCCGTGCCATTATTCTCCACATTAAATCCTTATGATCATACGTTCAGAGACCAGGTGGATGATCTTACCATGTCCTTTGTTTTTAAAACCAAATCAGGGAATGGCAAGGTCCACGTGGCATAGAGAGCAGGACATGGATTAGTTCTGCCAAGTATAGGCAGCAGAGGTCATCCAAAGATATCCAGTCTTTGATATTATTTGAGAGTATCATGGCACAGATGTAAAGTACCGTAGTATTTGCTGCCCAAGTTTGCCTAACCAGCTGTGTGACTAAACAATATCAACTCAAAAACTCGGCACTTGGCTGTAGCGCATGACGGAGAGTTGCAGATGAGCCTTAGACTCTAGTTCCCAGATTGTACCATAAATCTGTAAGCAATCATAGAAACAAACAGATCAATGTCGGTCTAATTTCATTGTAAGCCAGACTAGTTTGTGGTATGCAAGGTGGAGATTGCCGGAGGTTGAGCGATTTCTCATCAAATCACTCCATCATATCCTTGAGATAACATGACTCATGTATGACACGTAGCCAAGAAAGCATCTCGATATTTATGAGCTGTTTTGGTCACATAATTGGGGGGATTGTTAACTGGTTACTGATACCATACATAACGAAATTACAAGATGTTTCAAATAGGGTTTCGCATGAGGGCTGCCTTAAAACATCATTTTCATATTCATGTCTCTAATGCAAGCAGATCTCAACTGTCCAACTGAATTTACATGTAAGCCAACCAAATATTCCACACAAGCTCATAGACTCCACCGATCTCACCCTCCTTGAATAAATTCATCCGTTAATTCTCTTCTGCAAAGCCCCCAATTCTTTTGCTTTCTCCTTTCGTCGATCTTTGATTGATTTTGTTATGTTCTGAGAGAGGTGCTCGTTCACCGAGGATTGATCATAGATGAGTCTATCGAGAGTCATTGAATGAGGGTGCTTTGGCTTATCCCTGGAATCCAAGTAAGTCTCACTACTTGGGCTTTCATTGGAGTTGTACTGACTTTCGGTTAGTCTGAGAGTTCTTCTCATTCTTCTCGTTAGGACGATGTGCCATTATGAAGTGGACGTGGTGGACTACAGGAAAGGTTCGTTAATAAGTCTCTTGATTTTTTGGTAGTACACATACCTTGGCTTTCTTTTGGTTGATTCTTCCTGGTTTCTTTGAGGTTGCAAAGTACATTCTTGTCTCAATGTCTTCGTTGCTGTTACTTCTCGTCGCACATCAAGTTCCATTGCCATGTCCTTTTATACACTTGAGACAGTGCGGCGAGAACATGTGTTCTTGACATTTTGAACGCATGAGTGCCATATCGCAACTGCGCATTGGTGCTCGACGATGGTACTCGACTTTGCGGATTGCTGGACTGAGCTGGGTAATAAGGAATTGAGGTTTGCGCGGTATTGCGCGGTTGAAAAGTGGGAGCTATGCCATTTATCGCAGCTGTGCATCGCACATGCAAGGCAGTTCTTCCTGAGTTCCTCATCGAAAGGGTTTCAACTATGGTGTCAAATTATGATGCGACAGCATGGCGTCGCGCACTTGTGTTATGCGCAGTTGAGGTGTGCGCAACTGCGTGTACAACCCTTGTCCGTCGTATTCTCAGCCTTGTAAGTGGCAACGCGCAGCTGCGCTTGCAGCTCATAATGATACATCTTATAAATTCTCTTCGATGGAGTCGTCATAGTTCTATTTCAGATCTATGTATACAGTTCGGGCATTTGTCATTCAAGAGTGTTCTTTATAACAATATTCTGAGTATTGACCGCGACACGCAATCAACAACTTAGCTGGCAACTTCAATTTTTTTGATGGGTTCAAAACTATGTCAAGGTACGTGTCTGCTGCAAATGCAGATTCTCAGTAAATAGAGGAGAATCTAACGTTGTTTACTGTGTCGGTAGATATCCTCCAGATGATCCTCGTCAGAACCATAGAATTGGGCTAGATAACAGCTCAATTTTATTTCAACCGGACGAGATGGTTGTAGATACATATAGTGGAAGTCCTCCATATAGTGGAGCAAAGTCGTATGAGGTAGCCACCAATCTGTTTGGCAAATCGTCATCTTCAGAGATCTTAAAACCTGCAGAATATCGTGTATTCTCTTATGCGCTATGGATAGCTTTTCAACTATCATCAAAACCAAACAGTCCGTCGGTTCATTTGACTCCTCTCAGATCTACAATCCAGGATCTTGATATTTTCCAAAAGAATGTAGTTCAAGGTGAACCGTTCCATCCAAATTTCCAGAGAAGCAGCAAGATCCTGAGAGATTACCATGGAGACAGTTCTGGTTTTCAAGGACAATCGTTCCATTCAAATCTCCAGAGGATTAATAAGATCCAGAAAGATTACCACGGAGGTAACTTTGGTTCCCAAGGAGTTTTGCCTTCCCCAGAGACCACACTCTCGACAGCAAGTGAAATAAGCACACCAGATCATTCTTTTGAAAGCCTCGAAGATATTCAGCACATAACTACTAACAATGTTCCTCGACAAGAACACTCTGACAGAAACTTATCCACAGGGATTCCGATGGATTTTGTGAGTGAAGAAGGCTAGTGAATTTTCCCCCCATAACAACTCATGGAAAGATCTAATATTGAACAGCCTCTACAAACAACTGTACCTGCTCCTGTAGACGCAAAGTTGAAAAAACGATGCTACCCAGAAAACCAGCCTCTGTAACCGCATACACAAATCAGCAATCTAATGCATGGCCTGAAATCGCCAAACCGACCGAGTCCATTGGCAATAGTCCAAAGTCCCGCTCCTGCGAACTCAACTACGAATGTTTAGATGATCCCGAATATGATCTTGATACTCCTGACATGTGAGCTTTGGAAGCCTCTCAACCATTTACATTCGCCAAGCTGATCATTGCTATATCAGGTCAAAGAATGACTCAGAAGGTGAGAATATGAAGAACGAGACAGATACGCGAACTACAAGGTCACATTCTGTCAATTGTTGTCCACCGAGTCCTTCCAGTCCATCGAAACACAGCTCAACGGGGCATAGCTCTTCAAACCAATCCGGCAGTCATTCCAGCTCACGCAGCAACATCGACACTGTGACTTCAGAGGAGACGCAGGATGCGGCAGAGGACGAAAGCGAATCTGAATATCCCAGTGATTCTGAGGAGGAGGAATACGATGAAGAATCGGACGATGGAAATACGATTATGCGTTTTCAGATGATACCAGACAACGATGTTGCAATCTCCAATTTTGTACATGAGAATATGCTCACAGAGGACTTCCGGCTTCGAGAAGACTTCTCTAAAGTCTTCTTGGAGCCTTTGAAAGAATCCATTGTTGCTCGTGTCATGGAAGAGTTCTGGGCTATGTTTGGACCAGATGGGACAGCACCTGTCTTACAGGCCGCGGGATCAACAGACTCAAGATCTAACAATTCATCTGCACAAAGACCAGAATCCAGCAAAAGTCATAAGAGCTATTCATCAAACTCCGATGGCAAGAAGAAGCGACTCTCTGAAGATGACGGTGATGCTGGAGACTCGGATCATTTAGAGCACAAACGTCTCAAGATTGCAACGGAGTCCAATTCTAAGACGCCTCCTCGACTCTTGTTTGCTTGCCCTTTCAGAAAGCACTGTCCACAAAAATATAATATCCTTCATTGGGCCACATGTGCCAAGACTGGCCGAGACACAGTGTCTCATCTGAAGTAAGTTACTGTCACTCTAGGTCCCTGTACTTCTTGCAATATCATAGGTTAAAACTTACAGGGAACATTTACGTCGTACACATCGAGTATTTCGGTGCAAAAGATGCAAGATGATGTTCCGAGATGAAACAATGCTCGAACAGCATTCCGTTGACAATACCAGTTGCATGGTTATGTGGCAATGTAAGAAATGTCATGAGAAGTTTGCAAAGCAGACGCAGTATGATCAGCATTTGCAAAAGAATGAATGCAGGCCTGCTTCAGCTGAGGGCTGGACTGATGAACATGTGAAATTGTTTCAAACAAAAGGAAAACACTATGAGAGGCTTTTTGGCAAGAGCTATGGGAAGCAGAAGGAGGATGAGCGCTGGGTAACAATATATACGACATTGTTTCCAGAATCGAAAGTCCCAAGTCCTTGTAAGTAAACTGAAGCTTCTACTATTCGCATGATTAGTGCCAGAGTGCCACATCATTTGATGATGCGTACTGATATTATTTTAGATTTTGAAGACCCTCGTCAAGAGGAGATGGCACCCCCTTCTTTCAGCCCCATTACAGACTTTGAGGAGTTTCAACAACAAAGGCTTCCCATTATGGTTGAAAGCCTTGTTAGGAATAAAGTTGATCGGGAATTCCAGGATATCTCCGACCAACTACGACAAAGAGTTCTCGGAAGTATGGTTAGTATGGTGAAAGATTGTCAAGACACGCTCCTTCAGCAATATCAACAATATCGTCATATGATCGCAAGCGCTACAATATCAGGATCTCAAGAACCTATGACTGGAGCCAGACGTGGACATCAATCCACTGCTCGTCAGTTAGTACATACTTCAGAGTCCGGGAATCTTGCGCAAGTGCGTACTTCCATAGTGGCACCAGCCAGCTACCATCAACCCATCTCTCACGGGCAGCATACAGCTTCCATCTATGATGATTACTTCAATAACAGGACAAGTTCAAGCTTCGGACTAAGCCAGGAGAATCTAAACGCAGAAATGATAGGCAACAATAGAGTCAGGGCAAACTTTGGATTGAACCATGGGAATCCGAACGTGGACATGACAGACAACAATAGAATTAGGACAAATTTCGGATTAAGCCAGGGAAATCCAAACATGAACTCCACAGGCTACATGTCCGATGATATCGCTGAATTTATGACGGAAGACTCCAGAGCTAGCATGAACCAATCGATGATAGCAAATCAGGATACTGGCGGATTTGAAGTGGGTGGGGTATTTGAACAGACTGGCCAGGCCTGGTGGGAATTTGTTAATGAACCGGGGAACTAGAGAATTTGAGCAAATTCTACTATTCATGTCGAAGTGGAGGGATCGCCAGATTATGTATCTCATATGTTGATTGTTATTTCATTAAATAAGATCTTGGTGTCTCACGTAATCATATGGTCATAGTCTATTTTAAGGTCACAACTTATCAATTTGCCTTAAGTTGCTATCTTACTGCTATTGGGTTCTTAATATTTGTGCTTTAGTTACTCTCAGCTCACGATGTATTGTTAGTTGAATAAAAATACAAGATGTGAGGGAGGAATAAGGAAAAACGTACCTGTTCAAAATCGAACTAGGGAGTTCTTGGTAGTAAAAGAGAAGAAAAAGAAGAAAGAAAAAGAATTTAGGCCCACATTAGGGGGAAGGGAGGTAACTATAATCTAGTTAATCGAAATTCTACTTATCCCGAGCCATTTCTACCTCTCACTTCACTTCCTTTCATTTTTAATCTCTACAGAATAACACTCTATGAACTGAATCTGTTCATCATATATATGTTACGACACAAGGGCAGACAAATATCAGACTAAATAACACTAGGTCTGAAATTTATGAGGAAAAAGCAGGATTTTAATATGCAATTCAAACCCAGATAACTATAGGATCATATTTCCATACTTTATTTCCATCTGTTTCTTGTATCCTTTTAACCCAATTAGATGTTTCCTCCAAAACCACAAATAGTACTCCTTTACCCAATAAGAACTCCATTATATAACGCAAAAACTTTTCCACAATTACGGTTCAAGATGTGACCACTCTGGAATAGCTTTGATTTGCTGCCACATGAATTTCTCGAGTTTGTTCGCACTCTTTGTGTATGGAGTTGTTCCGTCGTTGTATTTGCGACAATTGTCATAAATAAGCCTTGCATCCTTAATGAAGTCTTCTGGAGTGACATACGTGTCAGCTTCAAGCTTAGCTTCCATTGTACTAAGATCCATGGGCTCCTTAATGACATCGTAATATCCCGCAACATCCTCTCGGGAGACTGGATGAAGGAATGGCCAAGCGGATGCGTGATTTTGCATATCGTTAAGAAGATGGAGAAGTTGATTGTAATTTGGTCCATGTCGAGGCTGGCGGGCAAGTTCATCCATATCTGGAGACCATCCCGAATTTTTGATTGCCTCGATGCTCAACGGATCAATCTTGCAAACACCTTTGGCCCATTGCTTTGGGGGTTGGTGCACGTCATGGCTTTTGCTGAAAGCTCGAATATTGGCGTGTACTGTCTCTTCCTGTTTCAATAGCATACGTCCCATCTCCAGATATCTCACCCTTGGCAGCATTGTACACTGCATGATAGTTCCACCCTCGTAATCCTTGATGTATCCCATCCATACTGGTTTTGGAAGTGTAATTTCCTTAGTGAAGCCTTGCTTCTTGAAGAATCCAATAGCGTAGTTATCGGCATATGTCAAGAAATGCATAACATCGGAAGTGGCCTTCACATAGTCTTTGAAATGACACATGAGATGAGCACCATATCCTTTAACTTGTTGGTCAGATGAAATAGCAAAGAACACGATTTCAGCAAATTGACGTCCTTTGAAAGGCCTGTATGTGATACCACCAAGAACTTCGAGGGGCTTCTTGACGATTGCAATGGAGACGTGGGTACGATCGTATACAAGACGTGCGATATAATCTTTTGGCATCTTGGGAAGTTGTTTTTGGAAAATGCACTTGAGGCCAGTAAGGACGATCAGACTTTCGCGGACATTATCATTATTTACAACTCGGAATTCGATTTCACCGGTACGCTCCTCGATTACTGCAGGCTAAAAAAGGTCAGCACATATTTCTGTATTAATATTCAAGATGATAGAAGTTGTGGCCTTGGGCGCAAGGCTGAAGCTACGTCCTAATCGTGTAACCGCCGCCAGGTGTATGTGGTATGATGATAGGCATGACTTGCCTTCTCTAGGAAAGGAACTGGGTCTAGTTTCTCTGGCTTAGAAGAGACGATGTCTATCTCTGGTAGGATATAATGTGATGGCTTGATATGTTTCGCTATGAAGGGAGTAGGAGGCTCTTCTGAAGCCTTGCGCTTCGTAGCATCTATAGCTCGGCCTGTCAGTATGACGATCTAACCATATAGCAAACCAGAAGATGACTTACTCTCTTTCTTTACTAGACCCATGGCTGGTGTCTTAGTGGATGTAAAGTAACAAAGGATATCACACAAAGATCGAACCCTGTAGAATTCACTGCTTGGATACCCCAGACTCGAGGCGGATATTATCACTCGGTATCGGACTTTGTTCCGCTTTTGATAGCACGCACAAATCTGACATAAGGATGCGGAGACGTAATGATATTTGCGTTGCTGACACAGTAAATCTAGACAGCTACGAATGAGATGTAATGAGTAATCTTCGATGTTCGTACACATTCGCATAGGCAGAGTGGCAGATTGCCGAAGCGAATGCAGCACCAGAATCGAGAAACTTTATAGATGCTTGTAGCAGAAAGGGCCTGGGAGCGCGTAAGGCTTATAATTGACAAATAAAATAAGACAAAGTATTCGCATTATCACTTGGGCAAATTTCAGTCGTTACAAAGCAAGATGCGGGTACTGATTCTCGGCGGCACGAATTTTGTCGGCCGAGCTGCTGCTATCGAGGCTATCGCCCGTGGTCACGATGTTACAACATTTAACCGCGTCACCAAGCCCACGCCCGAAGGAGCGAAGGCCATTATCGGCGATCGTCTGGCTCCTGATGGCTATAAGGGCTTAGACGGCATGACATTCGATACTGTTCTTGACACCTGGACTGCCAACCCTGTAGCTGTCCGCACTTCAGTTGAAGCACTGCGGGGCCGCACGTCTCATTACATTTATATATCCTCTATCAGCGTCTACGATAAGAGTCTTGCCCTACCACCGCTATCAGAAGAGTCACCAGTTATTGATCCCAAGAAATCAAACCTAAGGTACGCCGCCAATAAACGGGGAGGAGAAGTAGCCGCCGAAAATGCTGGCGTACCGGCTTTGATTGCGCGCCCTGGGATTATTCTCGGACCCTATGAAGGAATTAACGGCCGCCTCCCCTGGTGGCTGGGCCGGCTTCAGCGTGGTGGGCGAACTCTTGCGCCTGGTCCTAAGAACAATGGGCTGCAATACATTGATGTGCGAGATCTCGCCTCTTTCGTTATTGATGCAGGAGAGAAATGCCTCGACGGCGTGTACAATGTCGTCAGCAAACCAGCACACACCACGATGGGTGAGTTCTTGGACACTGCTAATATCATTGCTGGCGACCATTCCCAGTTGGTCTGGAAGGACCCGGAATCCATCCTCAGTGCAGGAATCGAGCCATGGAGTGAATTGCCATGTTGGCTTCCCCCAGGGTCCGACCATGAATTCATGTTTAATTGCAACGTCGAGAAAGCTCTTGCTGCAGACCTCTGTACTAGGATAGTGAAGGACACTATTTTTGACACTTGGGAATGGCTTCAGAGCCAAGATGAAGCACCCCCAGTTTGTGGAAAATACGGTCTTGATCCAGAAAAGGAGGCAGTGGTGATCAGTTAACATATTTTAAAGACCTACCATTTAGCTCTAGTTATTACTAGCAAGTTAAGTAAACAGTCTCGCTTAGATCATCTAGGTTGAGCACGTTTTGAAAGTTAATAGTGGAAAGCTATTGATAAGTGTTAGTATTGAATAAGGAGTTAATAGTGTATGAAATCTGCCTGTCTGAACTTAATGCTAATAAATCTAATCATATATATACAGCAGTCATGCTTCGAATGCTCGCTACCGTCAATTTAGCACTGCCTTGTGCTGTCTCGAGCACTCACGCAAATGGGCCAAGGTCTACATGACTCAAGATTGCTTTCTACGAGAAGTCGTGGTCTTTTTACCAAAATCACAAGCCACTTTACTCATGCGACTTTTTTTGCTCCTTTCTATCTGCACACAATTGACATTGGATAATTTTTATTACCTGCCTTGTAGACATATCGGGTAGTGGCCTGCCCGGAAATAAAGCTGCATTTTTAGTGTCCCAAATGAAATGCACCTACTCACAACTGACCCAGGTACACTCTCACGCAGATTTGAATGCTTTTACTCCCTTATCATGTGTATCTTGGCAGTGTGGTGTGTAATGTTAAGGCTTGGCGGGACGTTAACCAAAGAACTAAGCCTATCATGAAGTATTTTAGTTAGAAAATAATATAAATCGCTTTCAAAGAACAACTGGGATATATCATCTTGACTGTCAAGTGTGTTCTGGAGATTCCAGATCTGCATGTCCTAAAGTCACACTTTATCATCAAGAGGCTGAACTTATAAGCTGGTTATTTGGTAAAATATTCACGACTTATTTCGGCGCCTTTTTGAACTGCTAAATAGTCTTGTGTAGTAAAGATAACTTGCAAAGACTGATTCAGTTATATCTGAGGGCGTCACTGAACGACTATTGAATTGGAGCAACACGATGTTGACAAGAAATATAATTTTCCGCGACGTGGTATCTAATAAATGACACTAACTTGGAAGAGCTGATGTGCAATGAATAATGACCAAAAACATAACATATTATCAGTCTCAGAATGCCGTCTATAGCAATGCTACAACAGTGTCGGCCCCATATGTGCTGATATACTCCAAGCCAGAGCATTTAAACGCCATTCGCAGCACACGCAGCCTTTACAATGGACGCACCTGATCCAAGAAGCGGGTTGAATGCACCAGCAATGCCCGCTGTGAGATCAGAAAAGTACTCGCAAGCCCCCGGTTGTTCCTTCGCGGCTGTGGTATCCGACATCTGGACGTTCAACCATCCTACATTGTCACCTAAAGACTATATTAGAACATTATGACTATCTTAAGCAACCTGGAATAGGAGGTGTTGTGGTAGGTGACTGGGTCTTCATACCGGTGTTTTTGTCCTTAAGCGTAATTTGAAATCCATCTGTATGCGTGTGCATATCAATCGAGCCCTCATTCACCAGCCCACCACCTTCCTTGGTAGTTGGCTGGATATCCTCCCATTTCTCTGTTGTCATTTTCCAATTCTTAGATAGAATAGCGTGGGCCATATCGGTCAGCATGTTGCGAGTTGCATCATCTGGAAATACTCCACCCAAAGCAACATGAAGAGTATGAGTTTCAGGCTTTGTGACACTTGAGGCAAAGAAGTCTGCGCTGTGGTCTAACCCGCCTACACATCCACTATTCCTACATTGCGTCTGGATACCTTGAAGCATGTCAGGGGGCACCTTAGAACCGTATTGAAAGATCTTATCGGAATAATTGATGTCAACAGTATAAGCAGGAGTGCGAGCTTCGAGACTATGGGCTTCATAGTTTAGTGGACCTGCATAAACAGTGGCTAGAAACAGAGAAACAACAGTATGAGTAAAAAGCTTCATGCTGATGATTGAGATTGAAATTTAATAAGATTTGATTCTGTGCTGTTTAGTTGTTTTTCTGTTATCTTGATGTAATTTAGATGCCGTAGGATACTGAACAAAAATCATGATATGTGATTTCTTCGTCCTTATATAGTCAAATAAGGAAATAATACATTCAAGGCAATTGATTGAGGCGACTTTTCACATGTGTACTTACCATAGAGAATATGAGTGCGATCTATCAGGATTCTGCCTGATATACTCTAGCTGAAATTCTTAAGGCTGAGCTTTCTGAGCCATGGCAAGCTGAGATCAAGTCATTTGTATTCCTTATTTCCAATAGATACTAGGTCAAACTAGGTCTCGCCAAAATGATAAGATCGTACAAGATTTCAGATAACCTACATAATTATGTCTTTATATACTAGTTTATGCATCTTGTAACGGCTACCTAGTGTTCTAAGGACTAGCGTCATTAGCTATTACCATACTGGAATAATGACAGGAGTTAAGTTATTGAAATTGGGAGAATATTACTCTGCTTAGCTCGTGAAATATGGTTAAGGCTGCTTTTAAAGATCATATTAAAATGAAGATACTGTATTCTAGACATAATTGGTAAAGGATTGAGGAGTTGCGGCTTCAATTGAGGCACAGCTGACTGCTAGTAAACAGGGGTCAACGTAGGTATAGGGATTATATACATATGACTTGCGTCAGTAAGGGGGATCTGCAAGCAGGGCTGAGCAAAGCAAAGTCGGTTGGGTCTGACAGGAATTCAGTGTAAGCGCGCAGAATCCTAATGCGCAGTATCTGACATGAAACTTTGTGCTTAGCTACCTATATACATATAGATCTCCTACTAAGGCTGTTATCTAAATATGCGCCTGCAACGAACTCGTCATGGTTAGATGATAAACTTATATAATATATACTATCGTGACTGCTTATATTTTGAAATAACTTTTAAGAAAAACAGTGGGGTGAGGACAAAGAAAGAAGAAAAAATGGAAGCACATGTTGTAAACGTGGGGGCTCATAATCTGGTTACTTGGAATAATATACCTTATCTCAATCCACACGAGGGCGTTCACCATTTCCCGGACTATCAGAAGAATCAATGACCGTGGAACTAAGTCAGCACCATAATATATTGCTGAAAGCCGAAAAAATACCTAATCTATCAATCAAGTCCAATTTGTTATCCAAAACAATAAACAACAGTCATAAGTTCATAGTGTCTACGTTCACTGCACTCAAATCATCCCCAAATACCTCCCTGTAACACCCACTTTTCCTTCCCCATGAACGTTAATCTTAACAACCTCACCAGGAACAATATCCACACAGTTATCCTCAAATATGAGCCCTTCATCCTCACACTCAACCACTACTCCCTTGACAGGCACCTCAGCACTTACTTCAACAACACCCTTCTTAAGCTCAACCTTGAACTCCTTTGGCTTCTGCAAGTGATTGTACTTCAGCGGCTCCGGCCAGTTGACATAGCGGGCGAGCTGCTTCCCGTCCTGCACCAGATACGCCGCGACAACGATACGACCCTCCTCACCCTTGCCTTGGGTCTTGACAGGCACAGGGAAATCAAGGATTTCAGTCGAACGATTCGCTGGCAGGACGAAGCCCTTCTTCATTGTCTCCTCAAATGTCAGCTCTCCCGACACAAGATCCCAAGCCCGAACAACAACATCAACCGTCAAGTCTTCTAGCTGCAAATTCGATCCCCAAACTTCAATCTTCGTCTTCTTATCCACATACACACGTGTATACTTATCCCTTGGTGTGACATGTTCCGTGCGCGTAATTCCAATACTGAGTGGTGCCATCTCACGCTTGACAGTGAAGTAGGCTGCCTTGGGACGCAGGTAATAGTCGACGATAGCCCACGAAGTGACCGGCCAGCAGTCATTTGTCTGCCAGACGAGCGCACCGCCGCAGTATTCCTTGCCGGGGCCACGCCACTGGCGCTTCCAGAGACGGTAGGCAGACGCAAGACATTCAGCCTGCATAAGCTGGGTAGAGTAGATGAACTGCTCGATAGGATCTGGTGCGTAGCGCATGTTCTCGACGAGATATAACGCGATTCTGCGCTCGTGGCCGTCGGCTTTATTATGGAAATCGATAGTGGATGACTGCGGATATCGATCTGGGTCATCTTTGCCTTTTGGCAAGAAGGCGTCGATGGTACGGAGCGATGGGAAGGCTTCCATACCAAACTCAGACACAAAGCGCCCGCATAGTTTGTCAAAGTTTTGATATTTCTCCTGCGTACCGTGCCACACGTTCCATTGGTGGATATCACCGACTGTTGGGTCTCGTGTGTTTACACCACCACCCCATGGAGATCCGAAGTGGTAATAGGTATCTGGGACTAGGGAGGCGCAAGCGTCGGCGAGGACTTTCTCATAGATGTAGCGGGCTGGGAAGTCGGTTTTGAGCCAGGAGTCAGCATCTGTATTGTCGAAATCATAGGTAAGACCTTCTCCCTCTTGATATTGGTAATCTTCGTTGTTACCGGCGTATATTACAATGGAAGGATGATGGCGAAGAAGCTTGAGATTCAACTCGGCTTCGCGTTCAATAAGGGATAGAATCGAAGGGAAGGCGGGGTAGTTGCCGCACCCGAACATGAAGTCTTGCCAGACGAGAATTCCAAATTCATCACAGGCGTCGTAGAAGGCTTGTTCTTCGTAGATTCCGCCTCCCCATACCCGAATCATGAATTGATTTCCATCTGCTACCAATTTCACCCAGTCACGGTACTTCTCCGGTGTTATGCGAGGGATAAAATTATCCGCAGGAATCCAATCACTGCCACCGCAAAAGAGAGGGATATTGTTTACTTCAAAGAAAAAGGACGTTCCTGGTTGGTCTTGGAGTGGCTTTTGCACAAGTTCTGCCCTTCGAAGGCCGAAATTTTTGCTTTCCGTATGAATTTCATGGCTATCTTCGAGAAGTGTAGCTTTGATTGTATAGAGAGGCTGTTTGCCATAGCGAATTGGATACCAGAGTTCAGGATTATCAATGTTGAATGTTGTCGTCGCGAAACTTTTCTCGGTCTTCACAGTCTCAGAACCTACCGATTTCCCCTCAAATGAGATATCAAATTTGACATGCGATGCTGAACCATCCACATCTGCCTTAGCCACCACCTCGGCTTTCTTCAATGACCTATCGATCTCCGTGGTGAAGTACAAATCAGAAATCCGCGATTCGTAGATTTCCAGATTAATTGGTCTCCAGGGACCACAGGTCATCAACGTTGGTCCCCAATCCCAGCCCTAAAAACGTCAGATAGATTCGTCAATCATCAGTAACAACTCACCCAATGATACTGAGCCTTTCTCACAGCCAGCCTTGAATTGTCACCGTTCCAACATCCCCACTTATGATTTGGATGCTCTTCAATGATCTTCCAGCCCTTCAAATATGCGCTATCAAAGGTGATCTCCAACTCATTATCACCATCCTTCTTCAAATACGCCGTGACATCCACCCGTTCTGGGATAAACATGCTCTCCGTCTTCAAGATTTCCTTTCCATTCAGAAGCACAGTAGCATAAGTATCGAGGCCATCGAACGCCAATACAGCTTTCACCGCACCCTTTGTCTCATTGGCCACGGCTGGTGTAGCAAAGGAAGTTTTGTAGGCCCATACAGCCTCCCCGATCCATTGCACATCCAACTCATTCTTGCCGATGAAGGGGTCGGGAATGATATCATTGGCTATGAGATCAAGGTGGACATTGGTGGGGAATTGAGCCACAGGCAGCCATTTCGAGTCAGAGTTGTCCACCTGTTTGAACTGCCAGTTCTTATCGATTGGTGTGAGTGTGCGTTTAGACATCTTGTGCGCGGAAGGGGATTTTGGGTTATAGGAGGGAATGACCTCAGTACGCATCTCGAGAATTGACAATATCCACAGAAGATGTGAAGGGGAAGGATGGGGGTTTATATACGGTTATTTTCCGAGGCGCGGTATGATATGATATGATACGATGGAGTTTCGTTCTTTCGATGTTTATCAATCAGTTTCTTGGCTCAGCATGGTCTTGTCTTGGCCGGATTGATTTCTTCAGGTATCCCGGAAGCAGCGCTTTCATGGATATTGTGAGGAAATCAGCGCCTAGTAATATGTATGCAATGTATCGGAGGCTCCACAGTGACCGCTAGAGACATGCGGGGTCTTTCCTGCCGCGCCGCTCTGAGAAGTTCGTGGGGTTTGTGCTGGCTTACGGAACAGTGGATATGCGTGTAGTGAATAGTGGGGCAACTGGGTGGAAAGTATGGAGGTGGGGAGATAGCAAGGGAGAGTGTTGGTAGGTTAATGGACGATATGATAATAATGGATAAATAACAAAACACCATTCTATTTTCCGAGGTCTAGATGTATGATAATACTAACGACATGCATGCACTGAGGAAAGTTTACTTATATTATGTATCCTTATACAAGCGATACTTATAATCCACCAATCCAATATATCATATCTATATCTCTATACTTTGGTACTTCCATATTTCTGTATATGAGGTTATAAATAACTTCAATTTACAAGCAACTACTCTCAAATTCAAAATCACAAAGAAATGCACCTGAAAACAATACAGACATTCAATACCAGCGACCTCTCTCACCCATACCATCGGTATTTCGGAATATTCATTAAAGACCATGATCTCCAGCAGATCGAATTAACCAAGAACACCATACGATGTACCTGCAGCTTCGTACCACCCAGCATTGACAAGCCCTCCGAAACCTTTGCGAGGCTGCTCAAAACACTCTACGTCGTATTTCTCCGCATACAACCAGTCGGCAGAAAGTTTCGCATGCACATGAGTGGGATGTAGATATCAGAAACGAGGCTGGTATATTTAGTTGGTGGATTGGTTTGGGGTTGAGGAGATCGTGGAGGTGGTGCCCCGTTGGCGGAGGATGTGCTTCCGCGCTTAAATTGGCTAGGGCAGGCAGAGCGGGAGATAGAGCACGAGGAAAGTGAGCATAATTATTTGTGAGCACTCTGTCCACCTGTATCGTATTGGATTTCTTGCCTGGCTTTTGCTCGGTTGTGAATCATATTCATATGATATGTGAAATACGAAGAATGCATATGTTGTACGTGCAAGCTCCTCCAATCTTACTCTTGTTTGATGATCTGGTGGACATGATATTCCTCAAATCATATGGTTTGGAGGGTTAACCAGGCTTTAAACGCCCGAGTAAATCATTGACCCGCCTTGCCGTAGTTACAGTGCTGTGACGGGGGAGTACAAAATCAATATGATGCACGGTAGCGTGGGAGACTCCTTGTTCATGGCGTCAAAGTATCTTGGCTACTGCTGAGGATGCATAATGACAACGTGCTTAACCGTCAGCTAAGATTCAGATAAAGACATGCGCGTGAGCATGCATTTCACAAAACATGCAAATGTATAGGCAGATATCAAAGTGTTTTGGTACAATTGAATTGGTATTACAACTTGATCGGGTATAATTGAAGTGAAAGAAAAAAAGCGAAACGTGAATCATGGGCCATTATCAAGTCCTATTCATCCAGACTCCGCATTTCAAACGCCATTGCATGCTAATGGAAAGGATCGTCGCCTCGCACTAAAACCTTGGAGAGTAAAATTCCCGCCTGAAGTTTTGGGATATGTAGGAGGTAGAAGTGCAGTAAAGAAAATGTCGTGATCGTAATATCCTCGAGAGATGGTTGATTAAGAGAGACCTAATAAATCGATTTGATAGTTAAGTCTCGAAATCAAACTATTAGGCTCGTATAGTTTAGACAATATCATCTCTGCCGGCGACTGGCTTGCGTTCAACGCTGCCGTGGTGGTGGTGTCCGCCAGCAGAGTGACCAACTCCAGCGCCATACGCATCACCATTGACTCTTCCCAAGCCACTTGAAGCACCACCAAATCCAGCACTAGCATCGAAAGGAGCACCTCCAAACTCTCCCTCTCCATAATAGCCCCAACCAGCCTGGCGAGTGAAAACAGCGTTAGAAAGGTCAACTGGTCCGTTACCATAGCTGAATGGAACAGAGCGGTTAAGTGGAATGTGGTTGAATCGGAAGTCCCAAACGGAGGCATAAGTCATTCTGTAGCCACTGAAAGCCATGACGGTCCCGATGATGGCGCCGGCACAGACATCATACCAGTTATGGTACTCGTCGATGGTCAGGGAGCCACCAATCAAGACAGCACCAAGAACTGGGGCGTAGGTAGCGAGCAGCTTCCACATGGCTGGGTGGTAGTTGGACCAGACCTTAAGCTTGGCATTGAGGTAAAGGTAGAGGAAGATGAAGCCAGCAAATGCGGCGGTTGAGTGACCAGATGGGAAGGATTCAAGAGAGTCATCAATCTCGTCCTCATCACCTGTACAGACACTTCGGTCGTACATGATTTGTTGGTATCCTCTGCCAACTGTGCCTTCTGGGATAACTGGTACACAGACAGCTAAGAAGTGAGGACGAAGACCACCAATGAGCCATTTGAGGAAGACTTGGAATACAGCCGCTGTGATGAGAGAGTAGAGAAGACCAATGACGGCATTGTTAACGTCCCAGAAGGAACGAATGCGGATTTGGCAGAAGAGAATGACGGCAATTGGAATGAGAGATGCGAGAAGAGCGGCAAGCCAGATAGGAACAATCTCGTGTCTCATTGGGTATGCAAACTCTGGGTAGACGATTTCGCCATCAACGAAGGTGAGTGGGAAAGACCGAGATGGAGCTGGATGAGCCTCGTAGACCTGGGTTTATTGTTAGAATTGCCATAAGCAGGAATAAACATATGAACTTACTCCAAGACCAACTGCACCCATCGCAACCATGGTGAGGATATCCAACCAAGTGACCTTGAGCCATTGTCCAAAGGATGGACGCTTAGCCATGCTGATTGTCAAAGGCTGCTTTCTCTCTCTGGCGCTATGCCCGTGTTTATCGGTGACAGGCGTGTTGGCAGCAGGGACGTTGCCATCACGAGGCTTTCTGGAGAAGATACCCATATTTGAAATTTTCTTGTGAGAATTCAAGTGTACAGATTATTGAGAAGAAGTTGACTCGTGGAGTCGATTGCAATCAATCGATTTTTCGTAGAGAAAGAGAAGATGCAGAGGAAAGTGTTAACTTACGCTCAGGAATTGGCTTTAAATGAACATTTTACGCATGTCGTAGTTGCTACATCACTTCCTGCAATCAAGCGCAGCAATGGCTGACGTCAACGCATCGCAGTGCACAGATTCCTCCAAAGCAAGGAAAATAGGTCTTGGCAGCAAGCCTTAACCGTAGCTCGCATCGATCATCAAAAACATCCAAATCAGTACAATGCATACGCGTCTCAAACATACAGCAATGCAAACCCCAAAGGTCTGACTCGACAATTGATGTAATGGGAGGGAAGGGTTCGTGATATTCGTGATGTTCGTGACTTGGTGTTGTGGATTATTGTGGCTGTTGAGTATTGTAGCTAAGACGTCCAAGGAGGCCAAGATGTGCTAAAGTGACATACTGTCGATTGCTGGTTGGGGTTCGCCTGTAGCTTTAGCGAACTGTGGCTGGTCGGTTGAGTTATCCGTGAACTTCTTAACTACATGACAACAACATACTCGTCGTCTATATCTTCCATAATAAGTAGAGCAGGTGGAAGTTTATGCTGTTGTGTGGATATGGGCTTTTCAATGATTTTATACAACAGTCGGACGACTTTTCAAAAATATGGGTCTGTGAATACCTGTACGGTATTTGAGATAAATACACTGCTCAAGATCGATGTAGGATCCTTGTACATTTCCTGCTCTCAACAATTAGACCAAGCTCAGTAACTATACTCTGGTTATATTACGTAGGTCATACTGAGATGCTATCCATTGATAGTGGTTCAATCCCTATTAGCATCAGTTTTCTATTTTCTCTTCCCCTTCGTCAACCTCATTATACTCTCTGTCCTCATCATTACTGTGTACTCATCAATATCCTCTTCTCTATCCTGTTAATCTTTCTCCTTAGCAAACAGGAGACTTAATAGAGCAGCAATTGCAGCTTAGGCAAATTTCTTCCCTGTCTTGTGCCACTTAGCCTTGGCTTTAGAATATGGCTGTCGCTCGTTGACCTTAGCTAAGTAGCCCTCAGAGATTGTTAGCATTGAGTAGAGCGAATTTGACTCACTTAATGATAGTTATGCATGTTATTTACAGAAACAGCATCCTTCAAATTGTTCATTGTGATAAAACGCATAGTTCATAATACACAGCACCATATCTTGCTGCATCCAAACAAAATCCATATTCACCATAGTAGAATATTTCTGGTCTCGCGCCGAACTACCATTTAGCATAAATAATAGGGAAACTGGGCCCGGGACGATATACCCATCTGCAGACACAAGTTTGCTGCTTATATGACAGAAACAATGGGCAGCGTATAAAGGTATTCATTCCAAACCACTGTCCGCTATATCAACAGCTCCTTGGTTAGATTCCTTTGGTGTCCACATAGTGTGCTCCTCTTTTTGGCCCTTAAATATAATGCTCAATACAATATATCACAGTTCAGATGAAACCACGAAATCATGGACGTTGCAAATCACCAAGTCACATCTCAATACACCTCTATATAAAAATACATTTGGACTTTTATTGTTCATATCGATCCCTAAACATCAATGCTAAAGCAACTGATCTGACTGAAATAACTACAACCACCAAGCTCTAGTACCCACGTCTCCCCAAACACCTTGTCGCCATCAAAGCCACCAATGACTATAACACGCCCATCAACCAAAGTAGCACCGTGGTATCCCCTCCCACTCATTTTCTCCCCATAAACTTTCCGCGTCGTATCCCACGCCATAGTAACAAGGTTCAGCATCAAGATATCGCTGGAGTACTCATTCCCATCGTGCCCACCCATAATAAAGAGATATGAGCCGATGAGGGTGCTAGTATGCGAAAGACGGGGGTGACTTGTTGTCAGAGAAACAGGAACCCACGCGAGGACTGGTCGAGCATTCGCAGATGCAGGTGGGGGATCCACGTCAAGGACCCAGACATCCTCGAAGCACTCCCCACCATCACTACCACCATAGATAATGAGTTTGCTACCAACCATATTAGCGGTATGGTAGCCTCTAGCTTTCGGCTTCCCATCGCTCGTCGAAGTCTTCGCAGAAGAGGACGCAGGCGCAGATGCAGAGGGCGCAGGGCTTGCGCTCGAGATCAATTTCCAGCTCATCTTATTCGTGTCCTGCACGTCAAGTCTCCACACATCATTCAGCGCACGCACGCCGTCGCCTCCGCCAAAAACATAGATGCCGTTCTTATACAGACACGCTGTATGCGCGCGCCGTCGACTAGGCGGTGTGCCTCCGACCTTCGGTTTCGACCAGCGATAGTTAACCGTGTCGAGCACATACACATCGTTATAGTACGCCGGTCCATCACCACCCCCAAACACAACCAGTTTCTTGCCCACCGCCGTTGTCGTCATGGCCCGCAAGGGTACGGGAATCTCCCCGACTACGTGCGGAAGCGACCAGTGCATACTGTCTGAATCGAAGACGTACACCGTGCTGAAACATGATCGAGCATCACAACCGCCGAACACGTGGATGTTGCTGTTGATCAACGTGGTCGTGTGAGCACGCAGCTCGCGCGGTGGACTACCACTGATGGGTGCGCGTGTGAGGTAGATGCCGCTTGCAGGCGAGGGCTGCACTTGCGGTGCTTTGAGGGGGTCAACAAGCGGTGGGTATGCGGTGTAGGGACGTGTTGAGGGTTGTGGATATGAGGCTCGTGGTCGGGAGGCTATTGATGTTGTACTCATTGTCTTTGCGTTGGCCCCTACTCCGCCGGCGATGGCTGATGTACTTCGCAGTGGCATAGGCCTTGGCAGTGCTGCGGCTGCGGCTGCATCTTTGGAACTTCGTGAGCTAGTATCCAGACTGCTTCGGTCAGTGGCACCGTCGGGGTTGCTGGCGCTGCTTTGGCGCGTGGTTGATGAGGAAGTCTTCGTTGCTACTGATTGCGAACGCTGTCTCTGAGCGATGGAACTAGCCTTCTTCGCATTGACGCTGTTGTTGGCTAGATTACCGGGCGTATGTGAGCGAGGGAGTGTATAATGTATGCTGTCTTTCTCTTGGTCCCCTCGCTGCGACCTTTTGTCCTCGGGGGTGTCCCGTGGCCTTTGTTGTTGCAGGTCCGACGGGGCCAGCTGGATGATCTTCTGTGATCGCAGAACTTGGGATTTGCTCTTTGACGGGCGCGGAGGTTGCTCTTTGTCTCGGGCATTGTTGGTATCACCCATTGTGTAGTGGGCGTTTCCTTTTCCTTGACTGCTCGTGCTTCTGCTCGTGCTTGTGAAGCATTGTTTGCCGCGTGGGGATGGGCGTTGAGCAGCGAGGGCGTGGGGTTTGTAAGGCTGTGTGGCTTGTGTGGTGATGTTTAGAGTTGCCCCTGTTCTTTTAATACTTTTAGCTGATCTTGCCTTAACATTGTTAGGCAGATCGCTAGCATTGTGAGTTCCAGCACCACAAGCACCGAGGTAAATACATAACAATCAAGGATTGTTCGTATCTATGTATCAATTCAAACTCAATCCCTTCAATTGTTCTTGTTGCAGGTGGAATTCATTGGTAGTTGAGGAGAAAAGGGAGTGAGTCCCGACTGCTCTACTCCTTTATGCAATTTATTTGAGGATATCTACTCTGTAGACCGGGTGTTTCCATGGGGTTTTCCATGGGTTTCAATGTCGTTCCTATGATACTCCTTACTGTGTGTCCATCTGTCCATCTGCCCATCTGCCTATCAAGTGATCTCTCCTTATATATTGCTATTTCCCTCTCTCTCTCCCTCCGCCTTTCTTCCTCTCTTTTCTTTTCCTTATCAATTAGCCTAGAGTAAATCTAATCGTTGATCCTACTCACGGACGTCGCATTGGTGCTTAACTTGCGTGCTTATGATGATCAACTTACCTTAACCCGGGAGAGGCGGGCGAGCTATGAATAGTGAATTCGTTAGACAGGTACAGGGTCTGAGGCTTAAACGGATAGTGTCGCCGGATGTGCTGTACTCTATCGCCATAATATATTCCAAAACAGAATGATGACATTTTAATCTATCAATGACAATCCGCATTCTTATTCTGCTGCTCTGCGCAACATTTCGATGGAGATGTCCGATACCTGTCAATGGTCTTCAACGGGTTGTTCCTTTGGTGAAGCAACACCGAAGGTTCCATTAATGTTTGTAACAAACTGTGTATTCAATCACTATCGCTGCACATATTCAATTCAATGAACCAGGTCCTGGATGATTGGCTAAATATACCACTTTAAACAGATAATTATATTCTCTGATGCTTTTTCTGAAGGACTATCTTTGTTATATTATACTTCAATGCTGTAATGTTCGTATCCACTTTGTGCCCCAAGACACTTCCACGCTTAGGGGCAGTGGCTAGACCGAAGACTTTACATACTGTGCTTTCTTTAGTATTAATGACTTGTCACAGCATCCTTCAAGTATTTTCCAATGGGAGATCATTATCACAGAGAGTCCAAATAAGGTTAATTATAAGAAGCAGAGGACGATCAACCTTAGTATCCCTTGAGGTCCCCGCAATAGCAAAGTCCGACATTGGCAGATCCCGAGCTTTGTGAGGATTGTATTCAAGACTCGGATATCAATGGCGGCGGTGCATTATATGAGGCGGCATTTCCTAAAGCAGGTATTGCGTGAGCGGATAACGAAGGTCGCCAAAATCAGCACAACGATGATAAATAGGGGGAATTGTCAAGAAGATGGGCAAAAAACTCAATCAACATTATTTGTGCTATCGAAAGGAGATATGTAGATATATGCGATCCAATAACATGAGTTAACGTATTGCAGCTTCTCATCTCAGAAGATCTTAAGTACCGGACTCCTTATTCTCTCTACTGTGAATCTGACAGCTGTATCGGTGGACAAAGTTTAACAACTTATAAAATAACATTCCAAGGCAAAGGAGCCTCATGGAAATCCACCGAAATACCGAGCTTCCTCCTTTAAAATATAGCAAAACATCACGATAGAGCATGGAAATATTGCCAGGTCATCTCCACAAACCCTTCCTCCAGAGCTTCATGGCCTCAAACGGCGCACGGTCATTGGGACGGCTAAATAGGAATATCCGCCATATCGATCATCATAGCCTATGGCGGGGCATAGCATCATAAAGCGGGCCGGCGAACTCCACAACTCCCCAAAAGACCATCATAGCATAACAGCTGATAGAAAATAGCCAGTTGAGTTTAGACGAAGTAGCTGTCATACCGAAGAGCATCTGCAGATTAGTATATAAGACACAGGAGCTTCCCCGGAGTCTGTCTTTCTTCCATTGTTACTATACCCCAATTCATCTGTCCTGTTATTTCGAAGCAGCATCGCAATCAAAATATTCAAGCAATATGGCCACCTCCACTGAGACCAAATCTGTAAGACACCACCAACCTTGCTCTCTTTGACATCATGATCGAATAATGTATCAATTGAGAACCTCAGCTAACGCAAACAAGAATTCCTCCTTCGTCCTTCACAAGCCATACCACGTTAGCTTTGAAGACCGCCCAGTTCCCCAAATCACCAACCCCCACGATGTGCTCGTTAGCATCTCCTACACAGGCATCTGCGGCTCCGATGTTCACTATTATACTGAGGGTGCAATTGGCCAATTCATAGTCAAGGAGCCCATGACACTCGGCCACGAGTCTTCTGGTGTCATCCATTCTCTCGGCTCAGCGTAAGTCCCCCGCTCCCAATTGACGGGAACCCCACTCCCGAACCCGACCATCTCACTAACTGACCGCAGCGTAACAAACCTCAAACTCGGCGACCGCGTCGCCATCGAGCCGGGAAGGCCATGCCGATACTGCGAGCCCTGCAAGTCCGGCCACTACAACCTCTGCCCGAAGATGATCTTCGCCGCCACGCCCCCATACGACGGTACGCTGACTGGCTACTACGTGGTCCCCGAGGACTTCTGCTACAAGCTGCCCGAACACATGTCCCTCGAAGAAGGCGCGCTGATCGAGCCGCTGGCCGTGGCAGTGCACATCACCAAGCAGGCCGTCATCGTACCGGGCGAGAGCGTGGTGGTCATGGGTGCTGGGCCCGTCGGACTGCTTTGCTGCGCTGTTGCGAAGGCGTTCGGTGCCAGTAAGGTTATCGCTGTCGATATCCAGCAAAACAGATTGGACTTTGCAAAGGAGTTCGCTGCCACGGGCACTTTCATGCCTAGCCGGGTGCCAGCTGAGGAGAATGCTGCGAAGTTGCTGGCTGATGCGGATCTTGGGGTCGGTGCAGACGTCGTCATTGATGCGAGTGGTGCGGAGCCAAGTATTCAGACTAGCATCCATGTTGTGCGTACGGGTGGACGTTATGTCCAAGGAGGTATGGGTAAGGCGGATATTACATTCCCCATCATGGCGCTTTGTACAAAGGAGGTCACTATGAAGGGTAGCTTTAGATATGGCAGTGGCGATTATAAGCTTGCGGTCGACTTGGTGGCTGCGGGTAAAGTAGAGGTTAAGAAGTTGATCTCGAGGAAGGTTGAGTTTAACGAGGCTGAGGAAGCTTTCAAGGATGTTAAGGCTGGAAAGGGGATTAAGATTTTGATCAAGGGTCCTAATGTTTGAGGGTCTGTTAAAAAAAAAATTGTTAAGAAAGCTAGGTGTTTGGGTGGAGTGACTGGGTAAGTGTATATTGATAAGAGTAGGTTAGCAAATAGACATTATGAGAGAATCTCATCCAAATAAGTACAATTTTGGCTATCTTTCGATGCCGTTTTGTTGCTAAAGAAACTGGGTTTATGAATGGGAGTATGCTTGCCCTGGCAACCAGCAACCTGTAAAGAACCCACAGAATGAGCTGAGTTTTATGAGCGCTTCTTTCACTTGGAAATGAGCGTCCGTTGAAGGTTAGAAGTCTGAGTGGTAGCCAGTATCCTTGTTTACTTTTAAACATCTGCACGGCATCAATCTAACGGATTATCATTTTGCTTCAAGTGTCGTAGTTAGCAATTCACTGTTCTATATGGTGTTATCAGAGGCACTTGGTTGATCATGGGTACATCCTATGGAGGCAAACAGCAGACAGGTATACTGAGATTCATCTACAATTTCGAGCCCCAATTCATACAACTTTCTTTTTGTGAGAGAGCTAGGTAGGAATGACTTATTTCAGGACTGTGATCTTGGAAGTTGCGCATATGGCTGCCAAGTGAGCGACTTCAAATCACATCGCTTGCAGTTTGTAGGTATTAAAATTTAACAGTTAAATTTCACTACGTTATATCTTATAGGCACAACACACATACGAGTTTTTGTTCAGCCATATGAATATGTTTGAGAATACTAACTTTTATTGCGGGTATCTCCTAATTGCAGCTACCACTCAGTGACAACAGCAAAAACTACTGAGTCGGATCTAAGCATCGACGAGACGCCGTGCTATAGACTATGCCACTATTCCCCATCTTCTCAAGTGGTTCCCAGTTCTACTATCAAAGTCTATGGAATCTGCAATCCTCACAAACCCTCAACATGCAACGCCGGCATCTATATGTCAAAGTCTCTACCATCTGCTGACAATGCTCACACTGACCGGCACCCTGTCTAAGATACCATACCGGATGTTCACACTCATGGCGATTCATTATGAGGTGCACCATTGGGTTCATATCCGCATCACCTCTCGCAGGTTCGTCCTGTTCGAAATCGAAGTCGTCGTAACCGTCTTCTTGCTCCAGGCGCTCTTGAATCTCTCTAGCACGAAACACAAAATTCGTTTCCTCAAACTGCGGGCAAGAGCATGTCTTCCAGGTACTAGAGCAGACGTAGCAGAATTGGTGGTGGCATTTGCATCTGTAAAGCATTAGTTATTGCTTTTAAAGTTGGGGAGAACATACGTCATGTGATTACAGCCGGTATCGAGCTCAATCATGAAGCCGCACTTTGGGCATCGCTTCCATTGCTCCTGCTTAGCCAGCTCCATGAGTTGCTCAAACCCCTTATCGGTTGGACAGTCACCAGCATGGCCGGGGTTCCTGCACAGCTGGCAAGTGACAGCGTTGCAGTCCTGGCAGGTTGCTATATTTCCCGATATTTTGGTTGGGAGGATAAAAGCACCGCAGCTTTTCTTGGAGCAATAGACTCTGTTGGATGTATTGACCTCGATCTCTCGGATACTATATCGATGAACCAAGTATTCGCTGAGACACCATCCCACGCTCTCGATGCTGATGATTTCCTTGCAACAGCGGGGTGGGAATAGTGTTTCGTCAATCATGGACTTCTCGAAGAGGCTGTTGACGCAATTTTTGCAGTAGCTGTGACCACAGGAGGAGCGGGCCAGTTGTTGGATAGAAGATTCGTCCAAACAAGAGGTACAGATCCCAGTCTGAACTGTCTCTTGACCATCTGCGTTCTTGAAGAGCTTTGAAAGCTCTCCTTCAAGTTTTGAAACTTCTTCATCCCCGACAGCGTTCTTGTTGAATATTGGTGGGCTACTTTTTGTGACGTTGCTTTCTAGCTGGTTTTCCCATCTCTCTTTGCTTGTGGCAACCTTGTCTGGAATGAACTCATCTGGAGCTTGGTCGCTGGATCCTGGTAATTCGTAACTTTTATTTGCAGATTCGCCGTTATCTTGAGTTGTTTGTGCTGTGGTCTCTTTCTTGTGTGCTGCCTCTCTGTTGATGATAGTTTCTGTTCTGCGACATGTGTTTTCCGTAAGGACTAACCATGTGGAGGTGGGCAAAGATGATGTACTGGTTGTTGCTGAAGCATCTGGAATTAAATCGCTGGGAACTTTCTGTTCGTTGCGGGGAGAGTCATGCTCGTGTCGTTCGATACCTACCGTGTTGACAGCGACATGAGTGATTTGACTGTGAGGCTCGGAGGTATCAGAATCTTCGTGCTCCGGTCCATGAGGATAGACCGAATGGGCTTCGGCCCGCACCTTGTATAGATTGCCATCGTCCATAGCGTTAATGGTCAATGGTGAGTTACCATTATGGTCGTAGGGGAGATGAGGCGATAGTTATGTCAGGGAAACGCGTTTTCTGAACAATATGAATGTGAGGATGAGATTTATCTTAAAATTACTTAAATGATACAAACACAACAAAGGACATTTCTTTCATATTTGTAATCAATTGTTTTATTGTCCAGATACAAGGCAAGGCACAACCAGCCTTAAACTATTGTGATATTGAGCGGAATTGTATATCTGAAAGCTGCGTACATGTTCTGCCTGCTCTTGAAATAGTTTCCACGAGTTTTGATACGGCAGATATGCTTGGTTTCTTCAGAGATGAATGACACAGCTACATATTTATATATTTATATATTATTTTTAACAAGTCAGTGGCTTTCAATATGTTTCTATCACCAGCTACTTACTTCAAGAAGCTTTGTAAAATGTACAAAGTAATGTCACCGCCAACATCTATCTCGAATCTCGGTGACTCAGGACTAGTTCTTGAACAAACAAAGTATATGCTTCTAGATTCCAGGAGACATGAGAACTAAGTCTAGACAAACTCCAAACGTTTGTATATTACTTCATCTGGTTGCACTCATCAGACTACTGTGAAGCTGCGTACAATGCCGCTCAAGATAGGATGAAATTAGAGTTTTCTTACAAAGCAACATATCTTCACGTGGTGTTGTCTTTCTATGACATGATACTTATGGCTTGCTCGTAAAATTACATGAATATATCATTTTTAGTGATTTTATGACACTGAGGATCATGAAGACCTGTATGTACAATTTTCGTGAGTGGCAGGCAAGCGTATATTACATGGGGTAGTGACTTCAGAAATGCTGGTCCTGCTCTTGATTGCAAAAGCAGCAGCATGTGACTACAGTACATACCTAGGCATAGAACGGAGGGTTTGAGAAGTCCAAGTTAAACATTCACGTGCAAGAAAACCCAACCTCCACACTTATCAAAACGAACTTTGGTTTCTGATAAGGGGGAACGTCTCTCAACTGTAACATCGAATATGATTGCCTTGGTACGTTGCAACTGTCCATAACGTCTATCCTCTACTCACAAGGAGCTATAGGGGTTGACCATTACGCCTTATCCAAGGCATCGAGAGATCGATAACAAAAGACGTCACCGCAAACACGAACGTATGTTTGCGCGGCGCAACATACTGTATCGATCGTTATCATCAGCATCATCAACGTCATAGGTACGGCAATCATTGAAAGTTAATCATATTGGATGTGTTGCGATCCGACATGTCGCAACAGCTCATCCCCACAAAATCCAAGTTTAACAAGAAACGTCGAAGTCAAAATACCTGGCCGTGCACCGGAAAGTATCGTGAACAAGACAACAAGCATACCCTCGCATTATTACACATGTACATACTTCCCAAGCCACTTGAGATTTCACAAGGAGCTGCCTTGCTCCATGCAAGTCGGTTCTGTCGCCGAGGAATACCGAGTGCGACAAATTTTGTCTCGAATACATTTCTCAACCTGGTAGAGATCGTGGAGGCATTGAACTTGCAGAAAGCATATTGGATCCCCAGTTGCGAAGATGGATGCTGGTCGGCAACCTTCTTTCAGTGCTCGCTTTTCTCAACATAACCGGCATCATCTCCGGATCATCATTTGGAGTATCTCCCGTCCACAAAACGATCGTGTTGAGTCAAAGAACGTCATCGTGCTTTTGTATGTGTGTATGTGAAGGCACCTGCAAGAATATGAATATTTCTGTAAAAACTGGTCGATATTCTGTGCGGTCCAAAATCTTTGCTCGGCTTCTGAACTACCCAACGGACGACGCCAGTTGACACACGTCTATGAACTCCGGTGAAGCTACTCGGCTCCTTGACCACAGAGCAGTCTGCGCAACATCACCAGCGTCAATAGTAAATAGAGACTTTGTTGAATTTACCAGAGTGCCTGTCTGTGCAGAGACACCGCAGAAATTACGAGATTTGAATAACAAGGGGCTCACGCTGATCATTACAAGACTGCAATGCTTGGTATTCAGAGGTCTCTCGTTTGTCAGTTCGAGCTAATACATTTAAGTTCAGACACTTCAATTGAGTTTCTGGATATGTGCGTGTCAGTTCGTTCACCAGTTTGTGTCTCAAGTGGAAAGTTAAAAGTGCCATGTGCTCTGCACCTACGTATGCTACGGTACAGTAATATCGTTCTGTCGGGGAACATCTATACCCGCACATCTATACCCGCGCGCTCGAAGTGCTTAGGGCCCTCAGAACAAGAAAGTCAAACGTGCCAAGCTACATTACCTTGAAAACATCATGTTAAAACATTTATCACTGATGTGATGCCACGAGGGCACGTTCTTCTCATCTCTGATCGATATGTGAATGTTCAGTCATCATTTGCCGCCCCATCATTGCCAATTCTAGCCAGCATTCCACGGAATAGTGAATCTCGGAACTCTATTCAGTCTATACGGCCGGAGATTAATACAACGTTTACTATGCTGGAGCCACGTTGAGATGGAATTCTCATCGCCAAAACTATCCTCAAATATGCAGAGTTGGTGTTGTTATGTATGTATGTACGTACATATAACTGCCGATACGGATATCCGTTACAACGATGGCTTGCATAAACAAACAAATTCTGTGTTTATCAAAAGATGTATGAGAATAGCCTCAATACAGAGTGCTTAGTCTCAAATAGATCACGATCTTCCTGCATGAGTGTCAACTACAGGTTAGTCGATTCCATTTCCCGTCAGACGCCGTCGAAGACTTGTAAGATGTATTAATCAATATTGAGACATTAAGGCAGCTTATTACTCAGTACGGTAGGTAGACATTTGTTGCCAGAATGCTAAACGAGGTACGAAATAAACATGAGTCGTGTACTACGTATGCTGTACCGTGTTAACTTTAACTATCCATATAGCTCTAAGTGCTTGGAGAATCAAGATTCATAGTTCAATTTGTTGACCGCGGGAAGGAAACCGCACGAAACCTTCTTGCGTATCGGCCAGTCTCTGATGCCACTCACACGTGCATACTAAGCACCCACGGCCACACCAAAGGTCCCGATCTTGATCTCAGCCGCCTTCTCTCCTTGGCTTCTAAGGACACTCCCATTTGTTGCAATAATCATATGGTTATGCTTGCCGGTATTCCCGCTGTTTATCACTTCATCCTTTCTTATGGTGAAAGATATGCCTGAGTTTGCTTATCAGCCCTTATAGACGACATCTCATGCTCGAAGAGAAGCGAAAGATCACCGGCAATACTCGCCCGTAAGACCCGGTAGAAAGGCAAAGATAGATACCGTAATGCCCACACGTCCCAACACAACAACTACGGAGAAACTACCCATCAATCGTTTCGTTGTGTGAGATTGAGATGCATACGTGCACGATTGTTCTCGGCATTTCAAAGGCGACAAGCTGTTCCCAGGAACTTGTACTGCCGGCGAAGCGCAGGATCGAGGAGAGCCCTATCATTGCCATTCTTCTAGCGCGCTTCCAGAAGCGCACGGAGCGTGGAAGGATTCGCACCAGACATGCGGGAGATGCTCCTCCTGTTCAAGAGAAAATACCCAAGGATTATCCGCTCCCAATCACAGTCCAATGATTTGGGCTTATTCTTACTTTCCTCTAGAAATCCAATCAAAACATATCTGTCATCTTGCTCCTCCAAAAGATCTACAAAATTGTTGAAAGTAATGTCAAGAGGATTCGACGAAGCCATCAGACGTTGAATGCCATGTGGATACAAGCTCGTAATAGGGCTCTCTGTCAAATGCCAGGAAGAATAATACCACCGAAACAGGCCTTCCGGAAGCAGTCAAGCGCGTACAAATTGACGCTTTTCGAGAAATTTGTGGACGAGCTCACAAGGAAATGAACCCTTAAGCACTTCATTTTACAACAAACCAATAACGGCTTCAAGGCACTTGCTCATCAAGGCTCTAATGCAGCTCCAAAGCAGTTCCACAGCTGAGGACCTAGGGCTTAAGAAAGAGTCCCACAAAGTTATGAAGGTTACCCAATGGGTGATGGAGCAAAAGCCGCGCCACAGGCTCACGAAGTCACGGATAGCCTTGTTACAAGAAAAACCAGATGTAGCGAGACTAGTTACCTAACAACAACCATCAAGACTTTTGACGGGGAATTCCACGCCTCCCGCATCACGAAGTCAGAGCACATTGCTCCATAGTGGAGCGCATCCACTGCAATACAATCCACTGTGCTCTCCACTGCCCACGAGGTGGCAGCGTACATGCAGCCAGCGGTGTGATTGTACTTAATCTCAGGGTCCAGGCCTGAGCTTTAGATGCGACAAGAGAGCAGTCGTCACATAGGTAGCTTCGTCAGCCACACAGCCATACCGTAGTAGCGGCAAACACGCAAGCATATTCTCGAAAACCGAAAGGAACACGTCCTAATAAGCACTATTCATGCAACTGTAGCTGCTGTGTCCGGGGTTGCAGCTCCAACTTCAGTACGTACTCCAGCGTTCCAGCGTTCCAGCGTTGAGTTCCAGCGCTGAGTTCCACCGCTGCTATGCCCCCCATGCATTGATATGTGTTTTTACCGCCGCTTGATATATATGTAGCAAGGGGGAATGAAAGGGAGGAAACGTGCTATGCTCGTAGTCAACAGAGAACCATTGTTCCACGCCTTCGATGATTGAATCCTCTATTCTATCTTTTTACTGCTTGCGGCTACAATGTTGGGCTCAGGCGCTTAGGCGTCTGCCCATGGTGCCCATGGCCAACATTATGAAGCTCCACAGATTCAAGACAGCACTACCGTCAACAACATCAATAACGACAAACCACAGTAGTAACGCGGCGGGAGTGTTTTCATCCCTCATTCTCCCAACATGACTATGTATGGCTTGGCTTGTAAGAATAGTCCTAAAGCAAGCTGGCATACCCATCCCAGAGCATCCCATAGCATCTCATCACCACAAATGATACACATCTTGTATGTCAATGTACCAATTTGCCAATGTAAATACATACTATGCTGTACGGGTAAGTCTTACAGCACACTCTAATTCCACACTTGGGGCCTTTCACATCCCATACGATACGTCCGAAACCCGTCAGCACCCACCATCTCCGAGCTTTCCCCCACCACCACACGCCTGCATACCCACACGCCCAGCACGCACCACGCGCACCAAGCGCGTCGCAATTCCGCCCTGGGAGCATCACTGTTCCTCCGCGGATGACTCGCTTTGGGGGGAGGACTCTATGAATACATTGTGGGTGCTGTGGGTGTTGTAGTGCTATGGTGGTGCTATGGTGGTGCTATGGTGGTGCTATGGTGTTATGGGCGGTGCTATGGTACTATGGTACTATGGTACTATGGTGCAGACTGCGTGCTGGGCGCGCCATCCGTACCTGACAGCTTAGACAGCACGCCAACACGCGAGCGCCAATGCGATGTGCACTCACTCACAGGCTGCAGTAGGGCGAAGGCTAGACAGGGCGGGTCAGTACCGCTACCATGGCCACTACTGCACCATGACCACTGTTGTGCCATGGATACTCCACTAACCACTACCTATACAGAGTGAATGAACAATAGGGCCCTGAGTCGGCGCCGCAGGGTAAAATACTGACATTGGCATGTCTTGCGAAGAACCGAGTCGGATCCGAGCATTCAGAACACTTCCGAGCAAGATGTAGAGCAGCATCTCCGAAGACTGCAATCCGCACAGTAGGGATGCGATGGGCGTCATCATGCGTTGCTCTGCGGGCTATCCCAGCTACGTTGAAGCTACACCATCCACCAATATCCGGCGGTAGGGAATCCGCCTCGCTTCGCAACACCTCTAAAGTCTAAGGAGCTCGTCGGTATTCCGCAACAAGCTCCTCCGCCATGGCCATTTATCTGCGGGAGGAGGGGTTGCTGCAACGGAGCTACTCGGGAATGAGAGTTCAGACAGAGGAGAGAGGGAGGGTGGAACCAAGGAGGGGAAGGAGAGAGCGAGCGAGGGAGCGCGCAGTGGACGATCTGTTGCGATAGCGGCTTTGGGATTTAATGAGGTTGAGGGTGATGGGGCCCGGGGAAGAGGAATGGGAATGAGGGGAATAGGATGTGTTTCCAAGTTCCGTGGGCGTGGTTGGTTTGCTGGCGTGGCATGGGATGGGATGGGAGAGAGAGCCAGAATGATAGTAAGTATGTAGCAGGATATGCAATGTCGATCATATAGAGTGGGATTCTCCATCGTTCGTTTACAGTGACAGTAATTAAATCCTGCTTGTCATGTGCTGCTTGGTATACTATTTTGGAGGTGATAACGGGGAATGGATGGGGAAGGATCCGGTCTAGATGGTATAGTACAGAGGGCAGTAGTTTGATAGACAAAGGAGAAATCACCACACAGCAGTAGCAAGGCCCAACTAGATTGCACAAGAGGATGGAGAGAAGAAACTGATCTGTGAGATTGAGGTGGTAAACCCTATATGCATTCCATGTACAGCAAACAACAAAGAGCCCCCTCCAAGCAAGCAAGGAAGAGATGATAAACAAGCAGGGGCTTTTGAATATGCTATGAAGCGCCTCAAATTCAAGCTAGGCAATTGCAATCTGATGAGTTGAGCAACAAACCCCCAAAAATGAATCTGCTGTATCTTTTTTAAGGAAAAAAAGAGAAAAGCAAAAAGGACCTCCCAAACCGCATACCCCGCGATCTATAGACAGAAAACCACAATAATCCCAGCAAAGCTATCCCGTAGACAAATTACTCCCTTCGCAAAATGAAACAAGGAAACAACACAAGAAGTATATGAGAAATGAAGGAGGGGAAATCGCTACACTTTTTTGCCATCCAGACTCCAACGATACACTAAACAAGAAGGGGAGACTGTACTCCATTTCAAGGAAGCCAAGCATCTATTAACGGGTATAAAAAAAAGTCCAAGTTCCAGCCAAACCAAAACACAAAAGTAAAACTCCACCTGATGCTCGTAGGAAAAAGGTACTGGTCCGGACCAGAGTTTTCAAGCCAAATCTTATAATAGACCAGGTATTGAGCGCCGCGCCGGGGTAGGTCATTAAAAAGGGGGCATGAATGGAACGTATTCTTCGTAACGGGTAGAATCGTAACCGGGAGGATTCTGTTTTCGAAAACCACGTTTGATAAATCACATCATTCCTTCTTCTCCAATGCCGGGAAGACCAGCTACGTTGACTCCGAGTCCGCCAAGTCCGGCTGCTGCCATATGACTACTGAGCTTGAGTTCGGGGTTGCAAGGTGGGGAGTGTTGTCGATGCTATAAATTTTGTCAGTACGCTATTCAATGGTATTGTTTTTATTGCCTGATTGATGAAACTTACGTATTTAAGACCGTTCAAGTTCTTGTAGCGCTTTCCACAAACGTCGCACTTGTATGGCTTCTCCTTCTCCATACCAAGGGTTCCTGGGTAAGGAGTCGAGGTTTCTGGGTTGACGATGGAGAATGTACCATCTCCGTTCTCGTGGAGCTGCTGAGTTTGGTGACCGTGGGTCTTGTGGTACTTGAGACCGTTCTGGTTCTTGTATGCTTTCTCACATCCAATAACTGGACATCTGAAGGGTTTGTGCTCCTCGCCTGGCATCATCATAGATCCAGAAGGATTGCCAAGACCTTGCATAGCCATTAGCTGTTGCTGTCTATATTGACGCATCAGGTCACTATTGTTACCAAATTGTCCTTGACCAAGTCCGAACTGTGCGAACTGTTGTTGAAGAGCTCTTTGGTTGCCAAAGCCACCATTGGGGCTATAAAGGCGCTTTGCTGGTTCATCAATACAGAGATCAAGTCCAAGCTCACTGTTGAATCCTCCAAATCCACCACCAAATGGCATGTTTCCATTCATCATATTTCCCATGTTCATGTTCATTGGCATGTTCGCGAAGTCGTCATCAAGCTCGCCGGCGGGTGTGCCGGGAACGGATGTATCGGGTGAAAATGTACCGTTGCCTTGCTGTAACTGTGCACTGAGAGTAGGAGTATTAACAGATGAAACAGTCGGGTTATTTTGGAACCCGAACCCGTTTGTAGAAGGCGTGCTTGGCTGTGAAGTCCGAAGGCCTTGGTGTGTCATGCCATTTGTGTTTGTCAAAGTAAGACTGGGGCGTTGCTGTTGGCCGAACATCGATTGTTGTGATTGCTGGCTTGATTGGCGGTTCATTGAAGATGTATCATTCTTCATGTCCATTGGCCCTATTGCGTCGTCCATTTCCATGTCCTCTACACCGTCCATGTCATCCGAGAGCTGTGGAGTGCCTTGCTGTATTGGTGTTGAAGTACCTGACTGTTGACGCATAAGCTGGTTGATGCCACCCATGGCCTGGCCGTTGCCATTTTTATTTTGTAATTGCTGTCTCTGCTGCTGTGCGTGAGCCTGCTGCTGAACAGAGTTCGCGGCCTGTGCGGCGATTGCTGCCTTGCTGTTTGGCTGCTGGTTATCTCGTGCCTGTGCAGCTAAGGAAGCCGTACGCAACGATTGTGGAGTCTGCTGAGCGTGGCATTCCTCATAATGTTGTAGGAGATCATGAAGGGTAGGAAGAGTCTTGCCACAGCAGGAGAAATCCTTCATGAAATTGGCCTCGAGTTTTGGCAGATATGAAGAAGAATGAAAGGAGGGCGATTGGTATGGGAACGGTGAAGTTCCTGCCATAATGATACTATAGAAAACAAAATTGTCAGCATCGTCAGAATAGCGGTGGCAGAATGTTTGAGACACCATGCAAAAAAAAGACCACGGCAATGAGACTCGGTGACAGTTAAGTCGAAGCATAATCTCGGACGTGCGGAATGATGTAGATTTTGACTCACTCATCTCGAATCCAGCTGCCGACGGAAACACCGCCCCAGCTCATGCCGCCTACCAAGCTGCCTGCGAGACTTTCTCGTCGAGTACGGCTGTCCTGGTTTCTGTTTGGGTTTATCATGGAAATTGGCTTCGCTCCGACGTAAGAATCTTGACGGCTGCGACTGAGTCCCATGCCCGAGTCGTAGGCCATATTGTTTTGGCCGCTCATGATTGCGGCGGATCGTTTGGAATCGGCTTCACCAAGATATGTTTTCGTGCCTTGCGATGACGGAGAGGATGATGCGGTTCTTGGAGTGGCGATGTCTATCGGGGACGTTCCAGGCATAACTCGACCTGAATAAGATGGGGGGAGGAAAGATGAATGTTGGAATGTCGCGGAACAAAACGACAGGTCGCGGTGGCGGGTGGTGTTCGGTGGGGGGTGGGGTTGATATATTTTATTTTTTTTGTTTTTTGGGGAAGAGGTACTCTTTGTGCTTTGCGAGATTGGGGATTGGGGAGGCGTGGGTGTGGAGAGGCGAAGGTGTTTATGTGAATGTTCGGAATTTTTGGGGGAGGTAAAGTCGGTAGAGGGTACTTATTATTTCAGGGTGTGTTTTGGTGTGGTCGGTGGCTGTCGGTACGATAGGTGGGCCTCAGTGCTGTTAAAATTGGTAGAGAGGTGGTCGAGTTGGGGGAGAGTAGGTGAGGGCAGCTGTAAGTGCAATGTAAGCAAGGTACCTAGGCAAGGTATGAACACCACCACCACCCAAGCCTCAGACTCGGGCTCAGATGGCTCAGATGGGCTCTGATGGCCCAGTTGGCTCAGGATCAGAGGCCACGCTCCGGAATCACTTACTTCTAAGGTACGGCACTCTTCCTCGAAGAGACAAGAGTCGTAATTGTCTGGGAGCAGCGACAAGCAGCAACGTCGACTAGTACGTAGTGGTACGGTAATGCTATTACTCGCCGTCTCACACCAAAGCTACTATGTTTAAGGTGTGCGTATGGGTGTTTAGCTCAGAGACCTGTGCTTAGGCTGCTTGAACGAGACTGGAGAAAAGGCTCCCAGGTATTTTGGTGGAAGTGGGTATCGGAGGACTGTAAGGTAGACCACGCAGGATTAGGACCTTATGGCTTGGCAATAGCGTTCCTTTCTGTGGTCTCTGCGGCTATAACTTCCAGGACGTATGTATTTATAAGTACAAAGTACAAAGTATCGGCTATTGAATTTGGTGTCTTTAGAAATGGTGGAAGTTCTCTTCGCTCTTCGAATGGAAGAAGACGCAGAAGATGCTGGATAAATGCTTGGCCCCCTACGGAAAATATACGAGTGAGTCTGAGCGCTTTCGTACGTGGGTACGTAGGAAGGTGGCTGATTTTGAGTATTATAAAATAAAAAGAGACACACCGTAAAAGTTACAGACGCGGAAAAGGTACTTGAATGCTCTGTGTAGTGGTTCGGAAGAAAGGCGGACTTTGTATGTATGTTCGGGTTGTACAAAGTATTCTTTCTGACTGACTTTGGCTGATATTGAGTGAGATAGCGGCAGCAGATCGTCGTCGTGGGATATTTCACCGGATGCGACAAGATGAGACAACTGAATAGAGAGATGAGAGAGATGAGAGAAATGAAGACTAAAGTTTCGTACTGCAATAAGTCAGTCAACCAGAATAATGCAAAAGTAAAAGTAGACAGATGCTCTCAAATTGCTTGTTACTGGCGGTTGGCCATATGTATAAATATGTTGTGTGCGTATGGAGGAAGTCGAGCACGAGAGCGACAAGGTACCTTACCTTTCTTAGTATTCTGGATCAGGTGGGGAGAAAGGGTACAGTCAAGAGCAATATTCCACGTAGATGACAGATTATACCCCGTAGTGGTGCGAATATGAGGATGAATTGAGGTCGAAGTCGAGGTCGAGGTCGAATAATATCTATGTCAGTTACGTAGTGTTAATGAGATTACGAGGTATATCCTGCTCCTCACGCTGTAAAAGTATCAAATGTTATGAAAGTCTGTTTCCTTCCCCTACACAATACAAATATTTACATCCATTGCCACCACAACACCTTGGATGTCCATACATCTTACATTCTACACACATATACACGCATATTTACACATACGATGATATATAGCACAAGGTACTTTGTACATACATACATCCAACACTACAATTTCTGAGCAGCTGCTGTACAGAGTAGAGATGTACAGTACATACATACAGTAAGTACATCGGTAAGGTACATACGAGGGTACGTAGTCGTACTTCTGCGGTGCTGTAAGGCCTGATGGCCTGCAACGCACTAGGATTCTGTAAGGCGGGCATTCACCAATTTTGTCAAGCAATTGGCTATGGATCAGCACAGTGAGTGAGTGAGTGAGTGATGGGTGCGTCGACAACCATCGACAACCATCGACGACGCTCAAATTTTAGTCTTACAGTGATCCTCTCTGTGGTCCTCCCCCCCCCTCCCCCCCAGTAAACTAGCCCCTCTCCGTGGTCCATCCTCTCTACCTCACCTAGCTCATGGAACCATTCTTTAGCTCACCCTCGACACAAGTCTAAGTGGCCCGGGGTGGCATTGCTGGGATGGCCAGCTAACACAGAGTTTGAAAGGGACCCTTGAGCATATTGGATGCTTCGAATGGAGTCACTGCGCTGGCTCAAATACGGAGTAATGAATACGGCGTGTGCGATATTGATGGTGCGCTTGGAAGGCGTTATGGACAAGGGTCTTGCTGGACTTCATATGGATACATACATGCGTCGAGAGATTGAGAGAGACAGGGCAAGAGGGCGGTGGACGAGGAGGAAGATGAGCAGCATAATGATGCTGATGGACAAGCGATGATGGGCGATGATGGGCGTGTTGATCCGGACATTAATTCATTTACAATTTCCTGCTGTACTTCCAGCACTCTTCCCACCTCTGCCTCGGTTGCTTTTGCTCTTCTAACAATCGGTCTAGAATGCGGCATCTATCATAAAGATGTCATATAAATGTGTATTTAAAGCTAAGGGGCTTGGGGGGTGTTAAAATGGTGAACTTGTGAGCGTAAGGGAAGAAGACCATTCACCCCTTCTCTGCCTCGCCAAGTATCCTACTCTCACATGAGAGATGGAGTAACGCTCTCATCAAGAAAGATGATGGATTCTCGAAGTATAAACTGACCGTAGGGAGTAAGGTGAGGTTGAGTTGGAACTTAAGATATGTCAGTGAGGTGATGAGGTGCAAGGTCAGAAAGGTCTAAGTAATGAAAAGGTCTAGCTGATGCACAACGTATGGTGATTGAGCAAGAAGCCTGGCGCATGGTATGCAACTCTGCTGTTGATCGTATGCATTAATTCTGTTCCCCGAGGAATGGCATGTACTACGTAGATTGTTCCGTAGATGATGGAAATGTACATACATACATACACGCCATTATGTGGGGTTTTACAGAGTAGGTAGTAAGTATCGTGATTACCTATGCACCAGTCCAGTTGGTATGTGATGAAAAGCATCTCTCTGCTCTTTTTTCTCCTTATTCGTTGTTGAGTATGATTGAGTATGTATGCACCATATGTATGTATGTATATATGTATGTACATACATACATACATACACACATCCACATACATTAGTCTCGCTACCAAAACCATCTTGAAGCCCTGCACCAACATACTCCCTCGTCCGATCATCACCAATCATGGAAGCACAGAAACACTTGCACACATGTTATCTGTACGCCCTTCTCACTTCCCTCCGTATAGGTCATATATGAATACATAATACATACATTAGACACAGCATTCACATCTGTCTATCGCTTGTAAACATGCTTGCGTCATGCTCTTCTTCCGAGTCCTCTGGATAAACATACTTTCTTACCCACGACACTCCCTCAGAGCTCACACTCACTTTATCCATGTTTTATGCATGATGCGCATGGGCGCACGCCAAACAAGGGCCGACAACAACGCGAGGATTCTCATCTATCGCCCTACAGGCCGCCCTGTTGACTGCTACCGGATCGCGGCAGCAAAAGGACCGGCAGCGAAGCCATGCACACCCTTTTGCAACTGTAGAAATGCTGTTGCTGTACGCCGTACACGCCGTGGCCAAGTCCAGTCCTATAACATAAAGAGGACTAGACTGCCACAACTGCACATGTCGTTTAGAACCTTTTTCGGGGGCCGGAAACGGTGCCTCCTGTGGTTGCTGGGGCACTCTACCTCTTGCTGAAGCTTTTCCTGGTGGCTGTATTCATATGGACTTTGCTCCGAGCGGCAGTTGTGCATTCTACCTAATACAGTACTTACGTATGCGTATGAAAATATCGGCCTCGATCCTCGGTCCAGCATAAAAGAGTCCCCGTACTATTTGCCTTACTCGTCATTCCTGTCCAATAGAGTTGATATTCCGAATGGTGATAGTTGGCAGCTCGGCAGGTGTACCTGGATCGCACAAGGAATACGAAAGAAGCCGCCTGGGTATCCACATTCGCGCGTAACGAATCTATTGTAAGGCACGGCCGTTCGTGAGTAATGGGAAGGTATTCTGTCTACCTGGCCTTACCAATGTCATATCAGAACTCCAACGCCTTTTCATGATGTAGTCAGACAAATTCATCACGATTCCTCCCTCGGGTCATCCATCTTTGACTCATGCAGGAGTCTGTACCATCTCATCTAATCATCGAACACATGATGCTCTTGAATAACACACTATCTCGGGTTATGCCTTTTAAAGGCCATTCATACTGTTCGCGGAAAACCCTCTCTACCTCCACTTATCACAACTGTCTGTCCATTTAGGTTTCTCCATTTCAAGGCATTCAGATGCCTAGCTCTTCAAGGCTGTGAAGGGTGGGAAGGCTGGCAGGTTCTCCAGCCAGCCACTTGCTCCTCAAAGTCTCGATGACATGTAAATATTGACATATCTATAGTCTGACGTATCTATCTATACCTTCAACTTGTCTTGGACTTCAAGGGTCGGTGTAGCACAGTAGTCCTGGAGATCACTTGAACTCGATCTCCCGATTTCAGTCTACCAAGATAGGTAGATAATCCAATTACATACATACTCTCCTCTAGATACATACGCACGCACGTCGTACTTACCGCACAAAAGCCAAAGCTCATCTCAGACAGACATGATAGCATCCATAGATAGATAACGTGCACAAGCTTTAAACTCTCCATCATAATATATCATAAGATCATCAAAGATCAGCAATCACGACAAGAAAGTATCGACTTCCAAGCCGTCCTTTGATGTTGATATCGGTTGTTGTTGATGCCGGTAGGTGAACGGGTCCACATAAATGTACTTTGATGCCATCATGCCGAGCGTTCGGGACGAACATCCTCGATCCCTAAACTCTACGTCGTCATCTTGACTGGTGTTACTTTTTCGAACACATCCCAAGCTCCACAGATTCCAAAAGAAGTCTTTCCCCGTCAAATCCGTTGCGCCATCTTCCCCATAAAGATAGGTTCACAGCAATTCATACTTTCACAAACAGCCCATCTTGGCAACTTACGTACCAATCGTAATCTCAAGGCGTCGTCCTGACAAGCTTTATCAGCTCTCAGATCCATCATGGCTCATCACGACGTCAAGACCTCTCTCCAACCCCTCGCATCACCAAATATTCGCTGTTCAAACTCTCCCCTCTTTTTTTGCCTTATCCATGAGAGAGTATCTGGTAAAGTATTATCCAAGAATTCCTACCAAGACGTCTACTGTACTATGACACAGGCACCACAAGTACCACATAACGCACAAATCTGTGCTAGGGCAATAAACTCAGTTTCACATCGAATCTCACACATTGACGCAAAAACAGGGGTTCAAGACAGTGCCCTCCATACTCCATACCCATACTCATACTTAGACGAGAAACATAATCCAACGACGTCACGCTTGCCATATTACCGAGCAGAAAAAATTTCAAGTGAGTGGGAAGAGAGAGGACTGCAGCCCAATCCAATTGCATAGCTACTGTCATAATTCGCAGATGGAAAAGAGACGCCAAGCGCTAAGCAGCCCGTTTGCTTGACAGACGCACTAGCAGGATTCCGCAGCTATTGTACTGGCTGCTCTCCCTGCAGAGCATACTGTGCTTAGGCCCAGAGACGAACAGGAGATAATCGTGTACGCTTGATGTGCTTTAAGGTGCTGGGTAATATGTACGTCTGTACAAAGGGGGAGAAGGGATGCGCTGTATGCACCGCACCGCTTGAGGTTGTTGCGTGGTGGTGGGAACAACGTCGTTGCATGTCATGATCCTGTGCATCGCGTGGCTGGTGTGCGACTGTGCGCACGCTGTGCGTTGGGGGGGTGTGTGGGTTGCGACAGCACATTATGTCTCGGTGCTGGCCGAGATTCCTCCCGGTTTCTCGAAGGAGCCGTGTTCGAGTAAGATGCTGCTGCTAGCCAGTATTATGAGATTCAGTAGGATGTAGTAGCATGATCGACAGGCGCTCGCAATACGGAGAATATAGTTATAGCTTCATTTCACAATGAAGCTCTGATATTCCCCCTTCCGTCGGAGATTCTTTCGCTGTTTGCTGAAATGCCGCTCCCAATTCCACAGTGCTGTATGTTCAATGCCCACCGCGGTGTTCTATGAATTGTACCTCGATCATTTCACCTGACTGACAGCTCACTTATGCCATGATAATCCAGGGTTCAAACGGCCGTGCTTTATGCGTACACCGTAGATACTCCGTACACTGGACGCTGTCCGCTGTCCTCCGCAGCTGAAGCATCACAATATCCGCGGTTAGATCCTCGCCATAATCCCACAATCCCACAATCCAGACCAATCTGTTCTCTGTATGCAATCCTGTCAGGTCGGAGGAGAAACCGATTGAATCGTATTCACAGCAATATCACAATCCCATCGTAGCGTTTCCAGGGCTTGTCCAGCGCGGAGCTGCATTTCTCAGGGCGTTTCGGAGTCGAGATCATACCTCCGTAAGTAGCGTAGCATGCGTACATTATGTATGTACCTTATGGTAGTACACACAACGTACGACGTGCAGTACATATGCAAGTTCGCTGGACCCTTACTTCCCCGGTGCAACAAGCATTGTAATCCCTACGCTGCCATGCGGTTATGGTGGTAGGGGAATATAGCTGCTTGTGTATTTTCGCATGTAAGATAGAGGATTAGGAAGGACTATGCTGCTGGTACTGTCTGTACTGTATGGTTTGAAGTGCGCAGCCAGCCAGTGCAGTCTAGACTTCTGGATGGAGTTATTTTTACCTGTGGTGTTTGAGATTGCCAGAGTAAAGCGTTGGAGAATATGTTATGTGCGGTTCAGATGCTGGGCTGAATGAATTGTCCACTGCACGCGACAATCTTCCATATTCGGTGCGGTAGACTAGACGGTCTCCATATTCTACCGACTGCTTCCTTGCCTGGGTGAGAGGCCTGGGTGAGAGACCTTGACCTCATCCACACGTCGAATAGCTTGATTAATCAGCCCTTCGAGCCCGACGAGACGGTCACTTGAGATCCGCTAGCTGGCATACCATGAGGATGCGGTTCACAAAAGGATGAAATTCGGCATACGTATTTGTTATTTCTCGCCTGGCAATGCCATATATCGCCCTCAACGTCTCTACAATACTCCACAAGGCAGAGGCGCGATCCCTAGACTGCACAAGAGGACTGCCTAAGATGCTCGGCAGCTCTCAACGGCATGGTTATAATATATATATGACTAGGTAGACGAACTATTGAGGCTCGAATAAAATTATCATTACATACTAATATTGATATTCACACAGAGCGTTGAATCCAGAATATCAACACTTCCAAAGCTGAATCTATTTCCCGCCTTCCCGTCTTCCCTAACCAATTCTACGATAGCCGTGAAGATTTTCGTTTAAACCATTGAGAATATTGGATCTTTCATTAACGCCGATGAAATCAAGCACCGTCCTGTGCGTTCTCCAGTTGATGAGATTCCTAATAGCTCTGCATAGCACCTCGGTTATTCACTTACAAACGCGGCCCTAAACCGTACTCGATTGACAGCGGCTTGCTCGGCCTCTCTGAAGCTGACAAGCTGCCGTTGTCTCGGTGTCGGCGGTATTTGTTAGTCACTGGTGGGTGGTGGGTAAGCAACTGTGGAAGTCGTTCGCAACAGCATAGAAAACACCACGAGGAAAAAAGAGGCTGAGATGTGGGTTTAGGGTTCGGAGTTAGGCGGATCGTCTAGTACATATTGTACATATACATATGTGCATCGATTGGTCTGGGTTTGGACGAATATAGCTTTACATATTCATCGGCTATACTCATAATGGTTTGGATAGCGGGCCTGCGGGCTTTTATTCCGTCTGTCCATGACTTGCTTATTTAGCATTATACAATTCATAGAGTTCTTCGCATTGGTACGGTGGAATGATCCGCACACAGCACAGACGACGAAAGCGTCAATATTCCCCGTTTATCGCCGCCTGGCATGCGCCACACGACATTCTCATCAAACTACCTTACGTATCCGTACATGGCATCGACGTGCATTCATCTCAACCCAAAATTTCCATTTGGTTTATTCGACGTTCATTCTACTTTTGTGAAACTTTGATTCTAGATTTCTGTTAAGGGATGTGATACTGATCTGGCCCGTCCGCGATGCATCTTGAGAAGTTATCGGAGTATTTTCCGATTCCTTCATCCAGAATGTAAATTATGTTTTCGAATGGCAAGATTTGACGAGGGTCTGAAGGCAATCTTACAGGAAGTTATATACAATGCTTATTGGGGGCTTACGGATGCGTTGAATGCTCGCCATATTTTATGCGTTCGTTTCAAGTGTAAGGCGATATGATGAATATGATCATAAGTATGACATTGACAATGAGATCATAGAAAATTCACATGAGTAAGAATGACTCTTTCGTGGGGTATTACTACTTCATGTCATGTTGTTATTCATTGAAGACTCATACTTGACGTAAATCAGTAAGGTGTTGTGCTATTCATGTAATGTTATTGTTTGATGAATCATGGGCTATTTTTGATGCACAAGTTTGATGTATGCAGTACCCAAATGCTTATCCTAAAGTTAAAAGTGAATACCCTGAATACTCTACACCTTTGTCATATATGTATCGGATAGAGGTATTGTGGATGAATAGGGATTTGCGGATTAATTTTCCTTAATTGCTATCCGTGGTACTCAAATGTTCATACCATGGTTCGACTAATAAATACTCCGTACCACTTCAACATATTTACTGGATAGAGGTATTTAAACTGGTTTGGTAAGAACACACAGAGAAATTCTCCGTAGCCAGCAGCACGCATGCGATACGGAAGTACTGCCTACCACTTGCAGTGCGTCAATACGAGAACTTGAGAACTTGAAACTTATTTACCATCACACATTCGTAAGTTAGCACGAAAATAGCATTAAATATAATCCTATTGCTTATTTACTCGACGTCTGATGTCCAAGTAGCGGTAATAATCCGGAATTTTGATATCTCTAGAATGTAAAAGCCCTCATTTTATAATATATAGAATTCCAGCGATATCTATAACTAAATGAAACTTCTTGCTTTGATACTTATTACTAGATTGAAGATTTCATTTGATTTCTCGTTACCAACAATAAATGTCCAGATGTACCATATACTACGTATATGGTCAATGACTGACTTCACTTGGTGGCCGCAATGCGAGTAGCCTCTTACACTTCCGGAAAGAAGCATTACCAGATTGAGCTACAGACTTCTGCATTTACGTAGTTACAAAGTAAATCGTATTTCCTCTCTCCAATCAACTAGCCACTATGTTTCAAATTACGCATAGTAGGAAAGTTATTATGTACTTGATGTGATAATACTTAGGTTCAATATTAAGAGATTAAAAGGCCCCAAAGAATTTACAGATTGCTTGCTCTAAATGATATGAGGTCATATAAACCTAACAAGCTGTTAATGAGGCGTGAATAATTTATCTAAAAGAATTGTGTATTAGGTATATATAATTAAATGATGGATGAGTTCTAGTAAGTATTGTGTTATTTGGGGGAAATAGAAGATATTTGATTAAAATGAGTTAATAAACCATAGTACAACGTAAAGAACAGATAGCAACCTGAATCCTGCTATATTACAGAATCAATAAGGGATTTTCAATAAAATATCAAAAGTATTTTTCCAATTAATTAGGGTATTATTTTACTTTTAATATTTGCAGGTTATGCAGACTTAAGGTCCATTATTGTATTATTATACTTATTCTGTTCACCCGATGCACATAAAGTTATACTTCCCCACAGGCCATTCCAGAAACATCAATCTTCACCTACGCGGTTCCATGTTGACGCAATGGATAAACTCTATACCGTTCTACGCTATGGATTGTGTATCGTAGGTAGCACCATAGTCTTGTTTGGAATGACGAAATAAAGAGGGAGAGTGACTCCGATGTAAGCTGTGGCGGTGATTCACATGAAATGACTCATTCATACGCAAGGCAGCACATGAATGTGGCTTGATCATTGGGTTGATATTGAAAGAAGAATATACGACATTCGCAGTACGTACATATGAATACCGCGGAGAAGGTTGAGGGAGCATATTACACCAACTGCGGGTTGAGGCTGCGTCTTCGGCGTGTACCGGTTATTCGGATGGTAGAAAAGTTCTCGAAAGGGTTCTACTTCCGTAAGCCGGGTGTGCGTGTTGTCTGCACCAGAAGTAATAATCGACATGCATATTGTTGTACACAATGAAGAATTGGAGAAGATTGACAGGGGAAATTGTCAAACAATACGGCACTAATACTACTAATCCATAAATAAATATCCGTGAAAGACGTCAAGCGTCAAACGGAAAAGAGGATATATGGATGATAGTACATGATTATATACAACTAGAGAAGGAAAACTTGCAGTAGGTAATGTACAATTACCTATGTAGTCACATGTGTTTGAAGTATGTAACAGGTAGTTACTAGAATAGAATTTCCTTTGCATTTGCAATTCAAAAATAAATATGTCGTTATAAGGATCAAACAACAATGATCCTGCGATGCCTTATGATCACGTGCATTACAGGGATATTGTATTTATTTCACGAGTTTGCTGGATGATTAGTCTGTAATCTCGCGCGAGAAATCTCAAAATCTACGTAGTAAGGCAGTTTTAGTATGTACTACGTAGGAGTTTGACGGAGGATTGATCGCTAATTTCGCGCGAGAAATATGAAAAGCCATTATGCACCAAAGTATCAATTGTACGGAGAAAGACGGAGAATTGACTTCGATTCAAACTGACAGCATCACAGGATGTAGAAAAGAGCCGGAGAAAGCAAAAGATGTAACCGCCCATTATGACGGACATTCGCGCCAATTTTTATCCCCGAACGCAAAGACACAAGCACAAGAATGTTTGGGAAGCAAAGCAACAACAGGCAAAATAAAACGAATGATTGAACAACCAACACGGGCTTTCCTAATATTCCCGGCCAATAACAAGCATCAGGAAATGTGAGTAAGCACACGACCGGCCCAGCTTGCATTGTCGTGTCTGTGAGTGGCGGATGGAGGTGCTTGACCCGTTCTTACTGACTGACATGATAAGATCTGGAAATTAATAAGGTCAGCACTGTGATTTCTCTACTGTGTCCTACGTACTCTACCTACTTTGTATGAAGGGGAGCATTTGCACTCGACCTCGGAGATTTATTTGGCGACGATGTTCAATAATTGTTGTTTACATCTGATGAGAAATACTCGGGATATCTGTAAAACTAGTTTTAATGATTAATATTGCTTTGTTATCAAGTTATTGCCATTTGTATGGGGTAGCACAGTCGAAAATACCGTCGTGCAAAAGGTTTTGTCATCTACTTTTCGGGATGGCACGGCATTACATCATGCCATTGTCACGGATATGGTCCGATGCATGGAGCTGCGACTGCACATTGAATTGCTACATACGGACCTGTGACGAGAAAGGATTCTCTTCTGCATTTGTCTTGACCCACCTGCAGGAGAAGCAATTGGATTACTACGCAATCCCTTCGTGACGTTGGATCTTCTTTTTAATAAATACTTGCTACGACTCCTCCGTCAATTGTTGTCCTCGTCATCAATCAACACCACCACTTTACATTATCACCATCGTCATCTCGACTATCTCCGAACACACCGCAACAATAACAACCACCACCACTTAGATAACCAATTCTTACAACTACCACCATCATGAAGATCCTTACAAAGTCAGCTTTCACACCTACGTAATCCAAATGTCCGGAAACTAACAATCTCCCAGAGAAGAAGAAGAGGCCCACTACAGTGCCACCGTGAGAGGCGGTCTCACAGGAGGTGCAATTGGTCTCATCGTAGGCATTGGAGGCGTAGCCTTCGCCAACAGACGATTCCAGACCATTCGCCACCTAACATTGCCCATGAAGACCTTCTTGGTAACCTCAACGACGACATTCGCATCCATCATTTCCGCAGACCGAGCTTCCCGAGCCTTCGAATTCTCCCGCGACCCATCACGGACATACCGCGACACCGCCTCGTCCGAACTCGACCAGATCAAGGCCCAGGAGTCCACAGCACAGAAGCTCAAGGACTGGGGTCGCGAGAACCGTTATCCTATTGTCGGCGCCTCCTGGGTGGCGTCTATGGGCGCAGCCCTTGCTATCGTCAACAAAACTCCTGGCCTCTCTAAGGCGCAGAAGTTGGTGCAGGCAAGAGTCTACGCCCAGGGTCTCACGCTCGCTGTCTTGATTGCTACGGCTGCTTTCGAGGTCAATGATAAGAGTAAGGGCAAGGGACGATGGGAGACGATTATGGTTTTGGACCCCAACGATCCTGAGCATAAGCACTTGATTGAGAAGCGTATCCATCACGAGGCATATGCTGGAGAGGATTTGTGGAGAGGTGAGTTTTTCTGGTTCTAGTATTGTTGGATGTTGTGCTAACTGTTGCTGCAGATATGGTTGAGGCTGAAGAGCGCAAGATTCATGACCGAGAGGATGCGGCTAAGAAGGAGAAGGCCGCCAAGAAGAACTGAGTTGCTCCCTGTAAATCTATCGGGGAACAAATGCGGATTCGGCGAAAATCATGAATGGTTGAAAAGTTGAGCGGATGGTTATTTCAACGAGCCTGGCTGTTATGACAAGAAATCTGGAGGCGGGACTTGGCTTGCTTGAATGCATGATGTGGCGTTTTTTGGTCAAAAGCACTCGATGTTTTTTTGCTCCTTGCCTGACCTTTCATTTCCTTATATTCTTTCTCCATGATCCTTTTTTTCTTTTAGAGCGAGCGTCGGTTGGTTATCTGCTTCTGATGTATGTGTGAAAATCAGGGGTTAATTCTGTATATTTATACACCATATGGAATAGAAATTTATGTGATAAGATATCGCTGAGTTGGAGCACCTGGAGTGAATTCTTATGGTTTTTGATGTGCCATCAAATCTATTGTTTGGCTTTTGAGGAATCCTCCCCTCTACTTCTTTCAGTATCACGGCGACCTGGTATCCTGCAATATATATTCAAAATAACCGTTAGAATAACGTTCTAGATTGAGCTGAAGACCAGGGAGCTTCCCGCGACCCGGCTGCGTGGATGCATGTGCTGGGCCAATATATCTTGATAGACTAGAGACCGGCAATCTTGGGACCTGCATTCTCTACCTTACAAAAGCTTGCAATCCCATTGGACCTTATAATCCATTGGTTTTGGAAGGCGAGAGGCAATATCTCTATTTATATCTCCTCTCGGAACCCACTTCTTGTACTGTCAATGGTTTCTTTGCATCCACTTCTTCTTTATACGCATATTCATGAATATTGACACACAAAGCTGATGAATATAGTCCTGTAAGATGTATTTTGCTTGTAGGTTATATGAGAATGTATTTTTGCTGGATTGTTGTTGTCGAGATAAACTTGGCTGCTTGATATATCTAGATATATCAAGCTGTAACAAGAGGTGTAGAGTAATTTGTGTATCTCTTAGACCGTTATATTGTATAACGAAGACAATAATCCTTATTACCACTGCCAATATTCCAAGAGCCAAGCTCCTACACCGCGTTGTTTCCTTATCATCGGCAACATCCTCATCATCGCTGGAAGAAATATTGAGAGAACAGGAAGTTCTCCAGATCCGTTGTAAATTGAGACTACCGTAAGAGCTCAACATCCCCTACACCTCAGAGACTCTAATCAGCTCTAAATGAGCATCGAGATGGTCCAAAGTCAATCAAGAGATCCGAAGTAGTCGTTTGCTTCACCGGCTGGATTTATATTTACACTCGGCCGCAAACATCGTCCCTGATTTCAACAATAGGGGCCCATCAAATTAAGAACCCTATACCGATAATGTAACGTGATATCGATTATAGCTGTGCTAGAAAATGCTGAACAGCAGTTAGCGTTATGGTTCATTTATCATGGTGATAGTGTTGAAGACTTACTAGAGACTCTAGCTTTAGACACTATGAACAAACATTCCAACTGGACATTGCATACAGCCAAATAATGGCTGCTATAGCAAATAGAACGGCCGAGGTAGCATATAGAGAGATAGTGATTGAGTAACACCAGTTCTGACCTCCGGTGTAACCGTCTCGCTTGAAAGGTGGCTTGATCATGCTTAAAAACTTATATTGAGAGGAGTGGGGTTGGATATTGGTGTGCTGAGCTTGTAGATGTTTAATATATTGATAAGTTGCTATAATTTCAAGATAGATATCTACTTTTTCGTCCTATTTATTATTTCAATATTGGGAAGCATACGTACACTAGTGGATCTCTAAAATACGCTAGTCGTTGCTTTTTCAATATCCACTTCGATGTTGGTTTTACTATTATCATCGTTATTATCATATCCTGGTATTGATATCCGATATGCCAGCGTATTCTGAGGTACTGTTGCCTTGGGGTCCATAAATCATTAGTTTACTAGTAATTTTTGACGCTGTAATTTGACCGTGCATCTGAAAGAGATATGATGTCTAGGAGGCGTTTTAAGGACCAGGGTTTATCTGTCCCCATACGGAATTGAGATGCTAACAACCGCAGTTGAATATATCCACCTACATATATATGGTTCGCTTGTTCAAGACCATATTAATACCAAAACTTTGATAGGACATCAAGTACTTTGTACAACTAATTCCAGCCCCTTAACTTGAAGGCTCAGCCAGGAGCCATTACCCAAATGAGACCCAGAAAGAACTACTCATCAAAGTAGCAGACCCATTTGAATGAATCGAGCATTCTAAGAGTCTTTCCAGTCTCTCTGCCAATGTATTCACTTCATAAAAACCGAGCCAGGCAACTTTTCGTTCTGTCAATTAGACAAGTGCTTAATTATTAGAGAGATACATGAATATCAAACAAAAGATATGTACATATGTATCAGATTGGTAAAAGATCCAGCCACGCTGAGCCCCCATAGCCCTGCCTATTATTCAGCTGTGACTTTCCCACATGTGGAATTTAAATATCAGTGCTGCCTTCTCATGTTAGCGCATGTCGTCGGTGGATTCCGAATGGGGCTTTGGACAGAAATGACGGCTAATGCATGATGTCCCCACATAGAAAGAAGAATGCCTAGAACGTGACATCAGAATAGCCCACCGAGAGACACAAGGGAACAAGCACTCCACCCATCCCGACAGCCTAGAATTAATAACAGGGATCAGGTCAGGTCAAAAAAGTGTCTTGATCACTATTTATCAGAGAGCTTGTACAGCATTCACAAAATGAATTCACCAAAGCACAAAGCAGTTTGAAATTAAGTAGTACAATTGCATAGTCCTAATCATATCCTATACAACACAATAAACTCCGAACCATTCAAATCAAACACGAAAGCAAATCTCGCACCAGGAGAAGCACTTTCAACCATGGGCCTGAGATAACCACGAACACCACGCTTGCTAAATCCATACAACCGTAATCCAGTACGAAGAAAGCCATACTTTACCTAACTTCCCCATAAATGTGGGCGAAGTTTTGTGTGATGTCAGAGATTCTCTCTCTTTTTCATTAATGAGGTATCTTATCTGATGCTCATCTGCTTGGCCATGGAAGCCTTAGCGTTGCCAGCGGCAGCAAGGGAGGCAGAGCTGGCACCGGCCTTCTTCTCGAAGATCTTCCAGAACTTGAGGGACTCGTCAGCAGCGGCAGTGGCGAGCATCTGGCCGTCTGGGCTGAGGCAGGAGTGGAGGACACGAGTCTCGTGGGCTGGGATCTCGACGTTGCGGACGAGAGTTGGGTAGGACCAGATGGAGAGGGAGTTGTCTGGGAAGCCGGAGGTGGAGACAATCTCGCGGTGGTGAGGGCTCCAGCGAAGGGAGGTGACCTGAGAACCGGTGTCGATGCTGTTGACTCTGGCTCCGGAGGTGGAGTTCCAGAAGTGGATGTGCTTGTCGTAAGATCCACCACCAGTGGCGAGGAGGTTTGGCTGCCATGGGCACCAGGAGAGAGCCTTGACGGCGGCCTTGTGGTTGGTCTTGGTGAACTTTGGAACAGCAAGGGAGCGAGCATCCCAGATGGAGACGAGGTTGTCGTTGCCTCCGGTAGCGAGCTGGGCACCATCGGCGCGCCACTCGAGACCGCAGACCTCGGAGGTGTGGGAGACAAGCTCAGCGACCTTGTGCTGGGCGATGCGGACATCGTGGTTGAAGACAAGACCGCTACGAGCACCGGTGGAGAGAGTGTGCTTGTTCCAGCCCATAACACCGACGCGGGTGTCGTGACCGTGCATGCTGCGGAGCTTGGTTCCCTCCTCGACATCCCAGATCTGAACCTCACCCGTACCGAGACCAACACCAACGTAGGCTCCGTCACCAGACCACTTGACGCTTGAAACGTAGGTGTCTGGGGAGGTCTCCAAGAGGGAGTGGACGGTACCGGTCTCAGCGGACCAAACGTAGACGTTACGCTCAAGGCCAATGGCAACCTGGTTTCCAGAGCTCCAGTCAAGGAGGTTAAGGTAGTAGTCATCGACGAGACCTGGAGCATCAAGAACACGCTCTGGGGCAGTAGCAACACGACGTCTGAACTGGGCGGAGCCAGCGTTGGATGACTTCAAAGGACGGTTGTACTGAGAGCGAAGGTCAATTGGCTTGGATGACTCAGGTGGCGCTGGCTTGAAAGCAAGAATGCGCTGGTTGGTGGAGATACCGCAAGCAGAGGCAAGGGAATCTTGGTATGCGACGGAGTTTGGGGAAGGGCGGGAGTAGGAGGCTGGCTCCTCATCCTCATCACCAACAGTAAGACTCTCAAGAGCAGCAGCAGCATCATCAACGGCAGAAGCAAGAACGGCTGATCCCTCAGTTGTCTTGGCGCGCTTCTCAGAAGCATCAAGCTTTCCGGAGCCAACAGTGGCAATGGCAGAGCTGGCAGAACGGTTTGGAATGAAACGGTCACCAGAGTAGTTGAGGGTGGTCTTGGCAGTCTTGGAGCGGGTGGTTCTTGTACGGCTGACTGGAGTCTTGGTAGCAGCACCAGTACCGGTAAGAGTGAAGTCAGAAACACCAAGCTCTAGAGCACGACGTGGGGTCTGAGCAGACTTTGCAATGTTGGACTTTGGAGAGTCCTTGTGGGAAGACTTGGAAGCAGTCTTGAAGTGTGCAGAGAGGTTACCACCGTAAACGGATTGAGTAGCCTTGATGCTCTCATTGTTGGACACCTGTCTTGGTGGGGTGTATGGAGAAGTGTTGCGTGGAGATGGAGTGAGAGGCATGCGACCGCCAGCGGTGCGAGAGGAGAAGAGTCCGTGGTGGCTCTTAAGAGGAGTTGATACACATGGAGAAGCCATTGTAGCGTTTGTGTATGATATATGATGTCTTGGTCGAAGTACAAGCGAATGACTTCGTTGACTTGAGTTATTGTCTTGATGACTCGATTAGTTTGGGTATTCAGTTTCGATAGTATCGAACGGAGCCCAGAGTCTCAACCTAATGATTCCGGGGGGTTAGTATTTCGTCGTTGTGTGCGATATAATCGGTGGTAATCGAGTTCCTTCTGGAAGAAACTGTCAATCGGAAACGATCAAAGTCTTGATTCTGACAATGATCTAGTGGACTGAAGTATTCTTGAAGGTAATTGAAGAGTATTGATCTAACGTGTAGAGTTTGAGAGCTTAAGAAAAGTGAAGAAAAAAGAAGTTCATGATGGAATGTGAGGAGGTCTTTATTTACATTCCTAGCGTAAAGTCGCTTGGTTTGGTTGTAACAGCAACGATCAGGCGAAATGATGCGCCTTTGATGCCTGAGACCAAAAGCACCAAATTTAGCACCGCCCGCATTCAACTTTCACGTGATGATAATTTCCCGACCGCAAAACCTTGTCACCGCCTTTGGCAATATGCTAACTTTGAACGGGCCACGGTCATGCAGGATCAAAGATCTTCCATCCCCAGAATCAACGTTGAACTCCGGTACGGACGATGACCAAAACCTTCAGTCTACCCGTCCAGATTTCAAACTCATATTCTCCCACTATCTTAAATACGCACGAAAGAGTTTTCCCTGTGATAATGTACTGAAGCCACTCTTTTTCACTAGGCTGGCCCTTCCACTTCTGCCCCATAAGGCTCCTTTATCAAAATGGCTGCACAGCCTTCTACCCCAGCCAACGCTGGCGCCAGTTCAATTTTTGGATCCTTCACTCCTTCTACGAACCATACCACTCATTTCGCGAGTGCAACAATCACTCCAAATTCAGTCACTTCCTCGAATGGGACGTTCCTCATGCCGAACTCACCGATCACTCGAAGACGTACCAGTAACGATGGGTACCGACCAAAGATTACAAGGACATTAGGACAAAGGCCCGCCTGTCTGGTGAATGCCTCCGTGACATACTGTGGTAACAACCAGATTTATGCGTTCGGAGGGTTCGATCAGTATACCGACGAAGTCTATAATCATGTCTTGCGACTTGATCTCATTAGCCACCAGTGGAGCCTGGTGGACAATTATGGCGACATCCCTGGCGTACGAATGGGGCACACTGCGACGTTATATCAAGGGGACAAACTTTTGATCTTCGGTGGGGAGAACGAACATCGATCATATCTTTCGGACCTCATTATCTTCGATTTGAAGACTGCACACTGGACGCAGCCTGCAGTCACTGGGACAGTCCCACGAGGGCGAGCACGACATTCCGCAGTCTTGCACCAAGATAAACTATTCATCGTGGGCGGTATCACCGGCCACAATCAATACGTGTTGGATGACATATGCTACCTGGACATGAAGACGTTCACTTGGTCTCGTGCGTGGCGATTTGTTGGTCGATTCGATGCCAGCGCTTTTATTTATGGAGATAGGCTATGGCTTTTTGGAGGAATGAGTGAGGAAATGGACAAGAATGCAGATGTATGGTGGTTGGATCTTAAAGGCAGTCCAGCCTTTGACTCTCCACCAACTTATGGAGTCATGGACAACCATAATACGTCTGCATCCAGACATTCAGGAAGTCTTGCTCGACACATGCTCTCGATTGGCCCATCGCCTGTCGTAGGAAGCACCGGATATGCTGCAAATTCAAGCAGCGGTATCAACCCTTCTTCACTATTCACTGCATCACTTCCAGTAGCACCTGGTGTTATTGCATCCCTGAACTTCGCTTCTGGTCCCAATATTCCAGCGCAAGGCTCAGGAATGCACTTTCATGTATATACTTCAGGCACTCTTCTAGACTTTGTTACACCTGCAGCTACCATCACCCCTTCAGAATGTTCTCTTTCTTCGTTAGAATTAGACACACTTCGATGGCAACGACTTGCTGAAGGTCGAGATATTTTCAGGACAGGATACAGATGGCACTACTGTACCATCAACGAGGATGGCACTAAAGCCTGGCTTTTGGGTTGCCCGACCGACCCGGCAGCCACAGACTTAGGCCCTAATGGCTTTGAAGAATATCTCAGTGATATTATGGAAATTGACCTTCGCAAATTTGGTCTTCTCGGCAACAATCTCACCCCTGATCCCTCGTCACGCACCGAGGCAACTCGTCCCTCGGTGAATGACCGTCTTGCACCACCTCAATCTAAGGGTCTTGGAGCTGATCTAGCCAAACTTTTCGACGTGGCACCAGAGCTTGGCAGTGGTACAGATTTCACTATCACAGCATGCCGCGATGATGAAGATTGGGACGATGATGCTACCACTCCATATCGGTCGGAATCAGGCGAACAGACCTGGTTACCAGCCGAAACATCTACCTCACCGCCCATCCACGTACATAAATTGATCCTCCAAGCAAGATGGCCTCATTTTGCTCGTTTGTACAACTCGCAAATGGCAGAATTTCACACTAAAAAAATGCATATCCCTGAACCATACTCGGTAGTCAAGGCATTTTTGTATTATCTATACACAGACAGTATAAATGCCGATGATTGTGGAGATTTGGACGACGTTGCTGGTTTACTGGTCATGTCAAATATATATAACATTCCACATCTCAGATTGCTCTGCGTCAACCGCCTGAGCAAAGAGTTGGATGTTGACCACGCCTGTGTCATCTGGCACTGTGCTGGCACCGCAAGTGAAGAATGGTTACGAAAGCGAGCCGCCAACTTCTGTCTCACGCACTGGGGACGAGTGGTCCGCACCGAGGGTTTCCTGAAGTTACCACGTCAAGCATTAGTGGAGCTCAGCCAGGAAATCGATATGGAGGGCCGTGTAGTTGGAGGAGAAGAACTGGAGTTCGTGGGAGGACTAGGCGGTGGCAGATTTGGAGTTGGCGGCATGGGCAGAAAGACGTCTATCAGTAGTAACCAAACTGTTCCACACAGTGAAGGTACTGGAGATGAGGATGAGGGTATGGAGATGAGTTGAGGGGTGGGGTTGTGATTTTAGATGACGGAGCGAGTGTGTTTGTACTGATGAGATACGACTATCCTTTGTAGTTTTCCTTTGCTTTCTATTATTTTTAGTCATGTAGCGTGCATTTGTTATGGCGTTGGAATACCAAAAGGAATACAGTACTGTGCTATCGCTAGACTTGAGTATTCCTCCTACTACGTAGCAATATAAATTTCAACATGCTTGCTTCTAGTCATTTGCGAGGCATATGATATCGAATCTAGTGACTTATGATCACTGCTCATACCACAAAGATACCGTCGAGAATATTCATCATCCACAAGTTTTAATTCTTTATCTCAGGATAATATCCTGACTTTCAAAGTCGAATTCAGATCCCACTTCATATCCAGTATTCCACTTTGTTCCCCAACCCCACCGGAACAAGAATTAATTAGCGACTCCCTCACTCTCACTCACCCGCACCCGTTCCGCACTCACCATCCTTCCGCACCCTATTCCTCGTCGGTCTAGACCGCCCTCCACAAAAATTCTGCCAATCCCACGACGCTAAGATAAAGTCAGAGTCCCTTTGGACACCAGGCGACAATCAGCACGACAAAGTAAAAATCGCGCAGATCTCCCTTTCTCAGCCCGCTTTCTCTAAATTCCCATACAATTTTATTTGATTTTCGCAACGCTGCACTCCGAATCAACTATTTCCAAGCCTTCCGCGAAATAATTCAGTCAAGATGGGAAACGTAAGTCTTCTATCATTTTTTCTACTTCTAATGATTTCTTGGAGCGGCGAAAATGTGCGGCTTTGCTGCCTATGTTACTGCTGCTTACTGTTTACTGCTTGCGACGAGAATATTCCTTACTGACCAACTCTCGCAGGGAGCCAAAGCCGCCTCCAAGCGTGAGCGCAATGCCAAGGACGCAAAGTCCGGTGGAAAGTCCCAGTTGAAAGTCGTATGTACTCCCATATCCATCCACCGAATATTTCTCTTGTTACGGCTGAGATTCTTTTTGCGACGAGGTTGCGCAAACTCCGGGATTGGGCTAACTTAATTGCCACAGAACGAGTCCGCAAAGGATGTCCAGTGCAACATCTGCAAGAGCACCTTCTTGAAGACCACCAGAGCCCCAGCGTGAGTTTCCCCGAATATCCATCCTCTTTATAAATTGTGAATTCTATCCGAACATGCACTTCGGAGATGTTGGAGAGAAGTGGGGGTCAAATACAGCTTTTAACATTGGTGGGGAAATTTTGAGAATAAAACTGACGGTACCAGCCTTACTGAGCACGCTACGAACAAGCACAGCAAGACGTTGGAGGAGTGCTTCCCAGGATTCGTCGAGACACCAAAGAAATAAATGGAGACACGATGGAAATTGGGTGTAGAGTGGCTAGGCGCAATGGAAGGTTGGAGATTGAGAATTTGCATTAGATGAGGCTACGAGCAATGATACCATTTGACCAAAAGGTTTTACTTGCTTGCTGTGTGAGATATGGGCAGCGGAAATCTGAGATCTAAAGAAGAGTAAGGAAATTTAAGCACTTGAGAGGAGTGTTGGTTGAAGATTATAAATTCACCGAGTAAAAGCTATATACACAGCATTTTCAGCAAGTCTTTACTTCATATTTAGTAGGTATTCATCTTCTTTTAAGTTCTTATGTACATATTGTCATTGCCATGAGCGTCCAATATGATCAAAGTAGGAGCTTGCCTTGTTGCGCATCAATAGATCAGCCTAGGACAATGGAGTGAATACCCAACATAGAAACGAAGTCTTGCTTGTCAAATTCTTCTAAGACCATCAATATATTTTGAGATTAGAATTGAAAGTGGCTGTTGCAATGAAAGGTGTACTCACTGGCGCTCTATCTTCCCGTAACAGCTCCCACCTCCGCCTATTAGGACGCCAATCTCATCGAAGTAGAGATTTGACATTTGTCTTCCCGCCCTCGTTGCTTTAGCTCTTCTGCTTGAATATTAACAGCCCATAACTGAGCATCTCTCCAGTTCCATCCGAAATCCGTTTCTCAGCCCTGTGTAGCTTCATTTGCACAGGGCGCCTGCGCAAGAGGGATTCGCACACACAAGATTTGTGCAGGCTCAATTTAACAAACAGCTATTCAGTCTCATCCGAAACCTTCCACAGCAAGTATTCACTTATGCGCTTTCGGCAATATCGCATTTGTTCAGGGTTGTGATCTTTAACAAAGTACTCCTGACACATATTAGTAACATTGTCCTATGATTCAACAGCGTGAATTTTCTACCAACTCAGCTTTAGCAGAAAATCATCCACCCCAATATCCTTTTGACTGATGCAGTTGAGCATATATATAATTTATGCGATAAATACTAAGGCTAACAACGCGCTGTCGTTGTGCTCTATCTCAAAGTGAAATCGCAGTATAGACCTATATTATCGCAGTTCGCTATTTTTCTTCGTTGTTGTAATATAACCAGTACGTACAGTCCCCCCACAACCAGACACTTCCAGAAAACTAAGAGACAACGCAGGTATTCCAACCTGCTAGAAGAGGATCATTCATGGCTCTCCCTTGCTTTTCCAGCTCCGGAGAACGTCGACTGACGAATTCTTTGTGATCCCAAAATTGACCTCCATCTGGACCCCCCTCTGGCTTCCGCCACTCAGATCGCGGAGGATATGGTGATTTATCAAATAACAAACGAAGTGCGAACCTTGGTCTATCTGAGTATGAGGATCCGACGTAACAAGGTACTGTGAAGTTGCCTTTCTCAATCCTGATGGTATAAGATTTGGGTTGAAAAGCGGCATCTATAAGACCAAGTTCGTTAATTATAGTATTTTGTGACAGATTCGAGCTTTGCGCCCATTGTGGCAGTCTTTTGGCAAGGGTTATTTCGAGGTCGAGTTGCCCAAGGAGATGAGGGCTTTTGTTTTGGTTGGCTCTCGCCACATCGACGGTTTGGCTAGGTGGTTGGACGCCGTCAAGTGGCTTGATGCTCTTCCATTCGAGGTCTGCAGCGATCCAATAGTTAAAATTGCATCGGCACCATAACTTTTAGGTAGTCAGTAATCATTTCAAGGACATGGTATTGAAATTAATAATGAGAGCCTTGTGTTCTTTAACTTCCGTAAGGGAAGAGGGGTTTACTTATAGCTACTTTCTACCAACAAAGAATGATCATTCTAGAAAGTTTGCCCAATGCGTCTATATGTTTAAACGCTGGAATGATGCGTTTTTCTGTGCTTTTGTTTGGGAAAATGTTTAATTACTTGGCCACTCTTCCACGTGTTTGCACACAAGCAGAGCCGCAGTGGAGCATGTACATAGAACCAGAATGAACTCATGGTAAGGGGCTTGCATACCTCGCCAGTGCCGTCCTTGTTGAATTTGATTGTCCTGCCATCCGGATCAAAGCACCATTCATCCTCCTGGGAAAGAATAGAGCAAAGTGCTTCGTTCATGTCGAGGATATCGTTTTCAAAAAGATGGGTGTCAAGATAATTCTCTTTTACAATTTATATTGAAGAGACTGTTGCTTACAGGTGTTGCTTACTGAACTATAGGCACAGTAGTCTAGATGTCACATTTAGGCATGTTTGCCGATGAATTGCTGCTAATAATACTGGGTCAAAGTTAGCTTAGAAAAGTGGGACCCACTCGGTCTGTGGTATGATAATCTAATAGCAATGTCATTGCTTTTGTTAATATCATATCCCATTCTATAAAATACTGGTCATAGCTTGTATGTAAATAGCTTTCGATTGTTATAAATATTATCAATAGCTCTATATTTTCACATATTCAGTTCAACAAGTAAGATATTAAAATTATCATTCATGACAGAACAGAAGCCCGCCGCAGTTTGGATGATAACATCAGACTCGAGTTCGTTACATAGTGCAATGCGAAGGACCTGAGAAGTTTGAGAAGTTTCAGATACTGCGTAGATATACAATCAATAGTAGAAATTCGATGCCAAACTCAGAAAAACTATGGGGCTATCGACCCAAGAATAGCAGATACTGTCAGAAAATACAAAATCACAGGGAGCTTAATGATTTAGACGGTCTCATTTGCAGCGAATTGTGTAGACCGTTACTCGGAACTACGTGCGTAATTATCAGTATTATCAACTAAACATGTAGTCTAGTTAGTTTTCTGACTCACTAAAGAATATGGAATGGAAGTGTTTGTTCTGACCTCCTAGTTTATATATTTATGATTAAATTGTGTTGCAGGGACTCTTCATAGATAATCCCAAGAGATGATGTTCAATCTATATCTAAAATACTATCATTTAAAGCGAGAGTCTCCCTGATTGGTCACTAAATTCAGAATTGTTGGCTCTGAGCTCTCCAACTGGCACCAATCAGAGCACTCCCAACTGTACCACAGCCCAGTATCTGTTCCGAAGGTCGCAGTTTGAAGGGTCACAGATTATAGACCGACTCTACTCTGTATTCCGCTATTGGATCTTGAAGCCTTACTACGTACATCATTAATATTCACTTTCACAGCCTACTACTCTTTTCTAATATATGCTTGCCATGGCAAGTGGCTACGCAACTTGTCTCGAGATATCTCAAGAGATACTATTCCATATACCCTTTTCGGGGGATTCAAATATATACTGGCATCATCGGGCTGATCTAGAAGAAATATGTCCACAAACGCAGGTGATAGTAATAGAAGACTGCTTCCAGTCTCGTCGTCACTAAACCCCTGAATCACTATGATCTCGCAGGCTAGATAGCATATATCAAGTCTTTGATAAACGACAGTAAGATATCAATACAGGTCATCATGATCTCAAGGAATCAAACTTTTGCATACAAAAGATCAGTAGAACCGGCAGAATCATCAGCGAAGCGGCGTAGCAATTATTTAAATTGCATGCTTGTGTTAGAGACTGAATTGTGTTAATTGTTAATTGAATCACTTAAACCAGTTGTTTGCCTCTGTGAATCCCTAAGATTAATTAAGGCTGAAGCTCATTGCGGCGAAGGCTAAGTTGGGTGTACAGTTGTTTTATTAATCCAGCTTTGATTGGTCAACCTGCTCCGAGTCGGTCCTGGGTTCCCCAGGACCAGACTCTACCGCGTTAACAACACTGATGACAATTCATAAAGATTAAGAATTTCAGATTTCGCTTTGATTCTAAACCTTCGAGTGTATTTTTAAACGAAGAACGCAAGGTAATTATTATGACCTAAGTTATATCTTTCTTACTAACCAGTATTTCATGACATTTCTCGTAAAAGCTGACACTCCATTACAGTAAACCCCGAAATTGCAAAATGATCACAGACTTGTATATCAACATTATTTTCGGAACAGTTGCAGCTGTTCTTGCAATTTTGACCTTGATCATTGCTTATTTATCTTGGAGATCTTGTGAGACTCCAAAAGTTACCAGTACCTGCCAATTTCATACATTAGTTTGAATTATACTGACTTGAATACTTCAGATCCACCTGAAAACCTTGAGATGCAAAACATTTCACCAGTTACACCCAGCCCTGCTAGTTATGAATTCTCTGTCAAGTTTGGAGTCACCAGGCACAGTTGACGCCGTTAAGATATGACACTTTTTGTGTTTGGGAAATCTACGAGAAACGAAAAATGGACGCAACACGAAAGAATGAAACGCACTTAAACAATTATCCATATCTACCTAGCAATATAACATGTATACATGAATCTGTGAACATGGGGCTCGATGTGGAAGAACATGCATACATATTTTGACCAAAAGTGAAGCACTTTTTGAATACTTGTGACAACAATAAACCAAGTGAAGTGACAATGCAAAAAGACTTACAAATCCAGAAGCAAACTATAATCATCGAATCAGCTATGGTAGGTAGGTATACAATAAATAAGTGAGAATGGCAAAACGAAAGCATAAACTTCTAAAGCAAACCAAAAAAAAACCCCCCAAAAAAAAGGGTGGAGACACGGTGATTTGAACACCGGAGCTCCTGCTCTAACAACCACGCCTCCTGGCGCCGAACAATAGCTGGTTATAGGATGCAGAGCAGGTGTCATGACCACTAGACCATGTCCCCGTTTATTTGCAGATAGCTGGGTGATTTCATGATATAAGGGCATACAGCACATCTAGGAACCAAGAGACTCCTTCATAGTACCACCACAACCAAGATTTCCTTCAACATCTATACCCCAGTGCATCTTGCAGAGGGTACTTTGATGAATGCTACTTATACATGGTACAATATATGCGGGTAGGTTATGCGGGATTCAGGTGGAACGCTTCACAGTGTGAAAGTGAGCAACATCACTTGAGATAGCTATACGCAACATCAACATTCAACAGTTCAGAATCGTCAGCACCCCAATCACCATTCAGTTTTCATCAATGCACGCAGTTCTGCTAAAACAAAGAGTAGAACTATAATCTGTGACTCAATTGAAGACAATGCTAGCTACTATGACAAGAATTCATAGAACAACACCATGTTAAATGCCCTCAGGAGAAAGAATAGCTCAACGCCACCCCACCCCACAGCCAACAACCCACAACTAACCTCAGCCCAACTCATCTGAAGTTGATACCCCAAGCCACTCTCACTCACTCGCCACCTCACTCAAAAAGAAAACAAAGCCTCCAAAGTCACATTTCAAAAAAGTCCAATTCTCAAGCCACACCAAACAATCAAAATTCGCAACACATCTACCTCCCAAGGGTATCTTGAGCAACATGCAACAAATAACCCCGCCCAAAGAACCTCAGACCATCAAAGAAAGGAAAGGCGTCGAGAAACAAATCATCAAATCATCAATAACGTATCGAAACAGCCATCATCGCCGTCCGTATCCACTAAACCCACCACTCCATCCAATTCCATAATCCGCCCAACTCTCTTACATCCTCATCATCTCCACCATCTTACAACTCCAATCACTTCCGATCCCCATCCCCCCTAAACAGAAATCCAAACCCCCCTTCCCCCAGCCTCCTCAATATGGAAGCCAAAAACCAAGCGGAACAAGTCCTTCAAGAAGGGATAGCGTCCACTGCGCATCATCCACCCAACACTCTTCGCAACATCACCAGCACTAGCGCGTTTGCCCTGCGCAGGCAGCCCACTGACGCTCCGGAAGGTAGGATCGCCAAGGACGAGTGCCTTATAGTTGGCGAGGAGGGAGGTATGCCACGGCAGGCTGCCAAAGGAGCCGGTGGGGAGGGTCTTGACGAAGGTCTGCAGAGCGGGCGAAGCCGTGGGCGAGGTGGTGGGTGGGTAGGTGAAGCCCACGTTCATGGCGGCCTTGAGAATGAGCACCTTTAGGCGGGTGAGGTTTATATCCTCCGCTGCCGTCGTCGTGGCCGTGCTGCTGGACCTTTGGCTTGATTGGCTGAATCCTGACCGTGCACTCGATGCGGAACTCCATCTTGCGTTGGCGGCGCGGCTTCCCTCTGTCCCAAGGACGAGGATGTTGGGTATAGAGGGGCTATTATCCTCCGGACTGATCGGTGTGTCCTCGAACTCCGTCGTCGGTGTCTCTGGTAGATATGGTCGGGGTTCTTGCCGCTCAGGTAGTGATGGAAGGGAGGAGCTCATGCTTTGATGGCTTGATCTGGAACTCTGGTCGAAGCTAGCCTGGGAAAATGTCGTCTGGCTCGGTCTTGGCGTACCTCGTTCAGGTCGGACCTGCGTCCAGCCCTCGCGGAAGAGATCACAAAGGTCCCAACATGCTTGCACTGCCGAGCCGATAAGTTCTTCGTCGGCCGCTTTTCCTTCCCTCCGGTTCTGCCGCAGACTGAATAGCATCTCTGCAAGTGTCCAGCATGCTCTCAGTAGCGAGTCTGTTTCCTCCGCTAGGCCGGACCGAAGCTTCATTAGCCTATGGCATAGCGTGATGTAGAAGTCGAGCGTGCGCTCCCGGAAAGCCTCTGGGAGGTTGCGGTCGTGGGTGTTGTAGAGGTGGTTATTCAGCTCGAAACTCACTCTCAGCACCGAGTCAGCAAGTTCATCTGTGCGGCTACGACCATCGAACAGTGCCTGGCAGAAGTCCCTGCACATCTCGAGGGTCGGGCGTACTTGTAGGTCATGTTCGTCATCGCGGTTGTCGTAGAGCTTTTGGCAGAGTTTCCAGCAGCATTTCCAAGCTTGTTCATGGGTGTTTTCAGTGCCTGCATAACTAAAGATACGTTCTCGATGGATGGAGGATAGGCTGGCGAGGGTATTGCACAACGTCCAGCATTCGTGGAGAGCAGTTTTGAGATGAGCTACTTCGTTTTCGGAGTTGCGGACTGTGGAAGTGTCGAAGTCGTCGTCTGTTTCAGCGAGGTCTTCTGGAATATTTTCTAGACTGCTGGATCTGCTAGATCTGACACTCGATACACTCGATACACTAGATATACTTGAATTTTCTGATGCCATCGACTCTACCTCCTGTCTGGTTTGGGCTCTGGGAGTGGCATTTTCAATGCCGAAATGTGCAGGTGGAACATTGGTTGAGATTGGTGGTGGAGATACTGGACTCGAAACGATGGTCTGTAAATATATCAGTAAAAAGCTCTTTAATGAGGACATATATGTACACACTCTATCACCCTGGTTCATTTCAACTTTAAGACTTGTCGGTGACTGCTTTCCACTCTTGGGCTTTTCATATGGTATTGGTGTAGACCTATCAAGTAATGGGGGTGTCTCTGATGGATTGGTATTTGTGCCGGATCCCTATCATGAGTCAATATAATTCTATTCGATGGCCTTTAGAGATCTTACAAATTGCCCATAACCTTCTGGAGCATGAATAACTGAACGAGGTTCATCATCGGAAGATGTTCTGAGCAAGTCAGGAACGCCGGTATTTAAGTTTAAAGCTGTTAACTAGAGAAGATTTAGCATATGCTACTTAGGTATTGTTCGATGTCGTACTGTGGATTCGTTGCCCGTAGATGCAGTACCCATAGACATAGCTGAACCTGTGGGTTGCGGAGGATCAACCACAATATTTACTTCCTCGACATCTTCTGCGACATCATCTTCTATTTCTGTAGTCTCAGTGCCATTGGAGGTCACCGGTGAAGGGCCCACCATATCGCTTGGGCTGGACAATTGTGGGCCTGGCGATAATCCATTTTCGAAAGATTTAGGACGTAAACTGGACGAGTCAGATGAATTTCGAGCATTTCTGTCCGGCGTATGAGCTACGGCCACACATCTCAGATATTTTTATTATAAAAAAAACTTACAATGACTGATAGCGTGGGGACTTGGGCATTGCTGGCGAATCGGGCGACATCGAGAAGTCCGTGTATGGTGACAAAGTGGCCATCATGTTTCCGGGTGATGTTACCAGAGGAGACTCCAATGCCATTGTGCGGCTTTCTTTTCTAATATTATATGGTTCTCCCCAAATGGATGGGAGGATCGATAAGAAATCGATAAGAGAATCGATGGATCGAAGAAGAATATGCCTCGATGTAAATAAGAATAAGGTGAGGCAGACAGACGCGATGGGATTTGTCTCAGAAGCTGAAGCTGTAGTGGTTCGCAAATCACCAAGCTACTGCAAAATGTTGGACAATGAGGTAACGGAATGAGGCTGAGAGAAGTTGCAAGCTGACCGCAGATGCAACTTTCCACAAGCTGAGCAGTGATGGTCAAATCAAAGAGAAACACGCACACGCACAAACGCTGTGTTTTTTTTTGATCCCCGGATTACTTTGCGGTTGCCAGCAACAAGCAGAGCAATGATGGAAAGGCGAAGTCGAGCAGGCCAACAAGCTATGACCCTCGCTGATGATGGGGGAGGAAGTTATCAAGAAGCCGCTGCGCCGTGCACGTACGTTTGGGGTACAAAATTCCCAGAAGTCAAAGAATATCGGGTCGATGTGTGTGGACACTCAGGCGCTCAGTCAGACGCTCATTCAGACGCCAAACTGCCGAGGGCGCACAAGCACAGCAAGTGGATTGGGAAAAGAGAGTCGAGGGTTGTGCGTGAGTGGGGGAGAAGAAGAGAGAGAGGGTAGGTAGGTTCTTGAGTATCGAATCAAGAATCGAATGAAATGATTTTGGTTTGCATGGAGGAGTTCGGCACCTCAACCTTTCGTATGCTTTCGTATGGATTGGAGGATGAGTGAGGTACGGTGGAGTATGAATGGAAGATGATGATGCATCTTTGATATTTTTTGGTACTTTGTACATGTCATACATTGTACGGGGAGTGAAGACTGCAAGCATTACGGAGTACGTGCATGACATTTGCCTTACAGTGCGTCCTTGACCTGAATCTTACTCTTCCCTCCTCCCTTACACAGTCTATCATAGTCTTGGGCGTCCGCCTTTCTTTCGACGGGACACTCAGCATTCAAGCATTCGCACTCCAACTCACACTCACACTCACACTCCAGCACTCCATTACTTCAACACTCCAACACTCCAACTCTCCTTTCAACTGGTTAGACATGCGGGCAGGCATCTTGTTCTGCACATCCCTTAGCGAACCATTCGGACACCCTCACAGCGCGTCTTTATCAGGTCGTGGCCGTGATTATGGCCAGTAGGGTCGGAGGCGTGTGCTTCAACAGACCCAAGGTTGCATATTGAGCAGGCATTTGGACTGCATCGGACAAGCATATGGGCGCTTAAGGTTGCAAGGATTCTGATGTGTGCGAGTGTGTGCGGGTGTGGAGCGTTGTGGGTACGTTGTGTGTAGGTGCATTGGTGCATTGCCCCATCAGAAATTCAGATTTAGCAGAAGATTTAGCAGAAGATTCATCAGAAGATTTATCAGAAAATTCAGGAAATATAATAAACATAGTAGATACAGCAAAAGGAGAGATACGGGAGAACGTTCATGATACTAAGGTATTAAGGTATTAAGATAGTAATAGCCGTATAACCATACATAACCATAATCATAACCATGTTACCATAGTAATAGTACTACTTATCAAAACGCACAACACACATCTGTACTTGTACCCATACCCGTACCTGTATCTGTACCTATGTATGTACACAAGTACATGAGTACATACATACATACATACCTACAGAAACCCCCTGCATCTTCACCCCTCAACCTTGACTCCATTCAAAAAGCTGCCCCCAAATCGAATCATTTCACGATGCTTTTTGATTTGATGTGATGTTTGATGCTTGATGCTTGAATAAATCGCCGACGCTGCCTGATGTGATCAAATCCAGCCATGATCCCAATATCCAATAGAGACGTGCCAAGCAGTCCGAATCACCTAGAGATTTGCGGGTGCTGCCGTTGTTGGTAACCACACTTTCCATGCATCTTGTTCTTTTCCCACAACTTGTCACGAGCTACGGCAGACCCCGTCCAGTCTGTCGGTACCTCGACTTGACTTTCTGTGTGTCCACTGTTTCCACTGTTTCTACCGTTTCCACTGCCTTTCCTTTGCAATATATCACACTTTGAGATGTGGAGAAGGCCGTCTATTTTGACTCACAAAGTATCTTTCTCTGACAAAGTAGTGTGTTTTCGGCGGCAGTGGCCATGATACGATGTGTGAAAGCATTGAGGCTGGTCAAAATATCCAACATACCAGACATGGATTCGGCATTGTTGGATTTCTTTCAAGGCATACTTACACAGTAGACCTATCCAGCTCCGTCCGAAACTGCATAATTCCCCACCTCTCATCAGCAGCTAGCAATGAATCAAGCGGTGAATCTCCGTGCCGTGAACCAACAAGCAGAGAAATACGGGCCTCTCGCATTGTTCGGAATGTCTAGCTATTCCCGAACCCTCTCAACGAGGCCCTCTGAACGGGGCGGAAGAGGACCCGTTATCACAGCCGTGCATTCTGTCAATCGCTGTCTATCCAGTCAGTTGTCCGAGCGCTTATGCAGGTGATAAACGCCTTCGGCACCGTCGCATGTAGCCAACCGGCAAACGCGCAAAATCGCCCGCGAGAGGCACAATATAGAAAAAAACAGGTGAAATTTTTAGTCTTTCTTGAGCAAGCCTCAAGAAACTAACGCACAGAAACGCGAGGCTAAGAGCTGTCATGTCGAGAAACGCGCGGTAAGAATAGCACTGCCGTAGATAACAGCCACCCAATTCGGCATGTAAGAAAAGAGATACCGTGAAAGCCACCTACCAGCAAAGGAAAGGAAGAAAGAAAACATCACAATCAACAGCCGCTCAGGTGAGGCGGATTCAGTCGCTGGCAGAGTCTAGTAAATGGGCTGTGAAGAGAAGGGCTCTGCAAGAGCCAAGTGTTTGTCAAAATGTTCAATTAAGCCATCAACAACCCTTGACCGCACTTTTGGCCAGCCTCTAAACGCCTCTGAAATACGCCTGGAATGCAATACACTCATGAGCCATAAGCCCTCGTAAACGCCATGTTCATCGCCCAACATTCCTAGCCCAAAGCAGCCTTCTTCGCGTCTCGTTCTGCGGGGTTGTACCTATGTCCAGTCAGTCCCTGAATAAGTATATCGACCAACACGGAGGGGGCCGTGGGACATCGCTATATGGAATGGAGTGCTGAGTTGCGTACTTGAGGAGCTTCTCAATCAGATCGACGTGCGTCATGATCATTCGGCGGCAGCAGTATCTCTTGCATCCGAGCTGGTCCATGGCATCACTGTTGCGCAGAAGTCAGCAATGGCCTTCCTGTCAGAGTTTTTATCTGCAAGCCGACTTACCCATCCGTAGTTCCTTCGTCGATGAGTTTCAAATATCTCTCCCAGAGGTCACCAATGACCTGGGCAGCGTTAGCCTAGGCAAAATTGCCTCGGTCGTCGGGCAGCCTACCTTGCCACAAGAAAAGCAGCGCACAGGAATAATCATGATTGCGAGTCGAAAAGAATCTCAGGCGTGCGTTGGTAGAGAAAGTGCAAGTCGGCGGAACGATGTGGTGGTAGACGGGCGATCTTGACAGTCGGCGCAAAGAAATGTTCGCGGAGCTGATAGACGTTCACAATCTGACTAGCGCGCCGTGGAACTTTTTATTTTCTGCAGATAGATAATCGAGCACCAAAGCTCACTGTCGACCCTACGTCCACCACAACTACCCCAAAAAATAATTCCTCACCCCCTCCACAATCAACCACTTCGCTCCCCCCCGAAATGGCTTCGGTTCTAAAGCGGAAGAGGAATTCCGCCGAGGTTGCTGAGGCGCAGAAGCGCTCCAAGGCCTTGAAGGAGGAATCCGCTGCGCCAAAATTCGACGCTGTACAATCGCCATGGGACGCTGCCTTCAGCATTCCAAAGACCGACAACCAGATTGCTACAGTTGGTGGTGACGCCGTCAAGGCGCCGGAGGTGCTGGATTACGAGGAATATATGACTGCGAAACAGGCTTCCAAGTCAAAGAAGTCGAAAACGAAGCCGACATCAACATGGAGGACTTCAGAGGCAGTAGGAGGACGCATGATTAATGTTGATCCAATATTTGTTGGAGATGAGAAGTGAGTTTCTCCACTTTGCATTTCTTCTTTGCAGGCCCTGACTTGTGCAGATATCTTATTGTGGCCCATCGATTGTCGCTGCGTATCTATTCAACTTCGAATTCTCTTCTCATCCGCTCGATACCCGTCGCAGTTGACCGCACGCTCGAGAACCATGCACGAATTGTTTCATACTGCCAGTCTCCAAGCTCGCCCGAATTTATCTGGGTTGCATGCTCCGATGGCTCAATCTTCCGCATTAATTGGACGTCCGGCGAAGGATCTACGCAATTCTGGACCTGCTCATCTACGGGAGTCATTCATATGACAGTTGCGGCCATGGAATACAGTGGCCAGAAGCAGGATGTACTTTTCACCACAGAGAAGAGAAGGGAGGCTGGATGGCGCATTACGGCTCACGAATTGAACCCAGCTACGAAGGCTGCTGCTGCTAGAACTATTTACTCTTCACCACAACCGATTCAGATCTTGAAGGCTGCTGGACACGGCGATGTTATTGTTGCTGCTTCGGAGGAGAGAGTGCTTGTTGGAAGTTTGAGATCTACGGATTTCAAGACTATCGATAAGATGAGATTTGAATTCCGGGTTTTCGAGACTACAGATTACGTCTCGTCTCTTGATGTACGAGTGTCGCCAAGATCCCGCGCATTAGATACGCCTTCCAAGTCTGGCAACAAGAAGCAGAAGAATGTTGTTGATATTGTGGTTGGAGATGTTAAGGGTGTGGTGTTTGTGCACAATGACCTTTTGGCTAAGCTTATTGATGCTCAGCGTGCTGCTGCATCAGGGGAGAGACAGCCTAACTTGGCACCAAGAAAGCTTCATTGGCATAGAAAGGCGGTCCACAGTGTCAAGTGGTCATTGGATGGTAAGTTTATCATGCAAAACAATCTGAATATATACTAACGATAATAGGCAATTATATCATCTCTGGTGGTAGTGAAACCGTTCTTGTGCTTTGGCAATTGGATACTGGCCGACAACAATTCCTTCCTCATCTTGCCGCAACTATTGAGAACGTTGTTATCTCACCTAAGGGTTCATCTTACGCAGTCCATCTTGGTGATAACTCCACCATGGTTCTTTCTACGGCCGAGTTGACTCCTACTGCGAATATTGCTGGTATCCAGGCACACGTGCTTGAGCCAGAGAAGTCCTTTGATTCCTTCGTCGCCAGACTGAAGGCTGAGACTCATGCACGACCACTCATCCAGAGAGCTCCAGCTTGCCTCAGTCCACTGAACCCCTCACACTTGCTCTTGGCTGTTGGAGAGACACAACTGGCCAATCCATTCCACACCGAAGTCCTCACCGCACCATACCTACAGATGTTCGACATCGCCAGTTCCCATACTATCTCCCGCCAAGCTCTTAGCAGAACAAACATCACAAACAAGAACGTTGCTCCAAATGCCCAACAACTTTCTGAACCACGTATTACTCACATGCAAATTAGCCACGACGGCCACTGGCTCGCAACGGTCGATGAATGGGTACCCCCAAGAACCGACCTGGAGTTCCTAAACCACGGTGGAATGGACCTCGACTCTGAGCGCCAATCTCGTCGCGAGGTTTTCCTTAAGTTCTGGCAACTTAACACTGCTGATAATACCTGGGAGCTCGTTTCCAGAATTGACAGCCCACACGGCTCCTTTGCCGATGAGAATGGCGTCGGCCGAGTCCTCGACCTTGCATCCGGTGCCAACACTCTGGAGTTCTCTACTATTGGTGAGGATGGCATAGTTCACATCTGGGCCCCACGAACGCGCCGTCGTGACGGCGTCATCGTACGTGGTAAGGATGGCCAAGCCCTCCGCAACTGGTCCTGCTTCGCATCCGTACCGCTCGGCAAGGCTGACCCAGAAGAGGAGCGCACAGCGCCTGAAAATGCATGTGTTGCGTTCTCAGATGACGGCTCTATCCTCGCAGCTGCTGTGCACGGCATGCCAGACGGCTTACTGCACCTGATTGACCCATCCACCGGCTCAGTACGCTACACACGTACAGGCATGTACACCGGTGCGCTCATCAAAGTGGCTTTCCTCGGCCGCTACTTGGTCACGGTGTCAGAAGACGTTCGCGTCTACGACATGGTTCTGGACTCGCTGCAATGGGGTGTTGAACTCACCAACCTCCGTTACCTCCTCACCACAGAGCAGAAGACAGAGATGATCCACCTCGCCGTCGACCGCGTGCACGGTACATTCGCGCTTGCGCTGCCCGCCAGAGAGGACTGGGAGCTTGCGAGCAAGAAATCCGTGCATTCTATGTACGGCTCCTTCTCTGAACTCGTGGTCTTCGAGCCGGAGAAGCGTGAGCCCGTCTACACCAGCCAGCTTGGTGGCATTGTCACTAGCTTGTTGGCTGCACAGGGCAGTGCCGGCTATGTGGTGCTCGATACCAGTGCCGAGCTCAGAACTGTGCACCCTGGTGCCGAACAGGCCGTTACGCTCAGCAACTTGCCCATTCCGGAGGCTGCTGATGCAGAGGCCGAGGCTGGCGAGGAGCAGGCTACGGATATCATGCAGTTGGCCAATGATGACGTCGAGATGGACGTTGATATGGTGGATGAGGCTCCTGCGCCGGTGGACGATGATGATGATGGGCCACCTGTCGTTAGTCAGCAGCAGCTTGCGGCTATTTTTGATGTGGGACCCAGTTTTGCAATGCCGCCTATTGAGGAGATGTTTTATGCTGTTACGGGGCTTTTTAGTGGACGGGTCGGTGCTTAGGTTTGTGTATAAGCAGTAGTATTAGACGTTGCATACTTAAATACGTAGGCGTTCGGGAGCGGGTGGGATGGGAAAAGAATGGATTTGTTGAGATTGATTACTGGTTTCGAATGGTGATTGTTATTGTGATTTTTGTATGAAAAAAAATTGTAGGTTCGTGTCGGATCTGCTCGATCTTTTGCTGGTAATGCTGTTATATGGTCATCATGAACGCTATTTGCGATTGCTACACAATATCAGTAATGATTGATCAGTAGGCCAAGTTAGGTCTTCAGACAAGACTTGCTGAAGTGATGTCTTGTGTACCAATCCTCTACAAAAGACTTTTAGCTAGCATAGTGCTTTCTAGCTTTTCGATAAATAACATAATGAGCCGACAGAAGATGGGGGCTCAGATGGCTGATATGTGGATGTCAAGCTGGTCTGAGTCTTGCACAGCAGACCGAGTCATACTATTGACACTGGAGTTTGCTGGCATTTGGTAAGACCTTGTTTGGTAGGCTAGATAACACTGATTTGATGTGGAATTCAAATGAACATTGCCACTTCGCTCCTAGAAAAAATATAAACACATATTAGTATGTTCAGTTACGTATATATACGTAGAACTTGCATAGCGTAGGATATAGATCAATAGAAAATAATAGTTTACCTAGTGTAGATAGGTTATAAAAGTCAATAGCTGAGTCTACAACACGAACTTCACCAAATTGTATCTTTAACTAAAGCATGTTCAGATGTTTTTCTGCGGCCAGCTATTTTACAAATCTGTAAAATGATACCATCAATATACTGCCCACAAGCTCCAGGAAGTCAGACCAAGAGCAACGACCGAGGTTATCCATGATGTAATGGTGAAAGCAACACCAGCATCACGACCTACTGCAGTCCAGATAATGGAGAAGATTAAAGGGAAAACTAGGCCAAAGACTGCTGTTATAGCCAAAAGCCTAGGCTTGTGGATACCTTCCTTAAAATATATACCCCAACCAGTGTTATTAATTCCGCTTTCCAATCCTTCCTCAAGCCCTCCATCAGCAGTTTCGCCAAGTTTTGCATGCCTCTTTTTGGGAAAGGCATCGTAATGGAATGTTGTGTCTTCACCAGCGTTGTCTTTATGGAGGTCCGGATACTTAATGAAGTGTGCAATCATTGCGGAACCGCGTCTAAGCTGGCGCGAGCATTTGTAATTAGTATTGGCGATGGGTGGAACATTGTTGGGCTCCATAGCTGCTGCCCACATCTTAGGATGGAATGTAAACTGATTTTCCAGAATTAGAATGATATACAAAGACGATGACTAGTAGCTTCTCACCTTTATAAAGTGAATTTGTTGCAAGTCCATAATAAATCTCCATGTAAATGACTGGCTAGATCGAAGTTTCATGTATTTTTCGTTAACATCTTCGAAAAGTTTGGCGTCAGCGATTATTCCTGACAAATCCACATGCTCTAAAGGAGGCATTTTTCCAAAATTTGCGCAGTATATTAGCCACATAACAGTTTCAGGAGTTTGAGGACGCTGCTGCTGGTCTGTCACATCTTGCTCCTCCACTTGGGTTTGGTCCCCTAATGGTATATCCTCAAACTCCTGATCGTTTCTCACTTGTGGTAGAAGACTAGTTCTTCCAGAGGTGAGATTTAAATAATTGTCCATGAAGTTTCCAAAATATCCTTTGGTCCTATTGGTCACGTTCGCATACTGCACAATCCGATTTTCAATGAGGTGCTGAGCCAGTTCAGCAACTTCATCGGGGCTGGCATCTTCAATATCGTCAAATGAAATGTATCCGCATCTCTGTATTTGTCAGCTAGTGTTATTTCTATTACTAGGATAGTACATACACATGTCCATTCAAGTCGTATAACACCCGCCGGTAAGAGATGTTTGCCAGTGAGCATCGCCTTAATGGAGGTCTTAATTGCGTCAAGTCGAGAAGTATTTCTGGTTGGAGATATTTCCACTGAATTCTTATCGAAAGTTGTCTGGTTACCCTCAGTTGCGCCATTCTCCCGCAATATCTGTGCAATATCTTCATATCCACGATCCAGAGCAGCCTTCAGTGCTGAACCAAAGTATCCACCTTCAGTATTAGGGTATGCACCATGCTCTAGTAATAACTTGGCAATTTCTACATGTCCATTCAATGAGGCGGCCTGTAACGGAGACCCATAGTATCCGCCTTTAGCATTAGAATCGGCATTGTTAGCAAGTAATACTCTGACAATTTTATCATTGCCACTCTGTGATGCAGCCTGCAATGCACTTTCATAGAACCCACCAAGAATATTAGGATCTGCACCTTGGTCCAATAAGATATGGACAACATCTTCGTTATCATTGGTAGAGGCTGCTTGCAACGCGGTTCCATAATGGCCCTTGTTTATGTTGAGGTCTGAACCAAAATCTATCAGAACCTTAACGGTCCCTTCATATCCGTTAGCTGAAGCACACTGCAGTGCAGTGCCATAGAAATGAGTATCATTGTTGGCATCTGCACCACTCATGAGTAGTATCCTGGCAACTTCTTCGTGCCCATTAGAGCAAGCTGCCCGCAATGCAGTGCCGTAGCTGCCAGATTGTTCGTTGATATCAACCTCTTCCTCGATGCACAACTTTACAAGACTAGTAATTCCCAATAGTGAAGATAGATAAAGAGCTGACGGTAATCCCCGGCCATCGGGCTTTTGTTCGTGGTAAAACAGGGGCATAGAAGCCGCTGCATCATGGTCGAATAGATGCAAGGAGAAGCTGCGGGCGTGATCATTCTGGAGGAATTGAAATAAATGGGAAGTTTTTTCAACCTCATCTATATATCTTGCATGAAACGGCCAGTATTGAGCTGTGTATGGGCAAGTGGATACCGTTCGAGTAAAGTAGTTGGGGATAATTCCTCAACGTGTGATGCAACTTTAACAAGATAGGCAGCACAATAGTTAGCTATAGAGTTGTGCGCAAGAATCGTATCAACTCTAAAGCCAGGTGAGCAATGTGGCGAGATCAAAAATTCCTTGACTGTTAAGTGAGCCAGTAGTATCTCATCACTTGGATTGAGAGGTCCGTATTTATCATTCGCCAAGTCTCTCTTCCTGGATTCTCGTGTCATAACAAGAGACCCGAGTATGCGTAAGATGTTCTGCGGGTCGGAAAATGCAGTATAAGAATCAATATCATGCTCGTCGAATTTCACAGTCTCGGCAACCTCATTTAAGCGTAGAGGAATGGCTGAGAGTACTATCCAAGAAAATATCCGTTTAATGTCTTCTTGATAGTCTTCATTGAGACTGAGCAGGATTTGATGATAAGTATCATCTAAACTCATATGGAGGTTCGACACGAATCGGCGTACATCAGAAGTAGTATAGCACTTCTCCAGCACGTGAAGTTGTATGACAACCCATAGAAATCTTGAAAGTCATTAAATGCGCTTATTGAGATATGAGAGCACTTACGTATTGTTAGAATTAAGGGTAAGTTTATTGACGATGACTTCTTTAAGATCTGCAGGGAGATGGTCGTAATTGGGCTTAGCTAAAATGGCGTTGATATAAGCCTTGATGTCGAGATACACATCTTGATTATCCACATCAATAATGATGCTAGCCTGAGAATTGAGTCGGTCTTCGATGATACGTTCTTTCCTACTAGTGACAAGGAGGTGCAGCTGAGGGTGTTGCTCATGCAACCTACAAAGCCAGGACAACAAATCCTCTTGACCGTGATCAAACTCGTCTAGTGCATCCAGAATTATAAAAGCCCTAGGAAGTGTTGAAATGATTGCGTCGAGGGCATGTTCAAGGTCGCAAACTGTGGGTAAAGTCTCTCTAGATGAATGTTTTTCATAGAGTTCGATGACTACGGGAGGCAAATTACTATATGCTAGCTGCATAATGAGAGACCTCAACATATCTGACATGCTTCTTTCCTGCATATTGTAAAATCTGATGTAGTAATATGCAATATGCCTAGGGGCTGAAATGGCTTCTGTATCATCGATAATGATGGAGCTAAGTATGTCAGTTTAGGATATATATAGTTATATAAAAGTAAAGCCACCTTAAAATAGTCTTGCCACTTCCCGCTGTTTTAAGTTAGCACATCTAGGTATTAAGTGCAGTAAAATATTGGTTATACATACGGCCACCTTGAAGCCATAGAAACTCGCCAGGAGTCGATTTCCATGTGTTATACTGGGGGTGGTTGATGAGCCAAGTGCCAGAACCAGCTATTCTTACAAGTCGCGCATTATTATGATCTAACGAAGGATCTTGCAGTAAAAACCAGCGACGAATATCATCAGAGGTCACTGTGACAGGCTCGTCTGGGGTTCTTTGGGAAGAGCTGCCAGATCTGCCTCCGATCTCGAAATAATGCTTCTCAACATGTTCAATTCCTTGATCGATGACAGGAGTATTGTCCTGACTGCTGAAAATTATGGTTTGTCCAGCCTATGAGATGTGAGCGAATATGAACCTGTCTGATTCGAGAGACTTACTTTGTTCTCGGGAACCGAACCTGCTACCACTTTCTTGATGAAGCCCCGAACTAACTTGTAGTTCTCGTCATCGCTACCTGTGAACTTACATATAGTGTGGTGATTTGCTTGTAATGGGATTTTATCGCCACGACCATGAATCGTTGCGGTCGACATTTCAGCGATCTATCTGGTATGAACAGTGGAATCCTAGTGACGCAGAGGTGTAACCTACCATCAAACCGTCTGTCATCCATAGCTCATAGCAAAAAGCTACCGAGATCTTTCCGTCAGAGTGAGCTTTCTCACGTTCAGTAAGTACGTAAGAAAAAGCATCTACCAGCTCATAAATCGATGCAGCCTCTGTTTGAAGATCTTCCTTGGTTACCTTTTTATAGAGTCCTAGGATTTCTTCATACTTCTTTGCCAAGTGTGCTCTGTTTGAAACGCCAAATGGGGTCCCTAAAAAGACCACCCCCTTCGTACTTTTTACGATCATCTGCAGATTTGTATCTTTTGGACTTTGGTATCCCATCACAATCATCTGGGTACAAATGTCAAATATGTTATCTCAAAGTAGAATGCTTCTGGTACCTGTGCACAAACAAGCCCCCCAAGACTATGTGCCACAAACAAAATTGGTAGATTACTCTACTCAATTAGCAAATCTCTTTAAATTTACATCAAAAGCTTTGATGATATCCTTACTGTGTCTGAGTTGCTTCGCAGGGCTATCAGGTCATCACAAAGATTGCGGGCGATGTTTATTACAGTTTGCGAAATTTGTCCAGAAAGCTTCGGGGCGCTCAATTCGTATCCCAAAGTGCTAATGCGGGCGTCGGTGATATCTTTGGCAAGTAGCTCGGGCCAGAATTCGTCATTATTGGCAGTCCAAGTACTCACTCTGTCTTCGAAAAAGCCATGGATGAAGACTATACTATTTGTTCTCAGATCATCTTTCTATATTTTGTATCTTTTTCAGTTCTTAGATGTTTTACTTACTCCAATTTGGGGTTTTTGGGATCGAAAATCAATAAAGACATTCTGAATAATGGTAGATCTTATGTTGCTGGGGGGTTTTTTTTTTGATTATATTTTGAAGTGGGTGTTTCGGACCATTTTAATAAGGCTGGATGGAAGAGCTGAGAAGCAGGGATTAATAGTCAGGAAGTACATAGCTATCTATGGACCATTGCTACCACAGAGTACTCTCTCAACACAGACTTGTTGGCTTATCATATGAAAATACGTGGTCGTGCATCTCAGGTATCACGAGAAGCATGGTTATACCCCTCCCATCCCCAAAATCCACTTTCTGCCTCGACCATTCATCTCGACATGCCTTTTTCGTCATACTCTTTCTTCATTACCGTTAACCACTTTTTCATCATATAGCAGCTGCCTCAGGAGAAAAGTACGATCACCCGCATATTAGAGATAATAATACATATGAGTTAGTGAGAGATAGTATTAAAGAATACCACCGTAGTGGAGCTTGATATTTATAACTAATAACCCCAATTGTACATACCATAACTAACGCAAATGGGGAAGTTGTAGCGGTCAAGGGTTAATAGGGATGCGTATGGATGTCGTTGTTAAACAGAATAGAAAGGAGGTATTGTAGGTATTTAGTTTATTTTGTTCATGTTATGATTGAATTTGCAGTCATAGCTCAAGGCTATGAGGTCTTCACGAAATCAAAAGGCACGTGCAAGATGATGTTGGAGATGGTAGCTCATAGCTTTATTCAACTACTATTTTGTACTACTTCCCGTAAGGCCAAACCATCGCAAACGATCGCATTGCATCACTTAAGTCAACGCAACCTTAGATCCGCAGAGCAATAGCAATCTCCCATCAGCTCGGCGTAAGCCAAACCAATCCATGCAACAAGCAAAGTGAATAAACTTTTGAGAGAAATGATGGGTATGAAAGGCTGTCGCAAAGAACTATAAGGGGAAAGACCACAGAGTGACAATCTGATGTGATAAACTCTGAATGAGATTTATTTGTTGATGTAAGATTACCACTCATACTCACCACTAGCCTTGTGGAAGACGTACTCCTTGCCGTTTACAGTCAAGACACCGTCCTTCATGACGCACTTCCTATAATCTTGTCAGAACTGCTCGGTGATCCTATATGAAAACGAAGGGAACTTACCACTTGTTCTTGACTCTCTGTACCTTATCATACATACAAAGCATGATATGGCCCATACCCTCATCATCATCCTCTTCATCATTCAAACCATCATCCGGATCGTCAAGATCGGAATTAATGGCATCCTCATCAAGATCGGCATCATCATCCTTCAAGATACCAGCCTTGTCATCATCATCATCATCATCAGGACCATCCATCTGCGGTGGCAGTGTAGAAGCCGATGATTCGCCAACCAGTGCGTACGGCATGGCTTGTGGCGCTCTCATCTTACCCTTACCCTTGGCAGTACGCTTGTGTTCCTTCAGAGGTAACATCAAACCACCACCTTCCATGTCTCTGCCCATAGCTTCAATCTTTCTTCGGATCAGGTTGTCAATCTCAATACGTCCCATTTCAACTTCTTCGCCCTGAGCATTGAACCTCTTCACCATGAACTCGCCCTCATCCTCATCACCGGCACCATCAGTCTGGCCATTGTTCTGAGCTGGGGTTTGGTTTTGGTTCTTCAATCTTGCTTGAGCAGCTTGCATTTGTTGAGCGACTCCAGCCGAGTATGCAGCTTGTGAGGGGTTCTTAGCCATCATGTTTGGACGAGGAATGCCAATGTTGGTGGATGGCTGTTGTTGCTGCTGCTGTTGTTGTTGAGGTTGCTGTTGTGGAGGCTGTTGAGGTGGTTGCTGAGGAGCATTGTTTACATTTGTGATATTGGCAGCTGCTCCAGCACCGAATTGTGCTGCAACCTGAGAAATAGCTCTTTGTTGGGCACTCATGCCATTCTGGAATTGTGGTACTGACATACCCTGAGCAGGCGATGGCTCAAGTCCAGGTTCTGTCTTTATACGCTTGCTTGGGTCATCCATGGTTGGCATTTGTTGTTGAGGTAATTGTTGGAAGTTGGCGGGTTGTGAAGGGTTTGCTGGCTGTGACATTGGCATATGCATTGGCTGAGACATCTGCTGCTGACCAGGCTGAGCCATTTGCTGCTGTGGTGGAGGGTTCTGTTGATAGTTTGAAGGGACTGTAGGGGGGTTGGAGATAGGTGGTGGAGGCTCGACTTTTGGATCCCATGGAAACTGAGCAACACCAAGACTGGAGAGTTTTTGTTGCCATACCTGCAATAATTAGCAAACTGATCAATTATTTCGACATTTAAAGTCCGAGCTATAATGTTGAGGAATTTTTATGAACAACAAATTGTGTGTGCTTGACATGCTGTAATAAGAAAACAAGCATAACATGATACTGAGCTGTCACGGCACGTGAGAATCACGTGCGTAAGCAGGGATTAGATGAGCACTAATGAGATTTGTGGCTCCAAGCGAGCGCATGAGAGTTTAAAAGGCGAGAGGGGGAATTGAAGTAGAGGCGATCCCCCGCTGCCTGAAATCGAGCGAAGCCGAGAGAACAGCGCCAAAAGGCACATGAATCGCAACCACGACCACGACGACCATCAACGACAACTCGCAAGTTATTTACGATGCCTTTCTCATACAAAAGCAAAACAATTTCCGATTAAGAACGATAAGAACGACATGCGACTGCTATAGCTCTAGGGACGACAGAAGAGATGCGACTTACTCTGGCTAGTTCGTCGAGAACTCCTTCATCGACTCCACCTTCCTCGAAATCGACCCGCGAGGTCTCTACGACATCTTGGATAATGCGTTGGTAAACGCCGCCCTAAATTTGCAGCATTAGTATTGTCGTCCTGGACCCTGGATGTCGCATGACCACCGCGCCAAGAAGAGGGTATACTCACGACACTAGTATTCGACATGATGACAAGTAGTTGGTAACGAACGGGACGCCTGTGTGCAACAAGCTGTTGATCAAGAATGTGTGGTGCAGACTCCTTTGAAAGTTCTCACTTCGATGCGTATACAGTGCTGCTTGGTCTGTGTTGGGTGGTTGTTCTGATAGTGATCTTGCTATGTAAGCAGGCCGATTAACGCAAGTGGCCGGGTGTAAAGTTCGTAAACTCGATTGTGCTTTATGCAATATGATTCTACAATGCCTTTTCCAGTCGTAGAAGTGCAGTTGTATGTGTGGTTGAGCACGCAGCAAGTGATTGTCGATGGCCGCGTCTGGAGTTGTAGAGGGTGAGGAGACCAAAGCCGATAGGCATTCATCCCATGAGTTCGCTTAGCGATCGGGCCAGCTACGTAGTTGCAGAGCCTCTGCTTGTGATTATTGACAATGATAATTTGTTTAAATTAAGGTATATATTCATCGAAGATACAACAACTTGATGTGTAACTACCATGATTCAGACAGCTGGTATTGCGTGTTCCGCTCTCAGCCTTTTCGCCGGAATGCAGCCTTTGACCAACTTCAAAAGTCAGCCTCGCTGTGCACATTGGAGATTAAGCGCACCTCAGAGATCCAACTAACAACGGGTATGGTAGTATGCTGAATGATATAATCTAGATATGATGAATATAGATCATGAATAAACCTCCCTGGTACTTCTAGAAACCACTATCAATTACATTATTCAAATACAAGTTAATACAAGCTAATAAAATGATACTTGCTGAAGCTTTGATCGCGTGGCTGCGTGTATCCAGTACCAGCAGCATCATGCTTCTTATTGTGGCATCCTTCTTTTCAGTACCACCATTGTTCTCAACTTTACTATTTCTTATACTTCTGATTTTTGGGTCGAGCCACGCTTAGAACGCCTTGGGGGCACAACAGAAGCTTCACTCTTCCTCTTCCTACCCCTCTTCTCAGCAACCGGCAGATCAGGATCGCCTTTGCTCTTAGCTTCGTCTGCAACCTCATTTTCCATATATTTTTGGTCTTTGGAAGCCCTCGCTTTCACATTTTTCTTGTTGCCTGGATTCTTGATGTCCTCCTTGTTCACCTTCTCCTTCAACTCAACAACGAGCTCCTTAGTTTTCTCAACATATCCCTCCCCTGTCTCAAGCTCCTCCTTGACTTCCTTGACAGGCTTTCTTGCCTTGTTGACCTCCTTTCGAGCCGTTTGCACATCATCTGGAGAGACTTCAATTTCTGCATGACCCTCATCATCCTCTTTGTGCCAATCTGGATCCCTCAGCAGAACATAAGCAACCTTTTCAACATCCACAGCCTTTACACCCAGTCTTCCGCGGACAGACATCAATTTCTCATCCATCCTTCTGAACTCCGCTGGAGAATAACTCATCTTGCATTTCTTGCCCTCATTGACAATCCAGTAATACATCTCGTCAGAGAGAAATGATATGGATTTAGGGAAATAGACCGCAAGGAGAAGAGATGCTGTAGCTGGCCCTACGCCTTTAAGCTTAGAAAACGCGTCGAGGCCCACTCGGGGTGCATATTCTGTTTTCTTGGTATCATAATGATGATATGTTTTGACTGCTGTTAGACTCGCTTGTCGAACTGCTTCTTCAGTGTTTGAGTCTACCAATTGGGCCAGTTTTGGACGCCAAGTACCATGTTTTCTGTCACGATTAGTCAGAAAACTGATTAAAGTTTCTTGAAATGATACGTGAAGCATTACACTCAATGACAGGAATGAGAGATAAAGAGTGGCAATATGTAGCCGGAGAGAACAGGAAAGGATTGAATATCAATTTTCATCTTGAACCAGCAAAAAGCTCCCAAGTAGAAAAGTCCATCCAAAACTGGAAAGTACTTACAGTTTCCACGCCATAAGCCTATTCAAGTCTGCCTTTGCCATCGGTTTGATTGTTTCTATATCATCGCAATCCCAATCGCTGTACTTCGTAATCACTTCCCCATATCTGTAATCATCCAGCTCCTGCAACGTCTCAGCAGGCGCCTTAGCTGTCACATTCGAATCAGCCCAAGAGCCCCTATACGACACGCTTCCGTGCTTTATTTGAATGTCTATGTTTCTTTACACAATACGCTCCTTCAAGAGCAACCGCTACATCATATAAATAGTTCTCAAGAGAAATCTATATTTAAGAAACCCCCAGAAAGATGTATTGCTCTCAGGTATACTGCAGCACGCTTTAACTCACCTGGCTTATTCAACTTCGCAATTAATGCTGGATATCGCCCCAATGCCTTATCGAATTCTTTGCGGGTGATTTCGGTAGCTTTAGGAATCGCTTTAGGAGTAGACATATTTTTGAAATGGACCTCTTTTCTGTGGATTTCAACCACGATTTTTGGACTTATTTGACTCTAATAATGGACTTTTATCCTTTGCTTTGCATGCGGTGATTGCAGATTGGAAGATAGGAAGAATTCAAGATCGTTTTAGACGCGGTCGATGGTATGACGTACCTGACGCGACTGTTATTGACAATTTTCGTGGATAGCGGGATGCGGGGCGCGGGTCCGTGGTCATCGCTTATTACTACCAACTGACGTTTAGATGTCGTGAAAAATTCTAGACGTCTAATACTTTTGACATCCTATGTTTTTTATTATTAATCTTATAAGCTGATTGTGTTTCATTATTATGGAAAGGACTATAGCCTTGGTTTAATTTGAAAGGCTGAATGATTGATGACTTCAAAACTTTAGGTCTCAATAAACAGTTACTTTGGCTTGACAATTTTACAAAAGAACTTCGAATAATTGACAATACATACTTGACAAAGTGACGATTTCAAATAATATACATAAGTTGTTTTATATACTTTGATATCGAGACTGTCAGTCATTAATGAGATGAACAACTCAAGCGTTATCATTTAGTAAGAAGTATTCTTACCCAAGTTTGATAATCGCAAAACTCACTATACTTGCAAGTCACCGGTGAGCTAAAAGCCTTCAATGAGTCAGAAGCTACACATTTACTTGAAAGCTCTTAAACATGCTTGCAAATGCCCAGGAGTTCCAAGTATTACAAGTACCCTTGAGAATAACTTCATGAACATTGGAAAGCATGGCATCATAATTTTGAATACTACACATTTAGTTTTGGTACTGGGCACTTGGCGGCTCGGAGGATAACCGGCGCTTGACAATAAGCATATCCGGCGTGAATCTCATCCATTAATTGCCGTCATTAATCCCCGATGCTGATCTATGTCGATAAGTATGGATATTCATAACATCATTTCTTCATTTTTCAAGCGTTTACTGACCGCGATTCCGGCGAAATAAACTCCGAGCAAGGAAAATCATCACGATATTCCATGTATCATTATGTACACGTGCATGTACGTGAATACGAGGGATACTGTATGATACTTCTCGAGTCTGATGAGGTTGACCTCTCTATTGTTGGTGTCGCTCAAACTCTCGGCCCTTTTGTGCCTTCATCTTACATACCAAACGGCTACCAACTTCCCCACACTAAATTCCACCCCCAGACGCCATGGATAGACTATGGGGAAGATCATGGGAATTGACTCTGTTCGCTTGGAGAGATCGATGTAACAATGATGATCACTGGGACATCTTTGATCCGAGCATTATTTCACTGATGCGACATAAAAAACAAATTTGTACTTGGTGCAACGGCGATGAATGCTGCCCCTCTCAGCACACCGTCAAGAAGAATGTAAGCATGGCGGCGGGCGGTAAGTTAGAGATCTTGCATCAAGAGTTTCCTCATAACTCAATAGTCCGAGGCTCAGCCCATGCAGAAGTTTGTCCTTGCGTCTTTGTATCATGCACAACGAACGGCTCATATTCAATACTCGTATCATCCACATGTCCACTTAATCTATTGTATATTATACCTCCAGATACCATAGTTGCATGATTATCTGCATATCCCATTGCTTGGAAATGCGTGGTCTGGGGCTTTTATGTTGCACGAGCCACTGATCTCTCACTCTATCATCTGAACCCCGCTTCCCCTCAATCCAGGTACGCCAACCGAGCTATCCTCGTACCATGTTCCGTCCCCTCCGCCATCAAAGCTATCATCACCAACATCGAGCCACGGATCACATCCAACAAACGCATCAATACCTGGAGCTTCGGCGCTATTATCCCATGTCGACCTCCAAACCTGGTTCCGAAGAATAGTAGAGGAAAAGTATAGAGCTTTCTCTTTCACCGATTTTCGGTCTTCACCCGTCTTGACAAAGTGCCGCCTAGCGGTAACATACTACGTAGTCATTCAAGCTACCAAACAAAAAAAGTACTGTTAATTTCGTCATCGAACGCTCATCGCTTGCTCCATCCAATCTTTTTGAACAGAAATAGATGCCAAGCAAGACCCGGCATCACTGAATCTACAACGTTCTCGTCTCCATTCATTGCTCGGGTCATTGTGGCCAGAATATCTCGGCCCTTCTCCAATTGAGCCTGGGGTAGACAGTAAGGCACACAAGCAAGATATCGGATGCATACAGCTAGGATTGTTTATGCAAGGCGATGTACCTTGTGATGTGGAAGAAAGCCGTAGTCAGTGCAAGTGCGAATGCGGGGATGCCAAACAAAAAAAAAGGTAGTAGGCCAAGATGATCACCAACATGCAGAACATTTTAAAATGGGCGGGGTACCCAACTCATTACGATGGTCTTGTCAAACCATCTTCACGGTTCCTCGAGAGTACCATATCCTGCTCCATACTATCGAGGTGTTTGGCTTTGTACTCTTTAATTGCTTTCTCTTTTGGCCTCTATCAAATATTTTGGCGTCGCCAGAAAGCTGGGAACATGGCGCGATCACCGTTTATCATCTCAATTGCCTTCTTTATTACCTACTTGACATTGGTTTATGGGCAAAATGCAACTTCGACAGATTCAGCATTCAGACCACTGTTCACTGTCCCTGCATCAGCAGATGTAGGCGCAACTCTGCTTCCAAACATCTATGATCCAGATGCAGTGGATGCCCAAACTGTTTGTCCTGGATACACAGCTTCAGATATCCTACGAACCGATGTTGGACTCACAGCTCTTCTCACACTTGCCGGGCCAGCTTGCAATGCTTACGGAACAGACGTTGAGGCCCTCAGTTTGACGGTTGAGTACCAGTCTGACGATCGTCTACACATTGGAATTACACCTACCTACGTCGATTCCTCTAATAGCTCTTGGTATGTTCTACCAGAGCTCTTGGTTCCCAAACCAACAATTGATGCCGATGCTGGTTCCACATCATTAGACAACGATCTAAACTTCAGCTGGAGCAATGATCCTACCTTCTCCTTTACCATCATCCGTGAATCCTCTGGCGATGTGCTTTTCACCACAGAGGGTAGCCAGATCGTCTTCGAGGACCAGTTCATTGAGTTCGTCAGCCCATTGCCCGAAAACTACAACCTCTACGGCCTTGGAGAAGTCATCCACGGCCTCAGACTTGGTAATGACCTCACACGCACCCTTTTTGCAGCGGATGTTGGCGACCCAATAGACCTCAACATCTACGGTAGCCATCCATTCTACCTAGACACGCGTTATTACTCAGTCGACGAGTCAGGAAACTTGACCTACGTTGCAAACGCTACAGATGCATCTGCAGACTATGTATCTACCTCGCACGGAGTCTACTTCCGCAATGCCCATGCGCATGAAATTCTCTTGAGACCTTCAAACGTCACATGGAGAACAATTGGTGGAGACATTGATCTTTACTTCTACGCGGGTCCAACTCAAGATGCGGTTACAAAGTCCTACCAGTACAGTGCCACTGGCCTTCCAGCTTTCCAGCAATACTTCTCTCTTGGCTACCATCAATGCAGATGGGGGTATCAGAACTGGTCTGTACTTCAAGATGTTGTGGACAACTTTGCTAAGTTCGAGATCCCATTGGAGAATATCTGGACGGATATCGATTACATGAAGATGTACCGAGATTTCGAGAACGATCCAAACACATTCAACTACTCCGAAGGCGCCATTTTCTTGGATGATATCCACGCAAATGGTCAGCACTACATCCCTATTGTAGATTCTGCGATTTACCATCCAAACCCCGAGAATGCCTCTGATGCATACCCTATATTTGACCGCGGTGTTGATGCAGATGCGTTCATCCTAAACCCAGATGGAAGCTTGTACATTGGAGAAGTCTGGCCTGGATACACAGTCTTCCCAGATTGGGTTGGATCCGTTCTAAATGGCACAGGAGGCATTGGATGGTGGGGATCTGAGATGGCGCTATGGCACGACAACGTAAACTGGGATGGAATTTGGATCGATATGTCCGAAGTCTCCTCCTTCTGTACCGGCTCCTGTGGTAGCGCAAACCTTTCTCTCAACCCCGTCCACCCCGGTTTTCAATTACCTGGCGAACCCGGAAATGTAATCTATGCTTATCCTGAAGGATTTGCAATCACAAACGCCTCCGAAGCAGCCTCTGTCTCTGCTGCATCATCAAGTGCCGCCAGTGCTGCCTCCGCAACTGCTGCACCCGCATCGTCTACTCCTTTCGTGCCCCTGCGCAGTACAGTGACCCCTGGAGTTAGAAACGTGAACTATCCGCCATACGTGATCAATAATGTGCAAGGTGACCTTGCCGTGCACGCAGTTGCTCCAAATGCAACACACCACGGTGGCATCCTCGAATATGATGTACACAACCTCTTCGGACACCAGATCCTCAATGCAACATACCACGCCATCCTTGGCATCTTCCCAACCAAGCGCCCCTTCATCATCGGCCGCTCGACATTTGCAGGCTCTGGCAAGTGGGCCGGACACTGGGGTGGTGACAATGCGTCAAATTGGTACTACATGTTCTTCAGTATTCCACAGGCACTATCCTTCTCGTTGTTCGGCATCCCAATGTTCGGTGCTGACACCTGTGGCTTCAACGGCAATTCCGATGAGGAGCTGTGTAACCGCTGGATGCAGCTCTCTGCTTTCTTCCCCTTCTACCGCAATCACAACACGCTCTCCGCTGCGTCACAAGAACCCTACGTCTGGGCATCCGTGGCCGCTGCCTCCAAGATAGCAATGAACATTCGATACACCCTTCTGCCGTACATTTACACGACCCTCTACCTCTCCCACTCTACCGGCTCAACGACCATGCGTGCACTCGCATGGGAATTCCCAAACGATCCCACACTCGCAAACGCAGATCGACAATTCCTCCTCGGTTCCTCTATCCTCGTTACACCAGTCCTTGACCAGGGTGCCACCACTGTCAACGGTGTCTTCCCCGGCTCAGGAAAGGGCGAGGTCTGGTACGATTGGTATAACCAGACAGCTGTCTCGGCTGGCCCAGGAGAGAACGTCACTATCGATGCGCCGCTGGGCCATATCCCTGTGTACATCCGCGGCGGAAGCGTGTTGCCAACACAGAAGGCAGCGCTGACGACTAGGGATAGTAGAAAGAACCCTTGGGGCGTACTCGCAGCACTTAGTGAAGAGGGAACTGCGTCCGGTGGATTGTATGTTGATGATGGGGAAAGTTTGACACCAAATGCTACGCTTTGGGTTGATGTAAGTATACCTTGACTTGAACTCTCTTGACTCTCGTCTCTCATTGTGGATCATACTGACAAAAATAGTTTGCCATCTCCGAAAGTACGCTATATGCATCTGGCCGTGGAAGTTATGTCGATGGCGTACCATTGGGAAACATCACCGTCTTGGGCGTGCAGAGCGTGGGCGATGTAGAATTTAACAACGTTAGCCTGGGTAATGGCTGGACGTATGATGATACATCCAAGGTGTTGAGCATTACTGGGTTGACGAATATCACGAGCTCGGGCGCCTGGACAAAAGATTGGACTTTGCGCTGGAGTTAGATGGCGAAGTTGTAGTGAGGAACTGATTAATATATATTCATCTACTTAATACATGATATTTTTGTTATGTGATTCAGATATCCGTGGTCATGTAGCGTTTCTTCATGGTAAGCAGATTGCATAATTGCCTTTGCGTCGTAAAGTTGTGTTGTACATGTTGAAGTAAAAGATGTAAAGAATACCCCGTAGGATGTAATCAAGCTTCAATCGCCATTCCCGGCTCCCTTAAAAGCTGCTGCATCGGCCACTCCATAGCCCACATCCAATCGTCCGGGACAACTGTAGCCAGACCTTGCAATTCTCGCTCAGGGAGACCATCCAGCCACCAAAGTGTACTCACCCACCGCAATAGGCCAAAGAAATGAGCGAGAATTACCAGCGCTCTTGGATCTTTTTGTTCCATAAGAGTCAGGAATAGCGGCGGCACTCTCCCAGGAAACGAGCCCAGGTCTTTGCGCATATCATGGGCAATGCTCGTTTTGAGTTGTTCTTTGTGGGCGTATATCCAATCCAGATATTTTACAACGTAGATATAAGTCTTCACGTGTTCTGGATCGGGATGGCTCTCTAGGCCCGTCAGGAGGGATTTGAACGGGGCAGTATCGTCTATCTCGTGCTCAAAGGTCATTGGTTGCCAACCGCGAAGCAAGTGCTTCAGACGTGACTCCATAATCCACGGCCGACAGACCGTAGCAATGGTGTGCACGCCCCGCATGGCTTGAAACCAAGCAATGGGAGCTTGATACTCTCCGACGCGCTTCTCATGCCGTTGTAAAATCAGATGCAGGGCGATGAGCAATGAGGAGGCGAATATGACCAGACAAGATTTCTCGTTGATTTGCAGCATCATCTTATTGCACTTCTCGAGGCCCCGGTTATGATAATATAGAGAACGGGAGGCTACATCGTTGTCGTCAGGGCTGAGGAGCTGGAGATGCCGCGCAGACACACCCAAGAGGAGGTCCATTAGAGGATTATCCGGGTCATTCTGGAAAGCCATTTCAGCTATATCATGAGTCCATACGCGTCTCACATCGTCGTCAGTTATGGTAGACCTGTGTTTGTTAGCGGTTATGCCGAAGTATGGGGTGGGGCCGGTACATGGTGGTGTAGCTTATTTTGGTAACATGAGCTATCAGTCGCATCTCAAACAACCGAATTTCGTTCTCATCTCCTGGAGGAGATCTTGGTAATTGCGACTGCTGGGGTCGGGGAGTTAAAGCCTGCCGTATAAGTTCCTCGCTCTCAGGAGATGCTGTGCTGTTAGAAGAACGGTCAGGTGATGATGCTACATAATTGCACGAGTTACCACGCCGTCTACAATTTCCACACTCTGGATGCACCTCATCACACTTATTACTGTCAGTCGCGCATCTTGGAATTTCAACTTCATAGAAAGGACTTGTTCATGTTTGACCTACCTTCACTCTCCTTGCTTTGCACGTGGTGCAACCTCTCGTGCTCTTCCTGTATGAGCGCCGTGGAGGCATTTGCTATGTATGAAAACGCAGTATCATCCCAAACCCCCAAGGAAGAACCAGCAGATATCTGCCTCAGCTGGTCTTCGAGGCAATAGACGTTGCAGTAAGAAGATGTGATGTAATTGGCTATCAAACTACCAATACTTTATAAATGTTCTGCAGTCAACTTTGAAAGTAGACTGGTTTATCTTTATGATACGAAGATCTAGGTGAACGGTGAATGGCTAACTTCAAAGATAGATGGAAGCTGAATGTTTGAGATGTCGAATACCGTAGGACAGCGAACGACAGGAAATATCTCACGTGAATCTTGAAGGATGATCGGTGTCTTGTAGCCTTAAGCTTTAGGCTCTCGGTCCCTTGATGCTGTACCTAAGTTCGTAAGTATTATCATAGTATTGTTGGGACTTTCATAATCAACATTTGATGTACCTAAAATTCGCTGAATAATTTACCAAAATACTAGCTACTTATGTACTTAACGTGTTATCAGAATAAAGTTTAGTCAAATAATAGTCCTAAGGACATTTCACCATTTTAGCCTCTCATCTGATCAGATTCGATTCCGAGCAACCGTGCTTGTAACACAACCTCGGATATATAAGGTCCACAGAATCCCGATAACCTTGAGATTGATGTCATGGATATGATAGACTATTGTAAGTACACAGCTAAATGCGCTGTAGTGATATTCGCTCATGAAGATTGTTCGTATTTGTAATATCACCAACTTTTTTAGTTCTCATATCCCCAAGCTTCATCTAAGTGCAAAAACTAGACTCATTATATGCTTGAACATTCTATTTGATAACAAATTTCTTAGCTCTATAGTTTGTTACTATTCCTCATAGTACACGAATTTATACCGTCCCAGAACATATCAAACGCATGCGAGTCATTGAGAACAAGTATCATAAATAGTAATCATAAATATAGCTTCCTGCTGGAACCCAAGATGTAGAAGCCAGCAGTCAAGATGAAAACTAATAAAATACAAATGCTAGGGCCAAATGAACTGACTACTTATGTTCATACTCATACCCTCACCAAACGCCAACAACAGATGCACGCCGGTACCACACAATAGCACCAGTAATCCTACCATTCCCCTGGTTTTACGCGCCCAAAAATATGTTTATTCCCACAGAGACAGTCGTCCGCCAGCAACCACGCTCGTTGTTTATCCATCCTCTGGTTCATGATCCACCACCTTACTCCAGAACATGCTCGCTCCAATCACCCTCTCCGCCACCGAGTTTCAAGAATCTACCCTGGCCCAAGAATGCCGCCGAGCTATCACTCGCAGAGCTCGATGATCGCCGGTTCTTCATCTCAGCAGCAACCTTCTGCTCGAGGGAGCTGGGAATGGGGTTGGCGGTCTTGGATGGTGGAGACGTCGAGGTGTAGTCAATGGGAGAGAGCTCGAGGAAGGTTGAGGGGCGGCGTTGCGCGTAGGCGGTGTTGTTGGTTGATTTGATTTGGATTTGTTGTGGAGACGCCATTTTGAGGATGTTAAGAGGATCTGATATTGATTCAAGGGATAGAGGAGTTGATGGGTAAAGATTTCGTTGACTTTTGGTTTGGAGATGAAAATGGAGAGAGGTTGGAGATTGAAGACGGGGTGTAGAGGGCTTTATATGAAGTTGGCTATGATGGAAAAGGAGAAGGGCTTCGAAGGAAGGGCAGATAGATAGGTGGTATTTGAAGCTGTTTGTCAGACTTTCGGTCACTTTGAAAGATTAACGTTAAAGTGGATCAGCAAAGCAAGAGGGAGAAGATGGAGTAATATAGGATGAGATCTTAGGCCCACGTGTTTCATATACTGGCCACCCACATGCTTTGCTACCTCTGGATTCACATGCTACTCCAGAATAGATGGGGCTGTGAGCGATGATGAGGATGAGGCGTGTGCATGAATAATACTTAGGAGTTCCCTAAGAGTGCGTGCTCTCTAGCGTTGAGTTGATGAGATCGTCGTCATAAGGAGATAACGATAGACAGCTCTCGCTCTGCCGAACCCCACAAAACAATGCGGACAAAGGGAAGAGAAGGACCCTTTTGAGGAGTGGCGTAATGCTGGCTGAAGGATACGACAGCAACTAAGATAAAGTGCTCAGATAGAGTCCTCTAAAAATATGATTAAAGTGTCCAAATTACCTTATAATCATGTCGGATGATGGAATGACTAAAGCGTGCATCAACATCTGAGAAGGAAAAGAAGGAAATAAAGACACCACACAATAGGAAACCTTGCTAGAATGCCCTTGATTCGATCCAGCCAAAGGCATATTCCGGAATAGAATAAAAGGACTAAGCCGACGATTCACGAAGTTGACGAAGCAATCCAGTATCCATACGTATCATAGGCTGTTTTCCTGAAGTTGTAATCAAGAAACTTCAAACTTACGCTTTCCGGTCATTTCCTCCATTCGCCAACATTTATCGTGTCGCGGGCCAGAAGGCGTCAAATTAACCGTAACCATAAGCAGCCGCCCAAGGCCATGGCGGCATTTTCAGCATCAGCGCCAGTTGACTCGGGCTCAACTAAGCCTGGTGAGAGGGCTGAGAAGAAGCCGCGTGACTCGAGACAAGCACATCGTGTTCTTCAGATGCGCCATTCATATGTGAATATAATCTGCTCTGTTCATGTGATATAAATGTTGTTTATACAGACGGCACTTATCTTACCCCGTGTTCAACCCCAGCCCTGCATCTTCATATTCTAGGTAAGAACATGGAATGCCAAACATGCTGTGTGGAGTTTGAAGCCAGGCCTAGAAATCACACATCAGGCATTGGACATTCACATGAAATACTGCTGCTCCGGGTGATGGTAGTGCGCCATGTGGGAGAGCGATATCCGTGGGACCGGAGTTGGAGCATGATGGCGGGGTTGGCCTCATCTGCGCCGCTAATACCCGCGCTTCAGACAGACCGAGGTATTTGGGACGACGCCCACTAACTGCCAATACTGCATCTGTCACGATGCATTCGTCGAGGCTGGGTAGATTCTAGTTGTTCTTTTGGTGTCTTCTTTTTTCTCTTGTTTTTATTCCCTTAAGATGCTGCTTCCTCCTGGACAAATCTGACGGCCTCGAAGCCGTCCCCAAGACATGACGCTTGCCTTATGCTTTCGGGGGAGTGGCTGCCAGGGCTGGAACAGCCTCATGGTTTGCTTGATTCTGTACCGTGGCCGTCGATTCGATGCTCATCCTGGGAGTAAAAGTAAGACCATGTCCATGTTGACAGGATACGCAGCTTGGACCGGCCCGATGTAGTGTTGAAAGCTAGCAGTCGCCATGGAATATGGGTACTGTTACGTGTGTAAGCTTCATGCTCTTGGGTATTAAGGCGGCATTAAAATACGTCAGTTATCTCCATAGCTACTTGAGACGTTCATCAACCTTCAGAACAATTCCCTCGCAAGATGCCACAGATCTACTGAGCATAAGCTAAAAAGTACTATGGGGATAGCGAGGTTCTTTGTCTTTTTCTTTGAAGCCTCCAGGACGCCGCTTCATAAATGGAGCTGTAATATCCAGCGTACTGAGTAAATATAAAGAAAAGGCACAAATATATTTTGTGAGCAGGAAAGCTGCCTTTGTATCCTTCATAGTGGCTTGCTTGATACAAGCTCCCGTCAATATTACTGCGGGGTACAATATGAACAACATTGGTCTTGAGGATAGGTCCGATGGCCAATGAAAGTATCACCGATTCATAAAGAACTTACCTTAGCCAACACGAGGCCGTGCTTTGCTCTGTGGTCTCAATCACAGAGTTTTGGACGTTGAATTCGGAGCATATACCCCTAATAATCTGACTTTTACATGAAATATGTGCTGGATTTCTGTGAAGTATGTATGCACAGACATGTCGCTTTCAGCGTGCAGACGGCTATGCAGCACAGTTCCGCGGCAAGGAAAAGGGGGAAAGAGGCTGCAGCGGCAACGGAAAGCTCAACATGGCTCGGGGAGTCAATCCTTAAAGTATTATGTATTAGATTCCGACCAAAGATTATCATGCACTGCACATGTGTACGTAGTATGTATATGTACGGAGTATGTACTGGGTACTTTCCGATCCCTGAACAAACTCATGTAAACATTCTCGAAGCAAGCGACACCAGACATGGAGGAATTACCTGCTCCTCAATAACATTGGACGAGCATTTCTGGTATGGGGGCGTTTTGAATTTCCTACCTTCCATGGTAGTGCTGTGTGTTTGCTTTCACTTGAGCCTTGCATGGAGATTTCGAGACCCTTGCGTGGGGTTATCATCCAGGCTATTTCTCCATTCGCTGGAGCATCACAATCAAGTCCTTCCTTTCTATCCATACCTGGGTCTAGTGTACATACCTATAGAAATATCTCCTTAAGCCTGTCACAATTCTTGTCGACATGAGATTGTGCAATCTGTAATTCAAGTAAGCAGTGATTTTTCCAGATGCACGATACCTATGACGAAAGTTTGACAGGCACTGCCATGATCTCCCTCAACACTCGTACAGTACGTATGCACATTCGCACTTACACTGCCATGAACACAAGAGGAAAAATATGCCTCATCTTCCAGTCTATAAACCACGCGCGTTTGACAATCTGCTGATATATATCTCTTAAGTATATTTTTGGACCTTCCAAAGTCATAAATTGCAGGGCAAATTGCAGCTGACATCGGAAGCGGGAAGCCGCCAACCGTAAATAAAACAACCTGCTCCACGTAGCACTTCAAGTATTTTGACAGAGCTTTGACATCGCGTCTCTGCAGGAACTAACGGGCGCTTCACATATGATAGATCTCCTGCCTCGCGAAGGTTCGCGGGGCGACATACCAGCGGCCTGTACTACCTACGTAGAGTAGCTCAAATAACATGCCGAGGACGATCATCCGTAGAGCCGTGAAGTTTAATGATGTGAACGCTCGTCACGGCTATGCATGGCTAATGTACTTGTGTGACAGTGATGTATCTTTCTTTTCAGTTGGCTGCATTTCTGTATGCATGGTTGAAGTGGCCTTGTATCTCACGCTGTACCTTTAGTGCATTAGAATCGGAGAATTCGAATTACGGGCAAGGCGCGAGCGCTGTGGAATGGAATTGAAATGGAAATCAGGCTGCGAATTCGGACGTACCTTGACTTGAAATATTTAGTACAGGGGTTAAATAACGGGAAATCCCCGTATGCTATGCGAATGTGTGAAATACATACCCAAAGTGCATAGATCAATACACCAAAAAGTGTGTGTGAAGTATACGCAGTATTTCAAGTACTCTCACACATATTACGCAGGATAAGAGCTCCTAGGGTATATGGCGTGACAGCAGTACATACCATCTCGTCAGGCGTCGTACACTTCGTTTTGTATTTCCATCGAGTATTGCGCAGGGAAAGCCTTTCCGATTCCTGCTTACGCCTTGTAGATCATATTTCCTGCATTCGCATACAGAAGAATGCATGAGGTGAAAATAAGGACCTTTGACTTTTTCGTCCCCCCCATTTCCCTTGCCGTTCAAATCTGTTTCATATTATGACCTGGCCTTTCTTCATTTCTGATACGAATGCGTATCACAGGAAAGGTACTAGCATGGCGTGTGAGATATCATATTTTGCATTCTTTAGAAAAGACTGCGATGCTTTGCCTTACCGTTTTGTTACAGTTCTCATGTTACCTCCATTTCGGGGTTTTCAAGTCGCATGATCAATTTTTCATGACTGTTGTCTAGATTGCTATTACATTTGGTTGGGAGAGCAATTTGATGAAAATGAGGCCGCCGTTGGTGAGGCACCATAACAGATACACACCGAGAATTATTGTACTCTATAGTTGACTTGATATTGTCTTAATTGCGGAGTACCATCCTGTCAGGACTAATGTTTTGTGCACACGCACTTTCAACAACGAGGTTTTACAGTGTCGGAACAGCATCCGATCAAGGTCTGCGGAGGATCTTACTTAAAGTAACCGATCAAGACGTGTGATTGGGGCAACCCACTGGCGACTTACTCACCGAGGCACTAGTATGAGAATCAAGTAAGAGAAAGACAGCAGTTGCCGCATGTATATGTGTGTATGTACCGTGTACATACGAGGTCAGAGATTGAGGAGAAGCACCGAGAGCATTTTAGCAAGGTAAATGGCGTCGCAGTGATGCAATAAGATGATGAATACTGGTGCTCTGGTGCTCGGTGTATGCCCTTCGTGATTTGCTTGTTGGCAGGCGCGAGACATTTGTTTGCACGAGTTCTCCCTGGCTTTTTACCAATAAGCGCAGGTTCCAAGCCAGGATCAGAGCGATAACATGTCGGCTGTTGAAAAGCATGCCATGGTGCATAAGGCAGGTGGCCCTGTTTATTCGGTTCCTTTCCACTGACAGGCATGCTTGAGAGCTGTGCGTGAAAGGAGAAGGAAGAAAGAAGAGTTAGATGTGACAAGGCAGAATTTCGATTCTTGCTTTTCAAGGGGGACAAATAAATTGGCATATATCGAGGGCGGTGTGATAATATTACCGGCTGGTTGTGCTAAAAAATCTCGAAGCGCCTTCAATATGGAGTGATCTGAAGATGAACGGTTGCAAGAGAGCTGCTGGCAGTTCAATAGGATATTCTGTACTATTATATGTTTACTGTGTACGTCTCTAACGGAGATTGCTCCTTCGGAAATATTAGCCGCAGTAGTCGAAAACGGGAGGCTAATTTCTAGTGCTTTGTATACCAGATGTGATGCTATTCCTTCTGCTAATTTGTTAGTATCCAGCATGTCACTTTTGTATACTCTGTAAGTTTACATGAAATAAATCCATCAAGTACCTACCTGTCTTGACTCAGTAACTTTGATAAGTGACGACAATTCAATTTTACCTTTAAACCTTTAATTCGTCAGCATACCAAATAAAGAGAAATGCGTCGTACCGCGCAAATGCCACACATTGCTTCCGCAGTCTGCTACTGTAGCGTAACCACAGAACACATGGCAAGCCTCCGGGTCAGTGCTGTGTGTTTCCCTGTACGCAGCCGCAAGAGTTCGAATCGGAAGAGCGCCTTCACCACCTCCAGCGTATGGATCATATTCTGACACTGCCGTTACAGGGCCCCGCAGTAGGCCGTTAGCGGTGATGCCAAGCATTTTGATCGAAGGCGAGGCGTGCGAGAACAAGAGGCGATGCGGCCCCATCGGACCATATGCTCGCTCTTCTTAGGAACGCCGGCGAATTGTCCTATCTGATGTCTCTTATGGCGCTGGTGCCAAATAGAGAGACTACTGCACAGAGTCGTAAGTGGGCCCGGGGAACATAGGCTGGTGGATGTTATCGAGTCTTGGTGGGGGATGATGAAGGATGATGAGGGATGGAGGATGTGAGAATGATGCTTGATGCTCAAGGGCTAGGCACATACTGTACATTATCCTTACGATGAAGATGCTGCTTCAGTTGACAGATGAGTTTGGATTGGCGAGAAGCCCGGATGCGCACACCAACTACCGGTACTTTCCATGACTGAGGTGGTCGGACACGTTGGAATGTTTGTGTCTTTGAAGGTGCTCCCACTCACGTCGCTCAAGAAAAATAGAGATAGAGATTGATAATTGTACTTGGCGAATGTACGTACATATGTGTGTACGGTTTAGATTGGTCAGACCTGTCAATAACTCAGTCAAGTACAGTCAAGACATCGTCACTTGCATGTCTGGTATCAATTAGTTGACCAAGTACCGGCTCCACCAAATACATGATTATGTACCACGGGATCCTCACATACGTACATACATCTGATGCAGCTTATTGTCATCAGGACTTACTTATATCATGTAGTTGAAAGTACCACTGATGTATGTACTACCGGTAGATATTCTCTGGTATTTAGAGTATTCGCATACAAAATCCGTAGTGGTCACGTACCGTTTACCCTGTTACCAATGGTATCCTTCATCTTATGATGCTGATAATTAAAAGATGGGATCCGTACTCCGTATGTGCATACGAGATACGGAGTAGAATAGCGTGACGGAAGTAGGTATTCGGCAGCCCCAGGCCGTACGTAACTTCGACTTTGCCGCAGACTGGCACCTGCGTAGTCACCAAGTCGTCTTAGTCGTCAAACGCACGAATACACCCATGATTGAGGATTAGTGGAGTGGACCTTCGTACATACTTAATGGTAGCTTTGTAGTTTGGTATGAAAAGACCAAAGGTATGCTCTGTTGTAACTGTGCTCCTGTTTCGTTTCTCGCCATCGTCTTTCCAACACCCGTGGGGCACAATGGATGATTAATCTGTGATAGTAATGATGAGCAGGGAGTCGTTCATAGGGAGAACAGATGGTTTCCACTTACACTTTACCAACGTCTTACCTTGCTTCGTCAGTGCCGATATTTCCCTACATACAGACGTCCTATACATACCAATCACTAACCAACACATGCCCCACCATAGCATCTGGAGCATCCATGGACCATGTCATCTACAAACAGCCACTTTGCGTCGAAGAACTGATCTAATAGGCTCGAGGAATAGTGCGGCAGACTTGCCGTTGAAAAGTCAACAGAATTATGTATCTTCATACGTGACCTGTCACGCCTGCCTGCCAGAAGTACTCGTGGTGCTCAAATACGCCATACGTAGTACGGCTTGTTGTTCACTTTGAGTAAGTGGAAGAAATGGAAGATGCCGTAAAGGCCCTAGAGCGGCGCTATAGCACTCCAGAAATGCCAAAAGTTCTAGGGTATTGTTAGCACCTGCGGTATAATAATATTCATATACACTACTTTGTAGTATGGCAGCTGCTTAACTTTGTCTTTTCAAAGGACAAGTATTCGGGCTGTTGTCCTCATATGTGCATGAATATTATCTATATGTATTGATGGATTGTGTTTGCATGTGTGCATGTGTGCATGTGTGTGAGTGTGTGTGTGAGGAGGATGTATGTATGTACTCTTCCAGCCTCTAAAAAACCCCAGAGTCCTCGTTGCCTTAAAATGACCCATGGCTAAGCCTTGTCTAAAACATATATGCATACTCTATCTAGGTACCTGTTTACACCACACTTCTGTGCACCGAAATTGAAATTCGTCAAAGAGATCATTATCTGCCGTCTTCTTCCCACAACGCTAGCACGAATCATGCACCCAGTATACAGCTCTGTAATTTCCTGGCCTTTATTTCTCTGTACTTATCCTGATCCGGAAGTTTTCCTTGACACTTACATGAATGTTCGAAATTCTCAACACCAGCTAGTTTGTTGGCCAACGGGACTTTTTGATTGCCACCAACAGGACCAACGGGAAATATTTTAATATTTTCATGAGTGGCTAATTAACTCAATAACAAGACCGAGCTAAATCGATACTATCAGCTTTTCATCGAGAAGCACTTTAAATGATTAAGGTACGTGGCGCTCCTCCTATTCTATAAAAGACCTGGATGCTCATCACCACAGATCCACATCCGCAGTAACGGACCAGGCCCACATAAACACACAGACACAAAGTCCGAAGCACTGCTCATCTGAAAGAGGAATCGTAGACTATGGGATGGCTTGTTCCCATAATAAAATAAACTGTTCATCTATGCGTGACTGTGTGTATACATATATGTATGTATGTCGTCTGTGAGGTGAGAATGCATGTGCCCTCTCAGTCCCCCCCTCGCAAAGAACCCATCCCCACATAAACCAACATCCCCTTCCTCCTCCTATCCCTCACAAGAGTCTCTGCAACAAATCGACGACCTACCATTACCAGGGACCCTCATCAAAAAGACAGGGAATATATGACCCGGACCTACTACCTACTACTTGCCGGCCGACCTGCCAACCTATCATCCTATCTACTTCACAAGCTACTAAAAGAGCACATCTTCGAAAGCATGTCATATTTTCCTTGAGTTTGACTCGCTATCTCAATTCTTTTCGACACCCTTTTAAATAAGCAAACGGCCTCTCTTCCTCTTTCTAGGAATTCACCTGAGGGCATAAATCTCATGCAGCTCCATTGGCCTTGAGTCTTAGGAGAAAGCAAAAAGACGGTACTTCTGGCTCTGGTGTGATAGGGCAGTATAAAAGGTCACCGGTGCGCACAACGTTGAAAATAGCCAACGCAACGCCGTTTATACATACACTTGTTTCGATTTAACCTTTGGTATTTTCACTTTGGGGATTTGCCGGAAAACCAACTCAATTTTGATTTGCAGAAAGGCAAAGCGGAAGGAAAAAAAAAAATTAAGGGACGGACGGAGAGAAAAGAGGACGAAAAGAAAGAAGAGAACATTGAAGGAAGGGAAGGACATGTAGGTGAAGAGGAAGGAAGACAAACAGAAAAGAACAAACAAATTAACAGAAAGCTTGTCAGTAGCTTGCTGTTGTTTTCTTTACCTCCCGGGACTCGAGGGAAAAAAGAGAGGTCCATTCGCCGAGCATCACCGTCTACCTACCCTACCCCGAGTTAAACCTCACCTCCCATCAGTCTTCCCCAGACCATCTCATTACTCTCTCCACCACCACCCAAAAAAGAGCACGTCCTCTCACTCGGCCATTGCCATAATAAAGCTCCGACTTTTTTTGTACGAACGACTTTCGAAACGGAGTCAAAACTCCCACCAACTCTCACCAATTCGATATTTACAATTTTCCCCAGAATCATTCCAGGCCCTTCTCCATCGGTCAAATAAATTCTCCATTCTTTCTCATCGGTATGTGCCTCCCTTTCCCTCTCATATCAGAAAAATACAAATCCTCAATATCACGCAAAACGAAGTGTTCCCCCACACATCATCACCTCCCCCCCTTTCAAATCAATTTATCAGAGTATGTATAGTTGAGTGTTTAAGCAAGCAATTAAAAAAAAAGGCCCCCAAACTGACAATGTTGGCTTTTTTCTTTTAGTTGAGAAATTTCGGTGCCACGTTCCCAGCCAAGCCCAGCAAAGAAGGTAGAAGGAACAAGAGGAAGTTTTTGGAGAGAGTCACACGGACAACAACACAAGAAGAACATACGATAACCACTCCTTGATGTGTATTCAGCCACACAGATACACCCACACATTTCTACACACATACACTACGGCACTTGGACGGTACAATCATGTGTACACGAGTAGTACATACGTACAGCTGCGGCCATCGGGTAGTTGAGATGGTACCATGTGCGGATTCTCGAGGTAGTGGAGGACAATGTACGAAGAGTCTGAAGGACATCCGCATACCTCACGAGGAGTCGTGTGACAGTTGTGGAGGCTAACCATCATTCCATAATCACCAAGAAAAACATAAAATCAGGTGAGTTCTGCCAATGTGGCCTCTTTCCCTTGGGCTAAAGATACTTTCATTGCAAGTTTCACATCTTGGCTTTTGATGTACATGATCAAGCCACCGTTTTCCCCCTTTCTATCATTACTCATGTTTTCCCATGTTTGATTCTTGCTGACTCTCATCAGGATCCATTACTGGCGGCTGAGATGGGAAGTATCTACGTCCATGGCACAGCTCGGCGTTTGTGTTGATGAACTTCAGCCATATCTTGCGAGGAGTTTCGGTCGGGAAATCATAATGCTCAGCATTTGCCGGCGTTTTTGGTCATGGAAAACAAAAACTTATCATCGATGGGAGCGCGCCGGAAATAGGGAGGCCCTTTTATTTTGGCAGGATTTTGTCCCTCAAATTTCCATATGATTGGGTACCTTGTAGCATTTTTGTTGGAGTTTTGGTCTTTTGATGGTTATCATCAGGCCTCAACCGGGATAATCTTCTTATGTTGGATTGGATGTCTGCGCTTTAGATCAGGTCAACTAACCAGGGTATCGTACGTTAGCAGTGACAAGATTTCCGTCTATTTAATGCATATTGAGATGAGCAGGAGCTCAGATAATGTCATAATTATTTGAAGAAGTAATTTTTTTATCAATCGGAGGCTTATATCCCACACTTAAGCCAGCAGGAATTTCGCTGACTCGGGCCACCGGGCGTTATCAATCAATCAGTGATCAGTGAAGCGGCTTTTTATTTTTTTTTCCTTTATGTGCAGAATGACGACTTGCATGAACGACCAAACAAAATCACAGATAAGTGGTGCCCTGCAGGCTGTTGAAAAGACTGTGTGTCCATGTCCATGCATTACCTTGCAGGGGGCCACGGCAGCTTTGACAAGGGAGCTTTCTGTACTCAACCATACACGGCTAGTCTTGCTAGTCGTCAGTAGGTCAAGATGTTCAGCAACGTACTGCCAGTGTCACCTACTGGCCTCGACAGATGCTGCGCGCAGAGGAAACACATCCGTCCATCTACTAAATAAGGTTGCTGAGATGCGCGATTTAAGGTTTATATCATCACTCCGCCTCGCGATTATTTTCTGATCCCCGCCGGAAGATAATGTTGGAGCTCCCCCATGCGCGCAGAGGAGCAAGATCATGTGACAGGTATCAATCATGACTTGATCGCAAGAGTTCCATACTCCGTAGAACCGTGACAATTGGATGATGTTGTGAGCTGCGATGATCCCCGATGTCAACAGAGAAAGTGCTACGTACGGCACGCATAGCATTCGCTCAAGTGACGAATAAGGACTTGACAGGACAGGCGAATTGACCGGGTAATATTGACAAGCTATCTGAAGTACTCCGCAGCCGCGATTCGCTCGTCCCCCCCATCTCAAGGCCTCGACGCGATTTTCTTTGACACTTGGCGATTTGGTGGCGGAGAAAAAGCTCGGCATCGGGACGGCACGAGGATTAGTAGCCATTGTATTGTGAAGGAACGGAGAGGATGGGGGATAGAGAAGCGTTTGAAGTGTAAGGATCAACGCCAGAGATGCACATAAAGGCTAAGTTGCATATGCTTGCCATCGCCCTTACCGGTGATGACCTATGCAAGTCACCAGTATCGAAAGTGACTGACATATGGAGGAATGATTGATATAAAAGAGAGGGATTTAAGGTACGGAAGATGTTGTGCACGTAGCGTAACTTTTTGCACGGCGTCCAGCCATGCAAAACCACTTACTTGAGTGATGCCCAATGTAAGTGGTTTGACGTGGCTTCATGCAGCTCCGGCGGCGTTGAAGTATTCTAGGATGGCAGCACAGTCCTCGCCTTGCTGCAGCTAACATACGGCAGAGGCGCAGAAGCGCCGTTAGGAAGATGGCACGGCAAAAGCACAGCAGTGGACAGTGCTCGACCGCGCTGCACCTTGCAGAAACGGTGAAGAAATGACGCGGAGCACCAAAGAAATTAACAAATGAAGAGGCAGTTGATTTACCTTCCGATAAGTGCCCACAGGTCCTTTTTCAAAACACGCACTGCGGCACCAAGCTTTTCTTCAGCGGGGCTGCTTTGCCTTCCAATGACTTCTAGAGAATCACATCAAACGGCCAGCGGGTGAGAGTAATAGGACAAGGGGGAGCCCTTTACACGGAAGAAATGCATGATAGATGTTGCAGACGACGGACGAAACGGAGAATGGCGTCAGGGTTCACTATGTGGCAATCCTCGAATCAGGGCAACGTAGAGTGAACCATGATTATCTGAACTTGAACTTGAAATGTGAGGTGAGCGTGCACCAGGGCACTAAAATAGTAATTGTAATTTGGATTTGTGAGAGTCTAAGCAGTCGTGGCAGTATGCGTATGTATGCTGTGTACGCAGTAAGATATATGTACGTAGCATGTAGGCATGTGTATGAGGGGACAGTGCTGCATATGAATACGTACTGCTGTGAATATAATAATGATAAATACACATACATACATACATATACATATGTACATACAAACAGACACATACATGTGCCTCTTCACTGCTGTGATTTGTGCAAATCTGCGCACTCTAATATGAGGTTCAAATACAGGGCACACATGTGCTCAGAATAGAGTACATATGTAGTATGTAGTATGTAATATGTGCTATGTAATATGTAGTATGTATGTGTAGTATGTATGTGTAGTATGTATTGTGTAGTATGTATTGTGTAGTATGTAGTGCGTAGTATGTATGTAGTAACCAGACAAGGGACGCATCAATATAATATATGCATATGTATGAGTGAAAGGCAAAGGATAGAGGAGTGACATTTGAGTTCTGTCAAAGGGCAGCGATGGAAGGAATTAGCACATGAAGATAAAGATGTCGTTTGCCGCCGCTTTGAAGCTAATGCGGCCCAGCACTGCTAAACCGACAGGAAGTCTCGTGGTGCAAGCTCCAAATAAACTACTGCATTAACCGTATCTTTTTTAGAGCGGCAATAAGTTGTTAACCTTTCCACAACCATTCCTAAAACTGCACAACAACTCCCTACAGCATAAATCAAACATCTAATGTCCATCGATCTCAACTGGGAAACTCTGACAAGCGGACCTGATGGAGTAGCCTTGGCAGAGCATATTCGGGATTTTGTCCACGACAAATTTCAGACAATCACACTACCACGTTTCATTAAAAGTGTCAAGGTGCACACCTTTGAATTTGGAAGCATTCCCCCCGACATTGAATTGAAGGACATATGCGATCCCCTACCGGATTTCTATGAGGAGAATGATGACGACATAGGCTCTGAAGAGGAAGAGGACGAGGATGAAGACGAGGGGAAGCCCGAAGAGGACAATCATGAAGCTGAGTCCTCGAGAGAGAGGAGAAGGTCCGATAGGGCAGCTAGGACAAATGGCACTTCAAAGATGTATCAGCCACCTCCGTACATTGATACGAGGATATCTGGACTTCGATCTTCAATGCAACCGGTGGATCTCGGGAGTCCCTTTCTGGGGGTCAGCACACCCGGTATCCCTGGAGGCACATCTAATCTCAACTACTTCCATTCGCAGTTGGCTAATGGATTGTCCGGCACTCAAACTCCATTAGCAGCTGTTGCCGGAGCCCATTTACCCAACGGCTGGCCCGATTACTCGAATCTGTCATCGCCTAGCCGAATTGGCCACCGTCATTCTGCCAGCGGCAGTTCTTTATCGCCGCCACAGAGTACGATATCACCTTCCCAAGGACACTTTCTGCGAGAAAGTGGAAGCGTTTCTACCATGGGAATTTCGGCCTCTGCATCAGCAACCAGACCCCAAACCCGTGAGGGACCTTCGGAAAGTGGGTCCGAAGAGGCCGTTGAAGTTGAGCCGTCAGAGCCTCCAAAGCGCTTTCGGGAGCCTAAGGTGGAGGATCTGCAAACCGTTTTTCGAGTAAGGTATTCTGGTGATATCAAATTGTCACTCACGGCAGAAATCTTACTTGATTATCCTATGCCTTCTTTCGTAGGCATACCGGTAAAGCTTAATATCACCGGTCTGTCTTTCGATGGAGTTGCAGTTCTGGCATACATCCGAAAACGTGCACACTTCTGCTTTTTGTCACCTGAGGATGCTTATGCTACTATTGGTGCGGATGATCTAGATATTGCAAGGGGGAGTCAGGGATCAAAAGTTGGCGGACTTCTACAAGAGATCAAGGTAGAGAGTGAAATCGGGCAGAGGGAAAATGGGAAGCAGAGTTTAAAGAACGTGGGCAAGGTAGAAAAGTTTGTTCTTGAGCAGGTCCGGCGCATCTTCGAGGATGAGTTCGTATATCCAAGTTTCTGGACCTTTTTGGTATGAATTAGATCAATTTGGTAGGAGCTTTCCACCAAAACACGGCCGAGATCCTCAGATACTATGCAGAAGCAAACAAATATGGTGCTATGACCGTGCTATTCAAGGAACCCCTTAACGCCAACGCTATGCGAGAACAAATCGCCACTTAATTCAATGTTGCCTTGAATCCTTGATATGCCGAATTCATATCAAGTTCTAGTTCCCTCGCCTTTTCCTCGCTGACTTCCTCAGTTGCTTTCATCTGGTTCAGAGTGATTAGCCACTGAACGATCTTTCCTCTCCCCTCGAAGTCCTTGTCTGTGACTTTGTTAACAGACTGGATAACATCCGAGAGCAATGGGTGTAGCTGATCCTTTGCCAGTAAACCGAGCTTCAGTGCATCCAGGAAAGTGATAAAGTCTTGTGTAGCCTCCAAAATAAGCGTGCCATTCGTTCCATTGCTCTGTGTTGTGGCGGCGCTGTGAGATGGTGCTGTTACAGAAGATGGGAGACCTATTCGAATTCGTTCCGTCGCGCGAGGTACTTCCAACTGAAAAAGCATGTCAGTCAAAGTTGTTCATGGCCAATAGACAAACACATACATCCCAGGTGTTCTTGAACGTGTCGAGATCACCAAAGGCGTTTGCGACTGCTTCATCCGCTAGGATTGCCTTGTATTGCTTGAGCAATCTGTCACATGTCTCGGTATATTCGCTTTCAATAATCGCATCTTTGAGGTAGGCTTTTTCGAGCGAATCGAGTGTTACTATGATGCTGAAGACTTCTGCCAATGAATCCTGGAGATCTCTCTCCGCCCTTGTGTCGGCAAGCTTGACTTCCTGTCTTCGAATTTAGTTACTCAACACACTGCTAAATAAGGAAGTAAACATACCTCATCGAGATTTATAGTTGCCGAAAGTGTTGTATTAGGCAAATATGAGTGAGGGGTCGGCGCATATCCCTGATTTCGCCACATATCTTCAAGTCAATTGATAGTTCGTGATGGTTCATTTCATCGTCACCGACGTTGGTCATTGCGCTCGCGGCCTCGCGATATTGCCAAGGCTGCCAAAAAACTAAGCCCGATATAGCGAGCGGTGTAAGCTTGCGATAGGATTTTGGGAAAACTTCTGAATTGCGCTGCTTTCTCCAATCTCGATTATTCCTAGTACTCGCAATTCTTCACAACACAAGAATTCGCAGCAATGGCCAAAACTTCGAAGAAAGCGACTCGTAAATTCGAGAAGAATCATCTGAAGGATGAGATCGAGCGCAGAAAGGCTGGCGCCAAGATTAAGCAGCGTCAGCAAGTTAAGGTGAAAAGACAGGCGCGAAATGCGAAGGACGCCGAGTGGGATGGGAAGGTCAAGGCTGGTGAGGATGCTGAGGGCCTCACCAAGACAAACAAGAAGGAGGATGCATTTGGAAAAATGAGCGTCGATGAGTTTTTCCAGGGCGGTTTCGAGGTCCCAGAAAAATTGTCAAAGAAGAAATCGAATGCTGCGCTCGGAAAGCGAAAGCGCACAGAACCAACCGAGACCAACGACAACGATGACGCTTCCGAGGCATCTTACGAAGAGGCTCCAGTGATGAGCGATAGTGAAGACGGCTCTGATGAGGAAGACGCTGGAATGAGCAAAGAGGCCATGGATGCGCTGGCTAAGAAGGATCCAGAGTTTTACAAATACTTGCAAGAAAACGACCCTGAGGCTTTGGACTTCGATGAGGATGCTGATTTGGCAGAGGTTGATGACCTCAGCGCTGGCGAAGAGGAGGAGAAGCCAAAGAAGAAGAGAAAGACATCGAAGAAGGCCGCAGCGGCAGAAGAATCCGATGAGGAGATGGATGATTTAGCAGAAGTTACAAAATCATTGGTTGCCAAATGGAAGAAGGCTATGACCGAGCAAAAATCTCTGCGCGCTATGCGACAGGTTGTTTTGGCATTCAGAGCGGCAGCACATGTCAACGAGGACGATGGAAAAGAGTACAAATACACCATCTCTAACCCAGAGGCCTACCACGAGCTTTTGCTCATCACCCTCAACCACGTTCCAGAGGTTCTCAACCACCACTTGCCAGTCAAGGAGAATGCTGCTGGTAAGGTCAGAATCTCTACCGACAACAAGAAGTTCAAGACTCTCACACCACTCCTTAAATCTCACTCCTCTTCCGTTCACCACCTCCTCACCTCTTTGTCGGATGCTGCCACTTTGAAGCTTACGCTTTCCGCCATCATTCCTCTTCTTCCATACCTCATGACCTTCAGAAAGATCCTTAAAAATGTTGTCAAGACTGTTGTTGATATTTGGTCTGATGCTTCAAGCACCGAAGCTACCCGTATCACCGCTTTCTTGGTTATTCGAAAACTCATGGTTATTGGAGATGCCGGTCTCAGAGAAGCGGTCCTCAAGACTGTCTACCAAGGATTGGTTAAGGGAGCTCGCAACACTACTGTTCACACCATCCAGGGTATCAACCTTATGAAGAACTCTGCCGCTGAGTTATGGGGAATTGATCAGGGTATCGGATACGCAACTGGCTTCACCTTCATTCGCCAACTCGCTATTCACCTCCGAGGAAGTATTACCAACAATGCCAAGGAGTCCTACAAGACCGTCTACAACTGGCAATATGTTCACTCCCTCGATTTCTGGTCCTGTGTTCTTTCTGAGCACTGCAGTCCTCTCAAGGAGGCCGAAAGTGGAAAGGAATCCCAGCTGAGAGCACTTATTTACCCAACCGTCCAGGTAACCCTCGGAGCTATGCGCCTCATCCCAACCTCCACCTACTTCCCACTCCGTTTCCAACTCATCCGCTCCCTTCTCCGCCTCTCTCGCGCCACAGGAACTTACATTCCCCTCGCCCCAGTAATCCTCGAAGTCCTTAACTCTGCTGAGATGAAGAAGCCTCCTAAGCCAGCTACCCTCAAGAGCCTCGACTTCACCACCAACTACAAGGCACAGAAGTCATACCTGCGCACACGTGTCTACCAAGATGGTGTTGGTGAGCAAGTGGTTGAGCTCTTATCTGAATTTTTCGTTCTTTGGAGCACAAGCATCGCTTTCCCAGAACTGGCTCTCCCAGTCATTGTCATGCTTAAGCGCTGGATCAAGGAAGCCGGCAACAAGACATCTGGCAACAAGAACAGCAAGATGAACTCGGAGCTCGTACTTGTTGTGCAGAAACTTGAGGCCAACGCCAAGTTCATCGAGGGCAAGAGAAGCAAGGTCGACTTTGCGCCTAACAACCGTGCCGGTGTGGATGGTTTCCTCAAGGGATTTGAGTGGAAGGACACTCCTCTTGGAAGCTTCGTATTCAACCAGAGAAAGAAGACGGAGGAGAAGCAGAAACTTATCGAGGAAGGAAGAAAGGCGGAAGACCGTAAGAGAAAGGAGGATAGAGAGGCCGAGAAGGATGCTGGTAGCGGCAGCGAGAGTGATGTCAATATGGAGGAGGACAGTGGGGACGATTCTGAGTAATGGATACTTGATGGGTTCCGTGGCATGGAAAAGGAGTTTGGAGTTGGTGATAAGACTAAAATGTATTCGAATTTTGTGCTAAGCATACTCGCTATTGATCCTGTCTGATGTCTATGAGATTGTATTTGAATATATAGTGGTATTAGGTATGATTCTAAAACGTTCAACCTCGTTACGATGTTCGCGAAAACATAATTATCATAGCTGCAAGGATGTGAATTCGCCCATAAAGGCAGTAGGCTCTGTGGCGAAGCTCAGTCGAATTCACTTCTATTTTCTTCAGGATTTATGTGACTTTCGAACCTTTGATGAAAACCGAAACCGCCTGTGGATGAATAAAGGCAGAGGGTATTTGACATTATCCTTTACTTCCGATCATTGCAACTGCTCATCAGTATGGTTGTCCCGACTATAGCGTAATCTACATCCCTTTAAGACCCAATCCTAATTTCTACTCTCCTAGTTTTCTAGTAGTTCAGATAATGGATGTCGATGAAAAGCAGGACATGTGTCTCTTTGTGTCAGCAATTATAGGATGCAGCAATTTAAAGTTCTTAATAACTTCTCATATCACTGGTGATTTTAGTGGAGATTTTCATCGCACTTTCCTCATGTGATAATCAATCTTCGTTTTCTAATATGCTGAAGCTACAAGGCTATGGAAGCGCCCATATCCTAGTCGAGCCATACTCACCATGAATCCAATCAGAATATAACTCCAAAGCCTCAGCTGAAACGAGTCATACCCCGCTTCTAACAATGAGGCTGCTACAGTGATTGCCCTTATTCTAATCGATATCTTCTCCCCTTAGCCCTCTTATCAACACTTATGACTCTAACCTATGACTACTTTATAGCCTGGAAAACTCATCATGATGTTGCAATTTGCAAAGATCACATCTGAACCATCAGCAATTATATTTGCTGTTGCCATAACTTTAGTGTTACTTGTCGCTACCACGCTGTATCTAAAGCCATCATGGCGTTCAACGAGGCCACAGGTAGAGAATCCTGCGAAAGAGTTTACCTGGCGGATCCAAGAGATCTCAATTATAGAGACAAAGGAGACTTTGCAATCCCAGTTGGACCAGTTGAACGAGAGCCTACTCAAAAACTGTGGCCGTCAGAACCCAAAAATCCTCAGCCTTGTAGTATCTTCTTCAGAACATCAATGTGCTACGGTTACCTGTAAAGAGTCAATTGCTCAAGCTCTCAAAAGAGATGGGTGGATTATTGATAAAAAGTTTACTGGAATTACTCTGCTTTCCGACCCAGATAATTCACAAGTCGAGTAAGTACATTTGCAGACTCAATATAAGAGTAAGACTTGTCTAATAAGCCATAGTATCATAGCGGTATCCGGTCTAGCAAGTCATGCACTCGGCTCTTTCAAATCCCGAAATGGAGACCGAGTCTGGCTTCGCGATTTTCTCCCTACTGATGTCAAGAATACTCGAGTTCTAATATATGGATATGATACTTCATTGGCAGGAGGCACATGGAATCATTCTATCGTTGAACTGGCCAAGTACCTTTTAGAGTCTATCAAGGCCTTCCGACATGATACAAATGTATAATATTATCTTCAATGTAATAGATACCCGCATATTCTAACAGTATTCAGACAACTCAGCGACCCATTGTTTTCATCGGCCATAGTCTAGGCGGATTGCTTATAAAAGAGGTTAGTTATCGATAACATCTTGAAATATAATTGTCTTCAAGCTAATGGTAATCTTAGGCAATCTCACTAGCCAGTACGCACCAAGAAAGTCAAGATGATCTTGATTTCTTCCACTCATGTTATGCTTTACTATTCTTTGGTGTACCAAACCTTGGATTGAGAAATGAACAGCTACGAGCAATGGTCGCCGGAGGATCCAATTCGCAACTAGTCAAAGATTTATTGGTGAAGAAAGATTCTGAAGCTACTCCATTTCTCAATGAGTTAAAGCAGAGGTTTTTTAAGGCGTGCGGATTACAGAAGCCAATGTTTGAAATCATCTCCTTTTATGAACGAAGGGAGAGCCCCACCGTTGAGGTGTGTTGTCCTATAAAGCGGATGAGTAATGGCTAACATGACTTGGTTTAGCTGCAGCTAGATGGGACTTGGAAGAGGACTGGCGATCCCTGCTTGATGGTCACGCAAGATTCGGCCTGTCGCATTGGCCTTGGCAATAACTATCACCAAGAGCTACCGCTTGATACTGATCACTCTGGTCTTGTAAAATTCGATTCACATGCAGATGACATATATAAGGTGGTGAAAATGAGGATTCAAAGGCTTGTTGACAGAGCACCAGCAGTGGTGAATGGCCGGTTTTGTCTTGTCGAAGGTAAGCCTGGGGTTTATATGTAGTTCTAGCCACTTTATGCTAAGATACATAGCTCTATCATCTGAGGAAAGAAGCCAATGGAACAATCTTAATCAGCCGCCATATAGTGCTTTTCGGGATTCAGAGAACCTGATTAAGCCAGAAAAAGATACTCTTCTATGGCTACTAGATGACAACGCTGGTAGACCTGATGACGGTCCTGGAACTGAACCTTCGCTGTCTTCATACGATTTCATCGAATGGCGGGACTGCCCGCAGTCTGCAGCCTTGTTAGTTAAAGGTGCACCAGGTCAGGGTAAATCAGTGCTTTCAAACTTTGTTCTTAGTCATCTTGAGAAGCGCCAGAAGGATGTCACGAGCTTGCGAAACTCCAGGATAATCTATCACTTTTGTAACATCCGTGTCGAGGAGACGCAGAGGACTGCCGAATCTATCCTTTGCAGTCTTATTGTTCAGTTATGTGAGGATCGACGTCTATTTCTGCAGCTTCCAAAAACCTTCCAAGAAAATTCTGGGGCTTTCCACTCCGCCTCACTTGATACTTTATGGTACCACTTCCAGAGTCTGCTCTCACATGATGTATCAAGATTCACATATTGTGTAATCGATGGGCTTGATGTCTACAAGACTGGAATGAAGCAGTTTGTAGAAAATCTGACCAAACTATTCTGCCTAGATGGTGACAAGACAGGCTTCCATATAAAGCTGTTCTGTACAAGTCGGCCCATCTCAGACCTATTGCCTATTTTGGAGGAATTTCATTGTAGGGTACTACGCTCACACCGCCACGACCTTGAGATTTTTATCGAATCGAAAGTTGCAGCAATGCCTTCTAATGTCAGTAAAGAAATAAAGATTGCTGTAATAGAGGACCTTCGGCATCGTGTTGGCCAAACATTTCTTTGGGTGGCTATAATTTTACGGAAGATTTCCTCACTTAGTACCAAAAAAACTGTGTTAAGAAAAGAGGAAGTTATCGCTGAAATTAAAAAGAGCGATGAGGATCTTGATGATCTATACCGTGGGATGATCTTGGAAGCCTTTTCCAAAGACAAGCTGAATGCTGATATACTTATGTGGGCTGCATTTGCCCGAGAGCCATTAAGCATACAAGCTCTTTCAGAAGCTATCAGCGTTGGGGAAGAAGAACCATATCCGCTGACCTCTGACCAAATTGTGCAAAAGTTGGGTATTTTACTAGATGTCATTGACAATAAGGTTTACCTTATTCATCAATCTCTCCGAGATTTCTTTGAGTCTAGCATGCCCGAAGAAATTGGGAACCACATCGATCACAACCCTCAGCAATATCTTGCGCATATCTGTGTCAAATACCTGGCCTCTATCAATGTGGATCTATCCCTTCGGTATAATCTATATAGAAACTATATAGCCTTCAGTGAAGGTTACGAGTTTTTTTACTACGCAGCTGACTACTGGGACTCTCATATCTATACTGCAGATGATACAAAACGCCTTTTACCACATTTAGAGCAGATCCTTTCACATTGCGGCGGATATGCAGAATCATGGATATCAGTACGTCTGAGATATTATAACGAAGATTTCCCAGAGTGTTTAACAGATATTGCACTCCAATTCGATATAGGTTGGTTAGCTGAACTTATTCTTGGGAAACATTCATTGAAGCTATATGATGAATTTACGCCTAGATGTTTGGTGAAGGCTGCAGCTCAGAATGGGGATGTCCTGAAGATATTAGTTACCGATGAACGAACTAAAGATTTCCCTATTACAGAGGAGGTTGTAAAGGCTGTAGCAGAGAACAAGTATAGTGGGGAAGAGATAATGAGGCTGTTACTTGACCGACGAGGAGAAGAGGTCATTATCACAGAGGAGGTTGTAAAGGCTGTAGCAGAGAACAAGTATAATGGGGAAAAGATAATGAGGCTATTACTTGACCGACGAGGAGAAGAGGTCATTATCACAGAGGAGATTTTAAAGGCTGTAGTAGGGAATTGGTATAATGGGGAAGAGGTAATGAGGCTGTTACTTGACCGACGAGGAGAAGAGGTCATCATCACAGAGGAGGTTGTAAAGGCTGTAGTAGGGAATTGGTATAATGGGGAAAAGATAATGAGGCTGCTACTTGACCGACGAGGAGAAGAGGTCATCATCACAAAGGAGGTTGTAAAGGCTGTTCTAGGGAATGATAGCGGGGAAGTGATGATGAGGCTGCTCTTTGACCAACGAGGAGAAGAGTTCCCTATTACAGAGGAGATTGTAAAGGCTGTAGCAGAGAACGAGTATAGTGGGGAAGAGATAATGAGGCTGTTACTTGACCGACGAGGAGAAGAGGTCATTATTACAGAGGAGGTTGTAAAGGCTGTAGCAGAGAACAAGTATAGTGGGGAAGAGATAATGAGGCTGTTACTTGACCGACGAGGAGAAGAGGTCATTATCACAGAGGAGGTTTTAAAGGCAGTAATGGAAAATTCGCGGCAGGGAGAAGCAATATTGAGATTGCTTCGCATTCAACTTGGAGGTGACAAATCAGCTATAGAGTAAGGTAAGTAAAAGCCCCTATGAAGCCTTCGTAGAAGCATCTTTTGTCAGTGATTAATCCTGTGGTTATAGGTAGAATCGCGAGTATTGTAGAAGAATTATCAGCAGTCAAAGATAAGAAAACTCGTTGGGTGTGTGCTCAAAATTGGCTAATCAGTCTTGAATGGAGAAACGTTTATTTAGTGAGATGTCAAATAGCAGCCAGAGCACATGAACCCTGTTTTCCAGTGGTGGTGTGTTGGGCGGTATTTACAATTGTTTGGCGTTTATTAGTTTCATTAGGACTGAAAAAAGTAAATATTACCTATATGAATTACTATTGAACTGAGTATCATCCGTGGCTTTGTTATCCTCAACAATCACCTCTTCATGGGAGAAGGGGGGCTGGTTCTCTAACAAACCGTGGAGTTATAGCAGAAGCAGGTCCTCATAATCCAACTTACCGAGTTCGTTTTATAGAGAATCTATGATTCTTGGGTTATACTGTGTTTACTACCCTTCGTGTACTTGATACACTTACGCTCTCGTGTATTGACCATTGTGCTCTTGTCTACCGATTTGTGAAACAAATGACTGGTTACTGAGCAGGCTCTCTATCTTGAGTAAACATATACTGTAATAAGCCGCCGTCTGCAGTTGGAGTAATGTCACAAAACACATCACATATGTTATCAAACAATATCAAGAAACTCGGATTCATAGCTTGGTATATTGATATACGGGACTTGAGTAATGGAATGATTTTATTTATTATTTATGTGGGATTAGTAACAAGCAAATGAACGCAACTCTACTCCATATTACTTTCTGTTAAGATTTGTTCCGAATGCTTACTTTCACCGTAATCTGATTCTGCTTGTTTTGCTTCACTGTTGTTGTAAAGACCATCTCAGTTGAACAACTCAGTTACCAAGAAAAGAGCTCAAAGCCATCTTGAAAGATCAAAAGAATGCAAGTCCGTTCATCACAGCCTAAGAGCTATAAGCCTAAACACCAGCCAGAATAACGCTACCCAGCCCAAGCTAATATACACATACAATACAATCTCACACTCTCATATTTCAAAGCCCCAAAATCGAATTCGCCTTCTTCCCGAACCCGCTCTCAAACTTAGCAAATCCCATAGCCTGTAGTGCTTCTACACCTCCAACTTTCTCAATCTCATCAGCCATAACACGTCCTACATTCCCACTCTCACCCTTGCCACCAGGGAAATCTGGTCCAGGTGTACCCTCGAGGAACGCATCTCTCTGGCGTGCGAGATAGGCAGCATTGAGCTCGGTAAGCGGGCAGGTGGGGATATACATGACGCTCGAGTCGCCCTTGCCAGCATGTAACTTATCAACAGCATGGATAGTATCGCAATGCCATACTACATAGTCACCCGGCGAGACGCGCGGTACGTGAACCATGCTCTTGGCAAGGTCGAGATGAGGATGCGTATCATCGTTCAATTCCTGCGCACAAGACGGGAATGCGCCATGCAGATCTGAGTTCTGCCTCTCATTCAGCACCCAGTTCTCCTTATCAAGATATCCAGAGCGAGATTTGTCAGCATTGACGGGCGAGAAGAATGGACGGAGCAGCCAATACGCCGTCGCAAGCTTGATCATGGGGTTGACGAGTAGCGTACCCTCATATGGCGCTGTTGTGCTCATGGACAGCCAGCCCTGGTACATTCGGAACATGCTGCATGCTCCGGCACCGTTGTAGTTGTCGGACACAGCGGCAAGGCGTGTAGATGCCTCCCATGGGTCGTAGTCGCGCCATCTGCCCTCGAAAATCGAGTCATATGTGTGCCCCAGCCCATAACCATGTGGTTCCCATCGCTCTACACTCCCGCCGTCTACGTGAGGACCCAGTGCAAAACCGGCATCACCAGGTTGTCGGATACGAAGGCGGTCAGCGTATGCCAGGGGGACACTCAAGTCAATATCGGCGTCTTTGTCAACAGAATTCCATGAATTTAATAAGAACTTCTGTGCGGCAATGAGGTTTGGATGTGCGCGGGCACGAATTTGTGACGGTGACCAGTACAGCTCGAAGACTTGGGGGTCATCTTTTGGGAAGGCTTTCGTGTGTGGGTTTGCAACTACGTAGTCTTTGATGTCTTGCTTATATGCCAGGGCCTCGTCTTCCGGCACAACGCCGCGAATGACAGCCACACCGCGATTTTTGAGCTCTGAGTAAAAGGCCTCCGTCGCAGAAGGATTGTTGATGTCGGCGTACTGTAATGAGGGGACAATGTCTGGACCTGCCTTGTGGATTTTGGCAATTTCTGTGGGGAGTAGGGAGAGGATCTCCTGGAAGGAGGATGTTAATGCCGATTCGTGGTTTCGAATCAACTCTTGCTTCATGGTTGCGAAGCGTGGTGGGAGAGGGTCATTCGCAATGCCTGATAGTGACACGAAGACTGAGGAGATGTCTCCCTCTTTCTTTGCCTGTGCTTGTGCTGCATATTTGCGTAGTTGTCGACACACAGGCACATGCGAGGGGAGATGTCGAGGGGCGGCGGTGCGAAGAGATAGCATGGTTAATTAATAAAAATCCAGTTCCAATTCTAATGAGAAGTAATAGCAGTACCAATGATAATCATAGAATTGTAAAGTCTGGAGAAGATGAAGGTGAAGAGAATGCAGCCCTCATCCTGTAGACCTGGACGCATATATATCATTCACGAGAGGCAAGTGGATTAGTATCCGTAATTTCTCGCGGAGGATGTGTATTGCGCATACAGACATTGGACAGCCTTGTGCCATTTCCGTTGAAGGCCGACGTCAAGCTTCCCCACAACCCCAGATCAGCCGAAGCTCACCCGAATCTCTGGGGGCGGGGCGGGAAGCGGGTCTTCCATAAACGGATGGTCCGACGCGGGGTATACGTCGGGAATCAACGCTTTGGTGTATTTGCGCTGGGATTATCTTTAATTGGAGATCGGCGCCATGACAGGAGTTCGTGTAGAGGGCGGCTGTCGGAGAAAAAGTGGACTCGATGCATCTGCGGGCCGACGAGCCGGCATTTGAGTGTATTATTCTGCTCGATTGATCGAATGATTGAATGGTCGAGTGGTTGACTAATGTCTTGATTGATTCGTCCTTGACCTTTGAATTAGTTGACTGACAAAAACACGAGATCTTCGATGGATACCCGTTAATGATTTTGGGGCGAAGGACGCATATTATGTAGTCAGAAAGACTTATCTACTATAAACTCTGCTTTCCGACAGACAGCTTGACTGATATATGTTGAGATGTCGCCATGAGAAAATGTAAAGTATAATTGATTCTCTTGCATTTTGAGTTTTTGCTAGCATCTTATTATCATAATTATCTTAATAACTCGAAATCCCCCAAACTCACCAATCTTTCATGAATGATAAAACATTCAACCTCATCAGGTATTGAACTGGTGAACTGTTATTTACAGTCAGTTATCACATGATTATCCGAAGTAAGTTAATTTATTATACTCGGGGAGTACATCTCAAGCTTACCCTCCAAGCCACTAATGATGGTCATATGCCAACTACCCCTCATCATTTATTACAATGGTGATCAAATATATTATATAACTACTAAATGATTGGCATCAGGTCGCATACTCTCCTCCCATAAATCAGACACATTCAAGAACAGCTCATGCTGTTGAAATGGTCCACTGCTCCGTGTGACTGATATATCATATGAATATTCAAGCAGTTTGGATATTATTCGCATTAATAACTAATTGATCATCCATAAACAGCCCATCATCCGAACCTTCTATATAACTTGATACCAAGTCCAATGCTCATTTCTTGTCAATCCCCCATCTCAAAAAATCCCTAAAATGCATCAAGGTCATTAGAGTTGATGAGAAATGGACGGTCACATGATCATATTGAATATCTCCGCTGGCTCGATGATACTCATCAGGAATCCAGTGCCATTAACATGTCCAGTAAATCAAAACATATGCTAATTAATGAGCAGGCTCAATTCAAAGATGCCGAATATTCGCAGTCATCAAAGTTTCCATAATTAATACTATAGGTATTACCATTCAAGTCGGAACACAATCATCGCCATTTATTCACAAAGGATGAATAATCTAAAACACTTAATCATCCAAAGCATCTAAACATCGACACCCCTATGAATATTTAACTCCCATCAATCGTTCCCAAGCAAAAGATTCTCCATCACCATAGAAATCCAAAATCCCCAACTGGCCGACATATCACATGACCCGCAACATAGACTTCGAACAACATGTAAGGAGGTCCACATTTCAATTCCCCGCCCAATCTCCAACGCAACATCAATTTCCTTGAGAGCGAACCCCGCAACGTCATAGTACTTGGTCTAGTGATCCATTGATAGATAGGTTTATGCATTCCCAGTTTCTCAAAGTCGTTCGAGCCGGTGGTCTTCCTGGAGATAGCTCCAGATAACTCGGTCATTTGCATTGCTATCCTTGTAGCGCTCCCACAGGGTATAACTTATGCTCTTGTCATAAAGGTCTTGTTTCTTCTTGGAATTTTTGTTCGTACTTTTGATCATGCATCGGCATTGGAATCAGCATCAGCATTGAACGCAAGATGGTCTCCTCACTAGGCTCATCACCTGACTGCTAATAAAAGCACAAAGTACGATTCGCCCTCCACAGCTTCAAACCTCAGCGTCTATCTGACATCTTTAGATGGCAGTCTTATCCAAATGCATAGTTTTCTGCTCCTCTTGATCTCGCCTCAGCATCACGCGATAATCCCCTCAATGAGCTCATCACCTGATCGCCATCCTCATCCAACAAGCACAACCCGCCCTGACGACCTCCCAACCCCCAAAACATCATACTCACAGCTCCATGATGACCTTCATAGTTTCTCAACCCCAGTCTGGAACCAGAACATACAGTGTCAAGTTTACAAGCTGCGTTGTTCGAAACATCCTCAAGGAACGATGAATCACCGCCGATATCGAACCCATCTATAGGCAATGGCGTTGTCGAATTATAAGATGTGTTATGTTGTGTTTTGTCATCTTCGAGATGTTAACAATACCATCCTATCAAAGTAAGTAATTGATACTGACTGTCAAGGAGTAATAGGATACTCACTTCAATGTATCAGACTTCCAATAGATTAGTTAATATTGACCAAGTAACCTGCAGTCGTTATATCAAGCAAGACGTGACAAAAGTTTAACAGATGCCGAATTCGCAATAGAAAGAAACAAAGTGAGCAATCCTCAAGTCCTATAGCCATACGAGGAACAAAATCAAGTCTTCTTCGCAACTGACCATAGTTAGATACTAATACCAAGAGAGAAAACCGCACCTCAAATCCAAACCACAAAACAAGTCACAAAGAAAGTCACGATCATCAAACAAAACCCCAAATTTTTCTTGACAGAAGAATAGATTCTATTCTATAATTCTACCTAAAAAGCAACGCAAGAATCATCCGATTCGGTATCATTACTCCCATGGCAAGGCCCCCCACATCCCCTTCTCCTCCCCTTGCCTATTCACCATCCAAATCATATTACAACCACCCTAAAAACAGCAAAAAGCATAACAGGCATCAAGATTCATATATGAAAGAAGGGCCGCATTATTATTTTTTTAAACGGCGCTCTTCTCAGGTCCGTGGCTGACCTGCTCGACGTTGTCTGCATGGACAATCTCAATACCCTTCTCAGTGAGACCAAGCTCTTGAGCAAAGGTGCCGTGAGGAGTCCATTTGCTGGAGGTACGGGGAGTAGTCTCCTCGAGCATCTTGTCGACCTGCTCGAGGGAGAGACCCTTGGTCTCTGGGACGAGGAAGTAGGCGAAGGTGAAGGAAACGCAGCAGAGGGCTCCCCACATGAAGAAGACCTTGGCGCCGAGGTTGGCATCGCCCTTGGAGGTTCCGACAAGGTATGGGGTGATGACACCGATGATCTGTGATTTGTTAGCTGTGATATTCAAAAATTCAAGTGGAGTCATGTGACTCGGAATAGGGGACGTACGCAGTTCCAGAACCAGTTGGAGGCAGTGGAGAGACCGACACCACGGGAACGGATGGTGAGTGGGAAGACCTCTCCGACAATAACCCAACAGGTTGGACCCCAGGTGGTGGCGAAGAAGAAGATGTTGATGCAGATGAAAGCAATCATGGCGGAAACAGCGGCGTGGTTGTGCTTGTCAGTCTGGCCGGCGGTAACACCAATGATACCAACGATGAACTGGGCAATGATCATACCGGCAGCACCACCGATGAGCAACTTGCGGCGACCGAACTTCTCAATGGTGTAGAAAGAGACTGGGGTGGAGCAGACGTTGACAAGAGTGGTAATGAGCGAGATCAAGAATGGGTTGGAAATCGTGCCGAGCGACTGGAAGAAGACGGTTCCGAAGTAGAAGATGAAGTTGATACCGGTAAGCTGCTGCATCATCTGTGCGAGAATACCGAGAAGTGTGCGGCGAAGGTTGGAGGAACCGTTGGTGAGGCTGCCCTTGAAGCAGTTGGTCCATCCACCAATGTAGGAGGTTTGTGGGATAATGGACATCTCGTACTCGTGGTTGGCAATAATCTCAGCAAGCTCATCTTGGATGTACTCGGATTCAAGTGGCTGGCCACGAACTGAGCACAAAGCGGCGGCAGCCTTGTCGAGCTTGCCCTTCTTGACGAAGTAACGTGGGGACTCTGGGAGGAGGAAGAGACCGGTAGCAAGAATGATGGCCCAGAGGAATTGGACGGCAATTGGAATGCGGTAAGAGCCGGTATCAAGACGGTTCTCAGTGGCGTAGACAACACAGTTGGCCAACAAGATACCGATGGTGATGCAGAACTGGTAACCGGAAACGAGGGCTCCACGAACCTTCTTTGGAGCAATTTCTGACATGTACAGAATGATGATGGCGGAGATGAAACCGACACCGAGACCAGCAATGAGACGACCAACAACCATAACAGCAAGACCGGTGGAAGCAGTCTCGAGAATGCAACCGACGGAGAAGATGAAGCAGCCCATAATAATTGTTGGGCGACGACCAATGAAGTCGGCAATATCACCAGCAGCAATGGCACCGAAGAAGGTACCGGCGGAGAGAATGGAGGTGGTGAGGGACTGGTCACGAGCGGAGAGATGGAAGGCGGCCTTGTCGGCAGTGTAGGTATCGCTGCCAACGACTGGGTATGGGATACCGGTGTAGAGGTGGATGAAGTAAGGCATTCCCAAAACTCCTCCCATCCATCCAGTATCGTATCCGAAGAAGATACCACCAAAGGCCGCGAAAGCACACATGAGATATGCCTTGACGGTGACGGGGGCCTCGACACGCGACGTGTCGGCCGTGCCCGAGATGACTACAGCTCCACCAGGCATGATGGGCGAGGAGTTCGAAGATTTGAGGTTCTCTTTAGGGAATTGGTATTAGTTGGTAGGTGGGGAAGGATCCAGTTGCTCAACAACAATGGAGGAGGAAGGAAGAGAGAAGTCGAGGATAGAGATTGAACGCTGTCCAAGAGATGAAAGGTGGTGAGGATGAAGAGAGCTCAGAGGGTGGTGCGAGGACAGGGACTTTATATGAAGCGGAGACGGAGCAGATATAAGTTGGTGATCATGCAAGTGAGAAGGCAATGTGAGGCCAATGTGAAAGGGCAAAGTCCAGCAGCAGGAAAGTAAGCATGCCTGCTAGCAGCCTCGAACCTAGTGCATATCAATGTGGTGGCAGCAGGAGGGGAGGGAAGTGCGACATGCAAACGCCTCAATTTCTTTTTTTCTACTCTCTTCCTCCTCTTCTGGATGTTGGTCGGTCAAGGTCAGCAGTTGCACGAGAGAGAGAAGTGCGTAGTAGCTGATTGCCATTCTGGTGCATTGTCCGGATTAATTTGCCTGTCGATAGAGTGTATTCGTCCTGTGACTACCTACGACCTTGGCGCCACATGGTGACAGCTGAAAGCAACCATCAGAACCGAGGCCACGACTAGCCCATACCGAGTCCCCTTGTGGGGACCCCATGAGTTCTGGCCGCCGGAATCTGGGGTAGCAGATTTGTTCTGCTTCAAGCTATGGTCTCCCATGTTAAAGGGTGTGCATAGGGGGAAGGGTAGGTCTGGATATATGCGGTAGCTTATGATACGAGATATGGCCTGTTACCCCAATATACCAACGAGCAGTAGTGATGGATATGGTGGTGGGAGTGGGTGTGCTGGTTTACTTTGGAGTAAGCCACATAGCTTGTTCCATATGTTGTACTATAGACCGTCCCATAGCCAGATAGTTCCCATAGGCTCCAAGGGCTCTCCATAGGCTCCATAGTCCCCATTATGCCCCATTATGCCCCATTATGCCCCATAGGCTATCTAAGAAAGAGATCCACATCTGGTGAGAGCATCGGCCCGTTTTCGCTGCGGGGTGTTGAAGACCGAGCCGTTCAAACTTGTTCTGTCATCTTTTTTTGAATGCGGCGCTTATGATGGAACTGTTTGTCTGAAGCCATCGTATATTTGCGACTCACGAGACCTGAGGAACGAACGGAAGAGGAAGAGGAACAAGGGACATTTTTGGTCGTCAATCATGAGAATTACTTTAGACATTGGAGACACGTTTTTTCAATGCAGGGAAATTCCAGCGGGCAGTGATGCTTTCGCTCAGAGTTTTTTTATGTTTTGTTTTATTTGGCCTTGGAAGTACCGTGTACGTACATGTCTGGGGTTTTGCGAGAAGGGCAATTCTGCTTTTTTTTGGTCTTTGGCGAATGTCGGTGTATGCTTACTGGGTGAAGGAGAGACTAAATGGGAATAATGGGCTCACGGAAATTTGCCCTGACATCGTGGCACTTCCTTCTTTCTAGGTGGGTGAGTAGTGTGCCCAGTCATCATGGATGGAATGTTGAACGTCGGTTGCATGACTATAACAGCAGGAACGGCCGACGCTAATACCGACCAGGAGATAATCCAGGAGCAGAGCAGGAGACGACCAGGAGGAGACCAGGAAGAGACCAGGAGCAAAGGACCAGGAGTAGAACCGGGAGGCGACCAGGAGCACAAGCAGGAGCACAAGTAGGAGCACAAGCAGGAGATAAAGTTGGGACGGATATTGTGGCCGCACCAGAGGCACCGGGATAGAGCAAGATAGACCAGGAACTCTACACAACAGCCTTTCTGCAACACCATATAGGCAGATTCAAGACGGAAAAGCTGGAAGAGACACCGATGAAATCTTTGGTCTTTCTTTGGCTCATCGATGATTCAGATGATTGGGGGCCAGATGAATGGTAAACAATGTGACTGGCCGCGCGCGGCAAAGATGCGCAAAAATGCTCTGCTACCCCGTATATGAAAAGTCGCCCTCCCCCTGTATGCAAGCACTGGTGCAACAGCATTTCCGGCTTCGGGGGCACAAACGTTGGCATAATTCCCACGTATAGGCTGACCAGTGCAGCGTTCAGGCAGTCTAATCGCACAGCTGACCAGACATTTCTTTCTCTTTGACGTATTGGACAGCATTAGATAACTACTGGATACAAACACTCTCTTATTATGTCGTGCGTGTCTGAGCACCAGAATAGTCGGATTGTTTGGTTATCTGCTTTACCGAGTTTCAACGAGTGATCTGGATGGCGCGAAGAAAATGCCACAATGTCAATGCGAGATTCTGTTGCATTGTGGTGCGCTGGTATTGGCTGGACTACCGCAGAAACAGGTGCAGACTTTCACCACGCACGCATGCACTTGTAAATGTGTCACAGTGGCTGAACAAACACGCAAACTAATTGATGATGGAGTCTCTCTGAGCGCAGTCAGAAGTATGTTGCACTTTACAGCTGGATAGATGACTGTATGTGTGTATGTACATATGTATGTACATATGTATGTATGTGAATGTATGTGTATGTCTGTATATGTATGTATCAATTCTTTTGACGATGGCCTAGACGTTAACGATCAAAGTTCCGTACAGAGTTCAATATACGGGACAAAGCATAAAGAGAATGTAAGTGTAACGAGACAAAGGTGAAGTGAATCAGTCTCAATGGATAATCTGTTTGTTGTGTCAGGATGGTGATGCTTGTGTTTGTTGCTGAATGCTTGTTATTGTTGGTGTTTGACAGGTTGTAGTGGTTGTACAGTAGTGGATGTTGAGAGTGGGTGTGAGAGTGGGTGTGGGTGAGGGTGTGGGTATGGGGTATTTTCTATGGGTCTGGGGTCACGGGCTAGAGTGGGTATGGGGATGGGGTTATGGGGTTATGGGGTACCTGGACACGCTGCACGGTTGAGAATTGGAGAACCGACGGGGATAGCCGGGCCTGTTGATTCTACTGCACATCGTGACATCCTGACATCCTACAAACTGCAACATGATTATTCCTGTAATTAATTCAAATTCAACCATTTACCATTTTACATCTTGACAGATATAATAAATAGTCCAGTATCTAAATACCCTAAATATTCATTTCATTTCTAGTCATATTTCTAATTTCTGACTACAAATCTTCATAGTCATCAACGCTCTCGTACTAACGAATAAGTTTCGCCCATCTAATCGTACGTCGTATTTCCACAGCCAACCGACATGCACGCCAGACATTTACTATTCTCATGTCATGCTGCTCCAACCAACAAAGCCCCATGCTCTCCACGTCCGATTCGAAAGAGCCCCTGAGGAACGCCTTCATCGAATCTCGCCGCAATACGCCCGCGTCCAGGCCTCACACAGCATCGCAGCACCACAGAACCACAGCACCACAGCTACTATGTAAAGAAGAGGCAAAGAGACGAGAAAAAAAAAGGGCCTATACTCCCCGTGGGGAGAGCTTTAGAGTAGGACCGCGGGGGAACTCCATCATCCAAGCGCCTCAACCCAGATCTGCGTCACGTATCCTTGAAGTCTGGGACCGGTCGTACGCCAACTTCTACACCGGCTATTCTACAGAAGAGCCTGACACTCTTCCTTTCCACTCTTCGGGGTGGTAGTTCTCTGAGAGAACCTGTAGTGCCTGTCGAAGGAACCCGTATGAATGGCCAACTAATCAAGCCTCACTTCTTCACTCCTGCATGCTGGTGTGCGGCGTCTAACTCAAAAGTCCCATTATTACTTTACTACGTTATGTGCATACTGTACGCACAGCATTTCGGGAATTTCCCATACGCGATTTTCGTCGCCGAACTCTCCCTCCATTTATCTAATCAAAGCCCTTCCATCGTCTTACGCCCAGCAACTATAAATGCGCCCGACGAAGTAAAAGGCCCGGATGGAAGTCAGTAGTACAGTATGTATGAGGTGTATGAGGTGTTTATGGGAAGTATAGGATGCAATAGGCGGTACATCCGAGGGCCGAGAATGATGTTGGGATTTGGAATGCAAGATGCACCATGCAAAGTCTTCGGGACGAGAATACGGGGAGCATAACCGTGACATGAGCGAGGTTCAGGATCTCGAGAGTCTCGAAGTCGGGCCATTTTGGTCGGTAAGCGACGATACGGCACCCAGACGACAAAATGATGGCAAATATTCCATTCTACTACGAACATATCATTACATAGCGAGTGGCTTTGGGTTCCATCCGAACCTCGCCTTTCGTATCCATGAAGATTACCCATAAAGTTATATATAAACATAAATATGAATATCAGCAGATTTATAAATAAGCCATTCATATTTTGCAAGCAATAATGGAAGTCCACAGGAATGTGGCATTCAAGCCCTCCCAGCGTCTACCGTAGAAGCCGCAATTGCTTCCCGACCACCACAAACAGTAAACAATCGCGCCAGGCACAGATGGCATTGACATAGGCAAGACCTCACGCGCTCAGTCGGGCTATTTCCCCACGAAGGTCAATTCTAGGCTCAGACAAAATCACAATCCAAATCCAAAATCCCAAAATCGTAAAATCATCCAACGCAAGATCCACTCCACCAGTGCATAGTATAGTATAGTAAATAGTAAGGTATTATATATGACACATAAGTAGTAATAAAGGTATAAAAAAAAAGAAGAAGAAAAAAAACTGCCTTCCACTATAGTACTACTTCCAAACCAACGATAAAGAACAACAAAAAAAAAAGAACCCCACTCGGCCGACACATGACCAAACCTACCAAACCACTTCCCTTAGTTCTCCGCATAGCCCACCCATCTCCAATTTCATCCCCACCACCCCACATCCAAAGGTAAAGTAGCTACCTAAGGTACCTTAGTATCTATGCATACCTACTACCCTAAGTGTCGAAAGAATACCTTAGACTCGGTGCGTGGGTGCGTGCGTGCGTGGGGACGAGCCACCGACGCGATCAGAGCGCCTCTTTGCCCACCGGTATGCGGAGCCCCTTCCAATGTGGATGGTGTCCGGCGCTTTGAAAGATGAAAGAAGCGAAGAAAAAAAAAGAAAAAAGAAGGGATTTGGGAGTTAGAGGGTGGGAGATTGTGGAGATGGGTGCGGGTGGTTTAGGAGTGCGGTGGGGGAGTTGGGGGGTCTTTTGTCGGTAGTTGTGTTGGTTTGGTTGTTTGATGTAATTTTATGTGTATGTGTGTATGTATGTACTTGGGTGTGTATTATTGTTGGGTATGTTGTCTGTGGGAGGCTGAGATCCAGGCCTGGGAAGAGGTCATGGTTATGGTCATGTGCTACATGTCATGTGCTGGATTGGGGCTGAGGAGTGATGCCGAGGAGGATTTACTACATGTACATACGTATTGATTTATTGATTATGAGTGGTGCTGGACTGGACTGGACCAGACTGGACCACAAGCCAAGGGAAATGATTGGAGAAGAGACCTTGTGAAAGAAAGAGAAAGAGAAAGAGAACTGCCTTGTTTGTAGGGTTGATTCGATACGAGGCTTAAAGTCTCGAGGTATTATAGACATCACCATACCTACAACTAATCAGCAATCCAATAGCAAACAGGAAATGGCAAATGGCAAATTGCAATGAGCAGCAGATATGAAGGATTGGCGAATATTGAAATTCAAGCATCTTGTGCGTCTCGTGGTCGTACGAATAGATACGAGCCCTCTCGGCTTACATTGTACAGAGTACGATGAAAAGTATGACCTACCCAGCCTTACTCATTGGAAAGCAGAGCAAGCAAAAGTCAAAAATCAATCTGTATGACCATATATGACCAGGGACGTTACGACTTGTGCCCATGTCGGGAGATAGCCGAGCTGTGAGTAAGCCGGCCAGGGGATATGTCCGTTTTCAGAGGTGTGAAACGAGATATGTGCACGTGGTTGGAAGGGATTTTTGACATGACGACGAAGGGATTGGGGGGGTGGGAAATAAACCGTTCAATAGGTTTTTGAGACATGATATTCAATATGTTTTCGGAAACATCTCTTTTTTTTCTTTCTTGTACGCACGCAAGATCTTGTCGGAAATGGTTGGGTTGGGTTTTATCCGTGGGGGAATATGCATTTTTTCTTCTTTCTTTTCAAAACGTTTATTTGGATATGGCGTGTGACGTATCTTTTTGGGGGTTGGCTTGATTTTATACTTTCGTAAGCTGATGCTGTTCCTGATATCTTTTGCATGTGCTGCTGTTGTACTTTCAATGTTGTGGATGGTGTAGGAGTACAGGATGATGAGAAGGTGATTGATGAGAAGTAGGTAAGAATGAGGCTGATGATGACAAGGTGATTGATGAGGAGAGGTATGGTAATAATGATGTTGATGTTGAGACGGTGATTGATGAGTAGAAGTAAATGGTGATAATGATGCTGATGATGATAATGGTCCCGGGCCGAAGCCGACGGGTACCGGACGGTTACTTCACTCGGCTCCGCCACATCGGACATAGCCGTAAACTGGAATCCCTGGAGAATCTCTGTTTCGAGAGGTTGTATCTTACTTATATACTCAATTCACAGGGACCTTACTCTAAGTTGGGCGTGAAGCTGTCAATATTACTCATCAAATTAACCTCTTACTCTGTCCCGGCAAAGCAGCCCATATCCAACTTCTTGATTACTCAAGCTGTGAATATAAATGTCACCAAGTATGAAGAAGCATAGTATGTATCAAGTAGTTAGATGTCCATGATCGGATAAATCATATTCCTTGAACACGGGATAATTTTATCAAGTGAAGGCTATGAGAAGTACTATTTACTTAATATGAAACTTTGATAACACTTTACATCTAGCACTTGATGCTATAGAGAACCAAGTTTCTTGGTGGTTTTCAATTCTTGACCTTCTCTGAGTATATACAAGGCTGTAGTTCAGAGAGGTTCAGCCTCACCATGTGGTTGGAGGTTGGTGGTTGGTAGTTGGTGGTTGAGGTGCTGGAGGTGCTTTTGACCAGCCACCGCATTTTACACAAGGCTGTTGCAAAGTAAATCCAGCCTTGTGAGGTGTGTGAGGTACCTGCTGGTGGAAGGTGGTGCTCACTTTCGAGCTTAAGTGAGGTGGTGGATTAGCAGGGCATACCTAGGTGAGGTACATAAGGTACACTTCGAACCACCAAATTTACAATGGCCACAGAAGTCAAAACTTGTAGATAACCATGACAATCACATTAAATCACATTCATGTATAAGTTTCAATTCGTAATGGTAGTTCAGATTAGGGTGGAACTGCCAAGTGACTAATGAACCGAGTTGCAAGAACATCGGAGAAAAACAACGCAACTCATGAGGTGATTGACCAAGCTGAGATGAACCATAACACCATTCCGAATGATAAAACACCAGACCAGAAACCAGAGACCAAGCCGAAAAAACCAGAACAGCAACCCAAATGATAACACGCCAGACACCACGCTGTGGAAGATTGTCATAGTAGCCCTGAGTGATATTAGTAGAGGTAATGCCAAATAGAGCCAGTGAAGCACCTTACCAGCAACTCCGAGAGAATGCCCCAGATATCAGAGACCAAGCCGAGAGCAAGATCGTAACGGCAGCCCTGAGTGATATTAGTATAAGCAATGCCAAATCGAGTCAAGTGAAGTAACATACCTGCACCTACATGCGAGGGCATCATGATCTTGAACGCCGCAGGATCCTGGTACCCCTAGTAGCCATCATCGTCATCGTCATTGCTGTGGCCGCGGCCACTGCGCTGACGATTCTCCAGCTCCGTCAGGGCATCCTCCAGGATCTGTGAGTACTCAGACTCGGGCTCAACACCCTCGTCGTCGACCCACCCCTCGTACATACGATCCCAGCGACGCTGGGTCTCAGGCGAGAAACTTGGCTGGCGGGCGCGCTGAGACGGCGAAGCTGGTGGAGATACATGGTAGAGGTCGTGGACGTTCTGACGGTGAACCGCCAGAGCGTCAACGACCTCATCGGCCAGCTCGTCAATGCTGGCTGGCTCCTGCTGAGCACCTGGAGAAACGGTGCGAGATTGACACTCGTGGCGCGACGCACCACGAGCAGCAGCAGGAGCTCGGGCTGAGCTTCCAGTGCGACCAGAATGGTCGACTGGTCCGAGAGAGTCGTATCTATCCACCGTATTGTAGTTGGCTGCGGCGTATGGGTGGACTGGCTGGGGTCCAGAGGGGGCCGGGCCAGCTGGAGCTCCACGCGAGCGAGCCTCCGACAACATGACTTCCTCAGCAATAGTTCGAACTGGTGAAGCCGAAGCCTCACCAGAACGATGCTGGGTCATCAGCATCGGAGGTGCCGGCGAAGCTCCAGCTGGAGCTCGTCCGCCACGACGAGACTCCCGAGCCCGCTTGTTGAGGAAACGAGACGCCTGGCGAGAGCGCTCGTTGGATTGGTGAGCTGGATCTGGGTGACGGCTAACAGGCAATGAAGCTGGAGCAGCACCGCCGTGGCCACGGCTAGAAGCCTGACCACTCGAGACGGGAGCTCTGGCAGCAGCACGCTCTGCAGCATTGTTGACACCGTGCTCGTTCCATTCTGGGCCGTATCCTGCAGCTGAGAGACCAAATACGTTCCAAGCAGGTGGAAGTCCACGTGCTGCGTTAGAATGAACGTCGTGGTCGTAGTTTTCATAATCATCGTCAGATTCCTCCGCACGGTTTGCCAATTGTTGTGCAGTTGGAGCTGGCCACTTCTTGCTTGTCTCACCACTCTGATCAGTGCTCTTGTCAGCCTTTGGCTTTCTTGGAGCTGGTTTTGGTGCCATGTTTCTATCGTTGTTGATGGTCTTGCCGATTGGTCTTGTGGAAGATTCAGACGTGGAAGTAGTGGTGTTATTGGAAGTAGTATTTTTTGTGCTATCTGACGCGGTGTTTATGGTACCAGATCGAAGGTTGATATTACTGGAAGTAGTGTTTATGGTGCCAGATCGAAGGGTGATATTACTGGAAGTAGTATTTATGGTGCCAGATCGAAGGTTGATATTGCTGGAAGTAGCGTTTGTTGTGATATGTGACGCGGTGTTTATGGTGCCAGATCGAAGGTTGATGTTTGTTCTGAGGGAGTTATCTCTTCCATGTGATGCGACTGAGCTTGCTGTCTGTCCCGCGACTGAGCTTATTGTCTGTCCCGCGACTGTGCTTGCTGTCTGTCCCGCTGCCGCGCCCGCTGCCATCTCCGCTGCGTAAGATCCGCGTTGGAAGTTTTGAGGCATTGGGGCTCCGTCCCGATACTTCTCGGGGACTGGTTCTCCGCGGTCTATGAAGCGCTGAGCAATATTCTTCCTAGTTGCCGGCCAGGTTCGCTGACGACGTCGCTCAACAGCCTCCGCAGACATATCTAATGTCTTCTTATCCTTTTTTGGAGCCATATTGACACTACGTAAATCAGTTAGAAATAAAGTCCTGACACGTAAGAAAATCAGACGTCAAGCTAAGTTTGATGAAGAGCGCCGAATGAATCATTGGTCATAAGGTGCTTGTTGTCTAAAGCCTCAAATGAAACATTGATCAGGGGATATTTGTCCAGATTGACCCAATATAACTGAAGAGATCTGGTAGAGATAGAACAGTAGAACGGAGATTGAAATGAGATACGTACAAGTGATTGTGAGTCTTCTGGGTTTAAGTTGACAGAAGCTTAAAGACGACAAGGTCTTTTTGTAGTGTAACTGACAAGGTAGCCGAAAGACGCAAGTATCTAAAGGCTGGTTTTGTGCTGACGAGACACGAATCTGATGAGTTTGAATTGGTGTTTGACAGATCTTGTCAGATGAACGTGTCTAATAGAAAGAGAACGTTGACTCTAAAACGTTTGTTGTGATAGAGGGAAGGAGGACTCGAAAGAATGAAAGGTGTCGTTGACTATGATATGGACGTGTTGTTTTGCAATGAGAAAGAGAGTGAGAAGTTGGGAAGTGACTTTCACAAGGGTGTCTGGTTAGACTCGTTTGGTAAGTTGAAGGATAACGAGAATCCAAACAATAGCTGTGAGATGAGGGAAAATGAGGGAAGGAGAAGAGGACGAAGAAGTGCAAGGTATGGTATGGTCTGTGAACCTGGAAATTCTTGATCGTCGTTGCTATATACGCAGTGTCTGAAGAAAGCGTACGAATGTAAAATCCAGGAGTTGTTTTGTAAAGAGGAGGAGGAAGAAGGGCAAGGTACGGTATGGTCTATGGACCTGTAAATTCTTGATCGTCGTTGTTATGTACGCAGTGTCCGAAGAAAGCGTACGAATGTAGAGTCCAGGAGTTGTTTTGTAAAGAAGAAGAGGAGGAAGGCTAGGCAGCGCTTCTTGATATAAATCCTATGGCTGGCCAACACGCTTGACACACGACGAACTTCCCACGATAACACGCCGACACGTCCACGTACTTTCACAACAGTCTCTCACTCCAGTTTTTGAACCTCCCTACTCAGGGAAACCATATTCGACTTGTTCATAAGCTCTGCCTCGTACATCCATACCTATTGTCCCCATTTCCACACACCCCACCAACAGTCCACCACAGATCTCTCACCATGTTCCTCCCAGTCGTCAAATCCACTTTGTCGACCCTCATCAATAAGTTCCAGGCGCTCCTGAGTCATGAGTTCACGAAAGACGTCGCCCATGGTTTGCGTTGCCTTGTCTCTCAATGGCAGTTCAACTATGACACGAGCCTCCAGTCCCTTCGCCAGTTGCTGGCCAATCGTCCGACTCAGCATTGGGGCATGGGATGGGGAGTAGAGAGGATCAGCAGCTACAATTATCTTGTCATGGTCAGTACAGATCTTTTAGATATATTCAAGTGTTCAATAAAATATCAAAAGAAAAATCAAGTGGAAATCAAAGTAACAATGAGCAGGAACAAGGACCCGCTACAAGGCCCACCACGAGACCTTCAAGATTTCTCTTGGATCCATCACTAAGCAGATTGAGAGAGTTCTTCATATGGCAACGAGAATGGGAGCAGAACAATAATCGAAATCCCTGGAATCCCAGGACGATTGGGCTCGAAATTATACAAACACTTGGATATGTCGAAAATATCCGCGAGTTTTGGGACTCTTATACACCTGGTGAGAGACAAGGCGGTACGGCGACCTAGCAGGTGGACAAGCAGAGAATCTCAACCGCCACACCAAAAAACAAGACGGGGGGTGGTCCAGCCGGTGGAATGTAAATGTGGGAGGTGATTGCACAAAAAAATTATTTGAGAGCGAGAGAGATTTTCCATTGACCAAAAGAACATTTCAAAACATACCTGATACTTTTCATCATGCGGGACTTCCTCTGACATATTCCAATCCAACACAGCAGCCGTGACTCGTCCACCTCTATTGTCAATGACACTGGCATTCTGCTCAGCATTGTACTGGAGGTTGGGTACAATTTCTGGCAAGTCAGTGAGATGGACACTGCAACCCCAGATGGCAGCGGCAGCAAGGCCCACAAGACCGGTACCGGATCCAAGTTCAAGAACACTTGTGGAAGGTTGAAGGTCCGGTAAGTGTTTACTCCCAAGTACCTCGAGGCTCTTTGCCAACATGAAGGACGAGGCCCACGTCTTCAGCCCAAGATTGTCACCTGTGAGAGGTGGCTCATGAATCTTTAAGGAGATCTCAGGACAATTGGATGTCGAAGGTATTATCCATGTTCGAGTTATTGCTGACATTCCTGTTGTAGGTGTAAGCACAAATTTAGGAAGGATTGATGAACTTTTTCATGTGGTGAGTGATAAATGTTAAGGAGAGTACAAGGGATCTCTGATACCTTATGAGAATTCTGTGTATGGTACACGGGGGTTTCTTGAAAGCTATCTTAATATCATCGCAATTCTATAAGAGATGCGGGAATTGATGATGAGATGATGCTCAAAGACTGATGTGCCACAGGCTGGAGATGATGCACAGGTTTTTGTTTGTCAATGCATGAGAAGATTTGGAGCAAGAGGTATGAAGTCAACTATGTTGAGGTTCGTGCACCTCTTGTAGGAAGACGTTGCCATGAAGGGTAGTCGTGGTTTCCATGGGGGGTTTCTCTACGAAGCCAACATATGAAATCGCGTCTACACCACTCCTTGCCCCTCATCCTTAACTCAAAAGGGTGCACTGACTCACATGTGTAGGTTACTACAAGGGATCAGCTTACCTGTTCGTCCAGAGCGCTCAGTCAGCCGCCTACTGGCAAGTTCCCACACCGTTTCACGTGCCTCGTCATCCTCCAACCATTTGAGAGAGCTCGAGACTATCTTAGTCAGGTACGAAGCAATAGCTTGTGGGTCATCTTGAACTGGACGTATCCTAGCGTCGTTCATGTCCCAGGACGGAGGACCCAATTCAAGTAAGTTCAATGCATTGATTAATGCATCCAGGGATGGCCTGGTGTAGATCTGTGGAAGATCTAACACTAATTGCTATTTATTAGTTTTGGAACAGCACAGTCAAACTGATAGGTAAGTTATACCATGCAACGGCTCTTCATCTTCATGATTGTAGGCCATCTTTCTATGATTTTGACGTTCTGTTTGATTTGTTGTTTCTGTTGTACTACACATCCGCGTTGGTTTGCCGTCTGATAGCTGTCTGCCCAAGAGTTCCTTGATGCATGCCCTTGTTGTAATTTGGATCTACACTTCAATGTCGTCACTTATATTGACTGTCTCTGTGGGTACGTGAGAATTATTGATATCTCAATGGCTTCACACGGTTCAATGGAGCTTTCCCGTGAGTCAAACGTTGCAGGCAATCGGAACAGCTTAGGCGTCTTAAAGGTCCAGACGTCTATGATTATTGTCTTCAGATCCCGATGTGTCTATCCCTAAGCGTTGTATGTTACCAGTTTCTGCCGACTCCTAGGGTGATTAAAGATTGGGGTGTGAGAGCTCCCTGCTTCCCAGGTATCGTCAGAGAGTCACGGGTCTTGTCAAGTCTACGGACTTCTTGAGCCTGAACTATCTATCAATATCTCAGCACTTATCCTAAAGTTTTATGCGTCCTCCCGAGCCCCTGACAATTCTAAAAATTCGTCATGACTATAGGACAAACAAGGCAATCAAAATCTGCCGCCATGCATTTCTACAGAAACCGACTGGAACAGCAGATTTACTGTTACCAACTACTAGGATTAAGAATGAAATATTTACTGACAAGTCAAATCTAGGATGGAGCCAAAGAAGCAGCAGGAGACGTCGAGACATGAGGAGGCCAAAAAGGACAAGGAAGGCGTTGACAAGACAGAGACGTTTGAGCAGAGATTCAAGCGAAGATTCCAAGCCTTTGGACGTCTGGCGCCAGGAGAAATAGAAAATGCGAATCCCGAGAACCCCGAAGACCAAAAATCGCCTAAGCCAGCCTCGCCGAACCATGTCGATTTCCCACGCGTTCACTTCGGACCTCTCAAAATACCAGTCATGGCGATTGCGGGCATATTTTATGCTCGTTTCCTTCCTCAGGAAGGTCAGTATTCAATTAATTTCCATTGGTTGAAGAATGAAATGAATATTTAGGCATTACAGGTACCAAAATCATCCACCAAAACCCACGCGGCTGTATCGTTCCAGAAGAGGGTGTCAAGAACAGCACTCTATTCCCTTTTGATGCAATTCAAGAGTTCATAATCCCTCGACAAGCTTTCTGTAATCGGTATATCACTGTCAATTCTCCATGTAACAAATACGCAATCCTTGGCTTTCCTGTCTGCATCAAAGATGAGAAGTATGTTCGCAACGAATTCATCTTCAATTTCGGCTTGGTCATTCCCTCTGAGTCTGATGCCTTGCCCTATGAGGCTGTTGTCAGAAGATTGGCAAGTACTTTCCAGGAAATGGAGTTGCAGGATCAGTTTCTGAGCGAGGAGAGTGGACCAAGGACCAAGGGACGAAGAGCAATCTCGGCCTTGATTGAGATAATCCTCCACGACCTCAACAGTTACGGCGAATGCAAGATCCCCATTGGTAAGTGATTTTGCTAACTATGATGTGAACTATGCTAAATGAATAGATACCGCCAATGAAATCAATATGAAGCTCTTTCCTGCCCGCGAGAACCCACCTCCAGTCAAAGCCTGGCATGTACCAATTCTCAACGGCAAGCTCGACCATCTCATTGATGATACATGGGATATCACCATGAGACGTATCGTTCCTTTTATTGACGGTGTTTGCGATGTCCAGAGTATCTCCGTCCGAGCAGATGTAGCGCTCGATCTCACGAAGATTGCTCTTCGCCATCTACTCTACTATAAGGCAATTGAGCTTCTCGATATGTTCTTCTTCTCTAACATTTACGCTTGCACTCCCACCATCTCCGAGTTTGTTAGCAGTTATGACATGCAGCGCGAGTGCATTGACTATATCAAGATGCCTGATGGCGATGAGGTTACTGGATACATGGTGTGCAGATATTATACCTCATTCGTTCAGGGTCGCGACGTCAAGCAGTGGTTATTCCAATGCCATGAGGGAGAGAAGACTTTCCGTACAATCGACATCCGCCGCCTTGTTCAGTTTGGTGTCACCAAAGGTTTTCTTTACCGTGTTCACAAACACGTTGTTTCGACACAGAAGATGGCTGGAGATGAGTATGAAAAGAAGGAGATCAAGAAGTCGGACGCAAGAGATCAAGATGATGACGATTCCGAGGAGGAGATTGATCTTGAGCAGTATGCTGATGGTCTTCATTGTTTTGATCAGATAAACGTCGAGACTGGTTTAAGGGATACAGAGATCATCACAAAGCTCAGAGAGAATGGCGGTACTTATGATATCCTGTATCGTTGAGGCGCACTTTTACTTGCTTCATTGTTGCTATATACCCAGGGATCTGCTTTGGAGTTTGGGATTTGATTTCATCTAAATCAAGGCTGGGAAATTCGTAATCCAAGATGGGCTTGGACTGACATTTGCTTGATCATGACTTCTGTAGAGAGGTATTTGAGAATTGACAGTAGCAGGTCAAGCGCATTGTTGCGACCTCACGATTTCTAACTCTCTGTTTCACCAAAGTGATACTACCCTCACGTGCAATTCAAATACCAAATCCAAAGTTATATCCTATTTATTTTCAGAGCATTCACAGACAACAACAATAACCATCTAATCATAGCCATCGCCATATCATGCGGTAGTCGTCGATGTTGAAGAGCTGCTCGTCAACGAGGTGCTTGAAGTCCAGGTAGCAACAGTGCTTGCCCCCGTCGGTTCTTCGGAGATAGCATCATCAGCCCTGACACATCCTGACTTAGCAGTAAGCGCAGCAGGGCATTCCACCTGTGTAAAGGACACAGTCGGATTATCAGCACCCTCGAACCAATCAAAACGGAAGTAGCAGCCGTCCTTGAGGGCATCAGGGAATGCGTCACAGTCCGAACGGCTCGAAACACCGCCATATTGTGCGCCCCAGCCTGTTGATGGGGCTCCCCATTCAGCTGTACAGCCATTGAAGATTCCTACGCCGCCACCAGGGAACTGCGGATCATTTAGTGTCAGCTATGTACCTATGTGATGATAGGTAGATGGAAAGAAATTGAAAGCGCCCTGTGAATCAGGAAGGTAATTTAATGCTTTCTAGACCAAGGAACCTTTCTTTTCTTGGGGATTGAGGCTAGAGGATGAGGACGTACGGCGATATCAAACTGATTACTTCCCAAATCGCCTCCGGTATTCGTCGCCTGTACAATCATCTGCTTGCCAGCAATCGAAGTTGATGTGAACGTGAGCTCATAGCAAGCACAGCACCAGCTCGCCTCCGTCCCGCCAGAAATGGCCACAGCAGCGAAACCGTATGCCAGGTCCTCGCTGATGGCCCAGGGAGTCTGGTCGCTACACATGTACGCTACCCCGCTGTCACAGCCTGATACCGCATTATAATCGGTCAATGGGGTGTCGGAGATGGAACACGACGTCACTGGGTTCGAGCCGCTGGCTAGCGTTGCCTTTCCACTCCAGGCACAAGAGGCTTTACAGCAGTCCCAATAGCGGGTTGTGGTTCCTGAGCCAGAGGCTTGGGAGGAGACACGGAGAAAGAAAGGGAGGAGAGCTAAGAGGGTACGCTTGGGGAGATGCATTTTGAGATGATATTATACAAAACCAGAAGTAAATATGAGTTATCGAAAGAGAGTGAATGAATGTGAATCCTTTGCCAAGACACAAATAACTGATACAGATAAAGAGACAGAAGAAGAGCTTTATATTTACCTTATATACATAGCAACCACGGAGTCTCTAAGGGCTTCTCCATACGGAAATGTGCCCCAGGAAATCAAACCGCCGTTCCTATAAGCCAAAATGGAATCCTATGAGTAAGAGCTAGTAAAACAAGGCATGATAGTACTTACAAATGAAAACATCTCTGCTCTATTCAGCCTCAATCGCAGCACGCGCAGCACGCACATGAGGTTGTTTTCTCTGGCAGAAAGCTAATATCTTACAGCGGAAAATAAACCCATTCGTACCTAACTAGGCCGAAATTGGATTGTGTTTTGGCTTTGGGAAATTTGATGGTCAGGGATGGTGTGAGAATTTGTAGATTAGGCTGGACGGTGATGTTGTTTTAGGCGTGGAGGTTAAAATCAAAGCTTGGTTTTGAATAGATGTACATATCTTGGAGGGTTTTGATGCTCAACAGCCCCAATCATCTTCATTGTACATATTAAACGTGGTGATTTCCCCCTCTCTCTAATGCTAATTGTATGATGAGGTAGACATGTCTTATTTTCTGGGGCGTGCGGAATGAAAAGCCTTTACATAAAAGGGATCGATAAGAAAACAAGGGTAACATTTCCCTATCCTTGATAGATGTAGCAAATCAAATACTAAAACTTAAATAAATATACGAAGATCTGCATGATGAATCAAAATGCAGTATAGTACACTAAACTTAAACTGAAATATGGTTAAACTATTATTTTTATATGGTCGTTCAAATTGAATCAAATTGAAGCTTCTACCTATGAGAATTCTTTTAAAATAAAGGTTATTTTCAATCACTAAACAGTATTTTTAAATAGATAGTCGTGTATAATAGTTTGAATACTATAACCAATGCGAAGATATTTTAGTTCACACTGTAGTTCTCAGGCTCCATACATATCGAGAAACGCAAGGAATGGTAGAATCTGAACATGAAATTATATGCAACATAGTACACGCCAAACTTAGTCTCAACCGGATTCTGATATGACAAAGACTATTGCGAGTCACCAATCATTCAACAGCGAAAGTATGCCTTTTAGATTCTCTGCCCAGCGTCCAAGAGTAGAAATTCCACAGTCCCATTCTCACAGATCATCCCCCTCCTTTCCCTCAACGTCTCCCACATTAAACCACTCCCGATCAATCCGCTGCCTAAACCAAGCCCACGCAACTGGGTCATACGCTTTATACGTAAAAGCAGCACCTGATACGCCTCCAACCGCCATTGACATTGCCGTACAGCCTGGATAAGCATGGGGGTTCTGGATGTGGTCTTTGACCAGATTGCAAATGCCGTAGGTAAAAGCGAAGGTTTGGATGGGGATTGATGCAGTTCCTTTAATGGTGTTGCACTTTTGGACATCGGATTGGGTGCAGGTCTGTACTGGGCAGTAATATGATGCGATGACAGCGGCGTAGATTATAATGAATTTCAGCCAGAGGGTGAGGTCTTCACGATCAAAGGCCATGGTGGTGATGATGTTGTTTGCAAGAAACGATTTCGAGGATAAATATTCTTGTAAAAGATAAATGAGAAGATGGTTCGTGGTTGAAGTGAAACTTCGAGGAAGAAAACCCTTAGACGCTGAGATCACTGAGTTGTGGTTTCTTGTGAGTCGCCTTGCAGTACAAGTCCAGTGGCAGTGAGTGAAATTGAAGAACAGAGATAAAAGATACACCTGGGTACTGTATATGAAATTTATTAAATTGGGGATTTACGTGAAATTGTATCTGAAACGTAGTTGGTTCCTTCGCGGGGAGTTGGCATTGACGTAGTAGCGTATTAGCTTATTTTTAACCATAGTTTGGTAGTGACGGGTCACGCTGTCAAAAACGGAACTAAAAGAACATCAGATAAGCTACTCCTCTATTAAGAACATTCAAAACTTCTCATGATTATCCCAGCCGCTTCGATGTCAGAGTGGTAAAAATGTTATCAATATTCAAAACAGCACAGGATAAAAGCAAGATCACAACTATTTCAGCCCCAAAATAATTCAACTTTTCCGAATTAAGAATCTCGAATAATTAACCATCCACATCACGAAACACATCAGTGCACAAAAAGAGAATCATTAAATATTCCAGGTATCGTTTATTGCACCTGTCCCTCCTAATAAGCAAAGAAAGCCTGGGTCAACGGCAATTCTGTCGCCGCCTCACACTTCATGACCTCGCCGTCCGCCTCCACAACATAACTCTCAGGGTCAACGTGCATGCGCGGCATGTAATCATTGAACTTCATATCCTCCTTCTTGACACTTCTACAGCCCTTAACAGCAACCACACGCTTCTTAAGCCCGTACTCGGCAACCGTGCCGGACGAGATGCTAGACGCCGAGACGAAGAGGATGGAGGTCTGCGGAACCAGCGGCGCGAACATAGGGCGCGAGATAACTGGCTGCACAACTGGTATGGAGGCGTTGGCATCGCCCTAGAAAAATTAGCACTGGGGTTAAATGGGAGTAAGGGATAGGGGACATACCATCATTGCCCAGGCGATCAAACCACTCTTGATAACAGTTGAAGGCTTCGTTCCAAACCAAGCTGGATCCCAAACCACAAGATCGGCAACCTTACCGACTTCCACACTACCAATCTCACCGGCCATGCCCTGCACGAGGGCAGGGTTGATGGTGTACTTACTAACATATCTCTTGACTCTAAAGTTATCCGCGCCAGTCCCCTCATCCTCCTTCAACGTGCCGCGCTGAATCTTATTCTTATGCGCGGTGTTCCACGTGCGCAGAATGACCTCTCCACAGCGACCCATAGCCTGCGAGTCCGATGACATCATAGAGATAGCACCAAGATCGTGCAGCACGTCCTCCGCGGCAATGGTCTCTGAGCGAATACGCGATTCCGCAAAGGCGATGTCTTCTGGGATGTTCTTAGAGAGATGGTGGCAAACCATCAGCATATCGAGGTGCTCATCGAGCGTGTTACGCGTGTATGGGCGAGTTGGGTTGGTGGAGGAAGGCAGGACATTCGATTTCTCAACTACCGAGATGATGTCTGGGGCGTGGCCACCGCCAGCACCTTCGGTGTGGTAGGTATGGATAGTGCGGTTCTTGAAGGCTGCAATTGTGGACTCGACGAAACCAGATTCGTTGAGGGTATCGGTATGGATTAGGCACTGGACATCTTCTTCATCACAGACCGTCAAACAGGCGTCGATTGCAGAAGGTGTAGTACCCCAGTCCTCGTGGAGTTTGAGACCGCAGGCACCTGCAAGTACTTGTTCGCGGAGAGCGAGTGGGTCTGAATCATTGCCCTTGCAAGTTATACCGACGTTGATGGGGAGAGTATCGCATGCTTGCAGCATTTGTCTCATGTAGTTTTTACCTGGTGTACAGGTTGTTGCACTCGTACCCGCACTGTAATGAATAAGTATATGGCGCACATCAATTGCGTGAAAACATACCTTGGACCAACACCACCTCCCAGGAAGGTTGTAACTCCACTAGCAATGGATTCATAAGCCTGCTGAGGACAAATGAAATGGATATGTGTGTCGAATCCTCCTGCAGTAATGATTTTGCCTTCACCAGCAATGACATCCGTGCAGCTGCCAACAATCATGTTCTCATCAACGCCCTCCATCACGTCTGGATTACCGGCTTTTCCAATACCCACAATGACTCCATTCTTGACACCAATATCTGCCTTGTAGATTCCACTCCAATCCACAATAAGGGCATTCACAATAACCAGATCCAACGAGATCTTGTCAGAAATCCCAGTAGCCTGTCCCATACCCTCTCTCAACGTCTTTCCACCGCCAAATTTACACTCATCTCCATAAGACGTGAGATCCTTCTCAACCTTAATCCACAAATCCGTAGCTCCAAGTCTCACAACATCACCGGTAGTTGGACCGAACATAGTCGCATATGCAGCTCTATCCATTTCAAAAGCACTGATATGCGCCAAATCTCCTGCTGGTTCAGGAGTGTGCGCGAATCCACCAGCCTGCAATTTCTGTGTGATTTCATCGGTACGAGACAGGTCGACTTTACCGGTAGCAATATGGTTACCTCCACGGATGACCTTGTTGCCTCCAATTTCTACGAGAGTGACGGTCTTGGTGTCGCCCGGCTCGAAACGGACGGATGTACCGGCAGCAATGTCGAGACGGTAGCCATAGGCTTTGATGCGATCGAAGTCGAGTTGGGGATTAGTCTCAATAAAATGGTAGTGCGAACCAATCTGCTCATATCAGTATGAAATCCCATAATCCCCTGTGAATGTATAAATACCTGAATAGGTCTGTCTCCCTTGCTCGTAACCTTCAATTTGATCCTCCTCTTCCCTTGATTGAGCACCACTTTGCCCTTGACAGTAACAACAGCACCTGGGGCCTTCTTGGCCTCGTACTCTTCATCCTTCGGCAATGCAAAGAGACTCGTCTCGGGGATCGGCAAAAAGCTTCCGTAGAGTGCTTTGGCAAGATCTCCATCATCGCTGGCGATGGGATGATGGACGGTGACGAGGTACGTACCGGTGGGGAATGTACCCTCAACCATAATCTCGGTCAGGGTAGATACAACGGAGGGGAGGACATGTCGGCGTCCGAGCATTGTTCGTCCAATGGACATGAGATCCGCAACAGTGTGGTTTCCATCGCGAATGAGCTGGAGGCGTTAGAGTAATTCCGTGGGATCATGGAACAAGCTTACTTCTTGGAGGTTATTTGCGATGAGCGCCTGAGTGGTTAGCAGAGTCTTAATACATGCATGAATGGTGGGTTTACAGTGGCTTCGGTGTGGTTGAGCTTCACTCCTCTAGCTAATCGTCGCTGGGCAAGCAGACCCAGCTGCGAAATGACCAGCTTATCGAGCTATTTCTTGTCAGTCAATTCCACTTGTATGTCTGGGATCACAGACTTCTTTGGGCACAAGATGCATCTCGACCGATTACAGCTTCAATGAGCTTTGACAAGGAATTGAAGCATCCACAAAGGAATTGTGGAAGAATGAATTATTAAATCACAAGCCGTTGCTGGGTTCAGCTTTCCCCGCATAATTGTTGTTACCTGATGTGCTTATCTTAGCCTTTTATTCCACGCAGGCGAACTCCGGTAATCAACCATCAATATCTCAGTGTACACATTGTGCAAGACTGATTAACAGGCGCTGTCGATTATCTGATCTTGAAATATAATCTAATATTTTGTAAATTGCAATGCCATATTTGAACTTTTGTAAGTTTTAAGTGCGCCTCTAAGCTCCAAGCACCGAACTCCAAAACAGCGCCCCTGGAGGTATCTACCCGCTAAATTCCCACAATCTTTTTGCTAAAAATAAAATAAAACCAAAACCACTCCAAGATACTACTCTCATCATTATCTTGGGAATATCGCTCTTAATGTTCTTCGCCCTAGAAAGTTGTCAGAAGGATATGGAAATAAGTTCAAGGTGAAAACTTACACACAGGTGGTCTCTCAAGGTCGTCTAGAGTTGCTGGTCCTGCTAACAGCTGTTGCACTCTATATTGCATAACCTCTTGTCTAGAGTAATGCTCATTTAAGGAACGTCTGAGCTCGAAGGGATCATTCAACCTCGTCACCATTGTATCCGCTGGAGTCACTCGGGATCGTAGCATAGCTTGTCTTGGTGTTCTCAAAACCGTCCTCTCGAAAGCCTCGCCCCACGTTTTCATCCTGTATGTCCATGTACTTGTAGGCACTCCATCTTCATATGAAGGGACTCTCGAGCGAAGCTTGCGAATTTGGCGTTCGCGGCGAACCATGGCGTTGGTGATTGTGTCGGGACAATAGCCACGAGGTAGAGCACTCTTCTTACACATCGGACATAACGAGCTGTTATCGCCAAGGAAACCATCCACACATTCTGGATGGAAGATATGTCCGCATGGGAGCTCTCTGATAACAGTTTGGTGCGAGACAAAGTCATCAAGGCAGATTGGACACGCGGGTTGAAAGTAACGCATGTATTCGTGGCTGACGAAGGAGTCGCGCTGGGAGCTTTCTACAACCGAAGACTTTGTCGTTTCAACGGTTTGGGAAGCGAAGTTATTCGATAAATCTGTATTCTGAGGTGTAGACGTAGCTTCTTGGGGTTGTATTGGAATGTTTCCTAGATCCCGGGTGGCAATAGAAAGAGTCGAAGTGTTATGGCAGGCGTATAGGTAGAGCGGCATCTTGCCGATAATATGCATGGGAACTGTGAGTCTTTTGATGCCAAGGGCTTCAAGGTCCACTTCTCCGTCTGCAATTCTGCGTCTGAGTGACGCACGGCGTCTTCGCTGTATCATGTGCATTGCAAAAGAGGTCGCCATGATTGAAACGGCCAGCGCCCCTATAACAACTAGTAGAAAGAGCCACAGGCTAGGAAGACCCGAATTGGCATCAGCATGGATGACTGTGCGTATTCTGGCGTAATTTTGTGGCCCAAACTCGTCTGCTAATATGTGACCATTTGGGAGCTCAGTCATATTACCCGAATAAAGACTCAGATTTCCCATCATTTCGTCACCGTAGCTGGCCGACACAGCATATATTGGAAACTTGTTGACATACTTCCAGTGACCTTGATCGCTTAAATCCCATTCAGTCGAGCTTACCGGTGGAGGGTCATCCTCCCCATAATTGGGCAGGTAGAAGATGAAAGCTCTTATCGGATCCAGACGCGCGGAGGCCAGGTATGAACGTGTGCAGTTAGCATCAAACCACGGTGCTATGGCAACAAGATTGTAATCTTTCTTTGGCAGATTTTGCTGTCGGGTAACATTATATGGAACATACTGCATTGAAGCATTGTAGCAGTAATCAGTTTTGTCAAGATCTGGCACATATAGAATTCCTTTGTCGCTTCCACTTGGATCCGCGCTGTTGGTAGAAAGAACCTGGATTCCATGCGCAATTTCTTGGCGATAGGATATATTAGCCTAAAATTTATGTTAGCATTGACTGTGATCATAAATAAAAATACGTACCGACACCGTTTGGTAGCTGTTGAGGTTGCTGGCGTCGGCGTAATCAGGATTTTGAATTACGACCCTTCACGTTTGTCAGCGACAATTTCTCCTCAATAGATAGCACTATCCATATGATGACAACGAATTACGTGTCGCCCAGACACATATTCTAATCATTGAACCTTGGCCAATGTGATGGTGGAATCTTAGATTTGTAGAGGTCAAATATTCAATGGGAGTTCCGGGGAGACTTTAACATCTAGTTGGAATGCTCGGCATGATGGAGAGTTCTTGAGAAGCAACAATGACTTTCAAGCAATATCTAGGAACATAAATACCTACACTTTGTTCATTATCGTAGCTATTGCCCTGTCAGTCTATAACTTGTACAATAAAGCAAATGATGCAAGTATTTAGGCAAATAACTTACACATATTGAAAGAGTTTTGTGAAACACTGCGTGGGCGACTTGCGCCCCACTCTCCGTAGGGTGTATTTGTAAATAAGCACCTTGAGTAGTCGGATGGAAGATGACTGGCACGTCTTACGACTTAAATAGAAGAGAAGGTTGAGAGATCAGTTCAAGACGGTGAGTATTGTGAGGTTCATGGTTCCGCGATCACAATGGGGCTCAACAGCCACGGGTGTAGTGGTGATGCATATGCACCGTGGACGATGATGGATTTGATGGTGAAAGAGGGTGGATGTGGAAGGGCTGCCAAGAAGATTTGAAGGTCGGGGAAGCGGTAGTGCGAGGGCTGGCACGCTGGTAGATTATTGTTAGACAGGTTAGACGGGTTAGACAGGTCCCACTTCGGGAGATCGCGAGTTTGGCGGGCTGGGCATAAAAGCTTGGTTGCGCCCTAGGATCACACAACAGTGACAACGCAGGTACAGGGTGAACCTCAGGATTGGGTAATAGATGATGATAGGAGAGTGTTACTCGCCCAAGCACCTGTCAGTTGTGGTAGAACGGGGTCCAAGACGACCACGATATGGGTTACCAAAGTCTGTGCGGGAGACGACACAAATTGAGAGCTGGGGGGTTCCTGACACTAATATGTTACATTTCCATAATCGGAGCAAATCAGGTGGACAGAGTGACCAGCATGACGAGTCGAGGTTGAGGTCTTTTGTAAAGTACATGAAAAAAGCACTAAAAGAGGGTCCGACTGTTCGGTCTTTTTCGGGATTCCTGTCCTTCCTTCGGCCGAAGAGACAACAAGGGCCGAAGACGATAAAGAGGGGTATTTGAATGTGCCCTCGAGAACATTGATTTTGATATGTGTTTTTGGAGAGTCCAGGACGCAGGCGGCCGTAGAGTAGATATACACACATATGACGCGAAGTGTCTTAACTTACATGGAAGAAGTCTGACCTTCATTGTTTACCACAAGAATATCAGGTGTGCTGCCTGTGAACCAGGGCGGAAACTAGATGTAGAGTGTCGGCCTATCGCTTGAAGGCCTCCTGATGATCGTTGTAACAGCATTTGAAGATCATGCAACAGCTCACCGTGTGCTCCAATGAATTATGAAAATATGAAAATACGAAAACACGAAATCACGAAGTTATGAACGGAACGCACCTTGTTCGCCTTTCATACTTTTGTGATGTCCATGTCAGTGTTTGCAGAGCATTGCATCCTCCTCTTCCTGTTGGTCCTGGAGCTGCGTCACACCAGACTTCAGAGTTTAAACCAGCTGAGTTGTGGAGGCGTGAGCACCTGTCCTATCTTAAGATACCGTAAGCCTTGCGGCGCCACAGGTCCTCCTTCGCATTACTAGTGGTTAGTCAATCGACCGGCGATTACAGTTGAAGGCTTGAACTCACCCTTTTGAGCTACTATGTATGCATTTCATATTGATTCATGCCTTACTCAATACCTTATTGCCCGTATTAGTGACGACAACGATCGAGGAATCGTGAAGCACTCAAGTGTGTCGAGAGCATTCTCGCAGGTTACGGGAGAAGGTAGGTAGGTACGTACCTGACCCACGTACCTTTGACCTTCGGTACCACCACTACCTACTACGTACACCAAACTGCTGGTGCATCACCTTGTTAGCCTGGACGCCCGATATATTAGGCTGTGTACAGCTAACTCTACCGACACGTGCCGACCTTAGGTACACATCAAGGTACAGCCGCATCACGGACATCTCGGCCGCCTTACCCATGCCCCAAGCAATGACTTAATGATCAACCACAGTCCATCGCGAGCTTCGAAAGCGCATCGATATCACCAACCTCTGCCTGCGACTTATAGCCCTCCAGCGCCATACATTCTTCCTAAATCCATACGCTCTTTAAATTGACCTTCAATCAACTCATACACTCTCTCACAATGCCTGGCCAGAAGGGCCCAGGCAAGAAAGGCCGTGGCGGCGCGGACTCGCGAAACTCGCGTTCGCGCAATACGACACCCAACTTCGCCGCTGGTCCAGGTGTAGTTCCTCCAACTTCCGATAGCAGCGAGACTGCCCTGCTTGGCATTTCTGTACGATCTCTGTCGACCTTCGATGGCTTCGATTCCAACTCTTCACCCTCAATACCCGATTCGAAGGGCATCGATGTAGACATGGAGTCTCTTGGCACATTGATGACCACCGCCGAAACCCGAGGGGAGGTCTCCAACATGGGAATGAGGAAGTTGTCGCCAATTAAGCGTGGTCGACAAGAGGAAATACAACAGGATGCTCAGCGGGATGCTGCGCGGAAGGAAAATGAAGAAGTCCGTCGCAAGAAGAAAGAGAGTTCGAAGGCGAAGGAACGCCCATTGACACATGGCGCACATTCTGCTGTTCCACAAGATGGCTCAAGTCTCGGTATGTTGAGATTTTCTTTTCGTCTGGTGGGATGGAATTTTCAAGATTATAAGTATATCAGCATAAGCAATGAGTGCTACCCGCTACGTATTCGCACCTTCTCATCAGCATTGTTATGACTGCATCTTGCCCACTGAGGTAGGAGCTCATTGCGTATTGCACAATAGCACATTACAGAAGACTATACAGAACATTGCTTTTGTTAAAAAGCTTCAAAAATTCCTGTTAAGCTTAGAATACTATTTCGCCCTTGCGTTCCAAGAAGACTGCCAAATCATATTTCAACATGCCAAGGCGCAAGCTTCGTGCTAGGCCCCGCAAAAAGAAGGATACTCGTATATCCAACACTACCAGCCGAGAAGAACGTGCCTTAGACTCTACACATGCTGACTCTAATCAAACAGCTGCCAATCCACGTCATAAATCTGCACGCGAGGCTGGCTCTGCGAGCTCATCACTCTCACCAGTTCCGCAGGCAACTCCAGGCCCAGCAGTTCCAGAAGTGGACCCCCTTCCTGCACCTGCCGTCAGTGTTCCTGATGAAGGATCTTCTGAAGATAGCTCGTCGGATGAACACCAACCCCCACCAGCAGCTGCTGTTGAAAAGACGATGACTTTCGGTGACAATCCATTGAAATTTCCGGACCCAACACGTTACGAAATTCCAAAAGTTACACCGGATATGTCGGAAGAAGAGAAGAAGGAGATCTTTAGTGTTGCTGATTATCCACATGATGACCTCTCGGAACTTATCCCTGGCACTCCACCAGACAAGGACTTTTCCAATGCGAAGCCAACCGGACAGGTTCAGGCCAATACCTTTGCCACATACCTTGAGCCTTTCTTCCGCCCATTTTCAGAAGAGGATCTTGCATTTTTGCGTGAGGGTGGTGACAGAGTCAATCCATTCGTTATCCCCCCACGTGGCAAGAAGCATTATAAGGAAATCTGGGCCGAAGAAGATGGTGCTATGTCCATTGATCAGCCATCTTCGAAGCGTCCACAGAATCAGGCACGTGGAAACATCGAAGATATGAACGATAACACTGCCGAGACGGATCAGATTTCCCTACCACCAATGACAAGCAGACTGATTGCTCTGATGAGGCCCGAAAACAGACCTCAGACGGACTCCAACGACAACGACGAGATCATGGGCGACACAAACGATGAGCTCGCCAACATCCTCAGCGGCACATCCAGCCGCCCAGAACCTCTCCCCCCTGCCACACGCATTCCAGGCCTGGTCAACGACACGACTATCAAACGGGAGCCACCTAAAATGACAGGGCAGCAAATGGACGACCGCCTCAAACAAGAACTGCAATTCATCGGCTTCCTCGAGCCCGATGCGCAGCCCAACTATGATGAACACCGCGACGACGAGATAGCCGAGCGCATCCGCATCCTCCAAGCGCGCCTCAAGTCACAGCAAATGGTCAACAACGCGCGTAAGGCGGCGCTCGTGCCACGCGTCAAGGAGCAGATGGCCTACCAGGAATACAACACCATCCGCGAAGATCTCGACACACAAGTGCAGGCAGCGTACACCAAGCGCACGCGCACCATGGGCAAGAGCAAGAAGCAAAAGCGTGCGGGCGGTGCCGGTGGTGGCTCACACGCCCCGGCTAGCGGCATGGCGCGTCCTGGTATTGGCGATATGACGAAGACGGTTATGGAGCGTCGTAGTAAGTGGGTGGATGTTGTTGGTCCCGTCTTTGAGAATGAGAAGGACTTGAATCGTGTGCCGCGGGAGCGTGATGAGGGCTCGAGTATCTTTAAACCGGAGGTTTTGGCGCCGTTTTTGGCGGCAGAGAAGTTGAAGTGGGAGGAGGGTGAGGATGAGGAGGAGTAGGGGTGGGTTAGATTGTGATTTGAAGTGGGTGTGGATTAGATTGTGATGGATGTGAAATGCAGTGGAGTCGAATCGAGTCGATAGGATAGGACTTTTATTGGAGTTAGATGGCGGCGAGCCTCATTGGCATGGCATGGAGTTTGGTCTTGATCTTAATCTTTGTACTCTCATTTTTTGTTTCCTCCAAAAGTCTTTTTTTCTTCAACTTGTATCATTTCACGCGGATGCGTTGGGATGAGAGGTTGGAGATGAGAGTGGAGGTTGCATGGCGTTGGGGGTAATTTGAAGGGAAGGGAGGGAAGGGAAGGAAAGGAAAGGAACGCAAGCGGCGTTTTAGATACCATAGCTGTTTATGCCATTCTTTTTCACTGCTTTGGTGGATTTATGGTGATTTGAGAGAGGTGTGAGGTGTGAGGTGAGGTTGTATATTTATATTAATATTCAAGATTTAAGAATTTAGGAGGAAAATAAATAATAAAAAATTAGAAATTGAAGTTTGGGATTTTGGAGCTTTGGAATACTAGATGTTAAATTTTATATATAAGATTTAATATTTGGGGATTTGAGTTTTAATTATGGGTTCTATGTTTTTGAATTTATGGTTTAATTTATAACCATAATCATGATCCGATTTAATATTCATACCCCACGTCTTCCAGCCCTGATATCAGCTAAAAACATAGGTATCTTTCACATACATACATACATACGTACAGAAGCAAGAAAACACATAAGCAGTATAACAGAGTCTCCTCCTAGTCACCACCAACTGGACAGACAGATAGACATGGCATGCCATGACAGTGGTAATAACAGTGATAGCGGGGAATACGGGCTAGGTACACCACCCAACACAATACACGCACTTGTATACGCGCACCTTACCTCACCTCACCTTACCTACCTACCTACCATACCGTACGTCCCGCACCGCATCGTGTCGTATCGTACCCGTCTAACCCTACTGCCTGTACCGTATATTCGTATTGTGACTTGGGTACCTGGACTTGTAAGGCTGAACGAAGGCCAGCTCTGCTTGTATGTACTTAGGTGTATATGTAGGTAGGGTTTGGAGTTCAGAGTTTGAAGCTTGGAGCTTGGGCTTGGAGCGGGAGGGTGCCCGTGATGTAAGGTAGGTGGTGTGGAGGGTATACAGTACAGCATATCTCAGTGATTATGTCTATGTTTATAGGGCAGTTGCATGGAATATAGGCTTGGTGATCTAGCTTGGTGCTGATGAATGTCTTGTACTGTGGTGTGGATTGTCTGAGGGACTGTCTGAGATTGGAGTGAGGGTGTTGGGGAGTGAGGTCTGGAGGATAGGTTTTGGATCTTTGGTGGGTATGTGTTTTGTTCATTGTAGATTTACGCGTCGAGTAGAGATGTCTAGATGGTAGGGCTGAGTAGCTATCATGCCATGGAATGGCTGTCTGGTGCTACTGGGGTCTTTTTATATAATGTAGCTGGTTGTTCATGGGAGTTATCTGCCCAGAGGGAATACATTAATGAAGTAGCAGAAGTGACGCTTTATGGACGCGTCTGGATTTGACCAAGTATGTTCAGATACTGATGGCTCTTGGTAGCTTTGGGATAGTTTGGAGCAGCTATTAGAATGTAGAGGGAGTGACTATGAAGCTACAGAGATCTCTTTCTTGCTGTGATGGGTAGAGTATGGATGTTGGAGGTAAGGTGAGGACGTGATACGCGTAATAGAGTATCAGTGCTGTCATGTCAGAAGTGTGGGGTGTATGTAGATGGTGTAGAGCTCCATTTGCTTGAATGCTTCTCGACCAAGGGACCTACTTGACTACCAGACTACTGGCAACCTCACTGACTGAGCTGGCTGGTGCTCAAAAGACATCTGAAAGGGATGGGTTGGGATGTGGGTGTTTCTGAGATGGTAGAAGAGTGCAGTAATCAACAGGCTCATCAGGTGCAATAATTGATAGAACGAAGGGGGCAGTTCTGGGCGATCTTACAAGATCATCAAGGCGTGAAAGCTGCTGTAACGAATAAGGAATAAGGAATAAGGCATAACGAAGTGTCGGACGTTACCTTACGCATGTTGAGCGTGGCCAAGATGGTGCTAGGTATGTAGGGAGTAGAGAGAGCACAGAGCAGAGCAGAGAGTGAGCATAGGACATGTGAGTGGACGTGGGCCCTGGACACAATAGGAGATGCACAAGGCGATAAGGTTCTGCTTTGGCTGGAGCTCTGTGGATTTGGACGCGTCTTTGGGGGGAGACGGGCAGCACGGCAGCACGGGAGTATCTTTTGGAGCTAGGTACTGACTGTGTGCTCCGTGCAATCTCTGATCTCTGATCTCTGATCTCTGTGCAAGTGATTCGACTCTCATAACACTCGGCATTCTGTTCATGTGTTGATGTGTGTGCAGGGGGATGGATGTACTTACTGTCAGAGCTTGTATGGCGAGTGGAAGCGTTTGGCCAGATTGCATACATCCATCCATCTTGGAGTTGTAGGTTAGAGAGAGGGCTAAAGGTTGTCAGTTCATGATGGACAGCTACATGGCTGATAGCCCATTGCCAACTTTGACATGTCAAGGCACAGGGGTTGGCGCAGAGTTGATAGAAGAGATATGAGCTTATGGTTATGGGGATGGGGATGGATGGGGATAGATTGGGATGGAAGGGTTTGGTGTGGTGATGCGATGCTCTCTGCCTTAAACGAGCTGCGATAGTGTGGCCATGTCTGCCCTCACACAGCCTGATGTGTCTATGAGTATGAGTGTGTGCCTGTGAGTGTGCCTATGAGTGTGCCTATGAGTGTGCAGGTGACTGTGGGGGATGGATGTGGTGGTTATGGCTATGCTTGTGCTTGTGCTTGTGCTTGTAGTTTCGTTGTAGTCGTGTCATGGTCGTGGTTGTGGCTGTTGTTGTGGTTGTGGTTGTGATTGTGGTTTGATACGGTGTGTACCCAAGCGGCGGTGTCGGGGAGCAAGGCCTGTCCCTCAACTCTCCCTCTCCTCCCCCTCTCCCACTTCTCTCCCACTTCTCCGGCTCCATCCAAAAGCTCACACTTCTCAACATCGAGATCAAGGTCAAGCTGCAGCTCCAGCTCCAGCTCCTCACCCCCAGAAGAGTTGCTGCCCCATCTGCCCCATCTGCCCCATCTACCCATCTACCCATCTACCCATCTACTCATCTGCCCATCTGCCCATCTCTTAATCTGTTTACCTCGCTCACCTCCCTCACCTCACCAGCCTTATCTCTATCTCTCTCACTACATGTAACTTTCATGGTGCCGTGCCACGGATTACACGGCAGATTTTCCAGCACGCTCAACTCACTGGCCTGACTGACCTGACTGACCCGACTGACTTGCTACATCGTCAGGGCAAAGCGCACATTCAATGCCCCATATGCCGGTTATTTTACCCTTCATAGCTTCACAATTCCACTGCGCCGATATTCGCAGTGACTTTTGAAATCCCTTCCAAATCCTCCTCAATGTTTTTATGCACAAATTGAAGTAGGGACTGAGGAATGGGGATAGAGATATAGTGAGCTATTTGTTCTCTTCACTACTCCATATCCTCAGAAGATCAAGTCCTATTGACACGGTATTAGAAAGACATATTTGGCCTATACATAATACCATCGACACAGAAGACCCATCTACTGGCATATGTTCAGCCAGAGATAGAGACTTCTGATTGCTGTGCTCCATCCATCCATCAGATGTCAGAAAGACGTGCAATCTGGACGTTACTTGGATACTTTTACTCCAGCAGCAAACAAACTTCCGCTTTCTTCCATTATGTCGCCTAAAATAACGGCAATGACTTTTCTCTTCCCTGCACGCCCTGCCATCTCCACGCCATAGCCAACAGTCAGTGATTACGTGCGTGGAGTTTGTGCGTTCCTGTGTCGCCCACCACCACAAGCACGCACAAGCAAGCACAAGCAGGCACAAGCACCGAACCACATACATCACATCACATCACACATACAGTCACTTCTGGTGCTCTCTCATTCACACTCACACTCACACTCACTCACTCTCTCTCTCTCTTACTCTCTGACCACTCACTCTCTTACTCTCTCACTCTCTCACTCTCTTTTCTTACTCACTTACTGCCTTCAGCCGACCACTGCTACTACTACCACCCACTCTTCCTCCGAATACGCTCTGCTGTCTGCTCTCACACTCTCAAACTCCCCCCTCTCTCCCTCTCCCCCTTCCCCTCCCCCTCTCTCTTCCATCTTCCTCTTCCTCTTCCTCTTCTAGTTTGTCCAAGTCTTCCAGTAGTCCAGCCCAGCCCAGCCCAGTCAGCCCCCAGCACATACCACACATACCACAATCCTCCATACCGCATACACAGCAAAACAAACAAGTCCCTGCCCAGCCAGCATAACCGAAGCAAAAGCAACGCAAAGCGAAAGCAAAGCAACGCAAAATCGTCCAACAAATTACGTACTTCCTACCTCGACTCTCCTCGAAGTGTCAACACCCAACACCCAAACTCCCAAACAGCTTACTTGGCTTAGCTCAGCGTATCTTCAGCACTTACCTCGGGCCTTCATGTATGTGACACGAATACTCTCTCTCTCTCCCTCTTCCTCTCCCTCTCACCCACTCAACTCGTCACCCACTGCATACACCAATTTACAAGTTATGCACACCGACTACCACCTCTATTACCACCCACTACACTATCTATGCCAACCATGCCAGCCATGCCATCCTTCCCAAAAAAACCCTTTGACTTATATTATGCAAGGCCGAAGGAGTGTTCCCGTTTGAGGGTGCTGATACTGCTACTGCTGCCACTGCCGCTGTGATGAGACGAGCCTGTGTGGCCTGTGTGGCCTGTGGCATTTGTTCTGTCTCTCTCCCTCCTCTCCCCTCTTCCCTCATCCTTTGCCTTTCACCCCGCGGAACTCTTGAGTGCGGTGAACTGTAGCGAGCGAGGGGTGACGATCGAGCACACACTTTCATGTCCACACACACACCCGCTACAATTCCTTACAATGATACGTGCAGCATAGAACACTCACTCACTCACTCACTCACACACACACACCATTCTCTACTGCACCCACACCACAAAATCCCAGTGGTGAAGCAGCGTGTCAATGAAAAGTAGGGCTCGTGGGCTTGAGCCTGTACCTCTCGCTGTTTATGTATGTATTGTTTGTTATTGCCGGCCTTCATAGGCTGCAAGCTATGAGTTACCCATTCATTGCCTCCACTCGCTGCTGTCATCATACTGCCTGCAATCTAGAGCTTCAAGCTATAGAATTACTATAATACATGGGACTTATACTTTGCTATACTGAATACTTAATGATCTTCACACATCAGAGAAATAAGGCTGACTCGTTACTCCAGACAGTCCCTTGCAATGCCCAGCAGTTTTATGAGGCCATATACGCACAGGGAAGAAAAAAACATAGGGCTTTTTTTTTTCTGTTGGTACTTGCCTGCCTTGCCCGTCACTATGGTGCTATGCTGCTATGAGCGGATTTTGCTTGCTGCTGTAAGTAAAATGCATACAGCACTGCCCATCTGCATGTATACATACACCTCCAAAGTCATGATTTCTTGACAGCCCATAAAATCTTCATTATTGATGGGGTCAAGATCCATATTCAATTCACTAAAAATGGACGCATATAATCATATCAATCCATATACAGTATTACTATGAACGGTGGGTTGTTCCCGTAGTATGCCGTGGCCGTTGTACTGGTACTGCCGCTGGCGGTGCTTCTTTTCCCTTTGCTGGCTTTTTTTTTTCTGCTCGCTGCTGTAAAGGTAGCGTACTTTTGCTGAGGGCAACTAAAGCTGCCCCTCCCTAGCACGCGCCATGAATAAAGAAGCTGCCGGATCACCGTGTGATTTTAAGCCCCGTCCTCTGCTCCAGAGATTCCAGGTGTTCTGATCCGTAGGCGCACTCTCTCTCTAAGAGTGATGAAATGGACTCCGTAGTGGCTTGGATCTTTCCATAAAAGACTGAGTGTCTGTCCACTATCCCTGCTCTTGGTGTAGATACATGTATGTGTATATGTATGTATGTATGTATGTATGTATGTGTGTATGTATGTAGGTATATACTGCTTGATCAGTGTCTGTGTGAGTAATCGATTATGGAGCACTTGAGTTTATCGTCAGCGTCATCATCATCATCATCCTCATTGTCCGCAATTATGCACAAAGTTAAATACTACAGAAACTAATGGATTCAGTGTCAGTATGTGAACAGAAGAGGAGAATAGAGGAGAATGAACAGATGGATAGACAAACACAGACGTTATTCCAATAGATCTTGCCCTGGAGAGAATTGCAGAGACGTGTGTGTGTGTATATATCTGTCTGTATCTTCATGCTGTTCTTCCACTTCGCAATTCACTCTCCACTCCTCCGTCTGTGTGTTGGACTGGGCTGGCTGGGTTGGATTGGGGCGGTGTCTGTAGTTATTCGGCACTCTGTCTGCTCGCTCTCTCTGCTCTCTCTTTGGCGAGTCAAATCAGTGATCTCAGCCAGAATCGCCCAAATCACCCACATCACTCAGGAAAAAGCCTGTCGTACTAATGCCACCGTAACCGAGCCCACCCTTCCAAAACCTCCCAACCCCAAAACTCCTCCATCCCCATCGCTATTTCGCAAGTCTCCCAGCACCTCTTCTCACTATTCTAACCACCATCACCACACAACACGCCCATCATCCCATCACTACACTTCCCGGACCACAACACCCAAAAAAGTTATCATCATCATTGTGAAGCCCTCATTATGCCGCGCCCAAAGAAGACCGAGGAGAAGGCAAAGGATGTCGCAGCCATTACCATGAACGTCGAGGACTTCGTCCGCACCAGAGACTCGGTGAGTTTTGTTATTGCTTCATCCACATACAATCTTGGCTTGCTGCGTTGCATAGATGAACCCTTCATCTATGAACCAAGGCAAAGCTTTTCTCTGCCATCAAGAGCTCGCCCTTCATTTTCCTACAACACCACTTCATAATCTTCCTGTCGCGTCATTTTCTTGATCGCCCCGTCTCCGCGACTCGGAAGACGATGCATTGGAGTCACAGGAGCGCGTTGAGGCCTCCAAGCCCATAGACGCGTCGAATGTTGATACTTCTCATCTCGCGTGCCCACGACAACAACATGTCCCCCCCAACAGCCCACCACCTATCTCCCTTACACCTCATAATAATGTAGGCACGGAACAAACGCGCTGATTCATTCTCTGCACTCAGGTCGTCACCGGACTTGCCAGTCTCCAAGAAGTCATCCAGCAACTCTCCAATGCGTACATCAAGCACACCAACACCGTGCTCCACGAGCACGGAGCCGGCCTCGACATCGACAGCGCCCTCTCCCGCTTCGACAACAACCCGCTCCTCAACAACCTCGCTGGCCTCCGCACCGGCTCGCCCGCCAAGTCTGACTCCGGCGCTGCTGCCGGTGACAAGAAGAAGCGCGCCAGAAAGGCCCCAGACCCATTGGCCCCAAAGCGTCCTTTGACTCCATTCTTCCTTTACATGCAGACTGCGCGTCCTATCATTGCCGGTGATCTCGGCGACTCTGTTGAGAAGGGAGAGGTCAGTCTCGAGGGTCAGCGAAGATGGAAGGCCATGGAAGATGATGCCCGCATTGTAAGTCGCGTCCGATCAGTCCCCACTCATTCCACAATTTCAAGAGCTCGCGAGCTTCATTTCAAGAGTAATGTATCTAACCTCACTGCGCATAGCTCTGGACCAATGCCTACAAGGACAACCTCCGCCTCTACACTGCCCGCACTCACGCCTACAAGGCCGGCAACGTAGGTGCCAAGGACATGTCCGATGAGGAAGCACAAGCCTACTACGATGAGCACAACCTTGGTGGTGCCGAGACATCAGCACACAACCAGCTGACATCTGAGGCCCTTGATGCCAATGCTGACCCCGTCGACCTCGACGCCGAGCCAGCCCCAAAGACCCCAAAGGCCAAGGCCTCCCGCAAGAAGGCCACACCTAAGGCCACACCCGCCGCTGAGGCCGGCGCCGCCATTGTGCCGCCCGGATCCAAGCAGGCTGAGAAGGAGAAGTCACCAGAGAAGAAGCGTAAGCGCAAGTCCAAGGCCGATGAGTTGGCTGAGAGCATTGAGGAGACTGGCGAGACACCGAGGGAGAAGAAGGGTGGCCGTAAGAGAAATAAGAAGGATGCCTAGATTATGGACCTTTTTGAGAGAGTGTGTATGTGTGGTCCTTAGTCTTTATCCTGTCCTGTCTGGCTAGATGGCTGGATGGTTTTTGTCCTTGTCCTTATTTCTATCTGGTTGTTTTTGATTTGACCTATTTTTTTTCTGATCTTTTTTTTTCGTCTCTTGTTTTTTTGGTGTTGACCTTGTCCTTTGCACACTTTGACTTGACTTCACTTGACTTCACTTGACCTTGATCCTTGACCTTTGACTTGTCTTGATTGAACTTGATTTGGATTGAGTTCTTGCGTCTAGATTAGACTATTGTGCTATGGTGTGTTGATGTAACTTGAGATGAATGGATGATCGGGTATGATTTGTGGACGTGGATAGGATTGATATGAGGATAAGGATAAGGATAAGGATAAGAAAAGGAAAGAAAGGAAAGGGGAGGGGAGGAAGGACTTGATGCGTTGGGATTTGTATTCTCTTACATTTGACCTGGTTTTTTGCGGGAGAGATGGGTTGGCTCCTTTTATGTGCTGCTTTTTATATTATTCTCTCTATTGCTTGCTCTCCTCTTGCTTTCTTGTTCCTCCCTTCCTTCTCCTTCCATGTCTGTGTCTTGGTTTACGTCTGTCTATGTCTATGTCTATGTCTGTCTACTGCTCGTTACCCGTTTGCTCTTGGGCTTTGGGTTCTGTGCTGTGCTGTGCTGTGCTGGACTATGTGGTTCAGTTTCGGTAGCTTGGGTTGTTGCTATACGCTTACTTGCTTGCTTACTTGCTTGGTATGCTGTATTCTGCTGTTCTGTGCTGTTCTGTTCTTGCTTTTGGTTTTGCTATTATACGCTTTGTCTTTTCTGGGGTGGATAGGTAGAAATGATATTATGGTTAAAAGTCATGGTTGTATTGTATTGGGTTGTGTGTTTGGTCGGGTGTGAATGTGTTTGTCTATGTTTTCTGTAGTATGCTCTGCTCTGTGCTCTGCTCCGTATCTTTTGCTGGAATCTTTACTGTCTGTTGGCTGACGTCTAGACCCTTGCTGACCTTCCTTCTCTTTGCTCTGTCTTGTCTCCTAAAGCCTCATTGAACTCTTCATACCCTAATTGATATCTCCCGTGATAGTAACCTCAACTCTTGTCTTTTTATCCTTGATGGCCTGTTTGATAGCGGTAGTGGTATCAGTTACAAAGTCTAGGTCACGGGAGGTGATGGGCCTTGGGACGCGTTTACGTATGCGTTTGGGCTTCGGTTTGCAAGCTGCGGATCGGGGAGGGAAGTCGAGTACTTAGGATTGAGGAGAGTGGCATGGGAAGTGGTAGAAATGGTAGAGTGGTAGAAGTGGTAAAGTGTGAGTAGAAGTAGCCGTGGATAGAACGATGACTGTTGATTAGTGACATATAAGTTCGAGGGATGTATGATTGCAGGATGGAATAGGGCATTTTGAAGTATGGTGTTGGGTAGGGAGTGCTGTTTGAAAGTACGGGCTTTGAGGAGACGATTTGCTGGTGGAAGGTTGTGTTGGATAAGGTTGGGAGAACAGGAGGCACTGCGAGGAAAGAGACTTGAAATAGCCATCTGATTTGTAGTCCATAATTGCAATCTATAACATTGCTGCTGTTTATTCATTATGATTGGTGGCTGTAGGTTCATGCTGGGAAAAGTTGATATAACCGTAATGGATTTGATTGTGAGATTGGGAGTTGCATGCGGAGGGGATTTAGTACGCAGATGTAAAGATGTGAATCTTTAATTATTTGATATTGAGCTTATCTCACGTATATCAACATTAATGCTAGAAGCATGGATAACTAGAAAAAGCTATTAGGTAGACACGGTAGGATAGGTTATGGTGCCCATGGCCCGATCTACTTCTCCGTTTCCCCGGATCATACTAAGCTACAACAACTGCCTATTACCGCACCACCGTTATACACGATACACTTTGTCGTTGTTCCGAATTCACACGTCATTTTGTTATAGTTGTAGCCAGTGCTGTGCCGGGTACCTAGATATGTCGCCTGTTAAGGTACGGTGGTACCCTTCTGGTTGGTTTGGTACGATGGAATGTGGTTAAGTACCCGTGCCGTCGAGTAGGGATGGATGAATGAATATCTGGGGATTGTAGTGCCAAACCTACCTTGTTCTTGCTATGTTGCTTTGGAGCCCTGGAGAGTAGTATTGAACCGCACAGGGTTCGACGGGGGACTGAGGGACTGGGTTGCTTTCAGTGAGTTTGGGGTAGGGCTGAAGACTACCATTAATGGGTCATGTGCGTCCCGGTATGCTACCTTAATTAAGATGAAGGATTTGACGATGAGATAATAAATAAGCGGTCAACTTATGAATTGGATATAGAGTACTGAGCATTGATTATTGTTGAGTACTGTGGAGTGCTACTGAGGGGTGAAGATCATTCCCATGTAGAAGTACCATTTGTGATATTGTGCATCTGTCGAATGTACTACTCACCGTGTTTACGTTGGATTTATGTAAGGAGACTTAATGAGTGGATGGAAGGATTGATTGAGTAATCGAGTGCGTCCGGCAGCTGTAAGAATAAGTTCATTGCTGACCTTAGACCCTTCAAGGACGCTGTCACTGTCATTTCAAGGGGGAGAAATAAATGATCGTATTCTATCGTTATATGTTCTATCCTCACTCAAAGTTCAAGAGATCTCTTGATGTTCTCTCTTAATATTCGGACCGCCAGACGTACACAGCTGACGTCGAAGCCCTGGGTAGCTTAAGCGCATATCATTAGCTTCCAGGGTCGTTCTGGTGTCTTCGACTTCAGCTCTGCCTTCTGGCGCGTATTTCATTTGGCGCATCGGCGGGGTTATTCATAGCCTGATCCATAATCGAGGGGTCTTGGCGTGCAAGATGTATTGGAGATCAGCCTCGCCCAAACCCCACTGCAAGCAACAAGTGGCCGTGCTGTAAGACTTGGCAGTCCACCAGAATGATGCAAACACATGCCACAACCTATTTCATTTCAAAAAGGATCTGCTCCTCCTCCTCCTTCCTCTTCTTCTTCTATTTACGAACAAACCTCATCAACACCTGGTTTGGATCTTTGAGCTTGTGTGTTCTACGTACCTTACCTCATTATCATAAAAAGTCCCCAAGCTACCTTATCAACAAGTCCGGGCCAACCGCGGCTGCCCCTCTCTCACAATGCTCTCCCTTACCCCCTCCATGAGCATCTTCCTCACTCTCACAATCGTCATTCTCTTTGCCAGTCCAACTTACGCTTTTGGTGCTGGTAACATTGCTTCGGTTGCAAAGATTGAAGGTGTCAACTGTGAGTATAAGACCCCCCTGCATCCTTCCGACGGAACGGATAGCTGTTAGCTATGTTTTCACTGCGTGTGAGCAATGATTGAGATATTACATTCTAACATTATACAGGGCGTCATGGCGATATTGAAGATACCCTCCTTACTCTCATCATGTCCAGAGCGGCTGGTGGAAAGAAATTCGGAAAGATGGACGTGGCTAGAGTTTACTTTGGTAACTGGTTGAGAGATTATTGTGAGTTCACATAGACAACTAGCACAGAATTGTACACCATACTAATATTCATTGCGAAAAATCAGCTCAGGCCATTGATGTCGGTACCGTTAAATACGTTTCTGCCGAAGCTATTCGAATTCTCCTTTGGGTCCTCGGATTCATGACCTTTGGTTACGGTACCCGTGAATTCGAAGTTACGACTGAAAGACTTGGATGCTACCGTCCAGAAGATCACATCGACAACCCAAAGGATTACGCGGATAACATCGATGCTCGTGATTACGATACTAGACTTCGTGGTCCCGTCGATGAGCGGGTTGAACTTGCTATCGATGAGGAGACTGGAATGAAGAACTACATTGCCAACGAGAATGTCAATATTGTTACTTCTGCCGGTCACGTTCGTAAGCTTTTCACCGAGGCTATTGAATTGGGCCGCAGATACGCTCGCAACCACAACAAGGATGATCTCTACGAAGCTCTCCGTTTGTTGGGTACTGGATGCCATTGTTTGGAGGATTTCTCTGCTCATTCCAACTATGTGGAACTTGCTCTGATTGAGATGGGTGAGCGTGATGTTTTCCCACACGTTGGTCGTGACACCAAGATGCACCTCCAAGGTACCCGCAACAAGGTCTACCCAATCATTACTGGAACTTTCGGTGGTGTTGATTTCCTGCACTCCGTTATGGGAGAGTTCGATGACAAGGCTACTCAGAGCGAGATCGCTGAGCTTGAGGGTACTCTTCAGCAGGGTGCTCAGGGTGACACCAGCTTCCTCAAGGAGTTGCTCGATAAGCTTCCTAGTGGTCTTCTTGGTGGCGGAGATGAAGCTGGAAAGGCTGATGAGTTGCAAGCAAACGCTACTGCTGCTCAGATGCAAAACATGCGCATAACCCCCAAGCAGCCAGAGGCTTTCACCCAGCAGATGCAAGAAGTTGTTAAGCAAATTTACCCAATCATGGAATGGCACGATGATCTCTTCAAGAAAATCGACAAGGCTATTGAGGAAATCCCAGTCCTTCCAGACCTTATTGAGCAATTCACAGAGCAGATGAACATTTTTGTCTTCTCTCTTCTTGCTCCATTGGTTGTTCCAATCATCACTCAGCTCAAGAACGAGTTGAACACTGGTTCTTCTGAAGTCATTCAGAGCTCCATTGAGAAGCAGCACGTTGTCTTTAATGATGATAGCTCTACTGACCCAACTCACTCCATGATCTCCAAGGATCACTTCAGTAACATCCTCAACGAGCCAGCTGGAAAGGTCGCCTCTCAGGTCCTCAAGTGGGCTGTTCCTCAGATCATTCACTGCATGGACAATGAAAGAGAAGACACCGAGCGCGTCATCAACCGTATTATTCACGGAGTTTTCCACCATCCTGCCCAGCGACAAAGCGGTGATGATGGTGTCGAAGAGAACCGCCAGTTGATGTTCAAGGTCGTTGAACAGTGGTGGGGTGAGAAGTCTCAGCGTGAACAGAATGATTTCAGAGACAAGTTGAGCAGAGACGGTGTTGAGCAAGGTCGTAACCACAAGGAAGGTGTCCATGATAACGGTCACGGATCTTGCAAGCCACTCGGCATGAAGAACAACCTTTCAGGATCCAACTCTGGAGCAGCTATGATGATGAGTGGTCTGCAAGAGGTCATTGGTGGCGGCAGCAACCAGTCCTCCGGCAACTACCAGTCCTCAGGCCAGGGCAATTCCTCCAACAACATGATCGGCCAATTTGCCGAGGAGGCTGTAGGCGGCGGAGCTCTCGGTGGCATTGTAGGCGGTCTCGCCGGCGCTCTTGGCGGCTCTCTTCTCTCTGGCTTCGGCAAGAGCAACAAGGACGAGTACAACTCCAGTGGTTACACTCAAGGTGGTGGTTATACGCAAAAGCACGAGGAGGTCGCCCACCAGGGCAACCGATACGCGCAAGCCGAGTATAGCCAAACCAGCGAGCCAGACGGCCGTCGTGTCACCGACTACCAGCGCTATGAGCAATCTGGCAACCAGGCATACGGCTACGAGGCACGTGAGGAGCGCAAGCCTACGTACGGCGGCGGTTACGAGGAGAAGGAGACTAGAGTTTATGAGCGTCCCGAAGGTGAGGTCAGAGAGACCTGGACTGAGGGTGAGACGGCCGATGGTAGACATTACCACGAAGCCAGACATCATCGTGAAGAGGAGTTCGAGGAGAAGCCAAAGCACCATGGCAAGCACCACAAAAAGAGAAATTCCAATGATGACGATGAGTACAGACCAGATAACCAGGATAGGGAGGAGATGGGCAGAGTCGGTGCCCACGCTTACGGTCTCAGAGATGAGCCTTCTGAGCCACAGCGTGTCGGTGGTGGATATGGAGGCGGATATGGTGGCCAGCAAGGCTATGGTGGTCCTCCACCCGGAGAGTATGGCGGCGGTGGTGGATACGGTGGTCAACAGCAAGGCTACGGTCAACAGGGCTACGGTCAACAACAGGGCTACGGTGGTCAACAGCAGGGTTACGGCCAACAAGGCTACGGCCAGCAAGGTTATGGGGGACCTCCACCGGGTGAGTTTGAGGGCGGAGAGGGTTATGGTCGTGAGCGTCGCGGTAGTCGTGATAGAAGCGGTAGCCGCGAGCGTCGTCGTAGCCGTGAGAGAAGTGGCAGCCGTGAGAGAAGGGGTGGATGGGGATTTTAGGTTCTAGGGGAAGAGAAGTAGATTATGAGTGGCTATGACTTATGGTTGATCTTGATGGAGATAGATGAGATGACATGACATCAGATGAATGTATGCGTTTGTCATGAGGGATTATTGTGACTTGAAGTGATTTTCTATGATGATGCATTGTGTGCGTTTGTTATGAGGGTTTATTGTAACTTGAAGTGATTTGCTATGATGATACATTAGGATGGTGTATATGATTGAGGATGTTGAGGGACTGTGAGTGGGTTTTTACATGCTAAAGTGATTATAAGTTGCTGGCGTAAGGTCATTATTCCTTATGGGTTCTTTGGTCCCGTGATGGAGACGAATATGTAAGTGTTAAGAATGAGGTATTTTCTGATAGGTAAAACACTTGCTCAATTTCTCGATAGGTTTCTTAATCATTATCTACCCAAGAACCCGGTGTAGAATCTGGACATGAGTAATGGGGTACGGGAGCCACTCCCTGCTTCACTTCCTAGGAATTGCATAGGCCTAATATGATTGGCAAAGTGGGATGTCAGTTCAAGATTCCTCTGATGAAAAAGACATCGACATAAGAAATTTAAAATCAGGAATACGGCATGGATATTATGCTGTGTTAAAACGCACCAGCCACAGTAGAGTAGAATTGGGGTACCTTAAGTAGGGTAGCTTCGGTATGTCACTCGAATCTAAGTAATGCGCTTCTACGACTGCCCTACGTCTCAGTGTCTAGACCAAGTACCACAAATGACAACTAGTACGCCGAGGACAACTACAAGTCATTGACGACTAAATACTTTCTCTCTTCTCTCAAGATACCTAATCAAAGCCTTACTTACAATCCCATACATACAGTACACGAATATCCATCTACCAAAGCAATCGCAAACAACTCAAACCTCTCAGTTAGCTACCCAGCATCAAATAATCATCCCATCAAACCCCGCGCCCCATAATCCCTAACTCACCCCCTCCAGCCCTGCATGTCACTGCGACTCCAACGTGCCTTGCGCATGTCACTCCCACCCGCCCATAGCTCCACGACAGGGCCGCACCTTAATTCGCGGGCGGTGACCGTCAGGGTCGTCCTCTCGCCGCTGCGCTAAGATTCTGCCGTTGCGCTATGTGTGGCCAATCAGCGCTTCGCGGTGACAGTCTTCTTGAGTGCGGGTGGGAGGGTACAAGTACGGGTGCGCTGGAGAGGTGGAAATTTAAAAAAGTACAGCATTTAACATTTTAACAATTGTGCGGATTCTGGAATTTTATATTCTGATATTTTTGTTCTTTTTATTTGGTCTTGTTTGAGAGGACCTTGGATACTTTCAGATTTTTTTGTTTATTGATTGGGGAGAAATTGGATTGGATTGGGTCTGGAAGTGCGTATTGAGAGGCGCTTTGATCTGCGAGGTATGAATACACTTGAATCGGACGCCGTTGAGCGTGCTTCTTTACACGATGACGGGAGATCCGATGTGGAGAAAGGCGCTGGTGTAACCAATAAAGGTATACTACTTACTCTTTCTATTTCTGCTTATTTGCCATTTATGGGAATTTATCAAGTCAGAAGTCCAATAGCTAATCTCTTGATAGAAAATCGAAATGAGCTGTCCCACGACCAAGATCATGATGTACCACCACTTCGAGGCCTCAGCTTTTTGGATCGATTCTTGGTCATTTGGATAGTGCTGTCTATGGGAATTGGCATTATACTCGGCGAATTCGTGCCCAACACCGGTGCTGAATTACAAAGAGGACAATTCGTAGGAGTTTCTATACCTATAGGTATTTTTCCCGCCCTCTTACAAGATCAAGTCTAATCAGAACAGCTGTCGGACTACTGGTAATGATGTACCCCATCCTATGTAAGATCCGATTTGAAACGCTCCACCTCCTCTTCAAAGAGAAAGATCTCTGGAAGCAAATCCTCCTCTCCTTCGTCCTCAACTGGATCGTCTGCCCCCTCCTCATGACAGGTCTAGCATGGGCCTTCCTCCCCGACCGCCCCGACCTACGTGAAGGGCTCATCTTCGTGGGTATTGCGCGCTGCATTGCCATGGTTCTCATATGGACGTCTCTTGCCAAAGGCAACACCGACTACTGCGCTGTGCTGGTGGCCTTCAACTCGATCCTGCAGATCATCCTCTTCGCGCCGCTGGCCACCCTCTACGTCAACGATCTTGGCTCTTCTCCGAACACAATCGACATCGACTACCGCCCCGTCGCCAAATCCGTCGCCGTCTTCCTCGGCATCCCTTTACTGGCGGCTGTCCTCTCGCGGCTGATACTTCGCCGCTTGCTGGGCGAGTCTTCGTATCAAAAACACTTCTTGCGCTACATCTCGCCGCTTTCGCTCATTGGCTTGCTCTTTACTATCATTGTGCTGTTTGCGAGCCAGGGTAAACATGTTGTGGATCAGATCACTGATGTGCTGAGAGTCATTGCGCCGCTTGTTGTCTACTTTGCTATCACCTTCACCGGCACGGTATTCTTATGTCGTAAGTTTGGCTTTGGCTATAGGGTTAGTTGTACGCAGAGTTTTACGGCTGCGAGTAATAACTTCGAGCTTGCTATTGCTGTTGTCGTAGCTGTTTATGGGGCTGGGAGTGGACAGGCGCTTGCGAGTACTGTTGGGCCGTTGGTGGAAGTTCCAGTGCTTGTGGGGTGTGTTTATGTGCTTAAGTGGTTGAAGAGACGGTGGGACTGGGCCGATTAAATTGAATACCGGCACTTGAAGTTGGATATATTGTGGCGATTGTGTATGATATGGTAATATTTAGGAAGGTGGGTTTCGTGCCGGACTTGGGACAACGAGACTCATCTATAATCTTTAATGAAGTATACATTGTTTTCTTACTAGACACCACATGAAACAATAGCTGTTTGCATGAATATGGTGTGATGAACAGGATTATATACTGTGTTACCATGACCTTTTGATGTTTCCGTCAGTTGATGTTGAACTCTCAGCACATCAAGCTCAATGCATGGGCATCACATACCCCAGGCCCCGTTCTCGCGCACGTACTTATACTCAGCAGCAGCCAAAAGCCTATCGTCGTCCCAAAATAACACTAAACAAGCCGCAAACAAGGGTCCGTCATCACCTTGGCCACTCAAAATGAAATAGAGCTGGTGCCATACTGCATTCAGTAATAGTGATTTGCGGAGAAGCCACAGCACCAAGAATCCACAGCGCGTTCCTGGCCTTGGAGATTAAACATACCTACGGAGTACCGCCTACCTTATTTATCCATACCACCATAACACCATACCAGCCCATACATGGCCATGGCCTTCAAAGTAGGGGATCGTGGTTTAATTCCTGTGTCCTGTCCCTTGACTCTACTCACAATGTTCCAGTCTGCTTGATCCATACCTAATCCATATCTCTCTCTTTTCATCTTTTCTCGTCCTTTCTGTGATCACTACGAATGCCCTTCTCTGTATACTGAACTGCTTCTTCGGTCGATACCTTCGTTATCCACTACATTGATCGTCACCATGCGCGTAATGCCAATCATGCTGAACAAACATCACGTCGCAATAGCAGCTCTCCTTCTCACCTCATCGTCTGCGAGTCCGGCACTTCGGAGAGCAGATAGTACGTCTATAACCAATCCCGAATCACCCATATTCATACTGACAATATCCTAGCTACAACAGACTCCGGTCTCGAGCCTTGGGTGACAGTTCCGGTATCTGGCTCTCCATCAACAGTGACACCTCATCTCACAACTATCAGCGGAGTAGCAACCACCATCGATGCAGCTCCCGCTTCCTTGACGGCCACGACCACCGCTACCGACTCGACAAAAACAAGCACCGATACATCTGCGACATCAACGCCAACCGACAGTGCTGGTGGAGCCTTTGAGATCTGCCATAACAGCGATGGTACAAACTCGCCAATCTGTGACCTCCCAAACAATAATACTGTCTACGTTGGCGAGAAATACTATGGTGAGTCTATCATCTGCAACATAATATGAATTCACAAACGAAGCTAATTCACCAACAGTAACCTGGGACACAACCTTCTACACTGCCATAAACTCCAGCAACATAATAACAGCCAATTATGAAAACTCGACCCTCAGCGGCCAAATAGCCTGGGACTCGGCCGAAACCCTAAACGCATGGGGTTTCGTGACCTGGACACCAGATAGCATCATCCTACAGGGCGAGAAATCAAATAACGTGACGCTCTTCATTACCAATCTGCTCTCCACCCCCGACAAAGCCGCCTCATCACGCAAGGGGCCAGATGTAGTGGTGACCACACGGCCGTACACGCCATATACACCGGTTGCGCCGTCGAACGCGCCAAAAGGCGAGAGTCTGTACATAGCGCTGCCGGTGGTGCTCGGCACAATACTCCTCTGCGTCGTTGGCATCGCCTTTTGGAACCGGAAGGACAGGAGGATTGGGTTGGGGAATGTCATGGGGAGGAATCGTGGGTATGCCGTGCGCAAGAGTGGCAGGGAGAGGTTGGGCGGGAAGAAGGGCGTTAGGCTTAGAGAGCAGGAGTTGAGGGTGCAGGATCTTAGGGCCGATGGTGAGTATAGGGATCATCCTGTGCCCTTGACTGATGTTCCCCGTCACGCTGGGCATGATTCTGAGCCGGTGGATTTGGATAGTCTTGCGGGGAGCCCTGTCGAGGAGGGGAGGGAGCATTTTGGGCACGAGGGTGCGAGGTGAGTTGGGGTTTTAGGTATATAGTCTAGAGTAGAGTATTGAAGGGTTGACTTGATGAGTTTGCGTTTGATGTTATTGCATAGCTTGAGTGACTATGGGTTAGTGTTGAAATCTTCAACTGTAGCTGCTGTTGTCTGATTTCTAAGTATCAAATTTTTTCTCTACTCGTCTGGTGTACTAACCTTGGCATATACTTGCCTGTTTGACGGTCCTGCTCAACAATTAGCTGTACCCTTGAACAGAGGAGCTTCTATGGTTAGTATCTTTGAAAGGCAGTTCAATCATACCTCGGTTTGAGGTTGTTTATACAAATCGGGAAAAATTCCCCCTTTTCTAAAGTAGGAACATTTCCGACTTCTACACCTAAAGTTGGGAACATTTTCCATTTTCTTTACAGCACAAGTTTCGAGATTTCGAATTCAAACACTCAGTTATTCGAGGCCAAGCATGTTGAAGTTTTACCGTCATCACGATCGTCGTTGACTGCGTCTTTATCATCATTCAGATCCTCAGTCATCAAAGGGTGACAATGTGAACAAAATGGCATACAAGCCGTGCAAACCAACCAACCACTTCAATCTCGGACATGTTGTGTGAAGCTGAAAGCTAGAAGGTGGTTTTGAGAAGTTTATGTAGACTAGTTTTCTATGTCCTAGAGAAACACACGAAGGAGTTTCTCTTGCTATTTGCTTTTGGAATATTGGGGTTGAGTGGCTGAACAACAGGAATATCTCAACCCAATATCTCAGCTGAGATGTTTGAGCTTAAGATTTTCTCTTCCCCCTTTGATCCCATTTTGCTTAATGTCATCATAGAAATATGACCGGCATAGATGCTACTTGAAGTGCATCATAACTAAACTAAGCTGTGAGATGGCTTCAAACTATATGCAATACAGCTTCAATTATATATATAACAAGTTATATAACCATCCAAACCTTCTCTCCCCCTATAACCTTCAAAGCAAGGTTCACGCTTATCTAAGTCTCTCAACAGCATCATCATCAAACACAAGCGGCACAATCTAGCTTCACCAATCCCTAGCGTCACCATCCGCTCCAGCGAACATCACAACCGAGAAAATAGATATTTAGAGTGATGCACGTAGTGAGAATCAAGCTCGGTGGAGATCTATCCTTAGAGAGCCGGGAGGCTACCGGTCTGACATAAGGACTGGTTGGACAGGGCTGACCTAAGAAAGCGTGATGTGCATATAAGGGCTTCTATGAATCTCACCCCTGGCGACTGGGAGATTCGAGTCTCACATAAGGACGGTTTGAGGCTGACGGCATTAGTGGTGAGCGTAATCAGCTTGATATGGAGACTCTTGTGCTTTAAGCGCGCGTATATGCTGTGCACTGTTTAAGTGCGGTGAGTTTAAGGAGGGGTACAGTGGGTGGTATTCAATGATTGTAGATGTACATTCACTTGGAAGCATATCTTGCAGTTTTATAATTAGATGTGTTACAATTCGATGTCTTAAATTGCTTATATGTGCTAGAATGAATTCGAATTGACTCTGGTGCAGCCGGACTTCGACCCCTGCATTTATTTGTTTCTTACTTTGGGTTCTAGTCATCTTATAAGTGCAGTGGATTATCATGAGAATAGCATTACGTGTGAGCTGGATTTCTGAATAGCATTTCCGGACACTTTTGTGTCATTTATGCTGGGAGTGGATGATCACGTGGTAAGTAGTGTACGAGGAGGTACAGCAACACAACTATGAAGGATGTTGTCAATGCAGCTCCAAGTAAGATGAAGTAAAAACGTCATTCCATCAGTTATCATTATCTATCGATGACTGCATTGATTGATAAAAGCCATTGTCACTACATACTACGTAGTACATGAGTAGTATGTAGCAAACAAGTGTGGAGAGTGTACATCACCGCATAGGATGATAAAAAGGACAATCGGCCACAGCCAATCAATCATCCGAAGTTGGCGTGGCCTCCGCACGCACTTTCATTGGCCGAAGCAACGACACTCCAAAGCCGCCATCAATTCACCTCGTCGACACAAACAGCACGCATGAGGACATGTGCAGACCAAGCCACCAATCAAGGACAATGGCCTTCAATTAAGCATCCTGCCGGTCATTTCTGGGTGAGTGATATGCAGCTGCCCAGTGAGATTGACTTTGGTATGTGCAATGGAAGATGGATGATGAGACTTGCTGCACCTCTACATAGTCACCATTGCCCATTGCACCATTGCAGAGGCATTTGTAGGAGCATGCAACATGCGTGAATATGCATCACTCGCCCATTGTCGGCTAAGGTCGGCCAAGGTCGGCCTTTGGATGAGGAGGAGAAGACATGCATTTGCTGTGCATCGGATGGAGAGTGAAGAGGGGAGTGCCACGAAGAGGCCCTTCCATGTATGTATCCACCCCGCCGTGCCCGCTTGTTGCACATCAATCATTGCCCATTATATATTGAGTGGATTGGTGGGGAGTATGACAGAAGGTGACGAGATGAGGGAGTATGAGTGGAGGGAGTGGATGGACTGGAGGCATTACACGATCAATGCGTTTATGTGAGGATGAGTATGAGAGGAGTATGGGAGGAGTGTGGGATAAGTATGGATGAGCAGGATGAATAGGATGGATCTGATGAGTATGGATGAGCTTGTATCAAATGGTACACGACGGCCATTGTACCTGTACTTATTGCGACATGCAATCCTGAGGCGTACGCCTGTGCATTGTGCTGCCCGCGGCCATGGGGAGCATGTGGTATGTCGATAGGCTGCGATCTGATGCCTCCCCAACAAGCTTTGCTTCTCAGACACCCCATCCTACAATAGCCAGACCCTTCAACATGTGCCATCGTGGGGTCCTCGAGCTAATCGAGGGGCATCAATGGTCCCTGCATACCATAATATTATGAAAGACGTCCACGCCCTCATATTCCTCCCTCTCTCTCCTCTCCTCTTCCTTTCTTCCTCTCAACGATTCAACTCATCCCATTTCCCATCTTCTGGAAATTATATATTCATCATTGTGATACTCAAGCAATGAGAGAGTATCATGGCTTCTCTTATCCCTAGTATCCTACCTCGGGATCCATACGCTCAAATCTTCTTCGTAGGAGCAGGAATTGCCCTACTACTCACCTACATCTTCCACCTCACCAACAAAAGATTAGCGGCCAAAGATGATGCTCAACCAAGCACCCTCATCTCCTACCTGCGTTTCTTCTACGGCTGCTTTTTGAAACCCTACTCGGGCGACTCGGGAAATGGTCAGCAGGATGCTCTCGAGAGCTTCTACAAGGCCCAGGCCGGCGTCTATGATGCCACGAGAAAGAGGCTACTATGTGGCCGGGAGGAGATGTTGGGTCTCGTGGCTGCCCAGCTGATCCACAAGGCCAAGCAGAATGGTGATAGTTCTGCGAAGCGCATCTGGGTAGATGTAAGTCGACCCCATATCCATCTACCTTCAACTGCTTGCTGACCCCGCATAGATTGGAGGCGGAACAGGTTGGAATATCGAGGCTATGCAACGCTATGTCTCTGTGCCGGACTTCTTCTCCAGTGTCTATCTCGTCGACTTTTCGCCCTCCCTCTGTGAGGTTGCCAGGAAACGCTTTGAGCGTCTGGGCTGGGAGAATGTCAAGGTGGTTTGTCAAGATGCCCGTACCTTCAGGTTGGAGGACCACGAGAGCAATCAAGCCAGTGCTATCTCTGATGTTGGATTCACCCGTTCTGCCTCATACTTTGAGCAAGACGAGGGCAGTGTTGGTGGAGCTGATTTACTTACCATGTCATACAGTCTGTCCATGATTGTAAGTTTATCATCCTTATAAGCTGGCCAATACTAACAATCCCAGCCTGACTTCTACTCTGTCATCGATTCTATGACGACTCTTCTTGCCCCAACTGGTATCATCGGTGTCGTGGATTTCTATGTCCAATCCAGCGTCGATATTTCTTGCAGAAACTATACCGGTGGTGGTATCAACCGTCACGTGAATTGGTTTGCTCGTCTTTTCTGGCGTGCTTGGTTCGATGTCGATCGTGTCGGTCTTGAAGCTGCTCGAAGAGACTACCTCGAATACCGCTTCGGAACTGTCCTTTCCGCCGATGAACGCAACTATCTTCTCGGAGCCATCCCATACTACATGTGGGTTGGATGTCCTAAGAAGCCATCCTCAACAACATCTCCAAACGCACAAGAAATTGTGGAGAGATTGGATGCTACCGTTACTGAATCCCCATACTTGTCACCGGTAAACCACACTCAGGCACTCTCCAAGCGTGTCAATGAGAGTGCTCCAGAACTCCGTAGCAAGGCCTTTGATGCCGCCATCATCAACCTCTCTTCCAACTTGCCTCTCCCATCATTCTTCTACCAAAACCACCACTGGCGCATCTACTACGACGACCAACTTAAGAAGCACACCCAGTTCAACAACGAATACATCTACGCTTTCACTTGGGAAGACTCGCGTGTTGATCAACGCCTCTTGAACCTCACTTCCAAGGATGTGGTGCTCGCCATCACCTCAGCAGGCGATAACATCCTCTCCTATGCTCTATCCTCCCCGGCACGCATTCACGCCGTCGATCTCAACCCATCCCAAAACCATCTTCTCGAGCTCAAAGTAGCAGCCTATACCGCACTCCCATACGCCGACTTCTGGGCCCTCTTCGGCGAAGGTCGCCACACCGACTTCCGCAACCTCCTCGTAAGCAAGCTCTCCCCACACCTCTCCAGCCGCGCATTCCAATACTGGCTGGAACACACCGCCTTCTTCACCTCCAAGCACGGCCTATACGAGACCGGCGGCTCACGGCACTCCATCCGCATCCTCCGCATCCTCTTCTCGATCCTCGGCCTCCGCAGCCAAGTAACCGCACTTCTGGGTGCCAAAACCCTGAACGACCAGCGCGCCATCTGGGAGCGCTCGCTGCGCCCCGTACTGCTCTCCAAGCTGCTCAACAAAGTCCTTGTCAACCATGAGTCCTTCCTGTGGGCCGCCCTCGGTGTCCCCCACAACCAGGTCGCTATGCTCACCGCCGACCACCTGGCCGCCAACCCGGGTGCCACACGCGGCGATGCCGTCTGGACTTACATGCTCGACACTCTCGACCCTCTGCTCTCACACACTCTCGTCGGCGCCGACAACCCCTACTACGCCATCTGTCTTGGCGGCCAGTACACGCCACGCTGCCACCCTGCGTACCTTGCGCCTGCAGCACACGCCAAGCTGTCCCGTGATGGTGCGCTCGATAACCTGAGGATTCACACGGATGAGCTTGCTGAAGTCTTCAAGCGCATGAAGGCCGGCACGCTGAGTGTGGCTGTTGTTATGGACAGTATGGATTGGTTTGATCCGCTTGGCGACGAGGCTACCAAGCAGATTGCACAGCTCAATCGCGCGCTTAAGATTGGTGGGCGTGTTATGTTGCGCAGTGCTGGGTTGGAGCCGTGGTATATCAAGGAGTTTGAGAATGGTGGCTTCAGCTCTAAGAGGGTTGGCGTTAGAGGGAAGGCTACGAAGTGTATTGATCGCGTTAATATGTATGCTTCTTGTTGGATTCTGACGAAGGTCGTTGAGGTTGCTGAGGAGGATGAGGGGAAGAAGGGCGGCGAGAAGTTGCTTAGGGGTAGCAGTGTTGATTTGGATGAGATTGTTTTGTAGACCGGATTATGATTGAATGAGCGTGGTGGATGATGATATGATATCAGATTGAGATAGTTTGCTATTTGACAGTTGAAAAATTTATTTTTATTCTTTTATGCATCTTTGAAAGGCTCTGTGATTTGGAATGGGCTTTTGTTTGCGTGAGGGTGAATTTTTGAATACTGTTCTCATCAGATTGACCGAGGGACTTGGTTCTTCTAACCTCGCGTTGTCTGCATCTGACGTCTTGGAAGGAAGCTGCTAGATCTTGCTCTAAATCCTCAATTTCTATATACCATGAGGTTTCAATGAATTGCGTGTTGAAGTCAGAGAGCAGCATCTGATATTCACTTCCATCTCGTCGTTACGAACGCTTTCTTCATCATTAACCTCGTCATCTGCTATATACTCCTGGCCTTGGAAATCTACAAAAGCAAGAATCAATCCCTTTCCTGGAGTACCTAAGACTCATTGTAACAGTATGCACGCATCCCATAGAGTTTAGCTATTCATAGTGTTACTTTGTTTACTTATATCTCGTCATCACCGACTTCTTATCATCAAATTACTTGTCGTCATTATGGTTGATTGTAGCTATTGTAGCAATATACAAGTAGTTAACAAAGCAAAGTTCCACATGGCAGCTAACATACCCGATTTGTTTGCAGTCTGGTAGTCCAGAGACCTATTAGTTTCCTGACAGGATATTATAATCAAGTTCATATCATAAACATCAATCACCCTTTACTCCAAAAGCAAACTCTCACCATTTCCCACCTCCACAAACCTCACACCACCCACCCCCCCTTTCTCCCCCAATTCCTCCTCCACCTTCTCCACCGCCTCCTCCACACCAATAACCTTCGTCTTCAAAAACCAACTCACCAACCCCCCACCCCTTTTAACCTCATCATGCGTCCCAACCCAATACCTCGCACCCAACGACATCTGCGCCCGCAGTCCATTCACCGCACCCAAATTCAACTGCGACCCAAGCGAAACATCATGCAAGCCATGCAACAGCGCCAGCGCCCTCGTACCGGAAGAAAGAAAAGGCAACAGCGCATGCGGTGCAATGCCATGCGGCGTATAAACAACAGCCTCTCTGTCCACAGCCTCTCCCCCGTTCCCCACACCAGCAGACCCCTCCCCAGCCACGGGAAACGAGATCACAACCGCAGAATGATAGTCCAAGAAATCGCCCGGGGCAGCTAGGCGGCTTATATGCAACCAGTCCGGCACACTCCTAGCTATCTCCCCTCCACTCATGCCCATCTTGCCAGAGGCACTGGAAGATTCAATCTCAGTGACGCTGTTGAAATGCCCCCAGCTGCGAATCACCGCTGCTGCTTTCCGTGTCGCGAAGATGGGCACGGAGTCGCCGATGTTGAGGAGCGTGTCGCGGTGCATGTGGTCTGTGAACTCGTGGCTTACGATTACGGCGGATATGCGGCTGCCATTGCCTTCTCCGCTGCTGCCGTAGCCGTTGTTATCACTGTGGATTTTTGGGTTGGAAGGGTTGGAGGGGGGTCTTGAGGGGCTGGCGGATGCATCTATGCGGGCGATGATTTCTTCTACGTCTGGGATTTCTGGGGCGCAACTCGGGATTGTGTGCCATTGTGTGCTGAAGAAGGCGGCTACGTCGGACTGGGGACCTGAGAGCCAGGGGTCAATTAGGAGATGGAGGAATCCTGGGTGAGGGGGGTTTTGGGAGGGGGTTTTTTGTCTGTTTCGCTTTTTAGTTGGTGGGATTGTGAAGGGGGTTTTGCTGGGGGTGGGGAGTGGAATGGAGAGGAGCCAGGTTGTGTCGGCGTTGAGGTGAGTGAGTAGTGGTCGGCGGGATGAGAGGGAGCGTGTTATGGAGGCCTGGAGATTGGAGTTCAATTGGGCATCTAGTTCAGTGGCTGACATTCTGGGTAAGGTTTTCCTGGGTAGATAGAAAATGAATTATATTTATATTCATATGTTGATGGTTGTCTTGTGAAAGCTGTGGCGGGGTGCACGACGTCACAAGTCTACCGAGGCTGCGTGCGATTGGTGATTATGCAGCTTGGGGACTGATGTTCTCTGGATATCAATTTTGTCATCATCATTACTTTTTATCTTTCTTGAGAATATGTGTCTTTATGGCTCTCTTGGAAACTCTCATTGATGAGATAGGATAAGTTTAATGTCTAAATACCAATACTTCCAATTTCCTTAGCTAACTTCAAGTAGTTATCATTGTTATGTTGTTATGAAAAATTGAACAGATTGACTTTACAATTATAATAAAGGACTCGGAAATTATCTATATCAGACGTCAGTATTAGAATATCAGCTAAGCTAAGATGATAACAAGTCTGAAAGCTGGAAAGTGAAAACCTATTAAGAATTACTACCAGTCTCAATCAAATATTACACCCTGCCTCATTTTATCACATTTATAGCCCGATCTTGTGTTTAGAGATACCAGGGACACACTGGATGTTTTACCATCCAACGGCATGTACAATAACAATAAATTTCTGCGGACGACTTTTCACGAGGGATAGCTATATAGGGAATGCACAAATGATCAAAGATCGGGCTTTAGTGTCCAACACCAGAATACTTAAACAACTCCGCATTCATTTCGATTGCCTAACTTCAACTGATCTATCATCAACTAAACGAGTGTGGTAATCTGCTTGCTGTGTGTAACCCTTCATGTTCCAATTCCTTCACCACAATCTTGCCCCCGCTATCTTTCGCTTTGGCAGGCTTCTCTTCTCGCTACCATTGTCCCAAACCCCCTTATCATCAGAGAACCAACTCTCCCCCGCACCCCATGTACCATTATAAGGTCCCTCTCCAATCCAAGAAGTGTTCAATCCCTTGTTCGCCACCAAAATCTTATTCACCAAATCTCCTCCGGGGAAATCCATCAAGACTACTCCTGTAGTCCCCTTTCCATCCTCCAAATAATCTCCCAGGTAATCATTGATCCCAGTTACACTCTTATTTGTTGGTCCCGCAGCGGCCTGAATAGGCAGGACTCCAACAGACGCACTCGTGTGACTAAGGTATAGCAATCCCTTACCGTCCGCGGATCTCGCAGCCTCAATATTCGTTTTGACGGCATCCCACTTCACCGGTAACTGCTGCACATCATCAATCTCGTACAAATCCTCAATCCCCAGTAGCGGGCTCTCCCACTTAATTCCATATGGCGCTGGATCACTACCAAAGTTCTGCAGGATCAGAATCTTGCTGCGCAAATCACCAAGGGTAGGGACAGACGTTGGGCCAGGGGTAGAAGGAATCCAGAAGTGCTTCTTGGCCCCAGGAGCAGTCGTGCTATCATTGAGACGGTAGTAATTGAACGCAGTCTCAAAATCGAGTGTCGAGTTGATAGCCGCCGCTTCTTCCTTCAGGCGCATGAGAATTGCCTCAGTCGGGTTGTCCGCTAGGAAAGCAAAGAAAGTGGTGAGCACGTCCTTATATGAGAAGCCAGTCCAGGAGTCTTGGTGGTAGATTTGCAAAGTATTGTTTTCCAAGCGAGCGCGAATATCGAAATAACGGAGGCCAGAGGCGAGCTGGGTTGCCAGGAAATGGTTCTGGCATTGGTAGGTGGCGTCGGTGAGGGCAGCTGTCATAGTGTCATGCGTGCCGGGAATAGAGAGGGAGGTCAAATTTGTGGAGTCAGGGAAGGAGGACATCCATTTTGGGGAGGAGGTGGTGTTGAGGTCGAAAGAGTAGTTGGAGTTGTATGAGTGATAGATACCATGAGCTATAAGGCCTGCAGTAACAGCCTCTGCGGCATGGTCATTCTTCTTTGCAGTAGGTACAGCCCAAGCAGCAGAGAAGATGGAAACCACCGTGAGAAGAGATGAAGTATACATGATGAACGCTCGTGTTCCAAACCTTCAAAAGAGAAACAAATGTGTATAGACGAAGAAGAGAAGACTGCAGAGAAGAAATTCGAGACCTACAGCCCAGCAACACTGGGACTTTATATATGTTCAAGATCTTGATCGTCGTTGTGTCTTACATTGTTTCTCCAGCTGGATATGAATATGGCGAATTGAGGTCATCAGCGATATCGATATTGTTTTTCGTCCGTGTGCAACGGCTAGCAAGGTACGGATCGGATCTCACAGCCTGGTGGAGCAGAACGGGTGGCTTGGTGGGACCACTCAGGTACAGTGATGACCGCACGATGGCAGATCCCAGGAGACGGCAACTCGGTCTCTATCGATAATGTAGAAGCAACTTGTTTCTCCTGGATAACATCCTATTCGCCAGTCCCCTCGTGTTCTTTGCTACCCAAAACCAATATGGAAGTGTCAGAATCCAAAGGGATGGGCTAGTGGATCGTAGAATCAGCAATAAACGAACCATCAAGGTTAATTTAGACGATGATTAGCTTCCACTACAATGGACAGTATTCTAGTTGCATTATATTTATCACATCAGGAGAGGCGGCTGCACGGGTCGGCTGTTTCAAATTCCCATATATTCCATTCTCATCTTTTATTGAGGTAGAGGAGAGGTCTATTCATTATAATTGGATACTTGTTCGTAACTGGTGTAAGCCTTCCCACGAGTTTTGCACCCACTAGTATTTACAAGCACAGTTTTAGGAAAGATGGCGCAGATAAACTACCCCACTCGTGCACCATTCGCTGCAAACCTACATACATCATGCAGCTGTATACCCCATACTCCGTAATGCCCAGACCATCACGGACTTCTTTTTTCTACTGTAAGCCAACCGTCTAGTTACAATGACAAGCAACACACAGTCAGATCACCACCAGCGAAACAACCTCCATGCAGTGTTCGCGTCGGCGCTGAAATACTATTGCATTCAGGCACAATAGTGTATGATTTTGACTTAAATATACGCCTCTTCAAGCTTGCAGAGCACATCGCGCAGCTGAGCAGGAGTAAGCTTGATGCGGTTGATGTTAGCATCCTCAGCTATCTCACTCGAGGCCTTGCGCAGGAGTTGTAAGAGTTGTCCGTCGACATCCGGAATACCACTCAAGTCCACGCTTAATGTCCCCGACTCTACATCCTTCTTGCCAATCACAACTATTACGTTATATTTCTGACGCTTGCTCTCCGACAGCTTCTTGTTGAGCGAGATGCTGCGCGAATCTAGGTTGACGGCAAATTCAGCCCGGTTTAATGGCCTGGCTTTTACCTCATTAGGAGTGTCTAAATCCCCATTTTCATACTCCCCCATTTTTACCGTCTTTTGGACCTTTTCGGCAAATGCTAGCACTGCTTCATCGTCCGATACTGTGCATAGACTCACTTGTCGTGGACTCAGCCAGAAAGGCCATCTCCCATTGTAGTGTTCAATCAGCAATGCCATGAAGCGTTCCACAGACCCAAGGATCGCGCGATGAATGATGACAGGGGTAACAGGGCCCGATTTATTCAAGAGCTCAGGATCAGTGGTAGTAAGACCTTTCTGTTCGATCTCTGGGGCAGGTGCCCAGTATTCAAGCTCAAATCGCTTCGGTAGTTGGAAATCAAGCTGTATAGTGGCAGTCTGATGTTCCTTTCCATCCGAGTCCTTTAAGATGATATCAATCTTTGGACCATAAAATGCACCATCACCCTCCTTGATGATCCATTCCTGACCACTCTTGTTCAAAGCCACCTTCAATGCATCCTCTGCACGGTTCCAATCCTCCTCAGTGCCAATGTAGTGATCTGCTGGCCTGGTAGACAAGGCCAATTTATACGAACCCAGTTTGAACGTCTCATAAGTGAGCTTCACAAAGTCCAATGTCTTTGAAATCTCCTCTCCAATCTGTGCTGGGCGGCAGAAAATATGAGCATCATCCTGATGAAACCTCCGTACGCGTGTCAAGCCACTCAAAGAGCCCGAGATCTCGTTCCTGTGCAACGGGCTAAAGTCTGCATATCGTACAGGTAGCTCTCGGAACGTCCTGGCCTTTGCAGCAAACAGTAAGCAATGGCCAGGACAATTCATAGGCTTCAGCCCAAATTCTTCATCCTCCCCAATCTCTTTGTCCACCTTTCCATTTTCCCCCGATGCGCCGCGCCCAGTTACTGAGAACATGTCGTCGGCATAATTCTCCCAGTGTCCTGATACCTCCCATAACGATTTTTTGTAGATGGTTGGCGTAATGACTTCCTGGAATCCAAAATGGGCATACTGGGCGCGCAAAAAATTCTGCAGCTTGTTGAAGATGCGCGCACCATTTGGGAGGAAGAGTGGCGAGCCAGGACTGTATATCGAGGTCGTGAAGAGCTCTTGCTGAACGGCGAGTTCGCGGTGATCAGCCGTGGGCGTTGGAGGTGTCGGCGTCGGCTTGGCTTTGCTGGTGAGTGGTGAGGGCGGGTCGCAGGACGAGCAATAGCTTTTCAGCTGGCTTGTCATCCGCCATGGTGTTCTGGTGTAGGCAATTGATGCCCGAGGCTTAATTCGTAACAATTGACCGGCCCTCGAAGAGCGCATTTTGGCGGTGGTTCATGATGATCGGGGAGAATTGAAGATATTCCGAGCTTTAGAGCAAGGGACGAGCTTATTGCCTTATGCGTGCAAGGCTGAGCCCTGACTGGGCCTTGCTCCACTGCTGGGGCCTGTAAAGGCTTTAGGCGCTGCACCCCTGCAGAGTGGCTGGTGAGGGAAGAGAGTGGCGGATACAAACAAATCACCCGCCAGCGTCATGCCCTGCGAGACCTGACGTACAAGACATTTGTAGAACCGTGTCTCTCTTCTTCCTCTTCTTCCTTTGTATTACTACATCGTGATCTTTTGATTCACGTTCTTTATCACGAGACTCCTAGTATCATTTTCTTCTCCCATCGCAAAATACAAAACCCTGACTTGTGGCAAAAACTTTGAGTTTTCCCCACAAGCATCTCTGCCCTTGTTTTCATTGTTTATCCTGCAGCTTTGATACTACGCGCATTTTATTATAACGTGGATTTTAGTTATAAGCTATAGTTTCAAAGACTGGAAATACTGGAACTTCCCCCATCATGCCGCGATCACAGCTAGGAGATTCGTGGGATGGGATATCCGATGAGAGTGCCGATGATGGAGATGGCGACTATCGAGGCCGACAAAGCGAAGAAGTGCGACCCGAACAAAGAAGGAAAGCGAATACCCGACGCGTGCAGGCAGCAGCAGATAGATCTCCAGAGCCAGAACTCATAATGCCTTCACTGGATGAAGACACTCTTTCAAGTTCACGATATAGTAGTCCCAGCAAGAGAATAAGAACGCCTCGAACACCGAAATCGCCAGAGAAGATGTCTGACTCGCGACAGAGAACTCGTGGTCGTGCCGCCGAAAAACGTTCTGCAAATATCACAGACGCATTATCATCACCCAAAAAGAGTCTTCCTTCCATCTCCCCTCCTCCACAAGATTTCTTCGAAACGACTATGAATCACGTGGGAGCTATCTTCTCATGGGCCTTGTCTGTCCTCGGCCAGTCTTTAAGAATCCTGAAGACTCCTATTGCATATGGGCTTGCAGTATGGATGCTCTTCACTATCGGGATTATGACACGCAATCTTGTCACCAATTCCATATACGCCTCTTTTTCCCCTCTATGCTCAATACCTGGTGTGTCAGTACTTGGCTTGCCTTTTTGTCCTATAAATCCTAGTGGAGGAAAACCTACTGGACCGCCAGAATTTGAGCAATTGATATCGGTACAGTCTAAGTTTGAGGATGTTTTAGAACAAACAGCTGGTGGTGCTTCTTTACCTTTGGATATGAAGCGTGGCGAAGCCTCGATTAGAGATTTGAGGCAGCTGGTTAAGTTCAGCCACTTATATTCGAAGTAAGTGATTAAATATTTCTTCTATGGACTTCTCTTTGGTGATACATATACGGGTCTCTTTCTCTTCAAGTGTATCCTAAACTGCATGATTCTCAATCACCAACTAACACCTCCTAGACAAGAACTCGTCCTTGAATTTGACGGCTTTATTGAAACTGCCAAAATCGCCTCCTACGACCTCCAGCGATTTAACAGCCATGTCGGGCGTGCAGTTGACACGGTCTTGTCTACAACACGCTGGACAACACGTGTACTGGACGGCATCGCCCTTCGCGAGTCCCAACGCGGTGCAATCGAAGGCCTAGCTGACCGCGCCCTCTCCATATTCAAGCCAGCACAATATACAGAGCGCGCCTTACTTGACCAATACGTCCAGCATACACACATTGTATCAGGCGAGATCTCGAAACTCATCCTCGAGGCGCAAGCGCTGCTGCTTGTACTTACTAACCTCGAGGATCGTTTGGATATCATTTACGGGATCGCGACAAGGGATGACATCCATGCACAAGCTAAGAAGGACGAAATCCTTGCTGAGCTTTGGACAATGCTCGGCGGGAACAGGAGTAAAATCCACGGTTTAGATAAGGAGCTCGCGCTGCTGCAGCATGTTGGTGTCTATCGCAAGACTGCACTGGCGCATGTAACGGGAACGATTGTGAAGTTGCAGGCTATGGGCGCTGGTTTGGAGGATCTGAGGGAGAGGGTGGCAACGCCAGAACTCTTGCAGGGTAGACTGGATGTGCCGCTTAGTGTTCACTTGGAGAATATCATGCGGGGAGTCGAGAGGTTGGAAGCTGGACGGGAGAATGCGCGGCAGATTGAGAAGGATGTTATTGGGAGGGTCATTAGGGGAGCGGAGGAAATCGAGGGGAGTTAAGGATAATATGGAGTTCTGACTTATGGCAGCTGTTTAATTTATGATTTGCTGGTTTCGGGAACTAAGAAACGACTAGATGAGGCGTTCTTGATAATTTTTTGATTTCCCCCTCACCTATCTTCTAGATGTGAGTTATTTTTGATAGAAAGTCAAATATTTATTTATTTTTGATATTGATTCTGTTTCTATGTTGAAATGACCCAGCGATAAATTCAAAATAGAAACTTCAACTCTGAGAGTTAGGTTGGTAATGAAACGCTTTATAAATTATCACTTATACCAAATCCAAGTGCAACCTCATAAGTACAGCCATGCCCACAAATAACCCAGCAAACATAGGAGATTCCCATTAACGAACTCCAGTCCCACCATACTCCCAGTTCCAACCTTCAGTCATTAACAGTGAGCATGCACCTCAGTATGTCCGGATCGATGCCAAGTCGCAAGTCTGCTATAATCAGCACCATCCACATATGTAATCTCCTTAAATCAAGAGGAAAGCAGGTCTTCCGGATCAGGTCTATGGAAAAGGAAAGGAGAGAAACTCACGAAGTCCCGCAGTGCCGACATCTATGCTGACAGTTCTTAAACCCATTAACAAAGTATGGAATACATCCCAGCCCGACCAAGACGCAGAGGCCTAGTGCCCAGAGACTATTCACATGTCAGTCATTCATCCTCCACGAAGAATCCCTCCCATGTTCATGAGATAAGATATCACAAACTTACTGCGTAGCACCTCCTGTCTCAAAGCTTGCGACCGTCATATCGCGCTCGCCGCACATGGGGCAGTCAACAGGGGCTTCGCTGCGGTTGAGAGCTAGGAGTGGGGTTGCATTCTGGAATCGTGAGGTCTTTTGCGGGGCATTGGTAGGTGCCTGGGGCTGGGGAGTAGGGTATTGAGGATTGGCGTATTGGGGAGGGTAGGTGCCACTATGGATGTTAATTTTGGTTCTGAGACGAGTGAGAGGGGACATACGTCTGTTGCATTGGCATATGTGTTACCTCAGGGTTAGCCTTGTCGTTGCCATAACTTCCATTTTGATTATCTTGTAAGGTTGATATTAGGGTGATTGATGAAGTGGAGGGTAATCTGGGGTTGAGGGGATCTATTTATACAATTGTGCTCTGCAAGAGATATATATACACACAAGGCAGATCGCCTCAGAAAGTAACATTCAGCTGCTATCCTCAATACATTGGTAAAGCAAACTTTAGGACAACCATTCAATTTGTTCTATGGGTTTGGAAACTTTTATCCTTAGACCAAGGCACACTTGAACTTTTCTTAGCAAGCCATCACCAAACCCCGAGTCAAGTTACCAACCTTAAATGCTTAAACTTCACAAAGGATCGAAAATGTGTGGATTTTATGGCTTTCGAACTACAAAAGTGTGTAGGTATCAGAACGAAAACTGCTATATTCTTCATCTATGAGTAAGATATGAAAACCTGCTGTGTGGGTTGTCCAAGAAGGAGGTGTATGTAGTATCTCATTGCGAGATATTGGCAATGAAGGAGCCATGAGTGCCGTCGTTCATCGCTCTCACACGGCTCCTTTCACTCTCATTCTCATTTATTCATACGAATGAGAGTAGATATGATACTTTTTAAATATACCTTCGTACCATAAATAAATCCATCATAAATAAATCCATCATCTGTTTTCATACATAGCCAGATCCTGTTCTTATTCTTTCATGTGGGTACCCACCAAGTTTAAGTATGTACTTACAGCACCTTCGTGAGCTTGTTCATACTCTGTACTTAGTTCATAGATAAGCGATGCTCAAAATACAGCTGCGGTTCTAGGTAGCTAATACAAGATACGATAAGGTAAGCTTACACTAAGATTGTACTTAGCTTTGCGCTTGTCACAGCCACATGGTGATTGTTTTCGGTACACCAGATACCATGGCAGCGTATTGAATGTCACAGAAAACATCACAAGAGCGGATTTCTTGTGATTGACTTTGGTCGTTTCCGGATATGGGCATAGGTGGGCAGTCGTAGCAGATGTGGCGGGCATCAGGTGATCAGGTGTTGGCATTGTGAGATACCGGTGTGCTCAGCATGGTAAGAGTATCTTAACATACCACATGTGGTGCGTATGTAGCAGAATCTATTTTGTCCCGTACGTGTGTACTTTAAGTCCATAATGACATAGTAGGTGAGTATGTATGTGCGTATATGCATATTTGAGTCGGTGTGTCCATTGGCCTGTTGGTGATTATTAACCATCTCCCCACTGGCACCATGGGGTCTCGAATACTCCACTCTTTAATCATACCCCAGCTAATACATACTACGTGGAGTAGTACATAGCTAATTCGTACGTGCTAAGTAGTAAAGAATATGACTCCCACCAGACCCTACATTCTGGTGCATCCTCTCACTTCATTCGGTAATGTTCTTGTAAACCCCCACTAATGAATGGCAATGAAGCCGCCGAATTCGCAATCATACAGTATGGTGACATGAACTTGTAAAGCTTCCATACCGAAGTCTAATCGGTATACCCGAGGTTGACATGCTTCCGGCGAATGGGCATTTATACTTTAAAGGTCATCAGGTATCGTCCCTCTCCAGCCCTCAGCCTCAAAGAATCGGTCCCAACTCTCCAACATGTCATCTACGGCAGCAACCGCAACAATAGTCCATGCCTCTGATTTGACCCTTCGCACTCCGGAAACATTTCCGGACGCTGGTCCTGGGGAGCCATCCAGAGGTGAAGTAACATGGCACACGCTCTTCTCATCACCTTCTACACCAACGGATTCCATGTGTGCTGGCGTCGCCGTGCTGCCTCCACGGACAGGTCATTTATGTGCCCATCGCCATGCGCAACCCGAGGTCTACTATATCACTGAGGGCAGCGGCATCGTTACGATCGACGGGAAGGAAAGCAAGGTTGAAAAGGGGAGCGCGGTTTTCATTCCTGGCAATGCAGAGCATGGGATTCGCAATGGAAGTGAGGAAGAGTTGAAGTGGTTTTATGTTTTCCCTACGGGCAAGTTTGAGGATATTATTTATCGATTCTCATAAGGCCCTGTCGAGCTACCTACCCATGAGACCTACCCATGGGGTTGTGAGAGAATGGTGAGGGGCTGCAGGGTAGATCAATGATAAGCATTGCGGCATGGTGAGAGCAATCTACGTATACACCATATGTATCACGTCAACGTCGCCTCAACTACTACTGCGTCAGAATCATCGTCAAGATTCAACTTCATACTCTACAGCAATTCCTCATTTACAAAATTAATACCAATTTTCAAATAGGCATCTTTCGATACTAAGTTCGTGGCACAAATATTATCCTTATTTCTTACATTAATGCCGTCTTTGAATGCTCAATTCCAATACCTACGATGCCGTCCCCACGATATATGCCACAAATCAATGTTCAACTTACGCCCAATTATACGTCATTAGGTGAAGTCCAAGGCCTAGATGTCTCTATAACAATAGACCTACCCAACCTTCAAGCAGGAGATAAGCTGGCCTCCTACCTCCTTCCAACAACAACTCGCAAGACCCCCATAACGCACGCATCAGCAAACGATTCACTTGGCTCCATACCCGTAGACCTCACCTCGAACCAGGAAGCATGGATAACCACACGTAGTACAACTGGCCCCGTGACACTCAAATTCCGAGCTCTCCCGACCACCTCCACCATAATTCCAAGAGGGGGAATATCACTTCACCAAGATGCCAACGGCCTCCTAGGCACCGGCTTCTTTATTCCCCTCCCCCCAGATGTTCCAGAGCCGGATCAGATCTTCTACCGCATCACCGTATCCTGGGACATATCGCATGCGCCAGCAGGCACGCGCGCAGTCTGGACGTACGGTGAAGGCCCATCGTCAATAACGGAAATCGGCCTCCCTTCCCTCCTCGCCGACTCGGTGTACATGGTCGGTCTAATCTCCAGTAATCCGCCAGCGTCTATCCCTGATAGTATCTCTGATCACTATGGATACTACTGGTTTGGCTCCCTGCCCTCAAATCTCGCGGTCATCCGTGATCTTCATCACGACTTCTACCGCAAAGTATGTACCTTTTTCGACCGTGATCCGGAAGCTGAGCACTACAAGACGTTCATCCTCAATACCCCCACCGAGCCGCTTCTATCTCCTGATCTGGAGATTGGGAACAACAGGGCAGTTGAGAGCCATATATTCACGTACTCGTTCAGAGCTATCGATTCTATTCCAGACTACACATTAATCCGGCACACCTCCCGCGCACTTGTCGCGCCATTCCTGCACTCAAATCCCTCCCCACTCCCCAATCCCCGTCAAGACTTCCTTTACCACGGCCTTGCCCATCTCCTCTCGATCTACCTCCCCTTCCGCCCCCCGGGCCAGTTCCGCGACGGCAGATATTTCTCGGCCACGATTTCGAATCTTTGTATGCAGTACTATACCTCGCCATACTTGCACACACCGATCAGTGAGCTCTTCCACCTCGCGGACTCTGGCGATTTCTCGGCCCGTAAGCAGCTTGAGTTGCGTGCTTGGGCATATGTCATCACGTGCGACTTTGGAGCTCGGAAGTTGGTTCCTGTTACGAAGCCGCCGCAGCGGCCGGTTGAGGATATGGCCATTAAGCCACTTGCGGAGAGGGTGCGGGAGGGGCTGGAGTATGGTGTTGAGGAGTGGATTGCGATGCTTCTTGGGTTGATGGGTGAGGAGGTTAGGGGACGGTGGGAGGCGGTGGAGCGGGGCGAGGTCGTGAGGCTGCCTGTGGAGGTTTTTGGCGCGAAGAGTCATAGATTGGTTGAGGTGCCACAGGAGAGGTTAGAGTTTGGGTGGGAGGTTGGTGGGGAGGTTGTTAGGGGCTTGAAGAATGGTAGTAGGGCAGAGAAAGCTGGGTTGAGAGAGGGGGATAGAGTTGTTAGATGTGGTGGCGCTTGGAAGTGTGTGGAAATTCTTGAAGAAAATTTGGAGGTTGTGGTGGAGAGGGAGGGAAAGGAAGTTGTGTTCAAGTACTGGCCAAGGGGAGAGATGGTTGGGAGCTGGCAGATGATTAAGGTCGATGACTTATGATAGATAGTATTCTACATAAGAAAAAGTTTATAGAAGTACATTCCAGTTCTTATAACATTCTTACATTTGATATAAAACCCAGTTCATCACTTTTGACAAATGTTGAGTAACGGTTCAAGACGAAGGAGTTCTTATAGTGGGGCATCTTGTATATCAATTATCTCTCGAGGCATTTCTTACCTCATGGTTTACGCCAACAAATTTTCTCTGTTCAACAAGTGTATCTTCAGCTATATGAGAAATAGTTATGACATGAAAGATCGACCATAGGAGAGGTCTTCATCACCATCATCTTTCTCGTCATCATCATCGTGATTACCATTATCTTCTATAGATCACAGCAAAATCTGGTGTAAAACTCCGACTTGTGCTTTTGATAAAATTATCCTGAAGCGCCTTCGTCTAACCCCTATAACCAACCTCCGTAAAACAGACTTATGTAGCATTAGACCACCAAACCATTGTAAACATATGGGATCATTCTATCTTTTTCACCGAGTGCTCAGGCTTTACTTTTCATATACTTGGTTGACTTCAAATACTTTGCATGTAGATTTTCGACATTGTAGTAGAATTATTTGTACCATTTTGACGATTGTGCAGGGCTTGGTGCGAAAAAGTTAAGGCCGGCAAGTAGAAAGTCTACCAGAATCATTAATGACTTATATCATTTTATAACACCATACCTCATCATTATTTTAAGCACAAGTCTCGATTGAAGTTCAATGAAATTGTTCAAAAAATATCATATAACTATTCTCAAACTCCGAATGATTCCCAAGATTTACTACTTCTCTGTAGCACTCGCCGCATCATTTCTCCAGTCAGAAGCTATTCGCTTGCACATGTTATCATGAGAATGTGGACGACGAATGAACATCCACCGATGCAGCTCTGTGCATGCAGATATGTACCCCTCATTTATGTTACATATATATACCAAACGTGATGCTGCTACATCTTTTGATCAACAATTATCATCTCCCAGATTTTTGTTCTTATCAAGAATGGCTAACTCTTCTCAAGAATTGCATGAGCGCATATTGCAATTATCAAGAAACGCGTTCTTGTTATCAATTCTTAATTGTATAGTTGAGAACTCACAGGTCAACAACCACTTGCAAGAATATAACACATCTAGGTCTTTAAGCATTGAGCATGAGAGACAAATAGTCGGCGATCTAGCCTTCTTGGCTGCCGTTACAGATGACCCTCTAAGGGTAATGGCCGTATGTCTCGAAGAGCGCCTTGATCATCAAGGAGTTGTGATACGAATAGCTTCGAATACTGGGGATCTAAAAGTTGTCAAGGACGGGTTTGAGAGTATTTCTCGTGCACTCGAGATGGCTACTCGTCGAGGTATGTCCGGGAGAGCAGCAATGTCCTCATGTCCTTTGGTTCACATCTTGTCCAGATAATTCAAAACCAGATGACCAGCGAGCAGTGTTACGACGTATCATCGCTCTTGATTACCGGCGAATACTAATACGGTTAAGGTCACACCATGGGATATCTAAGAAAAGAAACAAGGACAGACCGGCATTGATTCCCCAACTTAATGAAGCCCTTAGACAACCAGATCTCCAGAGAAAGCACCTTCAGGCCAGAACAAGGCCTCTTCAGACTAGAGCAAAGCATCTACTGTCTCTTAGCGATCGCCTTGAAAGCCTTTCTGGTATTCAACTACAGATGGATAACCTTCAAGCGCTCTTGATGAATATATCTCAAGAAGCTGCAGACTTGAATAAGAATGAACTCCGCGCCGTTCTTAACGGGTCACAGACTCTGGATCCAAGTACAGCAGCACATCTGCCAGAAGCATTGGGAAAGATTGGTCGGTACTACCGTATAAGTCAAGACTTGGTCAGCGCTGCTCGACTTCATCGTCGGCTGTTTTCATCTATTAGTGTCAAGGAAGTTCAACTAGCCCCGATCTCATCTTCTCTAACAATACCTCAAACGCCATCCTTAAGAGACGCTCTCCATCAGGTGCTTCCAGAAATGGATGGAAACAGAATAGACGAGGCATTGAGAGCCAATCTAGGTGGCAATCTCTCTCGGATTGAAACACAATTCCAAACCGATTTGGCGGAGAACGAACGACTTCTTCGTGTTCATGCAGAAATCCAACTTCTCTTTTTCTACGAATCTCATACCGAACTACTTGCACCGAGGGTTATCTGCTCAAGTAAAAGCGCTTGCTACCTCTGCAATCTCTTTTTCCACTTTCATGGTCGCTTTCATATACCGAGTACTCATGGGAGAATCTATCCCAAATGGACAGTACCTGATTTAACAACCATGGTACTAGTAGCACGTCATCAACAGTTTCTCCATATCGTCAATCAAGTCAACGACACTCTGAAACAAAAAATTGAACAATCCATAGTCAATAGAAGACAGGTGCTCAATTTCCCAAATGAAAGTTGTCTATTGGACCGACTCCAATGGCCTCCATCAACAGTATCTATACAACAAGCGATATCGCCGCCATCACAATCCTTAGCTTCAATACAGGAATCTCAGCACAGTCTGGAAACCATAACTCAGCAAACCACACCCGACACCCCTCAACAGCATACAGACAAGACCGAGGCAAGTTCCCCCAATCCCAGTCCTACCCCCACACCACCACCGCCAGCAAGTGCACCGACGCCAGTCCCGTCTCTGGACACCGAGCTCTCAGATGTAACGGTACGACGTGCCTCGTCGTCGCACCTCTATGACAGTTCGGGCTCTAGAGAAGGGACTGCTGTGGCTCCACGATCTGGTACCGGAATGACCGGCCGATATATCCAGCTGGAGCGTGGAGCGACTTTACACAAGCACCTGGGTGTGGATGGCGACATCCGCGTTGCCACACAATCGATTCATGCTACTCTTTCCCATCAGAGACTCCATACAGGAGAGGGGAAATGTCTTCTTGATTGCTGGGTGCGTATTCGATGGTTACAAGAAACAGATGAGGAGGATAGTGGTTTACAACGTGTGAGTTTGTCGGCTTTAGCGGCTGGTGCAGACTATATCTTGTCAGATTCGGGGCCTGTCACTTTTGAAAGATCGGCATTATATGTTGTTCACAAGAAGGATGTTGTTTTCTTTGATTTCACACATAGCGAACCAGTAGGTCAATGAATGAGTTCAGGGCATTTCGCCAGCTAGGAGATTTGGTCAACTGTACGGGGCATCAACAGCTCGCGCAATTGGGCACTTTGCATAGCTGGCGGAATGCTCGGGACAAATTGGTTTCGTAGACGGTGATTTTGTTATTTGTTCGTGATATTGTGGCTATCATTTTTTTTTACCACTCACTGACCTCTCCCTTCTTTGGCTTCTCTACCCGGACGACCTTGTCGCAGTTCAACAGGCAGAGGGGATCGAAGGCCAACTTCAGCCTCCTCATAGCATCCACAGTAGTCTCTCCCAACTCATGGTTCAAGTAATCTCTCTTTACTAGTCCAACGCCATGCTCGCCAGTGACTGTTCCCTCCATCTCCACTGCTCTCTTCACCATGCGGTGAACAACCTCTTCGGCCTTTTCACGATCGCGGTCATTGTAGAGCATGATAGCTACTCTAATTAGCATAATCAAATTACAAAAAGCAATGTGTGCACTTACTGTGAAAGTTTCCATCTCCGACATGGCCTACGATGGCGGTCAAAAAGCCACTCTTCGCTGTATCTGCCTTGGTCTCCTCAATGATGTCTGGAAGTCTGCTGATAGGAACAGCAACGTCACCAGTCCAGACATGGTCGGTGTCGCTCTCCTTCAGGGCAGTTACAGACCACAGAGCTTCTTTTCTGGCGCTCCATAACTCAGCCTGCTCTTCCTGGTTCTTCGCAAACTCAAAAGTCTTGCTGCCAGTTCCCTTGGCGAGCTTTTGAACAATGCCAATCTGCTCCTTGACGGCACCAGGAGTACCAGCGAACTTGAAGAACAAAGTTGGTGTTTCGGCCCAGTTCTTGGTCGTCATACCTGAAAGGTTGATACATTTCATTTGCACATCATCAAGGATTTCGATGGCAGCGATAGGAACACCCTCGCTAACGACCTTGGCCACACATTCAGCGGCTTGTCTCACAGTTCCGAAACTGCAGACTGCAACGCTGGTAGTGTTTGGCTTTGTAGTGAGTTTTAAGACAGCCTCAGTAACAAGTCCTAAGGTACCTTCACTACCAATGAACATTTTCGTAAGGTCGTAGCCAGCACTGCTCTTTCTGGGTCTTTGACGAGTCTTGATGATTGTACCATCAGCGAGAACAACAGTTAAGCTCAAAACCCATTCTCTCATCGTGCCGTATCTGTATGAATTCGTTCCGCTGCAACCTGTACCAACCATACCACCAATCATAGCACCTGGCCCTGGGTCTGGTGGGAAGAACAAACCCTCTTTTGCAAGCTCTACATTCAGGTTCTCCCATCCCACAGCTGGCTGCACAACGACATCCATGTCCTCCTTATGAAGGTTCAAGATCTTGTTCATTCGCCCAAAATCAATGCAGATTCCACCTCTCGTAGCAGCGAAGTGCCCCTCCAAACTAGTTCCTCCACTGTATCCAGTAACGGGGATTCTTCTCGAGTGACATATTTTCATAACCTCACTGACTTCCTCGGTTGAGGCGGGATATACAATGAGGAATGGAACCTCGTTTGGCTTTGCAATGTGAGTTGACCAATCACTGCTGGAGTGTGTGGTGAGATCCGCATCGACAGTAGAAACATTCGCCTCTCCAACAATAGTGACAAAATCAGCCCAGGCCGCCTGGAGGTTTGCCGGGGCGGTGTTGTGCTTCAGAGGCGTGGTCGCGGCGAGAGGAACTGTGGAGGCATGAGAAGGTTCGGCAGGATTGAGGCCACCAAGATAGTAACCAGTGAGGGCGGTAACTACGAAGACTGTATGGCGTTAGCAATTGCATTGTAGACTGTATATGTGGGGAAGCTCAAGCTTACCAAAAGTCGTAGCAGCATATCTGCCCTGGGCGCTCTCGCCGCGCTCTTTAGCAAATCGCCGTTGCTCTTCCTTCTCGCGCTGGGAACGAGCCTGTGTACTCTCATAAAGCTGGCCCTTGAAGGACCTCTCTTCTTTGGGCGAAGATGACTCCCATCGGCGCTGTGATCTAGCTATAGCGGCACATGGTGAAGATCTTGCGCCCAAGCTTCGAAGAAGGGTTCGCGACGGTGCTAATCGTACATGAGACATGGTAAATTTCGAGGCGACTGCCTATAAAATGGGAAGAATTACTGAAGCATTGCCCGAGTAGGTTGAGAAATGGAATTGATGGGCGGAGCTGAAGATGTTGATGTAACTTCGCCAAAAGTTCGGCTTTCTTCTGAGTGTTCGACTTATCGCAGATTAGAAAGCCGAGCACGTCAGTGACAAGGCCTATGGCATTTCATGCACGATGATACTTCAACCCACAATTTCGATATCACAGCATTTATCAGACATGATTCGTTGACACATTCTATTTGATTATGATAGCTAACAACAGTTCAAGCAGAATAGTTACAGTCCGTAATCTAGGTTCTGAAAGAGAACAGAGCTTGTTGTACCTCAAGGAGATTCAAGAGGGATATGGTCAAATGTGAAGCAAAGTAAGAACAAAAGCAGCCTAGGAATAACAATCATGAGAGAAGCAAAGCAATCTCCTCGAAACTCCTGTTGTGCACGTAAATGATTCTACAAAAACGCCGCCACCCAGGGTATCACGTGGGAACAGATAAACACTACTGAGCAGGCATAAGCTGCACAGAGAAGATAGGTTTTACACCATTGATAGCCTGTAAATAGGCATTCAATTCCTCATCCATGTCGATCTGGAGAGACATCTCGTTGCCGCTGGATTCTTTGACAATACCCTCAAGGCGTACCAGAATAGTGTTTGGGTACTTAATAGTTGCGAGATGGCGTAGCTCCTCGACAGAACGAGATGCGAGGGTACTAACCCAGAGACGAGAGTCAGTTGCAATTTGAGAGTCAGGATGAAGTCTAAAGTAGACAGCAATGGGGTTGGTGGTTGGCGCTGGTGCAAAAGCAACCTGAGCGGCCTGGGCAGCATATTGTTGGTCAGCATACTGCTGTTCGGCATACTGATTAACATCATGATCCATGATCAAAGGATCATTGACGGCGTTCAATAGAGAAGGGTCGATCTGCATATCAGGCTGTCCAAACATGGACTGCTCATGAGCTTGCTGCTGTGCATGAACCTGTGCTTGATGGTCTTGCTGGGCTTGCGCCTGAGCGGCAGCGTGAACGAGAGCAGCATGCGGACCAGTATGGAAACCATTGGCCAGCTGAGAATAGTGTACAGGTGTATGCAGTGTGCTAGAATCTTGGGTTGAGTATGAATGAGTGTGACCATGATCACTGTGATCAGCTTGGGAGTATTGAATTGGAGTCTGCGCATCATCTTCCTGGGGAGAGTATTGAACAGAAGCTTGCTCGGAATTCGCAGCATTGGAATTGAAGTTCGAGTCAAATTTCTTCTTTCTTGTTGGATCACGCTTGGTCTGATCGTCACGAAGACGCTTCATCACATCTCTGCAGAGGACTTCCATCGCCTTGACTTTCTCTTTATGACTTGGATCAGCATCACCAGGAGCCAAGATGTTCTTCAGAAGTTCAGAGCCTTCAATCCACTGTGCCTTGAGCTCCTTCCAGTGTTCATCGCCAGCTTCGAGCTTACTCGTGAAATGGTCATCCTTGAGAGTCTTATAAAAGGCGTTTCGAATCTGGCGTGATTCCTCTGGGTTGATACCAAGCGCATTCTTCGCCTCAGCAATTGTCATACGTCGCTCAAGAGTTCTCATGCGCTTTGTGACATCGGTGCAGACTACGTCAAGTGCAAGCTTCTTTGCATCTTGGTTATCATCGTTGCCCCAAAAGACAGACTTCAAATGATCGCTCTCTTGAATCAGCTGGGCCTTAACAGCCTCCCAGCGCTCAGGACCAGCAATAGTCTTCTTGTTAACACCTTGTTCCTCGCAGATTCGTTGGAATCGGGTACGAATATCACGGTAGAGCTTGTTATCAAGACTCAAGAAAGCCTTACTCTCATCAATGGTTGTCTCAGATGGGAATCGGGGTGGACCTGGTGGATCAGCTGGAAGGCCAGCCCAACCTCGAGTACGACGACGACGCTTGCGACTGGCCCAGCGCTCAGCAGATTCGGCCTGCAACTTATTGAGTCGCTCCTGTCGTTTGGCCATAACTTCGGGGCTGAGCTCAGGAGATTTGTTGCGAAGCTGGATGGATTGCATGCCACCACCGGGAACGGGAACGGGTGTTTCCATCATCATCTGTCCTTCGGTTGATTGCGTATCATCATAGATCGCCTGCTGCAACTGATCAATGACATCTTGTTCAATCTTCTGGGATTTCATGCCATTGGCAACGCGCAAAAGCCATCGATTCTTCGTGCGAACTCGCATGAGCTCACGTTCCTTGATATCGAATCCATCCTCCTGGTTGAGAATGCGAAGCATCTCTTTCTGTGTGGTATTCTTCTCCCATAATTCCTTAATTCGCGCAACGAGAGCTTCGTTCTTGTGGGCGGGATTCTGTTTCGATGGAAATTCCCAGCGCTTGAACTGAGTTTGAAAAGCGCGCTTGCTGTGTTCGTGTCAGTACATTATGTTTTGAGATGATAGCTGCAGTAGCACCAGAGTACGGCAAGCCTCGCACTGCGCAAGTTGATGAAATACGGTGAGTCTCAATGCGGGTTGCTTTAGCTGGTGCTGGTGTACGGAGGGCGATGACATACCTGGGAGCGAAGTTATGGGTGACCTTCATATACTCCATAATATCCTCGAGGGATTTCTTCTCTTCAATATACATTCGATAGCATAAATCCTCCTTGTTCTCCCAATCGTACACCATCTTGGGCGAATTTTGCTCTCTTGAGCATGCGATGAGAGACTCGAAATTGCAATTCTCGAGCTGTTCTTGATGCTCTTCGATGGTTCTGACCGTCCTGGTTCGTAGAGGTGAACGGAGTGCTTGGGTACGGGAGCGACGACAAACCCGGGAGCGAAGTTCGGGAAGTCTCAGCCTTGGATTCAAGGCGAACTCTGCATCTTGGGAAGTGTATCTGGTGCATTGTGGAAGGCGGGTGTAGCCGAGGAAAGAACGAGATGTGTCGAAGATCGAGACGCGTGCCGCGACGGTCACGTGGATATAGACATAATAAGGTAGGTAAGGTATTAGCTAACTACCTAAGTATCATCATGGTGTGGATGTAAATTGGAAACGCAGAAAATCAACTTACTATTCCACAATCATAGTAAAATCCAAAGCGATTCGATTGAATCGGAGGAAACTTACATAGGAACATGAAAAGCTAAGAACACCTAGATTTAGTACTGGCTGCACTAACTTACTTACCTTATCAAGTGTCTACTACATGATAAGAGTCCCACGGAGTCAGAAAATGAATTCCCTCTAATTTTCTACCTCCCTCAATCAAATTCTAGGGCGGTTTTTGGCATCTCTGGATTCAATAATATATATAGTTATATAGAATTCATCACATCCAAATTGAGTATCATTGAAAGCAGATATGGTGATCCATCGCTACATTCAGTGCTGGTCAGGGCTTGATTATCAAGTAAAGTCCTACTTGTTCCTTACTGAACGTATTCCTTACAACTAAAAGGACAGATCCTTCTCAATGAAGCTTGTCCTCTCCAGCACGAGGAACTGGTAAACCATGTGAACTTTTAATAAAAGTAGTAGCTAACGATGTTCCAGCCCTAAATCACAAATATGCCAGCCCACATCTCAAATCCTCCAAGTCCTCTCTAATCTCATCGACACTAACCCCAACTCTCCCCGCAACTTCCGCCCGCTTCTGGCTCCCCAGCTCCATAAACCTCCCAACAATGCCCCCATCAACAACTGCCCTTCCCCCAACCATCGCCTCGGGTGCATGCGGATCAATTCTGTAGGCGCGAGGGTTGAGGCCACATGCGTGGTAGAGTGTGTTAGTCAGGTGGTTAGAGAGCGTACTCAACCGTCTGTATTGGGATTCCGACAATGGCGTGAGTAGTGAAATAGAGCCCGTAATACTAGTGATGAGGATCTCATGCTCAGGGATCGTAGCGTCTGCGGCCGTGTCCATTGCATCTGCAGTGGCGGGGAGGAGTTTAGGCGCGGTTGTGCGCGGCAACAATGTCATTGTGCTTGGGATGTGGCCGCCTACAGCAAAGGTAGTTCTGTGAAGGAGGAGGTGGCCATGAAGGGATTTCGGATCTGTATTGAGTTAGCACATATTAATTTAGGGTTAAGGCCTGACTTACGCTCTGGATCGTATTGCAGGACATGGAGATCCCCTTCGGCATCAGCGACCACGATGTACAGTGACTCGCCATCAGGAAGAAGTTCCGTAGCAACGACCTCCATGCTCGTGGCGCCTTTTCCAAAGAGTAGCATGCGGTACGGCTCTTCTGTGTATCCGGCGAACCAAACTCCTTTGACAGCATCACCCATCACACACATACCAGTACCTCCTAGCTCTTTAATGCTTGTAACGTAGCAATTCATATCCATAAAAGCTACAGGCAGCAGAGTTCCATCTTCCTTGAGACCTCTCACCATACATTTCTGGCCCTGCGCCACCAGCATGAATCCCTGTGTACCGATTTCGGAAATGGCAGTGATGGCTCCGCGAGGTATTTCCTCTTTGGCGAGCATCTTAAGCTTCTTATTTGTTTCTGGCTTGTCTGGCTCTGGTACTACAGAAATAACTTCAAAGACGTAGATACGGCCCTGGATTGGTAGATCTTCACCCTGTGAAATGGCTGTTCCCACAACCACCAACAATTTTCTTTCATTGGTGACCTCTGATACTTCAAGGTTCAAAGTCTTAATGACTATAATGACCTCAAATTCATCAAGGGCTACAGTGTCGATCACCGACCAAGTAATTGGATTTACCAGCTTCAATTGAGACGATTCAACGAGGGGCTTAAATGGAATGTCTTCGCGCGCCCAATCACGATGGTGATCATCATCCTTCGGTAACTCAAATGGGATACATGTGCTTGTACCAACAACGTAGGTCGAAGATGGTGGGTGATAGGTAAGTGCATGAACAGATGAGTCCAATGGAAGTCTCTTTACTGGCATGCCAATCTGTGTGAAATCAATATCGGTAGGGATTTGAGATACTCGAGCAATTCCCTGTGTATCAGCATAAATGAATCCTCGATCACAGCCCGCGGTATGGAAAGAAGATAAACCTCTTACCCCAGCTCCACGCAAAGGAATTACCTTTGGCATGGATCTGGAGGACTTGAGGATGAAGCTAGGAGATTGACCAGGGAGGAAGACAGCACTATATCCAGCAACGTCGGATATGACCCGAAGTGGGTTGTTGCGAGGTTCGGCATTCTCTTCATCTGCTTCCTCGGCTGCAACACCTGGGTTCTTTCCAAGATGAGGGTTGTGTGCCTTCAAGAACCGAAGTGTAGATGATAATGGAGGCGAAGGAGTTGTGGAAGGTTGGTGGAAAGGTTCATAGATGGTGAGATCGTCGTTTGTACCCCGAAGCTAGAATTATTAGCTTGGATTATGCAAATTTCAAGTCTTGACTTACAATAAGGTATGGAGATTTAGACGTGGTGTCTCCCAAATCCGCGACCAGTATTTCGGTCAATGTCTCTCGCACCGCAAGACGTCTTGCGATATAATCAGCAGAGAGTGTCGGAGGGATGTAAGACAGCCCCTCAGCAACATAAACAGGCTTGGATAAATCAGGAAGAGCATAGATCTATTTGTTATTAGTACTGATTAAACTGAAGAAAATTAGACAATTGTGGCTTACATGTAGTCCACCATCTGCACTCATCAAGAACATGAATGTATTCTCGTCATCTTTTGGGACCTCACTGGATGGAGCTCCGGTAAAAACACCGTAGGAATCGGTGTAAAGACATCCAGAGAGCCACTTGGTTTCAAGCAAGGAATCTCCACGCTCCATCTCTTCCAACTCGTTAGACTCATCACATTTGACGATACAAATGCTGGCATCATCTCTGACAAGAAGTAGATATGGATCCGCAAAGCTGGCGCTTACAATCTTGGGCTCTGCGCCAGTCTCTTCGTCAAACATGGGCAGAATCTGGGCCAATCCAAGGTCTACATGTCACAACCGTCAGCTTCATTCTATATTGGACAATATGCGAAATCATAACATCGAAGGTAGTGTATGCGGGTTTGTATAATTGCTTTCATTCATGCTATAAGACAAAGGATATTTCAATATAGCTATAAAATAAGCTATACAGTTGTGCAAAACACAGTTTGCTTGGACCCCTCCGATGAGTTGATTGAAAATCCTCCATAGGTATATATCTTGCCACAACATCTTTGGAGTTGCGAGAGAGGTATCTTTATAAGGAATGAGTGACCACTTACCTCCATCATAACTTCTCACTTCTGATTTGAGGGCTTGAACAATTCTCAAGCCATTGCCAAGTGTACCGGCCTCCACGGTTCCACCAGCAGCAGGCTCAAATTCAGTACCAGTCAAAGCCTCGAAACCTGCGTCAGTAAGTGCATAAACAGCTGATTCCTCTGCAGAGTCCGCCCCAGCCGACTTAGACACAATCATTAGTCTATCGAGCTGTGCCTCTACACCATCATCACCACTCATTGTTGTATCGGACTTGGGCACCTGAAGACCTTTAGTAGCAGGTTTCTTTGCACTCACTGTCCAGAAACCTTGTGCTTCTGGAAACTCGAATCGCCCAATGACTTTGGGGTTGATCTCTCGTTCAATTATCACAAGGGCCCCGGCTTTGCCATACCCAGTAGCTGCAATCAATTGCAGGTTTCCAGACACTCCTTCGGAGTTCTCTTCTTCACTCTCCTCGTGATATGCCCCCTTACCAAAGGTGATATCTCGCATGGGCGCAATATTCAGCAATGTATCATTAATTCGGAAAACATAGTCGCCCGACCTGGTATTGGCTGCATCGGTACGAGCAGCTGCAATTGAGGGCTGTACTGTAGTAGGTCCATCTCCATATAGGTCATCATCTGCGTCATCCTCGTCAAAGTCTTCCTCAGAAAGTAGGCCATCATCGACATCAGCCAATGCATTATCCTGCCGTGATTTTTTGCGTGAAATCTGGCTCGATTTTCGCGTCCAGCCAAGTACAACAGAGTCATAGTTCTCACTACCTACAAAGAAACCGTTGCGACCAAGTGTGCTAATGCTCGATACAGAGCTTTTGATCAAGTGACCCCCAGCCTCTGCAGAGACACGACGAACACTAATGCCTGAGACTGATCGACCATCCATTTTGAAGCTGATAATAGCGAGCTCGCCGGTATTCAGGATCATCAGCATCTCGCCATTTTCAATGGTAAGTTGCTCAATAATACAACCTTCAAGTCGCATCTCTAGATCTGATTGATCTGCCAAGCCAAATGATGTACTTTGCTTTGCAAACATGTTCACACCAACTCCATTGGACTTTCCAGCCTGATCAATATGAATGAGCTCATTTCCACCAACCAGTAGAGCTCCTCCAACAGGAGTTGGTAAAGGAACTACCTTATATAAATCATAAGGCAGACCGGTAACTGAAAGAATAGTTGTTGAAGCTCTCTGCTCAAGATCGAGGGTGAATACCATGTACGAGAGATGATCTTTCCGTTCATGAAGCAGAGAAGATGCGGGAGCTAATTTGGAAGACAGAATACCGAAAGTTGGCTCTCGATATTCATGCAAGAAGTCAAGATGTATAGGAAAGATAAGGTTTGGATCAAGTGATGACAGACGTAACACGAAAGACGACCCATATGGTGTATCCGTCTTCCCATCGCCATTAGAGAGCTGTAGAGCCGACTTCTCAGGTCTGGGCCCGTCCAAATCTTCATCCCAATCGTCCATAGCAAGATCCTCATCGCCCTGACGGAAAGGCAAGATAGCCAAATTGCGAGCACCAAACTTAAGGGCAGCACATCTACTACCAGGATCTACAGTTAAGTAGTTCACGCAGTCGCTGAGTCGCGGCGCCCAAGGGCTTCCTTGCAGCTCATCCTGCTCGTACAAATGTATGGAGATTGTTGCCAAACCATATCGCTCCGCATCCCATTCTACCAAACTAAGCTTCGCATCCTTGAAGCCGATGAGTAGATAATCTCCTCCAGATTTTGAATTATCCGATTTGACACGAACTAGAGACGTGATGGTGCCAGACAATGGGTACTCTGCTACAAGTACGAGCTTCGTAGATCGAATGCGCTCCGCTGGGAGTAAAGACTCGGCGCCCAAGAAGGATGATTCGAGCCCTCCGTCATCGTTGATTCGTCTGTCGGCCAATTCATCGTTTTTAGAAGATTGCTGATCCTGGTTCAGTGATGGGTCGATATCAGTGGCTACACTCTTCAATGAGAAGATCTGTAGAAGTGAGGTCTTTGCGACAATGAGGTTATTCGCCTTGGCTGAGAGAAATGGTATGTTCAGCGAGTGCGTGACAGCTGTTGGAGGTGTCAGCTCCGTGTAGCATTGCATGATGACTATGCAGGCTTCATGGAAGCATATCGAGCACTTCTATTGTATGGACCAGCTCGAATTGAAACCTTAAGATAGAGAACGTTGGTGTTGTTACGCCGGTATGTTTGGTGAAGTACCTTTGACGCGTTTCGCTGAGCTTCGTGCAGCTTGAATATTATTTACCTTAATTGCGAGGCACCAACATATGCTACGCTTTCAACTCTCCTTTCATCTTCTCAAATGATTATTCTTATCGATTCTCTAATGATTGATATATCTGGAATTTAACGTTATGGATTTTATTTTACAAGTTTCTATACAGGTAGAGTGATAAGTTTTCTAACAAGCATGGAGTGCTCGGGTCTGCTAATTCGAGAATATACTGCTCCTTTTGTAACCAGCATTCTGGGGCATAAACAAACCAAATAATATTTCAGTTATCTTGGATCAGAGTTATCAGCAGACTCGAATAAAGTCTCTCGGTGCATTATTGTGTATCAAGTGAAAAGACTGGCTTCATTTCTGGGTTACCAACTCACACTATGTCTTGACATAATGGCATCTCTCTCCGCTTGCCATTTCCACAGAGATACTACAGCAATTACCTATAGTTTTAAATATCAAATTGAACAGCTACCTCAAGACTTCATATGTTTAAGCCCTTTTTACAATATCATCATAAACACATAAAACTCATATCGACCGTTCTTTACAACACCACGATCGATCGACGAATTCCTACAGAGTAAACAAATATCAAAACAGACCCTTACCTTCTACCACTTTGTCTTTCAGCGGCATATTAACGATCCCATTCCCAATCTTCGCCTTAATCTCCCTAATATCAAGACAAATGTCATTGATCTCCTTCTGCGCCTTCCCAAGCTTCTCCGTTGCGGCAAGTAGCTCCTTACTCGGCGCCTCCAGCGTCCACGCTATGCTGATGTGAAAAGCAGTTGAGAGATCCTCTATGTCAATAGGAATTGCCATCTTCTGGGCATTTCTGCGTTTTGGAGGCGGAGATGGAGCTGGCGCTGTAGCTGTAGCGTATAAAGGTGGCTGTCCGAATCGCTGGACAACAGAGTTGCTAATATGCAAAAGCTTATTGAGCTCATTATCGCGGGGCCGTATGAGGCGAAGAACAAGGAACCATCGGGTCTTTTCAAAATTCGGGACCCAGTCAATGGTTGAGGGGGATATATTGAATCTGCGGGTTTAGACACGTGATATAGGTAAAGGGAATGTGAATTTGGATGACTTACGGTCGGATGCCCGATGAAAAAATGGCAGTTTCTAATGCCGTGGCAAAGTCATCTTTCTGCTCGGTGAGAAAGCCTATGGGGCGAGAGAGACTGATATGTAGAGGTAACGGGGCTCCCAAATCACTCTTTAGGGAGCTGTCGATTCCCAAATCTGTCGAGCTCTGCAGCACAGAGATGAACGATGACAACAAATCATATTCCTTGGTTGCCGGATACCCTCAATCAAATCAGCAGACAGTGTCAACAAGGGGAGCACGGAAGAGGTACACTCAATATAGAGATGTGTCGGCCAATTGCCGGCGATGTGGGGAGTTACCCTCTTGCGGCCGCCGTGCAAGCTGGGGTCATCGCGTGTGCTTAGACGACTTGTAGACGCGTACAGATCGTGGAATTTGGAGGGCAGTGCTGGCAGGTCCTCACTATCGCGCTTACGCTTGGTGGTGGTGGTGGCTGATAACGGTGTCTTCGTGGCCTTCTGAGACTTTTGTGATGGACTTGGCGGCTCACCATCTATGTCGGGCTCAGAATCCGAGTAGTCGACTAGAGGCATGATTGAACGTCTGACCTGGGTATGTTGTAGATACTGAACTCTCACCGAATTTGTGTCGTCGTCGATCAGGTTGGATAAACAGGATTTGAAGTGCTGAATTTTTCAAGTTTGGTACATGGAGATGATGTGATGTCGCTGGGGTTTCTTTTTTTGTTTTCTTCTTTTGCCCTGCTGCCCAGTCTGAATAAGGTGTGTGTGGACTTCAAGATAGCGCATGTACCATACTGGTCAATTGTTGTCTCTCCTTGTCGTGCTTGTCTCTGCTCTCAATCGACCACATTCCATGCTCATACATATCAATTGCATTAGACCAAAACCCACTTCTGCTAATCGGTCCTCAACTTTACTTCAAGTGCTTCAAATTGTGTGTGGTTCCCGACCCCATTGACCTGTTGTTGGTCCCTCGAGGTTGACGATGACGAATAGCGGAAGAATAAATTCGGGTCTGCTGCATGTTTAACCCCACGACCCTTTGGAGAACAGGCGATGATGGGGGAGAGTGGATTGTTTTTGGCGAGCGCACTGCAGATCGAGGTTCAAGCAGCAGAACATCCACGATACACCCCAGTCTCCAGCCTCATCAGGTCGAAGCTTGGCCTCCATATCTGCAAGGAAGGTCTGATGGAGGCAGGGTATTATTGCTGGTATAGTTCTTACGGAGTAAGTGATTGGCATATATGTTGTCACTGATAATGATATGGCCGAGTCTAGAGTTGACAAGCAATACCTGCTCCTAAAATAGGTGGAGGGGTAGAGGAGAAGCACAAGCACATGTCATATTGAATTAGGGTGAATTGGATCGAATCGAATCGGGAGATGAATGTCATCGAATATAATTGTTTTGTTGAACGAACACCTTGCTTAGGGACCCTTATGAATGGAGACGTATTGGCTGAATCGTACCATAGGGTTGTTATTTTGCTGCAGAGCACCAGAGTACTTCATGTGGTGAATAGGTAGATATCATACCGGTGTATTATGTACTACAATCAACCCGAGTTCAGTGTTCTACGGCACATACATTCACTGGCGCACACATACACCAATACGATGTATGTACATACGATAATGATCGGACATTCTCCTCCTCTGAATACTCCCATTCTAACGAGAGCTCAAGAGGCCTCCATTCACACACACTACTACTTCATAAGGGCCATGGTTAGGTTCTTCAGGCTTCTTTCAACGGGCGGGCAGGACGGCGAAGTCGCGTTCGCGACGTCAGCTTGTGGGTCTCCAAGCCTGGGCCTTCCAAGATGGTAGCGGATGGTCAAGTTGCGCAATGTTCAACCTTAGCACCCCGCTCAGATGCATTCGTACAGTATCAGTGGAGGCGATAAAAGTTTGTGTGTAATTCAATGAGGATGATGCTGTATTGATTTGGGGCAAAAGAGCAAGTTGGATGAAGGGAATTGTAGGGGGTCTGGACTTGGACAATGAATGAATGGTTGCAGGTAGGAATGGGGATTGTGACTGGAATTGTGACGGGGAACATGCCATGATCGATCATCTCACTCAATTATTAATAACAGTGCACACAATATACACACACACATACTCTCTGGTACACGGCCACCCGCAAAACCACACACACAGTCCAGATTTATCATCACATCGGTTGTATGCGAATGATTCGGATTTGAGCACAGCGGGAGGGCCGGGAAATAAACCAGTCGTATTAACCATGAAATGATAGCCGATTTCTCAAGACAACCAATGAAGATAACTGAGGATGAAGATAGAAAATGGAACATGGAACATGGAATCACAGCCGGTGCAGTTTGAAATTGAAATATCTATATGTAGAAAGCTTTCACAGAAATGGCCGACGCTTCCGCGCAAGTGCGCAAGTCATTCGGAATTACCGGCCGTTTTGGGGTCCTTTTGACCCATTTAGTAGTTTTGGTATTAGTTCGAGTATTAGTTCTAGTATTTTTGGTTTTTCTGGCAGGCTCTGCCGTTTATGTAGTAGGTATATCAAGTTATCAAGTCAGAGCAATAGACACAGCACGACGGACAATAAAACAGCTGGGAGTAAGCAGTAAGGCAAAAGGGTATTCTGAGTGATTGTCGACTTCAACTGTAGCAAATGACGTCGATTGCCTATGCCGCACCCACCACGCAACACCACACAACACGCAACCGCCAAATGCACAACACATTCACATCTTCTGCTCTATCCACGCCCACAATAGCTTGACCCTGCCTACCCTCAACGTTGAATCTCCTGTACTACATGTAGAATAAATATGAAGTGCCCGCCCTGCCACGCATACGAATCTGAATCCCAGACTCCATATCCACTTTTCCACCTAATCCATCAACTCTCCTCAGCCCAAGCCCCAGTGACTTCATATCGGAGATCGTCAGGGTCGCATTGGAAGGAATAGAACCCAGAGAAAATACGCTGCACACTCAGTTTGCGGGTATATATCATCCTTTCTACCTCCCTCCCTTCTTGGACTGTTTCTTTCAACATTCAGTCTTACATATTCAACAAGAACAATCCAACACTCGCCCACCCACCTGGACATTCAATCAGCCAACTGTCACATTGCCAACCATCATAATTCCTCCAGGAAGATATACACCCTACAAAAACGACGACTAGAAAAAAAACGAGCATACTCAATTGACAATGGAGTCCTCGACAGACAAAGAATGGGTAAGTGATAACAGCGTTCATCGTCAGGCTTCCATAAATATATCATTATCATCACCACTTCTGTGGTGCATTGGAAGGATCTGCTCCTACTCTATCGATCCTTCAAATATCCAACTCACCAATTCATTTGATTCTTTTGCACATCTAATTAACAATTAATCTAGGCAACCAAATATCTCATCAACCCTCTGCATGATCCCGAACCATCCGAAGACTGCGGTCCCGGAGCCCGTATCGGAAGTGTCAATGACCGCAAAACGACTGCCTCCGTAACTACCTCCTCATACCCAACCCCGCCATCATCCGCCTCACCCAGCCGCTCCTCCTTTCACTCATCCAACCCCTTCTCTCCTATTCACCGGAAAGAAGCCTTCTCCGACTATTCCCCAGTATCTGCACCAAGACATCGCAAAAGTATGGAAGCCTCCGACAAGGCCCCCCAACCCACCCGCCGCCGCCGCGGTAGTTCTCTCACTGAGCGTTATCCAGGCGACTTATCCCACCGGCCCCTTGACATAATCCGCAAGGAAACAAAGGCAGCCAATCGTTCACCACACCTAAAGAAGAAACACATGCCAGGCGCTGACACCATTGACGTCCTCGACAACTCGAGTCGTATTGCTTGGCATCACGAGGGTCCGTATGATGCTACTCTTCTCGCAAGAAATACCAGCTCCAAAACCTCGCCAGTGGAAGCACTTAGAGATAGTAATGCCGAGGCGATCAAGGCGACACCGCGGGAAAATATCAGAGATGCGCTTGACAAGCACGTCCCGCTACAGGGCACAGCTGTCATCCCACCCGGCATGCGTGGACTTGATGGCAGAATCATGGACTACGAGGAAGGTGCGGACCTCATGCGTGAGCCAGATGCTGCAGGCGGCGCTTATAAACGCTGGGAAGGAATTGTAAGTTCTCCTGCTAAATTCATGAGAGATGATGGAGTGAACTGTAAGCTAACAGCATCAGGAATACCATCCCGATGACCTCAAAGGCAAGGGCGAGCCATCTTTCACCATCGAGCGTGCTCTTAAGGGTCACCAGGACCAATCACGTAGCCACAGGCGCTACCCGCAGACTGACTACGATGAGTATGAGCTTCAAACCCGCTCACCGCATCCAGCCACTGCCTCCAGACAGCGTAGGCACTCTGGTGATCATGAGACCTTCCAGACTAGATCATCTGGATCTGCTGGCGGACTCAGTAGCTATGCGGAGTTTGAAAGCAGTATGCATAGAAGCAATACTACCGGGAGAAAGAGTGGTATGGACGGGCTTAAGAGGCGACTTGGGAGCTTGCGGTTGAAGAAGAAGACTGTTGACGTGTAAATGCTTTTTTGGAAACATTCCTGCACAAAGTCTTTCTTCTATTCATATTTGCACAGAGCATTTTTTTGTCTGGACACGACTTACGGTTTCTGGTATTTGGTGGCATTTTGCTTTTTGGCGTTAAATCATCATGTAAGATAGGGGATTATCTAGCTGGCGCTTTTGCTGGTTGTATAATAGGACAGAATGAATGAAATGAGAAAACGCGAAATAAATTCTTGACTTGTGAATTTAGAGTAATGGAAGTTGATAACATTGTATCGGACAAGACTGAAATGGAATTAAGATTTTGGTACTTACATGAAGACAACACTTTTCAAACACCTTTGTGTGACGATGTGTATCTGGCGAGTCTTCAGTCCTTCACGCATGTGATCATCATAGAATGTTAAGTACTTAAGTTCAACGACTGAGTACATGCTGTGTGGTATTTTTAACACCTTGAATCATCATGTCGTATGTTCTGGACATGCTGTGATGCTGGTGTAAATAAGACTCAAAGCATAGCACCACCCCTTACTTCGTACCTGATAAACTATTCTAGTCCGCCTCCATACATAGAGACTTTGGACTAAAAAGGGCCTATTACATTCATGCAGATGATGGAGTGTGAGCCACGAGGCTGTATTTCCGGGGGTGGTCAGGAGAGAACGTAGATTGGGTGGTGGATGGATGTACATGCTGTAAAGTGTGTGAAAGGCTGAAGAGCTTCTCTGACATGTTTCTGGAAGGCTCCGTCGGTGGGATTGGACCTCTCGGGCTATGGCGGGCGGGGAGGTGGAGGGTAAAGTTTGAGTGCCTGTGGAATATCTGCTGTTGTTCGTAGTAGCAATGGGGCATGGTAAAAGGGATAGATGCACCAGATGAGAACTCAAATAGAATACACAGAGTATAGCATCATACTACGTAGTAAGATAGTAAGTATGTAGTGTGACTCTGAATCCGAATTCTAATCCTGTAATCCTGTACAAGGCACCACAAGGAGGGGAGAATATTAAATCACTCCACTCTCTCACTCATCACTCATCACTCATTCACCAAACTGACACTCGTGTCCTCTATTCACACGCATTCGCATGCGGATGAGCCCATGGGAAACTGGCGATGCTACTGGCTTATGTGTTATATCCGAATGAATCGTTCGACTCTCGCTCATCCGTAACAAATAAGCAGATACGGATGCGGGAAAATTGGTGATCCATCAGGCTGAGGCCACCTTTGATTTATGAACTTGCCCCTCGTGGCCCCTGTACTACTGATAGTGCTCTACTGCTGATCGTGGCTAATATCTAGAATACGAACCATAAATCAACCTTACATTTCCCTCCTCTTCAATTGCTGAATATTCCACTTGCTGTTCTCTTATTTATTATTATGAATTAGTAATTCCAACGACCTTACCCTACATGATTAAGCATCATGGTCATCTTTGTTTTCTAGTCCTATCCCTCCCACATCCTCACTAAAAATTATTGAGGACATCATCGAAGAGCTTGATCCTTTCTAGTGATCAATAAGAAAGTTACGAACCCACAGTCTTTGCTACCATCCCACATAGGCGGAGCCTTGTGTATCACAATTCGCCCCCGGTCACCTTTTCCCCCAAATCTACGACTTTACCTGCCGCATCAAGGCGCCTTGATTATCGCCCTTGGCATCTTTGTCTGAAACCCCACAATAGCAAAGTGTCATCTTCATCATGAAGTCCGCCTCTCAAGTATTTTATTTGGCCGTCTTCGCCCTGCTGGGCTCTTCGCATGCCTCTTCCAAATCCCAGCAATCAGCGACGGCGGCAAAGGCCTCGGATCCAAATGTTTGCGCCGTACGTCTCAGCCCTCTTTCCTCTACTATCACTACTACTATCGTTATGTTTATGTCCTCTTACTCATGCCTGGCAGATTGAACCAAATGCCATGGTCTCCGATGCCTGCGCATCCTACTCTACTCTCGACACGCTGAACCAGCAGCTGAAACCCTCTCTCGATGCCATCACACAGACGACCGATTTCTTCGCATACTACCGTCTCAATCTCTTTAACAAGGAATGCCCCTTCTGGAGCGACTCGAATAGCATGTGCGGCAACATTGCCTGCGCTGTGAACACACTGGACAATGAGGAGGATATTCCACCAATCTGGCGTGCTCAGGAACTGGGAAAACTCGAGGGTCCCAAGGCAATTCATCCGGGCAGAAAACTACAGGAAGAAAGAGGCACTGAGAGGCCACTACAGGGAGAGCTAGGTGAGGATGTTGGCGAGAGTTGTGTAGTGGAATACGATGATGAGTGCGACGAGCGCGATTATTGTGTCCCAGAGGATGAATCAGCTACTTCCAAGGGTGACTACGTCTCTCTTGTGGATAACCCAGAACGATTCACTGGCTACTCTGGTGAAGGCACCCATATGATTTGGAATGCCATCTACCGCGAGAATTGCTTCTCGCGCGCCTCCTTTCCAGAATCTGCGTCCCTGGGGATGCCCACAAACCCCTTAAACCCGGCTGCAAATGACTTGAAATCAGTCATTCAGAACAGCGGCGAGCTTGAAAATCCCGAGCTCGAGGACGAATGTTTGGAGAAGCGCGTATTTTACAGAGTTATCTCGGGCATGCATGCCAGTATTTCTACGCATCTGTGTCACGATTACTTGAACCAGACGACAGGATTGTGGTCGCCAAATCTCCAATGCTACTTGGAGCGCCTTCACCCGTATCCTGAGCGCATTTCGAATGTGTACTTCAACTACGCTCTTGTCCTTCGCGCTGTCACAAAGCTAGGTCCCTACCTCAAAAACTACACCTTCTGCTCCGGCGACCCATCACAGGACCGCCTTACAAAAGCGAAAGTACAGACTCTCACCACAGCTGCCGCCGCTGCACCCCAAATTTTCGACGAGAGTCTTATGTTCGCCAATGGCGAGGGCATCTCCCTTAAAGAAGACTTCCGTAACCGCTTCCGTAACGTCAGCAGACTCATGGACTGTGTCGGGTGCGACAAGTGCCGCTTGTGGGGTAAGGTACAGACATCCGGCTACGGGACAGCACTCAAGGTCCTCTTCGAATTTGACGACGAAGCGGGTACCCAGCCTCCACAACTTAAGCGCACAGAACTTGTCGCATTATTCAATACGCTTGCTCGCATCTCCACGTCGCTGAATTCTCTTGCTGATTTCCGCTCGATGCTTGAGGCTGGGGAAGACGGTGATGAGGCGATCATCAACCGTATGAAGCTCCCCGAGCGCTTTGAGCGCGGTAAGGATTGGATGAATCCTAAGAACAAGATTCCTTCGCCTTCTACGTCCTCGGCGCCATCTATTGATGATGATGAAGAAGATGAGGATTTCGATGAATATCATGCTGAGCTCCTGCGCCAGGCGACTGTCCGTACTCTCCCACAGAACATTACTGTCTCCGAAGCTTTTACCGAGGAAATTGATCTTGTGTGGCGTGCTACCAAGTTTGTTTTCAAGAGCTATTTCAAATTACCCGGTGTTCTCTTCTCGATCTTCATTGTTGAGCTGAGCAGAATGTGGTCTTGGTTTTTAGGATTGCCAGTTGAGCCGCGCATGTGGCATAGTGCTATACCTACACATGACGAAATTTGAGCTTTAGAAGTTAGTTAGACTGGGGATTAGATAAGATGCAAAAGAGATTTGTTGGAGAGGCGCGACTATGAGAAGACGAGAAGACGAGAGATGAGAATGTGCTTCTAGAACGTGGACTTGATTGGCATTAGCGTTTGGAGTTTTGACACACTATGTTGCGTACGTATATGGGGACAATAAGACTATATATAATTCACAAGTTTCAAATACTGTCGTGTTTTACTGTTAATGAAACATCCACATCGCCACTCTGTCTTGCTACCCCTAAACATTATCCGCGCCTCGCTAACTAAACGCCCCCCTCCCCTGTGAGTCGGCAGGACCAGTAAGGACGAGTTTGGAGAGCTGCAGACAATTTAACGTCTGCTATCGAAAGATTGTCTGAAAAAAAGGAGATCCTATGAAAGAGATATAAATATAGATAAAGCCTCCCTGTGAATAATTGTGTATTTATTCGGTTGGCCATCTTGGTTTGAATTATACTAAGTCTATAAAAGATATATCCAGGAAATTTTTTATATAGCATTGGAAGTGAATTTTGAAGCTATAGTATAATTTCTGTACCCAACAGTCAAATCAGCTAGGAGGGAGGGAGTAACTCGCAATATGAATAGCCAAGATTATAAACCCAAGTTATATTGGGCACATGATATTTAATACATCAATAAACAATTACCATTGAACACGCAAGCTAACTACAGGATTTTAATCAAAAGACATCTTTCCTCTTGCCCAATTTTCACTCGTCCTGCTCCTTATACAGCCTCACCAACCCCACGATCTTCTCCGTGCCCTCATCCACCATCTTCACATAATCCCCAATCCCTCTTCCCCAGCGCCCCTTCCACATCAGTTGCCTGTCCAACACCTCTACACACCTCTCTAAGTCCTGCACAAGTCCCTTAACTCTCTTTTCATCAACTGTCCCTCCCAACGTCTTCCCCACAGTCATCAAAATCTTCAACATATCCTGCCTTTTCGTATCACTAGCTCTAATTTTATTTTTGGCCCACTTGTTCACAGCATTTAATCCTCTTGCTTTTCCAGCATTTAGCTTTTTTCCCGTTTCTTCTTCATCCACGGCCCTTCGCCACTCCGTATCCAACTGTCTCGCAAGCGTTGAGTTGATATTCCCCAAAACTTCAACATTCACCTCTACCCTCTTCGCAACCTTCAACAACCCCTCCAGTTCCTCCCTCATCTCTAGCATCCTTGTCTTCCATTCCCTCACCCTTTTTCCCTCTTCACGCCCTGCAAATGCCGCATCCAATAATCCCCACCTCCACTTCCACACATCATCCCGGGTTTCTTTGATTCCGGCGGCGTCCAGGATCTCCCAAACCTTAGCACGCCACAAATAGTACTTATCCCACGCCGCCAGTGCTGAAAGCTCGGCTGCCATTTCTGCGGAGTGTGTACCAATTTCAATGGCCGAGAAGGCAAGTGTGCGGTAGAGAGTGGTGATGGAGGACGCCGTTGTGCAGGAAGCTAATGCAAAAAGCTCCATCAACTTAGAGATGTCATACTCATATTCATCCAGACCCTTATTAACATTTTCAGCCATGTTTAAGCTCTTATCTTCAATTTTGATGCTGTTGCAAGAGGTGGCTCCCAAGTTGGATTTGGTTTCAGGGGTATGAGAGGTGTGTTCAGGCAACTCTAATCCCAAGTTCCCAGCAAGAGTCACCCTTAATCTCATTACAATATCCGCACGCTGGCGCATATGGTACGGTTGCAGGCTCAGCAGGCGTGCCTTGTGTAGCGCAGCCGGGAAGCGGACGTAGAATTCCTGAGTAGCCGGTATAGGGGATTGCGGGATATGGTTCAAGAAATATGTGACAAGGGCAAAGAAGAGCAACGAGGAGATCCACAACTTCCATGATGCTCCAGATCTTCTTTCTGGTACATGAGAGTCGGCGAAGTGAGTATTCTCAGGGGAATGTGAGTTTGAAGCGTATGAAGCGTTTGAGGATGAAGGACGTTGGTGCCTAGGGCTTTTGCCTGGTACAGGCCAGTCCAATGAAGGGGATGAGACAGCAGTAGATTTTACAGGTGACGACAGATCTGAATTCGTAAACGTTTTTGTAGGCGACCATGACCCAGACGAACTCTTAGTTTTCGCAGATACAGGAGGCAACAACCCCTTTTGTACCTCCATCAGGTCGAAGACACGCAAGTAGTGCGAATTATTAAGGCCACTCCGCTTGAGGGCTTGGAAATCGGGGGAAGGCGGGATCGAGATTTCATTCTTGGAGTACTCTGTAGAGTCCTCTATAACATTCACATCGCGATTGATGTAGTCATCGTCCTCATCGGAATTATAATCGTTGTCGTCATAGTCGCAGACAAAATTGACTTCGTTCTTGTCAATATCCTTCTCATTGGTGGTGACGAAGGAATCAGAGCCATCGGAGTTACTGAGATCGAGGATTTTTGAGATAGCGGCCATGTTACTTCGTAGTTGATTACGATCAATAAGATGAGGATATAACAAGCCCCTATGAATATCGGAAGAGGATTGCTAGAATGATGGAGAAGTAGCAGTTGCCCGCGAAGGTTGTTTCTTGGAATTGGGGAATTGTAGTTTGACATGGATAGTGGCCTCTTTGTCTTTGAAGGATGGTGCTTGGTAGTTGTCAGATAGAGATAATGAGTGGAGAATACAAAGGAAACTCCGGTCAAATGCTTTGTTCTCATAAGTAAACCAAAGAGGAAAACTCGGATGAACGACATGGTTTCCTGTTGTTAGTAACACATGCCAGTTCAGGAGCTTCCCACTCGAATATTGACGATGAATCCCGCACAAGCCCCAGTTATTCAGTTAATCATAGCATACACACACATACAGTATTCTCCACAAGCCAAAGCAATTCATCAATGATAGAAGAACACATTCAGGTAGTCTGGGGAATCCATTTCATAAAAACGCTCTCACAATCTTTGCTCACACATGCAAGACAAAACACAATCCTTCTTCCAAACACAAAGTTTTCTCTTTTCTTCCAGGCTGATAACACGAACAAAAACAAAACAAAACAAAAAACGGTTCCTACACATCCTCTAAACGCCAATTCCGGGTATGAACAATCCTTTGTTTAAAAAGCCACACTGGCTAGGATAGAGAGTAAAAAAGCAAAATCTGGAAATGGAAAAGGGAGAAATGAGACAATAGAAAAAGGGCATGCATCCAGATCCGTGAATGCTTGATAATTAGGAAAATCGTTTCAATGTACACACACTTGGCACACCCTGAGCCAACGATATCGTGCTGTATTTCTCAGGGATTTAGTCGATTGTCATTCGAGATTGTACTGGACCGTGCTTGAGATCTGGAAGTTCAGTCATATTGGCTGTCTTTTCGTCTTCGCCCACAATATTTCTCTTCATAACATGTGGTTTCAGTCCCTTGTCAAAATTGAGCATACAGGCGATTGCGTTGGAGATGGTGAGAAGGATCAAGATAATGACAATGACGGCGAAGACAGTCAACGACTTTCGCACAGGTAGATATTGGTAGGCGTGAGCAGGCTGGTACATGCGGACGATCTTGAAGATGAAGTAGGCGAGACCTGCGTGGTAACATACGATAATCACGATCATGCCCATTCTAGCTTCACGACGAGTCCAGAAAGCGGCCATCAACAAGATGAAGATCGTGATTGGAAGTGCGGCAATGGTAAGGCCCTTTTCGGCGGGTGGGATCTTGGTGACGATAACGAGGAATTGGACGGTGAAACCGAGGAAAAAGAAGAAATCAAACTTGAGAAGAGCGACATAAATCTGTAACAAGGTCAGCTACATGTGGTTCTGTGCGATGGCTGTCGTGATTGCCTACCTGAAAAGTCAAAAATCTTCTCTTCATTCGTAGATCGGCACTGATGTGCTTGTAGATTGTCCAAGCAAACTCATCGTAGAGTTTCCAGGCGATGATGGACATGATGAAGGTTATTGCTCCAATGACACAAGGGACTGCAATCAACAATGGCTCCACGTCCTCCCACACTTGACTTCCTGGAAGAATATAAGATCCACCGGCTTGCGCGCTCAATGAGAAAATAGCCTTCTTGATCTGATCGAATTGCACCGCAGCATATACTACCATGCCCAGGTTGTATATGCACAGGCCGATAACCTGAATTGTATTCTTAAGTCGAAGCGAATCGTACACCAACACCAACTGGTAAACGAATCCGAAAATGAAGAGGGTCAGGTAGGTTGGGATAGTCTTGACTAGTGGAATCGTCTGCTTGCCGTCAACGAGACTGTTCTGGAATTTTGCGAAAATATACCTATAATAAATTATTAGTGACTGGGTCGAGGCTGGTTACAGGGGAGGGCTGATTGTCCAAATCGACACAATGTCGCCGATATAGATTCAGTTAAACGTACGCTTCTATGGCGATAATAATCACACATTGGAGGAAAGAGGTAACCAAAAAGGCCCAGGTCCACACAGAAGATGGCTTATACATGCCGCGGTTCGTTGTGCCTGTCGGCGGTACTGCTGGCGCAAGTCCTTCTCGATGATGGTATCCGCCAATGTATGTTTGATTGTTGTATGTCGGCTCCGCATCTAGTGACAGGAGGGACTTTCGTGATTCAAATGGGTACGCCACTTTGACTGTGTTTTCGCTCCTGGAAAAGGAGCTCTCGAAGGGAGGAGAAGAAGAGAGGGTATCGTGTACTATGACAAGGCGCCGACGATGTTTGTGGCACAGCCAGTCAGTCGCTAATGCGCTTTGGCGTTGGGGTCCTTGTAGGTAGCTGCACCGCCGTCGATTTGAATTGGCAAGCTAATTCTTCTGTGTTGTCGGTGGCCCTCTTCTATGATCTTCCTTATTGCAATTCTTCTTTCTTTTCGATTTCTTCTCGAATGTTTCGATCGTACTATGCAATGGGATAATGGTCGTTGTTGGGTCGGGCGGCGGCCGTTATTATGGTCAAGTAGGAGTCGGGGATCCGCCGAGTTAAGGTGAAACGCTGCTACGAGGGGATTTTGCTGACTCGAGATTGCGCGAAGGACGATATCTTTAGGATTGAAGCTCAGACGTATACGGCAGTCAAGGGAACTTCCAAAAGCGACGATGGCGATTTTAGGTAATCAACGGATGTTCGACTTGAAGTAAACTGGGGTGGGTGAAGATTCGTGAAGTTCTTTTGAGGGTTGAATGTCCTCCGTTGAAGGGAGAAGGGCGAGCGTTGGATGGAGACTCTCGATGTTCGCGTGTTTGGTGTGTGTGTGGTGTGTGTGCGTGTGGGGGGGATGGGTGGTGTGTGAGTGGGAAGGAGAGTTGTAAGAAGGGATGGGCAAATATTATGATAAGGCTGGTTGGTAGGTAGAAAGAAGCTTAGGTACAAAGGTACATGTATGTACGTAGGTCGAGAGAACAGGTCGTGAGTTGTGGTTGTGGTTGTGGTTTGTGGTCGTAGAGTGGGTTGTGGTGGTAAGTGGTGGCTATGGACAGGATGAAGGGACCGCAGTAGCAACAGTAGCGGTAGTAGCAGCAGCAAAGTATGCAGCAACAGTAAGCAGTAGCAGCACGGCGGGTACCTTAATGCAAGTGTACCTTAGGGATTGTATGTTAGGTTGCAGGGTCAGGTCAAGTAATGAATGCAAGGTAATGTAAAAGGTAGGGTTTGATGTTGGTGCGTGGAGTTGGGGCGCGCGACACTTTCATCTACCTGGTCTGGTAGGATCTGGAGAGTTTCGAAGCTAACTCCCAAGTGCCAGTCTCGAGGGAGAGCGAGGGATCAGGCAAGTGGAGGATAAAGGCGATAAAGAGGAGAAAAGAGGAGAGCAATGCTTGAGCAGTGCGAGATAGATGGCGCACGGTATTGCAGGGGTTGAGAGGAAGTCGTAGGAATATGATGAAGAGAGTCGAGGAGGGTAGGATGTGCGGGAGTTTGTACGTGTTGTGTACGTTATAGATAGACAGATATATAAATATATACAGATATATACAGATATATCTGTGTATGAATAGCCCTTCACACAAGGATGTAGACTACAATGGATGTAGCTACATATATATGTATATATATATTGTCAAGTACGATGGTCTTTGACGGGTACCTTACCTTACTTTACCTTACAGAGGCTATGTATGTATCTCTGAGATATGACAATCGAATCCACACACCGCACAAACTCTCCATTAGGCTTTCTCTCTGTAGGCGTTTAGAAAGGTTCCAGGAAGAGTGACAGGCTGACAGGAGGACTCGACAGGAAGTGTGCTGGGAGTTGAGAGTGGCTGATAACTACATGTACATACATATGTAGGTCATTATGTGGAGAGATGTGGAAAGATGATACTTTGAATGGAGGTGATCATCGTCAGTCACCATTATCTTCACGACAACTGAACCCAACTCAACTGACTGAAGCTCGGCGTTTATCATCATCATACTTGGGTAAGCATCTCTCCTACCCTACCGTACCTATAGTATGACTGACTATGCATGAAGGTAAAATACAAACTCCTCCCTACGTACATATTTCGATGTATTCTATGCATGTGGTGCATATCCTGTGTGGTGGTGTATACTATATCTGTGCACATATTGCAGGTATTCTATTCATATCTCTCCTCTCTCTCTCTCTCTCAACTTAGAAAAGACAGAAAGGACCCAATCCCACGGTCGCACGCATATCACCCATCTCCACCCACCCAAGCACATTCCACGTCCAAATGTATGTATGTAGAGCGGCCCCCAAAATTGCTAAGACCTCTTGCACTTAGACACATGATCATTTGCAGCAGGCAGTGAAGGCTGAGATGTCACTCATTTACCTTCTCCGTTCGACTTTTCTACCTGTTGAACTGCCTTGGATTGTCCCTTCAAGTAAAAAGTCCCACAATCGCATCCACAGTACATAGTCTACCTGACCGGTGTACCTTGCAATACGATGCCTTCAAACCAGATCTTCACGTCTCTCACACAAACCCAAAATCCCATACTTGGCGTTGGATCAATGGTAAAGGTGCTTGACTCGACTTTCCTTTCCTCTCTTTGCCCTATTATGCGAAATACGCAGTGCAGATACATTCCTCGTGAATAAGTCCATCAAATATCCAACTGCTCATCTCTCTTCCTCCCATATCATCTCTCCCCCGGCCACGGATGCACTAGCCGAAGGGACTGCCCCATTCTCAGCACGCGGGCGGGGCGTAATGGTTGCGGCTGTGTCTGACCTTTTACTATTCTATGGGCTGAGCAAGAAATTGAGGCAGACAAAATATACATCGTCCCAATGTTCATCTACCAGATAGTGGAGCCCGAGCCCATTACCAGAATGTCACCAGCCACGCCAGCCTCAATGCATCGACAAGGGCCGTTTGTTCATTTCTCAATCACCAAATCACCAAATCACCAAGTATTATCTTTCACTGACATCGAGGAGAAAGACTCACTTCAACTTGGCTTGAAACGTACATCTTTCTTCGCCTTTTCTCCTTTCCGCTCCTCCCTCTTTTCTTCTAACCCATTTCCTCTTCATTCATTTTCTTCTTTTTTTCTCTTTTCTTTTCCTCCCTTCCCTTCCTTTCTTTTCTTTTCCTTTTCTTTTCTTTTCTTTGATTTCCTTTTCTTCTTGTTTCCTTCCTCCCCACACACGCCTAGCAAGCCAAGATGCTCCTGTCGTTGATTGATTGCATAAATTGATGGGGTCTTACTGTGCCTCAAACCTGCCTTATTTCTTAACGCTTGGCGTGCGTGCCCTTGTTACATAAATACGGAGTCAAACTCTACGACATGCAAAACGCTGTCATTAATCGTCTCAGTTCTCCCACTCATAAAACTCCCTGACTTCCACACCTTCGCAACATGTTAAAAGAAAGAAAAAAGAAGCATCATTGACCGATACAAATACATACCCAATATCTCCGTCGGTCCATGAATTATGAAACAGGGTACGTACCTTGTCTATCGCGTCCCTGAACTAGCCCCCGCTGGAGAGGTAGCGGACAAAATAATGCAGATTCCCCTCCTGCTGGTCATTCACATCCACACCATAATATACCCTATGTAGAGCTCCATAAGTACGAGAAGGAAACTACCAACAATTATCTACACCACAAATACATGCCTACCCCGTAAGGGCCAAAAGTAGTGCTTGTGTTGCAACTGGTACAGACCCAATTCATTACCGTAGACAAGTCCAGTCAATAAGTTCTGATTCTTTAAATTATCATCGCACTTCGCAAGTGAAAAGTTCACCAGGTTCAGGGCAGGGTGGATGCGCATTACGAGCCCCATTACGACGTCTTTAAAATTCCCCATTGCGCGGTACCTTGCGTGGTGTCCTGATGTCTATTTAAGAGCGGAGAGGCGACGAAAAAGGACTGTGCACGTTCTGAGTAATTTATCTGACCGTGAATATTGATTGTAGACCTACGAATGATTTGGGGATTGAGCGCACATGATGGTACAAAGTTGGTATCTTTTCTTTACATGGGAGATTCAGTGGTTCATTTGTTTCAAGTACGCCATTTCGGTCCTCAGAGAACCATTCATGCTTCGGCCGCACTCGTCGTTTCTTGGTCGAATAATTAAACATTGAGGTGAGTACACGTCTGTAACGAGAAGCATTTTTCATTACCTGCTCCGCTTGGATCATGTTGTCTGGACCTTTCACTAGATTTTGACTGGATTTTTCGTCTATTTTTTCTTCTTTTTTGTTTTTTGTTTTTTGTTTTTTTTTTCTTCTTCTCTTTCCGTCACCTGATCTCTCTTTGAGACGTGATGAGCCTTCAAGATCTGCGAGCGCATCACTATCATTGGCACAGTTTTGATCCCCATAGGGCATCTTGTATCTATGGAAAGTGTTTACGGGTGCTTGTGAACTGCACGTTATATGGTATTTTCGAATTTTAAGCCTCTATTTCTGAATGATTCTTGGTCATTGGACAAGTCAAATATCTTATCAGAAAAGTAACTTTTATATCTCTTTTGGTGTATGATAGAAATACCCCGACCAAGGGGAAATATCATCTTGAATTTAGCATATATTCATCAAATATTTTTGACTGAACTGCTGCATGATTACACCGCTGCTAAAGGATCAAAGAGTCTCAGAAATATATTCCATTCGTAGATTCTTGCACTTGATAGTACAGGGTTCATATATTAAAGCTTCTCATCAACCAAATCCCTAAGATCTACACATATCTAGGTATCGGTAATAGCTTACTCAATGCCACTCGGTAGCAGTGTAATATAGAATTAGAGATTCATAGTCGCTGCTGCAGAAATACTCTACAAGTATAAGCTCAGCAATCTCATATTCATCATCAATTCCCTCTCGCCACTACTGCTCTCGCAGTTATTATCCTACTCAAGTATCAGGAAATTTAATTCTTATCTCGAGATATCAGTCTCAGCTATTGTGCACTCTATGTTGAATTCGAATCTAGCGATGGGATTGGACTATATAGTATCTTATCCAAATTCGTCTTTACCTTTCGTAGGATCGATCGCTTTCTTTCAATTAATCTGCATTCTATCGGCTATATTGATGTTTGAAAAACTCTAGACAGATACGTTTTCGTTTCTATGGAGGACAAAATCAAGATTACAGCTTCTCAACAAGTGAACTGGCGTGCTTGAAGTGTGATAAATAAATCAATGGAGCTTTTGACTGGGCTCTGGGACATCTACGATCATTTGCTAGTGGATGCTTTGTAAGTATATGGTACTTGATATGTGGTACGGAGCCTCATAATTTGCCACAAATATACTTACATTCTCGTATGAGATAGGTATGGTGGTGGGTACATTTCTCAAGAAGAGCGATTATCTTTAAACTTTAATACGTTCAGTTCTGCACAGGAGAACACCCGACATACATAATTATCTAACGGGCTTATAGTTTTCAACTATCATCTAAGCATAGAAGCACACATTTCTGTTCATTTATTCTATATCGGTTCAAACTGCCTTGAGTTTATAAACTCCGAGTTTCAGAATAGACAACATTCAAGAGGAATGTACCTACCACCCCTTAGAGTAGTGTCTTATTAGTACGATAAAACATTCTGTCATAATTATCTCTTGTTACAATAATACAGAGGTTGTTACTAGCTGTGGAAGTATCAGATCCGGTGTGATGCTTAAGGTTATTATGAATCAGAAACATTGCCATCTGGCACTATCGAGAATAACTCAATAATAATTTTTGGGAAATATAATACACAGACACAAAGTACATATTTTTTGATAGCCAGAATATTAGAGTTAATATTGCCATGTATTTTAACTGGTTTATCCAACATAATGCAATGATGTTGCTGTCATTGCTGTCGTAAGCTTACTGTTGATATTGCCTCGGCATAGAAATAAAATGTCGAGAAACACAACACAAATTTAGCAAAGCAATGCGACTGGACACGTCACAAATTATTGCCAATCAACAAGCTCTGAGTACTATTGAAAGAAGAGAAGATCTCTCGTGTCTTTTATAAAAAGACGCTTCATTTCTGATTCCCAATAACCATAAATTTAACTGCATTCTCATGCAAGGTAAAATATGACATGCTGCAAATAGCCCTCTCCTCAAAATAAACCCTCTTTCACGTGCAGACAAATTCGCATTCCTGGCGGCTGCAAGCATAATGACGTTCGCTTGAGCCTGAAGGGGCGGGTGAACGTTCTCTGATTCGTTGAAAAGATCCCTGATCATCAAAAGTCCCAAAATGTTCGCTCTCTCGTCAAAAGTCGCATAGGAGAGCGGAGCCGGCGTCTTCCCTAGGCACAAATAGAAATCGAATACATACGCCTGGCACCTGTCTTCACCTTCCACTCGCATCTTCAAAGACAACAGCTCACACCGCTATGAGTCGATAGAAGACAAGCAAATAGACTTCTCCTTTTCCGTTAAATACATCTTTCTACTAGCGTCGCCAACGTCGGAGCGTTTCCGACTCCATTCCTTCAAGATTAGGACTCCATCTTCTCTCTCGGTGAATACCGAGTCCAGGGACCTTCTCCCAGTGCCCGTCACCACGCCGACGACAATGTCTTCTTCTAAGAGTGCGTTTGAAAGATTCCGTTTGTTAGTATAACCTTTTGCTGACGAGAATCTGTGGTTATAGGCCTTGCGGCGCATGAGTGTGTATCCGAGGAAGCTTTGGTCCATCTAAAGTCGTACAAATATTCGAGCGTCGACAAGTCCTTCATCTCGAATTACATCCTCAAGCATTATGTAAATACATTTTATGATCAGCGAGATCAGCGAGCCCCTACTAATGCTTCTTGCAGTGGAATGCCTTCGTAGAACTTCTACCAATGTGGATTGCGCCGAACATGGTGACACTTTTAGGATTCTTTTTTATCCTCTCAAATGTGATATGCTTGGAAATCTTCATGCCAGATCTTGTTGGACCTGTAAGAACTGCCCGTTGCGCCTTTTCATTTTCATTTTTAGTAGTATTCTAACATTGAAATCTGTGATAGGGGCCACCATGGTTATATTACAGCTTCGCGTTTGGACTTTGGATGTATTCTACAATGGACAACGTTGATGGAAAGCAAGCGCGACGAACAGGGACCTCCAGCGGACTTGGTGAACTTTTCGATCACGGAATTGACTCCCTCAACTGCACCCTTGCGAGTTTATGCGAAACAGCGGCTATGGGACTTGGTACCTCGAATGCTGGCGTCTTTACTGCGTTGATTCCCTGCCTACCAATGTTCTTTTCGACCTGGGAGACTTATCATACACACACATTGTACTTGGGAGTTTTCAACGGTCCAACTGAGGGGTTGATCATTGCATGCACGATCATGATCCTTTCTGGATATTATGGACCAGAAATTTGGACTCACCGCATCACAGACCTGGTTGGACACCACTACTTTCTTGGATACCACGAGTTTTTCGGCACATACTCTGTCCGTGATCTCTGGGTACCAATCCTGGTGACTTCGTTGTTTGGTGCCCATGTACCATTCTGTGTCATTAATGTTGTCAAGGCCCGAAGAAGAGACAATCTTCCAGTATTGCCAGTTTTTCTCGAATGGACCCCCATGGCCGTTTTCACCTTGTCGATCGGCGCCTGGTTATACTCTCCATACTCGACCTTGATGGCTGAGAATAGACTTGTTCTCTTCTGTCTCACAATGTCATTTGTGTTTGGCCGAATGACCACCAAGATCATTCTTGCGCATCTGACACGCCAGCCCTTCCCATACTGGACCGTCATGTTGACCCCACTTGTTGGTGGAGCTATCCTTGGAAACCTTCCAAGGGTTGGGCTCCCGGCTGTCAGCGCATCCGTCGAGCTCTGGTATCTCAGAGCATACTTTGTCTTCGCCGTTGTTGTATACTTTAGATGGGCATTCCTGGTCATCAACAGCATTTGCTCCTACTTAGGCATTAATTGTTTAACCATTCCATCTGATAAGATCGCTGCCATGAAAGAGAAGAATACCAATGGCAAGGTTGCAAATGGGCATCCTGCGGAGAAGCGTGCTGACTAAGAGCTTCAGCTTCAACGCACAGCGCCTAACCTCAAAATATGGTGTTTTGGGTTATGATGATGTTATGAGCAAGGAATATTCTCTTCAAGGAAATTTCAAGCTTACACTAAGGTTCATGAAGTATGATACGAAACAAACGAGAGTGGATTTGGAAAATGATACGATGATGATAATATCAAGTGCGCCGTGGACCGTTGACAAACCGGTGGGGAAAAAAAGATAAGGAAATAATTGCATGGTCTGGAGTCCGTCATAGCATAAGAAGAATTTTTTTAATGGCGAAGAGATAGTGCTTCTTAGATAGCTCGCGTAGAGACGTCTTTTGATCTGGAGATTTAGATTTATAACATTTTCCATATCTGCTTGTTCCTGCTCTCCCTGCTATGATGTGTCGTTACTTTGAAAGTGCCTTCGAGAATGTGAATGAATGGCAGCAGCATTTTCAGTCTTATATATAGGCTGTGTATTTACACCGGGCTTCCCAGATGGCTGGGCTCTTCGACTATGCTTGAATATCAGAACTAAAGGGATCATGTAAAAGCTACTTCCTAGTCATCATGGCCTAAGAGTCTAGCAATGCAGGTTCTCTTTTACCCACCTAGCAACAGAGTTTTCACACCTCCTTGAGAGCCTGAGAAGAAACATGTTTCCAAATAGCCCATTCTGTGTGCCTCCAGCACATTTAATCCTTTAGATATTCGGTATTTTCTCGCTCCTTTTTCTTCGCTACTCTCTTCGAATAATTCTTCCCTGCCTTTTTGACTCTACTATTCTCCCTCGCTGCGTCCATTTAGGAACTTTGTGGTACAATTGCAGGTATATGGCTATGATTCTTAGCTCTGTTTATCTGGGATTTTATTGAACTAAAGCAGACTTCGAGTCATGAGTACTTGAAATCATCTCGATATTCCCTTGTCAATAGATCTATCGTCTCAATTTAAGGGTATCAATGATTCACACGCTCTCGCATTTATGTCAACCACAGCCACTCATAGATTTAGCATATCGAGGCTGAAAAATCACCCACATGGATGTAATATATATTACTGCTTGAGGCAGAGGATTATACCTATGAGTTCAACAGTGACAGGAACAATAGGGCAATCAAGTCTCCATACATCGTAAATGCCCAGTTTTCTTCACTATATTGCAGCCATGCGTTTTCCCAATACATTGTAATTATAGGTTGGGTGACATCCGACTCTTCTTAGTTGACAATATATCAGCTGATAATTGCAAGAGTGCGGGTATTTTATTATTGTTGTGTTACCAGACATGATACAAGCTTCTAGAAGGCTTACAAACATACCCATTATTGTCCAATACCTGACTGGCCACATCTGGATATCCGTGTCGTTTAATTACCACATCCTAATATGTTAATTCCCCCACAGGCCTAGACACTGTGTGTTTGTAATTGTATATTACCTTTTCAGAAAATGTGTATGGAAATTGTGCCATAGTTCCTTCGAAGCACGATCTGATTTGTGCACGCCGCAAGTTGGCACATGCACGATTACACCAGCACCAGCACAAATAATGTTCTAGGCTCATTCATACATAGAACCTGCAGCAGCAGCTCAACCCCGCAGACGTCACTGCCTCTACAAAGAGTACCTGCCCTACCCAAGTCACCTAAGGTATATAAAGTAGCAGCGTCACGCCATCATTTTCGGTCCCAACACAATCAACAAAATCAAAGTAGAACCCTCAATCACCTACTGATATCACCGATATTCAAAGTTACTATTCACAATGGCGCTCGCACCGCGTTTCGCTGGCCAACGCTTCACAGCAGCCTCATCTCAACAAGCCTTCCATACCCTCGAGCTATACCTGGACTATGTGTGCCCAGTAAAGTACCTTGTTTTCCTAAAGCAGGTCAGTGCTAATAGGTACAGTTCTCCAAGAAGATGTTCAACACTGTCTATACATCCGTCTTCCCGACCATCACGTCCAAGTACTCCAACAAAGTACAGATCATCTTTCGTCAGCAGATCCAGCCATGGCATCCATCTAGTACACTAGTGCATGAGGCCGGTGTTGCCGTGCTCAAGCTTTCACCAGCTGCATTCTGGGACTTCTCGAAAAAGCTCTTTGACGAGCAGGAGAGCTACTTCGACGGCAGTGTAGTGAATGAGACGAGAAACGAGACGTATAAGAGATTGGCGAAGCTGGGAGGTAGCGTCGGCGTTGATGAGGAGAAGTTGTTCGATTTGTTGAAGATTGGAAGTGGAAGAAATAGCGAGGGAGCTTTGAACTTTGGAAATGGAGTAACGGATGATTTGAAGGTAAGTTCTGCGTGTTCCCTTCACTAGTCTGCTTGCGTGGCCACATATATTGTAGCGTATCTGGACCTTTAATGTAGGGATGGTTGCTGACCTTGCATTAGGTTCTCGTCAAGATGAACAGATTGACGGGTGTTCATGTCACTCCCACTGTACTGTTCAATGGGGTAGTGGAGAACAGTATCAGTTCTGGATGGTCTGGACAGCAATGGGATGAATGGCTGGAGAAGAATATCTCCTAATTGAAGTAGCCTCTCATTTTATTAACGAACATGAGATAAGGATCAAAGCCGGTTACTGATAATTTGAAATTCGATGCACCGGGAAAGCTAGGAAGCTGTATCTGAATAACTTATTTGCTCTATATATCCACCTCCTGTTGTGATTGTGATTGCGTGTGCATGAGAGCTTACACAGTAGATCACCTGTAGCTCAATATGGGAAGATGGACAGTGGGCAGCACAAAATCCTACCCATTCAGTTTGTTTCGTATTATTTTATCTGATTTAAGGATAATTTTAAGATATAAATCTCTCTAATACATTTTTGTACCGAGAGTGCCGACTCGTTATCCGAAGGCCGTGCTCTTGGCGTTTAAGGTATGTATGTAACCTGGGAATGTGTTGCGCTGGGCACTTACTGCGTACATACATACATACGGTACATTATGTACTGTAAAGCCTGCGGCAACACTAATCTAGTGCCGTCCCGCAGTTCGTGCCTCACTAGAGCCCGTGCCACCGCTAACCCATCATCCATCACTACTTAGAATCTCAAGACTTTGAGCTAGTAATCAACAATCCATCTGTCATGGAATATCTCCGAAGCCCATTGTCGCATGTCCGTTTTCTGCCTTGGTATTCTGTACAGTAATTTACCATTCTGTCTGCGTAGCACAGTGGAATCTTTCCCTACCTTGCTTCGTCGACTGAGAGATGCAAGATGGTCGTGCGGGTGGATTGCATTCAGGGGTTGTCATACGTAAGAATCCAGACTTTTCGTCTCCTTGCCCTGATATTTTCGTTGCGGGATTTTCTGTGGGCATTAAGGTTGCCAAGTACCGCTGCGGCGGACTTGGAAGCTGCAGGAGGGATTTGCCGGTGAAAGATAAGGTACGTATCGATACTCATGTCATGGGCTTACTGATTCCAGCTTTCATGCTGATGGGGCATTTGTTGTCATTTTCATAAGCCCTTATTATGTGTAATTGTGTAGGTTGATGGGATTTTCATCAAGGATGCCTTTCTGGTGAGTTGTGGTTGATTACTTATCCGGTCCTAATTGAAAATTTGCCGTTGTGTTGTGTATTTGATGAGCATCCAACGATTTAACATGTAAGATAGGCAGTATTGGAGGGTAAGAGGCTGAAGCTTATGCTTGAGACTAAGCACTTGTAATACACAGAATATGACGAATCATGTGATGCACGTAGATGAAGATGGAAGACGCGGATTACGAAATAATCGTTATTGAACACTAAGAATTTACCATTCCAACATAATGCCCAAAATCTTACACTCTTAACACCAAGAATTGCGAATTGATTTATCTCGGCGAGGTCCACTGTTGCCAAGGCATCCTCGGACCGGATCAGATATACACACTATACCAGATTTCTCCGCTTGAATACTGCTGCCCTGAGTTGCGTGAAATGCCTCGTAGCTCCTTGGCTCTCCGGATGATCCAGGCGTTTCCACTATAATAGCCAAGGACCATGTAATTTATCTTGCAATGGAGCATTTCTTATTCCTCGTATTGCGCGCTCAAGGATATCCATTATCGGTGGTGATGGTGGTGGCGACGATGGCGAAATCGTCAAGAAACCGGCACTGTACATCACTTGCAACCATATCCATGAATATGCTTAAATCCCGGACATTGGGTGTGAACAGTGATGGGAGGCTGTTCGAAAGACCCGTACTGGTTATAGGTTGTCTGTTATCTATTATTTTTTCTAGGCATGTAGGACAAAAGGTCAAGAGCCGCCTAGGGTAGCTCCGGTTGTCCCCGACCCAACCCATCAGGTTGAGCATGGCCAGTCTTGTCCGATGATAAGAACGTTCTATTACAATGAAATGAAATATGGAGTAAAGCTTCTCCAAAGAATCGAATATCTGCTCGCATCATATGAGTGTCACTGCACCATAGGTTATCGAGTTCCAAGAGCCCGAATACCAAACCAAAGGTGATTGGTAGCAAGAATAACAGTTAAGATGTTCTGAGAAAGTCTCCAAAATGGGTTACAATTCTGACGTCCAAAAATTATTTCAACTTACTCGGGGGAATGTTATGTAGAGTATGGCCGAAGGTGGGTAGAAACGCCTCATGATATACATGCAGCAGGGTGAGTAATTCTCATGCAAATAACAATGGGAAGAAAGGCGGAGGATCTCTGAAGCATCTTGATATTGCCAAGAATTGAAGGTATATAGTTAACTTGTATAATTGCCGGCAGTGGCCAGTCTGTGAAGGAAGCCCATTAGTCATATGCAGCGGGGGTGTCCGGCGACTGTCCAAGAACTGCAGATTCATGCTTGGTCAAGTGCCTCCTCTTACCTCCACTGACAACACTCCATTGTCTTAAATTCTGGAAGCACAAATATATGTAAAGTTCGCCGCATTTCGTCGAGTACAGTTGAAATGCCGGAGCGAATAAAACGAGAAGAGTATGTCTTCTTAGGGTCGGCTGGGTGCCATTTTTCTTTAGGCTGATAAGAGGTAAGGCATAAAGTTCTAATGCTAAAACGATTTGATATCAGTTATGTTTAGTCAAGCTAGAACACTTCTATCGAATTTCTATCTCTGCATGATGCAGAGCTTGAGGATTTGCTTGAAAGGTATCACCTCAACCCCCCAAAGGGTGTCGGGAGGAGATTCACGATTATTTCGAGAAGATCCACAAACAGTACACAGGTAACACTTAAAGTCAGAGGGCTATGATCTGCTTTTCCCACTCTGGGAAGATAAGTTAGTCTAAGTGTGCTGGCTTAACATCAAGTCTCCTTATTTGAAGATGACAAAATGATAAAATATGGGGTGCCCCATGGGGGGAGGGGGGAGGGGGGGGGGTAGAAGAAATATTCTCTCAGCGCCCGCAAAGTGTTGATTTCTCTTATTCTTAAAATAGCTCATTAAAAAATGTCATAGCTTGCGACAAATTGACACATATTGGCCTTCTTCTTGAGACTTACCAGTATAGAATAGGCTATATATTTTTCCTATTATGATCGTAGCCGTTCAGGTTTACGATGTTCTCACCATCGAAATTAAACGTCTGGAATTCCATTGCTCAGCCACCCAGGGCATGGAGACTCATAATTTGGAGGAGATTTGGAATTTGAGCGGAATGCCAAGCCTTCTTATGTAGCAAAGAGCAATCGTCATAGAGGTAAAAAGCACTCGGTTATCAGTGAATGTCACTGGTGCTTCGAAGGTGCATTGTTCTTCCTAAAAGGAGAAACACAGAAAATGAAAGCGACCGAGCGATACGAATAGGATCTGTGTTCGGGAGTTTAAGGGTTTTTGAGTAATTGATAAGAACTGTTCCAGAAATGCATGCACGTACATATGTACATACAGAATGCTCTGTATTATGACTTGTGGATGATCGCGATGGGTAAGAGATCTGTTGATGTTATGAAAATGATGATCAATGATGCCATGCGCAGCACTCTTAATTTGGACGATCTGCCTAGTCCGGCTTTCTCGACGTCAATTTGGTCGCAAGGATGTGGCAGATCTGTCGAAGCGGTGCTTCACAGTATGTCACTGCCCAGGGACGCAGATAACATTGCATCCTAGGCCCGTATATCGAGCATTGCCTTGCATAGGGAATCGACCATATGGAGTTCATATTGACCCTACGTTTCAAAGGTTGACAGAGAGCAGAGAGCAGAGAGCAGAGAGCAAATTAAGATCCTGTTTGTACTGTATATTTTGTGGGTGTTGTCTGTCACCCCCACGACGACTGACGCAGATGATTTGCGCTCACGCTCAATTTCGATCGATCTCTGAGTTCCTTTGACACCCGCATGTAGAGTATTGGATTGTATCGAACAATGCCTGTGATCCCCCATGCCTTGTCTGATTCTGAGTCTCCGTGGCATTCATTTCTCAGTCTGGGACTCACACTCTGTACTCTCAGTCCAACAAAGCTACCTATCTTGGTAGTTTGTAGGTCGCAAGACACAGGACAGAGAAAGGAGTATACAGATTGAGATAGTTCACCGTCTTGGGAGATGGTCTTGGCGACGGGAAATGTAGGAAAGACGATACGTACTCGGAATACGTGCACACATTTTAGGGTTTCATCCAAGCTACAGGCTGCACCGACTGCCCTTGCTTTTGAGTCGTGGCCCATGCAGTTCACACTTTCGCCGCATGTTCAGTATGTACATGTGCACTTTCAGTAACCCCGGTACATGCTAGCACTTGTATTTCATACATCAATAATCACAGAATATCCATCCGTAGATGCAGCAGGGTTGTTTTGAACGGTCTAAGGGAATGGGAGCGGGTAGGGCGCTGCTGCAAGGGGCAGGGGTTTTGAGCAGCGTGTGCTCTCCATTCTTCGTAGTTTTCATCCTCTACATATAAACTATATAATAAAATGATTGAACGAAGCAAGATTCTCTACACTGTAAAGCAGGGATGTTGAGTGTCTAGGCAGCTAAGTGTTGTAGAAAGCACCGCAAAGTCAATAGGGAAGGCTGTGAGAGTTGGCGACATGCGATGGATGATTGATGTGGGCTTTCTATGGTCAACTCCTTTACTTTTGCCTCTCGCTCAGCAAACATATTTGAGTAAGATCAGCCTCTGTTTCTGGGCGGAATAGTGAAGCAATACCAAGCATTTTTCTACGTCTTGCATAGCCCAGAATGATACTGCGAGGCAATGATTGACCCTGAAATGGCGTGCGTGCATCGGTGAAAGATTCCCGGACAGTGCATTTTCTTGGAAGGCTTGGAAGTGTCTGGATGTGGAATGATGATGATGAAAAGGATATGTAGAGCACTCCACCACAGTAATATTTATCAGACAGAACAAAAGAGGAGAATTGGCGTGTCGGGAGGGTCGATCTTCCGCTAAAACCCCGTCAGCTCGTTAAGCTGTACCCTTGTCTTATGCGGCGACGTCTTGCCAAGCATAACACTCCCCAGCACCACATACGTCCGTTCACTCTCTTGGACACTCCACTCAAAGGAACCCCACCGGTATTTCTAAACGGATCAGTGCCTCCGCCATAACTAGGAGTCTTGGATGTCACCGAGCACGCACATAGGGCAAAGCACCAAGTTGATCTTCTTGCTCGACTCTAAATATTGCTCTCCGTTCGGCACTGAGCACCCACTGTTAAAGACGTCTGATACGTGTGCTATGAGGCTGTTTAAGAGGCTCTGGTCATGTGTACGTACTGGACCTTATATGTACGTGCGCAACAGGGGGGATAAGAAAAATTAAACGCCCACTTGACAACACCCTGGGTCATTGGGCATTAGAACACTTTCATGTGATTTTGATACCCTGTTATTCGCTTCTTCTTTTACTTCTTCTCTCACCTTTGTTTTCTTCTGCGTTTCGTTCTTCCTTTACTTTTCATCACTGAGACCATGTTTCGGCTTTGAATTATTGGGTATTTGTGGAGCATCTGCCCTTGTACAGCCAGCCCAAGAACCTAAGATCTTCAGGGATCTCATCATCGTGTTCGAGGTGTCTGCATATTCATTAGCCTATGCTTGACTCCCATGGGAAGAGATACTTAGTCTTGGCTTGGCTCTGACTATGATGCCTGAGCAAGTACCCCTCTACATGTCAATGCACTAAACTCGGCACCTTGAAACATCAGTGGACTGGCTATCCAAAGGAAAAAAAATCAAAAACTCACAACCTATCTCCATATCTCTTGGCTGGTCCAGTTATCCTCATAATTTCAAGTCTTTTCTTTGGATATAATCAACCCCTTGGAGGAATCTGACCCTGCTGGGCTATCACTCCGTAGACGTGCATGCATAGATACCGCGAACTCCACTCCTTGCCAAGATCCTTCGGGTCTGCACATGCATCTGCATTTGTATGGTAATTCTGTACGTGCAGCTTCAGAACTTATTTTATTTTATGTCATTCTATGGTATTTTATTTCTATCCCACCGGATCCTGCCCCCCCTGCCCCAAAGGAGTCCGCCCGCCAAGGTTATCAACCAGGGACTTTCGCATTGATACATACCTCCCAATCTCGTAGCAGGAACTGGCTATCAATATCTCTTCCACTCTTCGACACTTCTTATTCGTCCTTTTATACTTATTCTTATGATACCAGCGTGCTGCCAAGACTACTATGTCATTTCCCATCCATCATTGGTTTGTGAATACCATCAATGTTGTAGTCGTGTTTTCAAGTGTCAGATCCGTCATTTACCTCCAGCTGATAGATGCCACAACAACCAAGTGTTTTTGGGAATTATCTGATACGGTAGGTTGATCTTTTTCTGTTAGTGACTCCCTGCAAAGTTCGGATTTCTTGGAGTATTTAGCTGAGCATTATGATCGTCTAATATCCACTGAGTTTCTCAAATGCAACTTAGTTGTTGTTATTATGGGCCTTATACTTCGATGTGGTCCCGGATCTCACCATCTCAGAAAGTACATTATCGTGTCTCCGACATTCCCCACCTCTCCATATTATCATTATCTGCCCTAGATGCCCATGTCGATTAGAACTTATATCTACGACTATTTCCCCAGCTCAATTCTTCAAATCTCAACACAAACCGAGCAAGATTCACTCCGCTTGAAGGTTGCCTGATTAGTAGCGGTATATATGAACTATCTTCTTAGTCTTTATTTAAGATAGCTGCTATATTCTCAATCGTTACCATTAGTACCAATCTTCCTCTGCTGTTATGTCGCCGTCATCTCTCCCGGAACACCCTGCTCCTGTGGCAAAGACATCAAGTGTCAGGTCGACAGAGAAGATCCCATATGCCTCTGAACAGGAATTATCAGAGCAAACAGAACAGCCAGAAGAGCCATCCTCACCAAAATCGGCATCATCATCCTCATCACCATCACCAGGACCACATCCGGCTCACCATGTCGACGTACATCATATGTTCAAGGAAGGTTGGGTACTAGCTCGAAGATCCCAAGTCCCAGAGGAAGCCTGGAACAAAGAATATATCCAGATCTTTTCAGACTTCAACTTCAATAGTCCCACTGACACACCATTGGGCCCATCACGAAGACCAAGCTTTGACGAGATTACAAGAGTGCTGGAGCAGTCTGAACACCATCGAAAAGGATCGGACTCCTCAGTTGAGACCTCCGCTAATAGCACAAGAAGGAATTCTATTGCACTTGAAAAAGCCCTAACTGCTCATATCGAGCCACCACCATATAGTGTCCTCACCAAAAAGGAGAAGAAGGTCATGGTTTATATTGTTTCATTAGCAGGATTGTTCTCGCCACTGTCGAGTAACATTTACTTCCCTGCGCTCAACCAAATTGCTTTGGTAAGTTCGGCAGATATTATTGTTTTTTATGTGAAAAATAAAACGAAAGAAGAAAACAGAAACAAACCAAACCTGAATGTACCAAGACTGACATTATTTCAGGATATGAACGTAGCAGTCTCCCTTGTCAGCTTGACGGTCACCGTTTATATGATCGTCCAGGGACTTGCGCCGTGAGTGATGGCTCTTCTCCCTTTTCCGCCTATTATTAGCAAATGTCTCAGATCTCGATGAGATAAATGTACTGACCCACTTTAGGTCTTTCTGGGGTCCATTATCTGATACCAAAGGACGCCGAGTTACATTCATTGGAACATTCCTTGTGTACCTTGTCTCGAACATTGCACTTGCCTTGGTTCCAAATTTTGGCGGCCTGATGGCCCTTCGTGCCATCCAAGCTGCTGGAAGTGCTGCGACAATCTCAATCGGTTCGTTCATATCTATCCACACACACCATTACATTATGGCTTATGTTGATCAGGTGCCGGAGTTATTGGTGACATCACTACTGCTAAGGAACGTGGAGGATACATTGGGATCTTTGGTGGCAGTAAGTAAGATATAAAACCCGCATGACTATAATCTGACAGTAGTTCACAGTTCGTATGCTTGGACAATCAGTTGGCCCTGTATTTGGAGGAATAATTACCCAGTACCTTGGATTTCGTGCCATCTTCTGGGCTCTCTTGATAGCGGGTGGTCTTACTCTCACTCTAATTGTACTCATCCTTCCAGAAACCCTTCGCAGTATTGCAGGCAATGGAACAACCAAGCTCACTGGCCTTCACAAGCCACTCCTCTTCAAGCAGAAAGATTACCCTGAATCAATGCACCTAAATACCTTGCCCCCGAAGGCCAAAATTACTATATCATCCGTATTTACCCCCCTCAAGTTTCTCTTTGAGAAGGACGTATTCATCACCCTCTTTTTCGGCGCTGTTGTCTACACGATCTGGTCCTGCGTTACCTCCTCCACCTCCGCTATATTTGCAGATCTCTTTGGCCTTAACAACGTGGAAATTGGCCTGTGTTTCCTCCCCAACGGTGCCGGCTGTGTTTCGGGCTCCTACTTAACGGGTTACCTCATGAATCATGATTTCCGCAAGACTGAGGCTGAATACCGCGAGGCTAAAGGCCTACCAGCCGATACAAAGCTCAACAAAAAAGAGCTCGTGGATTTTCCTATGGAACGATCACGGCTCCGCAATATGTGGTGGATGGTTCTAATCTTCATCGTTGCCACTGCGCTCTACGGCTACTCGCTCAAGCTCGAGATCCTTGCACTTCCCCTCGTCCTTCAATTCTTTATTGCCTACACCGCCACTGCCGTCTTCTCCCTCAACTCTGCTCTCGTCATTGACCTCTTCCCAGGAGCCTCCGCCTCCGCTACCGCTGTTAACAATCTGATCCGGTGCACCCTTGGTGCTATCGGCGTTGCTTTCATCCAGCAGATCATCGACGCCATTGGTGCCGGTCCTACCTTTGTTATGTGTGCTGGCATCACTATCTTCTTGACCCCTCTTTGCTTCGTTGAAGCGAAGTGGGGAATGAGATGGCGCATGGAACGCGGTGAGCGCCTCAAGAGAAAGGAAGAGGAGCGTGCGGCTGTTGGTGGTGGAAGCGATGAAAAGACGTCAGTGTAGAAGAAATGCACTTAAGCCGGTGTGGGTATTGACGATAATAACGACTCTCTTTGACAATTTTTGATTGGGTTCCTGCGTGAATGGAGTATTGGTAGTAATGGATGGCAGCGCTCTTGGGCTAGGATCTCCTTTTTCTTGGATATCGTTTACTCGAAAATGGAAAACATTCCCCTGTTTTGGTTATTTGGTTTTCTTATTACGTCGTTACAAGCAGTTTATAAGTACAGATGATATCCAGCTAGAAAGTCGATTCCTTTATTTCAATCAATTCTTAAATCTATATTGATAAGTTTTTCTACTTCTCTATTATGATCTGGCTCATTGATATACATATGTATATACAATATCCCATGAATTTATATCATCTTCTATATGATAGCATATACTTCCTACCGTTTAGAGTTGAGGCCCACCTGCTATGGGTTTACTTCGTAGAACACAAATGCAATTTCTGGAAGGTGCTAGTCCAGAGTTGGAGTGTACAATGATACAAATGTATATAATTACAGTTGTAAAAGAAAACTGGCTCAAGCATTTTTAGTATTATCGCAAAAACATATGTGTGCATTTAGATGACATATCTATCTAAATTTGTCTACTCATAGCCGAATGTGCATTTATTTAATATGGTGTTTTAATCAAGGACAGCACCATCATCAGCAAATCTGTCAGAGATTAGCAACTACCTAGGAACAACAAAAGAGAGGTTACTTACTTCTTCACAACTCTCTCAATACCATCAAGACCCATCTTGAGGGTATCCATCTTTGGACCGTAAGAGAAACGGACAAAATGGTGGCAAGGGCTGTCGAATAAGTCTCTTCTCTTACTTGGGTTGAGGTCGAAGAAAATGCCTGGAACGACAATGACCTTCTCCTCCAAACAGGCTTGGAAGAAGTTCAAGCCATCACTGATGGCTTCTGGAAGACCTTCGAGGTCTAACCAGAGGTAGAAAGTAGAATCAGGTACGCTCTTGATTTTGAATCCCATGCCTCTCAATCTTTCAACAACATAGTCTCTCTTTTCCTTAAAGTGAGTTTGTAAAGCAATCATCTCTTGACGAACCTTGGTTGGTTCTAACATAGGGATGGCAGCCTCTTGGAAAGGTACGTTGGCACCACCATCAAGATAACTTCCACAGCTTCCAATAGCTTTGATGAACTCCTTTGGGCCAACAATCCACGCGATTCTCCACCCTGGAAGTCGGAAGCGCTTAGTAAGACCATCGATGAGGAGAACATCGTCTTCATCAACATCGTGGACATTCTCAGCAGCAGAAACAGTAGTACCATCACAGTTGCTTGTGTAGTTGTATCCTCCGTAAAATTCATCCATGACCAAGGTAGCACGGTCTCTGCAGATGTCTTGGATTCTAGCAAGCTCTGGGTTTTTGACAACACGTCCAGTTGGATTGCGTGGGTTGGAGGTCAAGATAACACTGGTACCTCTGGCAATTTCTTCAGCAATCTTGTCTGGGTTTATGTGGTAGCCATCACTCTCAGACAGAGGAGACGGGATAGCAGAGAAGTTCTTGAAAAGTGACAACATCTCGTTGTAGGCCGTGTAATCAGGAATAAAGAATCCCAAGTAGGCATTATTCAAGACGGCAGCGATACGGATCAACCCAGCACGACCACCTGGAACAATGCAGACATTCTCCCAGGTGTACTTGCTCTCCTTTCCCTCTCTGTGATGGACGTTGTACAGGTTCGCGACAGCCTCTCTGAGGGGGCGAATACCAGCTGTAGGACCGTATTCTCTACCAGCGCTTGTAACATCGATTTCGGTGGGTCTGTGGAATGAGCCAACAATGTCATCGTCGACCTCTGGAGCTCCCTGACCAAGATTGGCCCATTCCTCTGGATTCTCAAGGAAACCGTGCTCGTAAGCTCGTTCGGTACACCAAACTACACCGGTAGAGGCACGAGTAGGGTCGAGACCTGCATGAGAACGGTGACCCTCGTGGGCGCTACGGAATTGTCTGTGGATCTTGGAGTTGGTCTCTGTTAAACGTGGCACATGGTTAGTTTTGGATTGTTTGAATAACTGTCAATAACGAAAAACTATTGTGCTGTAAGGTTGACCTTTTTTTTTTGGCATTGGAGAGGAAGTCTGTTCATTCAGGAGATATACGTACCATTAGAGGTTGGTTCTCCAGTACTGAATCTTCTGTCAGACTTGCTGCCTCTCCTTTCTCTCACAGTAGAGCTCTCTCTTGGAACTCCTGAGCTCCTGTTCATGGAGAACTTGCGATTGGTGAAAGACATGATTCTGTGTTGCTATGCAGTTATCGTTCTTATCGTTGATGCCGATCCGTGGTTGATGCCAAGAATCTATTTCAAGCTCGAAGGATGTGCAGAAGGCTTTGAAATGGTAGTTTTCTCAGATGTCAGGAACGTCTTTCTTAGAGTCCGAGTATCGGCAGTACACAGTAGACCGTTTTGACAGCGGTGAGGCTTTTATTTGTTCTTATGCTTTTCCCAGTCTCTTATGCACGCCGTGTTGCCCAAGTTGCCCACCAGCACTGTATATAGCACCCTAGGGTAGTCTCAGCCCCGCAATCACCACTCGAAATGGCCCCCGAGAGCTCCAAAGGCCTTTTCTGTTTGGCATTGAGCTGGCATTAAGCTGGCATTAAGCTGGCATTAAGCAAGGCAGCTCCACTAAAAGACTTCATATTGGCACGCAATGGCATGCAATGGTATGCATGGGTCACAGTTGGTGGTAAGTACTATGTAGAGTAGTGTAGTGCTGGTGGTGCGAAGAACGATAGGAGCCAGCGCCCGAGTGCCTCAGCCTATCGTCGCAATCTGGGGTGAACAGAATCCAGCTGAACCCAGCCTATGTTACGTTCGTTACGAACCTTTTCACTGTCCAAATGGCAGTGTTGTCCCTAGTTGGCCAATCATGTTACCATGCTTTCCTAGCATTTCTATAGCAAGCGAATCAAACGTCAAGATGCTCATGGGCCCCTGCAAACCAAACCGGTCTTTTTTTGCTAAGGTTTTGATACTAACGCACAAACCATTTCCTGTTCCTGTCTATTCATGCAGTCTGATGGTCAGGATTTACTGCACAACGATGTCCAAAGAAGTCCGCAAATCAACAGCAATCTAAAATGTCACATTCTCTGACAAGTCATTCTACAATACAGCAATGCTCCCAATAATATAACACTTCGTCAGTCGCCTGACTTCTAACTAATGTCAGCGGCTACTTCATCATCTTCCAGCATTTGCTTGAAACTGAAAGGCTCAAAAGCAATACCATCACCCATGAAATGCTTGCTCATGGCCTCGACCCAATGCAATCTCAAACTATGTAACATAGCAGATGTACCTTCCATAACAACCAAGACAGCAATGGTAAGGAAGAACCAAACGGCGAAAGTGATCACAAGCATGATAACTCCCAGCGGGCCAGTGCTATCAAGGCCAATGGCAATGGTCATACTCCACAAAACAACAGATAATTGTTGATGGGCAAGGGATAAAGCCCAAAGACGGAGATACGAAGCAGTGTGAGAAACACAGTTAAGACAGAATTCTGCGTAATATTGTTAGCAACGTCTATTGGCCAAGAACATTATCATGGCTTACCAATGGTGTGAATAATTTGGTGAATCATCACCTCCGAGAACTCAAACTCTTCGACCTCCTCTTCATCAACAATGCCTTGAGTAATCATAGCAACACCAGAACCTTCACTGTGCATGCTAGCACGCCCATCAAGGGTACCATCATCGTCGTCTCCATCTAAAGCGCTGACTCGGGAAGTCTCGCCAATACCTCTGTATCCCTTTGCACGAGCTCTGTTATGCTCCCATCTGAGGTAAAAAGGCTTCAGGAACAAGAGGATTGGAACTTGAATTACAGCAAGCAAAACCAAAGTAATTTGGATGAAGCTCTGAGTGTTTCCATCCTTGTCGCCGTAAAGAGTCTCTTCGATGGTCCCCGGAGATAAGAACATGTAAATGAGCATGTTTAGAAGACCCGGTGGGGAAGCACCAACAGCATACCAATCCACGCACCACTTGTAGACGATGGTGAAGACAAGGTATCCAAAGATCGACTGAAAAAAGATCATACCAGGAATGAAGTTACCCCAAATATCAATTGGTGTCTTGAAGTGACGAGCATTGATGTATGAGAGACATAAGGAGTATGTCATGTGGAACCAACCTAAGATGATACTAAGCTTCATTTTGTACGAATTTGCGAACAAAAGGTCGTTCTCAGTATCATGCCACTGCCAGTCAAGACCAAATGGATATCTGTAGTCGCTCTTGAGGTGAGCAACAACTGTCTCGCCTTCTTTGAAATTGTCTGGCCAGGCCCAAGCACTATCAAATAATGTAATTGACTTGGAGAACATATCGTTGTAGATCAAACCGGTATACATGGAGAAGATACCCATCATAAGCATGATGTACCGACCATAGAATGCCATTGAGAAAATCTCATCGCGGACTTTCTTCAACGACTTCTCCCAGTATATCATAGCAGCCGCTGCACAGACCATAATAAATCCATGGCCAAGATCACCGAACATTACGGCAAACAGAAATGGGAATGTGATGATAGTTGGAAGGCCGGGGTTCACTTCTTGGTACTTTGCGGTTCCATAAGCGTTGATAATGGTTTGGAACCCCTCTGTGAACTTATTGGTCTTCTGGTAAGTAGGGGGCGTCTTGTTGGTGCGTATCTCATTGATAATGGATGGGACAGAGAGCCCTGCTCTGTTGTTGACATCATGAAGGGTTGATTTGATCCATGGTAAAGAGTTTGTAGGGCACCAAGCCTCGGCAATTAGGGTCTTTCGAGCATGGTCGTAAGAGAATAGGTTGAGTGTCTGGTAAACAGCCTTTTCCTTCTTGATGATGATCATCCAAGCCGCCAGACTACGAGCAATCTGAGTGAGTTCAGCATCCAAGGTCTGTTTTGTGTTTCTCAAGACACTTCCAAGATCGCTTAGGCGTGTATTGACCTCGTGAATCTGGTCCCTTCGAAGATCGCTGTTCTCATCAACACTGTACAGATCCGCTCCCAACGATTCAGAGATCTTTCGAATCTTGGCAATGATTTCTTTTCCGTGCGCGAAAATAACAAAAACATTCTTGTTGATAGGCTCGTTAGTAGTTGGATCAGTCAGAGGTTCTGGGATCTCAGATTGGTTCATATAAAGGTTTCCACGGAGAGTTCTCCAAAGGATTCGTTCGAATGCTGCGACACGATCTCTTGGGATAACACCTGCCACAAAACCGATATTCATGACTGAAAAGGATCGCTCGCCACCAATGTCGCCGTTCTGGTGTTCGACATCCTGAAGAAGTGGTGCATCATCGTTGTCAGTAGAGTGACGGATTTCCTCAACATTGCCGTGTGCACGGTCAAAGAATCCTCCAGCCTCTCTCAAGACCCATCTCCATTCTGTGAGCTCAACTTCACGCTTCTTCAGTGTCTCGTAGCTATCATTCAATGACGCAACACGTTGTTCCAAGCTCTGGCTTCGATCGCCGAGCTCATCGATTTCTGAAGCTGAGGGAGCAGCAAGGTGATCAACATCGAGGTCCAGCTTTCGAAGTGGGATGCCAGCCTTTTCCATCTGTGTGTGGAAGTAACCTATAGCAGCCTATTAGTAGACACATCTAAAGACGCATTATTATAACATACGTAGTTGTCTCTCAACATTGTCAAGTCGTCGGATCTCTTGGGTGAAGGTTCGCTGGAAGGCGGTTGTTTCGGAATTGAGCTGTACACAACGTCAGTACTGACTCCTAGATTGCAACAGTATAGCATTTATTTACATCACGGAACTGGACCTGTCCAAGCTCTCCCAGGGCGCTGACAATCTCGCGGCCGATTTCATTTGCGATATAGAGCTGGACCATGCTCATATCCGCAGAGCGGAACATGGTATCCTGTGCAGGTGCCATGGCGATGGTGACTGGGTGTTCCCAGAGCTCAAAGCAATGAACCTATACAAGATGTAGATTGACTTATCAGTCTTGTGTAGACACGAGAAGTCGTGGATGATTATAAGCTGTGGTTGAGGCAACTTCATCATCACCACTGGGCAGCAGGGTGGCAGCTCCGATATTGATGACTAAGCCATAATACTGTGCCTCAGGAAATCCCAAGATACTACATCATCATACCTGTATTAGGTACCTTACTTGTTTGTGTTATTTAAAATGGTATCCCTTGATAAATTCTTACAACATTTGAAATAGTAAGGCAAAGAAACATCTTCCTTGGCCGCCTTCATGTTTTAAAACCAGAATATAGACCTGATAGTTCATCGGGGATGCCTACCAGTAAAGTTGAACCAATTACATCACGTCACACTACAGCTTCGATCTGTAAGAAAAGATACCAGAATTTGAATGTCCATTCAAGTTATTTATCAAATATCGACCGCACCAAATATTATAGGCCCAGCGCATCATAATCCCCCTTCAAAGATTCCCGTGGAGCTTTCAACAATTTGTTAATACGGTTGTTTTGACCGAGTTTATCAAATTGACGTGCGATTTCATCGGGTCCTCGTTGGATAACCGATGAACGCGATCCATAATTAACAATATCAGACCGTTTCCCCAGTTTCTCTTGATGGATCTTATGTCTGAACTCCCTTTCATGCCGCCTTGCCAGCTCTTCTGCCCTCTGGCGCCGCCTTTCTTCCTTTTTGGCCGTCTCTGACTTCAGAGCTCCTCTCTCTGCCCTCCGTCTGCACCTCACCTCCCTCTCTTGGCTTACTTCCCATGGCAGAGTAAGAACATCTCTTTTGAAACTGCAGGCTTCTTTCCAGCATTTGGTCTCTTCGTTCGTGTCACGAAGCAGTCGAATTTGCTTCAGCTTGATCTGTATTTGTTCCCGGAATATGCCCAAACCACCGTGGATTTTAACCACAGATCCAATATTGATATTCTTGAAATTTAGCTTTGGCCCATCAGGGCTCATGTAAGACCCCTCAGTCTCCATCTCCTCCTTTGTACATATTTCTGGTTTTGTGTTTGCTCCAGTATTTTTGGCTAATGAGCTAGGTTCAGGTTGTGGAGGTGCAGTACAGATTGCTTCGATATTGACGCCACTACTATCATCGAGTATCAAGCTTAAGCGCGTCGCATATTGATCGATGGACACAACCACGCCGGTAAGCTTGACCCATCGTATAGGATGGTTTTTATAGAAAAATATGTTTTGACCTATACATATCTTCAGCTTTAATAACCAAGAACTTCATTGAAAACTGCCTTACCTTCAAAACCTTCCACCTGCACCAATTTATGTATATCACAAGCTAGGACTGGACACCATGCCCCTAGCGTTGGTGACTCAATGTGACAGTGAGCTGGATAGATATGTGGCCCATGTGCTTTGTCTTTTGAGGTCATGGCATATTGAGGTCGGTGGCCCGTCGAATCGTGCAAGTGTTGAAGTCGTGGCGCGTGTCCTGAATGTGGCAACCGTACTAGAAGTACCTAGGGTAGGTAGCATCAGAAACGCGTAGTCACGTGATGTATAATGCTTTACATTTAGTAGATAAAAACAGTATCTTATAGCTTCCTTCATTTGATGAGAATACAATTAAAGCCACTCATAGTATCATGCATCCCATGGCAAATTGCAAAAATTCCAATATTGATTTTAAGGCGTTTGGTGTTCATTAGGTATTTTGTTGTGTCTGTAAATATCTCTTTACGCCTTTCACACTACCAAATATATCTTCCATGCTCCCATACTTTTTGATAAAACGCCCGTAAAACCTCCAATAGACTCCTTTAAACACCCAACTCCCCCCTTGGTTGTATCTCTCTGCAAATTCGCTTTCGTATTCGGCTAACGCTTGACACGCTTACGGTTTGTTCCCTCAGAATTCGATACTGCCTTCTCTGATCTTCCTCTCTTGAGTCTTGAAGCGGCAGCTTGGAAAGCCTCCTCCGAAATCTCATGTTCAGCCTCCTCCTTGTCACATGTTTCATCAAGCTTCTCGCGTCCCTTGCCCTTTTTCTTCGCATTACCTTTTTGGGCTTTGCTTCCACCATATTTCGCTTCGAGGTTTTCTAAGAAAGTACTTCCTCTGCTTTGCTGTCGTCCCATGATCAATGCCTTAAGTGAGTCCTCGTCTGCACCTTTTTTCTTACCCTTGCCTGTTAGATTAGGAAGACCCAGCTCAACAGCAAGATCCTCGGCCTCCTGTGCTTCTGATTTGGCGCTTTTCATTCTTTGCTTTTTTGACTTTTTTGTTTCTTTGACGAAGGCATCATAACCCTCAGCGTCGCCATTTTTAATTGCCTCCTGGAAAAGCTGCTGGAACCGCTCCTCGTCTTCCAGAGGATCACTAAGCATGACCGTTTCGTAAACCTTGTTCATATCTCCTTTATGTTCCTCGAATGCTGCCAATAAATCATCCCTCTCCTCATCAGAACCTTTATACTCCTTGCTGAATTTCTCAATTGCGCCATTTGAAATCGCCTCTTGGAATTGTTCCCGATAGAAATCGGTCCAATTGAATCCATCAGCGTCGGTAATAGACTCCGAGGTAGAACCAGTTTGATCAAAACGCTTTCGACGAGCTGGGTCTGAGAGAACGGCATAGGCGAAAGCGATGGACTGAAAAATAGTATGAGCCGTTGTCTTGTTTTCTTTGGTGGCCTTGTCTATACACTAATTAGCCACTGATTCTCAAAATAAGAAAGAGATTTTGATGATGTAACTGACCTGGATGGTGCTTTAAAGCAGCCTTGCGATACGCGGACTTGACTTCGTTTTCTGTCGCAGTCTTCTCGATGCCGAGGGTTTCATAAGGATTGATACTTGGAGGTTGTTCATCGAACGGTTCTTCACTGGTAGATGACATTTTGTGTAGGAATTTAGATGCTGCTACAAGGATTAATGGTATGTGACTTGAAGACGCTAAATGTGGAAGACGCAGGTTTGTCGATTCTGTTTATGCTAAAGTGACGAACACTCGTGAGACGCGTTAATTGATTATTGAACGCGATACGCTGGGCGGCCACGACAGGCAGAATTATTTTGGAATTGAGATAAGTTATGATGGTACGTGCGTGAGTAGCTACTAAAGCACCAAAGTGAAAGTACACTCCGTGCTCCGACCAAAAATATATTTCGGTTCTAAGTGAGAGATCCTCTTCCTAAGCGTGCTAAGGTACCATTACCAGATATTTCTAGTATATATGATCTTAATTAGCGAGACCTTATATACAGTCTTACGGTGTCCTCCTAAATAAATTAGCGCTCGCTCTTAGTTTCTCAACACCAGCATCAGGATGTCTGACGCAGAGCATCCAACAATAGCTTCTGGAGATCATGAAGCCTACATGAAATACGCTCTCTCTTTGGCCCGGCAGTCACCTCCAAAGCCTACCAACTATCGTGTTGGTGCACTACTTCTCGACGCATCTACCAACGAAATACTGGCCACGGGCTACACCTTAGAGCTGGAAGGTAACACGCATGCAGAACAATGCTGTTTTATCAAACTCTCCACAGCGCACCAAGTAGAAGAGGAGCATCTCAGCCAGATATTGCCACCTAGTACGGTACTATATACAACAGTCGAGCCATGTGCAAAACGTCTCAGTGGGAATTTGACATGTGTCGAGAGAATCTTGGGCATTGTCAAGAATGGAAAGAGCATAACGACAGTATATGTGGGAGTCAAAGAGCCAGAGAAGTTCGTGGGCCAGAATCCCGGGCGTACTAGGCTTGAGGCAGCTGGAATAGAAGTGGTGTTGGTTGGGGGACTGGAACAGGAAATCTTAGAGGTGGCCACAGCTGGCCATATACAGAAATAGTTCTTCACTTGGAAAATTGAACTTATGAAATACGCTTCGCACTGGAGACATTCTTCTATCTTAGTTATATCTCCTGGTATTCTCTTTGCCAAACTATTCACAATTGAGATTCCTGTGTTACAAAGCTTGAGATTATGAGCTTCTACTGCCAGCAATTAAACCTCCCCATGGAACAGATTTTCTTCAATAGCCAACTGGCGTATCATCTATACTAGAGGCAGGGACTCATTAAAGCTTTGGAGTAGACATATGAAAGGGTCGGAATATGATCATTTGCAGAAGTGAGAAACCTGAGGATGCTAAGTAATCATAACGCCTAACCAAGCCAAAAGAAGACCATCTACATAAGAATACAGCACGAATTCTGCTTCTTTGCTTGTGCTGTAATTGATGTTAGTCGATGGCCCGATTAATCGTAAGGACGCAGAAACTTACTATAAAACATTTTACTTTGTGCGCTCAAGCCGTCACTCTTCGCAACTAGATCATCGATCTTCTCTCCTCGCTGAAGAACAGATTCGATAGTCTTATGAAGGACAATCTTTGTCTCATCAAGTTCCTTTTGGATCTTCATGATGCTGTCGGCTTGTTGTGGATCCTATAATTTTCAGTCAATACAGACCCCCAAATTTATGTCTCTATTCCTAGCACAGCTTGTAGTGACAGAAAGTGCGTACCTGGTATTTGACGATGTAGTCCTTCAGCTCAGGGAAAGCCAGAGTAGGAGTCGTTGTAGCCCAGGACGATCGAGGGTGTTTAGCAAGAAATTCGTCAACAACCTTCGAAAGGAGCTGATGTGCGACTAGGGCAGGATAGGAGTGGTCACTGATAATGATGCCAGCAATGCCCTCGCTGCGTCCATATGCGTGGAATGTGTAGTCTAGAAGTTTCATATGGGTAAGCGATCATGAAATCGAAAGCGTTTGGCTATGGGATGTTGACATACCCTGTTCTTCCACATCCTGTCTTTGTCCCGGTCGTGTACGCTCGGCAACAGTCTTGCTGAAAAGGGACATGAATTCGCCATAGCTATGGGATATGGTAAGAAAATTTTCTAGTAGAATCTAGTAGAATCTCAAACATACTTCTGGCGGGTGAAGCGCGAATATGCGGACAGTTCCTTCTCAGCGCATAGTTCATGGGCTGGCTTCTCCTCGTTCTTGATGATCTGCAGCGACGTCAGTGAGGTTCGTGGGGCGAAGGAGGAGAGCGCTAACTCCAATGTAATAAATCTTCATGATGGCGGTGCCGTTTTGGATTCAAAAGTCGAGATTCGTGGAGGCGACACTGTGGTCCAGTTGAGAGTAAACCTAATGAATAATTGGAGAAGTTGGTGATAATTCCAGGAGTGATGTAACTCAAAGATGTCAGGCAATGTTGACGAGACGGCTGCGGTAACTTAAGGTTGCTACCTGTTATCGCTGTGACCGCCTTTGGCAATTTATCACGACTGGCCTTGGATAGGTGGATAGGTACAGCGGTGGACGGAGCGGCGAGTTTTACATTTCCCCGTGCTCCGTACTCTGTACTTACTATGTACGTATTAGTACATATATGTACGTGTGGTGGTACTTAGTACTGCATGGCTTACTGTACAAGTCAGTTTTACCTTATTCGCTACCAGTCATCGCTTGCTTAAAAGTCACTTGTGATTGAACTGTGACTATAACTTCGTCATACCTTAGGTGCTTAGGTACTTCAAATCGAACATCTCAACCACGTGAAGAAATTTAATTCTACAGCTTCCATTCCCTTCACCAAATATACCAAAAGCGAGTTGTTTTCCGTCCTCAATCTAGTTACTACCCGACATGCCTTCGACAGCGTCTAACGCTGCAGAAGCACAATGGATAGCCCAGCTCGCAGCTATGCGTGCGGCTCTGGCAGATCTCAAATTACCACCACCCAATCCTGATGACACCCAATATGGTTCAGATATCGACCTTGATGACGATGATTTTACATCTGGAAACAGTGGAGATGATGTCTGGGATTTCATCAGCGATTCTGAAGATGCCTCTCTCAGTAGCGAGCTCGAAGACAATCTTGCCGACGGATATATTAACGACGAAAACTATGGGCCACAGTGGCTGCGAAGTCGCTGCATAGGCTTCGCAAGTCGCAAGCAGGGGCTTGCAGCTGAAGATCTCCAAGAGCAAATCATGGCGCTTTTGTCATCAGATAGTGTAGAGGAAGAGCTTCAATCGACCTTGACTGACATTGTTGGCTTTGATGACCTAGATTTTGTCATCGAACTTATCTCTTACCGGAAAGAAATCACTGCTCCAGCGCCATTTACTTCATCGAGAGCCGTTGATGGGTTGGCTGGGCGTCTCCAGACCAAGAAACAGAGAGAAGAAGCTTTGAGGCAACGGGATTATGAGCATAAAAATGCAATTCTTGGACCAAGTCTCGACCGAGATGGCCCTCAGTATCCTCACGTTTATAAAGCGCATCAAGCAGGAAACACTCTGGGTGCTGGTGGAAAGAAGTACTCCCTACCATTAGGGAGTGAAAGAAAGGAACACGAGAACTACGAAGAGTATTCGATTCCTGCAGGAAAGGTTGGGACACTCGGTGTTGGACGCAAGCTCGTACAAATTTCAGAAATGGATGGTCTCTGTAAACGCACGTTCAAAGGTTATAAGACACTCAATCGTATGCAGAGCCTTGTGTACCCTGTTGCATACAAGACAAACGAGAATATGCTTATATGTGCTCCTACTGGTGCTGGTAAGACAGACGCTGCAATGCTCACCATTCTACACGCCATTGGTCAAAATGTTGCTCCAAATCCTGCTGAGAACCCAGAGGCTATGGACTTCGCTGTGCATGCAGAAGACTTTAAGATTGTTTACGTTGCGCCAATGAAGGCTTTGGCAGCTGAGATCACAGAAAAGTTGGGCAGTCGTCTTGCATGGCTTGGTATCAAAGTGCGTGAGCTCACTGGGGATATGCACCTCACCAAGGCCGAGATTATGCAAACTCAAATTCTTGTGACTACTCCAGAAAAGTGGGACGTTGTCACACGCAAAAGTACTGGTGATACTGAACTTGTGCAGAAGGTTCGGTTGCTAATCATCGATGAAGTCCACATGCTTCACGATGAACGTGGAGCTGTCATTGAGTCATTAGTCGCTCGTACCGAAAGACAAGTTGAAAGCACACAATCTCTCATTAGGATTGTCGGGCTTTCAGCCACACTTCCTAACTACATTGACGTCGCAGACTTTCTGAAGGTCAATCGGTATGCCGGACTGTTCTACTTTGATGCTTCGTTTCGTCCTGTCCCACTGGAGCAACACTTCATAGGTGTAAAGGGTAAGGCGGGAAGCAAGCAGTCGAGGGACAACATTGATACTGTGGCTTTTGAGAAGGTCAAAGATATGCTTGAACTTGGTCATCAAGTTATGGTGTTCGTCCATTCTCGAAAAGATACTTTCAATACTTCGAAAATGCTTTATGAGAAGGCAATAGATGACGTTTGCACAGACCTTTTTGATCCCACCTCTCATCCCCGTTATGAGTCTGCCGTGAAGGATATGAAGAGTTCTCGTGGTCGCGAACTTCGGGAACTTCTTCCAAAGGGCATTGGAATCCATCATGCAGGATTGGCGCGATCAGATCGAAATCTGACTGAACGCTTGTTCGCAGATGGTGTGCTCAAAGTTCTCTGCTGTACAGCCACGCTTGCATGGGGTGTCAACCTTCCAGCCGCCGCAGTTGTCATCAAGGGCACGCAAGTCTATAGTGCCCAAGACGGAAAGTTTATTGATCTCGGGATTCTTGACGTTCTTCAGATTTTCGGTCGTGCAGGTAGACCTCAATTCCAGGACACCGGTATTGGTATGATTTGTACAACTCATGATAAGTTGGCCCATTATCTTGCAGCTGTGACTCAGCAGCAACCTATCGAGTCAAAATTCAGTTCAAAACTTGTGGACAACCTTAATGCAGAGATTTCTTTGGGCACCGTGACTTCAATTCCTGAAGCTGTCCAATGGATTGGTTATTCCTATCTTTTTGTACGAATGCAGCGCAACCCATTGACCTATGGTATCGATTGGGCCGAAGCTCGAGATGATCCTACCTTGGTTCAACGGCGGAGGCTGCTCGCTATTCAAGCTGCTCGAACGTTACAGCAAAGTCAGATGATCATCTTCAATGAGACTACTGAGGAATTAAAGAGCAAAGACGTCGGTCGCATTGCAAGTCAGTATTATATATCGCATACCAGTGTTCAAATTTTCAACACAATGATGCAGCCCCATTCAAGTGAGGCGGACGTCTTCAAGATGATTGCGATGTCTGGGGAATTTGACAATATCCAGTCACGGGATGAGGAATCTAAAGAGTTGACAAAACTGCGCGAAGAATCTGTTTCTTGTGAAGTTGAAGGCGGGAATGACTCGGCACACGCAAAGACGAACATATTGCTACAATCTCATATTTCAAGAGCACGCTTGGATAACTTTGCTCTGTCGAACGACCTTAACTACGTTGCACAGCAATCTGCACGTATCTGCCGTGCTCTCTTTATGATAGCTCTAAATCGCGGTTGGGGATATCAATGCTTGGTCCTGCTCTCCTTGTGCAAGTCAATAGAGAAACGTATCTGGCCTTTCCAGCATCCCCTTCACCAATTTGAGTTGCCTATGCCAGTCCTTAGAAATCTGGATGCTAAAGAAGGGACAGCATCAATTGAATCACTGCGAGATATGGACGCCGCAGAGATTGGCTCTTTGGTACACAATAATTCTGCTGGAAAGACCATTTCTCGAATCCTCGAAAATTTCCCAACACTTAGTGTTGAAGCAGAAATCGCTCCACTTAATCGTGATGTTCTTAGAATCCGTCTTTATTTAACACCAGAATTTCGATGGAATGACCGACACAATGGCAAATCCGAAAGCTATTGGGTCTGGGTCGAGAATTCTGAGACTTCTGAAATATATCATCACGAGTTTTTCCTTCTGAACCGTAGAAAGATGTACGATGATCACGAACTCAACTTTACTATTCCATTGCAAGACCCCCTTCCTTCTCAGATCTACGTCAGAGCAGTTTCCGACAGATGGTTAGGCGCAGAAACAGTCACCCCGGTATCGTTCCAACATCTCATCAGGCCAGATACAGAGAGCGTCTATACCGATCTTCTGAACTTACAGCCATTATCTATAAGCGCTTTGAAGAATCCCTTACTAGAAGAGCTCTATGGCCAGCGCTTCCAATATTTTAACCCCATGCAAACACAGATCTTTCATTGTTTATATCATACTTCTGCAAACGTGCTACTTGGATCGCCCACTGGAAGTGGCAAGACTATAGCATCAGAACTGGCTATGTGGTGGGCATTCAGAGAGAAACCAGGCTCTAAAGTGGTATATATCGCACCTATGAAAGCACTAGTTCGAGAACGAGTCAAAGATTGGGGCGCTCGTTTGACGAAGCAAATGGGACTAAAATTGGTTGAATTGACTGGTGACAACACTCCAGATACTCGCACCATCAGGGACGCCGACATTATCGTTACTACTCCAGAGAAATGGGACGGTATTTCCCGTAGCTGGCAAACCAGAGGATACGTTCGACAAGTAAGCTTGGTCATCATCGACGAAATACATCTTCTTGGTGGTGACCGTGGTCCTATTCTTGAGATTATTGTATCAAGAATGAACTATATCGCATCCCAGACCAAAGGCTCTGTTCGAGTCGTTGGAATGTCTACCGCTTGTGCCAATGCCATGGACCTTGGGAACTGGCTTGGTGTTAAGGAGGGGCTCTTCAATTTCAGACACTCTGTACGTCCAGTTCCACTGGAAATTTTCATTGATGGATTCCCCAAGCAGAGTTACTGTCCTTTGATGGCATCAATGAATAGACCGACGTTCTTGGCTATCAAGACACACTCTCCGGACAAACCTGTCATCGTCTTCGTATCCTCAAGAAGACAGACACGCCTGACTGCTAAAGATCTGATCAATCTATGTGGTATGGAAGAGAATCCACGAAGATTTGTAAGAATGGACGAGGATGATCTTCAACTCAACCTTACCCGGGTCAAAGATGATGCATTGAAGGAAGCTTTGAGTTTTGGAATTGGCCTACATCATGCTGGTCTTGTTGAATCCGATCGTTCACTTTCCGAAGAGCTCTTCGCAAATAACAAGATCCAAATTCTGGTCGCTACCAGTACCTTAGCATGGGGTGTCAACCTTCCAGCTCATCTGGTTGTTGTGAAAGGCACCCAATTCTTCGATGCCAAGATTGAGGGGTATAAAGATATGGATTTGACCGATGTATTGCAAATGTTGGGGCGAGCAGGACGACCTCAATTCGACACGTCTGGTATTGCTAGAATCTTCACACAAGACGACAAAAAGGCATTCTATAAACACTTCCTTCACACTGGATTCCCTGTAGAGTCGAGTCTGCACAATGTCTTGGACAACCATTTGGGTGCTGAAGTCTCGGCTGAAACCATTGGTACCAAGCAAGATGCTCTGGATTATCTAACATGGACATTCTTCTTCCGTCGTCTCCACAAGAATCCTTCATACTACGGTCTAGAAATTTCTGCCGAAGAGCATAATACTATTGCAGCTCAGCAATTAGCAAATGATTACATGATTGAGATGGTAGATAAATCTCTTGGGGAACTTGCTGAGTCTTCATGTCTTGAACTTCATCCAAATGGAGACGTTGACCCGACTCCCTTGGGAAAGATCATGAGTTACTATTATCTATCTCATAAGACTATCCGCCATTTGATTAAAAATGCGAAGCGGGGCGCCACCTTTGAAGATGTCTTAAGTTGGATGAGTAATGCAATTGAGTATGATGAGTTGCCGGTAAGACACAACGAAGACTTGATCAATGCTGAGTTGAGCAAGAATCTGCCTTTGAATGCCGACAATTTTGAGATGCCAATGTGGGATCCTCATGTCAAAGCATTCCTACTTTTGCAAGCGCATATGTCCAGAATCGATTTACCAATTACGGATTACGTTGGAGACCAAACTTCCGTTTTGGATCAAGCAATTCGTATTATCCAAGCCTCTATTGACGTCCTTACCGAGTTAGGTTTCCTCTCGAGTGTCCTAAGGATGATTGAGCTCCTTCAGGCCATTAAGTGTGCACGCTGGCCAACTGATGGTAGCATTTCCATTCTTCCTGGTGTGGAGCCTTCAGCCTCGCCTTCCGAGAAGAAACAGACAAACACTTTGGTCACCCTTGCTGGTTCAACAAAATCCAATCTGGAGAAGACCATGCGCTCTCTCAGAGTGCCATCTGCTCTTAGTGGGCGCTTCCACAAGGCTGCCAGTGCTCTCCCAGCTATCAAGGTCGATGTAAGCAACATCACTGCGTTGGGCCTGACCATCAACATTAGGAGGCAGAACGCTATCACAGAGCGTGAAGCTCGCATCTATGCACCACGCTTTCCTAAGCCACAGAGTGAGGGTTGGTTCGTCATTGTTTGTGATGCGGGCAAAGACGATATACTTGCTCTCAAGAGGGTCGGTTGGAACCAAGGTGCTAGTGTGGGAAGTCGTCCCAATGCCAAGAGCTCAATTAAGTTACCTGTGATGGGTCTGGATACTGGCTTAGCTACAGACAAGAAGGTGGATGTTATGGTCATCAGTGATGGATATTTAGGCATGATATACAAAGTTGAAAACATAGAAATTCCTGCTCCACCAACAGTTGTGGATGATGGGAAGAAAAACTAGCTAGCATTAGTTACATAGAGTTGCTGTTCTAGGTCTTCACATATTCTCACAGCAGACATCAAACTCATATCTTTACACCTTCATCAAAGCACCTCAGTATTTCCGATTGCTACTAAGTAATGATTTGGTTTGTGCTATCTTTAAAAGGCAACAACGAGTGGGTACTTCCAGAGTACATTCCATCAACTATATACTTCCTTACAAATACAAATAATGAGAGCCGTGGCTTACACAAAGCGTGAATCAGGCTCACTAACCCCTCTCCATTTCTCAACAGATGCAACTGCAACGCTTGTTTAACCAACAATACACTGATTCTTAACTATTTCATGCTGCCGCAGATTCAAGGGGTATATCCAAACCAAATTATTTAGGAGTATTAAAATCCCAAAACGCATCCGTTGTATAACAAAAACAAAACAAAAACCACATTGCTGCTACTGTCTCTAAACACACTCAAGAATTACAAGTTCACTCTTCCGATGTCTGTGGCTACTCTTCTGTTGGTCTGTTACAACAGTCAGAGTTGGAGTTACTGGCTTCTTCTCGCCAATTATGTCGGCTCCTGCCCCTACAAGGATTTCGGGGCTTGGCCTCGATGAAGGGCTTTCGGTTCTTGTTTTTGTTGCAGTTCCATTGTATGTGTAACCTTTGGGGGCCTTAACTGGTATAAGCAATTGTCGTTGGCGCTGTGATACAGATATTTGGCGGGCTATCGATATCGCAGCCGCAACTTCTGCTTCATCTGCTGTTGTGGGCCGGCCTGCTGGGATAGAAGTTGGTGGAGATGAAAAGGGGCTAAACACATAATGCTGTGGTGCGGCGGCGGAGGAGGATGTGGATGACATAGATGAAGTCAATGTTGTGCCTTGTATTCTCTGACGGGGTGTTGTTTTGGTCGACTCGTGATATGGCGACGATAGTTGAGGTGACCTTGACTCTGCCCAGTCTTTCTCGGCAAATGGAGGCATGGGGAGTTTCTCATCCGGAAACCCTTCCTCATCGGACATGCTTGTTGGTGATAACATGAGATTACTCTCATCTGGACCCCATTGGTGGTTGTCGTGGAAGGATTGCTCTCCACTGTGGGGTGGAGTCGAAGCAAGCATCACCACATGTGTTTCCTTTTGTGACGAGCTTGGTTTGAAGGTTTCCTTATGTGGAGAGAGCGTGGATGGTGAAGTAAGTGATCTTTGCATATGCATGCGCGATTTGTGGTTCTGCTGCTGGAAACCCTTTACATTTTGAGCAGTAGCTGGGAACAGTGAAAATGTGGGTGTACTTCCAGGTTGTGGAGAAGTGGCCCGTCGAGGACGTTTGAGTTCAGCGAGAAATTCTGCTTCCTCTCGTTCCTAACACAATCAGTCTTTAAAATCCAAACAATACATCCTTTCACATACCTTGGCTGCTATGGCCTCGTTGACAGTCTTCAGTTTATCTAGAGTGGCCTGTCTCCGGGCTAATAAACCGGCTTGTTGGCTTTCGCTACTTCCAGTTTGTAGTACACTTCCAAACATCACACTGTATCTCTCCATCCTGATTGTGGGAATGTCAACTCTCAGCATTGGTTCTCCCTCCAGAAACTGAGGTGGTGCCGTGAAGGTCCTCCCATTCGTATCCTTTTGACCTTGACGGCGCTGGTTAAAAACAGGTGCAGTGTTGGCTCTCTTCGTTGAGGGTCTGGCAGTGTTTCCTGACTCAACGCCGTTGATATCGTCTGGTCGAGCTTGATAATATGTGCTGGGGGAAGCAGCTTTCTTGACACTAAAAAACCTCTTCCACTTGCTGCCTTTCTGTTTCAATCCGTAGTCTGGCATTGCGTCCGTGGTGATTTCTATCTCGTGATGAACTTCAGGTACTAGGGGAAGTGGCCAAGATGCTGCAGAATTATCAACTTGGGAAGGGCTTCCTATGGCCATACCAATCCCAAGAGAGCGAGCGTTCATCTCGACGAGATCTGCTATCAGAAGTTCGGAACTAGACTCGCGCTTCGAGGGTACTTGTGTCGAGAAGGGTGGGGTCACCTCAAGGGTTGGTACAGAAACAGGCTGAGAAGAGTTGGGCAAGAAGATGGGAGAGGTCACTCGGTTGGCAGTCAAAGGATTGAAATGCATATCATCCTGGGTGGTGTGTTCAGTGACGATTCTTCGAGAAGCAGGGCCGCCTGACGTAGAAGGCCGTTGTGGAAGGGCAGACCCAGTAGACCGTGACAATTCGAACGGGTTGGCGGATTTCAAGTTGATGATTCGAGGCGGCGCATTGTCTGAGACGTGAAGCGGAGCACTGATCACCGGCCCCGTGTTTTGTATGGGACTCTCTTCACCACGTCCGAGAGATCCAGATGCGGAGGGTGTGGTGGTGGTAGCTACCATTGCTGACTAGCAGCAAAGTGGACGCTTGATAGAGGCGGGGATAATAGAGGATGAGGGGAGGGGTGCAGTGGAGTGTGTATGTGTATGTGTATGCCTGTATCTGTGTCTGTATCTGCTTGTAAATGCTGTGTATGCTTATAGCTCTCCAACGACTAGTGACTGCAATAGGAATAGGAAATGTATGTTGAAACACGAAATGCAGCGTTGGGGCCTGTGACAAGCACGGCGATAATAATTATAGAAATGAAACGAACTGACAAGGGATCAACCCTTAGAATGCGGCAGGATGAAGGAAGAAGGACGAAGAACGAAAGGGTGGAAAGAAAAGCAAGAAGTCGAAAAGACGCAAAGGACGATGAGGCAACAGAAAGACGGAAATACGAAGACTTATCAATGGCATATTCAGACGCTCCACCAACTGAAATTGGCATATTGAATGCAACGGAGGAGATTGTTTTGAGTTGATGGAGAGGCAATTTGGCAACTTGATCAGCAACCAGGATGTGTCGTGGTGTCTAGAGGATAATAGCGTTTTGATTTAAGATCATTTCAATACTGACCAATCATATCGCTTCAATCGGTTTGGTGGGCGTTAAATGCAATGTAATGTAGACTAGGAAGAGTAGGTATTCTGTAGGCTGTATGGAGTAAGTATCGTAGTATGAATAGTGCATATGGTGCATATGTACTGAGCAAGTACGATGCTAGTTAATGGGTGGGTATACGGAAGACGAAAATCAATTTCTTTTGATAAACTAACTACCTTACCTATGTAGCTAGCTGGCTTGCTGGCTGGTATTCCAGCTCAAGACGTGTCGTGCTGTGTGAGTGAGTGTTGTGAGCATTGTGAGTGCTTTGAGTGCTGTGAGAAGAAGGTCGCGTGTATCAGAGAGTGGCCCATGGTCCAACAGGGATTAGGTGGGATCTCATACATAAACCAAGGGTTCCCCCGTGACCCCAGGGCTGGAGAAATCGAGAAATAAAGTGTGAGATATCGAGAGCGAAGAGGATCTGCATTATCCTACCTTTCGATTATTGCTGGCTTTCTTTGGCTTAATGTATGATATATGATATCAAACACATACTGATAGGGATAAGACAACATAAATTGGCCGTAAGATGGTGCATGCATCTATGATTTATCTCCAGTGGCATGTCATGGTATAATAAAGTGTGTACTCGGCGTACTAACGTCGGAATTCACACCTTGAAGCCTTCAAATTTGTGACAACAAGCAATGCTACTTACTTACTATGTATCTTAGTCGACATCAGAAACCCCGATGCCACATGTTCACGCACACGGGCTTGATGTTTCTACTACCATTCTATTTTAGACCTAGAGTCTAACGAACAAGAGCGAGGACGAAGTGAGAAATGAGAGCGAGAATGAGAGTGAGAGGAGTGTGATCACTGCGAGTATCGTAGTGGAAGAGAGATCGCAGTCCGTGCTGGCGGCTCAGCTAAATTATCACTTCACAGTCCAGTAACATGAAACACCATCTTCGGCCCTGTGTAATCTGTCAATGCCGCACTGCAACAAAAAGCCATTGCACACATAAGCATTTAGATTAAATCATGCACCTGCTCACTGGGTAGTCTGTCGTCCATGGTCTTGCTCATCTTCTTACTTTACCTATGCTCTTTGTCTCGGATTCTACAGAGTATGGCTCTTGAATTTGATACAAAGTACATAGAAAACAAAATGTTCTGCTCTCATGCATTCATTCGCAACTAAAGCAGAGACACTGAGAAATTCTGATAGAACATAATAAGTCGACTCATCTCTCGTCTGATCTTTCACCGTCAAACTTTACCATACCACCATACCATCACCCAAAAAAAAATACCTATATGCATGTTTGCTTGGCACATAGAATATACCCATCTGCATTTGCTCTACTTCGACCATGAGCTACCAACGTCCAGACTATTTCACGATGTTCAGATTAGTCTCACTGGGTTAGCATTCGAGAGAATAAAAGTTGGGAGTTTCATGTTAAAAGTCTGTGGTGAGGGAAGGTACTCTATAGACTCCATTACACCATATAATAAATGGTACTATGATATAGATACACGCATACATCTGGTGCATCTGACTTAGGCAGAAGAGCTACTTCTTCTGCATGCATAGATACCAATACTGAGTTCGGTAGCCTATGCAGGATATCTCGGAGACTTACTTATGTTGGCCAGTGTTGTGCTGTACTTCGTGCTTAATTGAAGGTTTATCTCCTGTGCATACCGGACTTTTCTACATATGATATTCTGTACGCCTACGATAATAGACAGGACGAAGGATGCATATAATACACCGTACATGCATATTCCGTAGTGTTATGAAAGCATACAGCACGCCTGGCATAACTAAAACTAATCTCTAGCAAGCAGTGCACCAATGCATGAAAAATGAAAAGAAATGCATGGCATTATTATCCCGAAAAGAGACGATGTGCACTAAGGGGGACCATTATTGACGGCATGACGGCATCAATGGCCGTCAATAACGAATTCGCAACCCCTTGGCATGGTAGACCTCATAACGCAGAATCAGGCAACTTTTATATGATTGCAGTATCCTCCCGTTCGGTGGCTCTAAATGTTGTCATCTCAATCTGTTCCTAAGACCTATAAGCATAATAAAAATGCTCTCCTGATGTCGCTGAAGCTGAGAGGTAAACTGAAGTAGGAACATCCATCTCCCTTCTGCAAAAAGGTATGGAGAAGTGACTGTATGTTGGTACGTTGCTGTATACACACATACATATATGTATCTTAAGGCGCTCTACGGAACTCCCTCTCAGTCCCTGACTTCTCAAAGCCTCTCTTCTTCTGTCTACAAGCATTGCTGTATTTATATTGATAAGGCGGCACGGCTTTGAGAAACTGTAGAATCAACATAGTAAGAATCAAAATGAGCTATCTTGTTTATGTAGTCGAAGTCTTCAAAGTCAGGAGAAAATAAAGGATGACAATCGCACCAAATTTGAGTCAACCCCCACCAAGGTCACCGCCTCGCTTAAACTTTCATCCATACAACAGCAACGTTGTCTCCCCCTCCACGGGATCGAACTAAACAACAGTCGCATACAACTTCGTAACTCCTCACAACTCTTCATTCAAGGTCGTCCTCTATCAAGCTCTAGCTCTACTTTCACGTCAGACTCTCTCACAGTCTTATTTCGAAAACACACTTACAACATGTCGTGGCAAGGTATGTTGATAGCTGTCCACCGCTGCTTCTCAACCCCACCTCGAACATGTTGAGCTCGAAAGCTGACCCAAATTGTAAACCACAGCATACGTCGACTCCAGGTATGGCATAAAATCCCCGTCTGCTTCAACGATATCATCCCACGCGGGACATCTGCGTGGTTTCTATATCGGTTGCCGCCAGAGTAGCAAATGATGCAGGACTAACCAATGTGATAGCCTTGTTGGCAGCGGCAACTCCGATAAAGCTGCTATCTTCAGTGCTGCTGGTGACAGCGTCTGGGCCAGCTCCGCTGGATTCACTGTAAGTCATCATATTTATATCCTAGGAACTATACGTACAAAAGCTCTTTAGATTGGGGACCTTTAACCTTTAACATACACGTCATCAATTTTCAGTGGCATTTGGAATCAATTGACTGATATGTATGTCACTACATAGGTCGCATCCAATGAGATGAAGGAGGTTGTTGCTGCCCTCGGTGGAGGAGCTGCTACCGACAAGGTCTTGTCTGAAGGACTCCACGTCGCTGGTGACAGATATGTCGTCACTAAGACAGAGGGGAGAAGTATCTACGCGCGAAAGGTATGACGATTCGAGCATGTTCACATCATTCGAAATAGCACATCTAATAGACCCTATAGGGCAAAGAGGGAATTGTCATCTGCAAGACCACACAAGCCATTCTTATCGCCCATTACCCCGAGACCGTCATTGCTGGAAATGCAGCCACAACCGTTGAGGCTCTTGCCGATTACCTTGTCAACCTCGGATATTAGATTTCTGTTTAGGGAGATAGGGGTGATATAAAGGTGCATGTTGGAGTGGAAATGACTACTTTGACGTGGTGTACACGGGTTTCGCATGCATATTGATTTTATTGGATGCTGTGTCGTGGTATAATAGGACTTCAGAGTGGAGAGCTGTTGAGCAGAAAATGATAAACGGCCTTTCTTATTAGGACGGTGCATTTCTCCTTTTCTCGCCATGCTTAGGAGTTGTGAGTATCGATGGCCACGAAATTTTGTTTGCCATCACGGCTGTCTTTAAATATTTGACTCTAGCTGAAATTGGTCTCGTGAAGATACAAAATACTTAAGCTATGCCAAGTGTGTTTTGAAAAGGAGCTTATGCCTTGTGCCTGTGCCCCATGGTTCTACTCTTGCAGCGATATGATTCCCTGTCATAATGCCAAATATCCCCTATCCCAAAATTATCATTATTGTCCTCCAGAAAACTCTCGTGCTTCATCACTTCATTGTACAACTCATCTCTAATTCTTATTGGACTTTTTAAGGGCTTCCAGAGCCTGTACCTCTCCGTACTCTATACAGGCAGCTCAGTACCTCGTCTTCCAATCCCAGAGCGATCAACTGCCACGCCAATGTATGGTCCAATAACAGGGATGTTGCGGGCAAAGCCAGCAATAGTGCCTAAGAAGTCGCCAAAGAGGATGAAAATACCATAAAGTTCGACACCGAACCCTATGAATGACCAGCGAAGAAGAATTAAAGTGATCCCAGCCCAGAACGCTGCTGTTCCCTTCAGCTTCTGGCGTCTGGCGAAGAATAGTAGTGTCTTTTGTGGACCGATAATAATTGTGAGGCCAATCAAGAATAAAATCTATGGTTGAAGTCAGAAAGGCTTCAAAATGGTGAACGACATCGTGAGAAAGGTCAAATACATTTCCCATAGCAAGCCTGAAATAACAATTAACACATTGATCCTCACCACGCAGCTCAAGAGACTTACATAGCTCTATCAAAAAACATCATAACACCCCCAATAAGGAAGAACCCGCCTAAAGACATTATTAGTATCTAGAAATACATGTGCTATTACAGCCCATAATGCGCACTTACCGCCCGAACAAAAAGCGACCCCGATTTCTGAAAATTAAAATTGTAAGCATTCCGATTTAGGTACTTCAAAAAGGTACAGTGTGAGGTGTAGGTGGTGTAACATTATTCGGGTTTGAGGGAGATAACGTACTTTGGGTGTCGCTCAACCACATTGTAGGCATGATGAAAGATCCTCGTTGGTCCAATCACACTCTGTATTGCAGGTTATGAGCGTTTGTCTCTTAATTGTTATTCTATTGCCGTCCGAATGTCTTTCAGAAAAGCAAACAGAAAAGCAAACAGAAAAGCAGAAATGGGCAAAGATCAGAATACGATGCGATAATGCGCAAGGACACTTCTTTCCGCAAGGCTACCTATCTAAACTCAAGACGCAAGGCTCTCTCGTTCGCGTATTGGCGCGTCGCTCACGTGCCACTTTTAACAATACATTTTCTGCCAAAGCTCAAGCTCCAAGCTTCACAAATACTCATTTCTTTAGCAGCCACAGCTTCTTGGGTAAGGTATCTACAATAACATCAGAAGACTCTTAGGCTTCATATGAGCTCGATATCATGAACTCGTTCAATGTCATACACTTGTACTACAAAACTAACACCACAAAACAATCTTATCACGGTCACCCAGTAAACTCTGGGGGACAGGCTGATATGCGCAGTACATATTCATATGCCACGACGACCAAGCTTTATGCTTTGGTAACTGAGTTCTTATTTCTATATGATCTCGGTACCCCGTCATTTAACCTTCTGGTTCAGGCAAAGAACAAATCCGCGATCACGATTAAGCCGGAGCGCATTCTTGAGCCAGTCGTTGAAAGGCGGCTGGTGGGTGGAATGAGCTTGACTTTGTTGGTCCTACATAACCTATTCTGCCCTGTGCCGTTCCTTGACCAAACTTCGCCCTTACAACTCATTATCTCTTGGGAGTTTTTCAAGCTCGGCACAATATGTTGGAAGCAAGATTCCTTACGTGGGATTGCCAGTCTTTCGCCTTCTAGTGCCACTATAGAATGTCCCGTACGGCCCATTGTGAACCTCAAACCCTTGACAATGATGTCCAAATATCCATGCGTGCTAATAGTCCTCGTGACACTACTGTACAGCAAAGTATACATCGTCATCTTCTGACTGATTGATATGTTCTTTTCAGGGTACCCAATTAACCATCTCACTTCAAGACGGTATGCGCCCCTCTGGCCTCAAGATACTGCTCTGCAACACCCTGTCCCAGACTTCGTACTACACCAAATACCTCCTTGTCGTGGTATCTCAATCTCGTCTTTGGGTCCGTATAAGGTGCGCTCAAGCCAGTGATATCACAATATCTCTTAGGGTGCGACATTGATGGTGCCGATTCAATGTTCGTGTATGTAGCAATCGGTGCAGAAGGCAAGCCTGTCGTCCTTGCATTTCTCTCCAATACCAACTTCGACAGATTTTGTGCTGCCTGTACAAGATTTGGTTGCGTCGTTTGAGGCTGAATAGTGCCATTGGAAGCATTTTCGGGTGTTTGAGCACCATCCGTGGTTGTGCTTGACTCGTCAGCAAAAGGTGTCGCGATACCACTGTTATCCTGAGTGGCCATTGTTGAGGCTTCCTTGCGTGTAGCATCACCAAGGATCGTCTTTATATTCTTATTTCGGCGCTGATTCGGTTTCCAGGCTGGGTTTCTGAACGGTTTCGGCAGCTGGTTAACGTCAAGTTTATCTATCAGCTCAATGTGCGCATAATCTGGTGGCGGCGGCGGTGGAGGAGCCATTGCTGTATGAGAAGGTAATCGCGGTCGTAAGAAATTTCGAAATATTAAATAGTAACTTTACGTTGAAAGATGGAATAGGACCGTTGTTTAAATCGTGGTGGTTTATGTTAATGGTAACGTTGGCAAACAGTAGGGATCAAATCATATCTAAAGGTGCGGCTATTGATTGGCTTAAAATACACATACCTACCTACATGTATGTTTCGCGTCTTCGTGCCTGCGGTTGATCATCAACATAACAGAGTTGATTACACAACTTGATCGTAACAACCCTAGGTGGTATACAACCTCCCAACATGGTATGATGACTCTGAACTCTTCCCTCATTAATTAATATCAGTAACTATCTACGCCGATGCTAACTGGAATATAGGAGAGTCCTCATGAGCACCAACAGAACTTGTTACTTTCTCGAATAATCGGGAATGTGGTAAGAAACGCTTCGCATTTATCAGTACCTTACGGTGCCATTTCTAACCTTGCTACAGGAGAAGCTTAATGAGGCTATTATGCTTTTAAACAAGAATCTTCAGGTATAAAAATCCTTCAGAATTACCAAGATCTGATTGCTAAGATCACGTGCTTCTTATTCAGGACATCAACAAGGATAATATGAACGTGGAATTGGTGGCACAGATGTTCAAGAACTATCAATCCAATGTGCTCTTTCATTTAGAAGGTACCTTATACTTATCAACTCAAGTGCTGTAGTCCTCATCTGAAGCTAAACTTCACATAGCTACCGATAGTCTCAAAGAGCCATCTTGAGTGGATGAGACGTTCTAGACGAATCACAAGAGTCACGGAGGCACTACATGTATATGAGAAACTTACATATATATTGTGGACAAAGTGATGATATCAAGTTACCAGTCATATTTAACACCATAATCATTAACAGACGTTTCGAACTTTCGATAGAGTAGAAAGTACAACATATCAATTTATTTTAAACAACAAAATTTGTTTACTTTTTTCAGTAGAAGCTAGAATCAAGGTGCCTAGATGTACATGTACCTACATTTAGTACCTGTGCCACTGTCCATAGCTACCCAGCCTTGTCGCTGAAATGATGTCCGTGCGTTGGTGATTTCACATTCGCAATGGCGATCGCAGCCTCGTGCTGGAGGCCCTCTTCCACCTTCAATCACACATCTACATCTTCTTTACCTTCCAGCATTACAATTCCGATATTGTCTTTACACGTTTCGGAGAGTTTACATCATAACTTTCCAAGGACACGTATTCAACTACCGTATAACATGATTTGTTTCTAAACTACTCAATTCGAATACCATGGTTCACTCAACAGCAGATATACCGATGCCAGATGCTACTCAGCAGAGTGCTTTGCCGCCACAGCGCGTTTACAATGTCAACGATGCACGATTTGAAAGCTACCAAGAACCGCGACCTGATGGATATCAGAAGGCAAAGGCCATGGATTCTGGTAGTACTGCAATTGTAATAGACAACGGTCAGTCTATAGTTTTCATTCAGTCAGTCATCAGTTTGTAACTGACATGTGTAATATAGGCTCCTCTTCAATCCGCGCAGGTTGGTCATTCGAAGATGCTCCGAGGTTAAGTCTACCGCCGATCATGGCCAAATATCGGGATCGAAAGATTGGAAGGACATATTCATTCGTGGGTGCCGATGTGTATGCGGATACGAATGCGCGTAGTCACCAAAGAAATGCGTTCGAACCTGGAACAGGTATCATAAGCAACTGGGATGTTATGGAGTCAATACTTGATTACACCTTTATTAAAATGGGGGTTGATGGGACGGATGGATCTATTGACGTTCCTATCGTCATGACAGAAGCCGTTGCAAATCTGCCATATTCTCGCAAATGTAAGTTTGTCAAGTGATCTCTAACTTTCCCTCTTTCCTTTATTTTCCTGTTGATTAATTGAAACTCAGCTATGACTGAAATTGTCTTCGAATGCTATGGTGCTCCTTCGCTGGCTTATGGTATCGATTCACTGTTTTCGTATAGATACAATAAGGGTAACACCGGACTGGTCATATCTTCTTCACATAGCTCTACACATTTGATTCCGGTCATCAACTCCAAGGCAATGCTAGGACAAGCGACACGGCTCAACTGGGGTGGTTCTCAGAGTGCTGAGTATCTCCTGAAGCTCGTCCGCCTGAAATATCCAACTTTTCCAGGCAAATCAAATTCCCTACAGACCGAGGACATGGTTCGGAATTTATGTTATGTGTCTCGTGACTATGATTCTGAACTGAGCAAATATCTTGACTGGACTGGATTGGAGGATCGCGATTGTGTTGTACAATATCCATATACAGAAGAAGTTGTCATTCAGAAGAGTGAAGAAGAACTTGCCAGGATAGCAGAAAAGAGAAAGGAAAGTGGCAGGCGACTTCAAGAACAAGCTGCGAAAATGAGACTGGAGAAGCTCATGCGGAAGGAGGAAGAGCTTGATTATTACCGGGATTTACAACGAAGAATCGCATCGGAAACAAAGAAAGAGATCAAGCGTCTTCTAGATGCAGATGATTTGAAGGATGAAGCAGCTTTGGAGAGAACAATCAAGGAGCTTGACAAGTCGATTCGAAAGGCGAGGACCAAGGATGTTGGAGGACCTGAGGTGGAGGAAGAAGTGGAGGAGCCTGCGTTTGAGATGCTCGAAATCCCGGACGAGGACCTGGATGAGGCGGGACTCAAACTCAAACGACATCAGCGTTTGATGAAATCGAATCACGAGGCTCGTGCACGTGCAAAGGCTGAAAAGGAGAAGGAGAAGGCTCGAATTGCTGAAGAAGAGCGCCTTGATGCAGAGAAACGCGAAAAGGATCTACAAAGTTGGCTGCAAGAACGACGCGTGGCAAGAGTAGAAATGCTGCAGAAAATAAAGGATCGTGAGCGTCTGAAGGCAGACTTAGGCAATAGGAAATCTCTTGCTAGTCAGATGCGCATGAAGAGCATAGCAAACTTGGCTTCAGACACACCAACAAAAAAACGAAGGAGAGGGGGAGATGACGATAACTTTGGTGCTAATGATGATGATTGGGGAGTATACCGTCAGATTGCTACTGGTGACGGAAGCGATGATGAGGAGGAAGAAGATCTAGGTGCATCGCTCAAATCATTGGAAGCAGATCTACTGAAATATGATCCAGACTTCACTGAGGAACACACCATGGACTCGCAGACCGACTGGACTAAAAGTCTTGTTCACGCGTTCTTAAGGGGACCTCGTCCATTTGACCCGAAGAGTCAACGAGAGGCCCATCAACTCCACTTAAACGTTGAACGAATTCGAGTTCCAGAGGTCATATTCCAACCCAATATCGCAGGACTAGATCAGGCAGGGATTGTTGATATTGCGGCTGACATCATCACTCATCGCCTCAATGGGGTGGTAAATCAATCCGATATATTGAAGGACATTTTTCTAACAGGTGGAAATACGCTCTTCAAGAATTTTGATGACCGTCTGAGAGATGAACTCCAGGCTGTACTTCCAGCAGGATCTGAACTTGCTATCAGAAGGGCGCAAGATAGTATCCTGGATGCTTGGCGCGGTGCAGCGGATTGGGCCGGCAGTAGTGCCTGGAAAGAAGCTGCCATTTCGAAGAGTGAATATCTTGAGAAGGGCTCGGAATATATCAAGGTACGTTTCACGTGTTAATTACTATCTTCTCCCTTGTGGTCTATCTGACTCTTTATTAGGAACATGACTTGGGCAATGCATATGCTTCATAGCTGCTTTCTAAAGAGCTCAAAATTATGTTAGGAATGCACATGGCGTTGAATTCAGACACAGAAATTAGCATAGTATCGGTGATTACAAAATTTCTATTCGAGTGCAATATATATACCTGCAACTTCTGAACCACAAAAATTTCCGGACATGTAAGCATACTAACTCTCTGACGGAGACAGTGGCCCACAAAAAGCATATCCCATAACTATTCTCCCAGGGGTTATGTAACGCCAAATAAATGCTACAAAGGGACTCCAAAAACTCCAGAAGACATACCCGTCAATCAGATAGCTGTGATACTAGGGAGACCATCCGAAAGTGTCTGTAAGCGGTTATTCAGATCAGCATTACTTTCTGAGGACGGTGGGGCAGGGTTTGTATAGGCCTCATCAGCTTTGGAGTTGCCGAGTCCTGCTACAGCCTGCGCTGCCGACGCCTGTAACTGGCTGATATCAGATGCTGCCAGCGTTGAGTTCTGAGGTTCTGTCTGCCGGTGAATGTGCTCCAAAGGTTCCTGGCGGGGTTGCGAGAGGTTGATGTTGGCAGGTGGTTGCGGAATTTCGCCCTGGGTTTCAATAAGACGTGACTGGAGATGGATGATATATTCGCGCAGCGCATAGTTTTCTCCTTGAACTGTCTTGAAATTCTCCTCTAAAGCATGAAGTTGCCTCACTTGCTCTTCGAGTTTTTTTATATAACCTTCCTTGCGCTGTCTGAAGGCACGCTGCATGTTACGTAAGCTTGGGGTTTACTAAGAATTGTCGTTCGTTTCCTGTCAACTAACCTGTGCTTGTCTACGAAAAGCAACATATCAGCAAACAAAATGGTAATAATTGAGTTAACCTACACACCTATTTTGAGCCGCGCGCTTGGAACTGGACAGTCCGCGTTTCTTTGAGCCACCGCCGTTATCGTCTTCGGCGCCTGGCGCATTGGTATGTTGATGCGGATCGTTGCCTATCATCATTGCACCCTGACTCTGGCCGGGACTCTGGCTCGAAATCTGTGGATCGATATTGTTTGCGTCGCTGCCATAGGCATGAGAATGGGGATTTATTGCAAGGCTCAACTGAGCGCGAAGCGCGTCGTCTTTAACATCCATCAGTCAATATACATGGAGCATAACAATCTCAAGGCGGGGTCATACATACCCGCACTTCCGTTCATATCCTGCTTGTCTGAGTCAGCCTCATCGCCGAAGCAGCATATGCGAATATCACACAGCGGTTTGGAGATCTAGTAAGCATGCTTACCTGAGCTGTCATCGGGAGGATTGGGCGGGCAGTAGAGGGCTGCATGGTTGCTTGCCGATTCCTGTCAACGAAGGGCGCGCGGCTGACTTTTACAATTCTGTGTCGACTTCAATTTCCGACTTAACACTGCTATCGGACTCACACGATTTTTAGATGGTCCACGGGAGGAAGTCACGCTGAGAAGTTGGGGCTGTTGACTGTCTTTGCGTGTGAAGTCTGGAAGAGAAAGAGCTGGTGGGGAGTGCAGAGAGAGATTCTGTATAGACAGAAGTTCGATAAGTGAAATTCCGTAGATGAAGATACGCGTAGATATTTTCTTTCTTCGATTTTGTCTTGACTTTGGGGTTTGGAGATTGAGAGGGGAGAGTGGGAAGGGGAGATTCGATGACTATGTAGGTGAAGCAGGTGAAGCAGGTGAGGCAGATGAAGCAAGCAGGTACACTCTCAACTTTCTATGCTCAAGGCAATGAATGACGCCGTACCGAAAGGGCAGACTAGCGTGACCGTTCAGCGGAGAGATCGGAGGGTAGTAAAAGCCGTTCTCTCTTGAGGAGAAAGTCCCATCATGGTAATATTATTCTTGTCATTCTGCAGTCTGCACACAGAGATTCGACATGGTTAATGTTCCGTTAATGTTCAATCTGGGAATATGCTTTCCGCATTGTTGAACCTCCAGCCCATGTTATTCGTCCATGCTCGGATGCTGAATAATAGCTTGTGATTACCTACTCATTGCTTTGTCACCATCCTCGAGAACATACATACGAAATATCCCCGAAATCCCCGCTTTTGCCATTTCATTTCTACCTAACTCCAGCCTTTCCAACTCTTATGTCCCGGTACGCCGGATGGCTCGCTTTATGTGGTCTGATGGGCTTTCAAGGTGTATTACAGGTACGGTATTCATATTGGAGATTGTATACTCTCTCACACCTGCTCCTTTCTTGCCTATTAAATCCGTATTGAAATCCGTACTGGCGCGATCATGTCTTCAACCACCAACAAGCTCAAATATCAATTACTAGCAACCATTATACAAGTAATTAGGTCCTAGATACTCAAACTAAAATTAAGCACCTGAAGAATCTATATTCATTACAGTTGAATGACTTGTGCCTGATATCCCTTTATGTGGCTTTGGGTTTCTACTTGGCCTTGCTAAACTGTTTACTCAAGGCGTAGGACTACCTAACTAATAGTTGTTGGATTTTGATGATTGAAGCAGGGTCCCTTATAGGTATAGGTAGCCTATAGATACTTGGTAGTACATAAAATATATGATTAAATGCTTGCCTTATTTAAAAGATTATAGCTAGGTAGGTTTATATACATTTTTCAAGGTATACTAGGTATAATTAATTCTAAGTAGGTAATAGTAAGTAGGTACCTAGTAGTAACATATAAGTTAATTAGTAAGCTATAAATAAATACCCAGTAAAATACGGTAGAGTTTATCAGGATAGGCCTGTTTAGTTATTTTATATTACCTACTAAAAGAGAAGTTAGGTAGGGTAACTTGCCCGGAACCGGCGCAGGCCCTGAACCGGCGCACTTTTCAATATACCGACTAAAATTGAGTATAACTCCATGCATACTGGTCCAAATCGGGAAATAAAGAATGTATATGATTATTTAATTTTTGTTCTATAATACTTGCAAGTTTTATATCTATTAGATGTTATTAGGCTAAGTAATACTTGTTTTTAGTTTCCTCTTATATTAAGCTTCTATTACTTAATAAAAGAGCTCCTAACCAGCTATTAATAAACAGCAGTAGATAGAAAGTCCTTAGGGCTAGAAGACCTATATATAAGCATCATAGCTGTTTATAAGTACTCTATCTAAAGCTATTAAGGATTTTAGTAAAAGGGGGTAGTTTTCCTTATCCTTATAGGGTGCCGTAGGGGGAACCGGCGCATTAGCCGAAGCGGCGCACTTTCACTGTTTTAACTAAGATCATTTATAACTCTACAACCACTAGTCTAAACTAGGAAATTGAAGATTTATATGACTCCTTAGCTTCTGCTCTATAGCCTGATCTAGTTTTAAGTTAACTGAATTTAACTACGCTAAGTTATACTCAATTCTAGTCTGCTCTTATATTAGCTGTTCTTACTCTTTATAAGAGCTCTTAGTTAGTTAGATACCTACCCTTAATACATCTTCAATTGAACACAACTTTATAACCAGTAACTCAATTAATTTAACCAATATGACGATTGAAAGCGCCATTTTGGAAGCAATTAACGCACTTAATACACATCAATTTAAATCGGTGCGGGCTGCGGCACGGCACTTCCAAGTGCCAGAATCAACCTTACGTTACCTACTAATACTGCGGTAAAGCAACGCGACATAATTCCCACCAAAAGAACCAAATACTCTCTGATTCTGAAGAGTATTCTCTATAGCCTATCGATGGATTATACACCAGAATTCAATTAGATTCCCAGTTACACCTACATTAGTTAAGGAAACTGCCTAAGAAATCATACCGAGCTATACCTAGCACTTGAAAATTATGAAAATCATCCTTATAAACCACCTACTATAAGCTATAAATGGCTCTATAGGTTTTGAAAACGATATCCTACACTTAAAGGATTATATTCTCGTCAACTTAAGGCTTACTGTCATAAGGGAGCTAATATTACGCATATTAAGGCCTGGTTTGAGACATTTCGTCAATTCTTTAAAGAGCACGAATATACGCTTGAAAAAATATATAATAGGGTGACTTATGGGGAACCGGCGCGTTTGCCGAAGCGGCGCAATTTCCACTGTTTTGACTAAAATTACTTATAACTTTACAACCACTGGTCCAAATCAGGAAATTGGAGGTTTACATCATTACTTAGCTTCTACTCTATAACATGTTTCAGCTATAAATCAATTAAATGTGATTATGCTAAGTTATATGTGTTTCTAGTTTGCCCTTATATTAGCTATTCTTACTCTTTATTAGAGCTCTTAACTAGCTATTATTAAATCATTATACATATAAGGTTCTTAGGATATATAAACCCTATATATAAGCCTAGGTTATAGTTAAGTGCATTATAAGGAGAGATAGAATATGAGGGTAAGGAAAACTACCCCTTTTACTAAAATCCTTAATAGCTCTAGGTAGAGTGCTTATAAATAGCTATAATACTTATATATAGGTCTTCTAGCCCTAAAGACCTTATATTATTTACAGCTACTTGTTAATAGCTAACTAGGGGCGCTTTTAACAAGTAAGAATAGATAATATAAGAGCAAACTAAAACTGAGCATAACTTAGCCTAATTAGGCCATATTAATTTATAAATAACATAAGTTATAAAGCAGAAGCTAAGAAATAATATATATCTTTGATTTTCTGATTTAGACTGGTAGATGTAGAGTTATAAGTGATCTTAGTTAAAACAGTGAAAATGCGCCGCTTCGGCTAATGCGCCGGTTCCCCCTACAGCACCCTATTTAAGGGTTATATTTAAGGGAAAACACACTAACTCTAAGTAGCTTCCACCTTATGCACTTCTTAATTGGCACTTTTTAACTAGTATAAGTGGCTAGACTTCAAATGGCCTTGGATTTAAGTAGTTATGTTGAGTATTTATACTAGAGAGTAGGAAAATATCCTAAGGTTAATGCAGGTTATTGATTGTTGATAGCCACTTAAGTCATATAACTGGGCAATTTATTGCCAAATGCATTTATAATAGCATTGATTTGCTTATAATGTCGCCGTATTGTTCGCATCTCTTATAACCGCTTAATATTGGTGTATTTAGTCCAGTTAAACACTTCTATACATTAGAAGTTGACTGGTAGGGTGGCTGGACCGGAACCAGCGCAGGACCAGAACCGGCGCACCTTTCAACATACTGACTAAAATTGGATATAACTCCACATATACTTGTCCAAATCGGGAAATTGAAGCCTTATGTAGCTCCTTAGCTTCTGTTCTATAGCCCTTATCAGTTATAAGCTATCAAAATGTTATTACGCTAAGTTATACTTAGTTTTAGTTTGCTCCTATATTTAGCTTCTATTGCTTATTAAAAGAGTTCCTAGCTAGCTATTAGTAAGCAGCTGTAAATATAAGGTCTTTAAGGCTAAAAAACCTATATATAAGCATTATAGCTGTTTATAGCTACTCTATCTAGAGCTATTTAGGATTTTAGTAAAAGGGAAATTTTCCCTTATACCTTATATTCTATCTCTCCTTATAATGCTTATAACTAGAAATCAGGCTTATATATAGGGCTTCTATACCCTAGGGATCTTATATCTACAACGATTTAATGGCACCTAGCTAGAAGCTCTTACAAAGAGCAAGAACAACTAATATAAGAGCAAACTAGAATCGAGTATAACTTAGCGTATTTATATTTAATTGACTTATAACGTTGAAGTGTTATAGAGCAGAAGCTAAGAAATCATATGCAGCTTCAATTTCCCAATTTGAAATAGTATACGTAGAGTTATAGGTGATTTTAGTCAAATTTTGAAAATTGCGCCGGTTCCGGTCCAGTCACCCTACAGGCCTCTCCTGTTAATCATATAAGGCTATAAAGGGCTAATAACGTATTTCATAATGCATTATTAAGTGCTAGTATCCTCTCTTCTTCAACACGCCGGTATACTAAGCGGATAACTAATATGATTGAGGCCCAGAATGCAAAGCTTATAATCATTTAAAGGGAATTAACTATATATAAGGAGCTAGCTCAGACTCAGCGCGTTCGAAATAAGGGAATGCGGGTCCAATTAGAGGGCCAATTTGTATATTCAACTCAAGTAATGTTGCAAATTGTAGAGGCAGTAGAGCGAGAGAGTGCATCAAAAAAGCGAAAAAGGGAACCACAATCACAGCCAATTGATGTATATAAGACATATATTGAAGAGGAGCAGCTAGAGATTGATATAACTAAAGGAGTTAGATTCTGATTTGGACGAGTTAGAGTAGAGTTATAATCAATTGAAGTTGTTGTATGCGATTTAGGTGCGCCGGTTTGGCTAATGCGCCGGTTCCCCCTACGGCACCCTATAGGGTGACTTGCCCGGAACCGACGCACTTTTCAACATCTAACTAAAATCAGCTATAACTCTACAACCACTAGTCCAAATTAGGAAATTGAAGATGCATATAATTCCTTGGCTTCTGTTCTATAGTTCGTTTTAGCTACAAATCAATTGAATGTGATTACGCTAAGTTATACTCAACTCTAGTTTGCTCTTATATTTAGCTTCTATTGCTTATTAGAAGAGTTCCTAGCCAGCTATTGACACGCAGCTGTAAATGTAAGTTCCTTAGGGCTAGAAGACCTATATATAAGCGATACAGCTGTTTATAAGCACTCTATCTAGAGTTATTAAGGATTTTAGGTAAAGAGGGTAGTTTTCCTATGCCTTACACTCTATCTCTCCTTATAATGCTTATAACTACAATATAAGCTTATATATAGGGTCTATATGCCCTATAAGCCTTATATATATGACGATTTGATAGCACCTAGCTAGGAGCTCTTATAAAGAGCAATAATAGGTAAATATAAGAGCAAACTAAAATCAAGTATAACTTAGCATAATCACCTTTATTTGGTATATAGCTCAAACAGGCTATAGAGCAGAAACTAAAGAACAATATAGATCTTTAATTTCTTAATTTGGACTAGTGGTTGTAGAGTTATAGCTGATTTTAGTCAGATGTTGAAAAGTGCGTCGGTTCCGGGCCTGCGTCGGTTCCGGGCAAGTCACCCTAGGCCTAACCTAAGCAGCTTCTAGAACAGAAGCTAAGAAATTATATGCATTTTTTATTTCTTAATTTAGATTAGTATGCGTAGAGTTATAAGTGATTTTAGTTATAAACTGAAAAATGTATCGCTTCTGGTCCTACGTCGGTTCCGGTCTAGTCACCCTAGTATAAGTGACTAGACTTTAAATAGCCTTAGATTTAAGTGGTTATACTAGGTTTTTATACTAGAGAGTAAGATATCTAATAGCTAACGTAGGCTATTAATTAGGGTGCCTTATGGGGAACCGACGCATTAGCCGAAGCGACGCACTTTTCAGCAATTGATTAAAATCAGCTATAACTCTAGGAATACTAGTCTAAATTGGGAAATTAAAGCTTTATATGATTTTTTAGCTTCTAGTCTACAATATATCTCAGTTTTAAGTCAATTGAATTTAATTACGCTAAGTTATACTCAGTTTTAGTTTGCTCTTATTCTAGCTTTTATTGCTTATTATAAGAGCTCCTAGCTAGCTATTAGCAAGCAGCTATAGTTATAAGATCTTTAGGGCTAGAAGACCTATATATAAGCATTACGGCCGTTTATAAGCACTCTAGCTAGAGTTATTAAAGTCTTTAAGAGAAAGAGGGTAGCTCCCCTATATCTGATCCTACATCTCCTCTTATAATGCTCTATAACTATAAAACAAGCTTATATATAGGGTTCCTATACCCTAAGGACCTTATATACCAGATATCTTCAATATAGCTAGCTAAGAGCTCTTTTAAAGAGCAAGAGTAGGTAAATAGAATGGAGAACTGAAAACAAGTATAACTTAGTTTAACTATACTCAATACATCTATAACTTAAGAGTCTTATAGAGCAGAATCGTAGGAGCTATATGCACCTTTATTTTCTCATTCCGGACTAGTGTGTGTAGAGTTATAAGTGATTTTAGTTAAATGCTGAAAAGTGCGTCGCTTCGGGTAGGCTAATGCGTCGGTTCCCCATAAGTCACCCTAGATATATAACCTGATAATTTTTTAGAGTAGAGGCTATAAAATTGTACCTATACATAATTAATTTCCCAATTTAGACTGGTATATTTGGATTCATAAGTGGTCTCAGGCAAATGCTGAAAAATGCATCAGTTCCGGTCCTACGTCAGTTCCGGTTTAGTCAACCTAACTGTAAAATGTACAATCATATTATAAATCACACATAGCCTAAGCTAAATAATGCTTTAGGCCTATAATAGGTAACCCAGCATTACCTACAATAGGTAACATAAACAACCAGAAAAAGATATGAAGGAATATCAGAAATAAATAGGTAGATAGCACTATAGGGTGACTTGCCCGGAACCGACGCAGGCCCGGAACCGACGCACTTTTCAACATCTGACTAAAATCAGCTATAACTCTACAACCACTAGTCCAAATTAAGAAATTAAAGATCTATATTGTTCTTTAGTTTCTGCTCTATAGCCTGTTTGAGCTATATACCAAATAAAGGTGATTATGCTAAGTTATACTTGATTTTAGTTTGCTCTTATATTTACCTATTATTGCTCTTTATAAGAGCTCCTAGCTAGGTGCTATCAAATCGTCATATATATAAGGCTTATAGGGCATATAGACCCTATATATAAGCTTATATTGTAGTTATAAGCATTATAAGGAGAGATAGAGTGTAAGGCATAGGAAAACTACCCTCTTTACCTAAAATCCTTAATAACTCTAGATAGAGTGCTTATAAACAGCTGTATCGCTTATATATAGGTCTTCTAGCCCTAAGGAACTTACATTTACAGCTGCGTGTCAATAGCTGGCTAGGAACTCTTCTAATAAGCAATAGAAGCTAAATATAAGAGCAAACTAGAGTTGAGTATAACTTAGCGTAATCACATTCAATTGATTTGTAGCTAAAACGAACTATAGAACAGAAGCCAAGGAATTATATGCATCTTCAATTTCCTAATTTGGACTAGTGGTTGTAGAGTTATAGCTGATTTTAGTTAGATGTTGAAAAGTGCGTCGGTTCCGGGCCTGCGTCGGTTCCGGGCAAGTCACCCTACCAAACCTACATTTTAGGGTATTTAAGTAGTTATAATTCCCATGTGAAACAAAAATAAATAAATTAAAACAATTCAAGTCTCAGTTTCCCAACGCAATAAATATTTGCACCTAAGTTGTTGCTATTTTATGGAACCTTATTTATCATTTTACAAAAAAATTAGTGCCATTTCCTCATGTGCTAGGCTACTGAGTCATACATAAGCCACTTTAGCCTAGCTATAAAATGGTAGCTCATATGCTATGTATAAATTGGCTATTCAATTAAATATGATTAGGCCTATGCTAAGTTGTACTTGATTTAAGTTATATCTTATATTCGGCTGTTATTGCTCTTTATAAGAGTTCCTAGCTAGGTACTATCAGATCATTATATATGTAATGTTCTTATAGGGTGACTTATGGGGAACCGGCGCGTTTGCCGAAGCGGCGCAATTTCCACTGTTTTGACTAAAATAACTTATAACTCTATAACCACTAGTCTAAATCAGGAAATTAGAGATATATATGATTCCTTAGCTTCTATTATATAGCCTATTTCAGTTTTAAGTTAATCGAATGTTATTACGCTAGGTTATACTCAATTTTAGTTTACTCTTATATTATCTATTCTTACTTATTAAAAGAGCTCCTAGCTAGCTATTAATAAGCAGCTATAAATATAAGGTCTTTAGGGCTTAAAGACCTATATATAAGCATTATAGCTGTTTATAAGCACTCTACTTAGAGCTATTAGGGATTTTAGTAAAAGGGGGTACTTTTCCTTACCCTTATACTCTATCTCTCCTTATAATGCACTTAACTATAAACTAGGCTTATATATAGGGTTTCTATACCCTAAGGACCTTATATATATAGCGATTTAATAGCATCTAATAAGGAGCTCTTATAAAGAGCAAGAATAGATAATATAAGGGCAAACTAGAAACACATATAACTTAGCATAATCACATTTAATTGATTTATAGCTGAAACATGTTATAGAGTAGAAGCTAAGGAATGATGTAAACCTCCAATTTCCTGATTTGGACCAGTGGTTGTAAAGTTATAAGTCATTTTAGTCAAAACAGTGGAAATTGCGCCGCTTCGGCAAACGCGCCGGTTCCCCATAAGTCACCCTAACATAGAGGCCCTATATATTAGCTTGGATTGTAGTTTTCTGGCATTATAAGGAAAGGTATAGCCTAATAGGTAAGAAACTGTAAATTTTGACTTTTTATACCCACTCTAAGTAGCGTCACAAGGATAAGTGATTTCTTTGCATTAGGGAGTACGATTGTTTCCTTAAAATCTCATAACCATCACCTAGCCGATGTAATTGACTTATTTGGTGTGTGAATCTACTTTGCGTTGTTGTTTGTTTGTATCAATACACCCATAATATGAACATTTCTTACAATTGATATCACCTTGGGTTTTTGAAAAGGAAACTATTGGTCATAACCGGATGCATAATTTATTGACAGAGCAAAAATTATGTATGTACGTGGGATTTGGAAAGGCCAATCCAATCACTTACGCACCCCACTGTTATGGGACTACGTATGATTCCCAAAAAAAAAAAAAATGAATTTGCAACTGCCGTGAATCGAACACGAACCTGCCGCTTGGAAGGCGGCAATCCTAACCATTGGACCACAGAAGCGGAGAACTGATATTAGGCTGACAATATCAATATATATACCGTATTTATTTTTACACCAAAATTATCTCGTGATATGCATGCACGTCACGTTTGACATTTTTCGCATTCTTTTGTTTATTTATTGCCTCGGGTTTATAACATGTCACATACTGTAATTATACTTGTCTTGTTGTTTTTACCATTGCCATGTGTTCATGTTACGTATAACAGAATCATGCCCATATACAGTTCAAAGGGAAATATACAGTATTAAATACTGATAAAGATAGTTCGCAAGATTAAATTATACCCTATTACATGGCATCCCAAAGGCGAGCTTTGAATAAGAATGCTTTAGATAGTAGGGTGTCAACAATTCACCAAGACAAAGTTGTTTTTACGTCGGTATTAAAAGTATAGGGCCATGTCCTCTAAATTAGGAGTAGAACCCAATACGGAATGAATACCGGTATGATATCTAGGTATCCGCTCCATACATATTAGCGCAAGAAGTAGACGTAGTAGATACCGTACTTCATACTGACAGATGAACGGTACTTACGTAGTATTATCTAGATTCTTTTTATGAGAGTCTATCAATCTAATACTTATGCCACGGGAGCGATGACAGTCCAGAGGAGTCGACTAGTGAATAGGTGCCAGGGCTGTAAGAGTAACTTTCCACGTACTTACGCCCCAGTGACAGTGGGATTGACGCTCGTCTAAGTAAGCTGCTCCAACGACGTGACGATTGATCCAAGACATTGCCATGAACGAACTCCGGCCCCTGTCGGATGCTGCTTTGATCAAACATGGGGCGTCCTCATCTTGTGTAGCTCGTGCCGGGGAATCGGAGGCGATCATGCTAGATTGGAGGGAAACTGAAAATCCACAAGCCAGCTAGAATTAAGAGAGTGGTGAGAGGTCACTGAGGAAAGCTTGAGTCTCAGGGGCCAGCAGTATCTGAGAATTCGACAGTGGTCATCATTGATGTATAGCTTCGACAACACCAAGCCGGCCATTTGTGCGGTGATATAGCATTGCACTTACTCCAAGACGGCCTAGGAGGCCCAGAGAGGGCAGAGTAGGAGGGTAAGGCTATCACGATGAAGGCGCGGAGTACAGTTTCCTAGGTGCGATAGGTAAAAAAGTACGGACGGTAGTGGGACATTGGTGATAAACTATGTGACTGACAGGCCGGTATTCTCATAACATCATCTATAGTGCGCACGTATTCATACTTCAATGATGTAAGTATCCTCAATTGGCTGGATTTTCGAAGCCGACGACTTTTATTGTATGCCCATGAATACGTACATATCTACCCGCGAAAGAGTAGAAAAAAGGGAGAGATAATATTCGGTATCCTACTGGCGATAGCCATCGCTACTAGGTAGGACTCAAGTAAGAGACTCTCGAAGTCAGGTACACTACTAACATGATATATTTACATACAGCAACGAGGGTTGAAACCTGGGAATCAGCAATGGTATAGTATAATATTACATAGTAGAACGCGAGTCGCTGTAAATGTCTGACCAGTTGTGTCCGTAAAAAATGGCTACGTAGTATTTGACAGCCGTGGCAATGGATAGATAGTTTCAGCCCCGGAAGCGCCCCCAAGGTGTACGTGAGTTGGTTCTGTTTCTCCCGTTCCATCAACGTGGAACACCACGGAATTCTACGAGATGCCGCCAGGCGTGTCAGTCATATGTCCCTCCGTACCTTACAAGATAATTGAGGTGTGAAGACTCGAGGTCGTAGTCATGGTGTATGCAAGTACGCATGGAGCATTAGCAGAGAATCATCTTCTTGTGGGAATGGATTATGAGTTGTTCGTACAAGTAATGCTGAATGGCGTTCACGATCGAGCGTGTACTTAATACTTATGGAGCGAGTAAGTGATCGATCGTGTGGCGGCACATATTCATACATAAGTAAGTACCTTTACTTAAGTGCGAGTGTGCGCGTGCGTGTGTGTGTGTATGCATGCGCATGTGTTGGTTCGCCGACGCCAAGCAGAATATTCACGGAGTAGTTGGGTACGCCACAGTACAGCCACCTTGTCGTCTCCCTATGAACAAGTCAGCAGCTGCTTGCTGCGCAAAGACAATTTGTGACAATTCCTATAATTCGTATCATCGCAAGACAAGAATCCTGATCTTCCTCCTCGCCATTGCCGTCTCTTCTTTTCCTCCGACTCAAACTCGCAACTCAGATGAGAGAAAGCGGGCCGTCCATTTCATCGACCAAGTACCAACACTGCCTTACGAGGACCAAATATTAACCTACGGAGGTGCTGGCCGAGGCCCGAGTTTAGAGCTGGCCGATCTACTGGAGCAAAACACCATTCTAACGACGAGACGGATTCAGAGCAGGAAGCCAGTCTAGGTATTCATATTCCTCTCATCATATAGATACTCCCTCCATACCCACAACGTTGCCACGCTACGCATACTCTCCATCTCACGGCCATAGTAGTCATAAGAGAGTTCTGGTGCTCTACCCTTGGACACTGTTCTACTCTACGGCCATTATCAGAGATCCAGAGTAAAAACCCCCGTCCCCACGGCCCCCCTACGCCCCATTCTCATTGATTCGGCTTTGCCCGGACCTGATTGCAGATTGCAGGCTGCCAAACTGGTGCAGAGGCCCGGAAAGCAACACTGTTTGAGGTTCACAATCGCTTCCCAACGCGGCAAAGCACCAAGGCTTCGAGTTACAGGATCATTGAAGCGGCGACGTTGAGCAAGAACGACAATTTACACCTAAACACCCACAGACACATCAAAAACATTCACATCACCACCTCAACACTCAACTTCAATTGTCATCATTCCACATCGCTCCCAGGACATTGTCACTTGTTGCAGACTTTGTCATATCTGACGACCCACCACTCACCAAACAGTTCATGATCTGAGCAGCTGTTGAAACCCATCAAATCCGACAAAACCAAAGAAAAAACCTTTGTTTCTTCAATCCGGAGGTGGTGGATGTTGCGATTAGGGTTGCAGTAATTTCCACAGACATGTCCAGGGTTCAGCAGAGGTACGTTGTCTGCACCATGTTTTGCTCGCACCAAAATCATTCAAAATAAGGAAGAAAAGAATCTTGAAAAAAGAAGAAGAAACGAAGACCAAAAACCAAAAACCAAAAAGACTGACAGCGCTTTTGCTGATATTCCTCCTGATCAGGCGTGAGCACCATATTGTGGTGTTAGGTGCCGGTACGAGCTTCACTTCCTCGTATCACTTACTGATGTGCACACACTAAACATCGCGTAGGAGGCGTTGGAAAATCCGCTTTGACGGCTCAATTCGTCCAAAATGTTTGGATTGAGAATTATGACCCCACAATTGAGGATTCTTACCGGAAACAGATTGAAGTAGATGTGAGTTCCTTTGATCCCATTGATATAGAAATATGTCGTATATGATACTGACAATCATGATAGGGTCGGCAATGTATGCTTGAAATGTAAGAGAGTGTTCGCCAGTGCACACATGTGACATGCCCCCCCCAAGTAATTGCTAATAACGAGATTTCAGCTTGGACACAGCTGGAAGTGAGCAATTCACTGCCATGCGCGAAGTCTACATGAAGGCTGGCCAAGGATTCTTACTGGTGTTTTCTATAACCAGTCTCACTTCATTATCGGAACTGTCCGATCTCAGAGAGTCCATCATCCGCATTAAAGACGACGACAACATCCCTATAGTCATCGTTGGAAACAAATCCGATTTAGAGGAGGATCGCGCTGTTTCAAGAGCTAGAGCATTCTCTATCTCACAAAGTTGGGGAAACGCGCCTTATTACGAGACGTCTGCAAGGAGGCGAGGTAACTTGAACCTTGTTCTGTGAAAGGTATCCTGGAATTTGAGCTAATCTTTACTACAGCAAATGTAGATGAGGTTTTCATTGACCTATGCAGGCAGATTATTAGGAAGGATAGGGCCTCTGCTCCTGAGGTTGTTGAAGAAACCAAAGAGAGGCAAAGTAAGCAATCTCGGCGGAGAAGGAGAGAAGGGAGATGTGCTATTCTGTAAATACCTTATTCGTTTTGGACCGCCGATAGCGACAAGCCTTCCACTATAGCTTTTGGGCCACTGTTTGAAAATACTATTCGAGACCCTTCATAAGCTCTGGGAAAAAGAAAAGAACACTCCCTCCCCTCCCTCCCCCCCAAAAAAACCATATACTATCTTTGTGGTTTGGTATTTGGGTAAAGAAACTTGGCATGGGACCTCCATTTGTAGTCTGTTTGGGCTGGTTGTAAGGGGACTAATATATATCGTATGTACTCAGGAGGAATGCAGACAATTGCCCCTTCTATTATGCCACCACACATTCTGAGTAGATGACCTAAAGTTCAAGGTGGACAAAACCCTAATCACATGCTCTTATCTCACTACGTAGTAAGTACATCTCTGGCTAAGCGTTGAATATGCTCTCTGTACTTCAGACTACTATTGGCCCAATCAATGCATTTCCCAATAGCAATATTCTACACATGAACTACCATAGCGAGCAGTGTATACGCTGTAAGTAACCATCAAAGCCCAATAACCATTGCCCAGATACCCCCCGAGATCTGCAGCATAACTCCCTAACAAAGATTATAAATGAAAATGTTTCCTTCCAAAAACACCAACCAATAATCGAGATAATAAATGCACAAGGTATTGTAATGACTCAAACATTGGTATCGGGTCTATTGTTGATGACATTGACAAAATTGTGTGTCCCTTGTGTCTGTGATCTTTCTACCCAAGCGTCGCCCATTGCATGGTCCATATCGCCCACAAGTGTGCCGTCTGCAAATGCAAGTACATCCGCCCCACCAAAGTAGGTGCGTTCTTGCTTGTTGATCCAGGTGTTGTCTTTTTGTCCGGTCGTGAACCCTGGTTTAAGCGAAGACGAATTTTGTGGTCCACCCCCTGTGAGCATAGGAGATTGAGATGGATGAGTATGGCTGTTGGATGAGTCGTTATTTGACCCATCTTGTTGATGATATGGGGATGCAATACTTGTGGATACCGAACTTCCTTGTACGCCAGCGTGGGGACTGTAGTATCCAGATGAATTGGCCTGCCTTAGCTCATCACCGGCGACCCTAGCAAGAGTACTGAGCGTATTAGATGTGTTGTTGTTGACAGCTGCCCAGCCTCCCTCCAAGCCTTGCATTGTGTCAGGATTCGCGCCGAGCTCATTCGTACTTGTCGGTGATGCCGAGTCGTCGCGAAAGATATCTCTATCCTTAAGCTCACCGAAGTCTTTCAGTTCTGCTTCCAGGGCAAGATATTCATCTAAGCCGCCTCCAGGTCCACCCTCGCGGAGTCTGCGATCTGGAAGCGAGTCATGTGGATCCATACCATCAGCAACCAACTTGTTGATGTTATCCTTATACTCTTCCACCATGTCGTGATAGTAATACCACATCTTTCTAATAGTTTGTCCCCATCTAATTTGACCGGTCAGTAGAGAATGTTAGTGAGAGATCGATGTAACTCACCCATAGGCCATCGGTAAGCGTGGGCGCATTTGACGAAGCATTTTCACTCCGAGAGCAGTGGCGCCCTTGAAGGGGCCTTCCCTATGACGAACATTTGCGGCATTTCCTGTCATATAATTTGCTGTATCCATGTCCTCAAAGTAAAACGCATAGACGCCAACAAAGGCAGCCGTGTAGATTGCAAAGCCAACTTGAGGAGTTTCCACCAAACCACGTCCGTTGCCGCCCTCGCGACCCTCGACCCATTCCTGATACATCCTAGCCAATCTCAAAATGTCACTGGCAGCACGAAACATCTCTTCAGCGCTTTCTTCCCAAAAGCCGGCTGGTGGTGGAAATCGATCCGGTGGGAATGTCGGCTCATCCAATGGCCCTTGTGGGCGCTTGAATCGTAGTGGGGCAAATGGAATGTACTCGCGGTGCAACATAATGGTACAAAGAGAGGAAAGAGCATGAAGGGCTGTATATGTAGACGCAGTCCCACGACTCAGGTGTGCAGAGAGGTTGGATTCCGAAAACGTCAAGTTACGAGGCAGTGAGGCGTGAAAGGTTTGTAGCTGCTGACGAAATTCATAGAAGTTAGTTCGCTCATCCCAGGGTGGATGATCCTCGAGTCTTTGTATCTGTTAGCATACAATTGGTCTACTTGTTCTCAGTTCAAAGTGGATGCTCACCTTCTGCCACCCGAACAAGACCACTTTGAGAATCTGCCCCATATCTCAACTAGTCGGATATAACGGCTGAGGACAGATTCATCCTCGCCGGTATAGATTTGGCGAACAACACGAGCACCATCAAGTGATTGCCGAGTCTCTACCTTAAGAAAACCCGTTTCCGACTTCTCACCGAAGACAAATGCATCATCGGAGCCTGGTAATCTCACAGAAAGATCCTCGACGTTGATCCTCAGGGCTCTGTCTCTTCCACCGGACAGGTATCGATCAAGGATGAAGCAAGAAAAGAGTGTTCGTCGTCTGATTTCCTTGCGAATATTATCTTGAACGTCTTGGCTAGAATGAAGACCCGAAGATCTCTCTTGATATGACAAAACTTTGTTATCTCTGCTGTCGTCTTCCCGCTGCAAACCCAGTAGCTGGGCCTTGGAGATGGCCTGTTGAAGATGTGTCCATGCCGTTTCGCCACGGCACATTCCCCAGTAATGAACACTGAGCATGAGGTGCGTCTGCACAAGCTCAATGCTGGTTGTGTTGAAAGACAATGATCCCAAATGAGGATCCTGCGCAGTAGCGTAAAACTCGGATGCAGCAAGCTGATCTGTCTTTTTCTCGTCATCTTGCTCTGCAAAGTGACTTCTGAGTTCCGGATGAAAACGAGCCGTGAGCGTCAAAAAGCCCAAAAGCCAAGCTCTTGATGTGGCAAACTCGGTATTAGTTACAGCGTCTCTACTCTGGTTCTGATTCTGACTCATGCAGTTCCGAACTCGCGCAGAAAATGTTGGCTGATGTAAGAACGAGAGCTCGGTGGAATACTGCAACTTGAAGATGTCCAAAAGTTCGGTCCAAACTTCCATTGTAAGAAGTGAGGGATCTAGGGGGTCCTCCGCACTTCTGAACTTTGCAGTACTGAGTGGAGGCTTCAGAGCATCAGCATCGCTCTTCCTGACTCGGGATTTCCTGACAGGTTCCCCATCCTCAGGCTTCACGACGGTCGATATGTCTGTTGTACATTAGTTTTTCTTCTCCTCCTAACATTAATAAACGGATGGAGAGTCTACCTGTTCTGCGTGCGACGGTTCCCGGGACAGGTATTGCATATTCACATTCCCGGTTACTTGTCCTACAATTTTCGCATGTTGTCCCAACACCCTGATTAACACACTTAACCTTACTCCTACGACATTTGGCACAAGCAACACCAGTTCGATTCTTCTTTACAGGGCCATTCATTTCACCAGGAGCCCCACTTTCTCTTGCACTCTCATTTCCAAGGAGACTTTCGCGCGCTTCATGCGATCGCCCTCTGGCGCTGGGAGCGCCAGAGGCCGCCTCTGAGGCACTGGTAGGTAACGGCGTTCGCGACTGCTGTGGGGACCGAGGATGGAGGAATGTGAAAGGAGGAGAGAAGGCTTCGGCGTGAGATCTCTTGGGAGTCGTTGCTCTAGACGTGATGGGCGGAGTGTCGGTAGGCACCTCTGGGGAGAGGATAGAGAGGATAGAATGTGGTGAACGGGTAGCAATTGTGCTGGTAGGAGAGGTCCGTTCGGACCCGGTGATTGCGTCGATGATGAAACTATTCTACGCGCTCTTCGGGCTATCTCGTCCTTTCTTTTTGACGAGATCCCAAGCGCGGGTTTTTCGAGGAGCTCCGAATGCGATTCGTGAGAGAGTAACAATTGAAGTTGTTGGTGAATGAATAGCTCTCGCGAACTCGCAGCAGGCACGGTGTGTTTTTGCCGTAAGCACAGTCAAGCCGTATGCGCTTGCCTTCACGGAAGGTTATTGCAGATGATACTAATGTGTAAGGATGATGGTAGAATTTTAAAAGCAGACAAGTTATTGAACAGGGCTGTTTGCATTCGCTTCTTGAGGGATTAGATTTGAATAGAATAGAATAGCTTTTTAGGTGAGGATGCAATGCTGTGTCTGTTCTGTTCTGGTTGTTATTTTCACCAGGGAAATGGTGACCCGATCCGCGGTACCGACACTACGGGTTAAGCTGTGCAGATGCAAGGTGTGGAGAGAGTGTGTTTGATTGGGCGGCAGTTGCGAGAGTGACAGAGCCAACGCGGTTTGAAGAGGATCAATTTGAAAAGGGAACGGGGAGAAATGATAAAAGGGAAATGGGATGAAGAGATGGAAGGGAGATGTAAATATGGTCAGGTAGCTTTTGTTGTGAGGGGGGTTGGAAGTGTTTTTTGGGGAGAGGGACCAGATGCCTCTTTTGTCGTTTGCAGGTTGAGAGGAGCGAGGTGTGTTAAGTGATGGCTGAAGGAGCTGTACAGGTAAAGCAGGCTCCGCTTCGGTAAGTAAGAGTGGTGCGCGTGAGGACCGATGGCACGGCAGATCGGACTGGCGCGAGTTGGTGGTAATGAAAGTCCGGGCCAGCACTTCAGTTCGGATGTGCGAATGTTACGTGCTACGTGCTATGTGCTACGTAATACGTGCTATGTACAACAGTATGTGCTGTGCTACTTGGCTACTTGCTATTTGGCTACTCGTTACATGTTTACGTATCCATGGATAAGGTAAGGTAAGGTAAGGTAGGTAGGCAGGCAGGCAGGCAGGCAGTGTAGGCAGGTCGGTAGGCTGTGAGGAAGGATAAAGCGAGAAAGGGAAGGGAAGGGAAAGGAAAGTATCGGAGACGTAAACCGGGTACGCTTATTAATGGTGGAAAGTATGAGAAGGTTTAAGGTAAGTGATAACTCAGAAGAAGAGGTGAGAATTGATGGCGAGGGCGAGCGAGGGTGAGGCTGAGGCTTTGAGTGAGTGAGAGTGAGTGAGAGTGAGAGTGGTAAGGTCAGGTAGTGAGAGTAAGGATGAGAGTGAGAAGTGAGAGAGTAAGGATGAGAGTGAGAAGTGAGAGTAAGATTGAGAGTAAGACTGAGTGAGCTTGATGGTTAGAGGAGGAAAAAGAAGGGTTTATCAAGATTACAGAGATAAAATAATAATAATAATAATAATAATATATGTATGTATGCATATACTATGAGGTAGCTATCCTTGAGTAGAAGTGTATGTAAGGTACTCCATATAAGTAAGTCCCTCTTACTTGTTTACCTTATGATATTAATATTCAAAATATTGGAAGAGGTATAAATGTATAAGCGGATCTAGTGTTCGCATGACAAGGATGGTTATTAGGTAGGTACCTACGGAGTAAAGTATAAGGATACATACTTACTACTATACTGTATATTTTGGGGGAGTGAGAGGAAGAATGGGAAGGGAGGCACGGAGGGAACCACCAGACCACTTACTAGATGAGCAAAAGCAAGAGCACAAGAGAGAGAGAGAGAGGTGGGGGAGGGAGAGAGGACGATGATCATCTACATGACCCTATGGTATCAAAACGAGGAACCATCTTACGCTAGGGAAGTGGTCGGCCTCTCGCCCGAATGCTCGTGCCCCGTTTGGTCGGCAGTGGATGTTCCTCGGCGATGTATCGGGAGGTGCCACCGCTTCTCCGCCTCATCTTGCACTTTTGATTGGTAAATATCTTTCTGTACTTGTACCTCAGATTCCAGGTAAATACGGAGTAAGACGAGGGTGTGGAAGAGTAGGTATGTAGGTAGGTAAGGTTATGTGGTGCCTGGTTATGTTTTGATTTCCCGCTTTTCCACTGTTGGTGTTGGTGTTGGCTAATTTTCTACATCCGTACGTGTTGATGCAGTCTGAAGTCGGAATGCCTGTCGATGTGCTTCGGCACGAATGTGCTGCGTACGTATCGTATGGATGCATAGCGCTAAACAGCAATGTAAGCATGTATGTATGTATGTATGTACATACATACATACATACAATAGATGAATGGATGGGTATATGTAACTGATGATGTATGAATAGAATAGAATAGTAGGTAAAGTAGCCAGTCGCCTTTAGCCCCCACCCCCCAAACACGCTCCCGACTGGCAACAGATAGATATTCAGACATTTGACTACCACACAGACGTATGTTACTGTGTAGTAATACCAACAATAACAGCAATACAATACTATCACTGCTACAACAACAACAACAATAACAACTACTACTCCTACTACTCCTACTACTACTACTACTACTACTACTACTACTACTAATAATAATAATAATAATAATAATAATAGAAAGAAAACAATAGATAATATGGTGTCAATAAATCAAGGTGATGTATGGGTAGGAAAAGATAGAGTTATGAATGGACTGCCTTGTTGTTATGAAAACATCAGACCATCACCCATCAATAATCATCCTTTCAGTCGCGCAGCTGTCTCTCTCTATTCATACCCTCGATATACCTAACCTTGTTACTACTGCAACACATGCTACCAGCAATCGGAAACCCTTCAAATCCATACGGGCTACCTTTCCACCATCACTTGCGTCGTTTCCCACAACAAAACAGCATTATGTTTCTATCTATGGAGTATTGAGGTAGATGGCATGAATGAGAGAAGCACAGTCGGCGTTATTGAGACGGCTGGATACACTATGCGAGGGAGAAGGCAGCCCATTATCTCGCATCTTCGGCAGGTTGAAGAGCAAGCAAAAATCGGCACGGATAGAGGCGGTGTCAAGCATGCCACCCTGCATCAAAGTACTATTCATACTCCCTCCTTTCCATCCCCCTTCACTATCCTTCAACTCCGATAGATTCACACATTCTCTACCGGAGTTGCGGAGGTATGGTATAGTGCCTTTTAATCACCGTCCGTCATGATTCCATGACTGTACGGGTGGGATACAGAGTAGTGTGGCCTACCATTCTGCATGATGATCATTCTTGACTTCTTTTCCCCCCTCACCCTGAAGTCAAAGTATGATCAAGGTTCATTTCATTTCATTTCATTCTTATCCTCTCACGTCTCGTTTCACTCCCTCCCTGTCCCCGTTGTTTTCCCATACAGTACATGTAAGGAATAGAGAGTAGTGAGCAGAGGTGATGAAGTCAATAACCTAATGGAATCAAAGTCAGGCGAGGTCACCTGCGTAGCCCGGACCTGATGAGCGGCGAAGGGCTCGTTCTCAAGCTTGGCAGTGTTTCCTCCCAACGGATATGCCGAACGCCGAACTCGCAACGTTTCGGTTAACCATTGGCACGCGGCCATGTGAAGGGTCGTCGGGTGGAATAAAATGATAAATGCTAATGGCCCTTTTCTACCGGGAACTACTTGTACTGCGTAATCTATGGAGCACGACCCTACCCATATATACATCATATAACCCGCTCGCTGAGGTGCCTGCTCATACCGCTGCTTTCCTTTCGCCGTGCAGAACATGAAGATCCTCAGTATCTACTTCACTATCTACACTATGTGTACTAAGGTACCTACGTGCCTACGTAGAATCGAAGAGCCATCGATACCCTGACATTACTTCCCATTGCGTAATCAATGATCCGCATGAAGCCACAGTTACCGGTTCAAAATTCCAAAGATTTATCATTGTCATTAACACAAAGACACATCTGCCCCTCAGGCCTGATGATTGCAATGACTAGAAAGATAACATTAACGTAAGCTAATTGGATGTTGCACAATGAATTACTGCGTGAATGAAATACATTGTGTCGGTAAAACAAACAATTGTATCACCTGCTTGAGATATGAGCAGACTTAGTGGATGACAAGTAGTTACTGCAAAAGAGACAAACAAATTGTCCCAAGTAATATGAGAGGACGTAAGTGTTGAGTCTGTGATTTCTCATAGCTAACAGGACTGGAGCATAAGGGTTGAGATTGTGACAGGGTTGCACTGTGAAGCCCAGTTTTCATTGTAAAGATTGTAGAATCTTAGTAAAATGTAAGCAAGTTGTTATGTTATGCGGACGGAGTTAACTTACCCTCCAGACAAACACTGGTAAAAGACAGTAGATCCTCCAAGTGCTAGAGATCCATTGCTGCATACGCTCCATCCAGCTGTGTAGATGGCTCCAGCTTGGGCAGGCTTGTCGAACTGGAACTGGTAATTGGAGGCAATGTAGCCAGTACGTCCTTGGTTGTCGGTGAGAACTCCATTTTCAAGAGTTATAGAGAGGGTGCTGTTGCCGGCACATGCAACCAGACCCATCATAGCTGTTGAAGCACTTGCACTAGCAGCAATACTACTCTCTTGACGAGCCTTGAATGTTCCCTTGCTCGTTGCTGTGGCTTGAATTTGACCACTGTAAGTGTTAGACTGCGTACTGTTCTGTATGGAATCCATAGAGCTTACTCAGTAACCTGAGAAACGGCACTTGTAGTACTTGTGGATGAAGTGCTCATAGGTGCTTGAAGCTGCTCACTAGCCCCATTGTTAGCACAACATCTTGATGATTAGGGGTTTAAACACCTACTCGCTAGTAACAGAAACAGGAGACAAAATACTTTCAGAAGTAGGTGCTTGTGGTTGTCCACTATTCCACGTTAATACTCCATTCTATCAACTGGATATGCCGAAACTAACTCGCTAATGGTAGATATTGGAGCCACGGTTGCTTGGGAAGTAGGAGCTTGTGGCTGCCCGCTGCGAGGTGATTAGCGCTATATATTTTGACTCAAGTGAAATCCACACTTACTCGCTGATCGTAGAAACAGGTGCGACGCTCTGGGGAGTTGCTTGAACTTGCCCACTACTCAATTTTAGAAAGTCTAAAGTGTGAATACGCGCCGAAAACTTACTCGCTGATCTGTGAAACAGGTGTAACGGCTGTGTTTAGACATGTCAGTGATCATTGCTTTGAAATTTTTACAAGGAATGTCTTACTTATTTCAACCATAGTTACAGGGGCCTGGATCTGCCCACTGCGACAATGATCAGTGCAACTTTCTAAACTTTCAAGTATCAAAGCTTACTCATCAATCTGAGATATCATACCCATGGTAATGACCATAGTTGTAGGAGCTTGAGGCTGCCCACTGTTATTTGTATTAGAACGCAAATATGGTGTCGAATTTACTGTTGACTCACTCGCTGATGGTGGACACAGGTACCACCGTGGAGATGCGCGCGCTGCTTTGACCTGTAGAGGCACCGGGTTGCCCATCAGTTAATTGGGTCACAGGCACGACAGATGCTTGGCTAGAAACTTCTGGCTGCCCACTAGAATTTTCCAGTCAGCTTGCTGTCATTCCAGAACTCGAACTGGATCTTACTCGCTGCTCTGAGTGATGGCTGCAGTTGAGGAAGAGCTTGCTATGGAAGTGGGACTCCCAGTAGCACTTGAATTATCGGAGAAGCTCACGGTTGTATTCATAACCGCAATCCCAAAAGATCCACTGTAACTAACGGCGCATCCAGAAGGTACTGGAGCTGATGGTGAGATTTGTACCGTTACACCTTGACGAGGAATCATGTTATTTGGGATTGCAATTACAATACCAGCTGCTAAGGCTGCAATGAGAATAAGAGGGTACATGTTGAGTAAACTATCGAATATTCGGAGTGACAACACAGTTGTGTTAAAAAAGAAATTCAAGAAAGGTGGGCTTGATATATAAATTCTGGAGGAGCTTCTTGGGCAGCGTATGCAAGAAGAATTAGATCAAGAATTATTACTAGCTTATGATTAAGTGGCAAGTGACGAGATAGAGGGAAATGATCAGGAAGAAGTTTGCATGAGGATAATGGCATTTGCTTTGTCTTCAAGCAAAAACTGACAATTCTTCTGGACTGACCGATAACTCGAGAACGGGCTAATATCATTACCTTTGCTGATCCTGAATTTAAAGCTTTCAAGCATATGTTTATATATCAAATAGATGACTAGACTGTCAAGAGAATAGAATTGGTCACTAAAACTAATGATAGCATTGAGCATTCTTTGTCAAGGACATATGTTAAATGAGTACAGCCTTTGGCAAAGCTTACAAAGCCCCATATCAACTTGCAGCTTTTATCTGCTGATGATTCTGGATCTAACAGCATGCCACTTATCTTACCAGTCTAGGAACAACGGCTCATGGAGACAGCAGCTATTTGTATCCTACGCACCAGTGGTGGACAGAATTCGCGACGCAGTTTACACCAAAATTACTATGAGAGGTGCGTCACGAATTCTGTCACACCCTGGTGTACGGATACTTATCCGTGTCACACACATACTGGCCTGTCATTTTCAGAACGGTATATCTAAGTTGGATGAGCACTTTTATGGATGATGATAAAATACTTGATCAAGCTAAGAAAAGTCAAAAGGACCACTTAAGTCAAGAATATCAAGTCTGCCTCTAAAAAGCGGCTGGATAGTTTGAGTGGGATAAAAATAATTAAATATTACAGTAGCGTTGTAGTTGGGTGTGTGCAAACATGTAAAGCCTCTGGTTATATGGGTTACACACTTATAGATTGCCCAAATACAAGGCCTATTGACTACGTAGTACATGATTTTCGGGGATACCTTACCTCAACTAGAAGTTCTATTAGTAAACAATGGTGTAGTTCATGACGGCGTCAGCTCATAGTGATGGGAATTCACACACGTTCATCCAGGCATCTCTGTAGATTTTTAAGTTCGTCCCCCTCACTCGCACTTGAGGCTCTGGACTCAGCGAGACACATTAGGATGATACCAGAAATAAGCCTTAGTCGTTAAGCCGGGGATATCATAACTACAATGAGAGCATGGGGAAGTGTTAAGTAAGTGTAATGATCTCATTAAATAAGTACTTAAACGGCGGGGCAGAGGAGTTAGCTAACAAGGAAGAGACGTCGCTGAAATAATGATTGGCATAGCTGGATCACAATGGTGCCTTCTTGTGCGGTTCAAGTGGGTGCTCAGTACCTAATTGACCTTAAGATGGCCGTTTAAGGTATTCAGTTGGAGAACCTTCACTAGTCTTACTATACACTACTTACTAGCAGGAGGCTATGGGAAGGAAATGTTACGCAACTACCCTTGTGTGTACTGACAGAGAAGCAAGGTTCGAGCAAATATAGAGATGAGTGAGGCGCTGTTGTCCATTGGATAACTATATGGATCTGGATATTCAGGGGGTATGTTTGAGTAAATTAAAGTGGGAAGATCGATCGACTCTGATAAGGTGAGGAAGGCAGCAGGGAAGTCAGACGGCGTATCAATATGGTTACATTTGTTGTTCGTTTTTAGTTGAGTGTGGGGTATGCCGGGATGTACGTAGTAGACGGCAGCGGGAGACGAGGGGCTTTCAGCACAGACATGTTGATGGGAGTTTCGTTCATGAATCAGGGAGATGAGAACAACAACATTTTTACATCAGATAAAGCGGGCTGTAGGGAGAGTGTGGAGTTTAGGTAGATGCAGTCGATTGAAGATAGAATGAACACAGTTTCTGATATCAGAAAAGTAGCTAATAACGAGAGGCTTATTGCAGAAAGCAGCAGTCAAAGCTTTTTAATGAATCATTGTACCCTATTTTACAGTACCTATAGAAATATCCATGAAACCTCAACGTTCTACGTAGTAGTAAATATCCCAAGGTATTCTCCGATCACCTGAGGAATTTAACGTTTATTGGAGCCAAAAAAGAAAACTCACTAGGAGCTTGGACTAAGGGCCAGCGCGCTATACTAGAGTATGAATACGATCTACAATGTACTCGATTGTCCTCGTCCCTATTGTATCGACAATCATACCATACACCTTGAATTTCAAAATCTACTAGCCATCTCGTATTCAAATGGCAGTGAGCAGATATGATAGCCGAAGTCTATCGATCTTGGTGCCATCAAAAACACTTACAAAAGTAGAGGATGCCTAGATTTACCACTGAGGTATGGGTAGAACCATGTTATCTCAACAGCCCGCGTGCTTGCAGGCTGTTTTGATCAATAATGAACTTAATTATTACGTAGTTGATCACGTTCTAGAGTGTTTAGGAAGCACCGTTTCACGCGATTCTCTCCTTTATCAGGTAGACCTAAGGTGGAATTTCTGATCTTTTTCTCCAATAAGCTTTTACTTAACACTCCCTTTCGGATTGTTAATACACTACTATTATCTATAAGCATATTACGATCACATTAATTACTACGTATGTACCTGCACTGTAACAAAGCATGGAATGTTACCTTGATATTTCTTTGGACAGAGTGGAGTGTCTATACTTGGTGTATGTTCAACGGTTAAATGTGTACGTGGTATTGATTTACTAAGAAGTAATCACTGTTCACGATACCAAGGACCATTCAACACATCGTCATATAATTATCAATGGTATAGACGGCAATTTCAACTTGTCGTTTGCTTCCATACGGGTGTTAATAAACTATTCTTTGTATCTCAGCCATACATCTGGATGTGTTAGCAAACTGTTTTGACATCTTAGAATAGAGCCTCGTAGATCAAGTTTGAAATACTTAATTACATCATGGGAGTGTGGTCAGTACGATATTTAAACTTTAGCACCGCAAGTAAAGTCGCGGTTCTGCATTGTTACTACGAAGTATCATTTAGATCGCAGGTTCTCCATATATGTATTTACATAAGATCCAAACTATTGAATTTATAGGCCGAATGGATCAAATGGAACTACAATCATATTTCATGATGATGTTTTTAAATGATGGAACATACTGATGTCTTGAAAATTCCTTAGAAATGTTCTATACCCTCACCTGTTGAGACACCTAGCATTGAATACAAAAGAAGCCGTACATCAACATCAGCCTGTCCTTTTGTTTTTACCTATTTATTTATTTATTATTATCGTTATCTACATATGCCAAACCGTTTCGTTGTGATTACGACGAGTGTTTAATATGTATATGGAGAGGACACATGAATTCTTAAACTTATATGATTACCGCATATTGGCCTATCGTGTTTTCTACCTTCAGACTTGGACGTTCTAATATAAAACATTTGAAGAAGAGGGGTTTGGTGTTCATAGAGCCTCGTGAGCAGAGAAAGAAGAAGGTAAAATACAAGGTAGGTAGTATCACTAATGGTCACGAGGATCGAGTCCTGTTTCGAGCCTTATTCTCTAATCTTGGCCTGTACCTTACATAGGTAGAAAGCGATAAAGCAGATTACAACTCGGAGGATGGTCAAGGGGCAGAATTTGTCCGTAGTCAACCTTAATAGTATTGTATTCTGCATATCAGATTTCTTATCCAGATGGCTATTGTCGTTTGCTCACAATAATAAGTGCGAAACATGAAACCCATATCCCGGTATCCGGTCAAAGCACGCATGTAACAATGATAGATGAAGTCAAACATACTCGGGTAGGGCACATGTATGTCGTGCGTCATCATGACTTGAACGTTGACATATACCTTGTTCAATATCCAATAGTGACATGGGTTTTATACGAAATATGATATCCTGAATCGGGAGGAGTATGGCGTGCATGGTGAGGCTGTTCCTGCGACCTTCCTACATCTGGCACACCGCAACGCCTCGAGATGTTATGAACTGTTATTGAGGGGAATGTATGTGCATATGTCCCTTTGGATATTGCGGGGCCATTGTGGGGCTATAAGGCAATTTGTGAGTCTCAATCACATCTGGCACCAACTCCAAGTCCACGGACTGACCGTTTAAAGCAGGTGTAGTCGGTATTAAGCAGTGAGAAAGTCCACACAATGTTTCATGCGTTTCGAATGTGCAGGAAATGGTATGAAAAATGATCACCTGATCTTAAGAGCTATAAAATTGATCTCTGCAAGGGTCAAATGCATCTGCGCCGGAAGTAACAACGACGTTCGTTTCACTGCATACGTATAACTGCAAATCGGGCATGCAGAAAGCAACATCACTCCTTATTTTCCGAGCCTTTCGAGTTTTTCAAATAGATGACGTGGTTGACGAGGTGCTTACAAGCAATCCCCGAGACGGCAATGCTGCTGACAGGTCATCCATTCATTTTCTCTGCCCTCGTCATTTCAACTAAAGGGAAGGCAGAGCAGAGGGGAATTGATGGGGCGGGGTTGAGATGTGTGCGCATAAGCGGAGATCCGAGAAGTAGCATTGCGGAGAGGCTACCTTCAAGAGCCTACATGTAATGCAATCTATGGCATCGAATCCATACTTGAAGAATACAAGTATACGTAGCAAGTACGGTATTTCAGTAACCTTTCTCCTTTAAGTAACCTTCTATCTTATATGAACGCCTGGGTAAATCCATATCCATCCGTATACCACCTTCCCTGGCATGAATACCGCATTCGTCCTGATGCTACAGCATGTACCTGTGCTGCTTGTACTACACATGTATGTGTATATGTGTATGTATGTACGTACGTCCATGCAGTCACTTTTTTTCAACCTCGGATGTTTCCTGGAAGCCACATTACGACTATACTCAGGCCATGTCAGACCATTTCGATTTGGCAATTACCTAAGATCCAAATGTTCAAGTCCTACATAGAGTGTGTATATATTATGTATGTACCTTAAGTATGTACGTAGTACCATTCCAGTGTTTGACGCCTTTCTGACCCCGCGTTTTCCGAGAAATGGCCAGACGCTGTGCCCCAGTCAAGCAGCCAACCCAGCTTCATGCCCTTGCGTCATATGGCCCCGTGAGGCCCGACACCCACGAGTGTGCCCTAGGAACTGGCATACTGCGGCCCCGCCCCCACGCATCCCACGCACAAGGAATGCATGCAGCTTCGGATGATTTGGATGGGAAGAGAGACAGCGCCCGAGAATATGAGCGTGAGAGCGGAGGAGGGAGAGACGAAGGATAGATGTCTAGTAGAACAAGAAACACGAAAGCAAACAGAAAGAGAGAAAGAAAGATGGACGGACAAACGAACAAACCGATCGTCAAAAGCCACGCACAAGAGCAAGGACCACAGACAGGCACAAGCAGAAGCAATAGTGGAACCTCGAACGTCGAAAACACGCTATAGTATGAATAGTCTTGGTCGGCGTCGGCGGCATGCATCGGTGAATTCAGTCATTGTCATCATCATGATTGTATTTATGGATACAGCAATCAAGAGGTAATGAACATTCCTATGGACACTGCCAACGACAACAGCATTAGAAGGCACCGTGCCCAGTTCTGCGGCCATTTGCTTTGGTCATCCTCTGACCAAAGTCAGTTAGACAATGGTCATATGTAATAAAGCAGCATCTCTAATCCAGTGCCCACTACCGTAGTAGTCATCCTGCTCCTCATCATGCTGAGGACATCGTGAGGTTTCGGGATACCGACAAAAGCAGCTTTCCCCGACAAAGCTGCTCAGCATGATTCCTTTCCATATTGCCTTGACAGCGGCAACATCGGCCCTCCAATCGCTTTGTCGCTTGCTCGCTCAATATCAAGCAAGCTATGTCTCGTAGGTGTCCAGACTCCCCGCATTCGTATATACAGTTCGTCGGTATTGGGCCGCACTTTAGCCATGTCCTGCTGTGCTCTGGTCTTTGCAGAGATAGCGAAACACTTCCACCAAATTGATCCAACAACTAGAGCGGTGTTGGATGTACAGTAGTCTGTTTTCATAGACCATGACCACACGGTAGACCACACAGAGTAACGACACATCCATACAGACTCATACGCAGACACATCACAGCCTTCGCTTTTTTACACGGAGTATGCGCAGGCTCGGGATCCTTTTGCTGCAGAACGTATCAATAGAAGCTCTCGTCAGTTTTGTCAGAGAGATTATCAAGCATGGCCTTGAAACTGCGTGGGGTAACTTTACTACGCTCAATGCAGTAGGCCAGCGGGCCCGCCAACTTGTTCAGGTACCGTCACCATTCACCACATTTCTTTCCTGTGACCATGCCCATTGGATGCTATTCTCCCAAAACTGCAAGGCGGGCAAGATGAGCATGGATTTAACATGAGCACTACCACGCATGGAGTATGGTGTGGCGTATTACACTCCTGCATGGCTTACTTACATTGCAATTCTTCGTTATATCATGTATGGTACATGTTCACACGCTCACATACATATATATGTAAGTATCTGGAGTATATATTTATCTTGACAGACCTTGAAAACAATACCCATTGTGAACTGCAGCGATTGCATTACCAGAAATCTGTACACCAAAAGATCTTCCCCAAAGAAGTCCTCCCACAGAGCATAACATTTGTACCCTCACCCTCGCTCTTTAAGCCCCGGTGAAGTTCTTGCCAATCATCATCCTAGACCATGGCAGTTGTCACTACAGCCCCCGGCCTAGGAAATGGCATGCTCCAGAATGCAAGAGGCTTCAAGCACGCAAACGCAAAGGCAAATAATAATGCTGTGCCTCGCTCCGACATTGACATAATCGACATTCGCCGAGATCGTCATGGAGTCCAAACAACACTCAAAGAAGACATATTCTCTATGTTACAGCCTAAGAAGGGCCCCCGACAGATGCCTACCCTGCTCTTGTACGATGAGAAAGGATTGCAGCTGTTCGAAGAGGTAAGAAATCCCTCGAATTTCTTGAATCACGTTCTCACGCGCTGTTATAGATTACATATTTGCCCGAATACTATCTTACTGAAGATGAGATTGGTATTTTAAAGCATCATTCAGCTGAAATAGCCCAAAAAATTCAACCCGGATCTATGATTATAGAGCTTGGTAGCGGGTCTGTGGATCGCGATGCAGCTTGCTGTATGTCTAATCTTCATGGAATATACACTAACGCATCCTAGCAACCTACGAAAAGTTTCCATTCTTCTCGAGGCTATTGAACGATCTGGCAAGGCTGTTGATTATTACGCTCTTGACCTTTCTCTCAAGGAGCTTCAACGTACACTTGCTGCAGTCCCGCGCTTCAAGCATGTCAAATGCCACGGACTGCATGGCACGTATGACGATGGGTTGAGATGGCTCAAATCTCCCGAGCTTTCTAACAGACCCAAATGTATTATGTCTCTAGGCTCAAGCATTGGGAATTTTGATCAGGAAGATGCGGCGAACTTTCTAAAGGAGTTCTCGAAGGCTCTTCAGTATGGAGATACTTTCCTGATTGGTCTTGATGCTTGCAATAATCCCTCCAGAGTCTAGTAAGTTAAGCTCTTTCAAAATATGTTAGACAATTGAGGAATTACTTGGTAACTGACGGATATCAGTACTGCTTACAATGACTCGAAAGGTGTCACCCACGAATTTATCTTGAACGGCCTTGTTCATGCAAATGAAGTTCTTGGCGAAGATTTATTTGATATCAGCCAGTGGAAGGTTATCGGGGAATACGTTATGGATCACAAGGTATGGAAGTTTTCATACACGGCATTGAAAACCTGGATGCAAGGGGAAAGGACAATGTTGCAAATGTGCAATTTTCATTCCCCAGCGCTCAAATCCTTAGCCCATGATTTCCGACCGATTTGATATCTAAATGAATTCTGCTAACTAAACCAGGGTGGACGACATCAAGGTTAGCCCTCAGACTTGCCTTTTATCAAGTAATATTAACACCCATTTTAGCTTTCTATTCCCCGCTCAAGGATCTTTCCATTCATGGTATTCAGATCAAAGAGAATGAACGCATTCAGGTTGAACAGAGCCTCAAGTATTCTGCCGAAGAAAGTGATCGCCTCTGGTCGGCGGCTGGGTTGAACAAGCTTACAAAGTGGGGAACTCATAACCAGGATTATGGTAAGCTTGTGTTTCTCTTTATTACATGTGTTATCGTCTCCACTCAAAGCGATATTGATCTTAGCACGTAAACGCTGTAATGATCTGTTGTCAAATAACAACCAGAGCCTCTCATATTTTCTTGCAGCTAGACAGTTACTAACCTGATCTCCTAGCTGTGCATATGCTGACCAAGAGCCCCTTACCATTTTCTCTGACTCCGTCTGAGTATGTAACATCGACAGTTCCTACCATTGAAGACTGGCAAGGGCTCTGGAACGCTTGGGATGTGGTTACAAGGAGCCAGATCCCCGAAGAGGAGCTACTCAATCAACCAATCAGGTTGCGAAATGCTTGCATTTTCTATTTAGGACATATTCCAACCTTTCTGGACATAAAGGTGAGTGAGGTGACCGGCCTTCCTCTATGCGAGCCGTCTTATTATCCTTCAATATTTGAACGCGGTATTGATCCTGATGTGGACAATCCTGAAAACTGCCACTCTCATTCAGCAATCCCTGATGAGTGGCCTCAATTGGACGAGATTCTCAAGCATCAGTCAAGGGTCCGAGCCAAGGTGCTGAATGTCTACCAAAGAAGACAGTATAAAGATCGAAATGTTGCTCGATCATTGTGGATGGGCTTCGAGCATGAAGTAATGCATCTCGAAACATTGAAATACATGCTTTTACAAAGCGACAAGACTCTTCCACCTCCTGGGCCTATCCCAGATTTTCAAAAAGAGGCTGTTATCGCAAGAGAAGTTCGAGTTGCAAACGAATGGTTTGTCATTCCAGAGAAATTCGTCAATATTGGAATGAATGATCCCGAGGATGACTTGAACTTCACGGGCCATTTTGGGTGGTAAGGCTACAAAATTCTCCAAATGTTTACTGTGAAATTAAAAGAGTACCTTAGGGATAATGAAAAACCGAAAAGGCAGACTAGGGTTGCCTCATTCCAGGCCAAGGGCAGGCCGATTACTAATGAAGAGGTGAATCATTCTAAATTTCAATTGAGACCTGGACTAATTTGGACCAGTATGCACGATTCTTAGAAGACGCAAAGGAAACTAAAATTCCAGTATCATGGGCTGAGCGAGCTATCAATGGAACGAACTCCGCCAAGACGAATGGCAACAGTAATAACATTCACGTCAATGGGCACTCTTTCCATTCTACACGCCTCTCCAAATCTTACTTGGACGGAAAATACGTTCGAACGGACTATGGCTTGATTCCTCTTGAATATGCACTGGATTGGCCTGTATTTGCCTCATATGATGAGCTGGCTCGTTGCGCACGCTGGATGGGCGGGCGAATTCCAACTGCCGAGGAAGTCTGGAGCATCTACAGTCATGTGGATGGATTGAGATCGAAGGAGGCAGAGCAGAAACTTGGAAAGACTGTTCCAGCGGTAAATGGGTAAGTGGAGTCACCATTGTAGCCAATATTCGACTTCTATATATGCTAAAAATACCTAACATAGACATCTGATCAACGATGGTGTCGAGGAGTCCCCGCCATCTATGGCCTCCTCAGTCGGTGGGGGCTTAGAAGAGCTATTCACTGATTTAAGAGGAAGTAATGTTGGGTTTCAGAATTGGCACCCAGTAGCTGTGACTGGAAATGGAAACAAGTTAGCTGGTAGAGGAGGGATGGGTGGGTTGTGGGAATGGACATCCTCCACGTTGACAAAACATGAAGGTTTCATACCAACCTCTTTGTACCCCGCATATACCGGTATGTGTGTTGTGAGAATAGAAGTACGCTTTGGCTAACATAAGCTTTATAGTGGATTTCTTTGACGAAAAGCATAACATTGTCCTTGGTGGTAGTTGGGCTACACATCCCAGAATTGCTGGGAGAAAGTCCTTGTAGGTATCAACATCTAGCATCATTCGTACATAGCTAACTCATAAAAGCGTAAATTGGTACCAGCGAAATTATCCGTACGCCTGGTGTGGCGCAAGGTTGGTCAGAGACTTATGATTGTTTTGTGTGTACTTTGCTATTTTCTGTGCTTTTCTTCTTTTGTTTGTGGGATTACGTGTATTTTGTAATTTGATTTTGGATTTTGGAGGGGGTTAAAGAAAGTACAAAAAATGCCCTGTATTGTATTACCAGGCCGTCGGTAGTTGACTTTGCTGTTAATAGCTGTGAATTTTCACTTGCTGTCTCGTAACTTTTCAAAATTGTCTTGAGATAAATGACTGCGAATGTTAATATGTAGGTGACATGATGACCATATCTAACAGCTCACTAAAAACATCATCACAACATAAATATTTGAAGATATTAGAAATTTAAATAAGTTATTGCGTCTTGATGCAGCCCATGTGCTTTATCATTCTCAACAGAGCTAGAAGAATCTCATCCACGATGCTTGTTATCAACTTTCGCTCTTTTAAATAAATTTGTAGCAAGCCATGCGCTAGATTGATGTATTCTTGCAAGGTTACGAATATATGACATATTGCAATAATACTTAGTTATTTATGTTCTTGTAAGGTACCTGTATCTTTGATCTTGTCCATTATTATGATGTTCAAGACTGGAAGGGCCAATCTTAGATTAACCAAAACAGTAAGTAAGCCTCGAAAACATTCCTGCCTCACCAGACCCCCCCCACCATAGGTATCATCTATACCATTACCATAAGTTACACTAGGGTACTTAGCTTAATTACCTGAGTGTCTGTCGGGTATCTTTGGTTGCCTTCTCGTAGTACTGCGCCTGCTCACTTGTTGATCTAACACAAGTTCTATTCAAGTCAAACGCTTCCTGATCTTTGATTTCTAATCTAACACCAGCAAATCAATCATTCAGCTTAATACTGGTGGTGAATAAAAGCTTTTCAAACACTTGCTACTATATAGCTGAACATCAATGGAATCTGGGAAACGTTTACTGGAGTGTTAAAAGCACTGGTAAGTTGACCAGCTCCACCAGCGCACATGGCTTTCTATTCTCACATTGACTTGAATTCAGAGTGAAAGTATATGCCACACTGTGCTTTGAGCATTCGTCAGTATTAGTGAGAACCGTGGGAAGCTAACTTGAGCTCCAGGCTTCGCCATCGACCTCGCCCATACAACGGAAGGACAAATGTCATCAGGACACATTTTCGCGAATGAGTACTTGGATAGTTGTATGTACATGGCTGCTTCAAGTCAAGGCAGGTGGCGGTGGGAGGATAGTGCGGGCCTTGACCATCATTGCGGAACCTGTGGTACTGTGTTATCGAGTAAGTGGGATATTTTCTGTTGAGTAAGTCTATAAAAGGGCTCAATACATATTGTCCTTATACTAGACTCTATGGAAATCGGCTTCTAATTTTCTGTTTTGAGAACCTGATTTGGATCATCGTGGTAATATATTAGCTAACCTTTGCAAAAGGCCCCAGGGCTATGAATACCTGTTTAGGAAAGCACGTTGAGCCGTGCCAGCGCTATCATCAACAGCTGCACTTCATCCAGAAGAGTCATGAATGTTTCGGATGTGCGACTGCAGATGAGATGCATATAAAACGCCATAAAGAAATTGCCAGGAGTGTACAGGCAATCAGGAAACGTGACGAAGAGAATACGTCTGCTTTTCAAAGCTCATTCCCAAAAAGATCAACACTGCCCAAGACGCCGACTACTGGCAAATCTAAAGGTATTTTCAACGCTTTATCACAATCTTCCACCCCAGAAAAAGATCTTCTTACAAAGAGACAGAGGAAAGAAGTGAAAAACTTGACAAAGCAAGAAGCAAAATCAAAAGCAAAAGAAAACATCAGCAAGAAAGATATTGATTTCATAAGTGAGGCGATTCACCAAAAGATCATAACGGGAAAAGGGGCCAGCATAGTTGGGGAAGGAAACAGTCGCTCTGTTGAGGGAGAAATGAAAGGTGTAACCCCTGAAATCCTCCATAACAATATCGCCTTCAATAGGTTTCAGCGCAACAAATTTTATGGCAAAAGAAATCGAGCCATCGAGGTTGTCAAAACCTATATGCCTGATAAGTCGACTACCTGGAAACAATCTGCCATGAAAAATAAATACTCCGAGCCAGAGATTGACGACAAATTCACTTCAGGCTTCCACAATACTACAAACCCCTCAATTTTGGACCGTCTCGGTATTTCAGTCCATGTTAGATACGACAATAGCAAAAAGAGAAAGGACTTGATAAAGAAACTTATGGCGGACATCCAGGCAGATCTAGATGTTATTGAGAGAGAAGACAACGAAACAAGAGTCCGTGAAGCTGGTTTCTGGCGGTTCGTCAATAGAAATACATTCGACAGCATGCGTGAGTTGCACGAAGGCTTCTCCTGGTCGACTGGAGAATTAGTAAAGCAGAAGAAGACATCAAAGCTGAGTGAAGAGCGCGGAGGCAAGGAGAACATCCCGATTTCAGTGGCTACAAGGGACAGAAATATTCAGCCGAAACCGACACAGAAATCAATTCAATTTCCAGCAAGAATTAAAACCTCCAAGACCACACATAGATCAAATTGCATGTATGCACATCAGAGAAGGTCTGGCCTAGACATGGTCCGTGACTGTTCCTGTAAGCCTATGGATATGGCAGAACATCATGGTATCATAGATGAGTTCTGCCCTTCAGTTAGTCCAGTAATACAAGATTTGATTGCACTCAAATTTCCATCTACTACGCCCTCTCCACACCAACCTGCAGAAGGGAATACTGTTAAGAATCTCGACATTGCCAACTATAATACCGAGGAGCTTGGCTGGACTCGAGTTATCAATACTCGAGGCTATAGCAAGCGCACTGTTTAAGATCCTCCAGCTCATAACACCCCCAAATCAGGAGATGTCGCAAATCGATCAAGAGTTTGAAGTCATTTCAATATTTCGTATTGGTGGAGCGATGATCAGTTCGTAAACAAAGGGTTCACAGCCTGGTTGGTGAATTCCAACACAGCTACTGCTATTTGCTTTCTCCATTTGGGTCGACGAGGACCGTTATCTTTATGCTTGTTATAGTATCTCATCATACTTCTCAGATCGAATTGCAAAATGTTCTGATTAGGTGATGTAAGGCAGACCCTTGCTGTGCCTGTTATACCTGAGAAAGTCGGTTCATCCTTCTAAACTCTCTTCTTTTCTCTTCATTTGCACCTTCACATTTCCCCTGCTTCCTTAGCTCACTTCTGGCTTCGTCTTCACAAGGAATTAAGGGTCTTAGAGGACTCAACCAAAACCCACTATACTACGTAGAGCGAGGGTAAGGGAAAGAGGAGGACAAGAGCGCAAGCTAGGTGTGTATGTGATAGGTAGATAGCAAACCGACGAAGTCAGTGTATGTAGTAATTTGAACACAGTTAAAGCATTGCGGCGGGTATGACCGTCGGTGATGGAATATTGATGCTCTCTGTTCGGCTCCTCGGTTATTTGATCCCCATGTAGGATCCATAGGTAGCTTGGCAGCCTCGGCGACCCATCACGCCCGTATCGCCGTGATGGACACAGAATTACTTTACGGAGCATGAAATATAGACTACTCTGTAAGTCTCATCTCGTCTCGGTAAGTTGAATCAGTACGTACGCCGAGGTATATGTGATACGGATTATGCATGGAGGTATGATAGAGAAGGGGGGAACATGGATGACCAAGGGGACATGTGCGTAAAATCACGCCAACACACTCGGACGAGCCAGGATGCTAGTGGGGGCGATGCTGATGTGATTGTGATATGATTAGATAAGATTGATTCTCTTTCAGGTTTAATCAGCAGGGCGACCAGGCAATGCCAAGATCATATGAATACACGAGTACATATATGACTCTGTACAGGCCGTCTGACTAATTCAATGCAGTGATTATGGCGGGACGCAGCAGGGAGACTTGGGAAAGAAAAAGGGAAAAAGGAAAAAAGGAAAAAAGGAAAAAAACGGTAATACTGTGGACTAGTACTCATGCGAGAATGATGGGTCCTCAGATGGTCCGTATCGGAGTGAGTATATTTGTTGAGTGCGCCGTACAGGTAATTAATAGGTATATTTTCGATGAGGAATTATCAGGACGCTCCTTGTGTAAACGTAATCTATCTAGTGTCAATCGCCATTCACATGGAATCGGCCTCCGCCTTGTCATGCATCATGCATTATTTCCTGTTCGCAAGCACCACAAAGAATGTTACAGTAGAACAATAATGCACCACAATGCATGGTGCACAACACCATATTTACCCACAACTCGGCTTCACGGTTATATTGTACAAGTATAAGTAACAGTACTGACGAGAAATTAGCAGTGTTTTTATTCACACTATCCTACATGGCTCGTACTAATTTTCTCGCAACCCTTTCTAGTGAGGCGTAGCCGACCAACACTTGAGTCTTTGAGCCCTTCGTATGGATACTTGGAACAGAGGGGAGGGAATTGGGAAGAGGAAGAACATGAATAATAGTGGAATCAAAATCCATGTTCGAATATTCGATAACTTATGATCCACCGGTGCTGATCCGAGAATTTTGGTTTCTTGATATGTAATGTGTGGACGGTGAGTGGTGGAAGCAAAATTGTGTTATGGGTAGTGGTAGGGGTTTGTTTGTGTCAAAAATCGTGCAAGGATGTGGCTGCACTGGCTGGGCGTTTTGATAATAGCGCGATTTAAGGGTGCTGTCACTGAGAACTTTCTATAGGCAGCCTCAGCCGATGGCTGATGGTCTGGCTTTTCGGTGATGTGTATTAATCAGTACGTGAATGTGGATTCAAGTAGGATTTGTTCATAGGAAGATGTAAAAAAAATTAAAAAAATAACACACCACACACAGGAAAAAGCCGGGCTTCGAGAAGGTGGTGAAGAGAAAAGAAAAGAAAAAGAAAAAGGAATTTACTTCTTCCCTTCTGTTTTCATAAACAGGAGCCAAGTGGATTGAAATAAGGTAACGAGAGGGAGAGAGAGTGTGTGAGAGAAATTACGTACGTAGTAAGTAGTAGAACAATACTTCCTGAATAAGGTCAAGTATGGTAAGATTGAGATCCGATCGTAGGCGTATACTTACTTAGCACGACCCTTTAAGCACCATCGGCGTTCCGATGCAACATTGAACCCAACCTTTGTCAGGTAGTCCATACCATCACACTGTGGTAATAGTATGAACAGTACGTAGTATGTACAGGTGTGATATTGATGGAGGAACGAGTTTTACTTTAATAATAGGGTATAGTTTGTGATGGTGATGGTGCTGGAGGTGGAGGTGGAGTCATATTCATTTATGTACACCATGTAATCAGTCAGGTAGATATTCAGGAGAGGCCAACCAGTTTCTATGGTCATGTGTGTGATAGCGAGTCTAAGTATAAGTAGTAGTCGGTACATTATGTGAGTACATACATACATAAGTATGATGGTATCTCCTTGGACCTGGACGACTCAATAACGGTTTGGCGGTAATATATAGCAGAAAAAAGCGTACTTAATTAGTAGCAAATCACATTCACAACACTTAGTAAAAGCGAATGATGTTGTCGTATATTTGAAGCTAAGCCTTTTTCAAAAATCGTTATTGAGTCTTTCGGGTATAAGGGGATAGAGGCGACGACTTAAGTAATATCAGTCAGTAGGTCTGGGGTGGGTAAGCTACTCCATATGGAAATATCCCGTGCCGTGGTTATCTATGTACGTAGTAAATGTACCTACTGCACTGGTGCACCACTGGTGCCACTGTCTTCCGTAATGCCATAATGAAATATGGACATAGAATACAACATACCATACCATAAATGAGGTGATTCCCGACAGCGCAATATTCGAGTCGGATAAGCTACACAGTACGCACATACATATATGTATGAACATACATACATGACATGGACTCCGTATCCTCTAGCATGAGTGGACATAGCTACATGTACCTATTCCCCTTGCAGACTCCAAAGGCCGCAGCCAGAGCTTCAACCCATTACCCAACCCATTTCATTACTACGGTGATGTAGACCCATCACCACATGAGACCCATAAGACCCATGAGACCCATGAGCGACTAGTCTTCTTCTATGTCCCTTCTCTTCCCTGCACCTACTCCGTAATGGGCTAATCGAAGCTTGTTTTTCGCCCGATGAGCCAATCGCCGCTCTTTTATATGATCTTACTCAGAGGAACACTCCCAACTCGACTGTGAGAATCGAAGGCACAAGCCACTCCACCGACTGGATGAACGTTAAAGCAGACTGTGGTGCTGCACCCTCAAAAAAAGCGCAGCATCTGCTGTCGCTTGTACGATACTACGGATGTAGTACTCTCTAGTATGTACTTGCCCACACTCCACTCATCCACAACTGTCCTCTACTTGTCCCGTACCTTTCTTTACCTTGTCTTGCCCTACGGATGCCCTTCCTATTGATGTGAAGTGCTTGTACCTTACCTTGTGTGCTAGACTGACTATCTATGGAGTGTCATCATATCTAGACTGAATGTTCTAGTGAACTGACTACCTTGCCGTAATAGTCTGGCTGATTCTATCTGGCTCAGAAGAAAAAAAAGAAGAAAAAAAGACCAAAACAAGAAGAAGAGGAAGAAGAAGAGTGAGAGTAGGAGACACAGAGGGGCAGAAACAGAGCAGAAAGGGGAATTCCAGCTTTATTCCATACATCGTCACCTACATCGTCATTGTCACCGTCATTGTCACCATCATTGTCACCGCCAGCGAAGATTATCAGGAGAGGGACAAGTCCTGCCAACTGTGGCGCGTTTTATGCTGTTGTAAAGTCTTCAATTCCTGTTCGCCTTCCTACTTACTGTTCACAACTCACACTCCACTACCTTTACCACTATCCACTCACTCACTACCCACTACCTACCTATACACATACAGATACTGTATCGACAAACACAGGCCCCTCAGCATAGACTAAGCTATCGGATTTACCCTTATTTTACTTTACTTTACATACATAATTATCCGTTAGTATTACTACTACCTACTTCTACCTACTTTTACCCTTACCAACCTTACCAAACCTTACCCCATCGCATCGCCTGCACATCGTTAAGCCCGAAGACCCTCTCAAACTCACACTTACACTCACACGGAAGCATCTGCACAACCACCAAACCACTTACTTGTTGCCGCAGCCTTTCTCAACCTTCAACCATTTTCTCCTCGTCTTTGTCATTATTTGCCCTTGCCACTCTCCTGCTTGCCTCGTCAAATCTCTTTCTTCTTGGACCTCACATCACGCGGAAAAGAGGAACAGAGAGCCTTGCAAAGATCCCTCATTCTCTCCTGCTCCCATAGGGTCTGATCTGATAGGGAATGGACAATTGTTATTGTTTCTCAGTTGCCTCGGGTTGCCTGATCACAACCGACTGATATCACCATATCACCACAATCTTCAAACCCTCTCTGAGTGAGAGCACTTTCCCAATCGAGGACATTCGCACCCAGCCTTTTATCTAATCATACCTTAAGGTCGCAGAGACAGCCAAGCCGTGTTCGGGGAACCGTGCCTTTGTTTCCCACTGGAGCAGGCAGACATATAGTACATACAGAGTATTATCTCTCCGCTCTCCGCGTTCCTCGTCCGCATTACCCGCACTGCCATCCCCTTGTCAAGGCTACCACAGGGAAGAAAGCAGCTGCACTCCACGTCAACCCCCCCGGGTGACATTCCATGCCATTGATCTTTGTTGCTTCGATCGCTTCCCCTGTCTCGCCTGAGAAAAGTGAGGAATTGAAGACTCGTGATAGCCCAGATCTCTTGGCAAGATTCAGCCTAGCAACCACACCGGAGACACGACCATTTACTTTTGCCCCTTCCTACCTCACTGGATATCTTTTTGGGTCATCCAAGGAGGTGCTTATTAATGCTATTTTCGATCTGACATCCAGATAACGGAAATCCATTTAAAGACAGTGGCATGACTGAGACCTCAACAGCGCCCTCGCCGCAGCATCGGCCTGGCGAAGCATCCCAAACGATGGCGTTGCCGATGCGAGAACCGTCAAAAGAGGACTTGGAAGGTGCTGAGCAACTCATTGGACATGCTCAAGGGCTTCGTGATGATGCGAACCGGTCGCATGATACTTGGAACGATCGAAGCGATCAGCAACGTAATGCGCCGGAGACTTCGATAAATGCTGGACCATTACACCAAACAAGAACCTCATCACCTATTGAGGACAAGTCAAGTATCGAGCAACGGGCCACTTCGCCTTTAAAGAATGTGCCGATTGGTGCAGATGCCATTCCGGCGGGGCAAGTATGCAGGTATGTATATGGATCCACGAATTTATGAGGATAGAAGAATAACTAACTTCTCAAAGTAACTGTGGGACGACACGGACGCCACTATGGAGACGATCACCACAGGGAGCTACCATTTGCAATGCTTGTGGTCTTTACTTAAAGGCACGGAATGCGCAACGGCCAACAAATCTGAAGAGATCTCCGTCTACTGCTCCTCCATCCAATTCCTCAGTCACTTCGGAGCAGAGAGCCTCTCCATCCGCATCTAATCAGAACAGTACCCCTGGGTCAACTTATGTAGCTGCCGATTGCACGCCGACAGGTTCATGTCCCGGTGGTGGACGTTGTAATGGTACTGGAGGCGCAGATGGCTGCAGCGGGTGTCCAGCTTTCAACAACCGGGTATCAAAGAGTGCGCATCTTAACGTGGGGCATGATCGTCAACAAGCAACAACGCCACAGCCTCAAGGAGAAAGCTCGTCTGATGCGCCGTCTCCGATCGATGTGGCGGCATTACAGGCACAACAGCAGAATACTACCGTTGTAGTTGCTTGTCAAAATTGTGGCACTACTATTACCCCCCTTTGGAGACGCGACGAGCGTGGCCACACTATCTGTAATGCTTGTGGTGAGTTATTTCTGTTCCTGTTTGAACTCCCCTTCGAAAACCGACTCTAATTATACTTCAGGGCTTTATCACAAGCTTCACGGCGTTCATAGACCTGTGACGATGAAAAAATCCGTTATTAAGCGTCGTAAGCGCGTAGTTCCAGCAGCACAGTCATCAGCTATTGACGTAGCAAACAACGCTGTGGGATCACCAGAATCCGACGATAATCAGCCAGCGCCACCACAGGCAAATGTCGAGGCATCTGTCGAACAAAGAGGCAGCGTCAACCCAGATGGTTCTATCAACCTAGGATTTCGACCCAAATTACCGCGAACAATACTTCCTGAACCGAATATTCGAGGATCGAGTGGTCATTCGCAGAACGATCTCATGTCTTATGCAAGTCAACACACTCAACATGATATGCATCAGTCGCACAGTAGGAATGATGAAAACAGATTACCACCGATGACAAGCTACCCAAGCCCTGGACATAGCCAGCGAGTGCCTAGCCTGAGTCCAAACTCTTTTCTCAGTCCCAACCATCGAAAACGGTCATTCTCGATTGCGGATACAGAAAGCGGTGGAAGCAATGATGCGAAGAGGTTGTCGAGTATAAAAAGCATTCTCAATCCTGCCTCTGGACAACACACTAGTGATGATGAGATGGTGGATCCCAGTCTTCGAGCACAAAAAACTAGTGCACCCTGGAGAGCAGAGAGCTACAACAATGATGATATCGAAGCTAGGAAACTGGAACGGCGTAAAGAGCTTCAAAGGGAGGCGGAACGAATGAGAGAGGCCCTGAAGGCTAAAGAAAAGGAACTGGAAGATTTGAACGACTGAAGGCTCGAGCGAGAGACAATGGGCTAACGAAAGGCACCACCTATGGCATGGAGAGAATCTGGCTGTGTCTCAGGATCCCATTCAATGGATTTATTTCCATTAGGACTGACAGACAACGGTCGCTGTTTGATACCGACCTCGCACCCCACCTCGATGAAAGGTATGCATTATCGTGCCAGCAGATGTTTTTTCTTGGATTTGGTTGCTTTAATGCACATGTATCACTACTATGGTCCCCCTCGCCTCAAAAAAGACGAACGAACGAACGAATCCCATAAAATGGCTAGCTGGCGCAGTTTGAATTTTGATTGTTTGCATTTTCAGGAAGCACAATGCGAGCGTCTTTTGGGATGGTGTTTGGGTCAGATATCACACAGAGTAGTCCAACAGATAGGACTTGGGAACAGCACGGCATTTGTATCGTATTTTAAATGGGGGTTTGGAGTACCATTGTAGCGCCTGTAGTAATAATAATTACACAAATTGTATACATAGCAGATGCAAGACTTATATGCCTTTGGAAAATACACTTTGAATATTCTGGTTTTACGTATCATGTCAAGTTCATGCTTCATTTGGCCATTCAGAACTTTATAGCGATGAAAGCCACTACCAAAGATATTATAATTTCATGTCCATTATTTTGATGAGTGAATTCCAGACTCAACCAAGTTCAAGAATAATGAAGTCCACCCTGATCCATTCGCGCGCAGATATAGATTGCTCTTCTGCCGAGGAATAGAATATGCCGCTAAATACAGCTAGCATTTGGATACAATTCCAATATAGAGGGAGAGACCAAAAGACATAGTGTCTGACTTCAATAGCCCTCAAATAGGAGCGATCACAACAATACTTTTATAAGATACATGTGCATTGCTATGTCTGTTGACCCCTAGACACACCCTTACACTTGCTCAGCACCCCATCCACCATCCGCCTCGCGCATATTCTGTGGAGGCTCGATTGATGGAGTGAACTCAAGTAAGACGTAGGCAATTCCAACTACGCCGACAATAGTGCCGGCAGTGTATCGGAGCCAGTGGCCGTTCAAGAGGATGGAACCGACGAAGATGTAAACTATAAGGGTGGAACATCAGTTCGGCTCATTGGTAGTTGGATATGCTTCTGGAGACTTACAAATACCGCGACCAAGGAAGGAGAAGAGGAAGGATGCGTATCTCGACAATTGAGGTGGAATCTGAAACTCTGTACGTGGGAGAAGTTAGACTGGTTTTGAGAAGCTGGAGCGCGTGGAGAACTAACCAAGGAGCGCAGTTGCTAGTCAAAGAGTCAGTAGGTGTACAGTATTCAGCATGAGGTGCAGGGAAACTCACACAATCCGAAAATGATGACATAGCAGCCGATGATGGTGGATTGACTGCAGCCTAGATTAATACGATTGAACGCAACAAAGCAGTAGAATAACATACAGAGAGATGGGAAAGAACTGTGAAATTCCACCAAGGACCATCACTGCAGCGGCGACCAAGTTCACAATACGGCTGCGAGATCATGCTGTTAGCTAGACTATCCTATTGTTGAAAGAGCTACGGGGAAATTGGTAGCAGCGAGGTGGGATTGGGAAGATAACACACAAAGCATCTGAATAATCCATTGCGACGAATCGGGCTGGTAAATTGCGACTTGTGTATGGGTGTATTTAAGAATATATAGGAGAGGTGCGTGCTGTTTGTGCTTCTGTGTGAGAGTTGGGGCGTGGAAGAGAAGTTATTGAAAGGTGAACATGAACGTGGGCGAAGCTTTGAGGTGTGCTAGGGACCAAGATGTGTGGTTGACGACGCTACGCGTACGGTAGCGGATCCAGATCCAGAACACAGCTCATCAATTTTGCCGATGACGACTAATCCCTGTCAACACAAACACCCGCGCGTCTATTGCATATATAGTATGAAAACGGACATAAAGGATTGTGACTGATAGGAATGATGGTCGCATATATGGCATGCCTTTCTTCTAATCTATTTTTATTTTATTTTTATTCTCTAGTCTTGTTCCATGACAGTATCCAAGAAACCCCGTGTTTGCTCATCTATCAAGAACGATCAACACTAGGTATAATATATAACAATGATCCCAAAAGAGGAGGGGGGTGGGAGGGGATCAGACTCTTAAGTACATTCACAACTTTGCCTTGAGGGCGAGTGCCTCATTCACCAGCTCTACCACCCTCATACTGCTTCCATAACTACCCTGGTAACCCCAACCTCCATGGCCATAATTGTGAATGACCGTCTGGCCATCAATCTTCTCAGTTTCAATGCGTACTCCTGCCTCTCTTACAGGTCGCAAACCAACGCCGTGACGAATCACACTCAGTGCCTCAATTCCCTTTCCATTTGTCAATGCAGGACAAAGCTCGACCGCTCGTTTCATGATTCGAATGGCTGTGTTGGGATCTGGTTGACTCTCCCACGAGCCCTTCTGATATGTTCCACCGAGAATAGTTCCACCACCACCAGGGCGCTGCATGATGTAACATACTTCATCTTCTCCATCATCAGTCCCTGAGATTGTGAGCATGACTCCAGGGTCATTGCGCACAAGTAAGATTTGGCCTCGGGCAGGAACAACGCCTTTGTCCATAACACCCCCAAGCTTTGAGGCTAAGAGACCTGTGCAGTTGATGACAATGTCTGCTTTCTTTCCAGATGAGTGATAAGATGCTGCATCGTTTATATGGCCAATGATGGCACGCTTAAACGTCACACCATTCTTGAAGCACTGCGATTTCAAGTAGGCCAAGTAGACAGCTGTGTCTAAACAGACGGACGTAAAAGCAGTTCCAGAATCGATACCTGGACCAAGCTCGGTCTTGGGGAGGACTCGAAAATCGGGAACAGTATCTTTAAACCATCTGTTGTGGGCTTTCAGAATGTAAGTCCCATGTGGAACGGGGAATTTGAACTTACGGATCGGTAGAAAGGAGCTCATTAAACCATTGACCAGTCGCAGACTCTACATCCTTTTTACGATTAAGGACAACAGTATCTACAACAGGAAAGAAAGGCCACAAGATCAGCAAATTATCTTTTGGGAAGGGGGGGGTGGGACGGCAGAGCTTTTGGACTGACTTTGGAAATGAATTCCAGCTTCAGGAACCTCCTTTGCAAGGCGTTCCAATTCTGGCCATGTATCTTTCTCCCATCTATTGTTGTCCTTGGTAGAAACACTGGCTGCTGTTAGTATACGGCAGTCTATTTAGAGTTGACACCTTCGAAGAACCTACGGAAGATAGTTTGCTCCTGCCCATGGAGAGGTGTATTCGATATCATAGTCGCCCGGGTGGTGCTTTGCAATCACCGTCACCTTGTAGGAGGCATTCTTGGAGAGTAGCAGTGCAGTGGTCAAACCCGACACACCAGCGCTGTAAGTTTATCAGATCAAAGTGCTAAGTAATGGCAGATGATTGAGAGCAATTCGCATACCCAGCAATAACAATGTTGGCCATATCGAAATGTTGTTACTTTGGTGCCGCGTTCAGGTGACGTGTTTGTGGCTCTATTCTTGCGGATGACCCGAGTGCGGAGCTGATCGATTCACACACACGCACAAGATAACAGCTGCTTTCGCTCACAGACAAGACAGGGGAAGTAGTAGATATGGCAGCTGATGACGGTGATGGTGGCAATGGAGTTACAAGTCGAAATAGATGAATATATAAATTTAGAAAAAGAGATCATATATAGAGCATGGATAAATAACGGTCATACGGTTATGATTTAGCAACCCAGAATTCATTGCTTGCTCGTAAGCACCCCATTGTTGAAGACTCGCCGCGGGAAGGGAAAGTCGACACAACTTACGATTCCTACGGTAATATGTTTTGATAAGTTTTCCGGTAGCCGTCACTGGCCAGCCGTCAGCCTCGTTGAGATAAGATACTTTCTTTGCGCACTAGGTATGTACCAATTTGAGTATGGTATGAGCGCTCCGTGAGGATTAATACTTTTTATTTATTTGTTTACTTGGTCTGGGAGTTACGCACTGCCTACATATTACATATTTACTGCATCCCTCTTTCTCTCGAAAAATATGGAGCATTACGGATTATATAAACCCAGTACTACCCCTAACCTTACCGTGTACAAACATGTACTTCAAGGAGTCCCCCCGATCATGTTGTAAATTTCTACAGGTACACGGGAATGAAAGTTCAGTCCAGGTAGTCCTTGATTTGTTGCCCTCGGGGTAGCTTACATTTTGTATTAATTTGTGCATGAGACACTTTGAGAACCTTACTTTGTCACTTTTTTGGGGGGGTTTAGTACAGGGGAGGGGAACAAAAAAAGAAAAAGATCAGAGTCAAAACAAGATAAAAAACGAAGATGAAGAGGAGATGAAAAGATTTCTCATAGATTCGGGATGATGATATCTTTAGGCCCCAGGGTTTTACTCTCAACTAGTAAAGTTTTGAGTGATTGATGTGGTGACGGGCGAGGGTTATGAAACCTTGATAGGCTGGTCTCGTCCGTAGGCTCATAGCTATACATACTTATGCAAGTAGTAAACCCTCACTCCACACAGAGGGACAATATTTTGAGAAATATATAGTCTCAGGAACAAAAAATCCGGGGATGTGGCATTTGCATTCTCCGCCCCTCAAGAAAAGCTAAACATGATCTTCATCAGTGCTTTTTCTAGTCAAGCGAAGGGTACGAATTTGAAAATTGAAAAGCAAATGAACTTGATCTTTCATTACTATCAAGGTCACTATTGTTGAATGTACCGGATTGTTTCTAGGTGATATCTCACCGCTTGATCGGGATTTGTACTCATCCATTTTGATATTCCTTCCGCATAGTGGGGCAAAGAGAAGAAAACCAAGATCAAGAACGAGAAGAAGTAGGAATAGAAATGGAAAACGAAAAGGAAGAGGAAGAGGAGAAAGAGAAGAAAACAGGACAGGAAAGGGCGAGAGATAGATGAGATGAATAAGATCATTTAGATATCAGTTTTTCGTCTCCCTTTCAAAAAAAAACAAACAAACAAAAAAAACGCCCATCACGCAGTCCATGTTCCTCTCGCTACCTGAGATCCTGCAAGCTCTCTCCTTTTATTATTATTTTTCATTCTTTGGTTTGATGTCGAGTAGCATCCGACTATGAGTAGGTAGCATTTTAGTTGAGAAAGATAGGGAAGATATGAAGGCATGAGATATATGGTAAGTAGCAGTTAAGGAGTAGTTAATCCGTTGCTCAAGAATGAGAAAGGGAATGAGAGCACGCAGCTCGGAGCAATGTAGTAAATGTAGACTACCCACAAAAGAAGGATCATACTATGTATGTACAAAGACACTTACTGTACACATATGTTGTAAGTTATAGATATAGATATAGATATAGATGTATCCTATTTAATCCAACTTCACCACTTATTTTAATTCATTTACACATACCGGGACCACAGCGGAAGACTTCGGGGGCTTGAAATGGATAAGCGAGGGACTTATTTGTTAGAGGACTTTGAGCATTTGGGGGACTTTTTGTGGTCTTGTAATGACGCTGCACACGCCGTTCTCACTGTAATAAGTACTCAACTGGGGAGAGGGTTTTTCCCCTTCTCTCACTCTCTCTATCTCTTATACCTGGTGCGTCTGATGCACCGTCACCTACCACTTAGCACCTAGCATTTACTATAAAGCACCTAGTATATAGCACCTAGTATATAGCACACCCACCACGGTAACTGCGTGCGTGCCTTGCCTTACTGCGTCCTTACTACTGAGAGCCTGAGCTCGCCCATCACCGAAAGCACCCACTACTACCTACACGTACCCTCTGCGACTAGACGGAAAGGCGGGAGAAAAAAAAAGGCTGAGGCCCTGGGTGTCATAATCATTCACAGCACCTAAGCACCAAAGCACATTCACCCAATTCAATCATTCATTACTATTGTCCCGTACCTTATTGTCCACAACACCCTCCTCATCTTCTCCATCACCCTCATCCTCAACCCTCACCATCCAAACCCTCCCTTCTCCTCTCCCTCTCCCACGAAGATATATTTAACGACTGCATCTCTCACATGCAGTCGTTAATATTTCTTCTCCATCTTCCTCTCACCCTCTGACCATCATCATGGGTGCCAAAGTGCAGGCAGAAAACAACGCGGACTTTCCGATGCTGGCCTCAGCAGGTTTATGTATCACCGAAATCATTGGTGACGGTATGTTGAACCATCCCCCTCAATCTTGATAATAAAGAGAGAAATACCTGGCAATACATATGCTAACATAAATCAAACAAACAGGTAATTGCTTATTTCGAGCTCTCGCCGATCAAATTCACGGCTCCCAATCCAAGCATCCCGACATACGCGCTCGCGTGATCTTACACCTAACCAACAACCCCAATGACTTCAGACCTTTCATTTCTGTCGGTCCCGAGCCAACACGTCAAAATCCAAAGAGGAATGCAAAAGCTACTAAGAGAAAAATGGCTGGTTCCGTTCCATCGGCCGTCACCGAACAGCAGGTCGATTTGGCTTGGTCAAAGTATCTGACAGACATGTCGGAAGAAGGAACCTGGGGCGGAGACATTGAGATCACAGCATTCGCTGGTGCTTTTGACAGCAACGTCAAGATCTGGCAGCCGGATGATAACTCCCCATATATCATCAGATGCCCCAACAACCCAGGAGACAAACCAATTGTGCACATTGCCTTTCATGTACGCCACGCTCTTGTGAGATGCATATTGTTACTATGAATGACTAACCTTCTTTGTAGAGCTGGCAACATTACTCTTCCGTACGAAACATTTCCGGTCCACATGCGGGATTGCCACAAATTCGAGGACAGGACTTCTCTGAAGAAGAACGCGCATCACTCAAGGCCCAGTCTACCTCTATGACAAAAGTTAAGGAATGGATGATCACAACTGTCCAGAATTCTTTACCAAGATTCATCGACAACGACACAGCAAAGAGAGCTCTGGAAGATGCAAACTGCAATGTCGATAATGCTGTCTCGAAACTACTCCTTGACATGAGTGATGGTAGCAGCACATCGTCCAACCCCGGAAGTTCTGGAAGCACAGAGAGAGAGCCCGATAGTGATGATGAGGACTCCAACGGCCCAAACAAAAGGCGGGACCGACGTATGAGTCGTGCCACCAAAGCTACGCGTAGATCTAAAGAGAAAACCACGCCTTCTGGTAACTCCGTCGATCTTAGCCGTGATGGAATCATCGGCAATCAAGAGGAGAGGTCTCCAACCCCAGTCGACATGTCCCAAAGAGTCATCAAGCGTCCTATCTCAAGAAAGTCTTGTAGAAAGATCGTTCAGGATACGGAAGATGATGATGAGGAGCAGTCCTCGGAACGTACCACCTCCCCCTCAGATGATGACGCCTCAACTAAGCCTGCACCTGAAGACGACGTTGCATCAGAGTATTCGACGACTAGTCACTCCCAGTCAAGAGCGTCTACACCTGCAGCACCAATTAAGATAACGCTTAGGGTCGCACCCTCAAAGTCCATGGCAGGGAAGACCGAAGGACATCAGCAAAAACGACTACCTGCTCGAGACCAGCAAGCCTTAAAGAAAGCTGCACAGAAAGCTGCTCGAAAGGAGAGCAGGCGCAACAAAGACGCCCAGGCCCCGCAACAGATCGATTCTACCCACCCTAACCAGAATCATCTTGGCCAGGGCATGAAAGCCCTCTTTATCTGAGAGGCATACGACAACTTACGACTATTATATATACAAATGACCATGAACCATTCTGATCGACAGTCACACCAACGATACCTTTTCTACTTAGTTCTCTTCTCCAAGGAACTTTCGATTTCACTAGTTCTACCACTGTATACTAGGACTTTACGAGCGAAGCATTATGGGCGTTCAATGGCGTTAGTTTGAGAGACTTTGTTTTGGTCTAGGAGCAAGGCGGCATGAGAGGATATTGGGTCAACATTATATGATCGCCAAAGAAGAGCTCAGGCATCATAATGACATTAAAAGGCGTTGCAATTTTTTTTATATAGTTTTTCCCCCCCCGGGGTTTCCGCGATACCAAAAACCCCTCCTTTTTTTGTTCTATTGTGTGTTTTGTTCAGCATTTGATTGCCAGAATTGGCGTGTTAGGTCCGGCCTTGAAATCAGTGCGCACAGCATATGAAGACGGGGGGGAGGGCATTGGGAATGTACATAGACCACACAGATTTGCAGACCGTGCAATGAATTTATTGATCTGGACACCATGAATTTGCGTGATTCAGCAAAATACTTGTTTAGAGTCTCATTATGTAAACAGCATCGGCTGAAATCCTCGTGCAAGTGATAGACCGTCGAGGATAAAAGTCACCTGAGGTCATCACCGCGCGGTAAACATGATGTACGCAATACCTCAGCTGGGGAGACCGTTTCTGGCGATACCCACCAATTACCCATTTGACAGCAACATTTTCAATTATTCCGCATCTTATGATGTTGCCCCTCGACTCTTAGGTCTAGTTAGTATAGTCTTTCACGCAGATAGCGACACATTGAAGAGATAGCTCTAGCTCTAGCTCTTCCTTCCGTACGCAATACTTGGTGCTTGGTCCTGATATCGAACTTTCGTATTTAGCAAGGTCGAAACCTATGCCTCCTGTATACGAGTTGTGAGTTAAGTTTTCTTTCCCGATTTAAACAGATGTAAAGGCCAGTACGGTCAATACAGTGGCAGATAGTAAAGGTATGCTTTTGGTGGAGACAAACAAATGCCATTCTTCATATTCATGATATCTGCTATTACTCCCTATCCATAGAAGCTGTCCAACCAATAAAAATCGAGCATCATTGATGCAGTACAATACCCCCAACCGTTGTCTAAGAGAAAACCATTATGCCAATACCTTCTCAATGGCGGCCTCGAGGGCCTTTGGGTTGGCACCGACGACCTCGGCAACCTTCTCCTCTCCCTTGAAAATCAAGAATGTTGGCATGGCGCGGATGCCAAGCTCCTGAGCGACATCTGGGACTTCGTCGACATCGAGCTTGACAAAATGAGCGTTCTCGAACCTTTCAGAGAACCTGCAGAGATGTTGTCAGCCATCGAAACTGGGGCAATTTTGGACGCGGTGACAGCTCCAGATTACTTACTTGACAATTTGAGGGGCGATAGCCTTGCATGGACCGCACCAGGTAGCGAAGCAGTCGAGAACAACGACGTTGTTGTCCTTGAGTGCGGACTGGAATTCAGCCTTGCTATAATTCGAAAAATTGTCAGTCTTGTTTAACGACCCCACTTCCGTGAGAGTAACGGATGAAAAGAAGGGCTCAAGAAGGGGGAGAGGGAAGCAGGACGAAGGCAAATAAGTTGGTGACACATGTGATGAATGTGCAATTGCTTTTCACATGTGCGAAGTGAGAGTTGGAAGAGAAGAGTAACTCACTTGCTGAGGTTGTGGACACCCATTTTGTTGATTGTGGAGTGGAAGTTTCGGGCGAAGTTGTTTCTTGTGTATGTGGTGCGAAGGGAACTATCAATGGTTCGCGCGGTGAGTTTCGATGATCTTGCAAAAAATGACATTCACAAAAGCAGACGGAGAGCAGCGGGGTTGCTTTTTTATGTAGATGTGTTTGTAGGGTGCAAGTGGTGGTTGGTGGTGGTGGAAGTGCAAGGTGCAGGATGAGTGAGGAGGAGTAATGAAGGTGGGCTGGCTAGGTGTAGAGAAGGGCGTGAGTATAGCAGGGCAGGCAAGTTTTTTCTGATTTGAAAGCGGGATTTTGGAGCTGTAAGCTGTGTTGAGCCGTGAGCTGTGAGCTGTGAGCTGGGAGTTGCTGTGAGCGACTGATGGGGGTGGCCCCTCCTTTCAGCGTCATCGACAGGCTCTTTCACCACTTGTCTACTCCCACGACACCCAAGGCAAAGAAAGGCTGCGCACTCGCTCTCCGCGAAATTACAGAGTACAGCCATGGCTGTAGTGAGGGGTGTATGTAAGCAGAAGATAGGCGATGGACACTATTCTCACCCCCAGCAGACACTCGTGCAATCATAGACACCTTGCAGCCAAGGCTAGATTTCAGGCCGACATCCGATAACCGATGCGAATGTTGAATCTCGAAGCATTTGGAATCATCCGCTGCTGACTCAAGCAAAGACACCATCCACTGATATACCACAGCACTTACTCATCCATAGCAGAAGTTTGTTGTGATTACGGATATGTATCTGGGATGTTCTGCACATCCTTTGATCCAATTCAAAAAGAACATCGGCGAGGCGTATGTACGGAGCGTGTATCGGATTGGAGTAAAGACCACCAAACTCAAATCACGTACACAGCACGTCAGAGCCGATAAGGGAGCGGTGCTGTGCTGCTTGCCGGGTAGCTGCTAGGGTAAGCAGAATAGGGTCTAGACCGGCCATGCTCTCACTCTCTATCAAACTGCTGCCCGGACTCAACAGACAAGTCAAGAATACATGATGGATATAGGGAAGGTAATTGTGGGCAAAGATTACAATAAGTTCTGGCGATTATGAATTCCAGTTTGAAGTGACGGATGGCAAACACTACTGTGTAGAATAACACGAAACGTTATATGTCGCTCGTCCTTCCAAATCCGGGGAACATGATGATGAGTGAGAGCACCGGAGTGGATGGATGAGACAAGAAGATGTAATTATGCATACACATATTAATACTTCTGGCGCCTGATTGATACGGCTCACCACATCCATTCCATCACTACTCGACTTCCACGTGATCATTCTCAATCCGACCTTAAAGGTGGCGGATAGAACATACATATTCATGTAGTATGAACGTGAGTGCGCATGTCTGCGCAATAATGTCTGGGCCGAGTGTACATGTACATGGTAGACACACACACACATAGGTGCATATATATACATATGTGGAAGCAATATGGGCAGGTATCAGGAAAAGGAGAAAAATAAACTTCCTGTCCTCTCATACATCCATCAGCGATGATCAAACGGCTATGCTATTTAGTCGAGCAAAATCTACCTCCTGATGCAGTGCCTGGTTGTCACATCCTAATGCAATAATGATCATACACCACCCACAATCCTAATACTTATCCCCAAGGCACAGTTTCAAGACCACAAGCATATAGCATAAGCATCAAAGTAACAAGGAGTGAAAATAATTTTCAGTATTATAATTTTTCGGGGGCCTGCACAGCGGCCTACGCTCAAAATAATTCGCTCAAAATGTAAGATCCAGAGATCGGTGCCTGTCCCACCAATAACAACAAAAATATACAACAATTTCAGGGCCCAGGCATCTTTACATGCCTGCCCTCTTTCACTTTCCACACGTATTCCAAATGCTCCTCCCATAACTACAAATGAAATCTATATGTTTGGAGATCATATGGTACAGACCACCATTGATGAGCCCGCAGTGTGCCGCATGTAAGAGTAGGTTGAGTACGCGGTGAGGTTAGATTTGATCGAACAAGTCTTCCATCGATTTCCAAGCTGCAAAAGAGCCAAAGTAAAAGTATTAGGGGGAGGAATATGGAGATATCGAAGGTCCAAAGGGCAAAAAAAACAAAAAACAAAAAAATGAAATGAAATGAATGTGGCTGTCTAGGCGACATACATGTGCGAACATAGGAAATTTGCTAAATGAATGTGGTGCAGCATGGAATTCGATTTTGTCTGATGTTGATCATCACCTCCAACTCACTCTGCACCTCTTACTCCCCTCGACTTGTGCTCTGTCTTCTCGAGTCTACACTGGTTCTGGGCTTCAAATCCAACAACTTTGCACTTCCAGCACTAATGCGTCTGGCGTGACCACCACCCTTGCCAAAATCTATGCTTGTTGCACGATGAACTTCTCCAGCAGATGGAGGTCCAAGGCTGTTATTTCTGCTCTTCTTCTTATTGAGCTCGGCTGGTTGCTCAGTTGCGGCTTCGTTGCCCGCCTCGTAGTTGAAGTCGTTCAAAGATACCACTGCTGACTTGATTTTATCTTCGCGCCTAATGAGCGTAGGCTTTCTTGCAACCCCACCGTGCCATTTAGTCTCTGGGGAAGCTGGTCGGGAACCATTATCTTCCTCATCACTTGATGGCATAGGGTTACCACTAACACGTCTTCCATCGTTGAGCATATCATCCGGTCCTGGGGTAAGACGGCCAAAGTATTCATCTTCAGCAATACCCATCTCCTCACCAGAGTCTGCATACTCTTTATATTTTCTTTGTAAAGAGTCCGCACTATCATGTAGGTGTGGCAGAGGTGTTTGCATGGATCCGCGCTTAGAACCGGCTGGCCTACCTGAAAGCCATGAGCCTTCAGAATCAATCGATGCAAGTGATCGAGATAATAGAATAACAGGATCAGGTGACATGTCCATGGATCTATGGCCGCTGGTAGGTGTATCGTGGCGCCGGATAACTTGATCGGTAAATGGGTCCTCTCCAATTCTTGCAGGGATAGCAATGGGAGAGGCATTTTCCACTTCTGGTGACTGAACTCTTGAATCCGGTGGAGAGAGTGGAAGTTCTGGAAGGTCTTCCCTGAACTTTGACATTGTGCGTTTTGGAACACCAGAAATCTGGCGGGCAAGGCCAAACCCAATAGATGGGGGCTTTGCAGATGTCGAACTGCGCGCAACCGAATCACGAGACGTGTTGGAGAAAGAAGATGGTGTTGCAGAGCGACCCTTGTTCTTAGTAGCAGTACGCTTGAAGAATGATGTCCAGCTCTGACCTGGTTGACGTCCGCTGGAGCTTGAATCCCTTCGCGAAGCTTCAGGCTTCACTGTGGCATCAGTAGTCGGTCTTCGCAAATCGAAAACCTCGGATACATTCGACGTCTTGCGAAGATGCTCACGAGTGTTTGGTCGTGGTATGCTGGCGCTGGCACGGGATAATCGTACTGGCTGGGCAGTGCCATACTCAGGCTCTTCTTGCTCATCCGTCGATGTCGTCAGGCCCGTACCAGATGGGCTGCCGGTTCGCTGTTCATCACTGAATGGGTCTTTGTGTAAGTTTGCTGAGTTCTCCCTCCATGGTTCTGATGGCCGCTTCCCTCGTCCTTGCTCAGACGAGTCAGAGCCCTTTCTCTTGGAGCTCTTGCTCTTAGGCGTTGAAGTTTCCACGCCCATTACTTCTCGACCGGCTACACCGCGGTCCATGTTCTTCGGTGGTGTTGAGCCATTAGCAGCTGCCTGCTGCTCTGCTATGCGCTGTTTCTCTGCTCTTCTGGCCAATCGTCGTTCCATCTTGATCTGATCGCTGGCTTTCTTTCTCTCGCGTCTTCGCTGATCTCTTTCCATAATCTCCCGTAAATCACCAGCATCCAGATCATCAGCAAGGTCATCAACACGTTTGTGCGCCTTCATAACCTCCTTTGTGATTGGAATACGGTCTGACACTCGCCTCCTTCTAGAATCGGACCTATCTGATAACTCACCACCGGGTGCACCGGCACTAGGCGCATAGCGAGGATTCTCAGCGTATTTTATAGTAGGGCGAGGTGACAGGGCGTCGATGGCGGATAATTTATATGAAGCATGTTTGTCTGAGTTTGTTGATCGCATAGAGTAGATAGACTCAGGTAAAGGTAGCGAGAGTGTCGAGGACGGCTGAGCCCCTTGAGGTGAGAGACCACTTCGGAGCCTCTTGCTATTCTTCTTTGACGGTCTACTCGATGCGACAGACTGCCCCGAAGGTCGTACAGTGGCGCTGGCACTCATGGCCTTTATTTCTTCCTCCCTATCGTGATCCGCCTTCCGCTTCTTGCTGGACTTGCGTCGCGAGAGTGTCGAGTCTTTTGCGCTGCGTTTGTGAAGGGTTGGAGCACGTTCCCAATTGTTGCTTTCAATTTCTGATAGTACTGAGTTCCCGTGGATTGGTGGTCTAGCCGTGCGAAGCCTTGACTTTTCATCATCAGATGGAAGGTTCTCAGTATCTAGTTGTTGGTAGGCCAGAGGGAGTGGTGGTACTGGATTGTGATGATGTGCGTCGTGGGGTACTGTTATGGTATCGTTCCTCGATGGGGAGAAGCTATAAGCGCGTTTCTCAGGATCCCGTTGTAATTTTTTTGAGGCCCTCCGGCTCCTTCGTTTCCTGGTGCTTCCATCGCTTCTTTTGCGCTCGAGTACTGGACCACTTGATCCATTATTGTTCTTATTCAAATATTGCTCCTTCCTGGGGTCCAGCTTTGGGCCTGTATGATCCATGGCGTTTTCGGACGGTAAACTGGCAGCCCCACTCAGGGTCTTTTTGCGACTGTTTTTGCGGTGGAACGGCCAAATGCCCATCTTGCCATCCGGGAGGCTATCGGAAATTGTATTGCTCTTCGGCGCGCGACGAAGAAGGCGCCGATGAGGCTACTCCCGCCAGTAATTTGGGACACCGTGACACGCGATTGACCCTAAATTTCTATGAGATGAGGGAGCTGTAGCACATTACAGAAAGGTGTGTGTGATTCAGTCCAAGTTGTGAATATATCGCAGGGATGATGGCCGTAATGAATTGCGCGTAGCTGGCGAGGGGCTTCCTTGTCGCAGTTATAGGTGGCATAAGCTGTTGGGCTGCGTTTGCGATACTTGCATGACTCCGCAACATTGATGGGTTGACAGTTGGTGCATGAAAACAATTTAAGCCGCGGGAGGATCTCTTATCGAAGGCGAGTCGCAAGACACAGGATAATGTATTAATTGGGAGGGAATGTGGGAATTGAGCAGTATGTATGCGAGTCGGTGCGGCGGGCCCATATGTGATTATGGGTACAATAGGTACCTTACACGAGAGGGAGAATAGATTCGATGGGCTAGTGCGGATATGGAGAATTTCGCTCTGTACGAAGCACGACGCTTGTACATACAGTGGGTGGCCAGAAGTATTCGTACTGTCCGTGCTTGAGTTCCCAAATATATAGCCATTTAGCTCATCTTATTCGTCGAAGGAGGTTTTTATGCACAAAATATGGGTATTTAGGCACGGACAGTACGAATACTTCTGGCCACCCACTGTACATACATACATAGTCTGTGAGGCCAGATGGGACGGATCGTGGCGATGTAAGGGGAGAGAGAGGCAAGTACTTGTGAATACTTACTGAGAGGGTACTGTAGTAGTAAAGAGTAGAGTATGCGTAGAAGAATGAGATGCATAAGCCTGGGGGCGTCGTGGCAGAGAGAGGGAAGGACGGCATGGTGGCGGCGGTGGGCTTGGAGGGGAGGCCAGGCCAGGGAGGTTATTATTGAACCTGACTGTATTGTACGCAGTACTTAGTTTTATTCTGACGCCTAAGCAAGCTCTCTCTCCTTCTCTCTCTCCATCTTCTATCAAGTTACTTACTTACTTACCTTTTCTTAGGTATGATGGTATTCTCCCCTAGATTTGGCTGCTGCTAACTTCTTCAATTTCTCTTTTCCTCTCTTTGGCTTCAGCTGTCTTCCGTCCTGTGTAAGGTACAAAAGAGTACATGAATGTAGCGTCATGCCCTTGTAACTGTACCTTGCTCTTGATCAAAAAAAGAAAAATTAAAAGGGTGTCAGACAGGGCCGAGGCCGAAGACCTCCCCCCCCCATGTTATTCTCCTCGTTGTTCATCTTCTTCTCTTCTTCTTTCCCTCTCTTTTTTCCCACCTAAATGATGATCATACACATCCTAATACACCGGAGTATGAATAGAATAGAGTAGAGTGGCCCTCAAGAGTCGAGTCAAGATACGTGATAGAGTCGTTCCACAGTTTCCCAGCCACAAGCCTGTCACATATTCTCACCCGCCCTATCCACACAATCATACACACCCATGTATCCACTTAATTTATTGTCCCTTCCTGTACTGAGGATAGTTGAAGAGCCAGCCGGACGGCACTGTTTACTTGGTCGCTCAGGGGCCATCAAACTCATGTTTCTACCGCCACCACCAGCACCTTCAACTGGATCGGCTGAGCTGGGGCTGCATTTTGTCCATGGACTGGGTGCAAGAGCCATGAGCATGACCAGGATGGTGGGGACACACTACTACTGGTCGGGGTTGGTACATACATATGTACATTACATCTGCGATGATGGGAGAGAGAGAGAGAGTTGAGGGTCAGTAGTAAGTCGTTTGGAAATATTCTAAAGACATGTCTGCTGGTGTGACGATATCTGCCATGACGTTGATGGGGTTGGGGGGAAGAGGAGAGTTTGAGCTGAGTTGAGTTCTAGCTAGGTACATAGTATAATACGGCTTGCAAGACAATGGGTACGTGGAGAGAATTCAAAGAGACGAACAATTAGCGTGAGTGGACAATACTGTAAGTCCTGTAGAGTATGTGAGTATATACATATGTATGTACATTACATTATGTACGTAGCTCTACACTGGAAAAATATTTGGGTGACGATGCCGATCGAGTGACAGTGAAAGCGGAAGTGAAAGGAAGACAAGCCCGGCTTCGAGCCAGAGCCCAATAGTAAGAAAGCAGTCACGGCAGCATCAAAAATTTGCAACTATCCGGGGATCAGGGTTGTGATGTGTTAGGGGGTTCTTATTGTGGAGGGGCCAGTGCTAGGCCAGGCCGGTTTGCACTCCCACGCTTGTTGGCCACATGGGCACGACGGGGGTGTGGGTGGCAGAGGATGGAAAAGCCGCCGTTGAACGTTAATGCGTGTGCAAGGTAAGTAAGGAAGGGTATGGATAGACTCTGGTCCTGGTAATGGTACTTAGCTGCTATTTGTATTGGCACTGACATTGCTAAGTACATATTGGGCACTCACGAGTGGACTTGTTGCGAAACAAGAGCCACGGAAGTGAAGAACCAAAGGAGCGAAAAAGCATGGAGAGAGTGTCTTTCAATTTTCATTTGGGAGAACAAGATTTCATTGAGAGATGTAAGAGGCCGTGGAGGCTAACGGGCGCGACAATGAGCAAAGGGACGCTCAGTTATTGGATGGAGATGGGCCAAGTCAAAAGCATGGCATGCGCAGGACTTTGAGTACTAATGTAAGTATATTATATATATCTGCACCATATGTAAGCATATATATGTACGCATAGTATAAGTAGTACGAATATCTAAAGCAAGGTACAGTAAGTAATATTGCGTACGACGTAAGTAGAATTCAATAGCCAGCCAGACACCCAGACTGTTTTTTTATGTGCTGATGTGGCTGATACTGTATACTCTGCTATGCGAATACATAACGAAAAGCCAATGGCATTCCTGCTGTGCACTCGTTGTAAATTTCTCCTCTCGGTATTCTCTGGAAGACTCGTTCACCAGTTACACGTACTCTAGAAGACTTACTGTGTACTACTTACCTTACGAAGCGAGCTTCGTTGGCATGCTGATCGACAATCTCCAGTCCCTTTCGCATTGACCTGAAGTACTCATAGCGCGGCCCCAGAGCGAGCATGCCACTTAAAATGTTCCAGATACTCAAGGAATATTCATAATATGTAGAAGAAGAGGTCGCAAGAGAGTCCCTGTGGATAAGACATATCTGCCTTTGCTTTGCTCCATTCTCTTGTGATCTACTCTCTTATGTCCCTACCTTAATTTCTGAGCTTGTTCGTACTTTGCGCCGCCTAACATGAAGTTCTACACAGTACACCGCGTATATGGCTAGGAAATTATGAATATGGAGTACCGTGAGTACCACGTAGAGTCTCAAAAGGGCATCACCTTGCTTCACAGAGCCTTTCCAAGGATTAACGCCTTGCTGAAGGGGGCCATGGATATTCACACAGAACAGCGGCGACTGGTGTACCATGGTTTTCTTGGACTTTGAGATGTCATTGGCTTCTCGCAATGAGAATTCAAGCAAGCCACATACGCTCTTACTGGTGGGGGGTGGGCCTCTCTGGTCAATGTCTTGAACATGAATACCATACTACCTTACTGTGTATGTAGCTCGCGCAAAGAGCGAGGGGCTAAAAAGCCAGAAAGCGATTGGCATTTGCGCTCTGCAAATGACTTGTTAACACTGTCCTGTTTGTTTTGTCTCTCCATCGAATAGCTCCGCTCAACAGCCTTCCTACTTACATCCCTGGATTCAACTCCATTGCGCTTGATAAGTACCATGTTCTCGAACATATTTTCGTACTTTCCTCCGCAACTACATGCTACGTACATACAGTACGTAGTACGTATGTATATGCTAGTCCGGCTGAGCTATGTGATCTGTACTTTGTGATCTGTACTCTATAATCTGTATTCTGTAATCTGTACTCGACTCTGCTTTTCTACTGTAAGTACGAGGGCAGGGTTCCTTTGCTTCTCTGGGAAAGCGGCCAAACACCCAGGATAAGGGTTCTCTACTCCCTGCTCTGCTGCGTACATACATTCTACATTGCTGTGTAACAGCAATCCAGGACGCATTGACGGCGCCTTCTCACTGAAGTCTGACAGAAAAGCTCTTTCAATTCAAGCCTTTGCTTTCCCCCACCCTCCATGCGATTAATAGTCAGATATCAAACTGTCTTCTGAGACAAATTACGAATACTGCCGTACCTATAAAACCCCAAGGTCTACATGTAGACAGGGTACGGAGTATGTATCTGTACGTACAAGTATACTTCTTTATGGAGAAAAGGGTTCCAACGAATTGAACCTTGTACACAGTATACAGTGTCTAGCGTTCGGGAATTGGATATTCATAGGACTGCTATTCTTGATTATGGATTGCATGCAGTAGCACACATGTAGCACACATTCAAGGCCAAGACGCCTTGCCAGTTTAGGCGCAATCGATGGACAGAAAGAATGAGTGCCGCAGTCATGCCATTTATTCGGTGAGGAATAGAAAATATTTATTGGTGCATTTTCACAGTTGCTTCAACTGCTCCAGATGTTCCAATTGCTCCATATGTTCTACTCTACTTCGTATTGTATCCATATTCGTACATACCGCTCTCTTCCAATGGATATGATTGAGGAAGCTCCCAGGTGGTTGTCTGCATGGATATACTGTATGTACCTGGGAGCGGCAGCGGCCGAAGGAAGTTCTGATACGTGCTTGTCTTTTCTTCGTATTTACCTGGTTCTGGGTCACCAGCTCATCAAGCTCGAATATAATCTTCGCATGGATGCTGTCAGCTTTTTAAATCGCGCGGTATGGGGCCAAATCTTGGAGCCGATGTCAAACAGCTGGAGGAGCCAAACTCCTCGGCATATTCAGCCTTGTTGAAGCTGCAATACATACCGTATGAAGTTTGGTTCTGTCTTCATGTTCAATAATTTATGTGATGGTTGTTCTAAATTGACACTCCTTATGGAGAACTACCCATTTTGCTATATAATTATACTGCCATTTGCGTAGCAGAAGTGCCCAAAATCGTAGAGATCACACAGCACCACAGCACTACAGCAATATACCTACTTGGCATTTCTGATGATACGCTTGAGATGGTGATGTCCCTTTCAATTACAACTTACACACTTGAGTAATGGGTATCTGATTGCTCTAGGCCATTTTCATCAATGAAGCGCTTCAATTACTGGTACTCGGTACATCCAGTCAACCAAAGTTGCTGAGATGATGGTAATCACTCCTCGAACGGGATCTCCAGGCCGTTCAAGCCACACTGCCACTGATACGCCTCCCACTTACTGTCACACGCTCTTCTCGTCTGATCCTCTTATGCAACTCTGCAAAATCAGAGAATCACAGGCGTGCTGTGTGGCTTGCTTGATGTACTTGGTGGTCGTACTGTGTAAGTTGTTAATGGGCTAAGAACCATAGGTGTAGTCTAAACTGACTCTACCACTCCTTGCAAATGCCATAATCCAAGGCAGTACATAAGTATTAGAGTATTGATGATTTTCATGTTTACGTACTACGCAGTACCATCTATAAGTATTGATACTCACCAAAGAGTAAGTACATACTACGTAAGTAGTACTCACCACAATATCATGTCACTCTTGGCTACTATCTAGATTAAAGCGAGTGAGTAAAACATCCCCCAATGACCTCTTAAGTATTTCTACATTTATTCTAAGTTGTTATTGTAAGACGTTTACTTATGAAGACAGATCAGAAGCTTTGCTTTCCAGGTCACTAATGATATGTAGTTTGAACAGGTACTCACTATAGAAACATTAACTCCTCTGCCGTATCTATTAGAAGTAGCCCTACCGCCGTATTCCGATTGTGTGCAAAAGTAAACAGGGTAAAGATATCTCTCTGGCTCCTCTGGCGTCATTCATTACAGCATACACAAAAAATTCTCCGTGTCACAGGGAGCCATCGACGTAACATCGAACTCGTGCGATTCGTCACATCTATCTGAGCATGTATCATGATGCAATACGGGTAGATTTAGAATTATTTCTGAAGCCATAAAGCCATACTCTATCACCAGAGTGACCATGCGCATCCCATGCAGCCTGCGGTTACGTGAGTAAGGTACTTACTATGTACTTCATTGCACGTGTACTGGTGACGGTTCTGTGGAATCACTGATACTATGCACCAGTAGTAGATAGTAATGATAAATGATGATGCTACAGACAACAAGTGAAAAGTACTTGGTAAGAAATGCCAGTATCAATTCAATGCCAATTCCACTGTCTCTAACTTCTATTCAATACATGGCTAGGTAATAATACTCCGGTTCCGCATGAAGTATTCTACCTATCACCATATGAAGTTCTGAATGATAAGTGCCTTGGTCCACATCATCCACATTTGCGCACGCATGTAAGTACGGCGTACTCACTCCTTCGGTCCTACCGTGCAGCATTTCACCGTTGCTGCATCACTGTTTTGCCCTCACCAGCCAATGCCGGCTTCCACGTAGGCAGTTCGTCTCTCGTGGGCCTCATGGCGCACGAGCGTGATCTAAAGCTTCACGTTGATAGGTTTGTAAGTTAAGGCGTGCAGGCAACGGCGTTATGCAAGGGCAAGCAAGTATCTCCGTGAAGGAATATGTATTGTGGCTCTACTTGCACGCGTCCTTGCCTCAGCTCTACAATGCGAAGGGAGGAATCGAAGGTAAGGGTAAGAAAGGATCAAGGCGACATCAGATACATACTGTAGAGTCGAGGGGGAAGAGAAGAAGTCCCTGATTTTCTGATCGGAGAATACGGAAGAGCCATGCGACTGGGTACATCACCATGTGGGGTAGATGAGTGAGAGTGGATCTCATCCGAAGTCTGGATTTCAATTCCTTCATGTCAGTGTCAATAACACAAGTGCATGTCCTTCAAACTCCTACGCCGTCTTTCGTATCCGGATTTACTAAGGATGGTGCTACGTATGGGCATGATTATGGACGTCACGGGTAGCTCGTCCGATTAAGCCTAAAAGCTTCCCGAGTTGCCCGAATGACGAAGTCGTCTTCAGATGAGCAGACCTCAAGTGCTAGATGGACATCCTGATTAATGCTTAGCATGTCGTTGCGCTTTCGTCACTCACAATTGCTTTGTGTATCATTAAGCCTTCAGATGGCATTCCCAGCCTTCGAATGGCATGAATAAGACATATCTACTTAGTACCAGTAACCTAAAACTAACGACAAATATGTGCTTGATGACCGAGATGTTAGACTAATACATACGTTGCTGCTGTGCATGATGCCCTCGCGTCGTGGTCGTGGATCTGGAGGAGACTTATAGGTCTCAGATAAACAGGAGGAACTGGCGGTCATCCTGACGGATGCATTGATACAGGTGCAATTTTATCGAGGAAGTCTTTCGGAATATTCGTCATTTGACTGCCCATATTTATTCCCATCTAGGCCGCATGATTACACTCAATATGTTCATGTCGTCTACTAGCTATTTGTGCGATTCTGCTTGTTCCCCCAACAATACGAGAATGTATGTATGTACATACATAGATATATATTTATGACCGACTACTATTTTCTTTTCCCCACCTATGTTATCAGTGATATTTTGGTAGACCATATTATTAGTCACTTCCTCAATTCTTTGAGTTATGTTATATCACATTTATTTCTTAAATAATATTCTTAGAAACAAAGTAGAAAGGTAATTAATTTATCATGATTTTTCTGTCCCTTAATCATGGGCACCGCCTAGGTACGCTAGGTAAGATGGGGGGTTTAAAGCCAAATAAATAAGGCAACAACAGCGTTGCTAGGTGAGATAAGCCGCTCGCTTATCTATTGTTTACCTGATTCTTGTTTGGCTTCGACTACGCTTTGCGCGACACATAAACACAAGATTCCATCAGACTCAAAGCGACTACACAATTGTTAATTACGACAAAGCGAAACCTCGATCATTATAAACACCAATTAGGTCTTCTGAGCGCTCTTTTACTTATCACGATGTCCTACAATCCGCGCATGAGCATGGCGCCAAACTCTCAGCAACAAAATCGCGGCAAGAAAAAGGAAGACGAAAGTGACTCTTTTATGCGTCTGGTATGCGATAAATGTTCTTATTCTCCAGTTTTAACTATGTCAGCTAATTCTCTTTCAATAGCCTGACCATGAGATCGCAGGATGCATCAGCGACATTGGCGTTCCATTCTCAGCAGCCGACCTCCAGAAACCCAACCCACAACAAGTCCAGATGATTTTCCAATGGTTTGCCGAATTATTAATGAATGCGACAAGAGAGACTGTTGAGCCTGCCATGAGGGCAGCAGCTGAGGATGTCTGTGCAGATTACATGGATATCATCCCAGGAGAGACACGCAACTTGATGGGGTTCTACATCAGTCTCCGTAAACTCCTTGTTGAGTGCGGCATCAATGACTTCTCTTTCCAAGACCTCTACAAGCCAACACATGATCGTCTAGTCAAGATATTCTCATACATTATCAACTTTGTTCGGTTTAGAGAATCTCAGACCTCTGTCATTGACGAGCACTTTAATAAAGCGGAAACCACCAAGGTACGAATTGAGACATTATACATGGAGAATCAAGAGATGGAGGCGCGACTGGAAGAAATGAAGCAGAGCAGGAAAGCCATGGAAGGCGCTGTTAAGGAGAAGATTCGCCGCAACGAGGAGTTGAAACAAAGACTGCTGGAGCTGAAGAAAGACCAAGAGAAAGTCACGTCACGATTTGAGGGCCTCAAGAACCAGAAGAAGGAACTCACAGAAGTTCTCGAAGACAAGACTGCAAGCACACACGCTTGCAGACAAGAATCAGCGAAGCTCAGACCGTATACTTTGCAATCGCCAGCTGCCCTTCAAGCCTCGCTGGCCGACTTGTCCAACATTCTCAATAATGACAAAACACAAATCGATGCTTTGGATCGGCGAGCACGTGCACTACAGACGTCCACTGACACCTTCAACGTTGTAACCACAGATGTGGCATCTTGTACTAAGCTTCTTGATGAGGTAGCTGTCGAGCTCGCCAGAGAAGAAGAAGAAAACTCAAAATACTCTCGTCAGCGTGATGCTTTATCCGATCGCGGGAACAACGTCAGAGAAATTGAGCGCACCGAAAACCTTCTGCAGAGGCAACTAGCGAAATGGAATGAGAGAACTGATAGGATGAGGGAGACGAACGCAGAGAAGACGGCGCTTGCTTCAAAGAGGATGGAAGAGTTGAAGGCTGTACACAAGAAACTCACTGCTGAGCGCGGAGACAAGGGTAGGGAAATGGAAAGAAGAAGAGTCAGGATTGAACAGACTGAAAAGAAGGTACGTTTAAAAAGCATGCAAAAGGCAGCATGCTGTACATGCTACTACTCTTTCATCTGTTCTTTGTTTTCTTGGACTGACAATCATTGCAGATGGCCGATCTCAAGGAAAACATCGAAAACGAAGTGCACAATGCTCATGATGAATATCTTAAGATGGATTCTCACATCAAACTGTATATTACAGAGATGGAGCAGTCTATCGGCTGTTGATTATATGTCTGACTGAAGATCGGTGCTTGGCGTCTGTTGGCTATGTTGGCGTTTGGGATATACCAGAGGGCGGATGCGTGTGGATTAATGAATGACCGATATGCATATTTATACTACTTGATTACAATTTCAAACCGCTGCTGTACTGGTGTCTAGTGCTTTCTGACGTAGTATTTTATAACTCTCAGGGACTTTCTATGAATCGGCACCACCTACCCAACACCCTTCCAACATCAACAGTTCTACCGCTCCAACCATCACCGGTCTCCATGCCCAGTCGTCTCGTGGTTCCATTCAATATTGGAAGTGTTTCCTTCAGCCATTCCAGTCCTTCTTGCTCGTGCCCACTATACTTTTCACGTGGGCGAACTCCCTGCTCATCATTGTCCTGAGTTTCCGTACCTTCCATATATCCTGCCTCTATATTCTCTACAAACCCTTCAGTTTTCTCCTCCATAATCACAACCCTCTGTTTTGCCTGGAACCCTGCATCGACGAGGCTCGCCATGGTTGAGCCAAGACCTTGAGCTGCCCACTCACTTGTATCTCTGTGTAAAGCGACTAATCCGTACACAACCAGCAGAGGTGATCCGTTATTGGCTTTGTCAAGTTTTTTCTGGCCTTTCTTGAGGTCTTTTGAAAAATTTGATCCATATATGGTGAGATAGGCCCTTAAGTGTGAAACAGTGGGTAAGAAGACTATGTGAACGTTTCTCGAGGTGAATATTTGTTGGAAGGTGGGTGTCAAAAGTGGGTGTTGGATTGGCTTAACTGCCTCTGCATCCACTTCTGATGTTGTTGTTGCAGCTGCATCTTCTGCCGTGATAGGAGGCTCATCATGATTTCTAGAGACCGCGGCTTGAGCAAGGGAGGAGAGGAACGTAGCTCGTGTGCTGCAGATCAATAGTGTCGTGGGCTGAGAGTGGTGCTCGAGGACGTAATCCAATAACGATAATGGGAGAGAAGGCGGTAGAACGATGGGCTGGAGAGACTGTGACATGTTGTATGCCTTTGTACTTAATTTGCGAAAGGTGTAGAAAGGTGATGTCGAGATAGGAAACTGCCTTATGAATGCAATATGTAGTCGGATCGTCAATCTCTTGGGGACGAACCTCATTTTAGTGCGCGGCATTCCCTCCCATAGGAATGCATATCAAATAAAGACAAAATATCCATTAATAATTATGGTAAATTTTGAGTTCTCGTAATCTATCTTACTTAGATATATTGCGGGAGTTCTATAGGAATATGGACTAATAATTGAAAAATAATATATCGCTCATCCTATCTCAGTTGATGCCGAGAATATAACAACATCTCAGTACTTTTGAGTCCGACTATGTACACAATTTCTTCAAGAGCTATTACAAAATAACACAAAATCTGTAAATGTTCTTCGTATCCAGACTATTATTTATTATGGCCACATGCAGCTCTCATACTCAGGATATCCCCTAGGAACGCCATAAATAACGCTCAACTCATCCTTTAACATCTGCTCATCATCTAAATGTTTGTCTCCATCAACTTTCGAGTACCAGTGTCTCCTTAAAGCAATATTCCAAGCAAAGCTGCTATGAGAAATCCCTGCAAAGTCAGTCGCCTTCATCATAACAAGAAAATCCACAAGTGCTTGTTGATCCCAAGCCATCGAATTTAATTCTACCAAATCCTTTGCTTCCAAGAGCCCAAATTTCGTCTCAATCGTCATATCAACATTCTCTCTGGCATCTTTTGCAAACTTCTCCACCTCGGCATAATCTCCACTCGCAACATAAATGATAGAAGTGTTCGAGCGGCTAGCCTGTTGAAGATAAACCTCCATCTGAATATCATAGCGTTGATATGTCCAATAATCTGCAGGCCAAGCTTTCACTGCATCAGGTTCCGTTCTGAGATGGACTCCGTAGAAGGCATTCTTAGCGATGGGTGCTGAGAGATTGATGTTGAGAGAGTGTCTGATTGACAGTGTATCAAGGACTTTAGTTGCAAGCCGGCGAGCGTCGTCGCGAATATGGAGAATACGTCCGAAGTTTTCATAAAATGCTTGTGAATCGTGATGGATAGGATAAACCAGATAAGATCGAGCAAGATTTATGATCAATGGGGATTCTGTCGAGGTATTCGTGAAGTCCTCGAGCCACTTGTAAAACATGTTTCGCCATTGTTCTGGATGTTGAAGTCCTCCTCGAGGAGTTTCGTCAGATTCAAGGCGTTCGGGCGTGAGAGAAACTGGCTCTTGATGAGACTCATAGTTTGGAATATCTTCAATAGTGTTATAGAGTTCTAACTCTGGGCAGCCAAGCTCAAGAGATTCGACAAAATGATCTATATTGAACATATGGTCCATATCTGTGCGCTGTTGATTCCACTTTGACTACTTTAGTATACTACAAGTTAATAATCTAAAGATTACTTACTATCAAAGAGATATCGTTAGCATCCCGAAGCACGATGTTGGGTATGACCAGAGCCCCTCCGGCTTCGATGGCAAACCGGACGCAGTGCAAAATGGAATTTCGGATGTTTCCAATGCCGCCGCCAGACTCATCGCAGGTAAAATATAAACCCGGCGTCCACGATGTAGACAAACAAAGACTTCTCATCGGTTGAGGATCAAAAGGCTCTTCGTGAATAAGAGAGCCTTTATTTGTTCCGTGAAGCCATGTCGGGAATTTCAGAGGTCTATCAAAATGAAACCAAGTATACACAATGATGAAAACGAAAAAGGGTATAGAGACAACCTTGCGAGGCCTTTTCTGAATCAACATCTCTTCTTCAAAACGAAAAAAAAAAAAAGAGTTTTTTTCTCTTCCATAAATGAAGATGGGTATCAAAGGATCAAACAATACTTATTCTCGTTGGGCCGGATGGATAGAGTAAATAGCAACACATATAGTTTCAATGAAGGGATGTGAATGCCATTGGGCGTTTCGCCTTGCATTGCCCCATACTTTCAAAACTTCTCCAATTACTTACCTAATTCACTACCTTAAAAGGCGCATTGGAATGCTTCGAGTGAAGAATTTGATGTAGAAGTCGACCACCTTGAAACCGGTACCGCGGTGTTTCTTGTCATCAAGTACCCGGTTGTGAGAGCTTCCGTATCAGTAAGGTCGTCGCTTAACCCCACTACAAGCTACCGACGTACCTCGAATCACCACTGCGACGAACATCTCCCAAGGTACGTACCCATGGAGTCCATATCAAGGATATCCAGCTTGCTGGAGAGCGGTAAGTCTTATCGATCTTGAGTCTGTTTGTGTTTGTATAAAGCTGATCATATTGAATCTATAGCACGAGATCTCACCCTCGATGCAGCACAATCAGCCCGGAGTAGTCGTGGCTCTACAAGAAGTCTGCCAACAGCGCAGATCAAGAAGCTCCTGGACAGTCGAAATGACAGGGAAGTCTTAGATGGCCTGCGAAAGGTGGTCGCGGTATGTATATTGCTCAGCCGCAAGCAATACTTGCCGCACAAATCTACAGTATCCCAGAGCACAAACTGACGCCAATAGATGGACTATCGTTCTCAAAACTGCCTACCCTTCTTCTCATCAGTTGTGAAAAATGTTGCCTCGCCGAACATTGAGATCAAGAAGCTTGTATATATATACCTCCTTAACCACGCCGAAACGGAACCCGACCTTTCACTCCTCTCCATAAACACGATACAAAAGTCTCTTTCTGATGGAAACCCACAAGTCCGCGCCTTAGCACTGAAAACAATGTCTGGCATTCGAGTCCCGGTAATCAGTCAAATTGTATCATTGGCGATCAAGAAAGGACTGGGGGATATGAGCCCTCATGTTCGGAAAGCAGCTGCGCAAGCCATACCAAAATGCTATCGATTAGACCCGAATACCCTGCCACAGTTGCTGGATTATCTATCGGCATTACTTGGAGACAAACAATACTATGTAGCTGGTGCTGCTGTGAAGGCTTTCATGGACATTTGCCCCAAAAGAATCGACCTTATCCATAAGCACTATAGGAGCCTGGTTAGAAAGCTAGTTGATATGGATGAATGGTCTCAACTAGCCACATTAAGTTTGATGACTGTCTATGCTAGAAACTGTTTCCCTCGGCGAATGAAGAAGGTCAAGAAACGAAATGGTACGAAAGGGTTTTATGCCGATGAAGAAGATGAGGAAGAGGTAGAAACCGGGGAAGAGGTTCAGGTACTAGATCCCGACCTTGACTTACTGCTAAGGAGCATCAAACCTCTGCTTCAAAGCAGAAATTCCGCTGTTGTGGTGGCCGTAGCCAGATGCTATCTTAACCTTGGTTCTTCAGATTACCTTCTAACATGTATTGGGCCTTTGGTATCTCTATTACGGGCCCCACACGACATCCAGCATGTTGCCCTCTACAATATCGTCTCTGTATGCTTAGAGATGCCGCAAGCATTTGTCCGATATGCATCACATTTCCTTGTGCGCACTACTGATCCACCACAAATATGGGAGCTCAAGCTGGAGCTACTGACCCTGATATTCCCTCACTGCGAGACATACATCAAGAGTTTGATTCTCAATGAACTTGAGCACTTCTCCCGTGGATCCGATAAATATCTAGTGCGAGAAAGTGTAAGGGCTATTGGAAGGTGTGCACAGAGTGATACAAGAACATCCGCTCGATGCTTAAGATTACTACTTAAACAGCTCAATAGCTCTGATGGAAACCTGGTGGCAGAGTCTCTAACGGTTATCCGTCACCTCATTCAACAAGACCCAGATTCACACAAACATACTGTTATTCGTCTGGCTAAAAATCTAGATACAGCCACAGACCCGAAGGCACGAGCTACAATCATCTGGCTTGTGGGCGAATTCTCTGGCATTGATCAAGACAACAATATTGCACCTGATGTCCTCAGGATACTTGCAAAGGGCTTTGCCGATGAGGCAGAGGCCGCCAAATTACAGATCGTTTTGCTGGCTGCAAAAGTTTATTTACACCACATGAATCAAAAAAATGCCATTGAAGAACTGAAACCGAAATCAGTCAATTCAGAACTGCAACACGAGTTTGTAGCCCCTGAGGACGAAGAGGGCGGGTTCTCAGAACTGAATGAAAAATTAGTTATCCCGACTGAGAAGCATTCTGAGCCGGAGCATCCAATTGTAATGCTTTGGAATTATATCCTTCTTCTCGCTCGTTATGATACTTCTTACGATCTTCGGGACCGTACTAGACTCTACAAATCTCTCCTTGCGATTCCTTCCTCTACTCAACTAGCCAGTCTAATGCTATTAGCACCGAAGCCTGCTCCACACACACCAAGTCCATCGGAAAGTCGCAAAGGATTTACACTTGGATCAGCCAGCTTGGTTGTTGGCCAAGAAGGAAGTTTGCACGGCATTGAGGGCTATCAGGCGTTGCCTGACTGGGTTGCTGATGGCAAGGAACCCGACCCTCAACTGAGAGACGAAGACTCTGGAGCTAAGGAGTGGGACGAGAAGAAAGTGGTCACAGCAGGAGAGAGGCTTGACAGCGTCGTCGCTAGTGATGGTAGAGGGGTTCCATCCGGCCCAGCTGGTAATTCGAACGGAATTGGCAACGGTACGAAGGAGAAAACCTTGGATGATTGGCTGGCTGAAGACGAGGAAGAGGAAGAGGAAGATGAAACTGATGAGGAAGAGGAAGAGGAAGATGATGAAGAGGAGTCTGAGGAGGACGACTCATCAGAGGGCGAGCAAGAAATTGATGACAGTGAAGAAGAGGATGAGGACGAGGATGATGGAGAACATGATAGACTCGTCAAATGAGGGCATGATACAGCAAACTGACCAAGTCAAGCGGCATGGATCACGTCCTCAACTAGGCCATGAACTATATAGCCCCATCCCATACGAGCATGTGTTTCAACAGTGCACCATACACCACGGCAATGAAGAGTGCCAGTGTTCCAGAAAAGGCAAAAGAAAGTCATAACTGGTAATCAGAGCCTTGGAAAGCAGCTGAGAAAGGTTCAAAGACTTTTAAGGCTATCTGACAAGCCTAAAGTAGGGCCGTGAAGCGGTCAAATATAGAGAAAAAGATGAAAAATAAAACAAAACCAAACAAAATTAGAATGGGCCTGACAGAAAAATGATTGAAGTGGCCCTGACTTTGAAATACAACCACAAGAAATCAAGTGACCTTCCCACCGGTGTTTTTAATGTAGCTTTGAAAATACGCAATCCACTCAGATATACCACCTGAACTCTAACCATTTTCTCTACCAGAGGATTTGACTGAATCCTATCATATGCTGTAATTACGGTAATAGACCAAAAAGGGGCGAACACAATGGGTCGAAGTGCTACTAGTGACGTAGAACCTTTACCACCGACGACTGAAGGTAAACTTATGTCAGTGAAATGATCAGCAAGTTGTGTATAAGTTGGAGTCCGTACCTGTAAGCATCGGCTACTCGTGGCTGTCGTCGCTTATTTCTTGAGTTGCTATCCCCACTTCGATTTCTTGCGTCAGATTGACTATTAGGTTGATTAAAACCTAGAAGTTCTGCTGAAGTTGGTGAGAGAGGTGAGCTCATTCCATCATCCTGGTACTCCTGAGATGCATCTGGATCCACAAAGTTCTTTCGATGATTAGCTTCACGGCTAGAGTTAGACGAGGCAGGGCTATCCAGAGCACCATCTGCTTGCCTGTCAGAGTCCTTCGGTTGATAGCGTAGTAAAGGTGGTGCCTGGATGCTGTGCTTGCTGCTTTGGTAATCCTCATGGTTTCGGGGTTGATCCCATCCAAGGTGCCCACCTCCATTACTATACGAGCCTCGAGCACTGCCATATCCAGAGTCCTGCCTGTAATTCTTATGACGATCTTGTGCAATTTGAATGTTTGACATGTCAGAGGAGCTGAAGCTTGGTGGCTTCTGCTTCGCAGCTTTCGATACATCATTGACTCTCAAAGGTGCAAAACCTTCTTCCTTTATATCAGCAGCAGATGAAGCAGGAACCCCCTCTCCAGGCTCGGGAGCCCATGCATCGTTTTCAAAATTGTTGTCGAAAAACTCGGACCCTTCCACGGCAGGCGTGGATGATCCTCCCATCAAGGGAGTTACAGGACTTTCTATCTTCGCAGCCATAAAACTGATTGGACTTGCTCTGTTTGCTGGTTTATCTTCCGTATCTGAGTTTCTAACCAAATTATCAACTGGTGACCTGTGATGAAAAGAGACATGTCGTTTGCGGGGTACGTCTTGTTCACATTCCTCCGGCCAAGCGCGCTTGCGTGATATACCGGATTCATGACCTTTAAGTGCGTCTTCTTGATTATTGTCATCTTGAAAAGTTTCTTGGCGGCGGCGTTGTTCCTCACTCCATACGGCTAAATCCTCAAAGAGAATGAAAGGGGCTGCATGATCAACCTCTTTAAATGCAGGGTCATGCTGCAAATCTGTCCAAGCTTCTGTATCTCTGACACTTTTGCAAAATTCCTCAACATTATCGGGTTTGGCATATTTGGAGATCACATAAGGGTTATCATAAGACGGAGGCAGAATTATATCATCGTCGAAAATGGACGGTAGTGGAGTTCGGATAGAATCAGCGGGACGAAATTTCGGCTCCCGAAATACCCTTTGTAGTAGCCAGTTGAACTCTGCGTCTTCCTCATCTTGATCGTAAGTCTGAGAACCGGATCCTAAAGCATGCGATGTTGTTGATATACTAGAAGATCGTGAGGTGTGATTTGTGGCCGACAAAGGCTGTGTTGGAGATTTTTGAACACTTTGAGGAGGATACGGCGTGCTAGATAATCCTTGGCTTGTAGGAGGCCCCTGTTGATGTGGTGCCCCATGGAATTGTGGATGATGGGGAGGTGCCTGCTGTTGTATAGGCCCGCCATGATTTTGTACATGATTTGGATACGGAGACGGAGAAGATTGAAGATAGGTATTCACGGGAGGAACAAACGATGCTCCAGGCGGCCTATATGGTGGAGAGTTGGCCATAGGGTACGCACCCTGATGCTGAGGTGGACATGCTGGGGCTATTGTACCATAAGGCTGTTGAGAACCCTGTTGATATTGCGGGGCAAGTGCCCCTTGAGGTGCATATTGATACGGAGCAGCTTGTCCATATGATGAAGCATTGGCCATTGGAGTGGGACCATAAGGCTGACTGTATGGGTGGGAAGCTTGAGGATGAACATACTGTGGATACTGGGTATGTGGTGGTTGTGGCAAAGGTGGGCCTTGATGATATGACTGAGCAGGAGGTTGTGCATAGGCGCCATAAGGCGGATAGATTTGTGGGCTGTTGAAAGGTGCTGGTGATGGACCATATCTAGTCACGACAGGACCACTTCTTGGGGCTGGATACCGAGTAACCACTGGGCCTCCATAGGACTTTTGCCGCTTTTGAAACCTATGGTGGGGAACCTGCAAAGGGTTCTCCTTCCCTGAGGCAGCCTGAGCAGCCTGTGCAGCGCGTGCAGCCTCAAGCCCGCTGAAATGAAAATCAGCTTTAACAAGCAGCGAAGTTGAAGTGAAGAGATAGACTTACGCAGGGATTGTTCTGGTAGGTTCAGGACATGCCATCATAAAATGATCATTGGCTCCACAGTTGTAGCATGTTGGAGGTTTTGACGGTGCCTGGCCAGCCCCTTCTGGGACAGGTTCCGCTTGGGACTCCTGACTTGACATCTCAAAAGATGCTGAGCTGACGGATGGGAGCAACAGAGAGGTATGATGCTACACGTCCATATGCGCAAGAGAGGAGAGAAGGCGTGAAGGCAGAGTGGCTGTAGACAAGACTCTGCTGATAGATAGCCTGAGGCAGAATCGCGGCGACTCAACCATGTGGTTGGGAAGAGAGAAAAGACAATGTGAGCCAAAGACGTTGATAATGAGAGATGCGAATTGTGATTGAACGTTTGAAGCAAGTAAGGTAGAAGGTAAACGAGGATGTTGCGTTGAAAGACAAACAGCAAGGAGGCAAGAAGAAGAAATTTGACTCTGGCCTTGAAGGATACACGAACCCTTTCTGTTTTCTGTCCAGAGACGAGCAAATATGGATGGATGATGAATTTAGCAGGTGGATCCAAAGCACCCAGAGACTGGATAGATTTTCCTGGAAGTAGTATAAGAAGGCGTAAGGCTAGAAATGAGAGCATGAACGCAATGTAGAGCAAATGTGAGTAATGTTGATGAATGAGTGATGAGATAGGATGTCCGTCGAAGCGTTGACACTCCCTCAAAGTAGCTAACGATTTAAGGCACGGCGTATGGGAGTACGGGTAGGTAAATATAGGTAGTTTGAAGATAGGTAAGATCAGCCAACGATGGGGGAGATACCATGGGTCCCCTTGGCCTGGTCAGTATCGAAAGAGCTATCTATGGTAAGGTAGAACACATGATAGGATAGAGGGTTATAACAAAGGTGGTAGACAATTGCTTATTGTAGAGTAGTGAGTGATGTAGTGAAGTATCGTAGGTGTAAGAGAGTAAGCTGTGCTTTTTCTCACGTGCTATTGAAGGCGTGTGAGAGAGAGAGAAAGAGAGAACAACTGATACGAATACGAAGTGTAAGCGTTTTTTTGTGCATATCTGAGTGCGTAAAATACCTTTGACTTGTAAAGATGTGCATGTGTAAGTAGGTAGTGTACCGTACCTTAATACCTGCTAGGTAAATATATAAAATAGTCACGTGGGGCATTCAATTCACATACATGTACCTCTAGGTACCTAAGGTATTAACCTATCTAGGTTCAGGTACATAAATATATACCCTACCTACCTTACCAAGATATGTATCTTACTACGGTGCCTAGAGATATTTACGTTGTTTGCATATATGTCTGGATGAACATAAATACATACATATCTACCTACCGTACACACGCACACACACACACGCACATATCTATATATCTATATACCTTATTACCTACTTATGCTTTTTGGGTAGAGTACGTACCCTACCTACCTTATGGTGGGCGTTACCTTACCTAACATAGTCACTCGAGTAAGAGACCACCAACCACACACGGACACAATCAGTGTGTGGGAGAGTAATGAGAGTAAGAGACGACCCGTCAGAACAGGGTGCTGAATCAGAACAACAGAAATCCATTGATCTACCCTTCTCGCTATCTTGACTTTCCCCCTTCAACATTCGACGAATATCACGTACTTCATACCATGATGCTGGTGTCTGCACCAATCTTCTTCTCCATGACTTGATTTCGCATGCGACCATGTCCGTAATTCTACACTTACAATCGAGGAATATCCGTTCCACGAGCTCTTCTCAACCTTACCAACCCGTCGGTGGCGCGCAACGACCCACGAGCGCAGCGCAACATGCCCGGTCTTCCATGTAAGCAAAGAACATTCTCACATGGCCTTCGCAGCTAGCCAAAGCAAGGACTGACACGTTCTGAACCCCAGCCTCGGTCGATCTTGACGAATGTATCGCGCGTCTCTACAAGAAGGAACTACTTGCCGAATCGGTCATCGAAGCCATATGCGCCAAAACCAAGGAGCTTTTGATGCAGGAGAGCAATGTTGTTCACGTTCAAGCCCCGGTCACAGTCGTAGGAGATATACACGGGCAGTTCTTTGATTTAATAGAAATCTTCAAAATTGGAGGTTATTGCCCTGATACAAACTACCTCTTTCTTGGTATGTAGACTCCAATTCTTCAGCTGCGCAAGCAATAGCTAACCTGTTCACCAGGTGATTATGTAGATCGTGGCATGTTCAGCGTCGAAACCATTTCTTTGCTTGTTTGTTTGAAGCTTCGATACCCACACCGCGTTACTCTCATCCGAGGGAACCACGAATCTAGAGGTGTAACCCAGTCTTACGGGTTTTATACAGAGTGTTCGCGGAAATATGGCAATGCCAATGTCTGGCACTATTTTACTGACATGTTTGATTTCCTGACACTTAGTGTTGTCATTGACAATCAGATCTTTTGTGTTCACGGAGGTAAGGTGACTTTCAGACACAATTTCAAGCAAGATGCTAACGTTTGTTTGCCAAGGACTTTCCCCATCAATTCATTCAATAGATCAAATAAAGATCATCGATCGCTTCCGCGAAATACCCCACGAAGGCCCCATGGCCGACCTTGTTTGGTCGGATCCCGATCCAGATCGAGATGAGTTCTCGCTTTCTCCCCGAGGTGCTGGCTACACATTTGGCGCTCAAGTCGTTAAAAAATTCCTCGAAGTCAACAAGATGTCACATATACTCCGAGCTCACCAACTTTGTCAAGAAGGTTATCAAGTACTATATGATGATCGACTGAGTACTGTCTGGAGCGCTCCGAATTACTGCTATAGGTGTGGCAACATGGCAAGTGTGTTGGAGGTCAGTGACACTGGCGAAAGGTTCTTCAATGTGTTCGCAGCAGCGCCAGAGAATGATCTACATAGGGGTGAATTGCAGACAGGAAGTGGAGAAAAGCAGGCGGATGGAAGTACACTCCCAGAATACTTTTTGTGAAAAAATAGGGAACACATGCGTCAAATTGAACGAGAATTATATGCAGTATTATGAATAAAGAGGTGGATTTTGTCAGCGCAGTACAAGCGTATCACTAGGTATGCATGATGAGATATCGAAGTCATGAAATGAACGTCATTTTCTCGTATCTTATAGCCAGAAGACGGGCTTCACATGAATAGCCTTTCAGTCCACAGAACCTATGCTTTTCTTGCATGTCTCCTTTATCACTTAGTATCGACAAAACAAATATCACTTTTTTTTTTACCAATCCTTGGAAATATCAAAGGACCACTCGAACTGAAGGTGGGTGTGCTTGTCATCATCAATGAAGGTGGAGACAGCGTTGTAGTGACCACGAGCGAGCATACCAGATGGGGCATCCTCCTCAGCGACTACCAGTACCATTAGCTTTTCTCTTCCTTTATTGCAGAAGAATATTACTTACATCTCTTGACATATTGTCGCTGAGTTTCAGTGTTTGGTGCGTAAGACCCCTATTTCAAAATCAGTACACGTGATATGACATCGTTGCATTGTGACATGGACTTACAATCATCTCCTGGTCCTTGCTGACTCTGATACCCTTTCGCTTGACAACCTGGACCAACTGCAATCCCGACAAGACTAATGGCGGACAGTCAGTAGAAATTCTCGCGGGCTGTTAATATAGGAAGGCCTACCTTCATGCTGGACCCTGAAGGTGGCAGTCATGCTGAACTTAGCACCCTCCTTGATCTTGAATGGCTTGTCCTTAAGAGTCTCCTCAGAACCCTTCTGGGAGAGGTCAATGGTGACTGGGTCACGACCCTCAGAGTCCATAGTCAGGGAGAGAATGATACAGACACGTGGGTCGTTTGGGTCAGAGATGGACTTTCCACCGGCGCTGAGTCCGAGAGACTCCTTGTAGCGACGAAGGGACTCATCGCCCTGGTCTATGGACCGTTAGCTAATTGCACCTCTAGTAGTATTCCTTGATATTGTGATATGCTATTGTTGGCGATGCCACGGTTTGTGATGTCATGTGCCTCTCATGGTGTTTTGACCCCACCATCACTTTCACTTTGTGTGAGCTTCACTGAACTGCCCTTAGCAACCAGAGGGAGCTATCAGGTGAAGCATGGGAGACACTAAGTGCTTCTTGTTCGCTGAGGGCAGTGGGTGATCGATAACAGATCGACGAATACCGTTGGTTCCTCGCAAAGGCTGCGCGGAGACGTGGCATATTGGGGAAGATGCGTGTGGGAATAAAAGGAAAGGAAGAGGAAGAAGCATGCGCAGTAGCAGTAGCAGTAAACATACCCATCTGGTGGTACTCATCGAGCGTCTTCTTCTCGCCGACCTTGAAACCCTCAGTCTGCTCCGGGAGGAGGTCGTGATCATTGTTGTCCGCCATGGCTTCTTTTGTGATGTTCTTGTTTATTCTCTGGTGTACTATTTGGTGGTTTTTCGTAAAGTTCAGGACAAGGTAAATGAATTGTTTGCTTGTAGTTCGTAAGTGTACCCCGAAATCTAGACTGTTATGCTGTGCTCCTACATAGTGGGGTCACAGACGTCGCCTGTCTACTACGTGCTACAAGTCCAAGCAGGCACTGGCGATCTGTGTCTCACCGCCTTTGAGCTTGATTGTTATGTATGTATTCCTTTGTATGCATGGCCTTTCCAGAGCCCAATCCAATTGATTTTTGGGGATGACCAATGAGACCTGATTGACATATCTTGATCAGGGGCAAGCCATATATTTTTTGTGAATACTCGAAGTGACATTATATTGCAGTACAGTACATTGGCATTTACATTGCAGGAGCTGTTTGAGAATGAGATTCGAAGAGAGACTCGAGGGACGACCCGTATTCTTCGTTCAGTAGTGCAGTGTGTAGGTACGGAGTAGTGCAGTGTCGAAGCACGTGATTCGTGCACATAAACATGAGTTTATGCCTGGTGCCGCACTGAACTGTGACTTGACTGTGACTTGTCACACTTGGCTGTCAACCCCAGCTTCACTCTTTTTTTGGCTTATGGACGGACTGGAGGGGCAGACGGGCCCTTGTCCAGCAGTCTCCCTCGTACTTAAGGGCCAGCACGATGCGGGTGGGTGATTGTGATAAGGCCCAGGGTATGCATTCGGTGCTGTAGAGGGGTAAAAGGTGAGAAGGCGACGAATATTGAGAGGGTGAGCGGCAGAAAGGGAGGGAGTACTGATTTGTTGTTAGAATATGGAATAGATTCGATAAACAGGCACAACCATCACAACAACATCCTTACTACATGTACCTTAATCTACATTGTTGATATTACATGATCTATAGACGGACGTATGTATGTACAGACACACAAGCCTTTTGAGCATCCATATCATATGGAGCACCAGGGTTATTACTACTCTGCTTCCCTAAGTATTATGTCTGAATTCCCCATACACTGTCCCTAAAGGGGTGCAGAGCAGATTGACACATGACCTTCTCTGTTAATTAATTGTTTCTCACCGACTCCGAATGCGACTCTCCTTACCCTCTGACCTCGCCCGTGCAAGACGCATTTTAAGGGGTTCCCGCTACTAGAGCGGATCCTTAGGCTGTGGAAGCGAAGTTTATGAGAGTGTAGGAAAGCCACAGATTCCCATTACTGTACCAATGGCAAACACTCCTATATGAAGAGTATGAAGAGTATGAAGTATGTATAGTATGAAGTATGAATAAGTTATGAACATTTGAGGGATGAATTATATGATGGCATTGTGGTATTGTGCATGATTTGGTAGTGTTTGTCTTGAATTGCCCATGTCCAGGTACGAGTGGAGAGATAATAGATACCCGACCATTCTGTAGAGAACATGAGAGAGAGGAAGAGGAGATTCTTGATTGTACTTAGTATCGTATGCTCCGGCTTTTCTACAAATAATCTAGATTCTACTCTGAAATTTCCAGAGTCATGAGAGATTATTTAGTAGTAGTGTCGAGCTCCGGGCATCATAATGTACGTAGAGCACCTCTAGCTGTCACCTAGCACCATACCAGATCTGAGGTATTCTACGACTTACGGTAGCAGCCGCCCAATAATGCCCACACACACAGTCACACTTACACGCAAACACCATGTCCCTTCACCCCCTCGGTCTTCCATATGCCGCTCTCACCCCCGTACCCCCCCCATAAGAAAACGTAAGGTCTGGTAACTGATATCCACAACTAATACTGCACGCTTTACCTGACTTTCGTAGAGAGACTGCATCAATTCTCTTCCACAAACACGCTTAAACGCGATCCAAGACTCACATCCTGTCCTACGCGATCCATCAATCGTCGATATTCGCGTGAATAATTCAACCTCTGAATCACAAGCCCTGTACATTGAGGGAGACGTCATCACAGTCACTACGAGTAGTATCGAAAAGAAGACCTCGAGGTACGTCGCGCGCACATCGCAATACACGCACCTCTCTATAAGCCCCCCAGTCCAGGCCGCAATCGCAAAGCGCATGGATGAGTAGATCCTGACCGCGCAGTTCATAGGTTCAAGTGAACATCTTATCATCAACAACTTCATTGCTTTCCTCGCGGATTCTTTGTAAGCTTCGCTACTCACCTTATCACCACCATGACCGCACCCCGCAAGCCTATGAGACGTAGAGCTGTACCGCCGCCCAGGTCTGCTAACACACATCTACCAGACGCAAACATGGCTCCAACCAAGCGCACTCTTCCTAAGGATCATAACCCTCTGATGATGGCGGGGGAATGCCCTGCATGTAAGACTGTCGCGGCGCATGGAGCTTTGTCAATCCAGTACTAAAAGTTTTGGTGTAGATGATACATTGGTGTCGCGACGACGACTTGGGCAGACTAACCTCGCTGTTAAGGCCGGCCAACTCAACACCTCCAATGCTACAAAGCCAGAGAATCTTGGTGTTTTTGACTACGCGCATCTGAGGGCTCCTCTTCCAAAGAACCTCGTATCCGCCCTTTTCAAGGATCAAGTACCAGCTGCCTACTTCTTGATGCGACGAAGCCAAGATGGCTACATCAGTGCCACTGGTATGTTCAAGGCGACTTTTCCATGGGCTACACTGTCGGAGGAAGAGGCAGAGCGCAAATACGTGAAGAGCCTCGAAACGACGAGTGCAGACGAGACCGCAGGCAATGTTTGGATCCCACCAACCCATGCGCTACAGCTTGCGAGAGAATATAAGATTGATACTTGGATTGAAGCGCTCTTGGACAATGAGCCAATTGAAATCAACCCTAGTAATAAGGATGTGACACCAAAGTCTATCGCAACTCCCCCAAAGTTCCTTCAGCCACAGGATGCCCTAGCCATTCCAACTCCAAGCAGGTCCAGCAGACCTGTCCGATCAACGAGATCCGCATCCCCAAGCAAGGCATCGCCAAAGAAGGCAGTCGCTACGCCAAGAAAATCGAAGAAGGCCGACACGAACACTACTGCTGCAAACAAGAGTTTGCAAGCTGCACTCAAGCAAGCTGCCACCGATGCCGAAACCATTGCCGAGGTTGAGGATCCAAAGGTCAGAGTGAATGTGGATACAGATGTTGTGGTGAAGGGTGAGACTGAAACCACTCACACCCATGTTGAGGTTGAGATGCCAGCTGGATTTGCTGAACTTCCAATGCCAGAGGACACAGAAGCCATGATTTCTAAGGCTAAGGAAATGGTTGACGCAGCTGTCAAGGCCGATAATGCGGCAAAGGCGGATACTGCTAAGGTTGAGACAAGTCCAAAGTCAAAGATCTCCAAGAGAAAGGCGGAGGATATCACAAAGGAGGAGGAGGAGGAAGCAGATACACAAAGCCCAGAATTGCAGCCTGTAAAGAAGGCAAAAATCGAGGCTGTTGAGACAAATCTAAAGACCGAGAAAGTCAAGACGAGAGCTTTGATCGGACTGAGTGCGACACTGGCTATTGGGTAAACTCCTTGTCTCCCGCAGAGAAACATTATCAAAATTCTAACATTTCGTAGTGCAATTATACCATACGTCTTCGGCGCCTTTTAGAACAACCAAAGCGGAATTCTCCTTCGATACAATTATATTCCTATATAAACATTAACATATTTTGTTTCCTTTTGTCACTCAGGCGTCATAATGAATAAGGTGGGGATGGATTGTGTGGGATTAAGGTCCCGGGAGGGAAAGAACTTGTTTGAGAACAGAGATTGCGATATGGAAACGGATTGAAGAGTCAGATTCGCATCGTTGTACGAACTCCTTCTCTGTATATGAGTTGACAGTACACGAGCCACTGTTGTTGCCCTGATACCTTGTTTTGTTGATTGCGCTTGGATTTCCCTTCCTTCGTCGTTGCAGGATTTGCTCGAATAGTTCTGATTAGTAACTCAATCAATCTCTAATGGTCTGATAGAATCATGCCTCTGCAATTGTGTATTTGAAGTATTAAAATAAGACCTTGTTTGAAAGTGACTTTGTACATCTTAACGCCTATTCCCAATGCCCCTCGTGGTATCTTATCTTCAACCGGTCCCCATCCATATCCCTAACCCATCATAAGCATCGTTCACCTTCAAAGCTCCTCCTCACTCTCTATCTCCCCAGGAGCCGCCGCCTGCTCAACAGGCCGCTCAAACCAGCTTCCAAAATCCATCTTCATTAGCAATCGATCCACCCCGCCAACTTTCTTTGGCACATAAGCGCCCTCATCCTCAATCGAGTAGCCCGTCGCTTCCGTGCCTGCATCCTGATCAATAGCTTGCAAACTAGCAATAACCTCCTCGACACCAAACTTGACGCATTCAGTGACATTCCTCAACTGGTCCTGCACATCGAATTGTTCCTTTGCGAAATCCGAAAACGCATCCACAACGCCCTGATCTGTTTCCAGGTCCAACGACGCCCAGATCATATGCAGACGGTGCACAAGTGAGATGAGCTGGTCAATCTGCTGCAAGAGGCGGTAGAGGGGCTCGGTAAAAGCGGGGTTGGTGAGTAGGAGGTTAGTAGTCAGCGTGCTGAGGTAGCGGCGGTGTGCATCCGCCAGCGTCTGCGGATCGTGGCTGTTAGCCTTCGATGTGGTTTTGGCCGAGGGAGATGGGATTTTCGGAGGGGTAGCTGCTGACGTCCAGAAATCTTCAGGCAATTGTCGTGCTCCTTTTGATGTTGATGGTTGTGTGATCGTCCCCTGCAACCACTCTTGAAGTCCATCCCAAGTGCCCTGCACTACTTCGCCTTGTAGATAAGCCTCGGTTTCAGCCAGGAAGAAGAGAGCTGCGCTGCCTGTTGCCCATACGCTGCGTGTTACAAGTGATCGCTCCTTGGCTCGTTTGCGCTGAGTCTGAGTTACGATTTTCCCGTGCCGAGAACTTCCGTATGGAGGTTGTGGAGGTGCAGGATGATCACGACGTAGCGATGTGACTTTCCAAAGATCTGAAAGACGGATATGTGCTCGTCGAATGGATAGGAGATATGCATTGATGCTGCTGTATACTTGCATGTCTGACTGTGCTAGAAACAAGTCGATTGGCGAACGTATCTGTAGTCGAAGCTCTATTGGAACTGATAGTAAAAGATTTCTGAATGGAGTTGATACAATAGGAGTAGTTATTGGTGCCGATGAAGCAAGTATGGACGTTGCAGGTGTAGGTGCGAGAGCCTTCGTGATGACTAACTGGATCAGGTCTCTCGCCATTTCAAGCTGCTCGTCATCGGAATCCGCCAACCCTTGATATAAAGACATGGCAGCCCAAGTCCGTGATAGTACTGCAGAAACTTCCCCTTCCTTTACAATCACATTATTCAAACCTTCCCTCTTCTCATGCCCCAAGTTATCTGCCCTTCTCCATCTGGATCGAATCTTATCATCAGCTTCTGCCACAAGCGCCATCGCAAATTCACCACGGCCCAACAAGAAGAATTCGCGAAGCAATGACAATATCTCTGTAATCCTGGATAATGGTAGTAGTCGTTGGAGAGTCGTCTGAGACAATGATATCCTGATTTCTGAGATAGCATTGGAAAGGTTTGCTGTAGAAAGGGGGAAAGGTAGTGCGGAGAGTAGACGTAGGTGTGTAGGAAGGAGAGCTAATTCGGGTGATGTAGATATGCCAATGCTCTCAGCTCCGATTCCCTTGACCCTTATATGATTTAAGGACTGTCCAATGAACAATATTGACATGGCCGTAGATGGAGACACAAACGCCGGCAATAGACTTTTTCGAACGCTGAATGTTTTCTCATCCTCGTTCTCGATCTGCACAAGAAAGTCCGAGCCTCCATACGTAGGCAGTCTACCATACAGAACCCATGTGGATAATTGCTTCAGCCATGCTGTTTCTGCAACCCTAACAAGACTTAAGGCCACTTCTTCAATATCTGTATATCCAGTTTGTAGTGATTGACAAAGCTCATCAATGATTTGAGCTCCTGTACAATATTCTGTAGAAGCGCGTCCCTCATTTTGCTTAATGAATGATACCACTTCCTTGAACCATTCCATGCGCCTCATCCATTCCGAAAACTCGCCCACAATCGCGGTGAGTGGGACAATGTTATAAGCCCCAACACTTCCTGCATCCTTACAAAGAATGTTGCTTTCTACGTCGAGGATTTTCTGCTGGAATTGGACAAGGTGTGTGGACTTGATTGCTGTCGATACCGCTTGGCAAATGCTTGAAGGATGAGTTGAGGAGATCTTTGCTGTATCGTCTAATAGTTCGCGATGAAGGTCACTCAAGTGGGTGAGGGAAGATATGAGAGCCTTCTCTGGCGGCGATAGTATTGAAATGGATTGCGCGTTGCCGCCTTCGGTGGTTTTGGAAGTGAGGAGTGGAGAGGCGTGACCGGAGAGGGAGAGGAGGATTTCGTGGAGCATTTTGACTTTCGACGCGTAGAAGTGCTGGAGGCATTGTCAGTCCAGAGGTCAATTATGGAGAATCTGTGCACAAATGGTATCACGAACTTGTGTTCCTTTTGACGCGGCCAGTGGTCATGGAATAACAAAAGCAGAGTGCCTAGCAACTCAAAGCGACACATCGGAAATTCAGTCAAGTTCCATAACACGCAGGTTTCCAATATTTAGACAAAATCGAAAAGTGACGAATTCATCTGAAAGACTATGACTTCTACAGGTCTAAAATTCTGAAATACGAAACATGCAGCCAACGGGCCTTCCTCCAACTCCTTTATCTTAACCTGTTTACCTTAAGGTGTTGTCAAAGTCACCTTAGCCATTTCGCGCCATCATGCGGCAAAGCACCAAGCAGCACTACTGACGGTCTTTTGCCGGTGTGTTGATGGAGGGCGTGGAGGGGTAATATGAGTAATTAAATACCTTAGGCACATAGAACACAATAGATGCCTTAGGTGGCAATACAATCCCTGCAACAGCACTGTACGTAGTAAGCATTGCATCTGTCGTCACTAAGCGGCGGGTTCTTATGTGGATGAGCCCATCCGTTCTACAGGCTCCGAAGAGCATTTCCAAACAACAAACCTCCTCCTCTATCTATATTTACTCGTCGTTCTCTCAACCTCAACCTCAACCTCAACTTCATCCTTCAACGATCTAAGCCCTGTGATACAACATCGAGCAATATATATTCGAGGCTACACTTTCCAAAGCTAGCCTTGATTTCTATCCCACTATAAATCAATAGCCAAGCTGGGTACCAAGCGCAAAGCGTCCAGCGAGGACTTGTCTCGCCCCGAGAAGAAAACTATGGCCGTCAGTAGCACAGAGCTTTATATTTATTTCTCTTATCATTCTGACCTTTCTATGTAGGCTACTAACCCCAGAAGCGGCGATCTGGAGACGAAGATGCAGGTCGATAGCTCTGTCGTTCAGAACGGCAGCACTATCGATGAGTCCCTCTACAGCAGACAACTATATGTACTTGGACACGAGGCCATGAAGCGCATGTCAGCTTCCAACGTACTCATCGTTGGTGCCAAGGGTCTCGGTGTCGAGATTGCAAAGAACATTGCTCTGGCTGGTGTAAAGAGCTTGACAATTCATGATCCAGCTCCAGCAGCTATCGCTGACCTCTCATCACAATTCTTCCTCCGTCCTTCAGATGTTGGCAAACCAAGAGCAGATGTTACTGTGCCACGAGTTGCGGAACTCAACGCCTATACCCCTGTGTCTGTCCATCCAGCAAAGAGGTACAGTTCATATTAATAATCATTTGAACTTTGCTAATGATTATGCAATATAGTCTCATCGAGGATTTGTCATCCTTAAGCCGCTACCAAGTCGTTGTATTGACCAATACCCCTCTCAAAGACCAGAAGATAATTGCCGAATACTGCCACGATAACAGCATCTACCTTATCATCGCTGATACGTTTGGTCTCTTCGGGTCAATTTTCTGCGATTTCGGCGAGAACTTTACTTGCTTGGATGCTACTGGAGAGAACCCAGTTAGTGGTATTGTTGCTGGAATTGATGAGGAAGGGCTGGTGTCTGCACTCGATGAAACAAGACATGGCCTTGAAGATGGCGATTTCGTTACCTTCACCGAGGTACAGGGTATGGAGATCAACAACACAGAGCCAAGAAAGGTTACTGTGAAGGGTCCATATACGTTCTCGATTGGAGACGTATCTGGCCTTGGTCAATACCAGCGTGGTGGAATGTACACTCAAGTCAAGATGCCCAAGTTCATCAACTTCAAGTCCTTAGCAAAGTCTATGCAGGAGCCAGAGTTCTTGATCTCGGATTACGCCAAATTTGACCGCCCACAGCAATTGCACGTTGGTATTCAGGCATTGCATGCTTTCGTAGAAACCAAGGGCCATCTTCCACGACCATACCACGATGAAGACGCAACCATCATCATTGAGACATCTAAGGTTTTCGTTGCTGCACAAAAGATGGATATTGAACTTGATGAAAAGCTCCTTAGGGAACTTAGTTACCAAGCTCAGGGTGACTTGAGTCCTATGGCTGCATTCTTTGGTGGTCTTGCTGCTCAAGAAGTACTCAAGGCTGTTTCTGGAAAGTTTCACCCAATTCAGCAATGGCTCTACTTCGATTCACTTGAGTCCTTGCCAACAAACTTCAAGCGTTCCGCTGAACTCTGCAAGCCTCTCAACTCTAGATATGATGGCCAAATTGCCGTCTTCGGAAAGGACTTCCAGGACAAACTTGCCAACACCAACGAATTCCTCGTTGGTGCAGGCGCTATTGGATGTGAAATGCTCAAGAACTGGGCCATGATTGGACTTGCGACCGGACCCAAGGGAAAAATTAGTGTTGCAGATATGGACTCAATTGAGAAGAGCAACTTGAATAGACAATTCCTGTTCAGACCAGCAGACGTTGGAAAGATGAAGAGTGACTGCGCCGCTGCAGCCGTTCAGGTCATGAACCCAGAATTGAAGGGTAAGATCGTCACGTACAAGGATAGAGTTGGTCAAGACACGGAACATATCTTCAACGAGGAATTCTGGACCTCTTTGGACGGTGTTACCAATGCACTTGACAACGTTGACGCACGTACATATGTTGATCGCAGATGTGTCTTCTTCCGTAAGCCTTTGCTTGAAAGTGGAACTTTGGGTACCAAGGGCAACACACAAGTCGTCTTACCATTTGCCACGGAGTCTTACTCTAGTTCGCAAGATCCACCAGAGCAATCCTTCCCAATGTGTACTCTTCGATCTTTCCCAAACAAGATTGAGCATACCATTGCCTGGGCTCGCGATCTTTTTGAGTCCTACTTCGTCAAGCCTGCTGAGACGGTCAATTTGTATCTCAATCAGCCAAACTATATTGAGGCAACTCTCAAGCAGGGTGGCAACGAGAAAGCTACTTTGGAGACGATTCGTGACTTCCTTGTGACTGACAAGCCACTAAGCTTTGAGGATTGCATCATCTGGGCTCGTCTTCAATTTGAGAAGCAATATAACAACGCTATCCAACAGCTTCTGTTCAACTTTCCTAAAGATTCGGTTTCATCATCCGGTACACCATTCTGGTCTGGCCCAAAGAGAGCTCCTGAGCCTTTGAAGTTTGATCCTAACAATGAGGCCCATATTGGTTTCGTCATTGCAGGTGCCAACCTTCATGCTTTTAACTATGGTATCAACACCAAGGGCGTCGACTCCACTACATACCAGAAGGTTCTTGAGAATATGATCATCCCAGATTTCACTCCAGATTCAGGTGTCAAGATTCAGGCTGATGACAGTGAGCCTGTAAGTTCACCAGATGTCTTATATCATATTTAAACTAACCCAAAGTAGGATCCAAATGCCCAACAGGGGTCAAGCTTTGATGATAGCAAAGAGCTTGAACAGATCACTCAAGCCCTTCCATCACCAAAAACAATGCCAGGGTACAAGCTCCAGCCGGTGGAATTTGAGAAGGATGACGATACCAACCACCACATTGATTTTATCACTGCTGCTAGCAACCTGAGAGCCGAAAACTACAGCATCGCCCAGGCAGACCGACACAAGACGAAGTTCATTGCAGGAAAGATTATTCCAGCTATTGCGACAACAACAGCTCTTGTTACTGGACTCGTTATTCTTGAACTTTACAAGGTTATCGACGGCAAGACTGATATTGAGCAATACAAGAACGGCTTTGTAAACCTCGCGTTGCCATTCTTCGGTTTCAGTGAGCCAATTGCAAGTCCAAAAGGCAAATACATGGGCAAGAACGGAGAGGTCACCATTGATAAGCTGTGGGATCGTTTCGAGGTGGAGAATGTTACTCTTAAGGAGTTCCTTCAGATCTTTGAGGATAAGGGATTGGAAATCAGCATGCTGAGTTCCGGTGTGAGTTTGCTTTACGCAAGTTTCTTCCCACCAGCAAAGACTAAGGACCGCATGCCTTTGAAGTTGAGTGAATTGGTTGCTACAATTAGCAAGAAGCCAATTCCAGAGCACCAGAAGAATGTCATCTTTGAGATCTGCTGCGACGACCAGAGTGGAGAGGATGTTGAAGTTCCATATGTTATGATGAAGATGGGGAACTAATCAAAGGAGTCTGATGATGATGATTTGGAGTTGATAGGGTATTGGCATTACATGAACCAAATAGAATTCAACAATTGCTTATAATGCATATAATCATAGCCTTTCTGTGCCAGTAACTTGTTACTAATCCACGATTTATCATTTGAATAAAATGTTTCGTACCAATTGTAAAGATTGTAAAGAATCCTGACAAAACACTCAAGCACCAGTAAGTTTCACCAATCGAGTTGTAGAATTCCGCAACAGTTCCGCACCCCACGTTCCAAAAACGGTCTAGTTAGTGTTTACGATATGCATGTCAGCATGAAAAATCGCTGACTGTTGTTCCATCGGTGATGTCTACTAGGAATGCCGATGGGCGTCATTTATTTGTCCAGAGCTCAAGCTCATAAACCCCACCTTCCCACAATCATCCACTCCATCCATTAACATTCATGATACTTCTTCGAACAAGAATTCTTACTACCAAGCTACCTTCCATTCCAAAGCTTCCTGTGACCAGATACTTTTCTACACAATTTGCGAAAATGGTCAGTTAACATATGCAATGCCTGGAAAGCTCAGTAATGGGTGAAAGACCATGCGACTAACGATTATTTATGTAGGCAATTACCGACTGGGTTGATAGGAATGATAAAACCGGCGAGTTCAAAAGAGGTGCTTCACAATGGAGAAATTTTATCTCAAAAGAGGAGGGCGCAGAGTTCCCAGCTGAGAAGGGGAGATATCATGTTCGTTGTCCCAAATCACTACAAGCTCATATCCCTCGGTGGATCTTGACAAGATTCCACGCCATAACATTGACATCTTGGTGACAATAATGCTAACTATCACTCTAGTTGTTTTGGTCTGCGGCTTGTCCCTGGGTTTGTTTGACCTTTCTTCTAAATTAATGTCTCTGGACGAGTGGACATGATGCTTATGGTTTATCATAGGCTACTCGCACAATGATTGTTAGGCAATTCAAGGGATTGGAAGAGTACTTCGAAACTACAATGGTACACTGGGAGATGCTGGAGGGAGGTCAGTGTAGATTCTGTATGTCGTTTACCATATTCTGACCCAAGCATAGGCTGGAGATTTGTTACCCCCGAGGATAAGGATGCGCCTGGGGAAGATGCTCGACCAGACCCAATTCCAGGCCATGAGAAGTTCACTCACTTGAAGGATATCTACTTCGCTGAGAGCCCAGACTACAAGGGAAGATTCACTGTTCCAACTCTATATGACGTCAAGCAACAGAGAATTGTCAACAATGAATCCAGTGAGATTATCCGTATGATGAATACCGAGGTAAGTAACAGAACTTGATCTAACATAATGTCACTAGCCTAACTCCAATTCAGTTCAACCACCTCCTTCCTGAGAAATATGCCAAGCTCGATCTGTACCCGGAGAATCTCCAGGCAAAAATTGATGAGCATAATGAATGGACCTACAACGATATCAATAACGGCGTGTACAAGTCCGGCTTTGCTACAACCCAGGAAGCGTATGAGAAGAACGTCAAGACTCTTTTTGTGGCCCTCGACAAAGCTGAGCATCACCTCGCAACCACAGAAGGGCCTTATTATTGGGGTAAAGAGATCACAGAGGGCGATGTTAGACTTTACGCGACCATTATCCGATTCGACTGTTGTTGTAAGCATACACGCCTCTGACTAAATAGTAGACTACTAGTAGACAGGAATTTCGACTGACTCAAGAATATATAGACGTACAACATTTCAAGACGAACTTGAAGGACATCCGTTCTGGCTACCCGCATCTCCACAAGTGGATGCGAACCTTGTACTGGACGATCCCGGCTTTCAAGGATACCACACACTTCTTGCATATCAAGAACCATTATACCAAGAGCCATAAGCAGATCAATCCTTTCAGTATTACGCCTCTTGGCCCCGAGAAGGATATTTTGGAGCTTGATGAAGAGGTTCCTTCCGTACAATTTGCGCTGGCTGCGAAAAAGTAGATGGATAGTATATCAATCAATAAGGAACGTTGAAATATTGACCTTTTCTTTGCCCACGTAAATCTTCTGTGATGAGTCGACCACCCGAAGACGGGTACGTGTGTTTCTCAATTTACCCCAAGAACATTCATGAAGTGAAGTCCGAGAAGCGGTAGGTGAGAAATGTCGGCGTTGTTTGTTAAACATACGGCCAGTAGTTTAATTCCCTTTTGCTTCCCATACATTTTGCTGTGATTTGTGGTCTCTGATAAGCTTATCCTTCCTAAGGTCATGATGAGGTCACTTTCCCTCACACTCCAGATCTCCGCCCTGCTCAATATCATGTCAGCACTCCGGCAGTGACAGATCTTTTGTCATATTCTGTATCTATTACCCGTTATCTATTGTCAACGTACATACATACATAGATAGGTAGTATTACCCAACGGATAAACCCGCAGGGTATAACTCGTAGAAGATTCTACAAGAATTAGAGACGAACAAGGCATCTTCATCCCGGTCCAGATCAATCATAATGACCATTTAGTGCTCATGATCCCCTCCTCGCAACATTCCATGCCCTGGCGAAAGGCAATTTCAAGCTTTCCCACACGCGACCATTCCATTACCTTACTCTGTACGACACCATCCACTCTTCTGCACCTATCAAACGCAGGCCACTTGTATCCCATGGAAAGTTAAGAAAAGCTTGTTTTCAAATTTTCATTTTTTTTTTTCTTTTCCATTTATCTTTTCCTTCCCACAACAATGGTGCGGTGTCTGTTGGAGGACCCCGAGGAATAAATGTGTATTTCGATGAGGAAGGGTGTTTATGAACAGAGCCTGTCAGCGGGAAGTCTGTTGACAGATTAAAGTCAGTTTGTCTGTCGGTAAGAATCTGGAATCACAGTACACCAGCACACCAGTATGTATTAGAATAGCAGGAGCAATGCTGAATTCCTCATGTCAGTTTAATGTTGAACCTTTGCTTTGGCATTATGTGGTGGTATTTGAAGATATGGTGCAGGTGTGGGTGAAGGTGAAGGTGCACATAGTACACACACAGGTGTAGATTATAGAGATACGAATTAATGCAGAAGTGTCGTGGTGTCTTAGACATAAACGGCGAGGATGATTGGAGTGGCTGAGAGTGTTGATATTGGTTATAAATATATTCTTCGGGGATTTTTGATCATGGTTGTGTGTGGATGTGGATGTACCATTGCGGTAGTATCAATAACTATGAACTTTTGTCTTCTCCTGGTCGTTTTCAAATCATCCATGCATTAATTTATTTATTTGTTTGTTTATTCATCATTCATCATTTATCATTCATCTTCCTTGCCTTACTATCTGCCATCAATGACCTCCATCCATACATGCAGTAGCAGCAGCATAATACATACATTGTACGCACCATACGTATATACATACATACGGCAAAGACACAGTCAAGGAATTCTGGTGCGCATGGACGGATCGTACTAAGCTTCAAGCGCCGTCACTTCTCCACATCACAAACACACTATAGAGCTTGAATGTACAAGTACATCCATATTCCATCATGAGTTACCCACCGCCAGTTCGAATCTCAAATCATATATCTTCATACAGATATGGCGATTGGCGATATATGAATGTTATGAGAGGAGAGAGAGAGAGAGAGAGACAAAATGCAAAAATAAACAAATAATCAACCAGACAGACAGACAGAGATGGGATGCAATATGAATGAATTAAACAAAGATGGAGTCAAGCCATGCAGCAGTGTCTTAACCAACGCCCAGCTCATCCATCTCATTCCCATCATCACACGATATCAAATCATTCTATCATAACTATATCATAATGAATAACTCCATCGCCATCTCGTCAATCATCATTAAGAATAAGATATACTCAGTCAGTATTGACTGTAGAGCTCAAGGTCTCAACCTCTTCACAAAGACGACAGAGCCGCGCCCATGCTTTCGCCAAGCGGATCCCTTCAGTGCGCAGTGCAGGTCCAGACAAACACCCACGTTCACAGCGGGTAAGGTGTAGCACACTAAACAAACCCACTATATACTAAGTAAGTACTACCCCATTCACTACTTACAGACTATATACGCACCATCACTACTCAACCCACCATTCACCAGCAAGACCATCTACCAACCTACCAACAACCTACTGTTGCTACTGTTCCTACTACCCACTAATACCTCTCTCTTCTGCCTTCCTCCACCTCCGCCTCCACCTCCGCCTCCGTCTTCGTCTTCGTCTTCAATGACCATCTTCACCACCGTCTTCACCACATCACAACTTCACAACCTCTTCACCATCTCTTCAAAACATAACATCGCATGTCAAATTTGCATTGAGTCATATTGTGAATTCATTTGTTGCATGCCCAAGTTGCATATGTGGATGTGAAAGGTCGTGGAGAGTTACATAAAACATTCCCATTCTACACAGTTACACACTGCTACGCTATCCCCGTTACATATTCTCCTCTCCTCCATTCATACATTCATTCATTCATTCACACATTCACACTCACTTACTCACTCACTCACTCAACTCACTCATTCATTCGCCCTCAACCTCAACCTCCCACACTCCACACACACTCACCCTGAACTCCCAAACCCACTCCCCCTCTCGCATATTCCCACATCAGCCGCTTGTCGTCCAGCGTCTTGGCCCTTACCGCGTCATAATACCACTGCGCAATATCCATTATACATACTAAAACTACAACTACAACACCAAACCGCCAAACACCAATCCACACAACAATAACCGCGACAACCACCGACGACGTCAACAACAACAACAACATCATCATCAATAACCCCCATCCCTTGCACGTCGACAAGAATTATTGATTGCCGACCATTGCAATCATGGCTTCAACAACCAGTGCTATTGATGCCCCTGCGACAACTGATCCTCCACAATCAGAGTCCTTGCAACGTACGTCGCTTGAGATGAGGGACTTGGAAGCAGCAAAGGAGACGGGCGGTGTAGACGACAAACACTCCTCATCAATCGCTTCTGAATCCCACACAAACAACGGTCTCGTTGCCTCGGAATCGACAGCCTCCTCATCAGCCCCAATACATGCAGCAGCAACACCCTCCGCCTCCTTATCCCAACCCCCAGCAGCCGACGAAGCCACCACCTCACATCCTGTTCTCCCTCGTCAGGAAACCCTCGCTCTCGAGCCCGCCAACGAGTCTGGCCGGCCAACTGTGCCAAGTTCCACGTCTGGTCCTGTTTGCATCATCACCCTCTTGCTCACCAGTGGTGCGCGCCACCCTTATAAAATCGACGAGAAATACCTCAACAAGCGCAATGTCGACGTGCCGGGTATCGATGAACAGGGCAGGAAGGATCCCTTCAGCATAAGTGTTTACACACTCAAAGAACTGATCTTACGAGAGTGGCGAGAGGAGTGGGATGGCAAGCCAAGTAGTCCCAGCAGCATTCGGTTAATTCATTTTGGGCGCTTATTGGATGACAAGACTCCATTGAAGGGTATGCTTATTGATCCTGGATTTCCCTTTCGTTCATCTCTGTGGTTACATATATACATGTATGTATACAATTTCAAATTTGGTGACTGACACAAGATACAGATTGCAGATTCAATCACGACTCACCTAATGTTGTACATATGACTGTCCGTCCGCAGGAGGTGGTAGACGAGGAAGATGCTTCCAAGAGCAAAGCCATGTCAAGAAACGGAGATGGAAACGAACCTACGCACGGATGCCGATGCATCATGATGTAAGACATGCCCTCTTTGTAGAAACAAACTCTAAAGAGCGATGCTCGTTGCTACTCTTTATCATTTAATCTGCAAGTGGGAATGTTCAAGAGGAGAATGTGGGAAGTTGAAATCTAGGTGCAAGTAAGTGGGGTGCCGAATAAAGGGCAGGGAACTAAGGAAGGGAAAATGGGTTCGAATTGAGCGATGGGAGCAAATTATTCATGCATACAATTTACTTCACATTGTTTGTGTGTATACCGGCGTTGAGGAGGTACAAGGGTGGCCTGGGAGTTCTTTTTTTCTTCTTGTTTTTTCATATACATCATTCCGGCTTTTCCCCAGATACTGTTTTCATCTAAGTGTTGTGTCTCCTTCTTCTTCACTTGGCTGGGAAGCAGTGGATGACCTCCCCCTCACCTCATCTTTTTCTCTTATTCCTCCATACGATGTCGAGACAGTAGATGGATCTCGGGCGATCCTTTGGGTCTTATGTTGCCTATTTCAGAAGGGTCACTGCTGGAAAGAGTGGATGTGGATTTCATGTGTATATCAAAGAGGCTCTTGTCGAGTCTTTTCTTCTCACTGCCGATAATATTGTGAGATGTGTTACCAGGATAGAATCCAGACTTTCCTTTCTGGACTTTTATGCTTTACTTGTTGCGTGTGCCTCGGTATACTTCTTGATCAATTTGTGTGCTCGTGGTTATTTTATTGCTTGGTTTTCTTATTACAGTCTTATCTGTATAATTGACACGGCACTAATGACTAGCATCAGGAGTTCAATACCTTAACATGCGTAGGAAGGTTTCTATTCAGGACATGGCCTAGTAGCATCGTTCTCAGAGCATATAGAAAGCATCGATATTCACTCCACGAAGTCAAGTCACTGTTTAATGAAGGGCTCTTTCATGTTCTGTGTCCGTTTCGCTAGTCTGTTGATGTAGAGGTCTAGGTGACGCGCCAACGGTGATATAAGTGGGAATGATAGGTGACGATAAACAGTTGGTGGTGACATGGCTTTGTTTGATGAGAGTATGAGGTACAGATGAGGGATCTTTTAACATCATTCATTCACTATAGAGCAAAGTACCGTCACTCTTATTCACTCAACAAGACACTTGCATTTCTAATCTTATATTTCCAGGAAGGATCTGGTGGTCGCAACTGTTGTAGATAATAGATGAAAATGATAACATGTAGCGCGATTATGGGTGTATTATACTGATAAGGATATGTGATATCTAGTAATGTGTTCTGAGAGGAAGGTCTAGAAAGTGGTCAAGAGCTGTTATTGTTGTGGTTATGAAAGCGTGTTTCAAGTTTGTAAATAGATATGTTATACGGTGCCCCTGTTAGGGAATAGAATAACCAATTATTACACAATATAGTTTCATATCCTGTATTACAGGGCTTTAAAAGGTATAATAATATATGTTAACTATCGTTATCTAAGAGTTAATAATAATACTCCGAAACACCATCATGTATAAGCGGCTGGATACAATAAGGAAGTTTTTGTTTTTAAACCAGTGTATTTCATACCTCTGACATTACAAGCGACGCAGAATCCAGCCACTTTTCTTAACCAAAGGTTTAACATGTATCACTGTTATGTGTGCAGGCCAATAGACTTTATCACAAATTTTTAAATCAAAGTTGAAATCCCTGAGTGATCAATAACGATGGCTTGCAGATTATGCCCATAGCACCATAGGAATAGTAATAAAGGCGTTAGTGGTGGGGAAAGGTCTGGAACTTGAAGTACACAGAGCTCAAACGTGAGGTACCCCAATAATGAGCAAATAAAAGCCTGGAGACAACTAATGTAGGAGATTGATGAGGGTTCCGAGTATAATTCGATGCATTTACCTTGTGACGAAAGTTTCAAAGGCTCCCCCTTGCAATGATTTTTGAAAGGTGCCATCCGAGGCAATTTAATTAACTATGTTCGAAGTGCCGGTAACCTGCATCATGATGATCTGCTTTTCCGTATTCATAAGTGTACGTTGTTCGACCCCGACTTTTGGGAGAGACGTGTTCATCCCATCTGCTCTCATCAGGTCATGATGAAATCTCAAAGAGCTTTGAAGTCTGCTGTAGTCACAACGACCAGGACATGCTTTAATTTCAATTCTAACTTCTGGGAACATTCACCCCGAGACTGTTCTCATCAAAGCACGGTTCAAAGTGACCCTAAGAAGCATATGGGAGCGGACACATAATATGTAAGCATATCTTAATATACCACATATCAAAATCTGTATCCATCAAAGTATTGATTTCAGCATCGGCATTGATTTTCTGCCTGCTTATATGATTACCTGAACGCCAATCTGCCATCTCTATTCATAATACACATCGTCATCTAGTAGTTGTTTACTGACCCATGCGGACCTTCTTCTCAACCTCCTCATGGAAGCCAGGAACATTTCTCATCTCATCGCCCTTGTAGACATCCTCCCAGGTACACGTCGTATCTCTGCCGGACAGGATGTCCTCGTGAACACCACTTCCACCACCCAACATTGCTGGCTTCCACTCTCCATCTCTAACAATCTTCAACTCCATACCTCTTCTGATTGGCTCAGCCATTCCAAATGTTCTTCGGAGACCCTCCATCTTCATGGCATCTTGTGTAGCTTGCCAGTTCTTAAGGCGGTTCTCGAGTGGATGTGCGCTGTCTGGAACAGAGCTAGTCTTGGAGGTATCGAGAGTTGGTCCAACACCGGCTCGGAGTGTGTCGTGAACACCTGGAGCTGATGGAGCACCAGTGTTTCCAGCGATATGGCCGTAGGAAGTGGTGTGGTTGGCAGCGGGGGCGACTCTCATAGACTGTAGACGTGTTAGTGGTGGTTTCTATACATCAGAGATATCCATGTGAAGCAGGAAAATTGGAGAAGCTTACCATAATTGCGGTATTTGGGGGAAAGGGTTTAGAAGATTGTGAAGAGATGTCCTTTTGGATTTGTAGTAGTTTGTTGATGACGACGAAGCTCCAGGCTGCGAGGTCAACGTGTAAGCGCGATAACGTCCAAGCTTAAGCGCAATAAGCGATTACCCCAGTCATAGCTCTCCAGCACATGACGAAAGACATCAAACTACAAAATGCTGAGAAGGTTACCGCTGCGTCCTTTTCATAGGACTGCCTTCAAAAGAAGTTATGCAGAGATATCAAAGCCGCCACCCATAATCCGAGTCCACAATGGCACGTTCTATCGTCACCATCCGAATTCCATTCCCGTGACAAACGGCAATATTAATGGCAGTGAAACTCAGAATCCTGCTCTTTTCAAGGACCTAAACTTTGAGATTGACTCGTTTGCAGAAGACCAAGAATTCTGGGCAATCTTAGGTCCTTCAAATGCTGGGAAAACAACCCTAATGGAAGTCTTGCGTGGTCAACATATCTGTATCCCACCAACAGCTCGAACATATCCATATCTCAGTTCAGATGAAATTGACAAGAAAGATCATAAGCTTCGTGTACCAAGCAATGCGATTCAGTATGTAGGCTTTGGAGGCGAAACAATCAGTGGGAGTGGTCAAGGCCCCCAAGGTGCCTACTTGAGCGCGAGATATGAGTCAAGACGAGAAGAGACCGATTGGACTGTAATCAATTACTTGAAGGGCAATACCGAATTAAATCCTTTGCAACAGGGAGGAGATTCCATTGAAGAGGACATTTTGCAAAGGGTTTTAAACGACCTTAAGCTTCGCGACCTGGCTGATATGCCAGTTGCGAATCTAAGTAATGGTCAGACAAGACGTGCTCGAATTGCTAGAGCAATTTTGAAAAAACCGGAGGTACAACACTCATCACAATTGGCCTTATTATGACTAACTGTCTCTACAGGTACTTCTTCTTGACGAACCATTCATGGGTCTTGATCCCCCTACACTCATGACCCTTAGCCCAATGCTGCATCGACTAGCCAAGGCTGCCTCACCAAGACTTGTATTGACTCTGCGGCCTCAAGATCCTATTCCTGATTGGATCACCCATATTATGTTCCTTACTAAAAATTGTGGCGTCGGTGAACAGGGACCTAAAGACGAAGTGATTGACAATATATATGCATATGTGAAAGGAGCAGGAAATGCCGTGAGAGGTTACAATGTCCCGCCTCAGGCTTTGCATGATGTTGGAAGGATGCTCACTGGTAGTGGTGTGTTGGAGCCTGAAGAAGCCCGAAAGATACGACACCTCCCCGCAAATGGCTTGGATAGCGGAAAGACACCAGCTGGAGAAGATTATATGGCGAAAACAGAAAAAAAGCAACTTGACGAATTTCCGACAAACAGAGACGAGAGGAAACCCGAAACAATAGAAGAGATACAACTTAGTCGGGACGGCTATGAGCTGCACGACAAAGAGAAAACTGAGATTGGTGAAGCTATCATTGAGATGTCTGGTGTCAGAGTCGCGTATGGGGAGAAGACTGTCCTTGGAAACTGGAAGCAGAATGTTGACGGCGAATCAAAAGATGGATTATGGTGGAATATCAGAAGAGGGGAACGAATTGGTATTTTTGGTCCCAACGGATCTGGCAAGACTACCATTCTCTCGTTGATATGTTCCGATCATCCTCAAACATATTCCCTTCCCATCAAGCTATTCGGTCGATCTCGACTACCAGAATTGGGCCAACCTGGAATATCGATCTTCGATATACAGCAACGTATTGGCCACTCATCCCCAGAAGTGCAGAACTTCTTCCCTAAGAGGTTGACTGTGCGCTCCACGCTTGAAAGTGCCTGGGCGGACACTTTCCTTAGCAAACCAAAGCTGGACGAGTCTGCCTGCAATAAGGTCAACCGTGCGCTTCTCTGGTTTGAAGATGAACTGAAAGGATCTGCACAGAAGAAGCACGAAGAGGATTTAGCGTGGGCCGATGATTTGATGTTTGGCCGCATGCCATTCAGTGCGCAGAGAGTGGCTTTGTTTCTCCGAGCAATCATCAAGAACCCTGATTTGGTCATTCTTGATGAGGCTTTTAGTGGCATGGACGATAGTGTACGTGATAAGTGCATGCTGTTCTTAGCACATGGTGAGCACAAGATGTTCTCGAGCACAGAAGCTGAGCCAGAAATCGTTGAATCGAATATTTCTAAGGCAGGTCAAGTAAAAGTCGAAGGGTTACAGAAGGAGCAGGCACTCTTGTGTATCAGTCATGTGAAAGAGGAGATCCCTGGTAGTGTGAGGGAATGGATATGTCTTCCTGAAGCAAACACTGGAAAACCAGCTAGGTTCGGGCGGCTTAATGGTCCAATTGAAGGGAGCTCCAAGAGATGGAATGAGATATGGGGCATGACATACAATATTGCGTCTGATTCAGAACAAAATAACATTCAATAGATGAGAGAATCAAATCATTATCCTATGATAGCAGTCTAATTATATGAACAGCAACATCTATGAAATACTGGTCTTGGAGTAGGTTGACAGGCAATGCAGCGGTTGTTGGGCTATGATGCGTAAAACTCAGTATTTTTTCAATGTGGTTCAATTTCAATTAAAGTCCGAATTGCCTCATTCGGCCATCTAACATCATTCTTATATGATTCTGTATGTTGCTCAACACCCAGCCGTCGATGTAGTAGAAGTCATTCAAGCCGAAACTGACATCATGAGTTTGAACTGGCAGAACACTAGAAAACAACGTGCACTCGAGGATCGTTATTTCAGGCGAGACATCAAATCTGGGTCTGGCCCAAAATACTTATTGACCGGCGTGAATGCCATTCTTATGTTTGATGCGCGGTTACTTCTCAAACTGCTGGAATTTGGAATTTGTCGCTGCTTGGCTGCTTGGCTGCTGGAATAAGGCTTATGGGAGCTTATAAGTAGGAAAACAATCTCGAGTTTGCTGAGTTGTTCTCGTAAAAATATAGGATATCCTTGATATTTGGCAGTTCCAATATCGGTGAACAATGTCAAATATGGAGCTATGAGGGATACCTATCATATGTTCTGCGGGCTTTCAAATGGAGATCAGATAGGATCTGAAGGTTGACTCCAGTCATCGCTGTCTCTGGCAAGTATTCAGACTTTGTGCCTGTATGTAGACTGAGAGGACGAGAATCGAACATGATATGAGATCAACAATTTGTAAATAGACATGGAATGAAAAACAAGCTTTTACCTACCGTTTGGTGGTTGTACAAAATATGAATAGTCCCCAGTATACTTTGTAGGGCTGAAAACTAGAGGTGCTGGCACGACTGGATAGCTAGCTGACAGCGTTACCCCCGCTGCCCCAGAAACGCCACGCAAAGGGTCGACGCGCGCTGACCACGCCTATCAGCCCCAATTAATCCCGCATAATGCCCACATGTAGGACACTTCTAACCAAGTCAGCTTATGACACAGGAGATCAACGTACCGCTCTCCTATGAAAGAAAAAGATGCTCCTACCCAAGGATATAATGTAGGAGGCTTCTATCCGAAAAATCGAGCATCGTTCCCCCGCAGTGCACGTCATGGACACCTCAGAGTCACAGCACCGCGCTGCTGTAAGGAGCCCAGAGCCATTCGACCCCCCTTCCGACGACGGACCTCCAAGTAGTACAACAAGATATACACCAGACTCTGACTCCGACGATTCGGATTTTGGATTCAAGGACGAGAATGAGGAACAATCGATACAATTGAAGCGAACACGAACAACTTCTGGAGGAGAGAGATATGTGGATGAGGATGAGGGGCTTGGAGGCAGTCAGCGACGTGCCAGTATATCGACGGTCCAGTCATACCAGCTCTATACACCAGACGAAGAACGAGCCGTTGTTAGGAAATTTGACAGAAGACTCGTATTATTTGTGGCATTACTGTATATGTTGAGTTTCTTGGACCGATCTAGTGAGTATGAACCTATAAATGATGGCAATGGATCATAGCTAAGACATATGAAGACATTGGGAATGCGCGGATCGCAGGCCTCGATCGCGACCTTCAACTCAGTTCTGACCAGTATGAATGGGTCCTCACGTCCTTCTATATTGCATATATCTGTTTCGAATGGATGAGTCTCCTTTGGAAGATAGTACCTCCACACATCTATGTGAGCATGATTGTCCTGAGCTGGGGTGTTGTAGCATCTTTGCAAAGCATAGCGACGTCTTTCGCGTCTCTTCTAGTCCTCCGTACCCTCCTCGGAATCGGTGAAGCAGGATTTACGGGAATTCCCTTTTATTTATCGTTCTTTTTCAAGCGCGAGGAACTTGCTCTTCGGACTGGATTCTTCATCTCTGCAGCTCCTTTGGCCACATCTTTCGCCAGCTCGCTCGCGTGGGTAATCATCAAAATAGGATCCCTCTCCCCCATCGCATCTTGGAGGCTACTATTCCTAGTGGAAGGCTTTCCCAGCGTTTTGGTCGCAGTATTGGCATGGTACCATATCCCCGATGGCCCATCATCTGCTCGATACCTCACCAAACGCGAGAAAAAAGTGGCTCGCCTCCGACTGCGCAAAAGTAAGGGCTCTAGTAAGTCGAAGGGCGGCACTAAAGGACTCAAGGGGCGAGATCTGTTGAAGACCATAATGGATCCGAAAAGCTACATTACTGCATTTATGTTTTTCTTCACGAATATGGCATTCTCCTCTATGCCAGCTTTCCTCCCTACCATCATTAAGGAGATGGGTCACAGTACTTTGGGGTCACAGGCTCTCTCGGCACCGCCGTATCTCATCTCATTTTTCGCTGTAATCATCACTGCTTACCTGTCGGATCGAACGCAAAATAGGTCGCTCTTCATCTGTTTTCATGCACTTCTTTCAGCATTGGGCTATGCAATGATTGCGATTGGAGGATCCCTTGGCTGGCGAAACTGGATCAGATATGTTATGATATACCCTGCTGCTATTGGATTCTTCAGTGTAATCACGATTGTGATAACTTGGACAATTAACAACCAAGAGACTGAGAGTGGACAGGGAATGGGTTTTGCCATGCTCCAGATTATTGGTCAATGTGGACCGCTGGTTGGCACGAGGCTGTATCCCGACGAAGATGCGCCACTTTATATCAAGGGGATGAGTGTTTGCGCTGGTGCTATGGTGTTTGTGGCTATCTTGTCATTATCTTTGAGGTATTATCTACAGAAGGAGAATAGTAAGAAGGAGAAAGAGACATCGTATGCTCAAATTGGTGATGAAGATACGGAGGGCCTTATGTCAAAGAAAGTTACTCAGCCAGCGAATGGGTTTAGATACATACTATAATGAAAACACTGTTGTGCACCGCTACACTTGAAATCTGAAATTGGCTATTGGGTCTAAAACATCTCATTACTTCATTACTTAACTTCAGTCTCATTTATGGGACTCGGTTGGCAAATGTTAACTGGCAAATTGTTAGTGGTTAAGAGCTGAATGGGTCGAGAATAATAAGATCGCACTTTAACATAGGACATTTTATGGGGGAAAAAATCACCAGACCTCAATATCATAAATAACTATCATCATTCAAACCACCTTCTTCCATAGTTGCGCCAATCTCTGCTCATGCCCGGATACAATTCTTTCCCCTTAAGAACTAGTCTATGACCGTGTGGTAATTCTTGTTCAAGTAACTTGAAGCATTCAAGATACTCCCTTTGCTCTGGAAGCTGGGTTCCATCTAACGCTTCCCATCCAATTCGTTGTGCCACTGAACGATGATATCTTCTCCATCTGCCTGTGCTCTCGTCCATCTCATAAGTGCGTGTCCTTCCGCCGCCGAGCAAAGGACCTGTTCCATTCGCAGTTTGTGTCATCCCACTTCCTCCCCCTGTATAACTCGTCCTCCTTCTGGGGAGATGTTTAAGTGGGTTGACATTTTTGCTGTTTTTGGGAGCGGGCTTCTCTTTTCGAGCCTTATGGCGAATGGTAATGCTCTTGAGATTTGGTATGTAAGAGATGATATTCACCACAGCAGATCTAAGTACACAAGTATCCACGCGCGGTTGCTCCTGGTCAATTCTGAGGATGAGGTTGTGAATTCGTGCGCAATTGGAGGGCAAGACAGCGTCTGAGAATTTCTTGAGCTATGAATGGAATAATGGTTAATAATAGTATTTGAGGTTTTATCAGGAGGGCTTTAGTAGTAGCCTACTTTGTGTTCATGAGTACATGCAAGCCTTCGCTTCTCTTTCGACTTTTGCGCCTTGCGGTTATAGCGCTTTAGCCTGAAGCGAAGGGAGCGTTTGCGGTATGTATGCTTAATCTGGAGGTTCAAAGTATGTGAGCATAGACGAGGTTCAAGAGATTCTTTTAGGTGAGAGTGCTGCAGACCATACCCAGTTCATCTCTTTCAAGTGTTTGACGCAGGCGTTACAAGCTGCATCTTTCACGTCTACAACGAATATTCTCTCGTCGCTGAACGTTTGCAAAACTGTACGTAAGGCATTTACATGCGCTTTTGGAAATCCATCTGAATCAGAAAGTAGCGTAATTGGCTTCGCATCAATAAGCAGATAGGTGTAGAGATTTGCAAGGACGATAGGGGAAGCCGACGTTTCAAAGACACTCAGAGATTGTAAATCTGGAAAGTGGCTAATACGCCCAGATGCTGGGGTAGCATTGAGTGTTGTACACTGAGATATTGCTGGGTTAGGTGGTGGGGTTGGGGGAGCAACATGTATGGATCGTGACCGGTGATGAAGTCCATATCTGGGTCTCGTATGAGATCTGGCTGATGACCGCGGAAACGAATGTGGTGGAGAAGCTGCAGGACTTTCCATGATGTTCTGAAGGGCATTTTGCTAATTATATAGATAAAAACATGATGATCATAATTCGACAGGAGAGTGAGGAGCCAGAAGGTGTGCAACACTCATTAATTTTGAAGGGTGCAAGAAATAAGATGTTGTGTATCGTGACCTCCAGAACTAGAATGGCAGCTGCGGCTGTGTAGTAAGATTGCCCTATTTGAAGAGCAAAAGCGTTGTTCTCAGATCTCTCTTATGGTGCACAACGAGAAGATTCTAACAACACTATTCAGTACATATCTTGAATTAGTCTCCACTAGCATATTTGGAGACTGGATACTATGTTTATTCAGAAGACCCAAACATCGAAAGGTAATATTATAGGAATTCGCTTTGTTCACAGTTCAAGATTATATAGAATTTGAGAGAAGTGCTTGCATTATGGGATGAAATTCCTATCCACTTCATAGTCATACAAAAGAAAGTGTATGAACCAGCGCTTAACAATCGCCGTTGCCCCAAAAATTCATATATCATTATATCCACAGGCCAAGATAAAGCTTGGAGGGGATTGTCTTTTCTAGAAAGAAGTGTAGAAATATAAGGGTGGGGTAGCTTTCTTTACTTGGAAGTGAATACGTCTCGAAATGCTCAGTCATCTCACTCAGTCTTTACTTCGTCGCCCTTTAGTAGCTCCTCAAGCCATTCTCTCACCTCTCTACAGTTCCAGCGCTGATCCCTATCCAAATTGGTCATACCCTCTATTCCACGAGCAAATGGATGATTCTTAAACCATGAAGGAAAGTTACCTTTGTTAAGCTTGGCAAGCAAATCTACTCGCTCGAATGCAGTCGTGAAACGATTCACAAGCTCAAATGCTATGACCCCAAGGCTAAACACATCCAACTTTTCGCATATATATGGTTCTCTTTTTGGCTGCTCGGATGGGCGATAGAATTGTGTGCCCACAGGTTTCGGGGCCAATGCCGCCAGCGGTGAAGGCTTGAAGGTAGACTTGTCTGAGGGAACGGGGTCGTCCTTGATTTCTGCAATAAGTCCGAAGTCGCCAATGCATGGTGTTATGTAAACATCCCCACCGCAATCAGAGGAAGGGCATTCTGGACAGCTTTTTATATTGACGCAACCAGAAAGAGAAGGAGAACGACCCTCTTGCACAGAGAGAAATATGTTCGCAGGCTTCAAGTCCCGATGTACAATCCGTTGGCTGTGCAAATAATCGATGCCATCGAGGATTGCCAGAAGAATCTGTGCAGCTGCATTGCTGTGGAAACAATGGCGGATTGGGAAATCTTCTGTTGGTTTTGGTGATTCTGATGAGATATATTTAGAGAGTGTCATGGGATGGAGTGACATTTTGATGTACAAATATTGATCGTGTAACTTAGTTTGTTTTGCAGGAACAGCTTCTGGACAAGCTTCTGCGCTTGTCCAGATGTCCCCGTTCAGGTGTTTTCGCGGAATTGACTCAATGTCCTCACCCTCGTCTGTTTCGGCTTCGCCAACACTTTCAATAGAAGTTTTCAGGGTTACAGCAGACGACGTGGTTGCTTGGCTAACCCTTCTGTTACGTACTGGTTGGACATCTTCAATGGCTTGTGATATTGACGAATACCCAAAGACAATGCCGTCATCAGCCTCGGCTTCAGTACCGAATTGTTGATCTATTTGTCGTAGAGCAAGTTTTGTACCTCCATCAAAGGTATCATTGCTACCCATAGAGCGTAAGCTTTCGGTAACCGAGTCGGACCCTGTGAAGCTGCAAAAATCCTTAGTAAATATGCGACTAATCAAGAAAGCGCTGAATGTGCTTATAACATACCTTGTCTGGGTCTCCCCAGCTTCGATCAAACGCTGCTGGTTATGCGCTAAAGCTGGCTGAGCCGAATATCTTTCGATCCATCCATGATAATACCTGACAATATTGGTATGATTCAATTTGGCTAGAGTTCTCAATTCCATTAGCAATGCTTCGATCTGTGCCATGTCCTGAAACTTCTGCAGACGTTGCGATGAAATCAAGATACTCTTGACTGCATATTGACAGTTATCAAGAATACTTCGCACTTGAACAACCTTTCCATAACCCCCTTTTCCTAAAGGTCGTTCCTCAATATACTCCTCCGCATATTGAGATTTTTCTGCGAAAAGATTTTGAGTTTCCCCGAGCATCAGTTCTGGTGCAGATGAGCCACGATGCGGCCGATTTCTCGATGGTCGTATGGAAGGAATAGCAAGTGCATTGTTTGAAGAGCTTCCGGGTAGCGGACTACCAAAGGATGATGAATTTTCGTTGCTTCCAAGAGTTCGTAACTTCTTCTTGGCAATGTTTCCCAAGACACTGTCAAATCCACTAAGATACTGCTCCCTATGCGGAGCGCCATCTGAGCCAGCGTATTGCGGAGTTGGTATTAATCCCGCTGGGCTGAGCTGCTGGACCAACTCATCATATAAGTCTTTGGAAAATCTAGCTACCTCAGGATCATCTTCACATAGCCTTTCCCCTTCGTTTCGTTGGTGATTCAAAGCAGAAAGAGCCTTCCTCTTGCATTCCCCCTCTAACAACGCCAAAAAGAGGACACTGAGTTGCTGATGGCTTGAATGTGGACTTTGAAGAGATGACTGGACCGGGATCACATGACTTGGGTCGTTGGATCCATTTTCTGACTCAATATTGCTGTCTTGGTTGAAGGATTCGAAGGATGTAGCAGTGTTGCGAGAAGCAGAATCCTCTTGGGATCTGCGAGACATTTCGGGGGAAACGAAAGTTTCATGTGTATAAGCTCAAGGAATTGGACATGGTTGACATCCAGATACGAACCCAGATGAGCCAAGGATGAGCCAAAAACGCGAAAAGTTTGTACGATTAGAATTGTATTCGATGGACCACTAAGTCGAAGAATAGACGCTCAATATTTGGGTTGTGAGGATTATTGAGAAATTGGCAGAGAAAGGACAGATTAGAGAAGAAGGTGATCGAAGTTATGAGTCTTCGTCGTCCGCGCCTTATGCATAACATTTTTGGTTTTGGCGTCCACTTCGGACGGGTACAGATGCACGGATAATCCTCGGTTATAGCCGAGACAGCTTCGACTTTGTTTGATGCATTTGGAGATTACGATAATACTTTGCAACATAACTCTATGTTAACTTTTGTGGTCTGCTTTGCTGTCTCAATATTAGCACGGATACAGAAGCCAGATAACTGTGGATTTGTTCACGGGACTTAAATATTATTTGGCTTCTCGTCAGAACACCTGCATGCACGAGCTGCACACGATCATTCAAGACCCTGGGGTATCATTACTTTCTTTCAAGTGAATTCTTTGTGCTACAACAACTTTCAGTGATGCCTCGAAGGTTGCCATGGTTGGTTGGCGAACAGTCTGCTACAGCTACTCCACCAAGACCTAGGAGGACTGCAAAAATCACACCATTGCGGGCAAAGCCTGTCCGCCAGCCAAGAAAAGAAAATGAAGATGGCAATGGTGATATTACTACCGAGAGATCTCCAAGAAAAAGAAACCCGCGTGGAGAAGGTCAGCACTCTTTTTCTCCATTGTCGTTTGTCTGTTCTAAGATTCTATAGCTCGAACTCCCTCAACCTCGCCCCCACCGGAAGCCCCCAAGGAAGAGTAAGTTATCTGTCATATATGGCTTGTCTCCCTAGATGCTGATTTCCCAAGATATATGATAGAAGGGCGTGATGCTGATGATATGTGGCGTATGGTTGAAGACGAGATGACTAGCATAGCTCATACTTTTACTCAGGTATGTAAGATCCGAAAGCTAAATTTATATCAAGATCAACTGAAACCTTGAGTTTTCATCATGTTGCTAATATCAGCTCCAGCATCTACATCACCAGGAATATGTACGCCAGAAACAGGCGGCAAAGTCTAAAAATTCCCGGACTATCGATACAATTTCAAGGCCAGTCACAGGCATAATGCCAGATCATACCAGACGCAAGGTAGAGTCCGTGGCGAGAGCTCGAGCTCATGATGACGCTGTCAAGAGTATACTTGGAAAGCAAGCACGTCAAGACAGTGATGTCGAGAGTGAAGATAATGAAACTCCAGCTTGGATCGGAACGTCACTACATGGACTCATGGAGGAGCCAAATAGATCATCGCAGCTGCTGTCTCAGGCTATTTCCGTCTCTGCCCCAACACGCGCTGCTGCTGGGCTTAAACGATCACGAAAGACAGACTCACAATATATAAGTAGTTCGCCACCAGAATTTCCTCGACATTGCTCTCAGCTACCAAAAGCTCCCCAGAGCATCATGCTTGCAGCTGATGCTACCGCAACCGAGTCGGATGACAACGATGACGATCTGGATGCCCCAATTTCAAAGCCTGTGTCTCATTTAACGACTAAAGCAAAAGCACACATAGAAGAAAAATACTTGCCTATCCCTTCCACAATACAAAGAGCTCAGGGCGTTGTTGCACGAGATCTCAAGATGGAAGAGGCAAGCTCTATGGACTTCGCACCTAAGCAACCTGTCAAAGCTGTTAGCTCCCGACTTGAGAGAATTAGACAACGTATTGAGGATGCCAAACAACAGAAAATGAAGGAGGAAAAGGAACCAAACTTGCACGAAATCCCGACATTTTTATGAGGACGAATATACCAACTTTCAAACTAGCAAGTTCCCACAGCAAGTGTTCCAATTGCTCCAGTATCAAGAGACCATAGTGGGTTACAGAGATCAACTGTTTGGGAAAAGGTGGTGGGATTTTGGGCGAACACAATTGGTCTAATTTCAAGAGGACTAGATTTACATTCTTGTTCATCAAAGCAACTTGTCTAAATTCATCTCAGGAAGCATTTGGGCAACAGAAGTAACTGGTATGTGTATATGTTTATATATGTGCTTAGAGTCATCAAGTCATTTACAGCATAGGTGCTAACAGCAACTCTAGCCCTCAAATGGGGTCTCATATGGACGCTCTGCTTGTGGTGTCAATCTAGATAGATGACGACGTTGTCCTGTCTCCCAGTCTACAAGAGCCGAGTGTTGCGTAACACGGTTATCCCAAACCACAACAGTCTTCTCAGCCCACTTCACACGCGCCTGGAAATCAGTTCCCAAAGCGATGTGATCATATAAGAACTTGAGAAGAGCATCACTCTCCTCCTTCTTGTATCCAATGATATAACGAGCAACTATTCCAGGGTCAGCCATTATTCGCAGATGGAGGGAACAAAACTTACATTGTGGGTTGATATAAAGGGCCTTCTCTCCGGTTGCAGGGTGAGTTCTCACAATTGGATGCGCATGCTGCACTGGCTCTCTTCTCTTGATGCCACCCTTAGCAGCAGCAGCTTCAACCTGCTCGATACCAGAGTGCATGACCTGGAGTCCATGCAATCTCTTTTGAAATTCTGGACTTAAACGCTTATACGCCTCAACACCGTTGGCAAAGACAGTGTCACCACCCACCTCAGGTACATCTAGAATGTACAAGAAAGTGGTTCCTGGTGGCTGTGCCTCGTAGCTGACATCACTGTGCCAGGCTACGGAGCTAGTTCTTGTCTCAAAGAATGTCTTATGAGATTGATCACCGGCACCACGGTGTACGATGTGGAATTCTGGGTGACCAGCCGGCGAGCCAGAAGTTGGGTGGATGTGGTGACGACCAAAGTATTGTGCGAAGTCCTTGGCCTCCTGGAGGGGGATGTCGGCGAAGTCTTGGTCGCGGAATGCTACAACCTTTCGCTGTGCTACATAGAGAGCAAGTTGGTCCTTGCCAGCTGCGGTAAGCTTGCTGAGCTGGATGCCCTTGACCTCGGATCCAATGGAGGGTGTAAGATCAACAACTTCTGAGCCGGCAGGGAGGAGGTCCTTGAGTGAAGGGTCCGCGTCCTTGCCATGTTCGTAGTGTTCGAATGCTTCGAGGGGAGGGTATTTTTGCTCTGGGTTCCATGTTGGGAGGTAGTTTTTGTACTGTTGATATCAGCTTCTGGTCATATTATACGTGTTTCAAGAACTGGCACCCACCTTGGCAGCTGAGAAGCCATCTTTGCCTTTCTCCTCGGCCTCGGCCTCATAGCCAACGGCTGCAAGCTCTTTGTATTGGCCAAAGCCAGCAGGTTGACCCTTAGTACGGGCAACGGCGACTGGGACGACGCGAGAGCCCTGGACGGTTTCCGTAGCAGCAGGCGCCATGGTGAACAATATCAAGAAGCTGAGATCAAAAGTGCAAGTTCAAAGGAGTTTGATTTTCAGGGGGTTGAAAATGTATGAGTGGGCAGAGCAATCAAGATGTGAAGTAGAAGAAGCCGAGCGTCTACCTATATATCTGTATACTCAAGCGGTAAGGAGACGAGGTATGTACATAGATTATGTACGGTGCAGCACACCATCAGCACCATATAATCGCACATCTTGCCAATGCAAGCCATCTATGGAATCTACTGCAGTAACAAACGACACAAGCACCGAAGAGCACCCTGTGCGACCCCACCGCGCCAGTGCGATATGGAATATCTTATCCATAAAATCATCCGACATGGCAGGCAAAGAAAAGGCAATTGCGGGAGGTGAGCAGCATGTCATCGGTGCCGTTTTGCCCTATACGCGGTATTCGTGCTCATTCGTGATCGTGATCCTTCATTGCGCCATCGAGGGCGTGCCCACGCAATTTACATTGGGTACGTAGTAGTAACAGACATACATACATTTTGCACTCCTACACACGAGGTAGGGGGAGGCGGGCACGGCGGGCAATCTTGATACGCATCGTGCTGGCCATTGGCTCCTGCTGCCCGCGCATTACTGAGGGGGTTGACCAAAGATGCTTGTTTCAACTGCTTCATTGATGGATGTGGGAGGTGGAAGTGGGGTGCGCGTCACGTGCGCGATGAGGTGATTGACTGATTGACGGAGATAAGTCATTCATCTGCTCAATGATACAATGCGCATATCAAAGCACAAGTTATACCGAGCACTGCAGATTTTTTATTACTTCTTGATACGTCTTGATACGTCTTGAAACTTCTCAATAATCGTTGGTACTCCTTGTTTCTCCTTTGTCACTCCTTGAAATGCGCCTTTGAATATTATAATGTTTCCATTTGTTCTATAGTACATGGCATCGCGACCAGACATACTTTCATAAATCGTGAGTACCTAAGAAAAGTGGTGGTCTGTCGCAATACTATCGTGAGTTGAGATGTTCTATCCGTTTACCAGCCCTTCCAACGCCGTCGCCCAATTCATAATTCTCGCTCTCGCTGAAAAGAACAAAAGAGAAAGAGACAAACAAGGGCGAAAGAAACAGGCGACTTTTCAATCAGATCAGAAATGCCAGAACTCCTTTAAAAACTCCCCCCTCCTTGACCCTCCCAGACACCTTAGCTCAATGTTTGTAACAGAGCACAAGCTTGATGCAATTATAATCAAAAACAAAGGAAATAAGACCCCCTTGGCCAGCAAAATTCTGCATCGTTGACCTAGACAGCTGGCCCAGATACCCATTCATCGCGCGAAAACCGGTGTGCAATCGCACGGGTATCAGAATGACAAAAGAAAAACCGTTTAGATGTTCCACCCTCAAAAAAGAAACGCACACCTTAACCACCGAAAGATTGAGATTACAAAGCAGGCTCGACATTACCAACAAGCTCATAGATCTTGTTGGCAACAGCTCCTGGGTAGCCTCTGCTCATCATCTCTTGGACCACACCCTTTGCGCTGGCGCGATCAGAGACGGCGAGGAAGGCTCTTGTCATTGCCTCGTAGGTGCTTGGCTCGCGCTTCTCACGACCGACAGCAGCATACATAGACCTGGCTTTGTTGATGTCCTTCTCGTTAGCCCAACCATGAATAAGAGTGTTGGCGATGTACGGAGTCATCTCGACGCGGCGGGCAGCCATATCACGAAGAATTTCCTCAGTGCCGGCAATCTGGTGATTAGCAACCATGGACTCGAAGAGGGCTTGGTAGAGACAGGCTTGTGGACGGATTGATGGGTCAGCAAGGACAGAGTCAAAGATGGCGCGAGCGCCTGCAATGTCATGCATGACGCAACCCTTGGCGTGAATGAGGGATGAATAGTGAACTGCATCAGGCTTCTGACCAGACTGACGAATCAAATCAAGCACAGCCTCAGCAGCGGCCATGTTGACGGGTTCAAGAGTGGCGTGAGTATCGACGAGCAACTTGTAGGTATGGTTTGTTGGCTGGATTCCCTTGGAAAGCATACGGTCATAGTACGCAATAACCTTCGCCTTATCACGCTTCGTAGTGAGGAAAAACTGCATCAAACTGTTATATGGAGCTGGGCGTGCCTTGTAGTTTGGCATCGACTCCATCTCCTCGAACAATTCCTCGGCAAACTTCTCATCACTGACACGGCAAAGGGCGTTGACAATGGTTCCATATGTGACACTAGTTGGGCAGACACCGAGAGCACGCATTTCAGCGAAGTAGAAAAGGCAGTCGTCGATACGACGAGCCTTGCCAAGCTTTCCGATCAGAGCATTGTAGAGGAATGAAGAAGGTTCGACACCCTCGGACTTTGCGCGGTGGAAGATCTTGACAGCCTCAGTAGCCTCATCGAATGTCTTTGCTTGCTCCTTGAGAGTGGTGATGTAGAGTCCAAAAGTGTTGGCGGTTGGCGCAGATCCCATATCAAGCAATTCCTGGTGGTATTGACCGGCAAGAGCACGCTTGTTCATTGTCAAGCAAGCACCAACCATGGCATCAAGAATAGAAACCCATCCGTAACGGACAACAGGGTATTGTGCAAGAAGCGGGATGTCGGTTCTGGCCATAGCGAGGATATCGTTGACAAGGTTGGCGTTACCTTCACGAGCAGCGGCAGCGATGAGCTTAGCGTAGGTAATGTAACGTGGATGACGACCAGCGCGACGCATGTTACGGAAACGGTTCATTGCCTCGTTCAATCTGGACGTCTTGGCGCGACCACCAGTACCTCTCTCGAGCTCATCAACAATGAGAGATGAACCCTTGAAGTCGGTGGATGCCTGGTATGGATCGAAAGTATCCTCGAAAGTGGGGACAGGAGTATGTACCATTGGCTGGAAGAACATTGCATCGTGAGGCATCTGAACAGGTTCCGGGATGCCGCGGACTGCCATGAAGTGCTGAATGAACTCCATGCCTTCCTCGACCTCGTCTGCAACCTGTGGATGTGCTGCACGGATGCGAGCAAACATTTGAATAGCCTCAGACAAACCTTGCTGGACCTGACCAGAACCGATAAGAGCAACAGCATACATAGCCGTTGGCTCAATGAACATAGAAGTAACCGTCATCTCTGGAGCAGAGAGGATTTCCCAATGCTTCTGGGCTGTAGCAACATCACCATCACGAACGTTAAGAGCCAACATGGCCATAGCTGGAGTTGCGATACCGTCAAAGTCAAGAGGAATGCGAGCAAAGGCCGCGAAGGCAGTTGGTTGGTCACCCTTATCTGCAGCCTTTGTAGCAATCTCACTCATAGAAATGGCCTTTAATGGATAGCTGAGCTCTTCAGCCCAGACAAGTGCTTCGGGTAGGGTACCTCTGTCAATCAATCCTTGTACGACACCACGGGACAATACAACATCGCGGAATGTTGGATCTTGTGCGTCGTATGCGGCAACAATCTTGTTGTAGAACTTGATGGCACCATCAAACTTGTCGGAGTCGATATAAGCCTTGACAACTGCAGCGTAAACTACAGAGTCCTGGCGACCATTGAGCTCGAGCTCACCGTTGTTGTCGGAAACAGCCAATGCCTTGTACTTGTTGTAGTATTCAACAGCACTGCTGAGATCTCCGGACTTGGTGAACCCCTTAATCATGGATGGGTAAGTAGTGGCCAAAGGTGTCACGTTCTGTGCAAGCATGTGGTTGTACATGTAGACCATGTCGGAAATGCGACCAGCTTCAGCACAGGCGGACATAAGCTGAGAGTATGTGCGAGCGGAGAATGATCGTGCAACCTGCGAGGTTGAGTTCTGGAAGAGTTGCACAGCAAGATCGAGTCTATCCTCCTCGGCAAGAATAGCATACTCGAACTCATTGGATGCAAACATAAATTTACCTGCCTCCTCCATTCCACCAAAGCGAACACGCTTGTCCTCCAAAGATCGCTTGAGGCTAGAAACCTCGAGGGATCTTGTGGCCAAAAGCTGGATAAGAGTTCCGTAGGTGTTAGTGTTTGGCGCGACCTTGCGGCGAAGCATATCAGCGTAGACATCGAGAGCCTTTGGCACAATCTGGCTCTTCTCAACAGGTAAGTGAATAGCTGCAGAGATCAGGGCATTGTAGGCATCAGCGGTTGGCTTGATGCCACCAACAAGCATGGCCTCGAAAACAGCTGGGATCTCAGCATATCGTTCAGTATCCGACAACTTTGTCAAGTGTGTCGCATATGACTCGGACTGAGCAGCTCCTCGAGCACTAACTGTGGTAGTAGAGCTCAACTGCGATCTAGCTGAAGTTACACTGTCGGGTGTAGCAGAGCGAGAAGCGGCTGGGCTCTTGAGTCGATTTTCAGACAAAACATCCTCAGCAGCAGATTTGTGGGTGGCGATATCCTCGGCGATAGCAGCATCGATTTGCGCAAGCGCAGCAGCCTCCCCAACATCATCCTGGACCCTTTTGAAGTCATCAACAGCACCGGTACTGAAAGCTCGAGTGACGGTGGCACGTGTTGGATCAAGTGTCTGGTAGTCGAGTTCGGGCTCCTCGTAGGCGGGGAACTCCTCGACCTCGGAGATTGGCTTCCATTCGATTCGTTTTGCGAATTGGAACTGAGTCCATTCCTTCTCGCCCTCAGCAACATGCTGCTGTTGGTGCTTCCAGGCATCGAAATATGCATCTAAACCTCCGTCGCCTCCAACTCGCTTGTCGACATGGCTTTCTGCTGGGACAGAAGTTGTCGCACTTGTCTGAAAAGCATTTTGAAATTGGTGACTGGTGAGTTGACTGAGACGGCTGTGACGCTGGGAGAGTTCGGGTCTTCGCTGGGTAGCAGAGGAGAGCTGAGTTGGGAGACCGGCCTGACTAGCACCAGTGATGAAAGATTGGGCGTAGCCGTGGGTGAGAGACTTCGTTAATCCCTGGCGAGCGAGATTCGAATAGAGGTTGGAGTAGATGGGCATTTAGTTGTTGTTATAACCTCTCGGAGTGGAGAGAGGTGAGACTGTGAAGGTGGTGCCGTCAGTGACTGTTGTACTGCACATATAAACATATACATGTATATATATTTTCCAATAATGATTTTCCACGCCCATAGCTCAAGCTAATGTAGGAATTCGTAAGTTGAAGGGTTATGACTCACAAGAGGTCTCAATATAAAATTAATTGCAGGTTCATTTGACAGCAGGAGAGCCGTCAAACAACGCGCTGGCGAAGTTTATAGGAAGTGAAATAAGGAATATCGAAACAAGAGTTCGATTGGACTGCGCCCAGATTTGGGGGGGGGGGGATGAGAAAGGGCGAAGGCGAAAGAGTGAAGTATAGACGGTAGACTTGGAGGAGAGAGAGATGCTGTAAATCCTTTAGAAGAGACACAGAGAGAGTGAGAGGAAGAGAAAATACTTTGTGATTGTAAGGGTATGTACAATAAATTTTGTGGTTTTTGGGCGAGTGGCGCGAAGTGCAGTTACTTAGTACTCCGAGTGGTAGACTTGTGGGGGGCTTCGGATGAGGATGGATTTCCTTATGAGTGTTCCGGGAGTGATCAGGGTGTACGCGCAAAGAGTGATCTGTGTGTGTGCGCCTGGTGTGTGCAAAGTGGATTGTATAGAGTGTAAGTGCGCGCGCAAGTCCTCCACTCTGCTTAGGCTCCCACTATATGACGAGGGCGATAATTGATATGTAGCTTATTTGCTCACTAGGACCAGATGCAGCATTGGCATTGGGTGCGTAACGGGTCGAGGGAAGAGCATCTTTCGGAGAGGAGTTTCAGCAATTTCACGCATTGTGGCTTTGTGGCATTGTGCTGAATTCCAGCAAATGGGATTCCGCTGGTCAGCAGATTCATGGGCGAAGAATACTCGGGGGGCAGAGGACAGATTATGTCAAGCAGCATATGGGAATAGAGGATAGTGTAAAGCAAGGTAAGGAGTAAGATTCCGAGATGGGGGGGCTCATTGGAGTAGAGTAGGATATAATGTAGAATATAAATAATACAATGTAAACGGTTTTCTCTTTTCCTTTTCTCTAGAGATTATTACTCAGAGTATTATTGATTCTTCATCTTTTCTGTCTTCTCTATTTACTTCAAGTTATGACTGTGAAAGAAAAAAAAGATTAAAAAGATTTAAAAAAGAAAGATTAGGCACAGATCGGGGTGCAGGAATGGCATGCAGAAGGAGATCGAATGGGGCAGAACAAGGGAATCAGCACCACCAGCACCACCATCACCAGCATCACCAGCATTGAATTAGACGTGACCAAGCATTATTTACTTTGCTGCTTTACATTATTTGACAATACAGCACTTGACCCTTTAGGGCTTTTTTGTTTTCTTTCTTTCCCTTACCTCAAGAACTAGAATGGGAAATCCAATTTGGTCGAGTATAGATTATCCGTAGTTTCATACTGTAGTACTTAGCACACGACGAGAGTCGAACAGAAACGCACATTCCGATGAAAAGGTACATACAGGCTCAAGGATGCACATGGTTTTCGTATGAGTCAATGATTTCCTCTGCAGCAATTGGTTCGCAAGGGCCAAGCTTGTGTGCCGTTGTCCCACAGAAGTCTTGTCATCATCACTTCACAAGACTCGACCGGAGCGGACAAAACGAGAAAATTGCGGGTGCGCAGTCATGGAAGTCAAGAGTAAGAGCAAGAGCAATGCATAGTGTAACAAGAATAATACTGTACAAGCCAAATCCCGTCCAAATCCCTCACAATCCCTCATAATCCCTCACAAACCCCCCTCACGTGATGGCCTCTGTTCCGCAGCCCAGTGCACCCAGCGCTTTAATGGGTAAAAGCTAGAGGAAGTAGTCGCCGGGTATCGCGTGGGACTTCAACTGATCGTCTTTATCTGGCGTGCAGGGCCGTGTGAAAACGGATGGATCGCTCTGATTCAAGACCCCGAGTCCGACTCAACCACCAGAGCCATGGCTCTTTGCTTACTTGCTTGACTCTGCCTGGTGCATATTCTACTCTACCTTACACTCTTCCGAGGTTCCTTCTCCACATTTAAGGCGTAAACAGGGCCTTCACACGGCACAACAGCAAATCCATCAAACCGCTTCAAGCACCATGAGAAAGGCACCGAATCACACAGATCCTTTTTCAACTCTTGCTTGAAGTCCAACGCTGGGCAAAGTGTCAAAAAAGCGCATGGGCTGAGACTGAGACACCAACAGACACTGCCAGACTGCCAGACCCTGGGGTTTGTCGTCCTTATTCCCGATATCCCGGCCCTAAGGCGAGCGTAGAGGTGCATAGGTAAGTCGGAAGGTCGGCCCAACGCCCCTCCGTTCACCGGCCTCCGATCGTATGGATGGAAAGTCCGCATAGTCGATCCAAGCGATCCAACGATCAGAACGATCCAACGAACATTGCTGCACGCAAATCACACATTCACACATTCCCCCATTCCCACATTCCCACTCTCTCTTCTCTTTCCCAGGAGCCCCAGCCATTGTCCAATAGGCCCAGCCACACCTAAGAGACTAACCCTTTTAGGCCATAGAATATTCTTCTGCTACTGTCCAGTATTGCATTATTTTGCATTAAGAAGAATTTCCACACATCTACCCGGTGTTGTATTGATAGGGGCTCGGCCTATTATTTGAGAAGAAATGAGAAGAAATGAAAAGAACTGAGAATGAGAAGTAATGAGAAGCAGCAAACTGTGTACTCTTCATTGTTTGTTTTTACCCTTCACTCTTCCGGGACATTCTAATTTCCCCAAGCAGGACAGACAAGTCCTCTGCGTAATCATCACCACATACTGTGCACATAATTCTGGTGTTGTATTGAATTCCTGCCTCAGAGCCTCGTGTATGCCTTTTTCTCGTGTGGTGCCTATGGCTGGTGTTTGTGCTAATGGACAACTAACCATACCCACTACCAAAAGCTCCTCTCTCACGGTACTCACCCGTAACTAACAGCTGGAAGCACTAAGTACTACCTACTACTCTCCCCATCAGATCCCATGCTCTTTATTGGCTGAGACCAACATCGCACGACGACATCCCTAATTCCCTTCCAGAATTCATCTACCAACCAGTATATCTTTTTATCTCAGTCCAAGGAGCTCAATGCATACCGCCGTATCAGCCCCGGGAAAGGTTCTCCTTGCCGGTGGGTATCTGGTGCTTGACAGAGAGTACTCCGGTCTCGTCTTCGGCCTGAGTGCACGTATTCACGTGATCGTACAGGACATTGGTACTAGCTCTGGGGTACAGCTGTCGGAGATAGTTGTACAAAGTCCGCAGTTTCGAGATGCGCAATGGAGATATGGCTACCACCAAGCTGTAGACCAGGGAGGTGTGGTCGTCACTCAATTGCAAGGGTAAGAAAAAACCTCTCCTGAACTGTCCTTTCTCAATATACCTGCTTTGAGTCTCACCCACATGACGCTATCGTTCATTGGGCCTGTAGCACGTGAAGAGTACCTATGATATATCACTTACATATTGTATGTCTCGGTGTGGCTTTCTGAACACTATACTTACTCTTCTGTAGAACCTCAACTCCTCAGTCCCGTAACCCCTTTGTGGAAACCGCTCTCAGCTATGCCCTGACATATATCTCATCCTTGACCAAATCCACTATCAAGTCGTCTTCCGTCTCTATCATCGCCGATGACGACTACTATTCCCAGCCGTCAAGCCGTACCAGCACCTCAGAGCGCTTTACAGACTTCGGTGTCCGCCTCCAAGATGCTCATAAGACTGGCCTTGGTTCCTCAGCTGCCCTGGTGACAGCCTTCACCGGTGCCATCCTCTCGCACTATCTCCCCAAATCCCAATTCGATATTTCCTCCAAGGAAGGCAATACACGTCTTCACAACCTTGCACAAGCTGCACACTGTGCCGCTCAAGGGAAGGTTGGCTCTGGCTTCGATGTTGCAGCAGCCGTGTACGGCACCAGCGTATACCGCCGCTTCTCGCCCTCGATCCTTAACGCACTTGGCGAGGTTGGATCCCCCGACTTTGCTGAAAGAGTCCTGAATGTTGTTGAAGAGAATGAAGGCAGTGCCTGGGACACACAGGTCGTCAAAGGCACAGCACAGATCCCCAAGGGCATGACACTTATCATGTGTGATGTCGACTGTGGCTCACAGACCGTCGGCATGGTCAAGAAAGTCCTGGAATGGCGAAAGCAGGACCCTGCAGGCTCCAAATTACTCTGGGACAATTTGCAAAAGGAGAACGAGAATCTAGCGAAGAAGTTGGCTTCTGGCTCTGTGCAGGAAATCAGCGAGGCTTTTGAGAAGATCAGAGCCCTTATTAGGGACATGGGAGATCGCTCTGGTGTGCCAATTGAGCCCAAGGAACAGACGGAATTGCTTGATGCACTTACCAAGCTTGAAGGTGTTGTAGGCGGCGTTGTCCCTGGCGCTGGTGGCTATGATGCTGTTGCGTTGCTTGTCAAGGATGATGAGGAGACGATGGCTGGCGTGAAGGCTTTCCTGGCGGATTGGAGCAAGCAGAAATCAAGCAACGTCAAGTTGTTGAATGTCAAGGGCGAAATGCAAGGTGTTCGTGATGAGGGAGACGTATATGGTATTTGGCTCAAATAGAGTATGCACATGTTTAATATGTATTGTCAATCATCTATTATCACTTTTAATTAGAACACGTTGGAATTACTTGACGGTCTCTGTTTGTGTGTGAAATCAACCAATTTCTTGCGTAGTATAGTTGATATAATTATAGATAAGTGGTGGTATCATTGACGTTTTTTTTTTTTTCAGCAACTCATGTTCACCACTTAACTTTCGGACCAAAACAATGGCGGGAATAGGGCCACTCCAAGAGATTGAAAGGCTAGAAACTTTTGATAGTGGAGATAATTGGAATCTTTCCGAATGCTAGTTCTGTATAGAAGTTTCATCAATAGTCTATCATTTCTCTGAACTCGAACAGTAGTATTCCTTGTACAATGTGTTTCATGAAATTTTGTATCAAGATACAAGATACACTGTCAATATTTCTTTTCGACGTGCCTTTGTCAGCAATACATCATCAGTTTCAGTTCAAGTCGTAAGTGTATCAGCCATATCCACTCTTGATTCGAACAACCGGAATCACTTGAAGTTTTCTGCTTGAGTAAGTCATTGCCATGCTTCTTGCATAATAGTGTATACGGCAAAGTAACTTATCTAGTTACATAGCCTGTATCGTTGTCAGCATAGACTCGTCAATAATTTGATATCATGAACACCGTGACTCTTGAAACTAAGTGAAGTTAGCCGTTGCTTTTTATCTGTGAGGCCATACCATCTCTTGTGCAGTGTATACACAAAGTTAAATACCAAGACATATAAGTCTTAGTATTACCAGTCTAACACCACTGTCACTAACTCACCGTCGTCTCTAGAAACAAGAATGTGCATGTTGATGAAAGCAAATCCTTCGAGTTCCCATCGTATAAAGAGATCTTATAAGCACGCCGTGTCCAAATTATGGCACGCCAAATAGATCTCATCAGCTCTTCCCAGTCCCCTACCGTCATCTTTGCAGTCGTGCCATAGGAGGACTCTCGCCCCTTAAGCCCCATCCCATTCCCCCTTCCAGCCGGCGAACATGACTCCCACGGTTAAGCCCTACCCCCAAACAATGAAGCTCTCGTGAGTGCCAATCGAGGACTAGTGCCAAAAAACTCCGCAACAACACCTGCTCTTTCTACATTCGACCTCGGCCTTGACTCCAATATCTTTGACAGCGTTCTCGCATTCAATCTGTTTCATCGAAGCTATCACAAAGAACTCAACAATCCCAACTTTGTCCCAGATCTGAATTCTCAATTTCATCAAATTGATCTCGTCTTCTTTGTCTCTTTGATATTCGTCGCTGGTCGTCGAGTATCGATCCGGCTTACTTGTCGCCGACTCCCTCCTATTATCACAGCTGGTCGTCGAGTATCGATCTAGCTTACTTGTTGCCGACTCCCTCCTATCATCACAGCTGGTCGTCGAGTATCGATCCAGTTTACTTTCATCATAGCTGGTCGTCGAGTATCGATCCGGTTTACTATCATCACAGCTGGTCGTCGAGTATCGATCTAGCTTACTTGTTGCCAACTCCTCCTATCATCACAGCTGGTCGTCGAGTATCGATACAGTTTACTTTCATCACAGCTGGTCGTCGAGTATCGATCTGGTTTACTATCATCATAGCTGATCGTCAAGTATCGATCCGGTTTACTTGTTGTCTACTCCTTCCTATCTTCATTGCTGGTTGTCGAATATCGATCCGGCTTCCTTGTTGCCTACTCCCTCCTATCTTCATAGCTGGTCGCCGAGTATCGATCTGGTTTACTATCATCACAGCTGGTCGTCAAGTATCGATCCAGTTTACTATCATCATAGCTGGTCGTCAAGTATCGATCCGGCTTACTTGTTGCCGACTCCCTCCTATTATCACAGCTGGTCGTCGAGTATCGATCCGGTTTACTATCATCATAGCTGGTCGTCAAGTATCGATCTAGCTTACTTGTTGCCGACTCCCTCCTATCATCACAGCTGGTCGTCGAGTATCGATCCAGTTTACTTTTATTACAGCTGGTCGTCGAGTATCGATCTGGTTTACTATCATCATAGCTGATCGTCAAGTATCGATCCGGCTTACTTGTTGTCTACTCCTCCCTATCTTCATTGCTGGTTGTCGAATATCGATCCGGCTTCCTTGTTGCCTACTCCCTCCTATCTTCATAGCTGGTCGTCGAGTATCGATCCGGTTTACTATCATCATAGCTGGTCGTCAAGTATCGATCCGGCTTACTTGTTGCCGACTCCCTCCTATCATCACAGCTGGTCGTCGAGTATCGATCCAGTTTACTATCATCACAGCTGGTCGTCAAGTATCGATCCGGTTTACTATCATCACAGCTGGTCGTCGAGTATCGATCCAGTTTATTTGTTCCTAATCCTCCTATCGTCATAGCTGGTCATCGAATTTTGACCGATTTCACCTCAAGACAATACTCGTTTCGACATATTGTCTGTCCAGCATGCCTGTCACTAAGCCCCTTGTACGCCTTTCAGGTGAGACTGACGCGGAATTTGCTGCTCGTAATGATAGGAGAGATCGTCACAATGCCTCGTCAAAGCAGAGCAAGCAGAGAGCCACTGCTAAACGCAACGTATGTATCGGCACTTCATTTCATTCTGTCTATATCTCGCTGGAGACTACACGTATGGATGCTTTGTATCGCGGAGTTTGTTTGTGTACCAAGTGGCTATACAACATTAGAGCGCACTTAACATCAGATTTGAATGATCATTAGGTTCTTACAATGTTGTCGATGCTGGCGATGAGTTTCGCACTCAGATGTTGATCTTGGTTGAGCACCAAGTGGTGCTTGAGTTTAGCTCATTGACGCTCTTGAGCTTCTAATGTCGACGTCACACCTGTTTGCACTTCATCGTTATTACAGTACCAATCTTCAGGGGGGATACTTCATAGTTGAATATCAGCTCAGCTGGGAGCTTTGGTCACGACTGATCGGTGGATGGCGCTCGTGGCTGCTTGTATTGAGTCGTGTTCCAATTCGTCTGCTATATCAACACCACCAAAGCTTCACACCTCAAGACTAAGACTTCGTCTATTGTGGTATCTATGGTCAAGTGGTAGGCTTGTTGATATGTATAGTGTTTTCTTGTTGGTTGATATTGTACTGCTGCCATGCACCAAGTGGTTGCACGACGGTCAGTCTATCAACAACATTAATCTATCCCTCTGCAGAGCATCCAACTTGCATTACTTCTACAAGTGGGTGCAATCACTGAGGGAATATTGAATGGCTGCTACCAGCTAAGAATGTTTGACATGGCAGTCTATGCCTTCATTTTGTGGACTGTCAGGTCAGAAGGTTCCTTGAACCGACTTTTATATCTCGTCGCGTTGGTGGTTTGGCCTTGCAAATTTGCACTTGGCGCAACCCTAACCATACTAAATTTCCACCCCGCTCCCACCTCACCGTCGCTGCCTCGCCGGCGCTGGGCTTCGCTATGATGCCTCAACTCCACCATCGCCCCAAGTCAGAATAGGGGAGGGCACTACTGCGGAGGATATGCAAACGTGAACCAGAAATCTTTACTTGTTTGCACTGCTGGTTTAAGCCCTAACAGGTTTTTTCTTTCACACACATGCACATACACAAGCTCCTCTACTTCTTGTTTTCTTTCTCGCCACTTTCCCAACCCAAGATCACAACAAACATCCAAACTACACATTTCCAATCCACATACGCACCACATACACACAAATCCTCGAAAGTCTACGGCTTTCCAAACATTGACGATATTAGTCAAAGTTCCTCTTTGGTCCGTATTCAAACTCATTGCACACTTTCACTCAATATCAACACAAACGTTGCACCTCGCGTGACTTTCTTGCTAACAATCAATCATAGACCGAACTCGAAGAAGAAAACGAGATTGTGAGGCTGTGCCTGCCACCACCTCCTCCTGGGGCAGGCCAGCCTCCAGCTCGTGGCGTTACTCGGAACTCGAGTCGCCAGCAGCAAGCCCTCTTGCACCAGCAGGAGGCATACGACAATTGGACGCGGCTTCGAGAAGAGAGACGGCAGCAAGCCAGTATGTCTGGTCCGTTGCAGCAGCAGCCAGCTGTCGCTGCTGCCCACCAGGCCCCGGCAATCTACCAGGGCAAGGTGTACGACCGACGCCCTGGTGTGGGTGATCGTGCATTCTTCGGAATGCTCATCAACCTGCACAAGTGGGCTTGGTGGTACAGCATCGACCTGCTGCAACGTACCATCATCACTGTAGGCACTTCTATTCCTTAATACTCATGTTCAGTGGCTGACGGTGATTCATTAGGATGGTGTTGCCGGCTACGTCTGGGTAGCTGGTGCGTTCTCCCAGGCGTGGAGAGAATTCTTTGTCCGCTTCGTACGCTTGGTCGACAAGTACGACCAGGTGAGTAAACATGATATATGTACAGAATGCAATGCTGACTTCACTTTCAGATGGACCGAGATCGCGTTCCCTTCGATCTCCACTCATTTCGAGTGGACCTCGTGAGGGAGCTCGTCTCGACGATCGAAAAGCACAGGGCTGGAATCGTGGGCCTCGAATGGTTTCAAACCTACGAGCGCTTCATCGAGTGGTTCTCTGCAGACTCTGTCCAGAGGATCTGGGACCCAATGTTCCTTCACCCCTCCGCTCATTATGAGCGTGAGTGGCGTTGGAATAACTTGGCCTGGAGAATCATGGAGGATGATGCATGCCGCCAGCCCTGGACGAGACAGGACCAACTGGACGGGTATGCCAGGATCAAGGCAGACGTCCAGCGGATCTATGGACACGTCGGGGTTCGCAACGACGCAAGCCCAGAGGGCCTCTGTTCGTCTGCGGCCTCGTTCATGATGGTCTTTGGCCCTCAGGGCGATGAGTTGCTGCCTTTGCAGCTGGAAGCTTTGAACTTCCCGAAGGAGTTGGCGTTTTTGCCGGCCACGGTTCGAATTGAGCGTGGGCCTGATGAACTCTTGTTCGTGGTTCCAGTTATGGAACTCATGGACTTGAGGGAGGGACCACGGCCTTTCGTCCTGGACCCGAGCATTGCCTCTCCAAGGGGTTCCTAGCTGAGAGCTGACAAAGAAACCGGCGAACAGGCCAATGCCATGTTCGAATTTAGGCTGCTTTCCTCTTGGCTGTGTGCATCCAGTCAAGAGATGTGCACCCGGTGTCATTGCTTCTCTTCGCCGCTCGTCCCATTCTTTCGAGCCATGCCTTTTGGTGACCGAGGTGGCATTCGCCGCCTATCTCGATTGGATGGTGCTTTTCTTTTTGCTTCCCTCTTTCTGCTTGTCTTGTTGGCCTCGTCTCGCGGCTAAGCTTTCTCTTTCTCTTTCTCTTGCGCTCTTTTTGTCAGACCTCACCTTGCTGCTGGTCTCGATGTTCTCCGTGCGCTGTCGTGACCTCGCCCGTTGGTTTCTCAGTCTCGTCCCGACCTCCTCTCTGGTATGCTCTTGGTCCGGCTCCTTACCTCGAGCTTCAAAATTCACGAACTGCCAATGGTTGATGGGACTTCAACGATTCATACTCTTCAGTAATCGACCGGCATGAAACAATTCACCAGAGCTTAGTGTCTTTGATTCATTGCATTCTTTCCTATTCGGCTCTTCGGTTTCTCTTCAGAAAAAGAAAAAAACAAAACAAAAAAAAGCAACTTCATAAAGGTCCATCGTTTAGATTGGCTTCTTTCTTTCTTTCTTTTTATGCCTAATGAGGCCCAAGGTATGTGCATTCCTACAACAGCAGAAAGTCATTAAGCTTACAACTCTCATAGATCAGTTTGGTCTGACCTGGCGTGGTTTGGGTTGGGGAGTTGAGTGTTTTCGCAGCGGAATCTCTCATACAGATGGACTGGAGCATTGCTTATTTCCTCTGATGGCTGGGGTTTCTCTCTCTGGAGTTTACGGTGGATTGAGGAGTTACGGAAGATACCCTGTCTTTTATTGATGAATCGATGATTTCTCCTCTCATGAACATGACCTGATTAATGTGAATGATTGTGGTGTGAACTGAGCATCAACTAGCGAACTCATAAGCATGAACAACAGTGACATAATGCAATGGAATTTACTGAATAAATTGCCTCTTCGCTCTCTGTTATACATATATCTGGTACATACTGATCCCTACAAAACTCCCATTAAATCCTTCGTAATCTACAAACTGGTATATCGTATGTCCGGTACTCCAAACACTCTGTAATATCAATACCCTTAGCGCTCGCGACCACCCAAAAGAAAACTCCACATGCTCATAGCCCCAAGCGTGTAGCGTTAATTAGCACACCAGCAAATATAACCGATAAAAACAGCCCCCAACTCCTAGCTGACAAAAGAAAGATTTGTATGATACAAAATGAAAATCCGAAGACTCCGCCGCTCCCAATTATATGAATACAGGACAAAGGAGAGGTGTTGTTAAGTGTGTGTGTATGTGTATATGTGTGAGGTGATCAAAAGATGCGATCATGTAGTGCGATCAGGTGGTGCTTGGGCGGAGTGGCTTGGGGTGTTGGCTGGAGTGAGCCTTGAGTCGGGGCTTGTTCTCGTTGTGTGAGACCAGTGCCACTGAAGCCATTGCTTGTTCTCTCATGAGAGTCAATCTGATGGGCGGTTAGCGGGTGTTGTTGTGGGGTATATTATATTTTTATGTAGAAGAAAACATACTGGTCTGGGCTGATGCCTGGTAAATTGGTGCCTGCTTCGTGCTTGAAGTTGAATGGTGCGCTCTGGAAGACGGAGTGTTAGCTTGGAGTAACTTGGTTTATTGTAAACGTTTGTCTACGTGATGCTTATATTTGAAAAACAGAATACACACATACAAAAAAAGGGTTGTACTTACGATTTCAATTTCTCGTTGTGGCCGATTTTCGGTGTTTGAGCGCTTGCGCAGGACCTTGTGCAAGCGTACGTGGAATGGAAGTGTAGAGTGAGGCATGTTGGCGAGTGTTGAGAAATAGAGAGAGAGGTTATATATTTCTGGGGGGTCGAGCCGTTGATATATAGAACTCCGAAGACAGACAGACAGATACTATATTCGAAATAGACGGTAAGATAGAGAGGTGGAGAGGTGGATAGTTGGCTTGTAGGATGATGCTGATAACGATGATGCTGTTGATGATTGACAATAAGACGAGGGCAAGCTAAGGATTATATATCGCGAAAAGATGTTTCTCGGTGAGAGTGACTTGGGTACTATCAAAGGCAGCGGTGAAGCAGATTTGGAAGAGTCAAGAAAAAGTAATCAGAATCAGAGTTCTGTCTTCTCCATTCGCAGACTGAGGGTTTGGATGCTGCAGCGCGACTGCGCGTGGCTTGGCTTCTGCGGCTGACGAAATGCGGAGAGTGGGTAAGTATAGATGTCGCAAAATAAGAGTGTGAATGGAACACGAAACACCAGGTGGAGCCTGAAGGAGCCAAGGGACGACGACCTTCCCAACTTTTTCCACTCAGAGAGCAGAAAGGATCTGCTTGCCAGGATATCTGATGGGATGATGGCAGAATGAGAGTCAAAATGGAAAGTAAGTTGTGATTCATTTGTTCCCAGCAGACGGGTCATTGGGAAGCCGTTAATATCGACATGTCAATTCCAGACACTTGATCTTACAGTTCCATGGATCGCAAGATGCACCTCCATGCTTTTTCCGTCGACCGGTATGGCGGATCCAGAGAAGACAGCAGAGGAAGCTCGGAAGTTACACAAGAAGGCATAAGAAAATACACTATTGGCGACGCTCAGAGCAATAATTGAGTAAACCTCGACACCCTCAGCAGCAGGGAAAACGTGTTGTGAGATTTCCATACATTCCACTTCCTTACCTCGGAGATCGACGACAAGGTTGTTCTACATGCCGTTTCGTTGCGTATGTATTGTGTCGGCAATCGCGACTACACACAAGTGTGTGGGAGAGTGAGAGCGAAACATCAAATCAGCATCCATCCGATGTGCCTGGCATCTGTTACAACTGGAGCTGAATTCTCCTTTCTCATTTTTCGCAGCATCGCGATCACAATCACGATCTCAATCTCAATCTTAGGAATGCAAAAACACCGATGAAGACGGGCTAGTGAGTTGGGCAGCGAGTAGGAGACAGAGCTGGTGGGCGAAACGGCAGGGAGCAATGAATTGATTTCAACAAGCTTTTGAGTGGAGCTTGAGGTGGTGAAGCTGAACATGAAGCATCGTCATTCTGCGTGTTGGGAATTTACATTCCTTCGCTGCATGGGCCTGGCTCTCAAGAATGTACTCATTCTACGGAAGAGGACGCGTGAATGTTCCGCGAGTGACATGAGCACCAGGGCGACATGACATGGTACCTCTGCAACTCGTGCGCCTAATTACTCTCACTCGCACTCACATCATCATCACTCACATCATCGCTCACATCGTCACTCATCTCGCCCCGAAAGCCCGAATATCTCTGTCTCTCTCTCTCACCCTGCACATAATAGAGTTTAATCAGTGAACACAGATAGATCATTGATCACTGATCACTCAATTCTGTCTGACTCTGACTCTAAACTCTGGGTAAATTAAGCAGCTGATTCCAACCAGTCGGTCGAGCCAATGGTACCCAATATCTACACGTTATGTAGCTTCCGGGGGTTTATTTTAAAATTGCATATTGGTACCTACATCCCCATACATACATTCATATACTTTGGACGGCTGAAAACCTGCAGACCCAGATTGAGATGCAGATGCAATATTCCGTTATGAGTATTGTTCACGAATCCTCCCCCCCATTCGGCATGGCGTACTGGTTACAAGGGCACAAAGGTACATGTTGGCTGGTGGCTGGTCGATGCGGCTGACCCTATTCACGCTGGCTTTCTGCTTGTACCCGGCCAATTACCCCCGGCTCCCGCCCTGGTCGACTTGCCCTTTCGTGTCATTGTGGTCAAGGTTCCCTGCATATCTGACTTATTAACGAAATAACTACGTAAAGCGTACCTACCCTACCCATGGTACCGCAGCAACCGCACATTCCAGAGTTGAAGTATCCAACATCTCCCTTTTAATGCAACAGCAGGAGCATAAATAAAGATGTGCACAATTTAGTGGGACCCAAAAATCAATACAAGATGAATCAGTCGCAAGGGTACACTTTGAAACTCTGAGACACGACCCGAGAGAAAGGATTCCGGATCGCTGGATTTACAGACTAATCCTCCACACCGTCATATGTCACGGCTAGATGGCAGGCATGATGCAAGAGACACTTGATTCAGTAATTCCCCATTTACCATGGTATATCTATTGGTGCATTGCCTTCCATAACCTTGTGCTTATCTGTAAACTCCTAAAATTCCTACTGGATTGATTACTATCACGGACTCAAAACATTTAGGCCTTTGGGTAATCCTTGAAGTGATAGCTCTTCAGCTTCACGAATTGGTCGAAGCCAAATTTACTGAGAGTTTGTCCCTTTCCTGAGTTTTTCCAGCCGGTCCAAGCAAGATCCTATTTTTGTGGTCAGTGTCGTTATCAAAAAGACGACATACACAAGGGGGACTTACAGCGCTTGGGAAATCACATCTGTTGACAAAAACGGTACCGGCCTCCACATCTTCAGCAAGCTCCTGTGCCTTGGCGGTATCCTTACTCCAGATGCTAGCAGTGAGTCCAAATTCACTATCGTTCATCAGCTTGATGGCTTCCTCATCAGACTTGACCTTCATGACGCAAATCACTGGACCAAAGGTCTCTTCAGTCATGACTCTCATGCTGTGATCGACATTAATCAAAAGAGTTGGCTTGACAAAGTTTCCATCTGGTGGTGGGGAAGAGAATGATTCGTTCTCTGGAGTAGCATCCTTGGCTCCCTTGTCAAGAGCATCCTGGATGTGTGACTCGATCATCTTCTTGGATTGCTTAGAGATGACTGGGCCGACGTGGGTGCTCTTGTCAAATGGGTCACCGAGCTTGTAGCCCTTCAAGACCTCCTGAACAGCCTTGACAAACTCATCGTGGATCTTCTCGTCAACGTAAACTCTCTCCAAACTGCAGCAGCTCTGTCCAGAGTTGAAAACAGCACCATCCACAATCTCTTCAGCAGCCCAGGCAATGTCAACATCTGATCTGATATATGCTGGGTCCTTTCCACCAAGCTCCAAACCAACTGGCACGATTCTATCGGCACCAGCCTTCTGCACAGCAAGACCACCAGCAACAGATCCAGTGAAGCATACCAACTCAATCTTTGGGTCACGAACAATAGTCTCCATGGTGGTGAAAGATCCACAGTGGAAGTACTGAATAACATTCTTTGGAAGACCAGCTTCTTCAAAGATAGCCTTCATGTGCTCGGCGATCGTTGGTGTTTGTGGGGAAGGCTTCAAGATAACGGAGTTACCAGCAAGAAGAGCTGGAATAAGAGAGTTTACGAGGATAAGGTATGGGTACTATATCAAAAAATATCAATGACTGATAACGCCTGGTAGCAAGAGAATACTTACGTTCCACGCGAAGACAACAAGAACTGGTCCAACTGGAACCTTTCTGATAAATCTCTTGAAGCCTTTCTCGGCCTCGCCATCAGTATCGCTCAATGCATCCTCACTGATCTTCAACAGATATTCGCATCGCTTTACGGCGGTTTGAACTTCTTTAGCGGTATAAGCAATTGGTCTGCCCATCTGCTCTGTGATTTCTCTGGCGAGCTCCTCCTCTTTAGATGAGATAATCTTCAATGCCTTCTTGACAATTTCTTGACGCTGTGCGAGTGTAGTCTTGCGGAAGCTCAGAAACGCCTCTGTGGCCGTAACCGGGAGAGCTTTCAACTCAGCATCTGAAACTCCAGATCTGGTTACAACACACTTGTTGGTGGTTGGGGAGATGGTGTTGATAGTTTCGACAGACATTTTGTATATATCTAGGGTATGAAAAAGGAATCAAAATTATCGTTTTTGTTATGAAAGAAAGAAAGAGAGAATCAAGTAGAGGGGAGAAGTGTGAATGCAGCTTGTTTTGGTGGGGTGTAGATTATCGAAAGTGTATATGTATGCGGGCGCTGCGAGCGCTCTCCAATGACGAACTTAGCGTAGGGACCGAACCCACCCCGGAGTTTTCCGCTCCGATTAACGTATCTTTCGGGAAGATAAATCTAATCGCGGAATTTCTGCCAGAAATTTGAAAATCATATGACAAAATGGCCAGCCGAAAATTGAACGAGTTTCTCGACACCCACGAGAGCGATGATGAGGGTGGAAGCCAGGGCTATGACTCTGAGGCAGAGGATCTTAGAAAAGGCGGTCGTATTTCGAAGAGGAGAAAAGTCGACAGCGATGCCAGCGATGATGATGATGATCTGGGACCAGACAGCGACGTCGAAGATGTAGAGAAAATTGATGGAGCCGACGGCGAGTCCGCTACAGAATCTAAAGATGTGAAACAAAAATCTCGCAGAGCTACAGAGCTTCCTGGCATCTCGAAGCCGCTCAGCAAGAAGAACCTTGTTGCAACACAGCAGGCCATTAAACGCTCTGGTGTCGTCTACCTCTCGCGGATACCGCCATTCATGAAGCCACAGAAGCTGAGGTCGCTGCTTGAACCGTATGGAGAGATCAATCGTATTTTTCTCACGCCTGAAGACCCTACATCACATACGCGCAGAGTACGAAACGGCGGAAACAAAAAGCGCTCGTTTACAGACGGCTGGGTGGAGTTTGTGTCAAAGGCAGCAGCAAAGCGTGTGTGCGAGCTGCTGAACGCGAAGACGATTGGAGGAAAGAAGGGATCATATTACCATGACGATGTGTGGAATCTGCTGTACTTGAAGGGCTTTAAATGGAACAACCTGACCGAGCAAATTGCTGCTGAGAATGCGGAGAGATCCAGTAGGATGAGGGCGGAGATCAGCAAGACTACGAAGGAGAACAAGGAGTTTGTGCAGAATATTGAGAGAGCTAAGATATTGGAGACAAAGCAGGCTAAAGAGGCTGCAAAGAAGAGGAAAGAGGGTGAGGATGCTAGTGGTGCACCAGAGAAGGTCGAGAAGGCACCGAAGAAGGGTGGACAAAGACCAATGCACTTCAAGCAGACTGCAGTCGCACCAAAGAAGCAGGCTATGGATCAACCTGAACAGGTGAAGAGAGTTTTGAGCAAGATCTTTTAGTGTGGAGATACCAAATGTATTGTTTTTGATGAATCAAGCGACATCAATTTTTATGAAACGGAATCAAGAGAAAATTTTCATCTGCAGTTGAATTTTATGAAACGACAGGAAAGCCCTTTCACGGTCTCAAAACATATATATGAACGATCACAGATGCTTGAATCCGAGATAAATTTTAGAAACTAAGACACCAGGCTTCCATGCCACGGTATAGAACGCCATATTTACACAAACGCCGAGCTGTTCCGGAAATGCTACTCAAATCTATTCTTGCATAGTGAGCTCATCAAACTCATCAAGCAACTCGTCCATATCGATTTGGGGCAGGTCCTCATCCTCATCATCTTCCGTCTCTGCAACACTCATGGCTTCTGCTTCCTTCTTGGCTTGTTGGGCCTTGTAAAGAGCCAAAGTGGCTCGGAGATCAGTGTCTTCCTCAACATCTCTCAAGAACATCTCATAATCGCGATCCATCTTCTCCTGATCGGCCTTCTTTGGCAAGAGATCACCATCATCTCTTGTCATACGCTTGAGGTGCCAGTTGCGGTTCTTGCTCTTCTTCTTTCTAGCGTAGAACTTCTTGACGAGCAAAACGTCGGGTATGGTGGAGGCATAAGCATTGGATGCCTCGAGAGCATCGAATTGTGTGTTGTTGAAGTTTGTGCCGGTCAACATGTAACCCATGACGGAGTCTCCTGGATGAAGAATGTTACCGAGATGGGTTCTTGTGTAGTAAGTCTTGTCGTTGTGTCCCAAATCAGCGGCACGTGCAACTGTAACCTCTGCCAACAACCATCTTCCCTTTTGCACACCAAGGGAGTCAATGTCCATTACAATAAACTCCTGGAGCTCCTGTACATCAGCGAGAGATGTAAATGGGCTTCTCCAGTAGATTGGTGTTGCAACATCAGCTGTTTGAAGAGTATGTGGGTCGAGAAGGTTGACAGAAGTACCAATACGGTTACACAAGACAAGTGGAGTAATGTTTCCGATAGACTTGGCTAACTTGATAGGAAGAGCAACAAGATCGTCCTTGCAGATTGGAACAAGTTCAACGGAGTACGAGAACTTGTAAGACTTAGTAGAGGTATGAACATCCATGGAAATAAGCTCCTGGGACTTCTTGCTCTTTACAGGCGCGACAGAAGTCAGGAAGTCCACAAACTTATCTGCCTGGTTTCTTGCCGAGTAGTAGAAATCCAGACCATCCTTGACTTCCTTAATGTTGATAGTGTCCTTGTGGGCACCATGCTTAAGGATAAGTTGTTCAAGGTAAAGGAAAGTTCTCTTGTGGGGGACCTTTTGTCTGACCTGTACACATGCTCTCCATGTGTTTGCAGTGTAGGACTTTTGACAATCTGGGCATTGTTGGTAGTTGACGACGTACTCAACTTCGAAGGATTGCTGGAGAATGACACCCTCGGAAACAGTGTCTTGAATTGTAAGCTTGACCTTGATTCTTCGAGAATGGGGCTCGGTCCAAATGAATCCAGCGTCAATAATTCTGACTTTGTGTAATCCTCGCAACTTCTTCAAGCACAGGGCTAAAAGTTCTCTCGACTCAGGTGCGGCGACGATCCAACTGGCAGGTGGGAGCAACCATCTGTCACAGTCTCTGCAGAAGTGTACAGTCGCCTCACGCTGAATACCCTCGGAAACATCGATCGTAAGTTTTACACAGTCGTAACAAAGAGCGCCGGCAGATGTAGTTCCGTCGATTTCAGCACCACAATTACAACAGAGAATGCTAGTTTCTGTCAGTAAAATATTTGAAAAAAGAGAATTTTGGATGAACGTACGTCGCACCAGTAACTGGAGCACCCCTTATCTGAGGCGCAATGGAAACGGGAGCATCAAGGTCCATTTCAGACATCTTGACGGTATTTTTCGAATTTCTATTGCGGTGATAGTTTTGGTGGAAGTTCTCAGGCAAAAATGTTGCGATAAGTTAAGTCGCCCCCACGATTATGCTATCATGGCGGGGCGGGACAGGGCAGATTACTCATTGGCGGAGTGGAGCGGAGCGGTCATTAGTAAGTTCGACAAAACCAGCGCCAAGGTATTCATTTTAAAGAGTAGCAGGCACAAACACCGCTTTATGTGCCGTAGTTGATTTTATTCTATATGTTGTCTGTACTGTGTAGATACTAGTTTATATGTACATAGACTGCAAACATACTAGTTCTTAATATATATAATTGATGGTACTTATATTTAGGAAATATGGACAGGAAGTTGATATATTCAGGTGGGTTATTCATTATTGAGAATGAGGTGCTACAAAAATAAGTAGCACAAAACTCTTTTCTATACTTCTCATCTTATCGGTGGAGATATGATAGAATTTCAAGCAAGCATATGTTCTAGACGAAGAGTGCAGACAAGCTCAAAGTTAAAGTTCTTAATAAGAGCTGTGCTTGTCAGTGACCGTTAGATCGCTGAATGGGTTAAAACCATCCATCAAAGTTAATTTTATTAATATTTCTTGGGGTTCTAGAATTCATTGGTGATATTTTTCAAGCACTTGTAGTATAAAGTAGTCTACTCAATTGCGTTATCATTGTCCATGGTATGACTATACGCATTTGGCCGCTTTTGTTATTTAATCATTTTTCACTTTTCTGCAGGCTTTAAAATGATGTTATCAATAAGTCGCACAGGGGGGCCTCCTCCAAGTCCCAGCTCTTCACCATCTTGTGGCTTTTGCACAGGCAACATTTTGAATGCTCCACTGAGGATTGCTCCTCTTGTACCATCAACCTCTTCCAGTTCCTCCATTGTTTCCGGATCAGCCAAAGATATATAATCGACCTCGAACTCCACTCCATTCTCTGAGCCCAGTTGCTGTTGTTCCAGATACAAAAGCTTTGCCAACTCCATTGCTGGCCCAAGGATTTCATCTCTCGTTCTTTTACCCTTCATATACGCCGTCTCAGCAACTTGCAGGGTTTTCAGCAAGACAGTTGCCGCAGCTCGTCTCCTCTGTCCAAGATACACATTTCTGGAGCTCATAGCCAACCCATCTGCCTCCCTTTGAGTCTTCTCAACCACAACTTCTGTGTCCAAGCAGAAGTCTTTCACCATCTTCTTAATAACAACAGTCTGCTGTACATCCTTCTGACCAAAATACACCTTCTCAGGCTGCACAATGTTGAAAAGCTTCATGCAAATTGTGGCCACGCCTCTGAAGAATGTAGGTCTACTTGACCCTTCTAATTTCTCTCCCACAGGCGTGATGGTAACAAAGGAGCCCTTTGCGTCAACCTCTTGTCCCGGTGGACCACTAGGGTACATAACATTGGTAGTTGGCGCAAATACTGCAGAGATCTTTCCCATATTTCCACCATCCTCAGCCAAGTCCTGGTCCAACTCTCTCAACTTCTTACAATCTGTATCCCATGTCTTCGGGTAACTGTCTAGATCCTCATGAACTCCAAATTGTGTTGGGTTCACATATATGCTCACGATTACAGATGCATTCTCTTTGGCGGCAGATCGAATCAACGAAAGGTGACCGGCATGAAGAGCACCCATAGTAGGAACAAGACCGACGGTACGGTAATCGAGCAATTGCTTACGTCTCCATCTTCGCAGCTCAGGGATCTCACGGAAGACTCTGATCGAGGTGTTCGGAATTGTATCTCGCGACGAGCGGCGCGTGGCATAGGAAGCTGCGAAACATCGTGGGGCGCAAGTAGTTTTTATGTTCCATCCTCTGGTAAAGTTGCCAGAGCTCGGGAAAAGCTTCAAGGAATTGGTTGCTGGCAGCATTTTCGTAATGATGAAGAGAGACAGGAGAAATGACACGTTGAAATATTTTTAAAGCACATTGCTTTATAATCCACCTGAAAGAGTCATATTGTGATGAATTATTCCGCGTATTTGCAAGTCCACAAGCATTCGCATGGTGTTTTTAGCACAGGGACTCCGAAGTACGGTGATCACCGACGTCTCACTGTACATGGCTAGCCTGTCCCGCAACGGTGCTTGTGGTGCTTGGGTCCCCATGCAGCCTTGCTTTTATCACTGGGAAACTTTTCTCGACTCTTTCGATAAGAAAATAAGTTACAACCTCCACTCTCTATTTTATTCCCAACTACAGCGGACTTCTTGTCTGCTACTCAACCCCCACAATGGCCGACGATGGCATGCTGATGAATTTCGATCTCGGTGATGCACCATTGACGACAAATACAAGTTTTAAAGGTGGACGTTGGAAGGATCGATTGACCGCGAAAAAAGTTGCGAAACATCGTCAAGGCAAAGCGCCAGGAGAATCAAAACCAAAACCACCACCAACACGAGAGATATTCCAAGAGAGGACTCATGAGCGTGCGACGGAAGATTATATAGGTCCTGGGGCAGCTCCAAGGGCTGCAAAAAGACAGAGAGTTGAAAGAGATGACAGCCAAAATGCGAATCGTGCAGCCTTTGCATCCGGAAAATTACCACCCGGCAGTATAAACTTTGGCCGCAAGACAGATTTGTCGAATGGGCATGTTTCCTTTGCAGATGAAAATCCTCAACTAAGAAATGCTGGTTCGGGGCGGCCCAATGGAAGAAGTCAGGAAGAGGGAAGCTCTCACGCGGCTTTTGCATCAGGAAAATTACCACCTGGCAGTATCAGCGCCGGAAGAGCACAGAATGCTCCGAGTAACAAGCCAGGGCAATTCATATCCTCCTTGTTTACTTTCAACCCAACATCAAAGACGAAATTCGAGGATGAGCCCATGGAAGAAGCAGAGCCTGCTAAGCCGACGAATGCACCTCTGTCGGATGAGGCTTCAACATTTGCGAACCTTGGGTTATCAAGACGTCTGGCATCTCATTTAACAACCAAACTTGATATGAAAGCTCCAACAGCTATTCAGAAGGCCACTGTCCCACAGATGATCAAGGACGATAGCGATGCGTTTATTCAAGCACAGACTGGTTCCGGAAAGACACTGGCTTATTTACTTCCTATTGTTGAGCGGATAATGGCGATGAGCGCACCAGATGAGGAGACGGGAGAAGCCAGGGGACAGAAGATTGATCGTAAATCGGGCCTGTTCGCAGTTGTTTTGGCGCCAACTCGTGAATTGTGTAAGCAAATCGCCATGGTGTTAGACAAGTTATTGCGATGTGCACCATGGATTGTCGGTACAACTGTTATTGGTGGTGAGAGCAAGAACTCAGAGAAAGCAAGACTCCGAAAAGGAGTGAATATTTTGATTGCAACTCCAGGACGTTTGGCAGATCATCTGGACAATACCGAGGTGCTCAATGTTAGCACCGTGAGATGGCTTATTCTGGATGAGGGTGACAGACTGATGGAACTTGGGTTTGAGGAAGAGATCAAGGGTATTGTGGAGAAGATCGGAAAGAGAACACTCACACTTGGGCAAAGACAAGGTCTCACTGGCTTGCCCAATCGACGAGTCACTATTTTGTGTTCAGCTACCATGAAGATGACCGTTCAAAGGCTTGGAGAGATCAGTTTGAAGGATGCTATCCATATTCAAGCCGATCCTACAGAGGAAGAGTTGGCGAGAAATAAGGCTGATGGAACAAACCCCGAAGACGCTGCCTTTTCCGCTCCTGCACAACTTAAGCAAGCATATGCTGTCGTACCCGCCAAGCTCCGTCTGGTGACTTTAGCTGCTATATTGAAAAGAGCATTCGCCCGCCGAGGCTCGGTCATGAAGTGCATAGTTTTCATCTCCTGCGCTGATTCTGTTGATTTCCATTTCTCACTATTCAGCCGTCCACCAACACCAGCGGAGGAGGATGAGGATAGCACACCGCCTCCAGCTCCAGCTCCAGTACCAGCTACTAAGTTGGCTGAGCTTACAAAAGACACAATTGCGCCTGCCACTGCTTTCAGCTCAGAGAATAATAACGTGGTGCTACACAAGCTTCATGGATCTCTTGCACAGAATATTCGTACCGCTACTTTGAAGGCTTTCACCGACTCCACCGAGCCTGGTATTTTGATATGTACTGATGTTGCCTCTCGAGGTCTGGATCTTCCAAATATCGACTATGTTATCGAGTATGACCCTCCTTTCAGCGCCGATGACCATCTTCATCGTGTTGGACGTACAGCAAGAGCCGGTCGTGATGGTCGAGCTTTAATTTTCCTTCTTCCTGGTGATGAAGAAGGATACGTTGAGGTCCTCGCATCGGGATACCGTGACGGCAGAAAATCTCTCATGCACAACACAGCAGACGAGCTGATTCGTAAAGGATTCGGTGGTACAGGGCGAGAATGGGAAGACAGAGCGACAGAGTACCAGCTCGATGTTGAGCGTTGGACTCTCGATTCGCCAAAGTACCTCGAAATGGCTCGACGTGCCTACCAATCTCATATCCGTGCCTACGCCACTCACGTTGCCAACGAGCGTGGAATCTTCAACATGCAAACTCTTCATCTTGGACATCTCGCCAAAGCCTTCGCCTTGCGTGATAAGCCTGCTTCCATCAAGGTTCCTGGAGCTAGACCAGCGAAGATGACCAAGGCAGACAGAAGTGTAGCAGCAAGAAAGGCCGCCAGAGGAGAGGTAGAGGAGAAGATGGAGGGTGAGAGAGAACGTAAATTGAAGAAGGCTGAGCTTGATATTCCTAAGGTTGTCGGCGATGATGTGGCTAAGAGGATGAAGAGAAAGATGATGGAGCACATGGCTAGCGCTAGTGAATTCAACATTGGCTAAGTCAATGTAGGCAGATATGAATTATAATGGCACACAATTTCTTTGAGTAATGATGCTACAGTGAGAAACATCATTTATTAGTTGCAAAAGCCTGTTCAGAGTCTTTTTGCGGTCGAATGGTTGTCGGCATTGCGCCTCAGACCTCGCTATCAAGTATATATCACCATCCATTTCAGTTGAAGTCCTCCACCAAAGTTCTCTTATGCTACTTTATCGTCATTACAGCAACTCCAGCATATTATATCCAGTATCATCGTTGTGGTTGGTGTCATCGTCGAGCCGTACAATCGTCATCCTTGCACGTAATCGGCTTCGGATTTCCAGCCCTATCTATGCATGTGAATACAGAAATATATGTAACATTAATTACTGTACGCACTTATTGCTTGGAAACTGAAGGTTGCTTTATTAAATCAAGTGATATCCGTACTCGAGAACTATTATATTTACATCACAAATTTGCTCTGGTTTGCATGCTCCCCCTCCTTTTCTTCTTTCCTGTATCCAATTCATGATCCATACCACTAGTTCCATTTGCCTCAGCATATAGCTTCTGCCCAATCACATCAGTGAGACCAAGCACTCTGGTACTAACAGTTGCCCCGTCTCTTCTGTTCTTGCCTTCCCTCCTGCTCTGTGCGATCATCTCAATGAAATCCCACAGCTTGCCCTCAGCAACAATCTTACCCTGGGCGTTGCGTCTCGGCGTCCATTCAGGAGCCAGCTTGAGTCTCGGCTGGACATTAGAATTCCTGGATTTTGCCACGATGATAATGCCTTCTTCGTCGAAGCGCTGGTATGCATTCTTGAGGGTTTCCTTGTTTACAGCTTCAAAGTATGAGAGATCGCCTTGGTGGTAAAGAGTTTTACCGAGCTATAGAAATATTAGTATGAAAATATTTAATGAAGAATCGTTGACTTACCAATTGTGCACTGTCTTGTGCCTTCTTGACATCGATCCAGACGTCACCAATTTGCCCGGCAGGAGGTGCGAGACCCATCAACGAAACAGCTCCCAACCAAGTAGCTTCGATAAATGGCCAAATTAAGAAGCAGTAGAAGTCATAATTCTCGCGGCCAGCCGCCCGTTCAGCATCAGATAGACCGATTGTAATAATTGCACCCTTCTCATCTCTGACGAGCTCGATAACATTGTCCGCCTGCAACGCACGGAGTGAATTGTCAAGGTTCACAGCGAGACCTTCAGTAGGGTAAATGAATTCTCCACGGAAAAGTTGACTGAGGAATAAGACCTGCTGTCTGAGCTCGTCGTATGAGATCCGCTGGATAGTGGGCCCTCCACCACGTTTCACCCGTATGTACATGCTAGCACTAACGAGTGCTTCCGATATGAAAAGATGAATGGTCATATTTCGGTAAAAGGAAAGTTGGAACCGGTCGACAGCATAGTACGTCGGCTCTGCAAGACCCTCAACAAGCCCCACGAGATCTTTTCCAAGAACATCGAGTCCTCTTTCAATGACAGCACTGGTTGGTGCACCTGCAAAATGTGCTACCCGGCCACCCTTGGCACGTACACGTTCACTCAGCCAATCTACTCGTCGAATAAGCTCAGATTTACCAACACCACGTCCTCGCAAAGTCAACAAGACCGTTCCAATCAGAGCAGTAGGCATCACAACTGAAACATCGTTAATGTCGGATAAGACTTTATAGCCCATTGTACGAAGCAACTTCTGGCGAACTTCTGGCTGGTTGACAGCTTTCATATCAAGCTGTTTTGGGATCCCTGTGGTACGAGCCTGTTGCTCTTGAATGAACCCTCGGAGACTCCATGGCTACATCATTCATGTTAGCAGAAGTAAAATACACACTGCAAATCTGATCACACAACTTACCTCATGGAAGCGGACATCTACTCTACCAAGCTTCAAAGATAGTACTGATGATGCCGACAAGAAATCCGCAAGATTCTCTTTCTTCTTCGGAACTCCTAGCAGTTCACCAACATATCCTTCAGTCTCAATAACCTTGTCATACTGGGTGCTCACTGGACAGATTATGGCATCCTCTACACGACCAGATAGTATGCTGTCAAGGATGAAACTCAAGATTCCGAACTTAGGAGGCAAAAGCTTTCCTGTTCGTGATCTTCCGCCCTCAATGAAGCATTCGAAATTAAACCCTCCTTGTAGTAAGGTATCGATATATGATTGAACCAAAGTAGTGTAAAGTGTGTCCTCGCCGAAGGACCTTCTGATGTACATAGCACCTATAAATTATTAATTACGAATGTTATTGATGCAGAAAAGACTTGGCCTACCAGCATGCTGCAAAAAGCTCCCCACAGCCGGAAAATTTAGATTATCTCCTGCAACAACTGTAGGAAGTCCAAGACCCAGTCGATAGCAGATCAGTTGTAATGAAACATAATCGACATGAGATCTATGACAAGGTAAAAAAATGATGCTTTGTTTGTTTTGTTCAGCTTTTTGCGCAACAGCTCGCAGTCGAAGGACCTCCTCACTTGAGACATGAATTCCTAGTATTTTATTAGTAACTATCTCGCAATTCCCCTCCCCAAGTTAGGCTGGTCAGAAAGCACAAACCTTGGTGATATGCTCTTGTTAATAATCTGGAAGTTGTTAGTATTTACAGTTTCCTTTAGACCTCATATAATACATACTGTGTACACAAGTAATAGGCTCCCCTAATAAACGGCCTACTCTCCATCTTACAAATCATTCCATCAGTAAGCTTTTCGGCTACCTCCTGCAGACTGTGCTCTATAACAGCTTTCCGTTGTGCTTTCTTCGCCGCATATGTCTTGTCATCTTGCTTCAAGAGCCCCTCCTGTTCCTCTATAGCTATACGCTTTTCTGCTAACTCTGTGATTTTCTTTTGTAAAATCGGAGTGGACATAACAGCAGCCTTCATGTTTTCGCTGAAGCCAGAATAGAATATTGGTTGTCCAATGAAGTTATCATATGCTCGCCAGCCGGTACCAGAGACGTGAAGGGACACTTCACGAAGAAACTATAAATTTGATGATCGATTAGCTTCTCTGCACAAAATTCTATGTTTCCAGCTTTCCGGCATCTTGGTTGGTAGCCATTGCTTGCAGTATAGTAATGATGAGACGTATACATACTTCCAAGGGAGAAGTTCGAAAGCGAGCCATATGCTGCATAAGTGCTTGCTCCTTACCATCATCCTTTCGTTGAGCAGGCTCAACATATCCACTCGGGTGAAGAGTAACTTGATCTCCTAGAATCTCAAGGTCTGGCGCGGATGTCGTATGCGACGATGAGCTTCCTTCGTCAGCCATCGTCGCTGATTTCGAGTTTGGATCTGGAATAGTAATCGTGGTAATTAGGATATTATCCCGGTTTGCTAAGACGTCGATAACAATCTATTGACAAAATCATTGAGTATGAATCTCTCTTAAGAAGTATGGGACATGATATACATCGTTATATGAGCAGAGTTCGCGATTGTTTAACAACATTACAGGTCGACACCAACTCCCCCAAATTGCGGAGGCGGCCGCAGCCGAGGGACATCCCTAAATTCAGTACTATAGGTACATGTAGGTACATAATCACAAAAGTCGTCAGCCTTGCAGGATTCTCCTAGCCTCGAGCCATTTACATTTCTCGATAGAGCATTCGACTTCATCATTTACAATACATCCACACACGATTAGCATTCCACGCGTAATAATTACGAACACAACGATGCCACCAAAAGAGACAGTGGCTTACACGCTCCTTACGAGAGCTCACTCTCCCGACAGCACAAATCGTATTTACACTGAAAAAATAAAACAACGACCACTGCACTTGAAGCCCACTGAGCCTACAACCAATGCGCGAAATAAGCGTCGCCTTGAACGTGTCCGAAAGATCGAGTCGCGACACAAAAAATCCAAGCCGAAGCCACTGACTGCACGCGAAAGACGAGCTTTGGGACTGTATGACTTGGATAAGTCTGCACAGAAATATGAGATCTATGAACCTTTGCATAAGTTATGGCTAGGATACATACAGGAAGTGCTGTTTGATGGGAGGAAATGTGTGACGGTTGATACTGGATCTGCAAGCAAGCTATGCGCGGCTGACTACCACGGGGCTGAGCTGGAGGTCGTGAGGAGCAGATGTGTGAGCAGAGTGGGAGTGAAGGGAATCGTGGTGAAGGATTCGAGATTTACATTTGAGATCGTGACGAAGGCAGATGGTGTCAAGACGATTCCAAAGGAGCATACGATATTCAGATTCGAGATACCACAGCTCATAACAAACGATGATGACGTGGAGATGGAAGACGGTACGCTGAGTGAATCTGCTACTGCAAAGAACTTTGTATTTGAGCTTCACGGAGAACAGTTCCAGCACCGTGCAACCGACAGGGCCAACAAGAAGTTCAAGCCACACCATCTACCGGATCTTTGAGCGGAGCTGGACAATCTCGACCTGGGCTGAGCTCTTTCTGAGCTCCTGGCATTAAATTATGGATAAGAGTTTCTACCAGCATTTTCATACCTATTCGAGCAAGCCTGTAGCATTCCAGGATATTGCGACTAGCATGAGATATAGAGTGCGGATTTTAGCTGCATAATCTATGCTCTGAAGGCGCTATCGATCAAATAGAAGTCACCATTAACTCCCAAATCCAAGGAGGAAGAGTCCTCCACGAGAGGATCATAGTCTGGAATACAGAACTTTTACGATCAACCACACATTCTATTGATCATGGGGTTTCATGGGATTTGAATTGAGTTCAAACTCTTCAGATTACTTATGCGAAGTTTATGTCACAAGAGAAGGATGCCCAACGGCTGTATAGCTATCAAACTGATGCTCATCGGGACACAGAAGAATAATCGGAAAAATGCTAGCCCTTTTTAACATCTCTATTGACCTAAGGAAAATCTTGGCTCTTAGACATAGCAAGATTAATGTCATCAGAAATGGCTTTAAGACCAGGCAGAGCGAGAGCGGGGTTTGCACTATGTTATTGGGAATCTTTCCATCTTCCCACTTCGATCAGGGTGGTCTTGAGCACATCAATATGCGTTTCAAGTCTCAAGTTAGCCTGGTACTATCCTCAATGATCAGAAGCTTGCTTTATGAAGCCTCGTAGTTCTATTTTTTTTACTCCGAACTGTAGGAATCTAAGCCTTAGGTCTTGTCAAATCCTAGTGGATCTGGGGGAGAAGCCTGAAGCTCCAGGATCAGCTAATTATGATGATGATGAAACCAAGAAAATTGATTAAGAACTAGGTAGAATAAACATTATTTAGAACAAAACTTATTAAGACTTGCTTTAATATCGGAATGCTTGCTCTATATTAAATATAGAAGCTTGTAGTTCTAAAAGCTTTGCACGCGGTAATAACCTGGACATATCATGTACTAGAAAATTTTGACCAGGTATCCTATCCATCGATTCAACAGGCATCATCCCCGTACAAATTACGTAATTGATTTGATTTGACGCATGTGGGTTTCAGCCTTAAGAACTTGAAAGCGAGTCACATTTATAAGTATTTGGATATTAATCAAGAAGAACTTGTAAACAGCTATATGCAATGCATTTCATTCACAGTTGCTTTTATAACCAATAAAATAGTTATACTGAAATCTCTACATAAGAGTTAAAATCTTAATTCAATCCACATTCTTAAACGCTATGCTCAAATCCGCTATGCACGCTCATATATACCAAGAGAATTAACTATCCCATCAACCAACCATCAATCATCATTCGCGCAAAAGTCTTTCAAAAGAGACCTTTAAAGCATTGGACCACCTGGCATCTTGCAGAAAGCTGGGACACCCTCGAAACCCTTCTCGAATGGCTGTCTGTTGCTAGCGTAGACCTCAGCGTAAAGAGGTGGCATCTCCTTGAAGGCACCGAGGCGGAGGAAGATGGATCCTGGCATGGCGGCGGTGGAAGTGTAAACTGGGGAACCGCAGGTCTTGCAAAAGCGGCGGAGGAGAGGGGTTCCGCTGTCGGTGGCCTTGTCCTCGAAGATGGTGAGGTTCTCCTCGTTCTCGATCTCGACCTTGGCCTGCTCGATCATGCAGACGGCAGCGACAACTGAAGATTGTTAGTAGCTGTTCATGATCGCATAGAATTGAGGAAGGCTGAGTAATGCTGAGTAAAGTTTTGGTATTTGGGGACTTACTGGAACCACTGGCGGTCTTGCAGTTGTTGCAATGGCACAAGAGGGTGCCTGGCTTGGAAGCAAACTCCTTATCGTTGACGGTCACCTTGACGGCGCCACAGAGACAAGTGCAGGAAGACATTTTGAATATAGATAGAATGATCTAGTCTTGGAAAAGATAGTTCGATTGTAGGAGTTTGTGATAGAGTGCAGATAAATTGAATACAGATCAAGAGAGAAAACCCCCAAAGTCCACGGGGCCAGCTCCGTACAAATACTGTTTGCCAGAACACATATCCCCTCCTCATAATTCCATATTGTTGTCAAGGTTATCCAAGGTCGTTCTAAAGTGGAGATCAGCAACCTCAAGGACCATGAATACACCGGTAGTGGATACAACGTGTCAAGGACTAGCCGGTTCAGTTTCAGTGATAGGGACGTCAGTTGTCTTTAAAATCCTAGCAGCCCTCCAGCAACCCCCCAGTTGACAGCTCGTGGTTGACATTTCCCTACAAACCCCCCTTGTGGTCCCCTGTGTGCACGCGGGGTGGGGCTCTCGTAGCGGCTGTAGCGCGTGGAACGTCGTGGATGTGATGGGCAGTTTTATGGAGATGAGAAAGGATCAAAGTCATGAAAGCGTGGAAAGGTTGACAGACGTTGGCGGCCAGTGTCAGGCTTGTACCCGTTCTATTTCCCGACGTTGAGCGACAGGTCTGACTTTTGAGAGACGGGCGGGGTATTGTCGGAAAATATCTGGATGGTATTTAGGGAGGGGCAAGAAGAAATGTTGCGTGCCGGATAGTAGGATTTCCCGATTGAGAACACAACAATATACAATCTTAAGGTAATTAATTCTTATCAGTGAGCTCCAATCTCAAATAATATATATATATGAATGTATAACTCTAATGGGCACGGGCCTGAAGGATAAACATACAACAAAATTTCAAAGAATTTCCCAATTGTATTCGTTACATTGTAGTCAGAGTTTGTATGTCCCCGATGTGCGGTACCCAGCCGACCGGGTAAAGTGTTTTACGCTTTTACCGACCACCCCTGAGCATGCTCACTTGTGACTAGAACGAAGAAACTTAAAAATAACTTGTATTATCATTACCGAGGAGTGTTCTCGAAGCGATTTAGAAATGCACACTTCGTACTAACTGACAGGCACAAACAGGCTAACATAAAATTGTGTTTCAAAGATTTTGATGGGCGGGACAACGATACCCCTGCCTCAAGCTCTCATCCCGTGATGATTATCGAAGCATGGAGATTTTTCCAGATTATACAGACTTTGTACTAGTCATACACCGCAAAGCATTGATACATACCTCTAGTCAAAAGCGGACGCACCGAAGCCATGAATTTTAGTTTGAAAGTTCATTTGACACGTCACAACACGAACACATCCGAGCTCAAACTCAAGCTCAAGCCCCAACTCGGGAAAGTCAATCATTGTTACATTTGCAGCATCTTGTTTCGATGCATTTTCACTTTTTTTAAGACTACCTTATTTTACCTCTCGTGTCCCCCGAAAAGCCACATAATCCAGCAAATAGCAACCAGTAATCCCACCCAGCCTCTCTCTATTTATGACGCCCCTCTCTCCCAAAAGATAGAAAATATGGTGGTAAACAGCCCCAAATAGCCATGAGTTATAGATAACTCATGGCTACCACAAGATAAGAAAGTTGAGTACAATTTCAGAAAGCCGTGACTCCGTATATGCCTGCTTGCTCATCAAATAGACAATATAACCACCCTCCCGACCTGTGAACGCCTGTGCTGTGATTCCGAACACAAAAAAACAACCCGTCAATTTCAAATCATGCATACTCGTAACATCATGAGGCCTTGCTCAACATCGCCTCCCTAGTCCGAATCTTCATAAGCAGACACGGAGCGCCCTTCCCTCCACTTCTTTTTGCCATATGCGCCGTGGTTCCTGAACCCCTTAAAATGGATGGGGGTTAAAGTGATTGTGCTGATTAGGTGGCTGGTAGTAATTCAGATATGGATGGTTTGGCAGCGAGAAGTCAGCAGCTTTCAGCAGCGGATTCAAGATACCTTGAGGCGGCATCTGTCGCGGTGCTGCAGGAGGCGCGGGTGGGAGAGTACTTGGCTGCGTGGAGCCTGGAAAGAATTGAGCAATGCTTGCTTGCTGAACCTGTCTCGCCAGTTCTTCCTCTTTCTCGCGGGCATTCCAACCCCACTTCTCTTTCAACTCGTTGTGAAGGAAACCAATCTTCCAACCAGTTTCTTTCCTGATCTTCTCAAAAATCTGCAGGACTTCTTCCTGCTCGCGTCTTTCTACTAGCACCTCAGCGGCGATGGCCATGGATCGAAGGGCCACTGAAGCCACTCCACGATCTTTGACATGGGCAACAATGCCGCAAATAAAGCGAGAGTGTGTTAGTTGTATCTCCTGCATAGATGGATCTGTCGCAGGAAGCAAAGGGTTGATTTGTGGAATCAGACACATCGCTGTGTGATAGAATAGTCGGCCAACGATAGTTGCCCGCTTCACCAGCCTTATAATAAGTCAGTAATGGTTTCAAAAATATAAGTTTCTTTGTACTCACCAAACTTCGGGGAACGAGGATTTCGACGTTGTTTGGCTGGGATAGAGATATGCCATCGGATGCATTGTCCTTGGAATATTGCTGTTCCAACTATCACAGAGCCCCTTAAGTCGTTCCCACTCAGCATATCTAGTTTGTAGACGTAATTGTTCATCATGCGGTGATGCTTCCTGGAATCGAGGTACCGAGGCTCGGAAATTGGCGATCTTTGCCAAAACATATACTATCCGATACACCCACAACTCCTCCTTGCAAGACTCAGTCTCACGAGAAAAATCCAAATCAACTCCCCACTGATCGGGCTCCCATGCAACTTGCCAATTGAAATGTAAGCAACTCAACAGCTCCATGCTAACATTCAACCAAAAGCACGCAGCCCCAATCCCTGTACTTCTCGCACTCCATCCACATTCTTTGATCAAGGCTCGTGCTCCTGCAATATGATTCATGCGCTGAAGAGGACGTTCAGACATGATCTCATAGACGTTTAGGATGACAGCCGTTGTTGCACATATAACCGTATCTCTGTCCGGATTCTGTAATGCTCGTAGAAGTTGTGTAGTTGCTGTATCGTAATAATATAACGCTTTATCCTCGTGGTATGCAGGATTGACTAAAGTTAGATGCCTGGCACCGCATGCTAAGAATGCATTCAAAAGCATAGGCTCGCCAAGTGAGTGGAATGGCAAGAGCCTTGAGAAGTGCTTCATTGGATCCATGCTGTCCATCCATAAACCGACTTCTTCAACGAACACTTGCATAAACAGTACTTCTTCTGGTGAATCAAGAAACTCTCGAGTATCATTCGGAGGTGTCAATGTTTGTTCAGCATTGCTATATGAGGCCGGTAGCGGTGGTGGGAGGTACGAAGATTCGCTATTTGTATGTCCATGACGAAGACTACCTTCTCGGGAACTGTCGTGTTTCATTGAATGTGTGGACTCGGGATATGATGCTAGACCACTCTGTATCGGCGGTAGTGCATTCTCGACTGACATCTGAGGGGGGTTCTGGGCAATTGGGCCGGTATATTCGAATGCTTGCTCACGCGGAGGTGTGATGGTCTGATCAAGATGGGCATATCGGCCAAGACCTCCCTTATATTCTGAAGCAATCTCTCGCGATTCGTCCAAGAAGTGCACTTAGAAGCATTAGCAATTGTTTACGGTAAGGGAAGAGGTATTTTTTTTTACCAGCCCAATCCGCAGTAGGAGGGATCATAGGAGGTGACTGCACTTGTGTATCAATAAAATTCAATCGCACCCCTCTTTTACATTGGCGGCTAGATTTTCGACAATTTTGACAGTTTGGAAGTCCCTCATCACACTTCAAATGTCGCTCTCGGCAGGTCAAACATCCTGTTCGTACTCTCTTCGGCTTGGCAGCGACTACAGGAGTGTCCGCTGCCGTTGTGGACGAGGCGACCTCTGTCACTGGCATCGAAACAGAACCCCTCTTCCCTCCAATGCAGGAATCAACGTTTGAATTTTGTACTGAGGCTTTACGATTTCCCGTTGCTACTGGGCTTGTATGTTGGTTCGCAGGACTATATTTTTGGTCGCCGACGAGGGTCAGATCGGAAACTGTCGAAGCCGAGTATAGTGGTGACGGATTCGAGTGAGTAGGGTAGACGTAGTCGAGATCAAATCCTGGCGCAGGATAATTCTGAGAATTGTAGGCCGCCACGATGTTGATTCTGCGAAATGTCGCAGGTGGTCTCGGAGAGGAGAAATGTAACTGCAATTGAGCGAGAGGATTTGTGCTGTGGTACAATAGTATAATGAAAGGCGTGTCGTAAGTCGTAGGACGCTCGAGCGTGTATGGGTTAGACTGAAGCTCGAAGGTAGTGGTGATAGGCTACTTGCACGCAACACAAGCCAGGCGATGAGTGAATTGGGGGGAATTGGTCAAGAAAATGATATTTAGTCGTGATCTAGAGTTTGCGGAGAGTAACTATCCGGACGCTATCTGGTACTGTCTGGGCGAGATCTCTCTCGACTTTTGGTAAGAGCGGGAAAGAAACTGGCAGGCTCGCAGGCTTTCTGCCTTGGTTCACGGACTTTGTGGATTTTAGGCGCATCGACTGTTCCCAAGATAGAAGACCGTAGCAGGTTAAGGGTAGTATCCGAAGCATGCAAGGCACGAGAAAAAAGTAGTAATGTGGATTGGGCTGGCGTTGGCGTTACGGGATAAGAAATCGAACAGAACAGAGCAGGAGAGAGGAGAATTGGAGAGCGAGAGAGTAATAATGTAATGAGGCAAGAGATGAAGTTGAATAGGCGTATACTATCGAGTGGGATTTGCAGGGCGTGAATGAGAAGGTGAAGGTGAAGGTGAGATGAGATGAGATGAGATGAGGCAAGGTGAAGGAAGCTGTGATGGATGAGAGAATGAATTGAATGGCCTTTTTCAAGGCTGTGCTTTTGTCTTTCTTCGTTGAATGGATGTGCAGCAATTTCCTCCTTCGTTTTCCCCTGGGTAGAGTATTTATTTGGGTTGATGCTTGATATATTCTGTTTGTTTGGTGTTGCATGAAATGTTGTGTGAATTATTTGGATGTTTGTGCGATGTGCTGTTTTTGGATGATTTTGGATGTTATGAATGCGGAGGACATGGATTTTTGGTACATTTACATGTATAAAGATATCGCGATTATCATCCAGCGATGGCCGTAGTGTTGCAGATGATAATCGTAATGTTGTATTCCTTTTGGAATTCGAGCAGTCCGTGTCGAGGGTTAAAACTGGATAAGGTGCTTAACCTCTGCTTAACCTTGGATGATCGATCTTTTCCAGGGCAACTCGAGCCTATCCGCGACAGCGGCAGTAGCGAAAAATCGCAAGAGGCTGGGGAACTGGAGAGGATGTAGGGATTCAACGCTGTAATTCGTACGTGTTGGACGACATACACGGTACAGGATAAACGGTAACACGTACTGTGGTACTTGGGGGGGAAAGGGATATTGGTAAGTCCTGAATGGATGCCGGTGATAAAGCAAAGGATGTTTTTTCCCCTTCAGCTGAACACTCATGGGTGCATACTAGGTGGTTTATATGAGTGTGAGTGAGAGTGTGTCTCTCTATGTGTGTGTGTGAGAGAGGGTGAGGGTGAGAGAGAGAGAGAGTATGTGTGTGTGTGTGTGTGTGTGTGTGTGTATGTATGTGTGTATGTATGTGTGTGAGTGCGAGCGTGAGTATGCGAGTTTGTGCGAGTGTGTACGGGGGTACTTCCTCATAGGCATAGTATGTGTATGTACATACATACATATGGTAATGGTAAGTGAGGTAAATACACTACACAATTGCATACACCATCGCATACAATCTGATTCGCCCATAAATCTATACCTACTTACACATATCAATGGTATCTCTCTGTATGGGTGTGGTAGGTGTGCATTCTCAAACACCACTTTGGCGCTTCATACTGCGTAGATTATTATTTCTACAACTATCCATCCAGATCAGCATCTGGGCGCCTTGTATAAGCTTCATCCTAATTCACGTCACAAGGTCAGATACATAGATACGTATAACTCTCTATTTTGAATACGACTGACTACCGGAGTATATCATATCTCAATATCTCAATCAATAAAACCCTTTCGTATCTGTGTACCAATGGGACTACGCACATGCAGTGCCTTGGTCCTGGACTTCTCAACCCTCCCCTCCAAACCCGACAAGCAAACCTTCGACTACCCTCTGTCTCGTGCAACAAGCTCCCGACAGCGTGTAAAGGGCTTACCGAGAAAGATTCTACGAAGTATCAAAATCCAAATCCAGTAGCTGGAATTCGCTGGAAAGAGATGCTCGGAATGTACAGTAATCATCAGAACCGACCATGATCACCATTACAGTAGATATGAGAAACAGCGAGACTTACTGATGAAACCTTCACGAATCTCGATCACGTTACAAATACCATCATCCATCCATCGTCTTTCCTGTCTGAATGCAGCTCATGTCAGCGGGAAATCTCCAACAAACACATCTAGATTCAATTGCTTCGGGTGTCATCTCTATCCGGTAGAGGCATCTCCCATGACAGGAATAAATCGAATTCACTCTGGATGGAACGCATTCTTTGGAAATGCACAGTTTGGGAGATAATGCAGAAAGGAAGTCAAAGAAGCTCTCCCACTACAACGCAAAAGCACAAGATGCTTAATGATGACTGGACATGTGCCCTTGCGCAATGCTGTTCGCAGAAGCAGGCACTCAACGCTCTCGCTCAGGGCTGAAAGCTCTAATCCAATTGCAGCTTGCCCACCGGGTTTCCCGTTTCCCAAGGGCGCCCGCCATGTCGTACCGCTATGCTCCTGTGGCAGTTAGTGATATGCAGTGCAGCTGAAAGTATACGCTGCCCCAGCAGATGCTGCACGGGAAAGTGTGTTTGGCAGATCAATTGCATGCGAATTGCGCTGGTGCGTTGCCACATGAGATAGGTGTGCTGGTAGGGATGCCGCAAAGCTGCAGAACTAACGATCCGATCCCAAGTGAGCATCTAGGTACGGATGGAGGCAAGTAGGATTGGATGATACACCTTGCTGTACGAGGCAGAGAGGCATGGGCTGTCGATTTGTGTCACTGGGATCGTTTGAATATATGCTTTACTGTGTGATGCTTCACACAAATCAGGTGAATTCGTGGTTAGATGTTCATTTAATGGCATTTCGTACCTAAACCAGACAGATACACAGCATGCGTGTGTTCTTCACCGTTTTACCGCATGCTGGTGGTGCACCAGAGCATCCGTTTTGTATTTCTTTCGTAACACTAAACTTCGTACAATCAATTATATTGAGCTTTGTAACATGCAGCCTCCCAATGGCTACAACGTGAAAGCGATTAAAGATCTAGGTGCGCATCATGAATATGGTGCAACGAGAAATCATAGTCATGATATGACTTATCATACCCATATCTGAAAGGGGTGTATATATGTATGGAGTATATAAAGAAAGTAAGCCGCAGCAGAATGCAGAAATATCTAGAAAACCACAGCACCACAAAAGTCTTACCAAAGAACCTCGCTACACACGAACTCCCGCCATCATTAGTCCATCAAGTCCAATGTAAACAATAACAACCAAAAAAGGATCGACCACGAAAGACCTCGAGGAAGATATATCATGACCCAGCCGCTCGGGAGTGCGTAAATCCGGTCTGAGAATTGTCACAAATGTCGTTGCCAGTCCCACAGCCCACATATATTCTCCGAGGTCACGCCTCGCAGATCCATTCGACGACTTTCATCCGCAACAACAGCCGCCTCGTAACTGGTGACGCCGATGGCTGGGTTGTTGTCTGGAACCTGGCCTCCAAGCGTGCTGTTGCTGTCTGGAGGGCGCATGAGGGCACAATATTGGGTGTGGAGAACTGGGGTGATGGGAAGCTGATCACGTGAGTTGGGACTATAGCTTTTTTAATTGCTCTTACGTCGGACTGTGCAGGAGTTGAGAGGATGATTTATGATGATGATAAGGGACTGATGAGAGCACAGACATGGGAAAGATAACAAGCTGGTTGTTTGGAAGTTTGAGGTGGAGGATGAGGAGGGGTTGAGTACGGCACTGCCGATTGATGAGGGCGTTGGAGAGAGGAAACGGCCTTGGTTGTTATATGCTTTGGATGTCAACACCATGAACTTCTGTTCATTTGCGGCATGCGTGGTTAGAGATGGGGCGAATTTACAGGATGAAAGACTGCTCATCGCGGTGCCGAATATCTTGAGCTCTGAAACAGTGAGTTCTTACTCCTTAACTTTACAGCATAGCTAACATCTCAGGTCGACATTTTCGAACTTCCCTCGTCAAAGCGCATTCACACACTGCCAAAGCCTCCCAGCTCCACCGTGACCACGGGAATGGTGATGGCGTTGTCAATGTTTTATCATGACACCAACCTGGTAGTAGTAGCTGGGTATGAGAGCGGCCATACGGCCGTGGCAGAGCATTTTCCTGACAACAGCTGGCATTACACATATGCATCCCAACCACATTCCCAACCTATTCTGTCACTATCAGTTTCCCCCTCGCATGATTTCTACTTCACCTCTTCCGCTGACGCTGTTATCGCCAAGCACCCCATACCCCACACGACCCACTCCTCTCAAACAGATGTACCAACACCACGAACACAAGCACCGCAGAGCTCATCGCCTCAAAGCGTCAGCGGCTCTTCCAAACCCCCTCCCTCGCTCCTGTCCCAGGCCTTCGCGAATCAAGCCCCCCAATCACATCCTTCTACGCCTCATTCACCGCCAAAGCTACAGACTACGCCCATGAATGTCGTGCAGACAGGACATGCGGGTCAGCAAGGTTTACAGATGCGAGATGACGGTAAGATCTTCGCTACAGCGGGATGGGATTCGAGAGCGAGGGTTTACTCGGCCAAAACGATGAAGGAGAAGGCGGTGCTGAAATGGCATAAAGAGGGATGTTTTTGTGTTGCTTTTGCCAAGGTAACGGAGGAGAATTTGAAGATTGAGGGCAAGACGAATGAGGGTGTTGAATATCAAGAGAATTCTCTGATGCCGAAGCTGGTAGGGTTGCGTATTGGGGAGCAGAGGAGGAGGAGGAAGGCTGAGTTAACTCATTGGATTGCTGTGGGGAGTAAGGATGGCAAGGTTAGTTTGTGGGAGATTTTTTAATGATTAAGGACGAACATAATCGGGTATATTAAAAGATGAAACCACAGCAGTAAGTCCTGAAATCTGGTGATTGCAATTGAAAATTTCGACAACCCAGAGATCAACTTCTTCTGAAATGCGATTATGTTTTCCCAATAGTTGGGCGACAAGCATGTACCTCCCCAACCATTTAAAATCTTCGCAAACCTTCTGCGTCACTTTGCTCCAAATTGTATATGCAACCTGAGCTCATCCTCGAAAATTATCGCCCTTATCTGTGCCCTCAGCTTATAGTATAATTCAAACAGGAAGGTTTCTTCTCTGGTATTAGAAATGCTGATATTTGAGCAGTAAGTATTATCGAACAGTTGTGGGAAATTTGGTAGAATTTACACTTGAGTCGAAATGGTTATTTTCAAAGTGTTCGATTTCACATCTGGTACCTTTTTTCTAAGCAAAATCGTTCAAAATAGTCGCCCACAGTTGACTACTTGGATTCAAGGTGGAAATTTTGGCGGAGGTTGTTTTCTCTTGCAACGTACAACCAACCTCTTTAACGAGTGGACCTTCTCTTCCTCTGCGCCATCTCTTTCTATATGGATATCAATGTCGTTTGTTAGTTCAGAAGGTCTTAGATCTCTTTGGGCATATCCAACAAAAATAAATATCCGGCTATAGATATCCTTTTATTTCTTGGTTTTCGTGCCCACACCTCAAACGTAACATAAGCATCAAAAAATCAGAGACACACAACATTAGGGATTCACTGGTGGTCTCCCACTCATTTACTAGGTAGTCTACCAATCTTAGGTTTATTAAGTATGTATAGACACAATAAATAAAATTATCGTATAGATTTAGGACGAAATTAAATCGCCGCATCTTCGCCGAACTATTGTATCGCCCCATCCCTCTTCCCTCCCATTTCAAAATTTGTGACTAGATATGCGACAACAGCGTTCACAGAATCCTTCCTGGAGTGTATTCGCGACTTGTAGAATTTTGCTCCAAGCCCTAATCTTATAGAAACGCCGGCCCACCCCAACTACTCAAGTCAGCTACTCTGTCGTCGCCCACAGGCAAGTCCCTTCAGCACAACAGTCCGGGGAGTCATCTGTACACCCATCCTCGTTGCAGTCACATGTTGGGCAGCTGGCATCGGCGCAACAGGACGGCGAACTATCTGAACATTCATCCTCATTGCAGTCGCAAGCGTAGCCCTCATCCAGTAGCCAAGTATCGTAGTATTCGCCAATATATGTGCAAGTCAAATCCGTATCATCACAGTTGAGCGGGGCGGTATTGTTTGTCGGCACACTGGAAGCATCCACCAAATCGTCCATTTCCCACCACCCAGAATATTCAAAAGCCGTTGTATTCTGGGTCCCATCATCGATAGTTGACGTCCATCCCCACTGGTTTGCAAACCAACGGTTTGCCCAGGTCCATGCATAATTGTCCGCTGTAATAGATAATCATATCAGTAATAATCACATACAAGAGCAATGTTTCCGTACCGTTATATGGGACTTTAGGGTTAGGCCGAGCACTTGAATGCACATAAGCCCATGCATAGTCTTGACATCTACTCGAACCATAGATTGCCACTTGATCATAGCCTTGTCCAGGGATAACATCGACCACATCAACGACTAAACATGATGTAATTAGTAACAACATCACTTGAAATAATTCACGGGCGTTCTATACTTACTATCTTGCTTGAAACCAATAACATTGCAGTGCATCCACTCATGAGATATTACTTGCTCAAAGCTCACTAATGAGGGATCCCCAAGGTCTGCCGGGGTCTTTGCTGTCCCTGACGTGATACTCGACATGAACCTTAAACTCCAAAAGCTGGGACAAAATGTGACACTGGTTCCGAATTCCCCAAACGGCGGATTCACTGTAAATGCTTGTCTAAATCATATTGTTAGAGAGTAACTGTCAAATATCAGAGACATACGTACATTCCAGGCTTTGTACAAGCATCTGTTACACCCGAAACAGCGTTGCACTGATAAGTGATCCGACTTCTACGATTGGTTTTAGGAGTTCCTCCTACTACTCTTCCTGTAGATGCAAACCCTGAAACCTGTTTTAAGTTGTCTTCAGTATGAGTCAGTATCATAGCCTCTGCAACTAGGGGTAAGGGATATACAACTGACTAATCAAGTTTAAATAATGTTCACGATAAGTACCAGTCCAGGAGCCACCAACTCTACCATCAGTAACAAAGTAGCGCTGGAAAGGATAGTCATCAAAGTCACCAGCACTAAACGTCGTCATTAGTAAAGCGACACGAGTTGCCTCTTCCAAAATGTTGATCTGAGCCGCGTTGCACCCTCCTCCACCACCTGGCATTGCCAGATCCCAATATATTCCGGGATACATAGTATTGAGTCGAGAAAGCCTGGACGTATCGGTCTCGTCAGCCACAGGGTCACCCGGATCAACTATTGCAAGACATGTATCCTGATCGGATGTGCAAGTACCCTCTGGGCAATATCCGAAGCTGCAGGAGAAGCTACAAAGCGGACCATAACCTGCGTCTAAACCTTCCACAGCACAAGCGGTGACGTTTGACCAGTCTGGTAGAGTGGTAATCGAAGATGCTGTAGCAGTGCAAATACAGGTACTGACAGGGCAGAAGCCATAGCTGCAAGTGAACGCGCAAAGATCAGCCCAGGCTCCCACACTTGTACCAGCTGTACAGTATTCTCCTGTTCCAGCTGCTGCTACAGGTGCAGTACATGTTTGTTCGGCCGTTCCTGGAGAAAAACCGAGGACTTCAAAATTCATGTTGTAGATGAGCTTAGAGCAGACACCCGATTCATAGACGCACTCTCCACCCGATGCAGTCATCAAAACGGTACCTGCGGTATTGACTAACTCAATGTACTGTGCACCTGGATTCCTTGTTGAAGTTGAACCATAATTCAAGCCTGTGGTGACAGTGACAGTATCTATCAAATCCCCGCCACTGTATACTTTGATTGAAGAGCCGGTGTTTTCTGCTGCAACGACAATTGCCCAATTAACAGTGTCTCCGGCTGAGTCGAATCCAAACGGTTTCTCCCAAAAGAGCTCAGTCGTTGAGCCATTAATTATCCCGTCATCATAGGGGCAGACTGCGTCCATTGGGAGACTTCTGTACCACATAGCACCGTTTCCGTCTACACTTAATGGGGGGACCATTGAGGCAGCAGAGCCTCCCGCTTTCCAAGCGGTAATGAACGAAGTTAGAAGTGGCTGCCAAGCATCGTGACTTGACATATAGAATGCTGGCTGCGCGTCGGTATTCTGCTCCGGCCAAATATTTCCAATGTTATGGCTTTCTGGACCATCGTTCCAGGTTTGGATCTGAACAAAGTCCGGCCGAGTCTCCATGGAAAGAATATTCTCAATCCTGACAGGTAATGTAAGACCACCTTGACGGAAGACGTTCGTTCCATACTATAATGTTCAGTGCCTTGCATATGCCTGTTAACCATGTGAATAAAATCATACCGAATTTTTGTACTGAAGAGCACCCAGACCTACGGCTAGTTAGCGTCGTTGATGAGGAGGAAGTTTTCTGTTGTAACTTGCCCATCATATATCCTTTACCATTTTCTATGGCACCAGGTTGAACTGCGAGATCGGGACTAATATCCCCAGCGTAGGAACCACCTGAAAAAGTTAGCATTTTGAATCTTTATCTGACAAGCTTGTATAGTCTGAGTCAATTTCATGTCTTGATCTGTCCAAATCATCTTTATTTGGAAATAGATCAGAAATTTCTTACTGCCGATGATGTTAGTGTTCAATCCTAGAAAAAAAAGCTACAGAAAAGTGGTTAAAAGTACTCACCCAACAGTATCAGGTAGTGGATCTCCTCTTGCGGGCCAAGCAGCCTCCCAGCTGAAAATACAATCGACTACATCACCCCAATAATAATACCATCCATCATAAGAAGTAGAACCACCATAGTAACCAGTGGTTTCATCAAAATCCGGGCAAAAGTAGATGTCCTGGCCTAAGTCGTCTCTCCAAGCTTAAAACATTATCAGATAAAATTCTACGTTTCAGCATGGGGAACTCACTGGTCCAATAAGTATTTGAAAACCCACCACTAGAGAATGCTGTATCTAATTAGTAATTGTCCTGGTCCCAGATAGTGGTGGCTAATGGATTCTTACTGCTGACCATAGGATTGCCATTTGGTCCTATGTAGTATGATGACTCGTCGAATACCCAGCTAAAGATGGACGCATAGTCGTAAGCACCATCACAGCTTGTTTTACTTGCGTAGCATGCTGCTCCAGAGGCGTAAACATCCATGCTGATGTAGAGATAGAAGTCTGATACAGAATTGGCGGCATCAAAGAGGTATTCGAGGGTGTCGCTCACGAAATCTTGTGTTGCGTCACCAATATTCAAGGCAAATCCATCTAGCCTTCGAGCTCATTAGTAAATAGTTGAGAAGCCAAGCATAGACTGCTTTACTTACCCCATTGCCTTTGCATCTGCAACATCTTGGGCGGCATGAGACTGTGTCACGCTGCCGACCTGCGAGAAATTTTAGCCAATGATCTTAAAAGACAGATTCTGTCAACACCATACCATATAATGAGAAAACACCTGTCCATGACCTATAGCAAATAGGTGTATGGCTGCACTGAGTACACTATAAATGAAGGAAGACTTCATTTCTCTTGAACGATCGCTGAGACAGGAAGAAATGATTGGATCTTTGAGTTCTCAAGAGCACAAGAAGATCAATTGAAAGGGAATTCTTCTATACTTATACCAGAAACAAGAGGTCTAAGCAAAACCTACAGTTCTCTTTAGATGATGCTATTTGTTATATTGCCTGTCTAGTTTACTACGCGGCTTCTTCCTCTCAAGGGCTCCATAACTAAACCGAGAGTACCTTGGGATGATGTCCTGTCAGCATGGCCTGTTTAACATGATGTACTGCATTTCATATCTGTTTCTAGACCATATTGGTGATACTGTCAACTCTTGAGCTTGCTCAGGGCTATGCCTAGCTAACACCCCTTCGATTTTGTTGGCAGTTATATTAGCGTTGATTATATCCCTGAGGTTGTTGGAGCTACATCCTCCCTCTGTCTGCCTAGAACTAGTGGAAAGAAGTTTTTAAGTAGTACTCTTCCTTATCATTATCAATTTTAGCTTAATTTTTGCCTCCCTTGTGTCATGACTAACATTGGGATATTCCCGAATGCTGATAGTTCCAGGTCCAGATATGTAGCTGACTTCCAGATGTTGTCCGTTTCCATGTTGTCACACGATGGCCCATCTTCCAAGAGCTGAGTGAAGGTTACTTTTGTGCATCCATCGACAGATAATTCCTCCTCTCTTTTATATCTGATCACGGGTATGCCATTGCCTCCTCATGTGCTGTATATCCGGCGTTGAGTGTTTATACAAGGATTTCTCCCACTGTAATGTTTTGGTTCCTGCCTTGAACATAAATTGCTGCTATAAAAAATGTATCTTGTTGCATGTGAACGATTCTCGCAAAAATATCGGATGATCTTACTGGAATTTGATGGAATAAAATGTTCTTGTGGCAAGAATAAGTGATCTGAATGCATGCTGCTTATTCAAGTTCGCAGAAATGATGTTGGCGTACCCGATTATGTTGTAGCGAGCCGGTCCGCAGTCCCACTTGAAGATTCAATAGTCTTTCATTACCCTTGTAAAATTGTTATCTGTGCTGAGCTATGGTTGCTAAGTCTTCTCGCAGTTCTGGGGTTCAGAACTGCGTCCCCGATCGTGCCGTTAACCTTTGCTGGATGCCTACTGAGTTTTTGGCGCATGCTCCATTGAAGAGTGCGTTGATTCAGTCGTTGTATGTAGGATGTTTCTGCTGCTCGGTGTCGGTGATACTTTTTGGTCTAGTTGTTGTTATTGCAGGATGTTGATGCTGCAGCTCGGTGTTGGTGATACTTTTGATCTAGTTATTAATGTAAGATGTTGTTGCTGCTCAGTGTTAGCGATAATCTTAATTGCTTTAGGCTTGAATTGGGAGCCTACAATCTTAATGTTGCTTGTTGATAGCCGGGCGATGATGACTTCTTAGGCCCACTTCATTACAGTCTTTCCATATGGTGGTTTGATTGATTGATTGACTAATGGGTTTATTCCGATGCTATAAATCTAGCTTTGTTTACTGTCACACCACCGCACTGGATTCCAAGCTTCATTCTATAGCCCCAGCGGCTTCCATTAAACTTATGTCCCTCGTGTGGCGGCCTTCCCATGGCGGGGAGACCCAATCCGTGGGGGTTTTGACATTCTGTATGCTTTACCGGTGCATATATGTTATCCAATCTATGACCTTTGATTGGCTTTATGCTTTCCATACAACGGTTATTCATCCTTTTATTATTGACTACGCAAGCGAGAACAAGTGAGCTTTGAATAAATAAACGACTACGCCCACACGCCATATATATACAAGTATACAGTGTCCTTCAAATATCAATAAGTCATTGAACTATTTGGGATCTAATCGAGCTGACAAAGGAGGTCCTGATGATTTCAACATTAAGCATCGTCTGCAAACTGCTTCCTCTCATTTCATATTATGCTGTCACAATTATGGCGTATCCTATGGGAATAAGCCTTGGCGAGACTTATTTGTAGGTCTACCCCTACTCCCTTTTTTTTTTTAATTGAAAAAGAAAAAGTCTCTCAGATCTTCTTATTTTCATACTCACACCTGGAAATAGGACTTCGGCATACTATATGGACTCTGACGAACTAGTCCCAGTTGTTAGAATTGTAGCCAACGAGAAATGGCAGTCATACTTTTCAAACACTTGGAAGGACCCAAAGTACCAAGAGTTAGTAATACCTTTTCAAGCAATAAATGCTAGATGATTAGCGACTTAAATGCTAAGCATAATTTGTTTAGATCTCTGGATGATGCAGAAGTTCAACAGATATTTAAATCTACGCTACACCAAGTTAAAGCTGCTACCGAATCTGCTATAGACGGAGTAGCCAACATAATATCTATTGTTGCCCCCCAACATTTCAGCGAGACACGTTCTTTGGAAATGCTGATGGAGACTGCAGTGGAAGAAGGCTTTACATTATTTTGGCACCAAGTCACTTGTGCATTAAACGGAGCACGACTTGCATATAACCTAGATTCATGTGTAGGATTCGGATTCGAGTCTGATTCAGAATGCGATATGGATGATTCTAATTTCGTTCTAATTATCACCTATGATAAAACTCGTCTCTCCTTAGCCATGCTTGATGTTGGGTTATACATCTGCCAGCCGTACAATATCACTTACTATGAGCAGTACGGACAAGATAGTGGTAGCATTGTAAGCTATTCCTCAAAGATCATTCTCTTTTAATCAAGTGGCAAAGAAAGTTGACGTTGATCTCTTTATATAGCTTGACGCAGGAAATCACAAAAATCTCTCTGCAGATCTTAAGGTATACTTGGAAGCTTTTGCAGAGGAGATGCAGAACCACTGGAATACCCCCGAGGCACTTAAGAGTTTGAGGGCTATTGTCTTGAGCGGCGACGCTTCGAGCCCTAGCATGGAAGAGATGCGCCAAGCCCTTACCACTGCTCTTCCAGAGTATCAGGACAAGCTTCGCATGACGCTGGATCCACACTATATCGGTGCATTTGGCGCAGCACAGCGAGCTCGCCACATGGCACAAAACCCTTCATTTCTCGCTCCGCCTCTTCCAGGTTATCAGTTGCCTGAGGATCGTTCAAGTCATGAAGAATTGTAGCTTTAAATGAGATATGCGGAGTCTTGGCTACCAGATCTTTTAGAAATGGCCCTTGTTCTCCTTAATATGGCATGATATTCGAACCACTAAACTTATGTGATACCCAATGATCGTAAATCCTGGTTTGCAGGATCATTCCCTCCATACAGCTCGAAGTGCGTAAGGTGATTTGTGTTTTGTCAATCAACAAGTGATGATAAGTAGACTTCTTTTTACAGTTTATATACGTAAGAACTTTGCGGTATTCTCACTTGAATTGGGTTATGAAAACTGTATTGCTAAAGCTTTTCATTATAATTATAAGCTGTACTTTAAGATAACTACTCCTAATATATTTATTGCTTGCTTCAAATATAAATTTAGATGTCTTCAGTATGCGATTAGTTTTATGCTTGTGGGATTGACCATGACCTCATAACACCGCTCTTAATACAAGCAAGGTTGTGCAGCTACAATGCTTCTAAGCTATCTAACAATGTAATTTTAAGATTCTAGTCTATATGATCGGCGTCTTAATCATCTAAATTTGCATACCATACTTCTCATAAGGAAAGTTCTCTAAAGTAGTCAACTGCTCAGCCCACTCATCATCCAACTCCCCAAGCTGATGCGCGTCACCACCACCACCCGATCCTGTTAAGCCCGCCATGACCTCCTTTTCCTGCCCCTCATAAACCTTTGCGAGTTCAGGATGTGGCACCCAAACAACTCTCATACCCGCCCTTCTGCCAGCCTCTACACCCGGTACACTATCTTCGAAGACCAAACACTCCTCAGGCTTAATCTCAGCCTCACCCTCATCCAAACTGGCATTAATAGTCTTCAAAGCCAACAAGTAAATATCAGGCAGCGGCTTCCCCCTCCCCTTTGGAATGCGCACATCATCTCCCAAAACCCGTCTATCCTCATCAAACACCGTGAAAAGCTCCGTGTGGTTCGTAGTCTTCAGCTTGAAGTTCGCCTCGTGCGACGACGTCGCCAGCGCAATATGCACTCTCTTCGCCTTTCCCTTTGTCGCCGCGAGGTCTCGCAACAGCTTCTCAGCACCGGGCAGCGCCTTGGCCTGGTGGAAGAATTGTTCTTGGAGGACGCGCTGCTCCGCGGCGAACTGCTCTTGCGGGATCGGGAGCTTCGCCCATTCGTAGAAGATCGCGGCGGATGAAGGGCCGGGGCGTCCTTGGAGTTGGGCCTTGATGGGCCATGGGAGGTTTGGGCGGCCGTACTTTTCGAGGATCCTGTTGGCGCACAGCGTGTACAGGTCTTCGGTGTCGAGGAGGAGGCCGTCCATGTCGAAGAGACATGCGCGAATTGGGGGGAAACTGTCGGAGTTAGCATGGTTCATTGGTTAGACTCTTGGGCGACATACTCTGTTCTAGGCGACATGTTTGATGATATAACTGGGCTTCGGTGTACTGTGAAGTGGCAGTTTTGTTGTGTAGAAGTGTTTATTGTGGGGTGTGGGGTATCGAAAGTATGTAGAGGAGGGAGGGGTCCGCGGTATTCTTTCCGCCTCGTCATAAACGAGCCTTGTCCTGTCTACAACACAAAATGACTTCACGAACAGAGCGCTTTCAGCGCAAGCCCAAGGATCCGTTAGATCAGAGTGCTGAGGCTAGTGAAAATGTCGAAGGTGAGGAAGTTATACGGTTCAGCGCAGAGGAAGAATCTGTAAGTATTTCACAGATAGCTTCGTGCCGTGGCTTTACTAACGGATTAGGCGCTGTTGACTGAATCAAACGCCCAGAAGGCAGAGGCAAATAAGTTGTTTTCCGCTGCCGAGTACAAAGATGCGATTGCCACCTACGATAAGGCTCTGTCGACGTGCCCCAATTACTTAGACTACGAGGTTGCGGTGCTGAAGTCCAACGTCGCGGCATGCCATTTGAAACTCGAGGACTGGAAGGAGGCCGTGAAGGCGGCCACGGCTGCAATTGAAGGGCTAGATAAATTAGAGGGCAAGAGTGGAGGGAAAGAGAAAGAGAAGGAGGATGCTAAGAAGGATGAGACTCCGGAGGAGGAGGAAGCAGATGAGGAGATCATAAGTGCTGGGGCAGAGAAGGCTGAGGACACATCTGTCACGAAGAAGCAGCAGGACGATATTGAGCGGATCAGATCGAAAGCGCTGATGAGGAGAGCTAAGGCGAGGACAGAGTTGGGTGGTTGGTCTACCTTACAGGCTGCAGAGGAGGATTACAAGGAGCTAGCGAAGATGGAGAATCTGCCTGCTGCTGATAAGAGACTTGTTCAGAGGCAGTTGGTTGTGTTGCCACCGAAGGTAAAGGCTGCACAAGACAGCGAGGTTGCTGAGATGATGGGAAAACTTAAATCGGTATGTTTTCTGGGAATTTCTGGTGCTAGGATTATGCTAACGTTACGCTAGTTTGGAAATGGGCTTTTGGGCAAGTTTGGATTGTCTACGGATAATTTCAATATGGTTAAGGATGAGAAGACGGGCGGCTATAGTATGAATTTCAATCAGGGAGGATCCTGATCGAAGTGTCTTCACAATAATCACAACACTATAACCACATATCAATGACAATAGAGCCGAAGCCCTTTGTGTATATTTGTGTATTATCTCGACCTAAATACCGGCTAGGAACGATGTAATTGAAAGGTCTGATGATCGTTGATAGTTACTGATAATTTGGTGGAGGAACTGGCTGTCGTCTGTGGCTACTGATGATGCGCGACAACTACTGATTACCACTGAGAAGCGCTGATTATTGTCTACAGGTACAGACTACATAAAATTGCATGTGCTTATCATACATAACTTCAGTTCATCAATCAATCTCCGAACCGATCGTTGGCTCATAAGGTCACTCATTTATCAAACTCCTCAACCTATCAACCAGCGCAGCTAACAACGTACCAATCCGAATGCAAGTACCGAATCAACTACTCAAGGGGTAATATGAACTTTGGGTAAGACTGAGATGCCGGGGTCCCTACAGGATGTTGAAGTCTTCTTACACCTGCATATTATCAGTGCTATATACCGTAACAAGTGTGGTAGGAGGGATATGCTCAGTGATACTTGTTGTTTTCTGCTATCAAAGCTTTGCCTTATTTACCCGATATTCGCTCCATGGCTGGGTAAATGGTTAGCTTTTTGCAGATGCCATGGTGGACCAGATTCCATATCAATGTGTTGCGCCATTTGTTGTTTGATGGAAATGTGGCCCTTTGGAAGCTCTTGTGTATTTCGATGGGGCAGCGGTTGTCTCGGCTGAAAGGTTTTGAGATCAATACTGTGGGTATGAACTAGCCTAAGTGATTGGTAACTACTGGACTTTGAGAGGGTGATGGTATTATATTCTTTATCGAATAGAAGGTAGCTTAGGGGTGATTATGGTGGAAAGAGGGCCACTCAATGTATCTTATGTATAATAATGTGGTCTAGCTTTATATGTATGCAGTATGTACATTTCTCTAGATCAACACCCTTCAACCCTTCAAGTACGATAAATTGTTGTGCTAAGTAGAGAATGTAATGATATTCCCGCAGCCATGGGCCCGGAATCATCGGAATAATCGGAATAATAACAATTCAAGATGCGCATTCTCTGTAAAAAGTAACGTTAGAATGGAAAAGCATGACTGGTCATTTCTTTTAAGTTAAAGTCAAGCATTTCCGAGGCTCTCGTATACGAAGGTGAGGGAGCACAGGACAATGAGGCTCGAACGAATGGCGCATCATCGATGCAGTCCATCCCACACACCCACAAATTGCCCGTCACCCAGGACAGCACCACATAGTTCCCACTATCCTAGCGGCGATCCAGCGCGCCACACCCGCACGCATGCGCTAGATCCTGCCTTATCTTAAGCGACCATCAAAGCATCAAAGCACCAAAGCATCCAAGCATCAAAACAACAAAACTCAGCCAGAAATCCAATCCATGACCTCACAGCTACGACGCACCCACTCACATTGAATACTGTTGCACAACCTTACTCTATACACGATATCCACCACCTACGATGTCAGCCCCAAACTCCAACCCGCCTTCAGGGTCCGCAACCCCAAACCCACGCTTCACCTCCTCCGCCAAAACCGCCGAAGACCTACTAGCAAACCAAACCGTAGGTCTGGTCGCCCTCTCTGATTTCCGCAAGCGACGCGCCGAAGCAATCGAATTGAAGGACCGCGCAGCACACGATGCAGCGAGCGGAAGCAAAGGCAATGGAGCCGACAGCGAACGGTAAGTGATTTCTCCGGTGCACAACGAGATGAAGGCGCCCATTCAGTTCCACAACAAATCCATTGAACGAAGGCAGTTACTGATTATTTAGTACAGCAGCGGCACCTCCACACCAACGAAGAAGCGGAAGAAGAAGGCCGGCGGTCCCAAGCTGAGTTTCGGGGATGATGACGAGGACGCTGATACCGATGTATCTATAAAATCTGCCAAGACGAAACCCACACCCGATTCTGCATCCACGCCTGCGGACAGCGATACGGAACCGGTCTTTAAGAAAAAATTCGGTGTCAATGCCAACATATCTGTTGCACCGAAAGCGCTTACGAAGTCTGCGCTGGCGCGAGAGGCAGCCGCGCGAGAAACGCTGAGGAAGGAGTTTCTGGAGCTGCAGGAGCGTGTGAAGGAGAGTGTGGTGGATATTCCATTTGTGTTTTACGATGGAACGAATATACCTGGTGGCAAGTGTAGGGTTAAGAAGGGTGATTATGTGTGGTTGTTTTTAGATCGCAGTCGGAAGGTGGGTGCAGAGCTTGGGGTGGGAGAGAAGGGGGAGGGAAGAGCGCGGAAGGAGTGGGCAAGAATCGGCGTGGACGATTTGATGATGGTGCGAGGTGGAGTTATTATTCCTCACGTAAGTTTTGATCTTTTATTTTTTATTTGTAAGATGATATTGGAGACAAATGAAACTAATATTCTACTAGCACTATGATTTCTACTACTTTATCATCAATCGTACTCTAGGGCCTAACAGCACCCGTCTCTTCGATTACTCCTCGCAACCGCCAACAACTTCGACGGCAGCATCTCCCGCACCCATCGATCTCGCGAACTACAATCCCCTAGCACGACCGGCTGCGAAATCCAAAACCCCAGAGCCGGTGGATGTAGAAGGCGGGGATGACGATCCTACCTTCACAAAGGTTGTGGATAGAAGGTGGTACGAGAAGAACAAGCACATCTTCCCCGCCAGTGTGTGGCAAGAGTTCGATCCCGAGAAGGATTACCAGAAGGAGGTAAAACGGGATGCCGGTGGGAATGCTTTCTTTTTCGCATAGTTGCGGTGGGTGGTGCTTTGGATACCTTGATACCCTGTGTCTGTTAGCCCGCAGACATCAAGTAAGACTGAGAGTCGAAAATAAAATACCTTTTTCTTCATACCCCGGGTTATTTTCATCCACACGCCACTTTTTCATTCTCCAAAACTCATTCTCCAATGTCCAATGCGATCACCATTTAATCCTCAGCAAATTCTCCAAATCCCATAGACCCCTCCCAATAAAAGCCACCCCGGCCAGAAAATAAGCAGTGCGAGCGCATTAGGGTTAAGAATCCAGACCATAAATTCAAAAAACAACTTGTCCCGCATCTTCTCACTGCGTTTCCACAGTGCTCGGCATCCTCGCGTGGTGATGGCGAATGAATGCCGTGCTACCACAGCTGCTGCCCATGCGGCCTGAAACACCACGATCTGACTGGCGTGGAGCGTCTGTTGTAGCAGGACGTGTGTGAGGATGGAGGTGCGGAGGATGAGGAATAGAGCTGTACTGGAGAGTAGAGATGCAGAGTGCAGGAGCGCGGGTGCTAATTGGGATATGACCGCAGAGGGATTGGATGGCGGGGAGATGCTGGTGGGCGTTGATGTTGTAGTGATAATGGACATTTTGGCGATGGCGTATAAAATCTTGGATCAGTAACGTTTTCCAACTTTTTGAAAAAAGAATTCCGTTTTCTCCTCTTCTTCAAAAGGAAAATAAAATAAAATTTATTCTCGGATTTGACTGCTCTTTATTTTGAAAAGTTTGGATTTTTTTTGTGGCCGAAGCAATAGAGGGTATTATTAGATATTAGACTGGTTACTGTGGCTGCTTGCGGTCGTCGGTGGTAAGTAGTAGTAGCTTTTCCTCTGGGGTATCTCGCCGCCAAGCTAGCGATACCAATGCAGCGCGCTGGTAAAGGAGGGAAATGAGACACGAGCGCAGGGACAGCGAGTAAGATAACAGAAACGGGCAAGCCGTGAAGGCGGTAAGGCGATCTCTGTCCCAAGCACAAGCACAATCAAAGGAAGCAATAGCAAAGAAATAAGACAGGAGAAGAATAGGAATCAGCTCCTTTTTTTGTTTGAGTATTGCCACGTCTGCCTTTCGACCTAAGTATGGAATATAGCATGGCAGTTCAGCGCGAGAGTCCAGCGCCTCTTTTATATTGTAAAATTCGCAGTGGGGGTTTTGCGCCTTCCATGCGCCTTTCCAGAGGCTTCGAGTAGAGCAGGCGTCCCACTTCGTGCAGCCTCTCAGCTTAGCCATGGCCTTAGAGGGCAGCTGTAGGGCCATAGCTGAGCTTTGATTTAATGAGCCTTACGTCGTTCGTTTCTTTCGTTATCATTTGTTCGGACGCTCCCGCCACCCAGTGGGTCCGCTTTGTTGCTTGGGCACAAGTGGTGCAGCTCAAGCCTATCTTATTCCACGTGCGACGCGGCCCAGTACATGCCTCCAGCAGGAAAAGTCAAGTCAAGTGTAGTCAAGAGCAGTCAGAAGCAGTCCAGAGCAGTCAAGAGCAGTCAAGAGATCAGATGTGATGCTCGTCGCATGCGGCAATGCATAATGTGCATTGCATTGTTGCGTATGTTCCGACGACAGTCAATGATTGTGTTTGGCTACGATGTGGCGATACGACCGTAACGTCGAAGATAAGCACACACATATCACCATATTATATCCTCGCCATCCGAAGCGCCTTTTCCGCACGCGGCATTCGGGGATTCTAGGTGAAGGCATGGCGACTTTGCATGTGGAAGGGTCCAATGGATGCAATGGAGCGTGCCATGTTCGACATGTCGTTGGATTGAGATGCCATTGAGCTCGGATGGAGGTTTGTCAGATACGCATATCGCATTCTTGTATGTTGATGCGCCTAGCGTTGTCCAGACAGCGAGTAAGCGATTCGGAATTTCACATGTGTCGCTTGACGATGCATCGCTTCTTGCACTTCCTCACTTCTGCTGCTTCCACTACTTCTTTGTGGATTATTTTAAACTTCTGCGAGTAAGCACTGGCCCTGCAGATTATCTGATAAATACCATCTCGGGATGGGATTTCCTTTCGTAGATGAGGGGTCTGCGGCGCTTTCTTTTGCGTGCACGAAGAATCAAGAGCCTTCAAGAGGGGCAGTGGTGGGGTTGATTGGCTATCATCAACCGCACTCGACGGAAGTCTATTACGGCGGAAGTCGACCTCTCGTTATCTAGAAGGCTGACACATGGAAGAGGCGGCGGGTGACCTCTTTTATGGGGCTTTGCTTGTCTTCACGATAATTGTACGGATAATTCATCGTCAGATATCAGATATTCTTCACAGCACAGTCTGTACATGACAAGGTTGACCGCCTTCGTTGATAATATCATCCTTTACCTGCCATATACGATGCCTACACATCCATTTGCCCTATCTTCATACTCGTGGATAATAGTCCAAGGAAGAAATTAACCTTTGTTAGCATAAAAGTCTGCATTCCGATACTTTTCGCGAAGAACAATTGCCATGGGGTGCCGGACATCAAAATATATTATGCAGGATACTTGGAAATTCCCCTCCCTTCAATCATTGTGCCAGTATCAGAATATATACAATCTTGAGCATATTACTATGTATTTGGATAGCATATTTCAAACTATTAGAAAATCCAGTGCACTTGATGTTAAGGTTTTCATTAAGGGGAGATAGTGGTGTAATCGGTACCATCTCTTATATAGATTGAAGCCCATCATTCCAGTCGGCCTTCGGCTCGCCAACATGCCTTGAATAAATCTATTGTCTTGCTCTGGATCCCGAGCCTCTCTCACCCAAGAAACGACCACGGCTGCTGTGATAACGATATAGTGAATGAAGTGATCGATTCGGGATGACTCGATACAAAATGGGTCGTAGTGTATCTGCGCAGACCAGCTCAATCTCTTTCCCCATTGATGCTTGGAGATGAAGAGGCATGAGACACGAGGACTTATAGATATTTCATGGGTCTAGATCGATGTCTAGTAGACTCGCAGCCTCGGATGGATTCCGAATATCTGGCCAACAAATACGTACACCTTTTCCGTCATATTCAAAGCCGTTGCTAGAATGGAATCTCACAAAAATCTCGGTTGGTATAGTTACCGATTTCATACCAAGCTCCATATTTTCAGACTATTGTCGAGTATGTCAACTGGTGGTCTTGAAGACACACTCGAAGTGGCTGATGCATCGCTGCCTTCATCACTCTCTTCTTCCTCACTTTCGTCGTCCATATCACTGCCACTATCACTATCACTACTGCTGTCGCTATCGTCATACGTCTGGTGATCAATGGGATCTTGACTGCGTCGTTGACCCGAACAAGTTGCCACTACTGTTCCGCTTGGATGGACGATCGTCGACGTGACGGGATCTATTACTATCAGCAAGACTCTTATTTATTAGCAGCATAATGAACATACCATCATGTGCTTTCCATTCCCAGTCACAATCAAGGTCTCCCTCTCTCATACCTGCATCTTCCCATACTCTAACAACACCGTCCAAGCCTCCTGCCCAAACCTCGAAGCCCGCACCATTTCCAGGGCAGACATCCACGCCTAATCTCTGATTACTGCCTGCATTCCTCCCCTTGAAACTCGCCAGCAGCTGCCCAGTAACCCTGATATCATAAATCATAACTTGATCGCTCTTCCTCTCCGTAACAACCAGATATCTCCCACAAGGCGAGAAATGCAATTGAGAAATGCCCGCTCCATCACCCGTCCCTTCAACCGTCCACGTCGCCACCGTTCCACCTGATCCTTCAGCATCATACAGCCCTATCCATCGCGTCCAAGTCCCTGCTGCTAGCAACCCTGTCGAAGTTGATGTCTCGCCCGACGCAATCGCCAGTGCCGACACTACGCCGCGCATCCCCACTCCACCGCCCTTGAGCTTGTGGCGCTTACTTGGAATTGTCGGAAGGCGTGTCACTGGCCCATCGCCATTCCGTGAGAGGTCGAAGAGGGAAATGAGACAGTCTGTACCGGTTAAGAAGTGCGTGCCGGCAGAGGTGAAGGTAATGGACGAGGGGGTGAGATATGCTTCTGTGGTTGGGCAGACGAGGGAGTAGGAGGAGAGGATCGGAGACGGGTGAAATGGAGAGGATAGTCGGATTGGGAGGGCGCGCGGACAACTGAGGATAAGTGTCGTTGCTGGACTTGACAGGTTGAAGCCGGGGTATGTGGTGAAGGAATATATGGGTTCAGGCGTCGGTAGCGCTGAGTGCTCAGTGAGATCGCTGGGTACTTGATGAGGCTCCAACAGATCTGTGGGGAGGATAAATGTCCGTAGGTGGTTGTCTGCTGATGAAGTCAAGAGACAGGTGCCGTCAGGTGACCTAGTTTATTGTCAGTACTGAGGAAGGAGATCTTGAGCAAGAAATATGAAAAAGAATTCCCTAATGAAAATATTACCATTGTGCACTTTTAAAATAATTAGATTCTAACTTTTCTTCGTCACTGCTCCTGATAGGACTTGAAGCATTGGCGTCCACTTGACTTCTTTCTTTCCGCAGCTTTTCATTGTGGGCAGTCTCAGTTTCAGCGATAGAACAGCTGTATCTCTCTCCGGTTGAGCCAACTAAGAATGGACTCTTTGATTCCGTTGCCATTCTGGAGATGTCCGCTCTATCCACTGATCTGAAAGATAACAATTATCATCGAGCGACACACTGCTTGCTCTTCCTTCTGATATAAGTGCGATCTGAAGTTCAGCATAAGTCTTGGCGCGGCGGAATTTCTAAAATGCAAGGTTTGGCGGGAATCTGCATGACGGGCGGGCGCTAAACCCCGCAAAGCAAGCTGGCGCAGGGGGGAGCTGTAAGCATACCTGGTGTGGAGCTCTGGATCAATGTGTTGTTCGGTGTTGTCCACCGTAGTCATCTGGCAACCGTCATCTCCCATCTTCCCTCCCATCCCCACCACAATCAACTCAACATGTCTGCTGCTCTACTTTAACAATACTCTTCGTTACTTCGTGGCCCTCAACGCCATTTAATCTGATACTCAATGGCCATGGACCATATCAAGGACATTCTCTCTTCACGCTGTGAACGGCTTCAAGCCCCCAGCTATCTCAATCTCGCTCTCTCATTGTATGTTTCGGCAGCTACAGCGCATGGCAAATCATTGCCATCCACAAACTAATCACATATCAGATTCATTTTGCTCGGTATCCTCGTATCATACCTTCCTCAACACTGGCGAATCATCCAACGCCGCACTTCCGAGGGTATATCACCCTACTTCATCCTCCTCGGTACAACGAGCGGGACTTGTGGCTTTGCAAATATCCTCGTTCTCCCCGCCAGCCGCGCAGATGTTGCATGTTGCAAGACAATTAGTACTTTTGAATGTTTCTCGGGGTTGCTAGGAATAGCACAAGTCGGTGTACAATGGTTTTGTTTTAGTGTCATGTATGTCTTCCCTGCCTCTTCAATATTCCCATACACTAATTGGAATATAGACTTCTTCTATTCCTTGTATTCTTCCCCCGCACATCACCACTTCCCTCATCAACCGATGCCGCTACTGATAAGAATCAACCAACCTGGCGTTTGGCGCTCACTGTTGCGCTCATTTGTCTCCTCCATGGACTCTTCGTCATCTTTGTCTCGGCCGCACTCATAATTGGCAAACCATATCATCTTGGTCTCTGGGCCAATATTCTTGGAATCACAGCAGCTTCTCTTGCCGCCATTCAATACCTTCCTCAGATCTGGACCACATATTCACGAGGCGATGTAGGGAGTTTGAGTATACCTATGATGGTGATTCAAACTCCGGGCAGTTTCGTCTGGGCAGGAAGTCTTGCAGCAAGATTGGGATTGGAGGGTTGGAGTACCTGGGGAATTTACCTTATTACAGGGTGTCTGCAGGGATGTTTGTTGGTCATGGGAATTGCTTTTGAGCTAAAGAAGAGACGGGAATTGGAAGCATCGATTGGCCCTGTAGAGAGCGGTGTTGAGCACCGCATTGAAGCCGATTTGGTATCGGATCAAAACGAACAAGAAGTTCCTGGAGATGAGACGACACCTCTCTTGAACGGTTCAACCAAAGCAACCAAGGCATCCGCTAGACAAGCTTGATCACCATATTGGAGTGGACTTGTACATATACTATCAATCCATATGTTGTTCCTCAGCTCATTCAGAACCTGTATATACAGAATATTTGAAGTTCTTCGGCCAAACTGCTCTCTTTCGGACATCCAAAAAAACGACGCTATGGTTTAGAAAGTGGATCCATGCTCGCTAACTACGATAGCACCCACCAACGTCCGCACACCATGACAAATGGGCGCCCACCAACATCAAAAATTGCAAAAAAGAATGTTCGAATACTCAGGGTAGGCCCCGAGTCGCAGAGATTGCGGCTTCTGTGGATCGAACACAGTGCCTCCAGATAGATGATTCCGAAGTTAACTTCAGTCTGGCGCTCTCCCAAGTGAGCTAAAGCCGCTTGGTGAGAAGACGAATGAGTGGATACCCGATCGCCTTTTTGTTGGAGTGATTCTGCATATTTCAGTTTATGAACTGCTGCTTGTGAGAAGACGAAGGGGTGAGTGCCTAATCGCCTGGTTGTTGGGGGATTGATTGAGGCATACTTCAATGTATCACCCACCCATGGGCAGTTGAATGGATGGGATCCAATCACTTGACTGTTAAATAGTTGTGCTGATAGGGAACTTCATCATTCTGTTCATGGAGATGGGTAAGTTGCTGATAATTGAGTGCTGCTTCATGTGGGTGTCTATCACATATCTTGTAAATTTAGAAATCTTCTGGTAGAATATTCTGGGAACTGTTTTGGTTTCTTGATGTGTATTTATAGGTGGACTCATCTGTAACCATTATTTCTCTTCGTCTTTTCTATCCAGCAAATACAAATACTTTTAGTTGATGCTAAGCAATATAAAATCTAAATTTTATCCTTCATCAATTTTTATTTTTTATTTTTTAAAAGCAAAAGCCAAGCACAAAGAAAAGAAAAAGAAAAGAAAGTAAAAAGAAAGAAGGGAAAATAAATAGAGTTAAAAAACAAACGTGCGAGATCTCCTCACGACAATGGACACCATAAAAGCAAAGCAAAGGGAGTCCAAATATTGAGCTACCTCCATCCCCCATCAAGCACACTTCCCACCCGCTCAAGAACTCTCACTCCCCCACAAAGTCCTGCAAACCTCTCCGCCCTCTCCCTCGAATCCATCTCCACAAACGCAGTCAAGCCAAAAATCCCCCTCTTACTCCCTCCATCACCATCGACCCCATCCGGCGGCTTCAGCTCTGCAACAATAACCTGCGCCATGAAGGCATTACATCCCGCCCTTCGCAGGAACAATTCCCAGTGCGTCTCTTCATTCAGCAGGACGAGTGGCTGCGGTAGGTGAGATACACCGAAGCGTGATATCAGGGCAATGACATACTGCACGAGACCTGTGGCGGGGATATAATGTGGGAGGATAGACGAAATGTGTGAGAGCGAGGTGGTGAAGGCTGTGAGGTCTGCGAGGGCGGTACAGGAGCTCTCGGGTAGCACAGTAGAGTTGGCGGCGGGGTCAATAATGAGAACTAGGAGACGTTCATAGCGAGGCGCGATACTGGTGATGCGAGCGCGGATCTTTGGGATGGCTTTACTGCCTGGTAGAGGTTTCTGGCTTATTTTTTGGAGGGTGGTGAGTATGATGCCGGTTGAGGGGGAGATGATAATGTCTGCTTCGGAGTCGAGAGTCGAGATTATGGGCGAACGCTGGATAGTTGGCGTGTTGGGGAGCCAGGCGATTGTGTTGTGGCGGGAGAAATCGCGTTCGATTAGGTGGGTTTGCGGGGAGAGCTTCTCAAGTTCTTTTAAAAAGGACTTGAAGGAGCGGTCTTGGAAGAGGGAGCATGATACTATGATGGGATGAGGAGTTTGAGGAGCAGAGATATTCGGGAGTGGTATTGATAACTGGGCGGGCTCTGGCTCTGGCTCAGGCTTCGAAAGAGGCTTTCGAGGAACCTGGACAGCTGGCTCCTCTGTCGACGTAGTGAAGAAGTCACTCTTCTTGAGTCTTGATCTATTCTTGCCATGTTGCTCGACGAAATTATTAACTGCACCAGCGGCTGAGAATGGATCGAGGAAATTTAGTGCATTAGTTGCCAGAGAGCGATCTTCCTGGGTGATTTTCGAAGATTTCACGGGTACTTGGTTAGTCGCTGCGTCGAAATCCAACGGAATTCCAGGTTGTGGACTCTTGGATCCCAACTCTCGACCATAGACACCCGGAGTTTTGCTAACCTTTGTCGATTGCAGACCCATCCTCCGCGACTTCGGATTTTGCTGGGTTGTCATTTTTGCCTCAAGTGACAACTTCCGCTTTCTGACTAAAGATGAAATGTCTTCTTTCTCCGTAGTAGACTCAGGGAATCTACCAGGTTCCAGGTCATCCTCCATCTCATCTTCCTTGAGTACGCGAAGTCCTGCCGGCTTCCATGTCAAGTCTGAGCTCGTAGCGACTTTCTCATTCTCCCATTCTCTCAACAAGTTGCCAAGAACTCCATTATCGTCAAGACTTTCAGTCATATCAACTCTAGCAAGTCTCGAGTCCCATGGATTCCAGCGTAATTTGTTACTTAATTTCGTGATGCCAGCCCATTCCGTAGCGATAGGATTGTGCTCTAATGCTCTATCCACCATGATCCTTAATTGTTTGGAGACGTCAGAAGCACTACTGTGTACGAACTCCCATGGTGGTGTTGGTAATGAGAAATCTAACTGCGGCACTGGAATTCGCTGGGTGGAATCAGCCGCAACCAGCTGCTCTTGCGCCAGAGCTTGTTCAACCTTTGCTGCTGCAGGTGCACATAGTGCAGTGATCTCATCCGAGAGAGTGGGCTCTACCTCCTGATGTGAAGTCGCATTAGAAAGACTTGTGCTGGGACGAAGTTCATCCATAAATGTGTTAATCTCAACCATGTCACTAAAAGCAACAGCCTTTCTAGCTGTCGGGAGAAGTGGTGTCAAAGGCTGTTCCACCTTCAGACGCTTAGCTTGAGCGCGATTAAATGTTGGTGAGGAACTGTTTCCAATTAGCTCGTCCAGAATACTGTAATCTATTTTCATATCCTCGTTTTCAGTGTCCATGTCGAGAAGCGGTGAAGTAATTCTATCGTCCTTAAAAATAGCTTCCTCAGCTTCTCTAGCCTCTTCACTAAGCATTGAATCCGAGCTCGTAAATAGAGGGAGATGCAACACAGGAGATGAAGGGATATACGGAATGTAAGGAGGAGACATGGGCAACAATGGCGGGGATATTGGCTCAAGAGCCCTGTTCTATACAAGTCAGTGTCAGTCCCGACAGGCATAAGAAATAACTCACCCTCACTTGTATTTCAACACCATCCCATGCCCATGGAGAAACACATTCAACGCCCTCACGTTTCATAATACCTTGCAGATATTCTACCACATCTCGCCCTACGGCTTGCTTCTTCTCCTCGCGAATCTCTCGCATCACCTTCCCAGGAAGATCCCACATCTTTGATGGCCACTGTAGACTCTCACCATTCTCATCGTCTAGTATCTCCATTGGCAAAATAACGTCGCTCGGGCGAAGTTCATCGCGGTTATTTTGCAACCACGTGCGTACATCGGTTTCATGATCACCATTGATGATAGGTAACTCGCATTTAAGACGCTTGTGGGTCCGCACATCGAGTTTTGAGGGTGTTAGATACTCCGAGGTTATATAATCGCCTTGAATGGACATGAGCAGCTGAGATATCTCTTTTGTGCATTGTAGACGTTCGTAGGTTGAGACTTGCGTTGATTGTGGTGGAAATTGGGGGAGATGAGCCTCAGATTTGTCTGTTTCTGATAATGTTTGAGACTCGATACCGAGCCTATAGCTATTTATAATTGAGGAGGAAAGATGATCTGTTGCAAGACTGTGGAATCGTGCGTAGTCTATGATGGTTGGATCGTTCTCCGAGAGCGTTGCTGAAGATACCAAGTCACCCATTGTCGCGGCATAAACAGATACTGCCCGTCCAGGGAAATTGTGTTTAGTAAGTATCTATAGTCAAATATATCATATTAAGAAAATATGTTTCGACGTTTGAAATGTACAGGGTGCGATGTTCAAGCTGCTCGCGAGGTAGCTTGAGGCAACAGTACCTTTAACACGTGATAGATGTTATCAAACACACGCAAGTACGTTTAGAATCCAAAAGCAACAAGTTCTCAATTATTGGAAGTATTTCATTTCTCAAAACTAAATATCAATCCCAGGCATTGCTAAAGCAAGACCAAAACAAGAAACGGCCTCTTAGCCAGCATCGCAAACTCCCTGCCCATGTATGATATATCATGTCAACTCCCGCTAAACCGCCCGACAAAAAAGGAAAATGTTCGCTCAACCAAAGTCATGTCGTGATTAGGTTCCTCGATGCCCTTAATCATTGTAGTTGCTTTGGCCCGATCCGTCCTTGTTTACAGGTGGCAGACCATATTTCTCAAGCAGCTCCTCCTCTTGGCCCTTGCTGTTCGGGTCAAAGTATGGACGTTCCGCCTGAGAAGCAACTCTAACCGCATGTCTACGATGGGGCGCAAAGCCATAGCTAGCGCTATGGTTTGAGATTCTGTTATCCCAGAACGCGACATCATCCTTGCCCCACTGGAAGCGGACATGAGCCTCCTGCGTCGTCGAAACAATCTCATTGAGCATGTTGACGATGGTGTCCGACTCAATCTTTGGAATGCCAACAATCTTTGTGACAAAGCCCGGGTTGAAGAACAGCGATTTCCAGCCGGTGACGGGGTGGGTGCGGATGAGGGGGTGCTCGGTGGTGACGGGCTCGCGACGGACGGTGCGGCCTAGGGCGCGGGAGCCAACGGCTTGGATATCCGCACTGTGCAGGGCAGTCAAACTCTCGAGGAACTTCTGCATGTATGGAGAAAGTGCGTCGTAGGCTGCGTATTGGGAGGACCAGAGAGTGTCACCTCCACCGCCACGTGGGGGGCCAGTTAGGACTTTGAGGGAGGTGTAGGATGGTGGTTGAATTTCGTAGGTGACCTGAGGTTTGTTAGTACTTGATGCAAGGATAATATGGATGGGATGCTACGCACATCGCTATGCCAGAGGAATGTTGGGGCAAACAAGGCTCGCTGATCCTTGGACTTCTCATCGGTGTAAACCACGTGCACATCATCAAGATCGCCACGCTTTGGGACGGAGGTTGTGGCGTGCTTGTGAAGCTTTCCGTAGTAAGCACCGAGTTCGCGTTGCTTGTCGACTGTCAAGTTCTTCTGGTTGCGGAACATAACCACACCACGGATGGCGATGAGGCGGGCGATGTCATTCTTCTGAGCATCGGTGAGGTTGGCCAAGTCCACACCATGAACTTCGGTGCCGATTTTTGGGTTGTAGTCAAATATATCGGTGGCAATCTCGCGGAGGTTACGGAATTCTGGATCTCCAAGGAGTCCCTTGTCCTCGTATGGGACCTCTTCAAGTGCTGGCCATGTGACGTCCGGGAAATATGGCTTCAAGTCCTCGTGTTCATAGTACTGGGAATGATCCTGGATTGTTGTACGGCCTGGGATATATGAGACAACGGATTGAGCTGGTGCTGCTGGGGCGAAATCGAGCTTAGAGGGGAAGACATTGTTGGTGGTCTTGATCTCGGATGGGTAAGAGATTGGCTCCTCAAGTGATGGTGCCATATTGAGATGAAAGACCGGATTCAACTTCAGAAAATCGTGCTGAAAGGGCATTGTATTAGCACGAGAGTATGCAGAGGCTTTGACTATTGATGTTCGGTGAAGTGATTGAGTGAGTCGACTCAGACGAGATGCCATAAGATAGTCCAATTCAAGCCAAAATGAAAACAGGAGGATTCGATCTCGGGTTTACTTGAGTCGATGTGAACAATATGAGAATATGGGAACTCACAATAGACGTGCTTAACTTATAAGAGGCACCGGGCTAAATAGACGGCACTTGATCTTTCTCAATAAGCCTCACGTGAGATGAAAGGCGAAGATTAGAAGTGATGGTATTCGGAAGCTGGAATTACAACAGGAGAGATGTTTTTTTCTGAAAGTTGATTACAAAAGAGCAGGTAGGAAGAAGGAAAAGGAAGAGGACTATATAATCCTTCAAGAATTGGCCGACTTCTGACACCATTGCTGACAAGTCGCACACCATCAAACAATGATGAAGACTTTCCCCACATACGCTAGTCCACGTTTGAAGTGAAAAGGACCTGCGTCCGAACGGCACATTGTTCATATTTAGTCCATCTTTCCCAAGCATGCGTTGACTCAGATAGCAAGAAGGGCGCAGGGATTCCCGCATATGCAAGCGTTGTCCCATGGCAAGTGGAGACGGGGTTCAAAGTTGCTCCACGATCTTCGAGAAAAAGGGGACAGTCTGTTCTGTGAGGCTGGATCTAGACCGGGATTATTTGCAGCGCGAAAGACCCCCCGAAGATCATGAGCAATTCACTCTGCTATCGATATGCATCCCATGTGGTTTGTCAGATGTGATGACCGTGTGCAGCGCATTCTATCTATCCAACTTTGGATTTCTCAGCAGTCATGCTGAAGAAGTGCTGCTGTTGCTGAATAAAGGGATTTTGCGTAGTGAAAGGCGTCCTTCAGCGCTTGACGTTGGCGGTTTGCAGCTACTCATGCACAAATTCCTCGCGTAAAAAGAACGTTCAGGGTGTGGCCGGCTAGAGCCCATGGGTTCGACATCGCTCTGGAGTCTTGCGTGCTCAGCATCCAAATGAGACTGGAAGATGAACGTCACGTCCAACGTTCCATGGACGTGGAGGAACAATCAATCGAATGAAGGTGAAGCAGAGCTAGCCCGTATAGAGCAATTGTATGCACATACATATGACTTGCTGCTCCATATTAAATACATCTCATCCTGCGCAGCTCATCGGACACGACCATCTATCTCGTCCATGACACACACATATTCACGATATTCTATTATCTGCCTTCTCTCTGATTCAGATGCTTTCGCTCCTTTCTCACGCCAACAAATAAGGACATACTTACATAAGTACATGTTCTTGCTGCATCGGCTCTATCCGTTCTTCGTGGCAATGGCGTTTGTCAGGCACGCCTCGCCACTCACTGCTCAATACTCGGTCTCTCTCTGTCTCCGTCTCTGTCAATGCTGATTATGTGATTGCGCCTTCGCCTCCTTGAAGCACCGTACGTACACAAGTGTGTAAGTGCTTTGGTGCTTCCCTGAAACTTCGAGGTTAAGGCTGAGCTGACGACACAAGCGCATTATTCATACAGAGTAAAATCCCTAGGCCACCAAGGCCATTCTCAACATCAACTCCATATTCATGCAGATACACAAAAACAGCTCCACAGACGGCAAGATATACTTTGAGTAACGATTTCTGTTTCCTCCTGGTTATCCATACCCAATATGGAGTGCATAAAGGTCAAAAGGGAGCTGGTAAGTGACATCAGGAGCTCACAGGAGCCCCCAGAGACTGCTCTACTGTCAAATCTGCATTCCCGCCCCGCGTCCCCTAGTCATCGTCGGGCATTTTCTCGACTGCCACGACTCTGTTAATCATCGAGCCGTCTTTTATCATGAGAATTATCTTTAGCGTATGTGGGGCTTTGGTGGAATGAGGAAGCACCAAATCAAAGGGCAAAGGGCAAAAGGCAAAACGAGAGGATGAGGAGAAAGGATCCCTCGCAGCAGAGAGAGATTCAGTAGATGCTGGCCGAAATTGCCGATATACGCCAAAATTTGGTGTTCTCGCATACGGTAAGCTGCGTCGTAGGTACCTTTATCTCTCCCTCCTCCCCCCTCTGATTCATGGCTCCAACACAGCAACTCTCCATCAACCCCCAGTCAGCAAGTGCAGCGGTGAGTATCAACGACGGCGTCCATTGTGGCCAAAGCTGCCCAACACAGCTGCAGCCTGAGATTTTCGATCTTACAATTCCTCAGAATTCTCCTGCCATATTTTCACTCAAGCCCCAGCTCATCACAACGAGAAGAACTCTGTTTTCCATTTTCGAAATCTCCCTCGTTTTGCCTGCCATTTTATATTTCTTCATCAAAATTCGCTCGAATCGGGCTGAGGTTATTCGGCTGCGCGGCCAATCACCGCTCCTAGGCGAGCTCTTCGGCGTATGCGTTATCATTGCTCTTCTCTGATCGCCGTCCCGGATACATCCTCACACCATCATTTCTCTCTACTTTCCCAAGAGGCAAGCATACTTCCTCCGATTGTCATGAATAACACGAGAGTGTATTTTTTCCTGTTCTTGGTATTTGCACCGGACATACCGAACCAATGGTTCTGGCTTGTTTAGTTGCTCTTTCTGTTCTGCATTGCAGCGCATCGTTTCGTTCTCCTCTTTCACGATATGGAATGGACAGCGCTATCGGCCCATACGCTCTACTTCTCTTCTCTTCATTTTCAAAGGGAAACATCAAACGAGTAGTACAGAGCAGGGTCATATGCCATGATTATTCTCAAGTAATGTGTGCGACTAGGCGCCATCTCAAGGTCCACGCAATCTTTACTTTGTGAGTCTGAGTCTGACCACACGATCATTTCAGGAATTTCTTTACTTGATTCATTTTAAGTTGCTACAGAGCCTCTGGATTCTGTCCTATCTCATTTTGATTTATGAAACTAGATTTGAGGATTGTCCAGATAATTCAGTTTCTAGGCAGGTATATAAAAGTGTCCGAGAGCCTTATCAGCCTCACGTATCTACCGCAGATAACAGCAATCTCCCACCGGAGACCTTACTCAAGACAAAAGCCTCTTCAAGTCTCCAAATTCAAAAATGACAAACTCATGGCAATGTAGACGGGCCTTCCTTACCCTAGGGAGACATTCCCGCTCTAAATTAGCCAATTCACCTCCGAGGCGCGCTCTACATTAGCGCTCCCACCACGATGGCTGCACTAAAGCCGGGTCACCTACCATGTCAGTGCATACCATGAATTATCCAGCATATCTTCTACGGTACTACAAGAAGTCTCTACGCCCCTGCATGTCCCAGTCCTTTGATACTTCGAAGCAAAGCCCCACATACGCTTGAGAGGAAATGGATATAAAATCCATAACAGCAAAGACAAAGCAATGTCCTCCTGATCTGCAAGCCGCCCTCCACAATCACAGACGCTTTATCATCTTCAATATCACTCTGCTACCAATGCAACCTGCTTGCTGCTTATCATACGCCAATATATGCACCAGCTATGTGTGGAAGGCGGAAAGTGAAGGTCTCTCCGGGCGAGTAGCGGACCAACAGAGAAGTGCAGAGTTGTGTAGAGGCAGCAGATCTTGGAGTATTGATATGGCTTGAATTGCGCCAAGACACATGCCGTGATAAGCTGCTGGTTATTCGGACTTGTCACACGACCTTTCTTTACACCATACTTTGAGCACCAATATGGACGAGACCAGCAGTAGATACGAATTGCTTTGTCTGGGGCCCAAGATGATCTTCCGCGGCCTGAATGTGTAAGTTCAATGTCAGATGGACATATTTTGAGTGACAACTCACCGCTGCCTTTAAGGATCTGCATGAAGTTGCTATATTATCTACTATCTCAAGGGCGTTCGTATCTTGACATGTGCATGACCTTACATTATAGGTTGGTAATATTAATACATGCATTTAATTTTGCATTACGGAGGTCGATGATAATTTTTATTTCAAGCAGGGAAGCAATCTGGCAGAGCATTCTACCTCAACACAATCCTCGACGTAACCCAGAAGATGGACGCACATAGTAAGCTAGAAAGGCATCATATTCGGCACCTCATTATCAACAGTATCTGACGCCAAGAGATATGCCTAATGTAATCAAGACTTCCATTCAATTCATTCAATCCCCCAGCCATCCTACCTACCCGAATCCCCAACGCCTCAAATGCAATCATGAATCCCCAAATCAACAGCAATTCTTAGCCAACTCTGTTCAATAAACACCACTCCTCCTTCCAAAGCTCGCGCCAACATCTGCTCCTCCTCCCCCTCTCTGTAAATTCGTAACCCCCTCTCGTACACTGCCCACCTCCTCGGCAACGCCCATAATACCATTCTCAAAGTCCCTCAGCACACTAACGAGCTCCAGCATCTGCTGCTGTCGTCCGCCGCCGGAACCAAGACGCTGAACTTGACTCATGGCGCTAGCCTCCACACCACGCAGATGTTGTTCGATCTCCAAGACGTTCTTCTGGTATTTCTCAAGCGTCTTAGCCATCTCATCCGCTTGTGACGAGAAATAGCTGACGAGATCAGATGGGTTCGATGGGTCTGAGGAGTTGTTGGACGATGACGTATCCGATGTAGACCAGATGCCCTGTGTGTGGTACTGCGCTGGCAGCTTGAGGTTGTCGATGGCGCGGAACGACAGCTTCGCGTGCTCGGCATCCTTGAGGTTCAATTCCTTCACATACGCGATAGCCTCGGCGTCTTCTTCGAGCCCGTTCTCGGCTTGCGTCAGCTTGCGGAGGCAGAAGTCGACGTCGTATGGCACGTTGTTTAGCTCCTCGCCATGGCGTGGCATAATAGCGTCAATGTCGTGCTTCTGGTGCATTATGGCCTGGATGTTGCGGTCGATCGTTTCGATCTGTTGCTGCAGGTCCCCGTGAAGATCGGTGAAGCGTGTGGTTGTGCGTAGGTTTGAGATATCAATTTTCACACCTGGAACGGTGGATTGTGCGGTTGATTGACCCATTGTAAGGCCACCGAGAGTGTTTCCGAACGTTTGTGATGATTGTTGCTGTGGTTGGGCAGCTGGTGCTCCACTGTATGATATATTAGATGGATCTTTAGAAGTCAGAATGGATTGCTCACAATAGAGATGCAGCAGGTTTGGCTTGCGACTGTCCAAACAGGCCTCCTGATGCAGCAGGCTGCTGTTGCTGCTGAGTAGCATTGTTTCCAAATAATCCCCCAGGTTGCTGAGCAGGCTGAGCAGTGCTTGCTCCGAATAACCCTCCCCCCGTAGCCGCTGGCTTAGCAGCCCCAAATAATCCTCCACTCTGCTGCGGCTGTGTCGTCGTACTGTTGCCAAATAGTCCTCCACTTGGTGCAGGCTGCGAAGCAGCAGTCGTAGAAGCACCGAAAAGACCTCCACCGGCTGCGGGCTGTGAAGTGGCAGGAGCCGCACTTGCGCCAAATAAACCTCCCGTTGGAGCTGCAGTCGTTGCGGTGCTGCCGAACAAACCCCCAGTTGCAGGCTTCGAGGCTGCCGCGCCGCCGAATAAACCTCCTGTTGCTGGTGCTTGGCTCGTCGAGGCGTTGGATCCACTAGAAGGGAGGGTGTTAACCATGTCTGCGAAATTGACGCGGCGAGCCATCTTGGGCTACTCGAAATATAGACAATACACGGGAAAGTTTGACGGGTGAAGTTGATGGGTTTGAAGCAGTGATGCCGACTTACAAGAGTGAATTGGCGCTCCCCGTATTAATACTCAGACCGCCACCGGCACTGGCTGATCGTGCGAGAGCCATGGTGTGTTGTGTTCCGTGTTACAGCGGACAAAGGAATGTCAATGTTTTGATTCCAGCCTGAGCACGAAGGCCTGCGATGCGCCGTTCATTATGCGCCTGTTTGTCGTTGAAAATGCGGCTAAGCGAGACAGCTACCCCGGTAAGCTCAACCTACCTGGTAACGTCAGGCTGTGTGTATTACTCGCGTTCCGCGACTACAATTGCAAACACGCTCTACGAATTTTCGAACTTTGACTGTGACATTATTAGCAGTCATGGACGTCGACGAAGATGATGATTTTTACGCCCCCTCTGAGGCGGGCTCTCCAAAGCCTGAGAATGATGAAAGTACTGCGCCGGCGCAACAGCCTGAGAAGGTAGAGCAGGAGGATGCAGATTTGGAGGAGGGCGAGGAGGAGGAAGATGAAGAAGAGGACAGCGACTCTGTGAGTTGTTCTTATACCACTTTCGCGTCAATTGCTAACAATTACAGGACATTGATATCATCACGGAAAGAAAAGACGGCTCGAAGCCTGTACCACCATCGTATGCTTCTCTTCACTCATTGCCACACCCATACTAATCCCACAGGCAACCCAAATACAATGAAATCCGCAACATCCCACAACGCACCACTGCTAGCGATAGTACAAAATTGCCAGCGACCAAGAAAGACGACAGCAAAGAGGTCAAGAAGGCCAGTAGCGCACAACCAAGCTCCGAGCTTCCAGCGCAGGCAACGTCCAAGATCGACGTGCACGCAAAGCCTGTGTATGAGCCAGCCGGCAAGCCAATCACCCAGGTGAACATCGATGAGGATTTGCCAGACAATGACAAGCCATGGCGACGACCCGGAGCCGACATCAGCGACTACTTCAACTACGGCTTCGATGAATTCACGTGGGCGCTGTATGCCAGCAAGCAAGAGGCACTGCGGTCCGAGTACGATCAGAACAAGATCGCGCAGAATAATAAGAAGATGTTTGAAGATCTGAATATGATGATGATGGGTGGCATGCCTGTTATGCCTGGTATGGGAGGAGCTGCGGGTGGTGCAATGCCTGGTATGGAAAGCATGCCACCTGAAATGCAGCAGATGATGCAACAGATGATGCAGTCTGGTATGGATCCATCACAGATGGACCCATCTATGTTCGCTGCTATGGGTGGTGCACAGGCTACGGGACAGAGCGGTGCTGGCCAGGGCCAAGGATTTGGACAACAGGGATTTGGACAGGGACAGGGTCAAATGGGCTATGGCTTTGATCAGAACATGATGGGAGCTGGTGGCAATCAACAACATAACAGAGGTGGCTTCGGTGGTCGGGGAAGAGGCGCTGGGAGAGGAAGGTGGTGATTCTTATAGAGAAGACTGCATGATTGGTGTTTTGGGCGTTTGGGAGGCTGGACAAAAATGCATACCAATTTGTTTCTATTGATAATGTGTTGTGAAATTGCGGTTACGTGAAAATGCATACGCTTATTGATGGTTATGAAAAAGGAGGAGCGAGATTATTTCCATGTTCCTGATTCGTTGACCTCATTTCATGGGAACGATTTGATGGTTTCAACGATCTAGCACATGTGATTTCAAGTGTTCATTAAGAGGTATCTAAGGTAGCGAGTCCAGAAGAGCCTGAACCTGTCATTCGCTGTGAGGCAGCAATCCAGTACATTTCACGCTTATCAAAATATCACAGCCCCAAGTTTAATTCCTATAATTCATAGCTAATCAACATTTCAGAGGCTTGTAATAATTACTTATTTACTTGAATTTATACTATGATCATGAATATCGGGCACTACTCAATGTGAGAGAAACAATTTACAGTTTTATGCGTAAGTTTTCAGTTCCTAGGCTCAAAGCTGGTGCAAGTAGATGTTGCCTCTGCTTTCGTATCACTTGAGCAGCTGTGGAGAGACTTAGTTGCAAGGAAGATAAGAAAATTTCCTACTTTCCAAAAGGTCCGCTATACCACTCATTAATTAGAAAGAGGGGAAGTTCTAGAATTCAGAAGTCAATAATCACTAGAAAGTAGAATAGCTGAAGTGGATCTTTCGAGCATAATTGAACATTGACTTAAATATTTAACAACCCATTCGCAAAAGAAAAATGTAAGTTAAAAGCTCCTCTAATAATAACCAAAGATCTATACATATATGCATATTTACAATCTAAAGATCGAATCGTGAAATGAATAAAACTCCTTCAAACATCCGCACCAAAGCTTCCATCTGGCAATTACTTGCTCAGGGTAGTATCAACTCTCAAGTCTCTTGAGCTTGCACCAACACTGAACTTATAATCACCGGCAACAATAGCCCATTCTTGAGCATCCACATCCCATGCGCTCAAATCTCTTCTTCTAAGTTTGAACTCAACTGTCTCCTTAGAACCAACTGGAAGCCAGGTTCTCTCAAAGCCTCTGAGTTGACGGATAGGTTGATCAGCGGCATCTGGGTACTGCAAATAGAGCTGGGAAACCTCATGACCATCCACATCACCAGTATTCTCGACATCGACAGTTACACATACAATCTCGTCCCAAAGATCTTCCTTACCACCGACAGTGAGCGTTCCAGAGGGGTAGGTGGAGTTCCATGCAGACTGGTCCAGGACGCTCAACTGCACGTTCGAGTATTCGAAGTCGGTGTATGAAAGACCATAACCGAACTCGAAACGAGGAGTGATGTTGTATTTATCAAAGTACTTGTAATCGATGTACGTACCCTCGGTGAAATCGCAATCTGCAGTCATGCAAATTGGAACCGGGTAGTCAGTTTCGTTCTTAGCGATGGTGTAAGCCAGTCTACCACTGGGGTTGGTGTATCCGTAGAGAACATCCATAATGGATAGACCGGAGTTCTGACCAAGCAAACCACCATAAAGAACAGCAGTGACGTTCTCGTTCTCAATCCATCGATCTGTCTTGTCAGCAAAGCTTCTGCGCGCAGTCATGAAAAAAACTTACCGAGAACTCTGGCACCAACAGTGTTAATGACAACAATCGTGTTGGTGTTCTTTGCGGCAACTTGGTTGACAAGAGTATCCTGATCCTCATTTGAGAGTTCCGTGCGGTCACCTCCCTCTCCAGAGTAAGCATTCAAGAAGACAATTGCAACATCCACATCAGCTGCATAAGTATCAATGCCGACCACGGCATTTGTTCCACTGCCAAAGCCTGTGGTGGTGTTGCCGCCTCCTCCCATGCCGCCAGGCCCACCACCTCCACCCCTAGTGAAGTTTCCACCTGGTCCAGTGCCGTTGAAACCGCCGCCGCCACCACCGGGGAAGGTTCCGTTGCGTCCACCCGGTCCAGTACCGTTGAATGCACCTCCACCTCCACCTCCACCTACAGTTGAAGTAGTTGATGCAGTGTAAGTATCGTTCATTAACCATCTGTATATTGTTCCATCCTCGTAAGCGCGGTAAAGGAGCGCATCATGGGGAGTAATCAGATAAGGAAAGGATGTTGTGCCGGAACCAGCACCACCAGCAAGATGACCCTGGTATACTGATGCGGTTCCTTCGACGTCAAGTGTGACACTTTAATGTTATTAGTTAGATTCCATGATCTGGAAAAGAGACTTACCCTGGACCGCCCATGACAGGACCCGCGGAAACTCCAAAAATGGCCATGCTGCCAGGAGCCTTCAATGGTAAAGCGTTGTTGACGTTCTTGAGGAGGGAGATGGATGCTGCACCATTAGTACGGATAATCTTGCTATGGTTGGCTCTGACATCGGGACCAGAAGTTGCATAAGAGATGCTGGGTTGTTTTCCATTGTCAAGCTCAGAATAGTAGTAACCGATGATGTTTCTGATGGCTTTATCAACGAGGCGGGCTTCTGAGAAGGTTCCGTTGGCAAGACCGGCAGCGATAATGGACTCAGACCAGTATTGTTCTGAACCATTATCTTCACCACCGTTGAATGAGCCCTCACTCGTATATTGGGCGCCAACATCAGCGTAGACATATCCGGGGAAACCCAACTCCGTCTTCAACAAGTCGTTAATAAGGTGTGAATTTTCGCATGAGTATTCGTCGTTGACACGGTTCATGGCACACATAATAGCTCCCATACCAGCCTTAACAGCATCGTAGAATGGCCATAAGTATGCTTCGTGGATAGTTTTGTCGTCTGCGTTGCTAGAGTAGACTTGTTCAGTGGTCTCAGAGTACATTCCTTTTGTGCGGTTGGTCTCTTGCTCGTTAAGTAAGAAGTGCTTGCCACCTGCAATAACACCAGCATCGACGAAGCCACTAACAGCAAGACCAAAAGCAATACCGTTCAGATATGGATCCTGTCCCAGGGTTTCGACAAGACGACCACCATATGGAGTACGCCCGAGAGGACCAGATGTAGGGCCATTAACGACTTGGAACCCCTTTCCATAGCTATAAGTTGTTAGTAATCTCTCCGCACAACTCAAAAAATGCCCGAAACTTACAATTCGTCTCCTACAGCCTTCATCTGCGTGTAGATCAAATCCTTATCCCAGGTTTGTACCAGAGCCGAAGTCTCGGAGAAACCAGAGGCGCCGAAATATCCAATGACACCTTGGTCACCATCTTTGCTAACAAGAGCAGTCCAATTGGCGCTGGAAGATGAAACACTGGAGCCAGTAATGACAGTGAGCAACTCATCAGTTGTCATCCCTTCAACCACAAGCTTCGCTTTCTCGTAAGCTGCCTGCCATTTCGCGTCCAGGGTTACTTAAGTTGTCAGCCTCATCCGTCAATGGTAGATTAAGAAAACTTACCGACTCCATCAGATAGAAGACCGGTAGAATTGCCGCTCGTAGTTGAGTTGCTCGTGCCATTGGTATAAAGTGCACCAAGAGCAGGAGAAAAGATTGTGAGAGCGACAGAAAGAGTGTGAAGACCTCGAGAGGTCAAGATAGCAGAACGCATTGTAAAGAATGACTGCTCAGATTACTGAGCAAAGTGAGCGTGATGCCAAAACCACATATATTGGCTTTCATCTTGAATATATAGTCTCATCTCAGGAGAAGTGAAGCATACGATGAAAGTCAGATGTTGGGGTGGACTTCCTATTCTAAAAGTCGTCGTAAGTCTCTCCACTCAGAAAGTAAGAAAAGGAAGTTGCATCTGATCTACGAACTCCTCACCCCAGTCGAAAGTTGGGACGGGGAGGGGGATTCCCTAGGTATTTCAGCAACAATATGGGTAGTTTCCTTTAGATCGTATAGATGATGCTCCGGCATCTCTTGAGAAACACTACTCCGGGAATTATCCAGTTGCCGCATACCAATGGGAGCATTTGTCATGTATGAATGAAAATTTTAGGCTTCGCACATGGCAGTCAGGTATGTCGGAGCCTCTCTATGACCCGGGGAATATCATCAGAAAGCAATTGGATTGGTATAAAGAAGCGAAGGCGTGATGTCTGGGGTCGTTGATTTTTGCGTATTGTGAAATAAGGCTTAAATCCCACAGCAAGTTCCCCCATTAGATGTTCCCTATGCAATAATAATTTCCGACATAACCATGAGTCGATCCGCAAATCGGGAAACTCGTCTGATTTGCCACACCGTCTTCGGTGATCAAGTCTCTTGGAATCAGATGCAGGTACAGAATTTGGTATTATGAAGAAGAAAAGTAGGCAAGGTATATTAGTGATACAGCATCTCTTAAAACAAAAATGAAACATGGCAAAGAGTATTAAGATGAACAAAGAGCAAAATAAGTAAGCAGAGCAGCGTATAAAAACATGAGAACTGCGTGCGTGTAGATGAACTCCAGTATCACATTATCAAGGTCCAACATTTGTAATCAACGGCTTTGTTCGTAGAATTAATCGTAAATAATAAACCTTATCCTCTTTAATATAAATGCTGTGGAGATCCAACCCCACACTGGAAAGCTGGTATTGGCGCATGTAGACCAGCAAAGATGTAGAGGTTACAAATGAAAGGGCTGAAGTACCTACCACATTCGAAGTATCGCCGACTTCCATGATGCAGCAGATGTGCACCGCGAAATCGAGGCCACATCGAGAAATTCAGAAGTCAATCACAGACCGTACATATGCACGAATGTTCATGCATCAAGATGGAGACTCGATGATCATATCGATTCATTTGAACACCGCCCCCATTGCAACGCCGTAGATGAATCGCTCGATAACAAAGTCCTCTACAGATGGAATATGAAGCGATCGGAGTTGAGCTGAGGATAAGGATTTGACTTTACAAATAAGAAAAAACGGCGAGACTTTTTTTTTTCCAGTTGTTCTTATTCCCTCGTCAAGGACTGGGTGATAGAAATAGGTAGTCCGAAGAGGATGGGGAGAGCCGAGAAAATGCCGATCGAAACATTTCCAGTTACCGTTTTGAGCATTAATAGACGCGATATAACAGGAAACTGAACAGGCATGTGAGGAGTCGTGACAGATAATGGGGAAACTTGGACGCGGTATCCAACTGGGATTCCAGGGTACCTGACATCGAACAGGGTGTCTGCGCAGTATCGTAACTTAATGCCAACATACATAGTCCATATGTACACGGCAGTCATAGTTCTTGCAGCGTTTGTCATGGCTGATACATAAGTCGCCCGGCAATTCAAATGGATATTAGCCGCAGTTATTCACGTGAAAACTTGATTGTCGATTATTCTTCGAATATAAAGGAAGGTTTACCACAAAGCACGATGATGGTTATAATTGAATGTGGTTGAAGAGCCTCATTTAAGGCTCAGTATAGCAGTAATGAATATTGAATAAACACACACATACACATGGCATAATTTATGTGTTTCAAAACGACATGCTGAGACTCACTCTTATAGATATAGCTTATCATTCCCAAGCACAAGTTTGAAGTGACTATATTAGACACCCCAAGATTTCAACCCTTATCTCTACGAAGGCTTCTTTGCATGTATGTTAACAAAAAGCCAGGTACTGACAAAAAGATTCTTACGAAATACTAGCCTCCAAATAAATTATGGCCGAGGGCTGAAAAGTGACCAAGGATATAAAGTAACAACTTGGCTTTGGTAATGACAAATACAAGAATGTGCTGGACCAGAAAGTTGTATGAAAGACGTATGAACAAGTGCCGCTTTTCAAAAGGAGGCGAGATTATCATCATTATGAAAATATTTCGTTCCGGTTTGTAGCTTGTCATTATTGTTGTATTGTTTGTTATTTATATTATAGGGGATACGTTGAGTGATTTACTTGCAGCAACAATATAACTTCTCGATAAAATACATATCTTGTTAGTTTAGGGACAGGGGATGGTCCAATATGGTATATGAATATATATATATATATATAACGCTTTATTTTTATTCAAAGAAAAATATTGCTTTGAATCTGAGATCAATGATGTGCCTACAATGCAGGGTCAAGTGAGACAATTTCGAACATGAGCACAAATATAGAGCCGGCATTTTTTATTACTATTTTGTATTCATCAAGAGTCTATAACTCAATATATCTATGATGGATCTTTCATTGGCTCAGGTACTGACTCAGAAAATAAGCCCAGGCTAGCAAAAGTGGTGAAGTAAGGCAAACAATAAAGGCCAAGTTGAAGTGACCGTCGAAGAAAACAAGATAAGAGCACGTTACGCCATTCAGAAAGTACGGGGAACCCCACCTTAAACAAACACACATTAGTCTTTGTCTCTGGCAAATTGGGTTTATTTAAAATTCAAAAGAAGTGAGGTGCTCGGGCCGAAGTTATCAGTCTTCGTTGAGACGGAACAGTTCAAACCTTTCGATACGGGGTAAGACAGCCCGAGCATAGGAATTTCGGGACAAAGCTATACTGTGTAGTGAGAACGCGATAATGTCTCTCTCTCGACTGCATAGCCGTAGATAGCCCGGTAGTACAGTTTACAAGTTGCGATTATAGCTCTTGAGCGTGTTTGAGCACGCTTCACCTCACCACAAAACTGAGAGCCAGGTCACAAAGTATCTTCACGACGCAAATAAGATAAGAAAACCAATCCTAAAACATAACATTAATATATCTAACATGAACTCATCTAATCCATACTCATTAGCCCGATTTTGTGAGCTAGGATAAAAACGCCCCCACCCGTTACACATAACACACATATATAAATACAATACCAACTCCAGCCAATTCTACGTCCATATCCGGATCCGAACTCTTTAGACAATTTAACCCAAACTCCAGCCTTATATTATATCGAAAGCACGCATCACGCTTTCTCGATATCGGTCGTCGTCCCCATCTTAGAAGTCACGCTCTCCTGAGCAGAAGCATCGTTATCCGTGACTTCATCATCAAAGACCTCCTCCTCAGTCTTGAAGTTCAATGAGTAGCTACCATGGCCCTTGGCGCCATTTGGAATGTGGAAGCGTCTATCGACACGGAGAATAGCGTACATGAAGAGAACGATGATCTCGATGGTGAAATCGAAGAGGTAAAAGCACGGTCTGCTATCGAACCACGCCGGGTGCGTCTTTGGGCGGACCATGTAGTTTGTTGCCGCACGGAAGGAGGCTCCGAGGCACAATAGTGTAGCAGCAGCAAGAAGAACGTAGATCTTCGTGCGGTAGCGCCCGATGCCGAATTTGTCGACTGGACCGCTGCGAGGCATTATAACGGCTAGCAGCACACTTGGGAGCGGCATAAAGGCCGCAACGGCAAAGTAGGTGCTGCCAATGATGACAACATCGCGATCGATCCGTTTCGTGTTGTGATGGAGGCTGAAATAGCCTTGGACGGTGCACACGATTAGTGCAATGAGCATGAGGATGATGCTAGCTACGTAGAGCTTGAAGCCTATAGACACGATCGGATGCCATCCGAAACGAGGGTGCGAAGCTCGAAGGATGCGGTGGGAGAATATTAGATTGACGATGAAGAGGATGACAACTCCGACGGCGACGAAGATTGCAGCGGCGATGGCTAGGCGCACATTTCCCTGGTGTTTGGCCAGTGCTATGCGCAGAATGCAGGCTACTATTCGAGACATGCTGAAACTGAAGAGGAGATTCGACATTAGGAACTTATGACCTTTGGCCTTATTGGTTTTCACAATGTACATGTGGGTGGCAGCACTGGCCACGAAAAACAGCATGCAAACAGCCGTAATGGGCACATCAACGCCTACCGTTGGAATGCTTCCAAGTACGGCATTTGAAGGTGAATATGGCGGGCCTGCCATCTTTTCGTCGTCGAGCACCAAGAGGATATGAAATTTGTGGCTTCGATGAGGTTTATGACAGTGAGCACAGTGTTCCAAGTGATATAACTCTGCTTCCTGTCTTCCCTATGAAATCTAAGGACTTAGATAGGGAATAGAACTGCTGGAGAGGACGTGTGGGTTCTGAATAGGAAATCGAATGAATATCAATCAAAAGGAAAGCCAAGAGGAATAATATATACTACCTGAATGTCTGAGGAAAAAGAGATTTGTTAATGTACCCTTAGATACAACTCCATAGCCCACAGTCTGATGAGACGGGGAGATTTTCCCACTGAGAGCCGCATCACGGTTGATACTTTATCAAGAGCGAGGGATATGACACCAAACTCCGGGGACTAGGACGAAAGAAGTTTGACAGGACAAACCGTTGGACATGATTGGTCAAGAGGAGGTGAATTGTAGCGGATACAGAAGGGTGGCGCCGGAGAATGTACGTTAATACACTCAGAGCGGGGCCACAGCCAAGAGAAAGGGTCTTGAAGCTGAAAGTTAAAGACCCAGAACGCTGCTTCTCAAAGCCCGAAGCACGAGGGCACGGACCGCAAAACTCGGCCAGAAGAGAACGCGAGCTTCCGCTTCCGATACCCGTAGTCACGTGTAGAGGAAATCGTACTTCTCTTGCTCTGAGATCAGTAGAGTATATTCCGGAGTAAGGGATACCCCAAGACACACTGGAATAATGCTGCTGCAACGGTAACACACAGCCCAAACCTGTCTCGAATCTGCCTATCAGGCAACACTGGATTCCGGGCTTCCAGGACAGAACGGCATCCTCAAGACCGTACTTCATCGCTGCTTATGTACTTAGTACGGACGACGGAGAAAGGAGTCTTCAGTTCATCCCACTTCAGTACATTTCCTCACATGACTGCTATGGGGCCGGAGCAGCAGAATACTCGCGACAAGCAAACCTTATGCTGTGTCTTCAATCGAGTAGATAGATCTGCGCAGTCTTCGGATGAGCGAGGATTTGCTGAGTATTTATCAATGTGCAACTCCTTGTGGCCTCTACGGCAGAATTGAGGATGCGAACTCCGTATATGTATACAGTAGAATCTGTACGGATACAAGAACCCTTGAGCATCCGTGAGACCCAAGACCCCTCCCTACAGCCTTGTGGGAGGATCGTATGACGCAGAAGAGTGGTATGACAGTATGAGGATGTGAGAGTATGTATGAGGATATGAGAGTAATTATCTATACCTTGTTTCATTACCGTATTACTTACTGTACAATGGGGATAACATCCCGAGTGATTCGATATTGTAAGGAGTCTATGTATGTATGTATGTATACACACGTAGCACGCGCGTACTGTGTTTACCTACATGTATGATACGAGCCTTATACTTTATGTACCAACTGGTGAATGTCCAGGCACTCCACTCATTACATCATCCGCATCAGCTCTCACGTGATGATAAAATCTAGACTGGATCTAGTAATAAACACAGAGCTTTACCCGACACGGAAGTTCTGGCTTTCCTACACCAACGCACCCTCCTCCACACCCTCGGTCCTTCCATCCTCCCCTCTCTCTCCACCCCCCTACATCTCATCTCGCTGCTGCTTCCTCGATTACGGAATCCTGCAACCTTTTCAGCGTGGCGTCCACGTGACCATCCACCCCAAAATCCCTTTTTCCCCAGGATTTTCCTGTTCCATCTCTACCCAGTCGCTACGAACACACCCTCACCGTCATTGTTCCATCCACACCCGCCGTCATCACCATGTCTCTGAGCCTCCCACAAGCTACCCCGCAGGCAGGTCAAGCTCAAAGAGTGCAACAGGGTCAAATACCACAGCAATTCCTGTCTGCTCAACATATGTTTCAAGGCTTGGGGACGCCGCAACAACAACCTCGAAATCACGCCGCGAATCAATACGCCCAGCGTCTTCAACAGCCTTCCCAGAATCCCGCTGCCCACAATGCCTTCCCCAACTTCATGCCACAGCAGACGGTCTCTGCTCAGCATGCTCAACACGCCCAGCAGCAGGTCCAACAAGTGCAGCATGGTGGTGTTCAACACAATGGAATGAACCCCATGGGCAATGGTCCTGTCATGCATCAGCCTAACCCACAACATACGCAACATCCTCAGATGCAACAGAATGTTCAGCACAGCGTCCAGCAGAACATGCAGCAGAATGCTGCCAGCATGCAACACAATGCCTCGAATATGCAGAATACTCCAAATATGCAACCGTCGAACATGCAGAACGCTGCGAACATGCAACAGAATACCCCGATTATGCAGCAAAATCCAGTGTCCTCGAACAACCACCCAAATCATCCAAACAACCACCCAAACAACCATTCAAACAACCACCCAAACAATCATCCAAACAATCTCCCCCAAAGCCATCCCAATAGCCATCAAAACAATCACCAAAACAATCTCCCAAATAGCCATCCTAGCCTTCCAAATAACCAACCAAACAACCTCCAAAACAACAGTCTTCAAAACAACAGCCTTCAAAACAGCCATGCTAATAGCCATGCTGTTCCACAAGCGAATAGCCATTCCAATCATACAAGCCATACAAACCAGAATGTCACTCCAAGCAGCGAACTTGGCTCCTCAGCTTCTCCAGCTATCGATCCAAATCTCGATGACAGAGTTATGACACTTCCTCCCGAGGCAAGCTACCCGACCTTTGACGCGCTCTTTGCCGCAGCTCAATCACACGCACGCGATGAAGGTTACGCGTTAGTTATTGGTCGCTCCAAGCGCAAAAAGTGCGGACTGAAGAAAGCCCTCCTGTGTTGTGACCGATCTGGCACCAACCGTGAACGTATCCCGCCCGCTGAGAAGAAGCGCCGCACCACATCTCGAAAGACGAACTGTGAATTCAGCTTCTACGCGAACGAGGAGAAAGGTGAGTGGCTGTTGCGTTGGAGAGCCGAGGGCCCTGACGAGGAAGGAGTGGAGAGGGGCAAGGGAAGATATGCACGACATAACCATCCTCCAAGTGACAATCCACTTGAACACCCACGTCATCGTAGAATGGCAGAGACTACTGTTGCAGCTGTTAAGGCTATGCAGGACGCCGGGCTTTCTGCCCGTGAGACACTTGACATTCTCCAAGCTGAGAATCCATCTGCGCTCTTCAAAGCTCGCGACATCTATAATGCGCGTTCTGGTCTCACGTCTGGGCGGATTCAAGTTGATCCGGAGACATTATCTTCAACACCACAGCGAACTGTACTCTCTTCTGATGAGAAATTGCGCAACGAGTTGAGAAAAGAGATATTTGATGTCAAGGCTGAGCTGGAAGATACAAAGAGCAAGTTGGAGGCGGCTCGGAAGCAGATCAAGAAGTATGAGATGTTTATTGATATCTGCAACCAGAGGATTGTTATTGCAAGTGATAACGCAGAGGCGCAGGGTATGAATCTGTTTGACTAGTTAGTTTGATGGGCGAAGTGTATGGTATGAAGTCGGAGGGAGGCAGGCATTGTTAGGAGTTGATGGATGGCGTTATCATTTGACTGACGGAGTCTTTGTCATTCATCTACATCACGGCGATCAATCATTATTGTGTAACTGGGGCTATTTTTGATTTAAATTGCTAGATGCTTTAATACAACTACTTAATTTCAACTTCAAGTTCCTCCACTGCAGCCGTAGTTGTCTCACTATCATCCTTGACTGGAGGCAGAGGCTGCTTATTCTTGCCCTTCCTGTAAACGCGTTCATCGCGTGGATCAAAGCCTCCCTGGCCCCATGTGGCCCATTCTGGCGTCTCAGGACCCATATAGTCCTCAGGGCAGAACTCCTCTCCGCTCTCCAGACACTCGAAAAACTTCTTGTAGTCAATGCGTGTGTGCCATTTTCCATTGCGTCTGAATCTTCCGCTAGCAATCAACACACAGCAACTATGCGCATGCTCCGCGGCAATACCATAATCCAAGCCACGCTTTTTAAGCGTAGTGTTAAGTGCCTCAACAAACGTTTGAATCTCATCGTAAAACGGCACATTCTGCATGGTAAGACCAGCTCCAGCAGACGAACTAGTGCCACAGTAAGTGACACCCTTAATCTCTACAAAGCACGGCAGACCCTTTTCGACGAGGTCCGCGTAGCCCTCGACCTCATCATCGATGTTGAAGCCCTTGACGAGCGTCAGGCGGAAGACGGTGCGTTGGCGGAAGCGTGCCTCACGCAGAATATCCAGGCATCGCTGGAAGCGCTCCCAGAAGTCGCGGTGCAACGGCCGGTCAATCTTGCGCAGCGACTCGCGGTTTGATGCGTCGATCGACACGTACAGCTGCGTTACCGGCTTCAGTGTCTCGAGTTGGTCAGGGTGCTGTGCGTTGCAGACTAAAAACGAGGAAATATGCTCTGCATGAAGCATTGCTGTGAACTCGTTGATATGTGGGTAGAAAATGGGCTCGCCGACGAGCGATAGTGCACAATGGCGAATGCGCATGGCTTCAGCGAAGCGTTCTGCACGTACACCAGGCACACCGCGCATCATCTTGATCTTCTTGTAATGGCCTTCTTTCACGCCGTTGAAGATCATATCCGGTGGGTCGACGACCCACCTCCAGCTTGTACCTACAGGGTTGGTACCGTGGCGCCAACAAAATACGCACTTGTTGGAACAGGAAAGCGAGGGTGTTGTTTCCATACATTGATGGGATGCAATGCCATAGAAGGAGTATTTGTAGCAAGACCCACGTCCACGAAGAGCTGACTTGGTCCAGCGGCAGATCTTGACGCCAGAATGACTACCAACAATTTGATAGCCTTGCTTAGTTAGGGAGTTGTAGGTTGGTGATTCTTTAGGAACCATCTCCTTGATCACCGGTGCAGGTTTTGCTTTCTTACCATAAGTGGTAAAGTCGATTGCTAGTGGTGCTCCAGTAGACTTCTCTGAGGTTGATGACTGAGAGGTCTTCATAATCTTACCCAGATCCTCCAAGTCATCCATGTTACTAGACTTCTTTGCTTTCGACTTTGTTGGAACATTCTCATCATCAAAGAGTACTTCGCCGTCGTCAGAATCCAGATCCTCTGCATCACTCTCAACAGCATCTCCACTACCGATGACACCCTCTCCCAAATTACCAGTCTTAGCCAGATTCTCAAGAACATCCTCTACACCCTCAGTCCATTCCTTGAGTCTGTTTTGCGCGTCGGTTTTCGTGTTGCCCATGCCCAATGGGAATGCCCGCTTTCGTGCGGTCAACTTTGCCATCCACTTATCAACTTCAATGGCTTGTGAGCAGAATCCCTCCTCTTCTGTTGGCCACCCTTCTCTATCACCAAATCCAAACACAGAGTATCCAAGCAATGGTGCCAAAGGTGCTGTATCAATTCTGAAGTCGTTGTGTGTTTCTTGAAGATGTTCAAGGAAGTTATCAAGAATGGTATCAATATTGTAAGTCGGGATTAAAATAAGATAGAAAAACTTGACATTCACACCCTCCTCAGTCACCTTTGGAGGATTGATGAAGTAGTCATCAAAATCAGTTTCTGCCAGATCGTGTAATTGAGGCTCGAGGAATGTCAATGGAGTCGTGGTCGAACTATTTTTCGTAGTCTCCGTCAATTTTTCCACGAAATTCTTCGCTGTCTTCTCGGTACCGCCAGTCAAAGACAAGTAGAAGACACAGATCTGGATCTTCTGTTCTCCTTCTACAACAACCTCCTGTGATCTTTTCTTCTTGACCACCTTTCCGACAACACGTTTTGGACCAGTCTTTGCAGGCTTGACGACCTCGGCCGGCTTCTTCTCATCAACTGACCAAGCCACTGGTGACTTTTCAGAGATCGAATAGGTCTTTGGGGATGATGGCGGAGGTGTCATAGACAACTTTGGCCTGTCTTCGCGTAGGTGGAGCCATGTTCGGATTGCGAAAAGTACTGTCGCAGCAGAGAGGATGATTGGAATTCTGTACAAATGCCACAGCACAAATGCTTCTAAAGACAAAGAGTAAAGTCAGCAAGGCATAAACCTTTGCATTTGAATAATCAATGCTACACATAAGGGTTAAATATCAGGATTGCACATACCATCTACATAGTTGGCGAGCATGATATCGATATTTGGATTGAAAGATCTTGTCAGACTTCTCATCAAAAATGAGGCTGAAGCCTTTGAGAATTTCTGGGGCAGAGCCGCTAAAAGAGGAGCACAGTAGCCTCGCCGACTAAACTCTAATCATGAAAATACAGGCAGCTTTCCCATGGCCGGCCGGGTATTACTAACCGAAAAGTCTGGGCCAGCTTGAAAATTAAGTATTGATTTGTTGATTCAAAAAGATTTATAACTAATACAAAAATTCCTTGATACACTATCTTGAGATGCAGATTTATTATCGTTAATGTCTGATAGATCAATACGTTATGATTTATTTAACTTCATTTCTAAACCCCTTATTTGTGTCAATCTTGCAACTTGAAAGTGTTCTTTGATGGATTGGTATGAATTTAATATTTAAAACTTTTTAATTAATATACCGCCTATCTCATTATTTATCCAGAAATGAAAAGGATACATCAAATCGGCTGCATGTATTAAAGTAATTAATATTATTCTGTGCTATAAGAAATTATAAACCAGCCAGAATTTGAAGGTCAAATAATGGTTTTTCTTAGTCGGGAGGGAGCCTATTTAGCCATTCTATTTATTAAGCACGCCATTTATGTAATTTTGATATCAAGTCCAGAATTTTCAAACCTGAATGTAACCGATGGAGCTCATAAATGAGAACTCATAAGTGAACTTTCGGGAGATTGCTTAATTATTGTGCATCCATTGGTGTTCATGGTGTTTGCACTATTATATTTTATCGAATCCTCTAAATTCCACAAAAGAAAAGATTGTCAGGACAAAATCAGAATCGATTTATAAAGCTTTAAAGACGAGAGGAATAGAGAATGAAATATTTAGCATGCATCGGCATTAAAACAGAATTACGCTCAATACCTGAGCTGGGCAAGGAGCTTGACATTGCTATCTATTTTATTTTATTTTTTATTCTTTTTTATAATGTAAAGTCACACGGAAAATTATATTGATAATGATATCTATTTGCAAACTCGTAGTTCATAAAACAGAAACCGTCCAGGTAGACCAAACATATTACAAGAAAGTAAATCATAAATCACAAGAGGTCACATGAGTATCTCTAACGTTCCCATTGTGCTACTAAACGAGGTCTATTGTCATCGCGTCGAGCCAGAAACTGTCTAGCCCGTCGAGGTCCAGACAAGACCATCCGATGACTTCTTCATATCTCGGACTTGTTGTATCTCATACATTATCATGACTACCACCATGCCCACTTTTATTTCTTCGCTGGTTTATAGGAAATAGTCAGGAGTTCCTGTAATTTGTAAGTAAATGGTCATTCGTATGATTAAGAACTTGAACTTACTTCTAGAAACCATCGGCTCACCAGCTCTTGGGCAAGGATCGAATTGCAAGCTACCATACTGTTAGTTTTTGCACTCTATGCAGAGTGATCATTGTGACTTACAAAGTGTATTTGAGGTGCTCATCAATTTCCATGATGGCAGCCTGGTTGCCACATCTATAACAGTAGTTTGGTGCTGTAAAATCGAAATCAGTATATGCTCAAAGTCCAATCTAGAGCGGAGAATAACGAACCAGAGAAGATGGTAACAACGTTACGATCCTGTGACCAATTGTAACCCTCCATAACCAACTGATGTGCTCTTGCAACAAGTGTCAAGCCGTTGTTGTGGTTGAAAGCCTCCGAAATATCCTGCCCGAAAGTGTACCCCGCACCTCTTGGTGATATACCCCATCCGCATCTGTCATCTGGGTCGGACCATAAGAGATCACACATAGGACCTTCATGTGGAACCTCCTGAATACGATCGAGGGCTCTAATGTTGTCAAGCGTATCAATGCTTGGAGAAAGACCGCCGTGAAGGCAGAAGATCTGGTTGTCGATAAGGGCGGTGAGAGGGAGGTAATCAAAGAGGTCGGTAAAGTACTTCCAAACGTTTGCGTTTCCGTATTTACGAAGGCACTCGTCGTAGAAACCATAGACCTGAGTGATCTGACGGGATTCGTGGTTTCCACGGAGGATAGTGATTCTGTGTGGGTATCGGATCTTGAGGGCGACAAGGAGTGTGACGGTTTCAACCGAGTAATAACCTCTATCAACGTAATCACCTATCAAACCGTTAGTCCTGGTCTTTGCTGCATTCCCTATGACAGATTACATACCCATAAACAAATAGTTGGTGTCTGGGTTTGGACCACCAATTCTGAAGAGCTCCATAAGGTCGTGGAACTGACCGTGGATATCTCCACAGACAGTGACTGGGCATCTCTGCATCCAAATTAGCAGACATCAAAGGTTATTGCATCTCTCATAACACATACTACTGGCTGTACATTCGATTCATCTTGTAGAACCTCCCGGGCCTGTCCAAACGGTCCATTAGCATCTATCATACCATAGCTATATCAAACAAATTTGATGAATTATAGCAATGTAGAATGATTGTATGGTGGCATACCTTCTCACAGAGTTTCTGTACGTCGACCTCAGCCAATTGCTTGCAGGTCATCAAGCTCTCAATCCATCCGTCCAATGTAGGTATTGAAGCAGGTTCGGTGGCCGGCGTGCGCGCTGCCTCTGGCAACTTGCCAACATCCTCCATGTTTGTATCCATGGTTGCTCTCGACCACGCGGAGTCGAACTGGGTCGAGGGGTTGTTTCGGGGCGTGGAGTTCGCTGGGTTGGTTGGGTATGACGACAAGGGCGCGGTGTTCTGCTCGCGTGAAACAGGCGCAGCGGATTGGTTACACGAGCACTTTAATAATGACTGAGAGATACAAGTATTGAAGCTTTTGAGAGATTCCTTCACTTGGGTATCACGATTTGTTTGTCGGCCTTGCAAGGGTTGTTGATGCTGTGGCTTCCTGATGTTTGTAGATTGCGGCGGTGCGTACGAGCTCGTCTCGCTTAGCGCGATTGGGATTGCGCTTCGCTGTACTTTGTGTACTTTCGTTATTTAGGGGCAAGAGGGGAGGAACGTCGACAAAGAGCGATCACTAGTCAGAAGGTGGGTCAAATGTTTCACTTGAGCAATACAGTACTATAATGACTCAAGCATCATTTACAATTCTTTAATATTGAATTTACCTGAATTATATGCAATTCTCATGTATAGCCTGCGGGCAGATAAGTGCGATGAGTGAGGATTTGGTGATAGCACTCAAGAGGGATCATACTACAATTGAAATCAGGTACTACAATTCAGTGCATCCCTGTATTTATATATTATTATATGCGCTTAATTCACGACAAACCTAGTCCTACAGGCTCAGAAGTAATTGCTTCCTTGTCCGTATCCTGACCATGTCCAATCATACTCCTAAAATCCAGCCCAACCTCTGAGAGCAGGCCTGCATGTTCCTTTGCCTGGTTCACACACTCAGTCCATATAGGGCCATCTTTCTCTACACTGCTCAACTGGCGTGCTAAGATGTCGTTGAATGCGTCCACTTGTTCCTTTGCCCATTTAACGCATGCGCTCATCATGAGAGGCGGGAAGCAGGCCTGGAAGTCTGAAACAGTCTTCCGAATGATAGCAAAGTAAACAAATGAAACCTCCCAGATGTATTGATGAAGATTACCCTCAAATGTGCATTGCCTGTTAAATCGTTAGCGTGTATTTCTGAATGTCATGCAAAGGGTCACCTACCTCGAACGCTTGCGAATGATATCCCCTCGTGCTTCTAGATATGCTTCTCTAGCTCGATCTTCGAAATCCAGACGAGCGAGCCAACCAACATTTTTCTTCGTCTTCTTTAATTCATTGTGAGTATCAACGAGTTCTCGAGTCAAGACCTTTGCAAGTTTGGAACCCCGTTCCTCTGTTTTGAAGGTGATAAAGTCTTGTGCAATGGCATTGCTCTTGAGTCCTTTAGCAATGCCATTCAATTTCTCCACTCTATCCACAGCAGCGCCAAATCGCTGAAGTGCAATGTCAATATCAAGCAGATCCACTTGACCCTCTACCCATCGCAGATTCTGCTGCTTACCATCTACCTCGATCAGCATATTTGGCCTATCTTTATCGGATAGGGTTTCAAGCAGATCTGCCTTCCGTAGGAGCCCCGGGTCTCGAGATGCAAAGTAATTGACGTTCTGTTTAGCTTTGTTATTCGTCTCAATGTCGGACCGTTGGCCTCGTCTAAGCTCCTCCACAGCCTTTCTAAAGTTCAGAAGTAACGCCAATTTTGCACTATCTTCTGGCTTGTCTGTACGATAGGTGAATGACTCCTGCCCTACACCTCTGATCATGACCGCGTCTGCAACCTTATTTCTGCTAGCACCAGAATCATGGGCGCCAGCCAAGTCCACCATCTCAATGTCCAGCAAAGGCCAGCATCGGTCTGCGACAAGCTTTGAGGGTGCTTGACGTGGATCGCCGCCAGTCGCTGCATCAACCTTACGCTTCTTGCGCGAAGCTACAAGTAGGTGGTCATTAAGCAGGATTATCTGCATCGCCCTTCGAGACTTCCAAGTTGCATTGTCCAGCTCTACCCATAGTCCTGCATTCTGTACCACATGGCGCCCCGGAATGGATGGCAGGAACTTCTGAGAGCCCTCCACACTCTTCCACAAAGCCTGAAGCTGTGAGTTCCACATGGCTGTGCGATCTGCCACCGAACTTCTCTTGTCTCGTTTACTGAGTGTTGATGGGAAGCTATTGTCGAAACTAGGATCTGGAGCGCTCAAAGATGATGCTGTTCTCAACGCCGTTGTGTTTGTCTTTAACTCAGACATCAGATTTCGTAGTGCTCGCATTTCTCCCTTTAATTTTTCTGCTTCTTTGCTGATACGAATAAACTGCGTTCGATTCTGATATACGTTTTGTTGTAGATCTGTTGATGTGCGATTACGCATCTTTTGTAGTGCCTGTTGATAATCGCTGATATCCTGCTCTGATGCATCTGCCAAGATCCCAGCAACGTACTGCGCGGGGTCGAGTCGTGGATCACGAAGAGCCATCATGTCCACTGAAATCCCAGGACCGCGATTTGCTGAGGGCCCAGTAGGAGCTCGGGGTTGAGGAGGACCACCATATTGAGCTGGGATTGAGGGGAGATTTGGAACAGGAGGCGCCGCTGCATTGAAGTCCGTCGGGAGATTCGTGAATCTAGTAGAGTATCTTCGCTTCACGAGATCAGCGGTTGTACCTCCAGCTTGTGGTCTTGGTTGAGGTCGTAGCTGTTGTGGTTGATCAGTAGGCAGTTTCCCCCCATTGCTTCGGGGCACAGGTGTGCCAGTGCCATTCTGCGCAATTGGAGCGGATATTTGTCTCGGGGCGCTGATGGTCGGTTTTGCTTTTCGCTTCGACTTTGTTCTCAAAGAAATTCCTCTGCTCTTTTCTTCCGACATCTTTGCTCTGCGTTCGTTGTGAAATGGGGCAGGTAGTGTTTAATGATGAGACGTACCTTAGACGCGCATACTCCAGGCGGCTGCTGTCCCTTGGAGTTCCACGCTAACGACTAACGACGTAAGAGCTCCCCTGTTGGTCGGCCGGCCGCTGGCGCCTAAGGCGAAAACAAAAATTGTTCCGGTAAAGCATCATCGAGTGTTGCTCTCAGGGAAATCGGCTCGTGAGGCTCGTGTATCAATCAACATCTCAAGTCTGCAATTCATTGCCATCAAACCACCACCTTTGATACCGAATCGCACCATCACTGCGCAACATAACGATTCGATAAACATCATGGTACAGACTTCAACTATTGTCGCTGCCTCGGTAGGCACCGTGGCCACTGGTCTTCTTGGTGAGTCCAAATAATTATCAATTGCGCCGCGCCTCTACTTACAACTTCTCCAGCATACGCTGTGTGGTTCGATCACCGCCGAAGAACAGACCCAAACTTCAGAAAGTCATTGAAGAAGGAGGCAAAGAGACAAGCCAAGGCAGCAAAGGAAGAGGCCGAAGCACACACCACGAGACAAAGACAAGCTATTAGAATTGCTGTGGAGGAAGCAAAGGAGGAGGGTTTCCCAACTGATGTGGAAGAGAAGGAAGCCTACTTTATGAATGAGGTTGCTCATGGAGAGCAATTGAGCCAAGAGGGTATGCGATCAAAGAAGGAAGCTTTTATGGAACTTGAAGCTAATACAGGGCAACAGGAACCGACAACGTCGAGGCTGCATTGTGCTTCTACAAGGCCCTCAAGGTTTACCCACAACCTGCTGACCTTATTACTATTTACGACAAGACTGTTCCAAAGGTAAGTTTGTTTACAGCTAAGTTAAACCAATCAAGTGCTAACTTCCGCCTCTAGCCTGTGCTTGATATCCTCGCCGAAATGATTGCAGCCGACTCCTCTTTACATGTTGGACAGAGCATGGGTGGCCGACCTGCTTCAGACAGTGGCATCCCAAACGTTGGATTGGATTAAATCTGTCTAAACACTTCGAAGAACCTCCCTCGACAACTTGAAAGACATAAGAATATCTTTTCAAGCTCATCGATTCCATACACCACGACCGGCGCCATTCTCCGAACGCCTGTCAGCTGAACACCAACCAAATGTATACCAGCATCATCGGGCGTTCTTACCTGTGTTACATAGTCTCCTATCCTGTCTGAGTAAAAATATGTAAGATTTGACTGCCGAGTAGCCTTGCTTCGTTTATAATACCTGAGTCGAACCTCTGTGATACGTTATGCACGCTTTTTACACTTCTTGGTATTTTCAGTGTTACACAAAATCCGTATCACGCCAATACTCGGGATTATGAGGCCCTTAGCCGCTGCTGTGAATTTCTGACTTTTAGAATCCTTTTTTATTTTATTTTGTTTCTTTGTTGATAAATTATGTAAGAAGATCCTTCTGAGGATATAGATTGGCAAACATATCCAAAAAATATCTAAGAAAAGGGAACTTTAGAAGAATGTTGTTGATGTTTGTTTTGTTCTATTAATTCGAGCTTGTCATTGGTTTGGGATACATACTGCAAAGTCCAGCCAGTACCTTACTTATTGATACTGCTTGGCTGCCTCATGGTCTGTACCACAGCAGGGATTCACGCTAAGCGGAAACTAAGTGCGGCCCTCTATGCTGCAACACGTCCCCAGATCTCAAGCGAACGCGATTATGATAGTGGACATTCAGAAAGTCAATACAACTCCCTACCTTTAATTTCCACCACATATCGCAACTGAAGTTACTAAACCACCAGTGACTATCAGTTTTCTCATACCTACAATTATTTCCCAAACCGACTGCGATGATCTTGCCATAAAAAGCATTTAATCAATCATGGAGAGCTTGGTGACTTCTCCTGGAAGCCCCTCGGTGAATGGAGCTGCACCAAACGCATTTCCAACCATAGAGCCTATATTGGTCGTTGAGCATCTTGCTTCTGTCTTAGAGATTACACTTGGAGCTACAAGAAAAGAACTAGAAAATGTTGGAAGTCTGCTCTCGATTGCTCGATACCCTGATACCGTCCAACGATGTGCGCGATTCGCAACAGAGTCCCAAGTAGCTCTCTATGTTCAGAAGGATATTGCCACAACGCCAGTATCTGGCAATGTTGAGGTTACAGGTCTGTAATAAAATAAATACTACTATCTGTTGAATTGAGACTGACTGATTTGCAGAAGCTACTATTTCCTACAACTATACCTTGGCTTCCGACATTTCGTTTTCTCCGTCAACCACTGCTTCTATTGCTCTCTTAAAGCGCCCCGCTCCTTTAGATCCTTCGATACCCATTACATCGCAAATACAAATCATGAACTTGCCAGGAGTTGCATCTCTGAGCACTGGAGCTGGTGGATCAACTACAACTGTGTCTCCATTCGAAATCCTTCATTCTGTTGTCCATTTAGCGTTGGCGCCATACTTCGATGCATATACCAAGAACCAACAATCTACGAGTGGTACCAGAGGCAGAGGTGACACAGAGGCCAAGACTGGAATTCCTATTACGAAGAAAAGAATTGCAGAGCTTGAATTAAGTTTGCTGCACCTACAGCAGAACATCGAGATTCCAGAGGTTATACTATCTCTCAATCCTGTTGTCCAAAGCGCCATCGAAGATGCCACAGCTCGCGATGCTAAGCCTTCTGTTGATCTCATCCCGGCAGCCCTCCTTCAGGACAGTACTTTCCTTAATAATCTCCAATCCACTGTCAACGGATGGATTAAGTCTATTCAGACTATTACGAAGATGTCTAGAGATGCTAGCAGTGGTACTGCAACTCAAGAAATCAATTTCTGGCTGTCCATGGAATCAGCACTCGAGGGGATTGAAGCCAAACTTCGAAGTGATGGTGTTCTACTTACTCTTGATATCCTCCGACACGCGAAACGATTCCAGGCTACTGTTAGTTTTTCTGCCGATACAGGATTGAAAGAGGCCACAGATAAGGTACAGAAGTACAATCAGTTGATGAGAGATTTCCCATTGGATGAGTTGCTTTCTGCGACATCTTTACAAAAGGTTCAGGATTCAATTGGACTCATTTTTGCTCATCTGAACAAAAAGCTCAGAATTTGTCCATACCCAATCCGACGTGCCTTGCCATTGGTTGAGGCAATTTCAGCAGATCTCGATACCCAACTCCATTCTCTTTTGAATGGCAGAACCTTGATGCAACTGGAGTACAAGGACTTTAGGGCATTAATGAGCACAGCCGAGACTATCTGGCAGACATGGGACGAGAATGTCAAGGAGTTTACCAATGTGGCTCGTGAGGTGACTCGAAGAAGAAACGAAAAATTCATCCCAATCAAGATTTCGCCGAAACATGCGGACCTCCAAGCTCGATTGAAATATGTCAACACTTTCCGTGACAACCATGAGCAACTTCAAAGAACTATTGTTAATGTTCTTGGGCCGAAAGCCACTGCTGATGGCGTTGTCGATGGAACTACTGATGGCGTAGTCCTTGTTGAGGAGATTGGCGATGTAGACGCTGTTGAGGAGGTCCAACAGGCCTATGCTGCGTTGAAGAATGTTGACTTACTCGATGTCTCCCCTGAAGGCACTCAAATTTGGGTGCAAGCAGAGATCACGTACAACGAGCGTACATCTCGTGTTGAGAACTCGATTATTGCACGTCTTCGTGATCGCCTTGCTACTGCAAAGACGGCCAACGAAATGTTCCGAGTCTTCTCGAAGTTCAATGCACTTTTTGTGCGACCTAAGATTCGTGGTGCCATTACTGAGTACCAGACACAGTTGATTGATAATGTCAAGCAAGATATTACAGCTCTTCACGAGCGATTCAAGCAGCAATATGGCCATTCCGAGGCGCATGCCATGGCCCAACTTCGTGACCTGCCACCTATTTCGGGTGCTATCATCTGGGCACGCCAGATCGAACGACAACTTGATGGTTACATGCGAAAGGTTGAGGATGTCCTTGGAAGTGACTGGACGCTGCACTCAGAAGGTCAAAAACTCCAGAGTGAAAGTAACATGTTCCGCAAGAAGCTGGATACTCGCCCTATTTTCGAGGCCTGGCTGCACGATCAGGCAAGACGTAATGTCTCAATCTCAGGTCGCCTTTTCAACATAAACAAGAATAGGGCTGCAGGTTATGCGCTTGAGCTTGCTGTCAATTTTGACCCACAAGTCATCGCATTGTTTAAAGAAACCCGTAACCTTACTTGGTTAAATTACCAAGTCCCACATTCTATCAATAACGTATCGAAGGAGGCAAAGAGAGTCTATCCATATGCAGTCAGTCTCATGGAAAGTGTCCGTACTCTGGCACAAACCAATCGCCAGATTAGCGAGATGGAAGATGTAGCAGTCCTCCTTAGTGGCTACCAGAATGATGTTCAGGCTCTCGTTGCCAAGGGTGTTCCACTGAAATGGGAATCGTTTGTGCACTCATACGATATCCACATCAAACAGCCTTCTTATATGTCCAATGGCATAGATCAAGTTGGCCGCGGTGAGAGCAAGCATGTCCAATTTGTGAGAGAATTTGCAGCAGCAGTATCAGTTTTACAGAGCAAGACTTTGACATTGTCTACTATTAATGCAAGCGTTCAAAAGGCTCTTACAGATTTGGAGACATGCCCATACGAAGGAAATGCATTCCAGACTAAATTGGAGACTATTCAAATGGCTGTTGACCAGCTTAACTTGGAGAACTATGTCAATTTAGGTCTGTGGGTAAAGGAGATGAATGGCCGGATCGAGACCACTCTTCTCACACGACTTGAGCAGGCTATCAGCGCATGGATCGAGGTTTTCGAGAATGAAGTTCATGACGGTGCCAATGATGATAGCCGGCGCAAGCACTTGGTCACCGTGACGGATGGATCCGATAGCTCTGGACCTACTCTCAAAACATTGATTCACGAAGTCACTATGCGCAACCAGGTCATCTACCTTGAGCCTCCTCTTGAGTATGCACGTGCCAGCTGGTTTTCTCAACTTCACGACTGGCTTGGTGTTGTCTGCAACCTTCGCAAGGTCAAAGCATCTCGATATGAAATGAGCATTACCACAACTGGTGAGGTGGAAGCAAGATTCACAGAGCTCCCCGGTCACTGTGCCGACAGTCTTTCCCAAGTGTATACAACAATAGAAAGCAAGCTCCATGGTATCAGCGTATATGTCGACAAGTGGCTTCAATTCCAGTCCTTGTGGGATCTGCAATCCGACCAGGTCTATGATGCTCTTGGTGAGCAACTCCCAAGATGGTTGCAGCTTCTACAGGAGATCAGGAAGACTCGCTCCACATTTGATACTACCGAGGTTAGCCGATCATTTGGACATATCAAAATCGACTATGAACAAGTCCAGACCAAGGTCAACGCCAAGTACGACCAATGGCAGCATGAAATTCTTACCAAATTTGCTGGCCGTCTGGGCAACAGAGTGCGTGAAGTCTACACTGACGTTGAGAAGGCGAGACGTGACCTTGAGGTCCAGTCACTGGAGGCAAGCTCTACTGCACAAGCTGTACAATTCATCACAATTGTACAAACTTGTAAGCGTAAGGTCAAAGCTTGGGGACCAGAGGTGGAGACTTTCCGACAAGGTCAAACTACTCTCTCTCGCCAGCGCTACCAGTTCCCCGCAGACTGGCTATATGTGGAGCAGATTGATTCAGAGTGGACGGCATTGAATGAGATCTTGGCTCGAAAGGGCAAAATTGTCCAAGACCAGACCGATGCTTTGCGTGCAAAGATTACTGCAGAGGATAAAGTCGTCAGTGACAAAATCACTGAGATTCTGGGCCAGTGGAACGAAGAAAAGCCTGTCTCTGGCACTATCGCTCCTGATGAGGCTTCAGCTACCCTCAGCGATTTTGAAACCCGCATAACCAAGCTTAATGATGAGGCTGAGATGGTTTCGAAGGCCAAGGAAGCACTTGACCTACCTGCCAGCGCTAACACTGACCTTGCGGCTATCCTGGAGGAGGTCCAGGACTTCAAATCAGTTTGGGCTGCTTTATCGACAATCTGGAAGAGTCTGAATGAGCTTCGTGACGCACTTTGGACTAGCGTTCAGCCTAGAAAGCTTCGAGGTTCTATTGATGGCCTTATCAAGATGACCAAAGAGATGCCCAGTCGCATGCGACAATACGCTGCATTTGAACACATTCAGAATGTTCTTCGACAATTCCTTAAAGTCAATCCACTTCTCTCGGACCTGAAATCAGAGGCTGTTCGAGAACGACATTGGAATAAGATCTTCAAAGCTTTAAAGCCCGGAAAGCGCTACTCACCTATTGCAATGACGTTGGGCGATGTTTGGGACCTCAATTTGACTGCCAGTGAAGTCGTCATCCGCGATATCATCATTCAAGCACAAGGTGAGATGGCCTTGGAGGAGTTCTTGAAGCAAGTTCGCGAGACATGGACAAACTACTCTCTTGAACTTGTCAACTACCAGAGCAAATGTCGATTGATTCGTGGATGGGACGATCTGTTTGCGAAGTGTAGTGAGAATCTCAACTCCTTGCAGGCTATGAGACATTCCCCATACTACAAGGAGTTTGAGGAAGAGGCTTCCTCCTGGGAAGATAAGCTCAACCGAGTGCATGTTCTATTTGATGTATGGATTGATGTTCAACGTCAATGGGTCTATCTTGAGGGTGTGTTTACTGGTAATGCCGATATTAAGCATCTTCTTCCAATTGAGTCTTCGCGATTTCAAAACATCAACTCCGAGTTCTTCGCTGTCATGAAGAAGGTCTACAAGCAACCCTTTGTCCTTGACGTGTTGAACATCTCTGGCGTTCAGAAATCATTGGAACGTCTTGCGGAGCTGTTGAACAAGATCCAAAAAGCATTGGGTGAGTATCTTGAACGCGAGAGAGTATCGTTCCCTCGATTCTACTTCGTTGGAGACGAAGATCTCCTTGAGATTATTGGAAACAGCAACGACACCTTGCGAATCGCCAAGCACTTCAAGAAGATGTTCGCTGGCTTGTCTGGGCTAATCATGGACGAGGAAGCCATCATCTCGGGTTTCACTTCTAAGGAGGGTGAAGAAGTTAGACTGAAGAAGGAGATCAATCTCATCAAGACACCAAAGATCAATGACTGGCTCGCCCTTTTGGAAAGCAGCATGAAGTCAACACTCGCAGAACTCCTCGCTGAGGCTGTTGAGCAATATCAGACCATCTTCTCTGGCGAAAATATTGATCAGGGAGCTCTCAGTGAATACATTGCGACTTTCCCTTGCCAGATTGTTGTTCTTGCTACCCAGGCTGTCTGGACAACTGCAGTCGAAAGTGCCTTGGAGGCAGGCGGTGCTCCAATGGAAGCTCTCTTTAATCAAGAAGTCAAAGTCCTCCAGTTGCTCGCAGCAACCGTTCTTGGGGATCTTGAGCCTATTCAGCGTAAGAAGTGTGAAGGTCTGATCACTGAGTGTGTGCACCAACGTGATACCATCGAAAAGCTTATAAAGCTCAATGCAACCACACCTAACCACTACATGTGGCTTTTGCAGATGAGATATGTCTATAAAGCGGAGGGCGATTACCTGCAACGCTTGTATATCAAGATGGCAAATGCCAAGCTCAACTACGGTTTCGAGTATCTCGGAGTTGCTGAACGTCTTGTCCGAACACCTTTGACCGACAGATGTTTCTTGACATTGACGCAAGCACTCTGTCAGCGCCTAGGAGGATCTCCTTATGGCCCTGCAGGTACTGGAAAGACCGAATCCGTCAAAGCTCTCGGTGTACAACTTGGAAGATTTACCCTTGTTTTCTGCTGTGACGATACTTTCGATTTCCAAGCTATGGGCCGTATTTTCCTTGGTATCTGTCAAGTCGGAGCATGGGGATGTTTTGATGAGTTCAACCGATTGGAGGAACGTATCCTATCGGCTGTCTCTCAACAAATCCAGAACATTCAATATGGTTTGAAACAAGGAATGGACGATGAGAAATCACAAATTGAACTTGTTGGTCGACAGCTGAGTGTTAATCAGAACACCGGAGTCTTCATCACAATGAATCCAGGTTATGCCGGACGATCGAACTTGCCAGATAACTTGAAGAAGCTTTTCCGCAGTGTTGCGATGTCAAAACCCGATAAGGAGCTCATTGCCGAAGTCATGCTCTACTCTCAAGGTTTCAGTGAAGCTAAGCAACTCTCGAAGCAAACTGTGCCGTTCTTCGATAGCTGTTCTAGTCAACTTTCCAAGCAGGCCCATTACGATTTCGGTCTACGTGCGCTTAAGAGCGTGCTTGTTAGCTCTGGTGGATTAAAGCGTGCGCGTCTTACAGAGGCTGGTGGTAATCTTGGAGTACCGGAGGCAGAGATTGAGCCTCAGATCATTGTCCAGAGTATTCGAGAGACAATTGCTCCAAAGTTGATCAAGAGTGATGTTGAGATCATGAGATCGATTGAGGAGGCATCCTTCCCAGGAGTTCAATATGTTCCAGCAAGCTTGGTTGAACTCAAGGCTGCTATCAGCAGCATCGCTGCAGAGAGACATCTTGTAGTCAATGATAACTGGATGACAAAGATTCTTCAGCTTTACCAAATTCAAACTATTCACCACGGTGTCATGATGGTTGGTAACTCTGGATCTGGAAAGTCTGCATCTTGGAAGGTTCTCCTGCAGGCCTTGCAGCAAACCGAGGGCGTTGAGGGTGTATGCCATATCATCGACTCGAAGGTCATGTCTAAGGAGGCCCTTTACGGTAACCTCGATTCGACCACTCGTGAGTGGACTGATGGTCTATTCACCAGCATTCTTCGTAAGATTGTTGATAATTTGAGAGGTGAAGAGTCGAAGCGTCACTGGATTGTATTTGATGGTGATGTCGATCCTGAATGGGTCGAGAACTTGAACAGTGTCTTGGATGATAATAAGCTCCTTACTCTTCCTAACGGAGAGCGTCTCAATCTTCCATCAAATGTTCGCATCATGTTTGAAGTCGAAACCCTGAAATACGCCACTCTCGCAACCGTATCTCGTTGTGGTATGGTCTGGTTCAGTGAAGACACAGTTACCAGCACAATGATGGTCGCCAACTACGTCGATGCCCTGCGCACCGTTGCCTTCGAAGATCTTGACGAAGATGCCGTTGCTACTGGTCAGACAGCCGCGAAGGCGCTTGCCGTTCAAGCCCACGTTGCTGATCTGTTACACGCTTACCTGAACAACGAAGACTTTATTTTGAATGCGCTTGAGCATGCTAAGGGATACAACCACATCATGGATTTCACGACTGCTCGTGTCTTGAACACCCTGTTCTCCCTCCTAAACAAGACTGTTCGTGATATTATTGAGTACAATGCTCAGCATGTCGATTTCCCACTTGAAGCAGAGCAGGTTGAGGCATTCGTGTCGAAGAAGTTGCTGCTAGCTCTTGTATGGTCATTGACCGGTGATTGCCCTCTTGGCGATCGTAAGGTGTTTGGTGACTATATCATTGGTGCTACGACATTTGGTTCTCCTATGTTGAGTGAAACTGGCTCTCTCATTGATTACGATGTGACTTTACCAAAGGCCGAATGGGAGTCTTGGCAGAACCAGGTTCCAACTATCGAGGTCAACACACATTCTATCACCCAGACAGATGTTGTTATTCCAACTCTCGATACCGTTCGCCACGAAGACGTACTTTATTCATGGCTTGCGGAGCACAAGCCACTCCTCCTTTGTGGACCTCCAGGTTCCGGAAAGACTATGACACTGTTCAGCGCACTACGCAAGTTGCCAAACATGGAAGTTGTTGGCCTCAATTTCTCCAGTGCCACTACTCCAGATCTCCTTATTAAGACTTTCGAACAATACTGTGAATACAAGAAGACTCTGAATGGTGTCATTCTTTCACCAACGCAAATTGGGAGATGGTTGGTTCTCTTCTGTGATGAGATTAACTTGCCAGCCCCAGACAAATATGGTACCCAAAGAGCTATTTCGTTCCTGCGTCAAATGGTTGAACAGAACGGATTCTGGCGTACATCTGACAAGACATGGGTTACCCTCGATCGAATTCAATTCGTTGGAGCTTGTAACCCGCCAACTGATGCCGGACGTACCCCGATGGGTGACAGATTCTTGAGACATGCACCACTGATCATGGTTGATTATCCTGGAGAATTATCTTTGCAGCAGATTTACGGCACTTTCAACACTGCTGTTTTGAAAATTATCCCATCTCTGCGTGGTTACTCCGAGGCTCTTACCAAGGCCATGGTCCAATTCTACCTTGAATCGCAGAAACGCTTCACGCCAAAGATCCAACCTCACTACGTGTACTCTCCTCGTGAGCTCACGCGTTGGGTACGTGGTATTTATGAAGCTATCAGACCACTGGAAAATCTTTCTGTGGAGGGACTTGTCCGTATTTGGGCACATGAAGCGCTCCGATTATTCCAGGATCGTCTTGTCGCCGAAGACGAAAGAAAGTGGACTGACGAAGCTATTAAACAAGTAGCCTTGGAGCATTTCCCCACAATTGATGAAACCAGGGCCCTTGGAGGACCGATTTTGTTCTCGAACTGGCTGTCTAAGAATTACGTTCCTGTCGAACGCGAGCAACTCCGTGATTTCGTCAAGGCTCGTCTGAAGACTTTCTGCGAAGAAGAGGTTGATGTCCCATTGATCTTGTTTAACGATGTCTTAGAGCATGTACTTCGTATCGACAGAGTCTTTAGACAACCACAAGGTCATTTGATCCTGATTGGTGTCAGTGGAAGTGGAAAGACCACCTTGTCTCGCTTCGTAGCCTGGATGAACGGTCTCCGAGTATTTCAGATCAAGGTACATGGCAAATACTCCGCAGAAGATTTCGATGATGATCTGCGTGATGTTCTTAGAAGATGTGGTTGCAAGGGCGAGAAGATTTGCTTTATTATGGATGAATCTAACGTTCTGGATTCCGGATTCTTGGAGAGAATGAATACCCTGCTCGCCAACGCAGAGGTTCCAGGTCTGTTCGAGGGTGATGAACTCGCCTCCTTGATGACAGCATGTAAAGAGGGAGCTCAACGCCAAGGCTTGTTGCTCGATTCTCAGGAGGAATTGTATAAATGGTTCACTCAACAGATTGTAAAGAATCTCCACGTTGTTTTCACGATGAACCCACCCGAGGATGGTCTGTCTTCAAAGGCCGCAACCAGTCCAGCCTTGTTCAATAGATGTGTTCTCAACTGGTTCGGAGATTGGTCTGATCAGGCTCTTTTCCAAGTCGGTACCGAATTGACACAATCTGTTGACCTGGATCGTCCCAACTTCACTGCTCCAGATACTATTCCAGTCGCCTATCGCGAACTCAGTCTCCCTGCATCTCATCGTGAGGCTGTCATCAACTCAATGGTCTATATCCACTACTCACTGCAACGTATCAACACCAAATTGCTCAAGCAACAGAACAAGGTTACGTTCTTGACTCCACGTCATTTCCTTGACTTCGTCGCACAATATGTCAAGCTGTATAACGAAAAGCGCGAGGATCTTGAGGAACAGCAACGCCATTTGAACGTTGGTTTAGAGAAATTGCGAGACACTGTCGACAAGGTGCGTGATCTTCGAATTAGTTTGGCAGATAAAAAGAGTCAGCTTGAGCGCAAAGATGCCGAGGCGAACGAGAAGCTGCAACGCATGGTTGCGGATCAGCGTGAAGCCGAACAACGTAAGGCTGTATCTTTAGAGATCCAGGCCGCCTTAGGGATTCAAGAAAAGGAGGTTGCTGAGAGAAGAGAATTGGTCTTGAACGATCTTGCCAATGCAGAGCCTGCTGTCATTGAAGCTCAGAAGAGTGTCAGTAACATCAAGAGACAGCATCTCACTGAAGTCCGATCTATGGGTAACCCGCCTTCTGGTGTCAAGCTTGCCCTGGATTCTGTCTGTACTCTCTTGGGTCATAAGATTACTAAATGGGCAGATGTCCAAGCCATTGTCCGCAAAGATGATTTCATTGCTAGCATCATCAATTACGACAACGAAAGACAAATGACAAAGAATGTTCGCATCAAGATGCGCAATGAATTTCTGTCTAAGGAGGACTTCACTTACGAGAAGGTTAACCGTGCTAGTAAGGCTTGTGGACCTTTGGTTCAATGGGTCGAAGCTCAGGTCAACTATGCCGAGATTCTGGATCGTGTCGGACCATTGAGAGAGGAGGTTGGCCTTCTTGAGGATCAAGCTCTTCAGACTAAGGCTGAAGCTCAGGCTGTGGAGAAGACTGTCAGAGATTTGGAGAACAGCATTGCAACCTACAAGACCGAATACGCTGCACTTATCAGCGAGACACAAGCCATCAAGACTGAGATGTCTCGTGTGCAGTTCAAGGTCGATCGCAGTGTACGACTCTTGGACAGTTTGTCCTCTGAACGTACTAGATGGGAAGATGGCAGTAGATCGTTCGAAACCCAGATTGGTACTTTGGTCGGCGATGTTCTAGTTGCCGCGGCCTTCCTGGCCTACAGTGGTCTCTACGATCAGCAATTCCGAAAGGCCATGATGGAGGATTGGTTGCACCAGCTTGGATTGTCTGGCATCAACTACAAACAGCATAATCCAATGACAGAGTATCTTTCAACAGCAGATGAGCGTCTCAGCTGGCAAGATAATTCGCTGCCAGTCGATGACCTCTGCACAGAGAACGCTATTATCTTGAAACGCTTCAACAGGTACCCACTTATTATCGATCCTTCTGGACGAGTCACAGAGTTCTTGCAGAAAGAAAGCAAAGAAAGACGCCTTACTGTCACCAGTTTCCTGGATGACTCGTTCACCAAGCAGTTGGAGAGTTCACTTCGTTTCGGAAACCCAATTCTCATTCAAGATGCCGAATACCTCGATCCAGTACTCAACCACGTGCTCAATAAAGAATACCAAAAGACTGGTGGTCGTGTTCTCATCCAGCTTGGAAAACAAGAGATCGATTTCTCCCCAGCATTCAAGATCTACCTTTCCACACGTGATCCATCTGCAACTTTCGCTCCAGATATTTGCAGTCGTACAACCTTTGTCAACTTTACTGTTACCCAAAGCAGTTTGCAAACACAATCTCTTAATGAAGTTCTTAAGTCGGAGCGTCCAGATGTTGATGAGAGACGTTCCAACCTTATTAAGCTGCAAGGCGAATTCAAGATTCATTTGCGACAACTTGAGAAGCGTCTTCTTCAAGCGTTGAATGAGTCACGCGGTAACATTTTGGACGATGACAATGTCATTGAGACTCTCGAGACTCTTAAGAAGGAAGCTGCTGAGATTACAGCTAAGATGAGCAACACTGAGGGTGTCATGGCTGAGGTTGACGAGATTACGCTTCAATACAGTGTCATTGCCAGATCTTGCAGTGCAGTATTTGCTGTTCTTGAGCAGCTACACTACCTGAATCACTTCTACCAGTTCTCTCTGCAGTATTTCCTCGACATCTTCGATGCCGTTCTTCATCATAACAAGCGCCTCAAGGCAGAGACCAATCACGATGTCCGCCGTGATATCATCATCGAAGACTTGTTCGTCACTACCTATCAACGAACCTCTTTAGGATTGTTGCAAAAAGATAAGATCACTTTCGCAATGTTGCTTGCTCAAGCCTCACCATACAAGATGGATAGAAGCTACATTGACATTATTCTTGACAATAGTATCGAGGGTACCGACGTCTCCACTGAGATTGATCGTCGCGAAGAGATCATTGCAAAAGCTTCACGTCTACCTGCACTTAAGGGCAAATTAGATGATATTCCAAATGAAACCTGGGATCGCTTCTTGACCGAGGAAATGGGCGAAAATCACGTTCCACAAATCTGGGCGGAAAATGTGTCAGCTCGCGATATGGAACTGCAATCTTTGCTGCTCATAAAACTCTTCCGTATGGATCGATTTGTCCCAGCCGCTGAGAGATTCGTTCAAGCTGTTTTCGGTACAGGACTACTTGAGGCAGCCGAGGACCTTAAGCAAACTGTTGAACAGGTCTCTGCCAGCAGACCAATTGCTTTATGTTCAAGTCCCGGCTTTGATGCAAGTTACAAGGTCGATAGTCTTGTTGAGCGTGTTCGTGCGACATGTACAAATATTGCTATGGGTTCGAACGAAGGTCTTGCCAGTGCTGATAAGGCTATCAGCAATGCAGCTGCCACCGGTTCCTGGGTTTTGATCAAGAATGTCCACCTTGCCCCTACATGGCTACAGAGTTTGGAGAAGAGAATGGACTCTCTCAAACCGCATGCTGACTTCCGCTTGTTCCTGAGTATGGAGAGCAGTCCAAAGATCCCAGTGAACTTATTGAGAGCCTCTAGAGTTCTCATGTATGAACAGCCAGCCGGTGTTCGTGCTAACATGAAGGATTCGATGTCATCACTTTCTACGAGAGGCACTAAGCCTCCAGTTGAGCGCACCAGACTTTACTTGCTACTTTCCTTCTTGCACGCAGTTCTTCAAGAACGTTTGCGATATGCACCAAACTTAGGATGGAAGGGTTTCTGGGAATTCAATGACAGTGATGTAAGTACATATACAGGCAGCCACAATTATGCAATGCTGACAATGATTCTAGTATGAATGCTCGGCCTTCATCATCGATACCTGGGTGGAAACGGTTGCAGCGGGCCGTTCGAACGTTGCTCCTGCTAATCTGCCTTGGGAGATGATCCGCACTTTGATCACTGAAACGTATGGTGGTAAGGTAGACAACGAAGGTGACTTTGCCCAGCTTACGAGTCTTGTGCATTCATTCATGACACCTGCGGCATTTGAGATTGGTCACAAGCTAGTGGAGGACGTTGGCGGTGAGGAAGAAGGCAGCTTGGTCGTGCCAAGTGGAACCGGCATGAAGGATTTCATGGACTGGGTCAATAAACTTCCTGAGCGTGAACCGCCAACCTACCTTGGCCTGCCAGCAAATGCAGAGAAGCTTTTGCTGGTTGGACACGGTAAGAGTATGATTGAGAGTTTAGGAAAGATCACAGAGATTCTGGATGAGGGGGAGCAGGTCATGGCCGAGGCCGCATAGATGGGATGAGAGTGATACGTGTAGACCAATGATTTACATTGTATGAGTTAGGCTTTAGTAGAATGGGCTGGAGTCCCCTATTCATTCATATTCGTTTCTTTTGTGGAGCTACCACTTGCCGTCATGTCTCCCCATACCCTTGCAGTGCATAACTTAAAATCCAAATGTCTTCCTATCGCTATCAGTCATCAATGTAGTATTGCATGCGAACAAAATGAATTGTTCGGCTGTGAGCCGTTATTCAACATTATGTCGCATTAGTATATGTAGGTGAGGAATCATGTGTGTGTTGTTCTGCGTACCAGGTTGTCGTTGCAGCTTACCGCTGAGCATTCTGCGGACGCGATAAACTGACCATTGATGAGCCCATGAACGCCACCTATCAACGCATGCAACTGCGAGGCACGATCGTCACATACATGAAGGCTACCGCTGTTTTCCAATATCCCAACGCTAAAATGTCTATGAAGCCCTAACAAATACAAAGTCTCGAATCCTTCAGTTTTGTTTGTTCTCAATAAGAATCATGCGCGTATGCGCTTCTCCAGCTCTTTGTTTGTACACTCTGCGGGAGTCTACCGCGTGAGTCAAGAACCACACAATAGTGAGTACTACCATAGGTCTTCAGGTGAGTCTGCGGCCTCCTCCACTGCATCTCCCCATATTACATCAATCAATCGTAAGCCTCTTCTCTTTTGCTTTTTCCCCATTCTCTGGACCCTTCTGTACCACACGCAATATGACTTCTCTTCCTGTCATTGATTTTTCTCCATTTCTGGACCCGAAAAGCAGCGCCAAGCAGAGGTTATGCACTTCACTTCAGATCGACAATGCCTGCCGCGAGATTGGCTTTTTCTACCTCAAAAACCACGGCGTCCCGTTGCAGCAGGTAGAAGAAATGCTAGAGAAGGGCAGGGAATTCATCGAAACTGCTTCAGAAGCGGAGAAGCAAACTCTGGCCCGCAGACCTGCTGGAGATGGCAACGGTGATAGTGCAAGAGGCTATGTGAAAAATGATAGCCCAAAAAGAGGCGCTCACGAGGTGAATCCACGATCATCAATCCTCAATAAGGTTGCGGCGGCTGACGCTTTAGGCAATCGACATGTTTCGCCCTGTCGAAGATCGGGGTCCCCCTTACTCCGTCGGCTGCGGCCCGAACCATTGGCCTTCCACTCCACCGGATTTTAGATACGTGTCAGAGAGGTACATCAATAGTGTTCTAAAGCTGGGTCAAGCGGTTATGGGTGCTATTGCATTGGCGCTGGATATCGATGAGAAGGTCTTTGCGGAGAGGATCAACAAGGCCTTCTGGAACTTGCGTGTTGTTGCATATCCGGGCACTCAATCTGACATAGAAGGATTCTCTGGTATAAACCAGCATACTGGTAATTAAAATGGTGCATGTTTCAGTCATGCAGGGCTAATAGTATCTCAGATTTTGGAATCCTTACTTTCCTAATGTCAGATCTACAGAAGAATTCCCTGCAAGTTCGCACAAAATCTGGTTCCTGGATCTCAGCCGACCCAATTCCTGTAAGTACCACATTGCAATTTCTGAGCGGTCATTTCCCACTATTCTAGTAGTTTATGCCATTTATGTCATCCACATTTTCTCTGTCGTCGTTTACAGAAGAAGTCTTGTTCTTGGATGCTCATTGGCCTCTCTTATGTTGACCACTTCCCTCACCCCTTACTATCAAATTCAATCTGTTTTCGACATCAAATACTAATATGCTTAGGGCTGCTTTGTTGTAAACATCGGTGATATGTTATCAAAATGGACAAGAGGCGCGTACGTGTCAACTTGTCACCGCGTCAATCATAATTCTCCCAAGACACGAGTTTCCATCCCCCTTTTCTTCGACCCAAACTGGGAAGCCGAGATATTTCCTGTTGTGCCAGTTTCCATCGATGTACTGGACGAAAAAACGGATGTTCTCGAGGATGATGGGGTATTTTACAGGGATAAGTTTGTCGAGGCCATGAATGGAGAGCACGGGGTTTCTGTGTAACTTGAGGTCAAGGATGCCTGCGGGCCCTGCATAGAGTCACAATCCAGCCTGAATTTCTTGCATGTATGTAGATAGGTAAAGCTGCACCTCAGTCCAACGCACCGCGCTGCCAATCATTGCACTCCCGGTGAAATCGCACTTCTAAGTACCGATGCGGGATAAAGTACGGGCTATCAACAACAGTAATTCCTCAAATGAGGGAACTCATACGACTTTCACGATATCTTCACATGCTCAAATCACCTGCCAAATCTGTATTCACGTGGTGTTACCTAAGTCTACTCCTCACAAATATATCTCAATATTGATCTCGCACATCCTACGATGTCAAACACCAGCTCCTCTCAACCACTGTTGGAACCCACGATGCGGAACGAAAACATGAAGGTAATTGTAACCACCGACTCGCTAGAGTCGCAGTCAACCACTATCGATGTGGTTATCAAAGATGATTTGCAGCTTCAAGAACTGGGCTACAAGCAGCACATGAAACGCGGTTTTAATATGTGGTCCATGACGGCCTTTTGTCTCGCGGGTTTAGGCATGCTGCCTTCCATCGCTGGTACGTGACCCGATGAGCTTTGCGCGGAGCCAAGTAGACAAGTTAACATCATGCAGGTACCCTATGGTTCAGCTTGGGCTACTATGGATTTGTCTCTATGACTTGGGGCTGGCTTATTGGTGGACTCTTCATACATACCATGGTGTTTACTATGGCGGAGCTAGGATCCGCTTATCCTACTGCTGGTGGATTGTGAGATTTTGTCTGCCCCTTTTACTTGGTCTGTTTTGCTAATGTCATTAGATACTATTGGTTTGAATACACCTGCGTAGCTTGAGTACTGTATCTCATGTCAAATTAGGACCTACATTGCGGCACCCCCAGGAATCAAGCGGGTCGCCTGCTGGATCACAGTATGTTGAACTTATTGTTACCGAACATGAGCTGACACCAACAAGGCTTGGAGTATGGTTGTTAGTGTTGTATTGAGTGGTGCATCACTATTCATGACTCAGGTGAGCCTACACAGTCCCCTAACCAATCCAAACTTACATGGCCCAGGCAGACATGGTTACGTCTTTCGTGATTATGTTTTATGACCCGAATAGTGACAATATATGGACCCCTACAGCATGGCAATCGTACCTAGTGTATTTACTCCACATTATTGTGTTAGTGCCCCTTTAAATCTGAAGTCTTTTCAAGCTAACGCTCTCAGCTGCGGCGTTATTATGTCTTTTCCAAGTAGAACTCTGGGTCACTTCAGCACATTTTTTGCTTGGCTTGGAACGGCCACCTTCTTTGTTTTGACAATTGCTTTGCCGATCTGTGCAGGTGATAGACATAACACAGCGAAACAGATCTTCACAGAAGGCTACAACCAGACAAACTGGAACAATAATGTGCTTGCATTTCTCTTGACATTCTTAGCTCCTTGCTGGGTAAGTTCATCCTCAGACCTAGCCTAAAAAATCTAACATTTCATAGGTGATATCTGGGTACGACTCGACTGGTAAGTATTCTGTCACTTCAGCTTGTTTTTGGTATCCGAGAAAGTAACATCCAAAGTCCACCTTGCCGAGGAAACCACCAACGCAGCACATGTCGTGCCAAACGCAATGTGGATATCGACAGTCTCCATGTCAGTGGTTGGCTGGATATTCAATATAATCCTCGCATACGTGTCAGCTCTCCCCCACACTCTCTCTTGCCCCCTCAACACTAACCTATCTCAGCACTACTTCCATCGACACCGTAATGACTTCTCCCCTGGGTCAGCCGCTTGGCGCAATAATGGTCCTGGCAATGGGAAACGGCGCGCTAACCAAAACTCTTTGGTTCCTAACCATCATTTCCAACTTTGGCGTCCTCTTCGTCATAACGACCGCCGCATCTCGCATCTATTTCGCCTACGCACGTGACGGAGCTCTCCCCTTCCCCACTTGGATGTCACACGTGAATACTGTCACTAAAACGCCCGTCAATGCTACAGTTACTGTCTGCACGCTTACGGCGCTCATTGGTCTCATCTCAATTGGTAGTACCACCGCACTCAATGCGTTCTTCTCTGGCAGCTCGATTTCAGGCGCTGTTGCGTATTTGATGCCTCTGTTGATGCGATGTCTATATGAGAATAACCCTGATTATAAGCCCGGACCATTCTCATTGGGGAAATGGAGCAAGCCGCTGAGATGGATTGCAGTAGTTTGGTGCTGTAAGTTCCCTTGTTTTATTTTATACACATCACTTCTGCTAATTGGGAAACTTGGGGGCGCATTTGGCGCAAATTGGTGGATGAGAAGTATGTCGACTATTACAGTGGAGCTGACTTCATGATAGTGTTCACAATGCCCCTTTTCTGCTTCCCCGATGGCCCGAACCCCACCGCAAAGACATTCAAGTGGACAATAGTTTTCTACATCGGACTTATGGCAATAGTGGTGCCATGGTACCTTTTCCGAGCTCATAAATGGTTTGTGGGACCTGGTGAGGTGATTAGAGATTAAACGTGGTAGATAGGACGAGCATTTGTTACTTAGCTTTTCATGGACTTTAAGTTTTTATATTTTGGGCTCATTTCACTACCGAAACCATGATCATTGGCATAAATTATGTGGATATCATATGAGAAAGTAAAGGCAGATAGAATTGGATTGTTGATATGAATTGGACAAGCACATACATATGTATGATAACGCCTAATGATTTAATTTCATTCTTATTACTATCATTAACTTATTATACAATATCACCTATCTCGCGCTTTTCCATACACTCTCGTCCTTTGACATATACATCATATATAAGCAACATACCAAAAGTTGCAAGTAATACATACCAGCGAATGAAAGGGAAAATAATACACCTATTACACATCTCTCAACATTATTAAAGTTTCCTCCCAATAAGTAACATAAGACATAATCGCTGGCTCAGATGAAGCTCTTGAGGCATAAGCGGCTCTCAATAAGTGGCATAAGACATAATCGCTGGCTCAGATAGCGCTCTTGGAGTATGCGTGAGGATGTTATAGAAAGTAATAGGGGTGAGTGCTTCAACCTCAATAACATCAGACAAGCTCAGCCCTGGGGCGACAATATCCGCGCAGGCGCTAGAGACTCTACTGAACTGGCCGGGGCCGGAGTTGTTCAATGCATCTTTGATAAGTGCGTATGAAACCGGATTATATAGAACTCCTTCATGCGTGTATAGTCCACCGGCAGGTTGCCCCAGACAAGCACTCTGTAGATAGGTGTTGGATGTGTTTGTGCCGGTGATTCCAGGTGAGATGAAGCCAGAGGCTGTGGTTCCTTCTTGTGGTTGAACAATTTCATCGGTTAGAGAGTAGACGGTCGTTACGTCGACATAGGAACTGTTGCCACCATTACTGCGGAGCTTGTTGATGAAGTTGGAATTGTAAGTTTGTTGAATTACTGCTGGATCACACGTGATGGCGTTGCCAGCTGTAAAACCTGGACATAAGAGATATGCTAGAACGGTGCCGTGGTAATCAGGAGAAAGGGCTATGTGGTCTTGGATTTTGGATCGAGTTGATGGCCAGTACTTGAACGCCCACTGTGCGTCCAAAGATCCTTGGGACCAAGTGATGATTGCGTTCTCCTGGCTAGATTCCGTGTATGCGTACATATAGTTAATAGCATAGGCCACGAACTCGGCATTTACTTGGGCATCATTTAAGAGATTTCCTGGAATATTGAGGTATACTGGCAGCCAGTTGTTGTTGCCAGCCGCATCAGCAGTCAACAGTTTGCCAATATTAGATTCAAAATTGAGTCCGCCTGTTGCTCCTGTGCCTGGTGACATTATTACTACTTGTTTGCCTGAGCCACGTACAACATTCGGAGGTATGTAAATGGCAGCCCGAAGTGTGGATTCAGGGACAGAGTAGTTGGCATCAGCAGCAGTAGCTCTGGGGTATATTCCACTGATGCTAGGATTAGTGTTGTTGACGCTATTCGTATCCGAGTTCTACATATTGTCAATCAAAAACCCATGCAAATTGCCAGTAAAAAAAACTTACTACACTATTTAGAATAGCTGTCAAATCGTTTGAGATGAAGCCATCGAGAACCAATCCAAGAACGTTCATCAGAAGACTCTGGGACGTTTGAGAAGTAGGTGCTTGTCCAGCCTCAAGACCGAATTGAGCTGCTGCCAGAGAAGTAGCTTGAGAAATGGAAGTTATCGTTTGAGTCGGTTTGACAGCGGCATATAACGATGAAACAGCAGCAGGTATAGCAGTGCCCTCTAAAGTTCCATTCGCAATTGCCTGTGTAACTTCGTACGCCGCATCGGAAAGAACTACGAGATCTGTGATGATTGCTGGAATTGCCTGTATTTCTTAATCAGTATCTGGACCTTAGTGATGAGTATATTAAGAAACATACTTCAAGCACACTGGCCAAGTCTGCTATGACGGTTGTAAGGCTAGAAAGTAGATTGGGGGCAGGGGCTGGAGCTGACAACACCAGAGGCACCGCAGCTACGAGGAGGGTGTATGGACGCATATTGAGATGCAAACGGTGAGTGAGCGGAGCAAGCAAGGGCTCAAGAACTGGAGATGGAGGTGAAGAGGATCTAGGACATTAGATATAGAGATGTGAAATTGCGAACACCAGACCCAGTAGCCACAAAAATGAAGGCTGACCACGAGTGCGGAGATCCATGCTTAATATCGTCAAAAGCTATATGGTGTTGCTTGTCAATGAATAGTTGCATAGAATGCAATACAAAGCACATACCGTATGGCGCCGTTGCGGCGATCATTGTTGCTAAAACCAACGGTGGCTGTTCAATAAAAGGCAGGCCTCGACGGCGTTAGATTACCTGATGTCGTATTGTAATGCGGTAACCCTGGTGCCTGTACCCATGAAGCCGTTGAAGCCTTCGAGCTACCATATAAGATGTAGATACTCAAATGAAGACACATAGCAAGTCATTGGATGTTCGCACAATAGAAACATTTCGAAATCTCTGTCGCGAAGTCTTGAGCATTGTGTTCTGAAACGATATTGCTGTCATGTTCAAAGGATTTGTTTTGAACAGTTATTCACGCCCATCATCCAAATACAGGCCGAAGGGCCGAGGTGTTGCAGCAATCTAGCACGACGCCATGACTATCGCGGGATTTCAGCATCTCTTCCCCCCCCCAATCAGACCGCGCGACAAGATGCTTAGACCGGGTTCTAATGTCAGGATCAACATCCGATATTAAGTACTAATGTGCCAGATCCACGACCCTGGTTCCACATAACAAGATAGATTGCGCAACAAGGGTAATCAGCAGCACGTGCGAGAAACAGAAGCTGTAGATTTGTTTTAATGAGCGTCGATGTGCGAGTATGAAGGGCTTATGTGTCTTTCTCAGGATTGATTGACACTGCAATAACACCCTCTGAACTGTTAAAGAGTGCAAGAGTGCAAGAGTGCAGGAACTATGGAATGACGTCGTTCGTACAATGTGGTTGTGCTCTGATTGATGCCAGACGTCGAGTCCCATTACCATACCGCCCCGCATCGCAGATCTTATTTTCGGAAAGGAAGGGAGGATTTAAGCTTCTCCGTGACTTTGATCTTATTTCCAAAGTACGTAAAGAAAGTGCTTCCTAGTATCACTAGACTATTACCTACACGATACGGCTCACCCGTGAGTCCTCGTCATACTGTAGCGTTCGAATTTTGCAGTAAGAATAGAAAAGAATTGCAGCGAAATGTAATTCCCATACCTCAGGTCCTGTAGATAGATCAGACTTTTTACCCACCGTTTGATGCTGTGCCGTCTATGTCCTTTGGTAACGGAAGAAATACTCCGTTGCAATAGAAATTCATTTCCGGAGCCTGGGTGGTGATATAAATCCATCTTCAACGCTTACGTAGTACTATTTCTTTTGGTGCTGATTTGCTAGCCGTACTGCATGTTTAACGTAAGCAACCTATCATCTGGTGATCTCAAGTTGAGATTGACGACATCAATGGCATGAGGCGATGAGGCACAAATGATGACCTTCACATCTATAGTGAAAATATGAGGTATTTGCTGCAAATAAACTTCACATGAGATCTTTAGTAGTTTTTAGAAGTCTGATAGCCAGAGGGCGTCTCCTCATTAAATTATGGGTGAAATTCCCTGCGCAAATTTATTGTTAGAATATTTTATAAGTAACAAATCTGCTGAATTATACCAATTTCGATCTTCTGTAGATTTCCTTAACAATTTTGAGTAATTGCGTTTCCTGTTACGAACACATCATTTCTGAAGATGTAATTGCCCGTATTTAGAACTGATCTTGAATCTTGTAGCGATTTAGATAAGACTCCCAGCCATCCATCTTCTGAAAGTAATGATGATATACAAATTAGAACTGTATTTTTCTCTATAAAAAAAATGATGCAAAATTTAAAGGATTAAATATTCAGGATTTGAAAAATCATGCCATAGAACTGAATAATAGTAACTACAGTGAACTTTTGTTAAAGAAAAATTGAACCAGCGTCGATTATCACAGAATAATCAGAAGATAATTGCTTAGAGATACCCGTGAATATGAGGAAAACAAGAGACCATAATTATCTTTCCAATGACTCATTTCCGGACATCAAAGAAGGTTGTCGTATACCATGCCGATACGAACCCCTTTGAAGATATACTCGGTGCTTTCTATATTTCTGCAGCTTCTCCTATGTTTGTTCGAAATCAAGAGTGCTGGCTCTGGTTGAAGTAAATTCAGAGCGAGATCATAGTATATCAACACACCTAAGCAAAGATATAAGTTGAATCCATTGCTAGCTACTGAAAAATAAACATAATCATCGCCTATGAGCCATAATCATTTGTTATGGATATGCTCTAACCTCCATAACCTATTCTGTATATTCCCACTTGGGATGCATAGTTGAGATTTTACTTATTCATAAAAGCATATATCACACTCAAAACTCAGCCATAATATCTTTGTATTTTTTTACTGGAATTTCCACTTCCTAGAAAGTTTTCCGGTTTCTTCTCAGGCGACAACGCCACTGCATTGATCTGTTATGGAGAGCGGTCGAGTCTCCCTAATCTTACTCTAGATCTTGATTGTACGAATTTGGAGTTTTGTTTGAAAGGGTAGATGGGAAATGAAGGTTGAGTGAAGAGGTGGGTCTGGGGTTTGACGATGAGGAAGTGAAAGCTATGAAGATTTCTCATATCTGTCTAGTTTGAATGTTGCTGCTATATGGGCCTCAAGATCTCATTTTACAGAGGCCACCAAATATCTCAGTACGAGTAATTCACCCTGGCATGAGAAGATCAAAGGGACTTGCATAGACGCAGTCACAAATCGCTATGAAACCCAATTAACAAAGATTTAGAAGCTGAAAATTGAAATCATCGTGAGCGTGTCGACAAAGGACTCTCCTTGCCCTCAGCGCCTATTCAGATCATTCATTACTAAAAAGCTTCCTTGAAACGTCTTCGAAAGCTTGAACAGAGAGAGATAATTCCAATATTGCAACATAAAACCTCAAGATATATCTATCACGAACAAGACACATTAGAGTACAAGCGACAACGCATCAAATCCTAAATTTAATAGTAGTATTCATATATAGAAATTAGATTACTGGAATAAACAGTGGCAATAGCAGTAGCAGTAATTACTTCGTCACACAACTCATCATCACTCATGAAATCCTCTAAATCATGTCCTACCGATGGTTTGAAACCTTAGTATTGAAGCGATGATGGCGATACGCTTGGCGGTGATGCTACAGATGATAATACGGACCCTATTCGATAGCAAATACCAGCAATGAGGGGATAAAAATTTTCTGCGAAATCTACACAACAATATATGTAACAAGCTGAATTTGTGGGATTGAGTTGCTATGAACATTCCAACGCCTACTCAGATCCTCAGAGATCAAGATATATTCAAGCGCAAAAGGGTCTCCCAACCACATCCTACTATGTGCATCTGACAGAACTGTTGTACCACGTTGAGCGACCGATAACTTGATAACAAGAATGCTGACAACGACGACGTGTGGAGGCCAGTGTTGTAGTAGCATACGAAGAGGGCATGCGATCAAACCGCCATCTTTTGGATGACCATATCAGATATCAGTGCACATACTAAAATTTCAGGAGAAGCCTCCAAGTTTGTAGAATTGATACGATGCTGCAAGGAGTTGAAGATAAAACTGTCCACAAGATGAGATATGACCATCGAGATATCTTACTGTATAGAAAAGCAATCTAACGATCTAATACGCAGTTTCTACGATTTGTCGAAGATGCATCCGATTATGTACGAATCCCTACTAGATACTGTGCTCGTGCAGTAGAGGGCTTTTTCTTACAATATATGCAGCCGAAGACTCCCGAGACCCGGTCTATGACCCCTCAATTCAGCTCACATAGATATCAGGGGACGATCGCGAAGTGCATGAGAACGTTACAGATATTATACGGCATTAGCTCAGTTTAGGCGAAGCCATCTTCAGTGACGCTGCCGAGAGGGCCCGAAGTTCTCATCGGCCTTAGGAGATTCTCAAGAGCTGCTGAAAGTCTCGTCAAGGCGTAACCTATGGTCCAACACAGTAATATCAATTCACCACGCACAACTCCATGATCCAATAAACTCCAGATACTATGAAGCAATACATTGCGTTGTCGGCGATCTCATTGAGCTCTCATTGAATGAATGTACCAATCTAGAAAAAGTTGGAGAGCGAAGATACGAAACCCAGCTGAAGAAGAACAGGAAAGCTCCGCATCAATTTCCTTTAACACACACAAGGACACTCCTGTGAGTAGTAAACTTGCAATACTTGTGCTGGTCTCGTTTTTTGAGGGTTTTGATCAAGGTAGATATCTCCCCAGTCACCAATCGCCTTTCACTGAATGTCCTGTACTTACGATTCAGCTGATAGAATCCTTTGGTATCAGCTCTCCTCAAACTCGATGGCATGTCCAGCCCCCACGAGATATCTATTATCCCTAGCTTTAAACCAGGACATGAGCATCTTCTGCTGCTGAATGCTTGAAGATGTTCATTCTCGAAGAAGCTGCGACTTGAGATGGCGGGCGAACACACGTAAACCTGTTTTTGCTATGAAGATGGCAGCCATGGAACTCCACTAGAGGATTTGTATTACCGAGTTACTGATTCTATGGTACACTTAACATACACAGAGCGCATGGTTTGATGATCGTAAAGTTGGGGTTTGGTCATGACTCGGTTTACAGCAAACTGGAGTAAGGTCGAAAGAAGTGCATGTAAATTCTCAGCAGTTGTGAGTTATTCAATATCCAGTAAAGACAAGACCCTGAGTAGATGGTTCGTGGTCATTCCATCTAGGGTAACCAAAGAATTGAAGTCCCAGTGACATGGGAAGTCCAGAGAATCGAAGCTTCTTGACAATTTTATGAAAGAATATTATTCAGAAATACTGAAATAATTCAATACCTTGGAACTATAAAATCTTTGTAAAAATCTTCAAGGCCCATGTACTCAAATCAATTCAGATTGACCACCTCTTCATCCATAAAGGAAGAATTCTCTACTGAGAGCCATCTACAGATCGAAGCCCATCCCAAACATCTCACGTGATCACAAACGATATGCACCCCAACTCGACAGCAGTACCGTCAGCCAGGCAAACGGAACCCACATTCCGCCCAATAAAAAAAACCAAACAAAAAAAAGAGGGCATGAAACAAGCCATCTGGCAGTGCAGAGGCGAAAATAAAATCCTAACGCATGCCAGCATGCAAGGCCATCTCAGGAAATCTGGGCGAGTGACGGCCAAAGGCAGGCGGGCGATCGAAAATGCAAAGCCAAAAAAAAAAGAGAGTTATTTATTATAGCTCAGCAGCAAGCAAGCGGGCCACCTGTCACTCCCTTCTGGCGGGCGCGCTTTTCATGCACTCCACGCCCACCCAGATCGTAGGAAATGTTTCCCAGAATGCCAGTCGAGAGCGACGGCGAGGAAGAAGGGAAAAAAGGTAATCTTGGGAGATGCAGCGGGTTTGCGTGCGGTGGGCTGGGGGGTGCAAGGTGGGCGAAAGGGCTGGGCTCACATTACACACAAGACATTGACAAGCGTACCATGCTCGGCAGGGCCGTTTATTTTCTCTCACTTTGACTGTTTATTTTCTATCGATTGAAATTCGGATGAGGCGAACACATAATAGCATATCTGTACATACATATGTACATACATACATACATACATTGACGTATATTGACATACATCAGGTGGATTCGGGTTTCGGTGGTGCTCCTCCCAACCTTGCCTATGTTGGGTGGCGATGTGGGCGTGGAAGCAGACTGGAAGGGCGAGAGAAGGATATTTTCTCCGTGATTACCTCGTCCATGGTTGTGGTGGGCAAGTCTCAGGAAAGGAGATGAAAGATGAGACCTGGAGTCGGAGCAGATGAGGGCTTGGTGTTCTTGCTGGGAGGTGTTCTAGCGACGTCAGGCTCTGGGCTGGGATTGGGACTGGGACTGGGACTGGGACTGATTCTGGTTCTGATTCTGGTTCTGGTTCTGGTTCTGGTTCTGGTTCTGATTCTGGTTAACTGGCTACAGAATTGTACTGTGTGTATTATCCTGTAGATAGGGCAGTGTAGAGCACGTAATGTAATGCATTCGCAGCGGCAGCAGTACATAGGTATGTGTGTATGTACATGCGTAGGGATTTATTTCGGGTCGGCTTTATGCAGGAGGGCCTTGAGTGACAGAGTCCGATGCTGTGGTTCACGGGATCCGGAGATGCAGGGATGAATATGTGCCTTTATTTGAGACCCGGTCGTTTAATGGGATTTGGAATGATTGGGATTCCATGGGAGAAGGGGAAGAATATCTCAGCCGGTTTCAGCATGATCATTTGGCGTGGCGGATACGTATTATGCCAGGTGGGTGAGGTGGTGGATATGCCGCTTTGCATCCTCTTCTTGCCCTTTTCCTTTGCGATATTCGCATTGTGTTGTTCATTTTTTCAAATGCTTTTTGATCATGATGCTTAGGGGAGGGAATGTTGTCTCGGACCCGGGTTGATCATGAATGATGAGCGTTGATGAGCGTTGATGCGCGTGATGCGCAAGATGGATGGAAGGCAACGAACGACCATCAAATCGCTTCTACCTGTGGGTTACAATGGTCAGCAGCTCCCAAAGCAGCCAACGAACGACCAACAAAGCTCTCCGTCCCTTCGTTTCCGCTTTCCGTACTCCCGCTGCTGATGAACGGGTACTGCCGAGAAGTATGTATGTATGGTGCAAAAAGCAAGCAGATCGTTCAAGGTCTGTTCGGTATGACCTAAGTTATGTGCCTATGAATTGTCCTTTCGATTCATACATTGGACACTTTGTTTTAAAAATTTCTCTCTCTTATTCATCTTCTCATCTTTTTACGGACGCATGCAAAAAGGCTCGGTACAGAAATGGCAAAGAAAAATAGGATACGAGAGACATTGCCCCTCGTTGATCTCAATAATGACGTTTGCTTTGTACGTATGTACAATTCAATGTATGTATGTACATACGTACGTACAAATTACTCGCACAACATACAACATACTGTCCTCATCAAGAATTTATTTCAAGATACAACCAAACAAAAAAGGTTTCTGCCAAAAGGCTAGGCCTTGGACAAAAACAGAAGAAGAGAGGCACTGGCTTACCTCATCATGCTCGTGTCACATTTACAAATTACCTTTTCACCTAAATCCGTTTTTTATTTTTGCCTTTCTCTTGTTCTTGGTTTTATGCTTTTATTGTTTCCATGAAAAAAATGATGAGAAAAGGGGGACCCAAGACCACTTGAGGCAACGCGAAGCTAGGTTGTGTGGCACATCTCGTGCTTTTCGTAGAGTTCGATGCAGACTGCAGTGTACTGTCGATCTTCAGCGCGCGCAGTGCTTTAGCATCAGCCCGATCCAATGCTATGCAATTTATCGTGTACGAGCATACGGTCGATGGCGCCGAGGGCATTGTGATACGTTACAAGTGTCCAATGAGCAGAAGAAAAAGTTGATTGAGCAACGTCGTTTCTCCAATGAAGGGACCTTGCATAACCGGTAAGGTCATGTAAGGGCACATCGGTTGAGTAACGTCTTCTCTCAAATCCTCACTTTGGTATCCATAGGCGTGACAGATGTGACCCGACCATGGGGACATTTGATCATTCTGATATAATTCTCGGCCGGGGGGGCTGATTGCTTCCGAATGATCAGAAAGCAAGGTGATGTGTGAGGTGAGATGAGGTGAGCATGATATTGTTTGTTTGCATGTAGGGTACAGATAGACCTTGTATATAGTATTGAATGTACATACATACGTAGACTCTACTCTATGATCGAATGAAAAATGCGATCATGGCTTTCAAGGCCGGCGGTGTGAAATAAGCAGGATTCCATAGGGGGTGGGGAAGGGAATCTGTGTTTTTGCGGACCGACCGTGTTGTCGGATATCAGATGTCATAAGACTTGACTTCTCACCTGCTGAACTCAACGACAAAGGGTGATTCGACCTGGGATTTGGGGTGGGAATATGACGAAATAGAGAGGGCAGCGATATGTGGGTGAAATATGAGGAATGTTTGGTCGTGAAGCGTCGAAGACGTCATGAATTAGGCGACGAATAGATTGATATTTAGGAAATGTGATGATAAATGAAGGATATGTTGTGATATATTTATGTAGGTGAAGTGGATTGTAGTTACTACGCAGTATTATGTTGTAAGCCTGAGACGAAAGGAGGCGCGGAGAAGAGACGGAAGACGGATGTGGAGGAGGAGGTGAGAGTATGCGGTGGGTGGTATTGGTGCTAGTGGGTGGTAGTATGCGTAGTATATGCGTAGTAAGTATGCGTACATACATACATAAGTACATGCATATACACTAAAGCACGAAGGTTTTTTGGCTGGTCTGGGTAGGTTACATAGTAGATTGAATTACATAGCACCATACGTAGTAGAGTAAGTGAGTAGGACTAGAGGAAGAGTATGTACTACATACGTATTCATATCCTACCTCTTTCACCTACTCCGTACCGCACCGTAGAATAGCACCGGCGCTTCGCCTCCGGGAGAGGGAGCGACCGAGCAGCTACCAAAGGTTCGTCTCGTCCAAGAGGGTCATCCCACTGACCTTGACCTCCACCACTCGGCGCATATATATGGCTGAGGCTGATGTTTGTCCTCCTGGTGCTCCATTGTGTGCATACTTAGTACTCCACTTCCATATTGGGTTTCCTGTACTGCATAGTTCGCAGGATCTTGTTACATGACCATTCGTCGCTGGTTGTGATAGGACAACGACTATTGGCATGGCGGTGCTGAAGATACCTCATGATAGAATGGGATTTGAGGTGTGCACTGGTTATGAGAATCTAGGAAAATCAAATACTAGTCAGTCAAGGGAGAGAAGAAAGAGGGTGTGTTGACCATGTCATGTATTCAAATTATCATCATCGTCGTCGTCGTCGATGTCTTTTTGTGGAATTTTGATCATTATCATTGGCATTGAATTATGAATTATGAATTCACTCTTTGTATGTACAGTCGTGATGTAGTGACACACACAGCCACAGCAGAATGACCCCCCGTCCCATGGAGCTATCTGTGTATGAAATTTCTCGGGGCTCGAATCATATTACCTCCGCTCTACTCATCCAATATCACCCGACATCCATCATACTAAAAGGACACCAAGGGAAATTTAATCACTCGACGAGCATCAGATTATGGAACTAAAGGGTAGGATGACGAAAAGGGCAACAAAAAATAGAAAAAGTCCATCGACTGGGATATTAAAGGTGATAAAAATAGCTGTGATTTGTGGAAATGATAAATAATATCCGAATAAAAAAGACAATTATATAAAAATATAGTTATTATAAATATACATATATACGTGGAACAAATCTCGTTATTTTCATATCTAATCTGCCGCGGACAAGCGAGAAGCACCCCTCCCTCCCTCTCTCTCTCCTGAATCTCCAACAAGCAAGAGGGCACGGTGAGAGAGAAAGAGAAAGAGAAGAAGATACCGCACAGATACGAGAGTATGATTTCCGGGTCCTTGTGCAGATTCCAGTTCCAAGAAGGAAAAGCAAGAGAAAAAGAGAAGGCGGCGTCGAAGGGCACGAAAAGCTTCTGGCGCTCTGGCGCTCTGGCGCTCGAGCTCCGAGCTGTGAGCTCGAGCCCTTTTTTCTTGATTTTCCCCTCTTCTCTCTGTTATTCTGCGCGTCGCATTCGCCTGGGGGGGGGCATCCAGCCAGCCCAGCCAGTCAGCCAGTCAGCCAGGTATGTACAGTTAGTTAAGTGTACATACAGAACATACAGACATGCATACTCTACATACATACATACGGTCTTTTTTTTTCTTTCTCTCGTTCTCTCAAGGCGGTGGAAAATCCACCGTGGTCCAATTTACGGAGCACCCAAGGCAATAATCTAACCTAACGATGGGGCGAATGGAGCGATGGGGCCGGGTGATTATTTCGTTCGGGCGGCTTTCCGAGAACACCCTGACGACAGAGTGGGTGGGTAAGAAAAGGCATCTTGAGCCCACGAAGAAGAAGGTGAAGAAATGGAAGGTCCATGTCAATGGGCCGCCTCCTCTATTGACGAAGATCATAAGAGAGAGCTGCGCTTCTTGGCTGGGATGTCGGGCTTCTTTGGGCTTAGGATGCGGGCGTCAAGTGGTTCTACTATGTACAATGTTGCAGATGCGGACCTTCATTCGCACGAGACTCCCACTGCGGTACTTGGTGGGTGGAGGAGGGTGTTCAGGAAGGGAAATGCTGAAGGCTCGAAGAAGTAGTCGGCGTAAGTGCGCCCCTTGTTGGTAGTGGCCGCGTTGGGGGTACACCACGCCGAGTCGGGCCTAACGTGTAAGAAATAGCTAAGCTGTACTTGATCTATATGGCAGTGTGTACTACGTACTCTAATATGTATGTATGTATGTATGTATGTATGTGTGTATGTGTGTATGTGTGTGTATGTATGTGTATGTATGGGTGTATGTATGTGTGTATGGGTTGTATGGGTGGTATGGCACTATGGATGGTATGGATAGTATGGGTGGTATGGGTGGTATGGGTAGTTATGGATGCTATGGATGCTATGGAGATGCTATGGATGGATATGGCACATATGGGTCCCGTATGGGTAGATGATTGTACGAATGGCTGAGAAAGCCTGACAACATCCAGGCTGTCGATCGGGAACAAGATTTGGGGGACTCTGCAGAGAGACGCAGCTCTGCAGCTTCTCTTGCATTTGGCCTGCAGCTCCTAGGATGCCATAGCCTGCCTGCAGTACCACTCTTCCACCACCGCTTCTTTTTTTCTTTTTTCTTTCCATTTGGTTTTGGTTCGTGCTTGTCTGCCGTCCTGGATGATGATTATTATGTATGTTTTCTCTATAGGTCCATATATGTGTGTATCTATGTACGTACGTCCTCCCATTTCCCTTCCTTCAAACAGTTGGTGGAAGACTGCGAGAGCTAGAATGTTACTATTTATCATATATCCATTGAATGTGCCCGGTAAAAGCCACCGCCATCATAAATAAAAAAAATAAAGAAACAAGCCTACATGTATGTAATGATTTTATCCGCCCATCGTGCATCATCGCCGCCTCACTTGCATCCGCCTATCAAAGCAACATATGCATACTACATACACAGAGGCAGAGGCAGAGGCAGAGGCAGTGAATGGTGGTGCTGAGTTACAGTGTGTGCCATACTCGACTCTACATAGTATGAATATAGAATATCACGACACACGACACACGACACACGCGCACACACTCTCACTCTCACTCTCACTCTTTCCCTCTCTCTCTCTTTCTCTCTCACACACACACAACATTACGGGGGCGTTACTCATCACACTTTCATTCTCACTCTCTCAATACTACACTAGTGCGTGTGTGCATGCTCATCAGTTGCCCCATCATCTTTCTGGATGATCATCTGTGCCGATCACATCCCAGTCAGTTGTCATTGGACCAAAAGGAGAACATATGCATCCCGCAGAGGTGGTCCGAATGATGGTTTTTGGGGGGGAGGGAAAGAGAGTACGTGCGGGCATGCAGAGAGAGCCTTGAGCTGGTAGAGTAGATAGATTGTCATGCGGTGAAACGACTGCAAAGTCTAAGATATACGATTCTTCTACATGCACCACCATATACACAAACAAAAAACATGGCCTTGAGTGGTCCATGTTGATCAATGAGGGGGGAGGGAGGGGAGTGAAGAGGGAGGGGCCTTTTTTTTCTTTTTCTTTTTCTCTAAATTTTTATTTTCCTTTTTCTACCTCTCGTTCTTTACCAGTGATGATACAATGGTGCAGCAATGATGCTCATATGGGCCATGGTCGTGCTTGGTGATGTGGATGGGAATGGATGCGTGGGTGGACTTTGAAGGGGGTAAGGCTTGTTGCGGTGGACTGACGAAATAGGGGGAGGGAGAATGGATTGGGATTGATGGGTGAACAAGTCATCACTTTCTTTTGCAAGTCGGTGAATCGTGCGTGCGTGCATCATGCCTTCGCTTCGTGACGCCGTGACATCTCATTCTGGAGGGAAAAGTGAATAGACGAGCAGTGTTCAGTTGCATTGCAGGTGGAAATAGAGATAGAGACGTTGAGAGATAGAGAGGAAGAGAGAGGGTAGAGTGAGGGACAAAGAGATAGGGAGAGACAGTGAGAGACAGAGTAGAAAGAGGTGGATGAGGAGGGGGGACATGGATAGTATGAGGGTCTCTGCACGCGAGTGAACCTCGTTCTTCATGAACCCCGTCAGCTATCCGTTCGCTTTTTTGTCTCCGGTTGGTCCCCAGTTAATACGCCGCCAAAGGTTTGGGAGGAGAGGGGGGAGGGGAGCGGAACACGGGAAGGAAAGCGAACTCTGAGGAGAATTGGGGCCATGTCCATGGAAATGTATTCATGGACATGGACATAGACATGGAGATGGATGGGAGTTTGTTTGGTATGGGGACATTTGTATACGGAGTGTATAGTGTGTATAGTGTGTATGTATAGTGTGCACAGTGTAAACAGTATGTATTATAGTATTGTGTGCAGCAGCGCAGTCCTTGTGTGCAGCGGAGCATATTAGATAGATAATCTCGTGAACAAATACCGAGCACCACTTTTTTCCTGTCTTTATTGTCGGATGGGGTAGATAGATGTAGAACGAAGAGCGAACGTAGCCTCATGCAAGCTGCAAGGCTCAACAAGAATCTAGCATGGGCCTGGGGGGGTAGATGGATAGATGGATAGATGGATAGATGGATAGGCAGATGGATGGACGATGGAGAGAGGGAGGGAGGGAGGGGTGGGGAGTAGAGAAGAGTTTGTGAGGGAGAAGGCGTGAGAATGGGAGCACCAGATGGAGTAGAACAGGGAATAGTGGGATGCCGTGTGAGCTATCTAGGAATATCACCAGGGTCATGACCAGGATGGAGCAGCAGGGCCAGCTTTCAGGGCTCTCACCAGGGCTTCCGTCCGGGTTCTTTTTCCAAGGATCCTGAGTCACTTCTGGCTGGGCGACGCTCACTGCCATCATTGACTACTATCCCCCTCGTCACCGTCGACCGTGATGCATGTTGCTTGCACCTTTAAATTTGAGATGAGGGGAGTAGGAGAAGTTGATGGTGCGATGGAGAGTGAGTGGTAAGAGAGAGAAAGAGAGAGAGAGAGCGAGCGAGAGAGGGAAAGTTGAAAGTAGATGTGCAGGATGAACAAGCTGTAGGATGCAAGTATGATTGACTTATGGGTGTGTGCGTTGCGTGAGTGCGTGCGTTTGTGTGCCACTACGTACGTCGTTATCCTGTTTTTCTTATTGCTATCGACATTGCCTTTACTCTGACTATCGTATTTCATATTTATCCAAGGACATAGGCCATTTCCACTGTGGATGTGTAAATAATAAATAGTATGGATTGCGATGCCGTGGAAGAGCTGAATAAGAGTAGGGAGAGAGAGGGAGAGAGAGAGAGAAAGAGAGAGTGAGAGAGTGAATGAGTAGCTGCAATATCATCCTGCTAATGACAGCCTTCCCGTCCACTCTCTCTCCCTCTCTCTTTCGCTCTCGTGGGTTGTGTCGTCGACCGCCCTCCTCTGTTCGGTGCTGCTACTGTCCATACTTTTCCGCTGCCATCGTTCTATTTACAGATGATCAAGTCTCTTGTCCCTCATCAATTGAGCCCACCGTGCCCACCGAACCTCTTTCTTAGGCTGTTCCTTTCCGACTTGGGCTCATTTAGACTCCCCCTAGCCTGCCCAGGTATTGCTCCATTAGTCAAAGCGGCGAGGTCCCTGGCAAACCAGCCCGGCGCACGTACAGGGACTTATTACAATGACCGAACTAGAAGCCATTGCAGACCCACCAGCAAAGAGGGCCCTAATCGACTTCTGTCACCGCTCGCTGACACCTTGCTCTACCAAAGTATCGCGTCTGCGAAGGAGCTTACTTTTTTTTTTGGCGTGATTTTGGGGGGGTTATCCCCTTGGGTAGTTCTTGGGAGGGGGGAACAGCTTTTTATTTTTATTTGATCATTTGAGGGGTCATTTGGAAAGGAAAGTAGCAATTCAGGGAATTATTGGGCTAAATTGTCCTAAATTGTCCTAAATTGATCTAAAATCAAAGAGATAGAGCGGGAGAGGGAATGAAGAGCAAAAAGAAATGAAAGAGAAATGAAAAAGAAGGGCAATCATTTGGAGCATATCGGCAGAACGTGTACAAAGTACATACGAAGTACAAAGTACCAGGCACAAGCACAAGGAACATACATGCTACTTGTTACCGGCAACGTAGGTACAGACCGTATGTCACTTGTCTAGACAGACCTTCCACCACATACTGCATTAGATAGCTCCGGCAAATATATTCTTCTTGAAATAAAGCTCCGAGACGATTCCAATAATATATATCGTTAAAAGCAGAAGCAAAAGTAGAAGCAGAAGACAGAAACAAGAATAAGAACAAGAACCAGAACAAGAAAAAGAGCAATAAATATACACAATCAAATCAAATCAACCATAAATGAAGGCATTATCTTCGTTTTTAATTACCTATTAATTTACTAGTACAAGGCTATGAGAGCTACTACGGGAACTACTGTGAAAGCCCCCCTCCCCAAAAAAATACCTCCAGATATTAGAGAGAGAGAGAGAGAGAATACGTACCTGGTGTAGCTAAGGAAATGATATTACTTACTCTCTTCATCTTCTAATTACCATCACCACCTGCTCATACTAAACTACCACCACAACCTGGCCTGGTCTGTTCGCTCTCCATTTTGTGGATGTGGAGTGGACTCTGTACACAGGAACTTATTCTACTACTACTACTTACGGATCACTCTGCCTTTCTCCCCGCTTGTGGTGCTTGTTCTCCTCGTCGACTGACATGCATTGTTCGCACCTCTCTCACTCCTCTCACTCCTCTCACGCCTCTCTCCCTCTTCTTACTCCTCTCACTCCTCTCATTCCTCTCACTCCTCACACGCCTCCCGGATTCTCAGTTCATCTCTCAAATGAAATACCCATAATAGTAGTAGTCGTAGTAGTAGTAGCAGCAGTAGTAGTAGCTGTAGGTACCCAACAGTAGTCTGTCTACTTGGTCTGTACTCCGGTGTACCTCGTCTGCTACTTCGTCTACTACTTCGTACAGAAGTATTGCCGGTACTGCGGACACTCGACTCCACATACATGGCCTGTCCAACCAAAGCTTCCGCATCACGTCCCTCATCCTCATTCAGAAGAGTGAAGGGAAAAGGAAGCTTTCTAACCTCCAGAAGCCTTGCCTTACACCACCTTCCAACAATCGAGAGTCCTCAATCGACCTGTTCGTTACCCTCTCTGGCCTACATAACAGCCCCAGAGGTCTCAGAACTGGCCAATCCCCTAATACACCAATCCCCCGCGCGCCGATACTCTCGTTCTTAATTCCCATCATACTGCCTCTGCCTTTCTCACAGCTACTTGCTCTGAAAGGGAAAAAAGAGCCATCTGCATTTATACTCTCTATATTAATTCCTCCGCCGTTTCTTCTGCGACATATTTACACCTATCAATCCTCTCTGTTGGTTACTTGTTTTTTTTATCATTATTTATCTCCGAGGCGCGCGCGACTGATTCGTATACATACATGCTACATAATCCTCGACTATACATCTTCAGCTTACGACCCAAAAAGCTCCCCCGCTACATAATTACCCTGTCATCCCTTGGAATTCTTCTTTTCAAAACTCCTTCAACACCGCGCATTTAGGATTCTTTCGAATACAAAAAGCAAAAAGGAATCGTTGCCGCCTAGGAAAATACAGAAAGCCTTGCTGGACGTCGCCTCATCGCAGTGGTTGCCTACATATACTACTACATACACGTTATCGACCCCGTCGAATCATATTGTAGTAAATTACTCAAGTCGGCTCTGGATACCTCGAAAAAAAAATATATCGCCCAGATATATCACATATAATTGTCCTGGCAAAAACCACCACGGAAACCAAAGAAATACAAGACGACCAGAAAGGAATACAAGTTCTCACCCCTCTCTTCTTCGCGAAGATCATCCTTACCTTACTTTATTTCAGAGTAAGCTCTCCTACCAAGAAAACAACAAGCAAGAATCCATCGATATTCGAATACCGGGAATAACGCAAGAAAAAGGAAAGGAACGCGACTACGCGACTTGGAAAGCAAGAAAGTTGCCATCTTGATTTATTTTCTTGTCTTCGAGGGCGTCAAAATAATATCCCAAATCCGGATTGGCCACCAGCTCGTGACTGCACAGCAGCAAAAGAAAAATAATACGAGGCCCGGTTGTCTACTGCCCATATCATTCGGCTGCTGTGATTCGAGGCAGCATTTGGGTGTAGTGCTTCTGCGCTCTGCTTCGGCGCTATCGCTCACATATTCCCCCCACACCATCTTGGTTGGATCCCTTGCAGCAAAATATAGTCATCTGTGTTCTGTGCCTATTATCATCCCGGTAAGTCCATCCCCAAATCCATAAGTCTATTATGATCTACTACGTCTACAAGACTTTCATGTTCGTCACCAGCTCTACGAACATGACAGCCTATCGTATCCCTTCCAGACTCTTTGCATTTCCATGTCTTAAACACTTTGTCCACTGACTTTCCTGCGAACAGGTTCGCGCGGATAGGGTGGCTGCATAATCTCGATCGCTTCAATCACTCGGATTCAAGTCAACATCAAAAGCTTCAAATTGACTTCTTTGTCTACGTGAGTACCTACCCACAATTCTGACGCAGCTATGAGACGAACGACATGTACTGCGTCCAAGCAAAAGGCCCAGCTGATTATTTTTATGATAGAATTCCCTCATCATTCCTTCAGACAGTGAAGTCTTCCCGAGACAGAACTCGGTTTAAGCTAGTACGCGGCACCTTGTCCGTCTCCAGTTACCTACCGAAGAGCAAGACGCCAGTTTAGCTGCTTTATATGCTCTGCTTCCCTGGATCCACTTTCCTCTAGCCCACTTTAAGATCAACTTAAAGTGCGATTGTCATAAGACTGTCTCGTCTGCCCGTCGAAATCAACATACTGTCTTTCTCATACCAAACATTTTCAACTTCGAAGTAGATTACATCCACTTCGTCCTCGAACACTTCGGTCGGAACAACCTTAGACCTGTATGCATCTGTTGCACTGCGAGATCCTGATCGATACCATCACCAGATAGTACGGACTTCCTCACTGTGCTTGTCGGTGCCCACTTATCACATAGTACGACACATCGTCGTGCCACAGTCGTTCCCCCCAAAGATCACTCTTGGTCACTTTCTTCAACCGCCAAACTGGCATACTCAGCAGAATACAGACAGTTCCCACAGGATCAGCACTTACCAGTCATTCTTGACGAAAGCTACGACTCTCCAGAGACCGCTGTACTCCGTTACGAAGGAGGTTACGAAGGGGGCCTCTTGGCCAGGGCAGATTCGCCAGTAGGGCTTGCCTCAATGGCTGCCTACGGAAAAACCCAACCGCCGCAGATGCATGGTCAGTATTTCCCACTTTTCCAAGGCTTCTAAGCGTGACTCGTAGCCTTGTACCACTTGATCGTGTACACGTGAACTCTATCTGAACCCCGTTCACTGACATTTATTCATAGGCTTCGAAGCCAGCAGACCTTTCCCGGAGAGCACATTTACCTATACCGCACCATCATTCGTTCCCCAAAACGGTCTTCCGCCCACAAGTAGTCCATACCAGAACGCTGGACAGATGACACATATGACATATGGTTCAAATCAGACTCGCTCTACTTATGAAGATCAGTCAGGGCCTTATCTAAACGTCGGATCAACTCCAGTTCCACAAGTAACTTCATACTCACCAAACAAAGGCGGAAAAGACCAGAAGATTTATGTTTATATCTCCTCCTTATATGAACTGGTAACGGCAAACGTACCTATCTTCTCCCTCATGTTTGGATCCCGAAAGTGCGAGGCTACACTTACCAAGCTCAACCAACAAGGCGGTGTTTGTCAATATGCCATTTCAGCTGATGCTCCTATGTTTTCAACAACAGGATGGTCTGCACCACAGGTGCCAATGTCGATGCTGATGGAAAGCGGCGAAGGAGAACTCATGGGAAAGGTGGATGTTGGAACCTATACTTACCTTGATTCTGGCATGACAACGCCAAACGGGTTAGATATGCCACGTAAGAGAAAACTCTCCACGGATTCGACAGAGTTGATGAAGAGTCCAGCAAAACGATCGAACAACCAGTTGAGACCCAAGGATGAGTATGGCAACTTCCAGTACACCCCAACTGAAGGAGCTCCATACTCACCATATCTTCAACCCGGTACTTCATATGGCTTGATGAATCAATACGGTCGCTCGCCGGCGGGTTACCAATCTCAAGCGTCCCCACGACAAGTTCCATACCAGTATTCGAGCTCGGCGACAGCTTCTCCACCGACTATCAAGGCATCTTCACCACATGTGTCAAATTGGAGCCCAGCATACTCTACTATGAGCTCTCACATCAGAAGCCCAGGATTGGCCCACAGCGGAAGACCTTCTCACTCTCAATTACCATCACCATCCGCAGCAAACCCACCTCTCATCCGAACATCAACCCTTCAACAGACGCCAAGCCCGGCCATTACACCAAGTGGACATGGTGGTCAAAGCTTTAACCCCTATGCCTTGTACCCACACAAGGCCGTTTTGAAAATCCAGGGAGACCTGGATCGCATGGCTGAGGATTGGTCCATGGAGGAATGGGATGCCAAGAGAAGAATCGTGCATTTCAAGCGATCCCAATCTGGTAGCACCATCACCACCACATTCGCCCCTGTCGCAGTGGACGAGAGGCCACACAACAGTGTGTGCATCAGTTGCATCTGGTGGGAAGAAAAGAAGGAGTGCTTTGTGACCAGTGTGGACACCATCTACCTTCTCGAACAGCTTGTTGCTGCTCGATTTACAGTTGAGGAGAAGAACCGTATCCGCCGCAATTTGGAGGGATTCAGACCACTTACAGTTTCAAAGGCCAAGCCTGATAGCGAAGAGTTCTTCAAGGTCATTATGGCCTTCCCAAACCCAAAGCCTCGCAACATCGAGAAGGATGTCAAGGTATTCCCGTGGAAGATCTTATCCATGGCTCTGAAGAAGATCATTGGCAAATACGTAGGTTACTCCTGATCCATTTTCCTCAGGTGACTAAACTGACAAACATGGCAGTCTGCGAGCCCCTCGTCGACTCTCCCGCCCACGTTGCTTACACCCGTAAGTTCCACCGGATATGCGGACTGTTCATCTGGCGGCTACCACACTGGTGGTGAGCACGGTGCCATCTCACCGAGATCGTTATCAGACTCAACCTCTTCCAACCACAACTACAGCGCTTCCAACCTCTCGCCCAACAACCACCTCAAGCAGCTCCCACAAGGGGTGCCTTCTGATCTCCGCGTATCAGTGCCATCCTATGGAGCACCAATGGGCGATAACTCATCGCACTGGTCAGCACAGCCACATCATATGCCACAGTCACAGAGTTCCTACCCTGGGAACCGCAACTCGTGGGATAATATGTCTCAGTCCTATCTCGATTCGCACTCCTCTAGTGCGGCGCCCGGTACTTCGCAGCAGTACTACCCTCGTGCCGTGCCGGAAAGTTCCCGCGCGATACTGCACCACGGTCAGCAGATCGCACGACCTTAAATGTGTGAGGGTGACAAATGAGGGACAGAGATAACACGAGTCTCAGTCCTGCTGTGTGGCACCTTGGGGGGAAAGGATAGGTAGGGACAGAAGAGGTGTGGGTGGTGTGGGCAGAATTCTTTTTTTGGTTTCTGTGGTGCGTTTACTTTTTTGGTGCGCCGTTTGAAGGTTTTTCCCATCTCTTGGCGATTGGGGGGGAAGAGCAGATGGAGAAAGTGAGGACAAGAGGATGACAAAGATGGAGAAGTTGCCAGAGTGCCAGAGTGCCAGAGTCATGATGATAATTTGCGTGGGGTCACAACGAGTGTAGTGGTGGTGTCGAATCACAAAGTGGTGGGTCATGCGATGCACCTGGACGGGACACCCGCATTAGCGAGCACATCTGACGTCGGGCCAATGAGAAGGCACATCTGGCATCTCTTCAACGCTCGACCCTTGCACAAGTCACTCTGGGCTTGTGTACAAACACCAGGCCGGCACTTCGTGGTTGGGATGTCCCTTGATGGCATATTATCAACCGGCGGGCCAAGAGATCACCAGAGCGTATTGGTATGGGGTGTACACGATTACGAAGTATCCGTGCGGCATATCACATCGTACTGACCATCGTACTGATCATCGTACTGATCATCGTACATTGCACATCGTACATTGCACTTCAGCCATCGCCAACCGCACATACACTAGCATAGGTATAGGCATAGGCATAGGCATAGGCATACACTTCCACATCCGCATAGGCATACATACGCATACGCCCACGCATACGCACAAGTACAAGCACATGCACATCATCAGCCTTGTCTGTATATGTCTGCCTGTTCGCAACTGCCTGCCTTCGCACTTCTCTCCTTCACCTTCGACGAGAGTCCCTTCCATGCTAGGCATCCTTGCTCTCGCTCGGCACGTGCTCCTCCATCTTCACTGCTTCTCACACACATACACACACACTCTCACATACTCTCACATACTCTCACATACTTTCTCACGCACCCCCCCCCCACTCCACACACACTTGCACTTGTGCTCATACTCACAAAAAGTGACAATCAATCACCCGCACATCCATCACATTAAACGCTCAAGAAACAACCTACCAACCATCATCATCATAACCACACAATCCTCATTCATGCGTGCGTATTGGGAGGCGATACTATCACATCTCCATCCTTGGTATTCATGTCGCCGAAGCAGTTCCTAAAAAACCTGTCCTCTCTACATACATCCTCTTGACACATACCTCGCTCTCGAACTCTCTCAAGCAGCATTCTCATCACCCTCATCACTTTCATCACACTATAGAATTCAAAAGGCCATACATATTGTCGTGTGGTCTCTATATTCACGGCGCATTAGAATGCCATCGATGGCACTATCTCCATCCGGCCTACTGTCTTTTTTCCTTGCAGCACAGCATTATCTGGAATTGAATTGATTTATGCATTTTCACCCCCGGGGCGCGAACTCCTTTCTTGAGCGTTTTTACTTCACTGTTGTCTGGATGATACACCTTTTGCTGCAAGCGATCTCTTTCTGCTGCTTTCCCGAAATGCAACTCGGCCACAATTATTCCCCCTCCTAAATATCCGTCTGCTTGATCCTTATTACTTGCCTTTTTCTGTCTCTTTTGTATTCTGCTCTCTCTCCCCCTTACTGCTCTTCTTTTTTTTTTCTGTTTCTCTTTTTTCGTTGGGTTTGTGTTTGTTATTTTGTGTACCATCAAGCGAACGGGCAATTCATTTACATCGGAGTTCCTCTCTTCCTTTAGACCTCTCTTAGTTGTTATTTCATCGGGACCTGAGGGCACTTTGGGATTGTTGATTTCGGAGTTTACTCATATACATGGGCTTTCTTGTCTCGGGTACGGAGTCGCGAAGGGTTTTCTGGCTGAACTTTGCTTTGGGGATGGGGGTTTTCATATCATTATTCTGGGGGTTATCAATCATCATTAACAACATCATTTTCTCCATCTCTTTTCTTTTCCATACAAATCATCAATTGGCTGCATTGCGATGGGGACTTTCTTGCTTTTTTTTGCCTTCCTCCGGGGGATTACACAATAGGTGGGGGAAGACGGGGTTGGTTCGTCACTGATACCACTTTTTTGTTTACAGAGGGGAATTGCTGTACTTTCTTCTCTTTTCTCTGCAGCATTAGCATGGTTTCACTTGATATTTATCTGCGCACAACTATACTACCTTTAATTAATATTTAATACACTCCGAGATGGAGACTCACACATCTATCTTTTAACTGCTTCTGTGACCGATTGCCATGTAACTTTAATGTGTGTATGATGATGCCATATTTCCGCCACAGCCATCTCCCTTCCTGTCAACTTCCCTCGTTATGTGCGCCTTGTGTGACGTCCCGCCGCACAGCATCCATATGTCACATAGCCTCACCGAGTAAAGCTCCGATAAGTCGGACAAGATAACGCAAACTATGTCTCCAACGAAAGCACAACCCAACTTTCCTGCCCATCGACCCTCAGTCCATGCTCTCTCCTACTCTATATCCTCTAATACCTGCAAAAACCTCATAAGCCAGACAAAGCTACCTGCATGAAGTCGCCCCCATATCGCACGGCATGTCCTCTGTACCTTCCTTAACCAAGAACCTACACACCAGCCGTAATTCAGATCCAGCCGGGCCTGCAGATGGAGGCTGTGAGACTGGCCGATGATATACGCTTGTAATGCTAGATCTGTCGATATACCTTTCAAAGCTGGATTGAGAGAGACATGCAGCTTCTCGTATTGTTCTACACGAGTCTCGCGCGGAATCGGGAACCTGGTTGCGGTGTTTCTGGAGACGCCTTTTATTAGGCTATTAGGTCGCTTTGCTGCTGCTATGGAGTGCATGCTTCTGCGTCAATATTGGGGTTTTGGTTGGCGGTGTTTGTTGATGTGGTTAAGTGCTTAGTGGGTTGGGGTTGGGAATATCGGGGGATATGGGGATGTATCAGGAAGCTGTGCAGTTTCTGGAAGGGGGTTAAGGATGTCTCTTTGAGTATTTCTAGAGTACCTCCTGGTACTGTGTACATTCTCGTATGCAAGATATTTGGCTTCTGTAGAGGGGTGGAATATTTCGCTAGTATGAGCGCAGGAGATATACGAAGAGAAGATGGAGTTGAGCTAAATTGAGCTGAGATTTATCGTATACGGCTAAAGTTCTGGCTAAACACTATACATAGGGAGCTGAACTTCTGTATAGTTGACAGCTGAGATTCTGGATATCGATGAATGTACATTGGTCTGAGGTTTGTGGGGAAGTCCTAAACAGCAAGAGAAGGTCATGTTATGAAAAACTTTTAGATTTTGAAAGGAAACCCCAATGCCCATTACAAAATATTAGCAATCCTATTAGACGAATTAAATGGATGATGCGGTGTTGATAATCGTGAAGATGCCGACGATGACGCGTCCTTCCATGAAGTATCGTAATAATAGCAAGTTTGAGACCATCACATGAACTAATACGAGTGTTACTGTTGCCTAATGAAAATTATAACATGGTATAGCGATTATTATCTTATAATTATCTTATAATCAAGTAATTAGATTTTGAAGTGCCCTGAGGGAACTTGTTGACTATGGGCCAGGTTTTCCTGAGCCGCTCAAATAGACACCATTTACGATTCTTGAAACGGGGACTTACTGATAATACTCTCAAGTCTGATACGTGCTCTCTTCAAGCGGGAGCGATGGCATGAGATCAGTAATGATGATAAGGTTGATGATAATTAGTTTTGAGTTGAACTTTGGAGGGAAAATACTGTGTTAGGTGGGCTTCACTGTCTTCAAGCAGCAATTGGCCATGCCCAGAATTTATATCGCCTGCCGGGAGTATCAAATCTCAAGCTACTTGCTACCGTATTTAATTATAAGAAATAGTTGAAGAACTAGCTATTACTGCCTTTTAGACCCGTAGGATGTGGCACAATAAGATGATGAAATATGTCTAAGTTAGTTTGGAGGTTATTCTATTTGCGCACCATCATCACATCGAACACTGAGAAAGTAACAATCATCTCGGAGCATACCAGAATATCACCCCAAAATTTCCATCATAACGTCATATCTCATCCCAAATCCCAAATCCCATACTCATTCAGTATTCCTCGTTCCTCGTCTCAAGGCTTCACCAATCACGTCTCAACATTCTCTCCAACCAACCCCCTACTGACCTCAAACCCACTCAAATCCGCAATCTCCTGCATCAAGCCCTTCACCCACTCCTTCACCAAGGCTGTTTTTTCTCCCCTCAAGCTTTCAAGCGCCATCCGTAGCGGAAACATCAGAAAATAAGCCCCAGAGCTATCGTGCGGTTTGAGAAGAAAATAATCTGCACTACGACAAATCTCAAGAGCGATCTGTTCGGGTGTGTGCGTGAGGGTTGGGGAAAGGAGAGGGTCGTTGCTTCTCTTTACTTTCTGGCAACAGGAGGCAGAGAGTGGAGTGGAAGGGGAGAAGCTGGGCGTAGTAGGGAACGAGGACAAGGAAGGAGAGGAAGGGGAATCGAAGTCGAGAAAGGTGCCGATTTCGTGTAGGACCAGGTATGTTGCATTATAGGTAGTAATTTCATTTGCACGCTCGAGGTCTTTATAGTAGATGATCGTCTCGAAGGGGGCTTTAGACGCCGTTACTGAAGTAGGGATTTCCACCGCTACGCCGGGGTAGAGTTCCTCCCACCAGAGACGCCACGTGCTCATTGCCTTGAGAAGCTTCTCATAACGGGTTTTCAAACTTTGCTGTGCGACTTCAATCTCAGTGGCGGAGAGCGATGATCGCTTTAACCTTGTCAAATCTTCCATTATAAGGGGAACGTCGACAAGAATGTCGGTTACATGATCTCCCATAGTCTTGCTAGATGGGTCGAGTGCCCAGGGTATCGTCTTCCATTCGACTGAGTCCAAGAAACAGCGTTTGCGGTTGATCATTGCTCGGAGTATTATGGAAATGCGGGCTGTTATGAAGACATATCTGTCGGGGTTTTCCATGTGTGCTGAAGGGCCGCGGAATTCGAGGATACGTTCTACGCCGCCCGCGTGTTGAACTTGATTTCAGAATTAGCAAGGACTTTGTAGGAAGGGGAAGGCATCTTAGCATCTCCTTCTTTGTTATTTTGTGAAGAAAGAGACCTGGGGGATACATACTCCATCCGCTATTTGATCTCATTGCAATGGACTACATCAATTAGTATCACTATTAAACATATAACTCATTGAAAGAGACATTCTCAGGTACAGAGAACGAACATCTAAGAATAAGATTTCTCAAGAAAAGAACCTACCTCATATGTACCCAACGACATAGCAGTTCTCAAAACCCTCAAATCACGTGCCTTGACTGGATCTTGCAAGTCTTCAGACAAACCCGCCAAAGCCTTACAATAATGCGTCGCTGCCTGATCAATAAAGCGCTGCTGCTTATGAATTCTCCCAAAGTACACGTTGCTGAGAGCGAGTACAGTATCCTTACTCACAGAGTCCGGTGACTGACAATCCCAACCTCTAACAACCTCTGGACGGAAGCGCACAACGCCAGCATAAAGTTTGGACAGCAAGAAAGCGATCTTGACATCATCCTCGAAGGCTCGAAGGTCAAGTTCTAAGGGCGGCGATGTGGCTGCGTAGGGAATGATAGCTTTCACGAGGGAAGAGCTGTCTAATGGCAATGTGGAAGTGTGTTTCCTCAGAGCTTTGTTCTGTACTGTCGAGGTTTGATCGACGAATCGCAAATCGCGGGTATAGCCCTCGCAATGATGGTTGCCCTTGATGCAGCGGTTGCAGACTGGATGCGCTTCGTCGCATTTCACGCGTCGTCGTCGACATGTTCGACAGCCTATCTGCTTGATTAGTTTTCCCTGCGATTGAGGGTTTAAGAGGATGGAGATAAGAAATATGTGGCTCAACCTTTCGACCTTCCACCTACTCCCACCATTATGTACTGCAAGTGATTCTGCCAAAAATGGATGAATCTATGAAACAGTCATAAGAGTTTCCATACACGGCCGCAGTCAAAACAGGCAATTTTGTACGAGATACCAAGATTACACGTGCCTGAAGGACACTCATATATTTTGTTCGGAAAGCATTCCCCTCACTCTCCACGTTAGTCATTCTAGTTGGTGCAGCACGGTGCTTACTACTTGCTTTGCTGTACATGGTAGTAGCATTTGGGCGGGGTGGAGCGACAGAGCCACACAGCGGGGCAGAAGCTTAAATCCAATAAGATCACGCTATACCATTCCTAGCAACATAGGACGAAGGGCGCTAATCCCAAAGGATGACATTCGCTTCGAGGCTGGCGAAGCCGTTGTCCTACATAATTAGTACGTAGTACGTACATGTATAATCTGACGTCTTCCAGGGTGGAGGGGCCAATGATGATGTTCCCTTTTGCTGATCAAGTCAAGTCGGCCTTTCTATGCTCCTTGGTCAATCATCCATCAGACTGTGCCGTGCACTGGGCTGTGTTTATCTTCCCTCAGCCCTGCAATGAACATCTTCCCATTTGAGGATGATACTGCGAATGGAATACGTAGAGATGGTAGCCATGTAGATATATAGAGAAGTTGGACTCCTCAAATCTCTGTCATCCCATTCACTGTGTACCTACAATAAATAAAAATCATCATTACTCACCTCATTATTTTTTATCGACTTCTCAAATCCTCAATCAAAAAACCAACCATCACTCATCATGGGCTCTTCCAAGGACAATGAAGCAGCTGTTTACCATAAGACCCGGTCCGCAATCCGCCCTGTTATGCGCACAGAAGTTCAGCCATCAATTGCACCTCCAACCTACGAGCAAGCCATACAACGGCCCCTTGAAGTCAGTGAAGAAACACCCAAGGACATTTCGCCTATCAACAGCACCACAACCAATTCAACATACTCTACCACATCCTTAAACTCAACTTCCAAGTCCACCCCAACAGATGACGATATCCTCAACCAAGCTCTAGCGTTCACTCGACACCCTGCGCCCCCTGCATCATCCCTCCAACCTCTTGCCCTCCCAATCGCAATTCCACAGTCTGCACCTGGCCTAACATCCTCCTACACACGCCTCTTTGCGCCCTCCCTCCCTTTCACACACGGTATAACCTGCGAAGATTTTCTCGCTTTCATCGACAACCTCAACCTTGTTGCAACGCCCGCCGTACCCCTCCAAGTCGCCGATGCTGTCGGCGGAGTCATTTCATTTATTCCAAGTCATATCTTCACCGCAATAGGTACAGGTATCCAAGCCAGTGCGAAGCTAGGGGGTGCTGCGCTATCCGCTGGGAGGGTGAAGATGTATATGCAGCGATCGAATGAGGAGTTCTTTTGGCCGCGGCGTCTACGTGTGCGGGTTGTGGATGCAGAGGAATTGGCACAGGCTTTGCACTTACCGGGCAGTGTGCCCGGTGTTGAGAGGTTGACGCAGGAGAATATGTGGTGCAGTAGTATGGAGCGGAGAGTGCAGGCGGTTAGGGGCTACGTTACTGAGACTACATTTGACGTCCCGCCGCCTGCGCAACAGACCGATATGCTGAAGAAAATTTGTGCGAGGCAGGTTGAGATGAGGGAGAATCGCAGTGAAAAGAAGGTCATGAAACAGAGAGGTAAGATGATTCGGAAGGAGATGAAAGGAAAGGACGGCCGGCGGAAGGATAAGGAGAGTAAGGCGGCGAGGAAGGTGAAGTGGCTCTTGATTGAGAATTTGTGAGAGGGTTCGGCGGGTTTTGTATATTATTTGATCTCTAGACCTAGCTCTTGCTAGGTTTCTGGCGTTTTTCAGCTATTTATACCATTAGATTTCACTTCTTAAATACCTCGAAAGTCGGTTCCTTGTAATATCAGCCATATTATTTGTTTGATATGCTTCCCCCGAGGAAGGTGAAAATGGCTACGTTGAAATATTTAAGTGCGCAGCCCCTTTCGTGTTTGCGTACAACGCCAAAGCAGAGCCCCTCATCACATCTTCAGGTTCGAGATCCAAATAGCAAACGTTGTCGACTTCCTGACTCTGTCCTTCGAGTCATTCTACCACTCATACCAGAAAGATATATGGTGCTTTGATGAAGCTACGAAAGCCTTGGGGACTCGAGTCAATATTAGGCAGACGCTGGGCGATAGGAGGGGCTCATCTTCTTCTCTCGCAACTACCAATCCTTCTTCTCCTCACAACACCTTACGCCCTTTCCAAACCCATCCAACATCGAGAAGATCATCGAAACACACCTCCTCATCCAAGCTTTACGCTCCCAAAGCTCCAACCATATCTCCCTTGGTAGTTGGATCGTACACATTGCTACCGCATCTGAATAAACGAATACGATACACGATACAACGAAAGTACGCATCAACCAGCTACACGTACGCCGTATCAAACAGCAAAGAGGCTCTTTGATCGCAAGTGAGCATCTTGCATCTTTCTCTTCAAGCCTTTCCTGTTGTCGAACGACAACGACAAAGCTACTAGCGTCAACTCCCTGTGTTTAAAAACACGTTGTTGAGCACCTGCTTGGGCTCTTGTAACTGATAACAAGCTATCGAGACGTTTGCGCGTGTGAAGTGTTGGCTCAAACGCGTTGATACATCTTCATACGCACTCAACGCTTTTGGCAATCAGTGACCTTCGTCACAACCACATCTTACACTCAAATCTTGCAAACAACGCTCGATACTATTGCTGAGAACTGATTTCTGAGGTATGTCGCTGCCGTTGCCTTGATAGCTTGGTACGTTGTCGAGGCTGGTCAAAAAGGCTCTAAGAGGATAAGAGGATTTGATGACAAAAATAACACAAGGAGAATTGACTGACAAAAAATAGAAAGACAAGAGAAATGAGAGAAGAATTGAGATTTCCGATACTTATTTTGGCCTAAAATAAAATACTTGCCCAAAGTTTTGACTGTTGGAGTTGGAGCCCCTTTCCGAAATAAGGGGGAGGCCATTACCAACAAACCATGGCGACTGGTAGAGGCAGGAGTAAACCCTTCATGCCAGATTCCGGACACGCACAGTTCTTAATGAATACCGATGCACTATATCAGCCACTGCGATACCAAACACCACCGGGTGTAAGTGATCGAGCCAAGGCGGAAAGATTGCTCCTTAAAAACAGACTTCGACAAGAGGTAAGGCGGACAGAGCAAAAGCAACTCGAAGCCGACAATTCAGTTATCGGAGGTAAACTTGCTCAGGAGAGAAATGAGAATTTGGAGAGACTTAGGAGCAGTTTTGTTCCTGGGCTACCTCACCTGGCCGCGCAGTTGCAAGGCTGTAAAGTATTTAAGCATGCTGGTCGCCACACCGACGATGCTGATGGCCGAGACCTTAGTTCCAACCCACGAAACACACAACGTTGTCGTGAACTCCCTGAGAATACACACGTAGAACAAAGAATTATAGCCCGTAAAGACGGTCAAGCATTCACACCAAAGGGTGTCGATCTCTCATCTTCTATCTACACCAACCGTCTTTATCACCCCCAGCCAAGACGTTCATCATCGCGAGTCATCGACATTACTAATTGGAGCGAACAAGAACCCACTACTGAGTCCTCTAGGGATAGAAGAGAAGCAGAATCCCTGGATACCGATATAGTATTCAACTTAGACGTCGCTGGTCCCTGGACTACTCTACTTGAGACCGAAGACGACGTGCTTACATCTGATCAAGAACTTGATGATAGTTCTCAAACCTCAACAGAAGAATCTATCCCAGATTACTCAAAATTAACATCAGTTGAGCTTCTCCAGGCGCTTATCGACTTCGATTGTAGTAAACATCGAAAGTCACGAAAAGCAAAGACGCCAGTCCAAGACAATCAGCACAAATTTCAAAAACCAATTTCATCTGCAGAGTCCACTACACTATACATTCACAACCAAGAGGAAGCACAATCAGTATATGAAGCGTGTCGGGGACGAACACGAAAGAACCCGTCGCAGATACGCGTTGGACCCCGAACCGCCACGTCTGGAATTAACAGGACATACAGAACGCCCAACATGGCAGGCGGTTTCTCTATGCAATCACTCAAGCAAAAGCACCCGCATGGACGCAGCAGTACGAGCGCTCCGCGTGCAGGATATGGCCCACTTCCCGGTCCAATGACGATGATGAGTGAGCGTGCGGCAAGCAAAGTGATCCCAACAGCCCTCCAGCCACCTCCAGGTCCACAGCCTGGATCTTCACCATCAGTACATGGACCACCTTCGATTGATCAGCCTATGTTGGAGGATGCCAACAGTACCTATGATGTGATTACTAATGCAGTTGATTCACAGCAAGAGGAAGAGGAAGATCCAGAGGCCGAACTTGGTTTGCCGTTCCCGGCTCCGCAGCTTAATATTGATGATGCGTAAGTACCTCCTTCCTTCCTAAAACTACTGAAACCTTAATTTGGTATCCGCTCGTTGGAAGTCTTGCGCCGAATCAACGTCTTAGAAGTCAGATTAGTTTCCTATCTGGTCCTGCTTTCTATCACCCATAGATTCTATGTAATCATTGTTCTTTGAATATTTTCAAGTGCAGCACTGACAAATTTACTTCTTCCCTTATAGTGTTTGGTACCTCAAAATGCCAGACTTTATCAGACATGTTCAGTCGCGCTTACCTGGCAATATTTCTGCGCTAAGAATTTGGCATCCAGCATCACCAAATTCCAGTTTGGACTTTGGAGCCATCTGCAGCTGGATTGGAGGTCTGCTGAATTCAAATATGGACGATATCCTCTTCATGCATCGACCCGAACTCGAGAGAGCTGTCCACGAGATTACATATCACGTCCATCAGCAGCTTTGCGAAAGCTATAATGATTATTATGAGAATAGGATGTATGATCTCTTGACCAACACTGCATATGGCCGCCTGAAGTCAGACTACGACGCAGCTCTCTTCAGGATTGCAGACTTGGAAAACAGATGCCGATTGCAAGAAGAAGCCTTAACGAGACAACATGCCAATTTCAACAACCAGGATATCTCAGATGGCTCGGCTGTCTACACCCAATTGCCTGCCGAGTTACGTCAGCATATCCCACCAGAAGGTATTGTAACCCCAGCAGTACTGACTGAAGAAAATCTTCGAGACTTAGAGGAGCAGCTTCTGCAGTTCCCAGTACCACCACAAGGAGGTATTGGTCAGGGTGCTGGACTCATGAATTCTGCACCGGCTGGCGCCGATTTTGACGCTGAAACCGATCCCAAACATAACAGTGATGTAAACTTGCGTGGCGGTCAAGCAAGCATCTACTCTGACGACATAGATTATGAAGATGATGAAGACGAGACTGATGTTCGTCCAAACTATTCAGTTCCAATCCAGTGGGCTACCCAGTGGGCTACCTATGCTGCTCAAGGCCAGGGTCGTACCAGTATTCTATCTGATGCAGGCTCGGGTATCTCTCATAAGTCGTATTCGAGATCTGTCTTTGATGGACCTCCACCAAAGTTCGACGCATACGCTGCCAATCGGACTCATGACGAATATACACTTGCTATTCATCGCCCAGATAGTACGGTCCAGACTTCAGAGCACGCATCAACTACCAGAGGTCGCAGACGTACGTATAGCGAGTACAATCAAGAGCAGGAATCAGGAAGTGATAGATTTACAATCAGATCCCGCGGTACCATTGATCCTGATGGACCTGAAAATACGCCACTGGCAGCTACTTTTAGAACTTCCAATATCATCATTTCAACAGATGCTGCAAGCACTGGTGACTCCACGCCACTCGCCGTCCCAAATACTCGTTTTGCTACACCAAGCACTATTCCAACAGCACTTGATCCACGCATGGAAGACACCTCACTTGATGTTGATGAAGGTGTTCGAGCCAACTTTCTACCCATCACCAAGCTAAGTACCGCTCATGATTCCAATGATCTAAACCCAAGCAAATCATTGAACAATGCTGTACCCGTTATGAATGTCTTCTCTAGGGACTCAGTCTCTATTTTCACTCCAAAAATTGATGAAAGAGTCAATGATATCGACCGCTATGGTAATCGTATCGGCAACGTCAAGCAGCCAGGCCAGGTGAAGAAACGACACCGCGAGCGCCACTTAGAACTGGTTCAAGAACGAGATGAACAGATGCTGCGAGCCACAGCAGAAAAGCGTGCCTGGGAGGCTATGGATCCTGCGGAGCGCGCTGAACGCCTTGCTATTCTGCGTCAGCCTGTCATGCTATGGCAAGGACAGCCTGGCGCGGCTCCAGAAGATAGCTTTGATCTCGATGAGATTCCTCGCGTCTACACTCAATCAGTAACCACCAAGGAAATCGAAGCTTGGATGGAGCGCATTGAGGTGGCCGGCGATGAAAACAATATTAGCTCTCAATTTTCTGACAATAGCTCTGTTTCCCACGGCCAGTTACCGGTTGGAAGTGCTAGGACTTCGGATCAAATGAATCGTCTCGTGTCGGACTTACTTGCTGTTGATATTGACAGCAGAGACTCTCGTGGAAGCCACCACACTTCAAAGCAGTCCTCAATCCCCCAACGTTCAATTACTAGATCCGGAAACATTGCGACGGAGAAACTGCCTTTAGATCTCGCCTTCCTAGATGACAGTCTTATTCTTCGTGCTATCGAAGATACTGAAGTTGATGTCAATGGCTCACTTATTGACAATGAAGTTCTCGACAAAGTTTCTCGTTATTGTTCAATAACCCTTCGTCATGGCCGCTTGGTAGCTGTCCGCCTGCACCCTCTTGTCCACTACACACCCTCCGCAATCACCAAGCGCCTTTTCGGCGGTGTGATCCAGGACATCCAATTCTACGAAACTAAGCGCATCGCTGTTGTTGTATTCCTACATGCCGCCGAAGCTGAAGCCTTTGTGTACCATGTGAAGAGAGTAAAGAATTCCGGCACGGCGCAGGAGGTGCGGGCGCTGCAGATTGAGGCGGATTGGTACCATGGCTCGCAGAAAGAGTCGATCCAAGCCCCGCAGTCAAACATCATGAAGAATCACTTCTCAATCAAAGCCACGCGCGTTCTCATTCTACATAATATTCCTCTCACTAAGAAGAAGGAGGAGGTAAATGCGGAGCTGGGCGCCCTTCTTGATCTGTTGCTCGTCTCAGTATCTCTCATCACGCCACCACAACGCTACGTACAACGCGCCAAGGGAAAGACAGCTATCATCGAGTTTACAAGCATTAAAGATGCGATTGAGGCCCGTAAAGCAATCCTCGATGGCAAGATTGCAGAATATATGGACGCCAAGCCTGAATTTGTGGCTGATCCTGCCGGCAACCCAGATGTTTTGCGAACTTATTGTCACTGTAAGGGTTGCGAGGCTCGTAGACGCTTGAGGGACTAAGTCATTCGATGGCTTGAGTTCTATGAATATTCCTTGGAATTGGCTTCTGAAAGCTTCTGGCTTGACGATAGCTTGACATGGCTGGTAGGTTTAGTGCCTGTCTTTCGGGCTGAGATGCGGGGGCCTCTTTTACTTATGAACTATCGAGTTTCTGGTTGATTTCACTGCGTTGATTTCAAGTTCTACTCTCTACGTCTAGTCTTTCTGATCCCGCACATCTTGTCGGATGCCTTTACGTATCAACATCTTCGATGACAGGTGTGATGACTAGGACAAGCTTCAGCGGAGAGAATTTGACATGATTCAAGTCCTGGCTTCTTCATCTCCTTACGGATAGCCCATCTGACAAGTTATAAATCTGTACTACGGTTTAACTTCCAAGGGAGGATGAGTTAGCCTCGACTACTTATTATTTGATTCCATTTGATCTTTCTCATTCTCTTCCTTTCCCGATAGACGTACAGAGTCTGTATTTAGCTATGCTGATGATTACGATGACGAGGGAGGTGCTAGTAATCTTCGGAATTAGTTCTTCGGAATTGGTAGCTTGATAGATTGAGAATAAATCGATGGTTTCTATTCATCGTTCCTCGACGTTTGATTTGAATGAGATTAATTTAGAACTTACCTGTTCCAATACTGACTCCTTGTAACCTCGAGTTTTACGTATTGTAATGTTAAGTATCGAGCTGTGAGAGAAGACAACTGGCTCTTCTTTCGTTGGTGGCTGTTTCCCTATGATTTATTTCGCCGACTTCTTGGCATAAGTCTGAGTGATGATAGTAGTTCCAATTAGAGTTCTTCGCGAAGAAATATCTACGTATCACCTAATAAATCCCATGCTGACCTTACCTTATGATAAACTTCTCACACGGCCAAGACTACTTATCTAACTGTGATTTCGTCTCCTCTCCTAGTTAAGTACAGCTCCCCCCTAGCGTTCCATCGTTCCATAGTTCCACCATTATGCTTCCCTTTATTGTTTATTTTAAAAAAGAAGATCCACAGGCCTATAACAGAATAAGTTTAGTGAACCGAAATGCCGTGGTACTAAGTACCATGATATGATCTGTAGCAGCAGTTGTGGCATTCAATGTGGAAATTTCACAACTACTTATCAGAATTGGCGAAATTCGGCGATAACTCCGATAGTGACAAGTATAGTCTATATGCATTCTTCATAATTGTGATACCGCAAACGTCAAGTAAACGACCCAAACCAACGGTTCACGACGGTTCACTATTCTACTATGAGTTGAGCTGGGTGCATAATACTCTGTGCTTCTTGTGATACTTACCGACCTACACAGACTTCTCAGATTTTCTAGTGTACAGGTAAGTGCCGGTATCGTTTGTCTCTTTATTGTTGTTAGAAAAATTCACTCATGAGTGTGTGGGTAGAGAAGTGCGCGATAGTTATCGAATGGATATATTCGACAAGCATCGTGGAGTACCTTAACTGTACGCCTTCGAAAGTACATCTAGTGATGCTTTTTCTTCAATTCTGAATTTTATGTTCGATGATTATTTATAATCATCTTCAGATTGCTGTCTGAGATTCTTCAAATAATTACTGACTGCCCATCAAATCCATGTCTTATCATGCTCAAACTCGGATGCACGGCTCTGATTATTGTGGATAACTGGCCTCTTTAGCTGGTGGATACTGCGATGGTCGATCTGATCGTCTGGGGTAAGGTACGTGCCACTGTGGGGAATGCTAACGGTAGTGAAGCACCGCCATCAATCTAGGTATCCATTAACGAAAAGACGGCAGCACCGACTACCAGAATCTGAACCAGACTTGCCCCGCGCTCAGCAGATTTTCCACGTTGGTGCACCCTCTCCGTTTCTCTTGGTGTATCGAATACCACTCAGTAGATATTCCTCTACCTATGAAAATCGAGTAAGACAGAAATCCGACAGAAATCCGAACATAAAGTTTCTAGGTTGGCTTATTGGCTTCGAAATAAACTCCACGTGCGGAAAGGGAAGAAAGTTCTACAATCCGGTTATCTATTCCATGTTTTTGACCAGTGTGATGGAAGATCTCATGGATATACCTTCTAAATATGCATACGTATCTACCGTAAGAGGTCATGAAAAGTAACCTTAGCACCAACTCAAAACCAATGACGCCATATAGGGTTGTTCTCAGCAGTCCAAGCTACCATGTCTCTATGAGATACGCTTGCAGAATTACGGACGAGAGTCCAGAACTACACCCAACTTTTCCTGCTCACGTCTTGTCCTGACATCTCACTCGATACGACAACCATTCCTCTCCAATACACGCCGTGTTTCTTGGGACTGACAGTTCTACGAATATAAGGTTGTCAAAAGATTATGGCACAGCAATAACTCAAGCGGCCCTGACTCATTTTAGTACGAGTGCAGAAGAAGTGTGGGTTAGAGCCTAGAGAGCTTGGCTTCATCAAGGTGATCCTGATCGCCCGGGTCGCTGTCCGTGCTTCATTGACGAGGTCTCAAGGAGCCCGTTTCGTCAGTGTAGATCCCGTCCCCGCATGAGATACCTTTAACATTTATATTCATATGCTCTGAGCTGCGCCGAATATTGATATGCTTAAACACCGTCAATATGGAGTCCTCCGAGCATCAAGTCGCTACCAAAGATGCTCAGATTAGCAATGGAAAGTTCAACGATAACGGCATACAGCTACAGACCATCCCTATAGCTGAGGGATCATGTACATCCACTGAAGAAATAGATGAGGGGAAGGGAATGTCTCTCTTGGCAGCAATCAAAACCTACAAACAATCTGTCTTCTGGTCTATGTTCTTCTGTCTTGCTACATTAATGTGGGGTTATGATACTTTGGTAAATCCTCTTGAACCCCAAGCTCACCATCATTCTAACCTATCCGTAGCTATCGCTCAGTGTTATTTCCATCCCGGCCTTCCGACAAGACTTCGGACATCTCTTCGAAGGAGAATACATCATTAGCGCGCGCTGGCAAATAGCCCTCAGCACATCCTCATACGTAGGATGTCTCTTCGGTGCCATAACAGCAGGATTCCTCGATAGCCACATCGGAAAACGCGTCTCACTGGCAGGATTCTGCACTTTCAGCATCGGCGCAGTCTTGTTGATGATATTTGCGAAGACATCTGCAGTCCTGCTTGTGAGCAAATATCTGAATGGTCTTTCACTCGGCGCCTACCTAACCTTGGCCTCATCATATACGGCTGAAATTTCACCCATCCAGCTGCGCGGTCTCACTACCTCCCTTGTCCAAGTCTTCATAGTCGTAGGCCAGCTTCTCTCCAACCTTATAGTCAAAGCTTTCGGCACCGGCACCACCACAAATGCATATCGTATTCCCTTCGCTATCCAATTCCTCTTCCCCGTCATCCTCCTCCTTGGCATTCCATTCGCACCCGAATCCCCGTGGCACTATGTTCGGCGCTCCAACAATGCCGCTGCACTCAAGACTCTTGCGCGTCTGGGTCACGCTAGGCCCGCTGACACACTTGCTGAAATGATCAAGACAATCCAGTTTGAGGAATCTCATTCGAGTTCAAGCTACCTAGATTGCTTCCGTGGCACCGATGCCCGCAGAACGGAGATTTCTATGGGCTGTATCTCCGTGACGAACCTCGTTGGCGTGGTTTTCATCCTCGGCTACTCATCATATTTCTTCGAACTAGCGGGTATCAGCACCTCACACGCCTTCTCGCTCTCCATAGGCATTACAGTGCTTGGCGTGGTGAGTGATTGCTCCTCATGGATGCTCGTTAACACCGTGGGACGAAGGATTTCCTTCCTGGCTGGTACCCTTGCTTTGACGGTGTTGCTTGTGGGCGTTGGGATCCTGGAGGTTATTCCGCATCACGCGACCAGTTCCGGGCCAGTTTATGGACAGGTCGCGCTTATTATCATCTATTCCTTTGTGTATTTCCTTACCGTAGGACCGATGGCTTGGGTTATTTATGCGGAAATTGGGAGCTCGAGGTTACGCGGAAAAACATGTGGTCTTGGGATTGTCTCCCAGAATCTGTGGGGCATACTGTTGAATATTGTTGTGCCGCTTATGATTAAGTGAGTTCTTCCCGTTTTCTCTTGGCCTTTTCGTTTCTCTTCTTTTGACGCATGTACTAATGACTCCAGTCCTGATAAAGGTAATCTCAAGGGCAAGATCGGATTCATTTTCGGTGCTACTAGCACGATTGCCACCGTCTGGATCTACTTCCGAGTCCCTGAGACGGCGCATCGCTCATATGATGAGATAGATGTTATGTTTGTGGAGAAGATTCCTGCGAGGAAGTTCAAGCATCATGTCGTTTCTGAGCACTGATTGAGTACAGGTAGATGTTACAATGAGTGTTGTAATTTCTTTGTTTGGAATTGGAATGAATAGGGACATGGATGATAGTACATCGTGAACCTATATGATTATGATGAATATGAATGGATACTTTGGAGTTCGGAATGGCTTCTTGATTTTCAATTTATATAAAAACACTATTAAACATTTTCTAGTAACAACCAATCAAATTCTTATTCCTGGTTATTCATAATTACATGATAACCTAGAGGATGTTTATCTCCTTACTTCATCTGCCAGTTTCTAAATCAGCACAGGATGATCACGCCCCACAAGGTCTTAATTCTTGTCATAGAAAGTATAGAGTGTCCAACTACCACTCATTATAATAGAGTAGATTCTACAAATCTAAAAGAGTGCTAGATTTTATTTGCATAAGAAACTGCACATTATTATTCGTTAACAAACCACAATTTTACACTCTCACCATCAATCACGTCCTCATCACGAACCATGTATTTCACAACAACTAATAACAACAGAGCTCCTGATGACAATATAAGATAGCATTGATAATAAAAGACTCAAAAATATAATAGTCAAAGTACCCATACATCTTGCCCAATAATCACCTCAAGAAGGCTGCTGCTGCAGCGGAGGTAACGGCAGAGTCCAGGATGAATCAACGACCACACTTCATAAAAAAACCAGAACAGAAATCGTGCGTGGGGTTATCACTTCTGAAAATGAGCTGAGTCTAGCACTCTTAAAATGTTCAAGATGTTTTCTAGCTTGGTGTATGGTGGATCCTGCAATGTGTTTATTCGATAGAAAGTGGACCATTTTAGGGGAATGAAGAGTGCTAACACGCTAAACGACTGGTTATGTTCACGACTATCAACAGTGTCTTATCCAGGCTGACATGCGCCCGATAGATAGATATCTGAGGTATTGTTGCTGTAAAGAGCAGTGACAGCACGAGGGTATTCATGTGTAAGAATGATGCGTAATGGTAAAGTCACATACATTTAAGTCACGCAAAAACACTTCATATGGAATCACATTCAAACATCACTGATCACAACAACTTAAAAAAGTACCAACATATTCAATACAAAATCATGTCCAGTCTATTAACTTGGTACGCAGTATGAAAAAAGACTACAATGTATGTGGGTCCTATGAAAATGCTGACACTCAAGAAAAAATCCAAGACCATCCCAGCTCCGGTACAATGAGAAATGCTCGGCACAAAAACCGTGGCCCCATACTAACTAATACAAAGAAAATGTGTGCGCAAAAACACCAATCAATCAACCATTTGTTGAAGGCTTATCCCATTTAAGCGCTGACCTCCTCGAAGAACTCCTTGAGCTCCTCATCAACCATCTGGTGGATCTTAGCGGACATCTTCTCGACCTTGGTGGCCATGGACTCAGTGCCCTTGACAACCTTGCCGGAGAGGATGTTGAAGTCCTTCTCAATGGCAGCCTCCAAGTCCTCGATGCTGGCTGGCATGTTGGCTGGGGCAGAGTTGGAAGACTTCTTGATGGAGTAACCACCAGCCTTGATGATGGAAGAGTAGTTAGAAGATCCACCACCGTTCCAGGCGAGGATGTTCTTGGTGCTGCTTGGGACATCGCTCAAAGCACCCTCGGTGGCAATGGAAATGATGCTCTCCTTAAGCTTCTTTGGGGTGACCTCAGCAACAGCGTAAGCAGAGTCGCTGGCTGGCTGGAGAGAGAGGTAGTAGGCCAGGAGACCAGCAATGTGTGGGGAGGCCATGGAGGTACCGGAGATGACGTTGGTGGAAACGTTGCTGCCGATCCAGGTGGAAAGAATGTTAAGACCTGGGGCAAAGATGTCGTTGCACTTTCCGTAGTTGGAGAAGTAAGCACGCTCATCAGCGAGAGTGGAGGCACCGACGGTGACGGCCTGAGCAGCAGCAGCTGGGGAGTAGTTGCAGGAGTCGGCGTTGTCATTGCCAGCAGCGACAGCAAAGTGAATACCTGCAGAAACAGCACCGTTGACAGCGGCATCAAGAGCTGGGGACTTGCCACCACCAAGAGACATGTTGGCAGCAGAGCCCTTGAAGCCCTTCTTGCCCTTTCCATCCTTAGCATCCTTAACCTTCTTCAAGTGGCTCTCAGCAGCGAACTCAACACCCTTGACGACATCGGACATGGTACCGGAACCGTTGGACTTGAGAACCTTAACAGCGTAGACGTTGGCCTTCTTGGCAACACCGAACTTCTTACCAGCGACAGTACCGGAGCAGTGAGTTCCGTGTCCGTTACCGTCCTTGTCCTCATCGTTGACTGGGATGGTCTTACCCCAGTGGGCACGACCCTCAAAGTCAACGTGATCAACATTGGTTCCGGTATCGATGACATAGACATCAACACCCTCACCACCCTCGGCAGCGTAAAGGTACTTGTTGTAGTTGCTGAAGCTCAAGCTATCACGGTGGGAGATACGAGCAAGACCCCATGGGGCACCCTTCTCAGTCTCACCCTCATCCTTGCCCTCAGTGTCCGCAAGAGTGTGAACAATAGAGTCCTTCTCGATGTACTCGACCTAAGCGTTGATTGGTTAGCTACAGATACAACTAAAAGGTGATTATTGGAATGAATGGTGGTAGCTATCACGTGTGGCGATACCATATCCGGAGACTGGATGAGTCCCCAAGGCAACGATAGGCCGCCCCGACGATAGCCGAAAGTATCGCACGTAGCATGGGACAAACTCGTTGAGGAGTGTGTCACAAGTAGCTTTGTTGGTTGCTTTCTGATAACCCATCTAATTGATGATGGCAATCGTGGTTGTTCCAGTGTTCTCTGGATCCCCCAATCGGGAATGACGTCCTTTTACAAGGATAAGAGCCGAGGGTACTTACATCTGGGTGTCTTCGGACTCGCTCGATGACTGACTCATCAAAGTTACCGGAGTAACCTAAGAAGCCACCGGCAATGTTGTATGTGTGCTTGATACCCTCGAAGATATCGGAAGTGAGGGGAGTTTGGGATCTCTTTCTGAGCTCAGTGCGCTCAGTCTCGCTGGACATGTGCATGTCTTGCACCCAGCTGTGGTGGTCAAAGGCCTTGGTCTCATCAACATGGTCCTTGAACTTGATGATGTAGTGGCCCTCAATGTGCTCTGAGTGAACTGAGCTGATGATTGGGGCAGCCTCGTTGTGGATGCTGTCGATGAGCACTGGGCTACATGACGCAAGCACTGGCAACACGGAGTAGATAAGGCCTCTCATGATGATGATGATGGTGGTGATGGATAGAAAGAGAGGTTATGCGTCAACCTGCAACGCTGAAATGAGATAAAAGAAGTGATGAAAGGACAGTCGATGGCACTGTCTTTATAGATAGATGGGTTGTTGGATGGTTGGGATGATGGGGGAAGGAAGATGGAGAGAGGAAGGGAAGGAGGATGAGAGAACGAGAGAGTTGATGATGCGAAGGCGAGCTCATGGTAGCTTTATCGGCGACTGGAGGCTGGAGGGCGCTAAGCCGCAAGTGGATGGAGTGCGGTAGTTATCTGTTATCAGGCTCGTGACTTGGGTGTGCTGTGAGTCGTTGGCGGGTGTGGGAGGGTGGAGCACAGCCTAAGCACACACACACACACTACGTAGACTAACCAGGAGTGAGGGATTGTGTTGATGGAGAAACAGACGATCAATGAGCGAGAGTGACGGAGGGAGTATGGGCACCCATGCGCACCCTCAGTGCATGAATTGTGCATTAACATTTGCCAGTGTCGTGCTGACTGCGCTGTCACGCTCTTGTCTTTCCGCCTATCCTCATCTCATTGTCACTAGTGATAGGGAGAGGACAGGCTTGATCCCACATGCGTATGTTGGCTTTCCGATAGATTGATGATGGTTGATACCTGTATCTCAAGGATGTATCTTGACGGTGTATCTGGAGGGCGTATCTTAAGGACTTGGTTAAGTAAGATGGAGGATGTATACCTCCGTTGTCCACCAGTATTACTTACACAGTACATAGGACCTATATGTATTGTATAATGTGTACTATACTGTGTACCGTATACTGTAGTGCTCTGGCTTTAACTCCGATAGATAAAGAGATAGGTAGGTAGATACAGTGATACGGGTCTGGTTAAGTAAGATGGAGGATTTATAACTCCGTTGTCTACTAGTATTACTTGCACAGTTCATGTACACGATGAGGACCTGGATGTACTGGCACACTGGCTCTGACTCCGACTCCGACTTTGACGCTTCGATCTCTTTCACCTACTATTTAAGTATACTTCTGGTGCTTCTACTTACTTACTCTGTATGAAGTGCAACCAGATAATCGAATACGGTTGTCCATTTGAGCGAGACAAGTCCACCACTGAAGAAGCATGGTCTGATTTGGCCGCAGAGTAATTAGTAGAGTGGCAGTGAAGGGGATGGACAAGAGTCTACTGTGTGAGTCTACTGTGTGAGTCTACTGTATGAGGAGGGTGTGTGGTGCATCAGTGGTCCCTGAGCGCGCGAGGCTTTGACCGAGGGACCCTTCCAACATGCGTTTGCCTTGCTGCACAGCACGACAGCAGCAGCAGCAGCACCACAGCATCACAGTCCATGCCCATGCCCATTCCATCATATACGCGCACTCCCTTTCGTTGCCTCGCCTTCCCGTGCACCATAGCACCAGCTGGCTATGTGGCTATTATCTACGTAGTATCTATTCCATCAGGATTCCTCTCTTCGTTCGTCCAAGTAACGGCCCCCATGCCAGACCCTTAATACACTCTTATACACCCTTATACCACATGTCTCCTTCTGTGTGTGTCTGGTGTGTCAGTCGAGGAGAATTAGACGTCCCTTGTGATACTACCTCATGAATCAAATCAAATCATGTCATATCATACCCAAAGCCAAAATGATGCAAAAGGAACGCAAAGTAACACAAAGCAACGCTCAAACCTTGCCGACCGTATTCTAGAAACACTCATTATCATCAACGGGCAATGCAAATGCTTGGATAAAGAGGCAAAGAGGCAAAGAGGCAAGGCAGTCTCACTCACAAGACCCCGGTTGGCCTCACACGAGCACACGAGTACACACTTACGGTATGCCTTTTACTATAGAATCTGCATATCTACGATGCACATTCTACATATTCTACGATCTGCGTATTGCACATATACGGTAATCGTACTTGTACTCACATACTCGTTCACTCATTCACTCAACCTCTCACCCTACTCAACTCTCCTCTACTCTACCCAACTCAAACTCATCACCCATATCTAACAATAGACATGTGACGAGCATCCTTCAACTCTGTTACTCGACATCCCTGATTAGAAGCAAGACGCGGCCGGAGTTTAAACGCCGTATCAAGATCTCGCCTATCAACACCTTGCGCCCAAGAGGCCCCATCCCCATGTCCAATCAGTCGCTTGCGGCCCTGTTCACCAGTTGCATGAAGTGAGCTCAAGGAGCTCCAAATCCATCCAACCCCAAAATACCTCCATACATATGCTGACCGTCTTATGAAAAATAAAATAAAATAAATAAAATAATCTTCACAAGAGACTCCTCGTTTATTCTTACCTCCATCCTTCTCCTGTAAATTGTTTCATGACGGCCGATTCCCATCTACATCTCTCGGTGATTCCCTGGTCACTTCCTATCGTCGACAAAAAGTTCCTTGTGTCTGTCTGTCTGTATGTCCACACTCCCCCACCACCACAATCAGCACAAGTACAACCTCCAAATGTTAACACTCCCCCACCGAATCCGACTTCACGCGCCTCTCCCCACCCCTCCCTCCACCTATTGACATTCCAATCTAGAGTCCAGCCATTGGGTTGCACAGAGCCTGACCACTGCTTGTCTCTGATGTCGCACCGGTGAAGCTATCGCATCTGCAAGGAGGACGGAGAGAAGGGGAGGATGACGTCGACACTACCGCAGCGCGAGCGCTCTTCGACTTCAGCATCCGCCGGACCTTCAAGGACAGCATACTCCTCGAGCATCGAAATTCGCCAGCTCCTGGATACCCTATCAGCTCTATCAGCCACGAGCCACGACACGCGAAACCCCGACTTCTCCGAGGTTATCGCCCAGCTGAATGCGATACGAGGCTACATTGCCCATTCGGACGACGACGCTCGATCTCGAGATGCCTTCCGCAATGCCCACGGCTTCCAATCCCTCTTGGATACCCTGCGTGCCGCTTCAGGCTACTACCATCCCACCAATCGAAGCATAGATGAAAAGAGGACGCTGTTCCAGCTAGTGGGGGCCATATTGGCCGTGCTTTTGGAGGCCTTCCATCAACATAATGGCAATCAGCAGTATTTCAAGCGGCGCGTGGATGGCGATGGATGGGCCTCACTGGAGCAGGCACTGGCCAGCATTGGAGTCGGTGAGAGTGAGGTAGATGATTGGAGCACCCGCCAACTTCTAGGCCTGCTGCTCGCGTTTGGGGTGAACAATTTGGCGCTGTCTGATCTGTTTGAAGGACTCCAGGCCGCCATATCCAATGGTGATAAGGGAAACAATGCAAAATTATCAAACAAAAAGGAGGCTAATGGCCTTGAGAAGAAGCACAATTCCGATCTCATCACCCTTCTCGACTCAGAGCTCCAGGAGAGACTACCAAAAATGCCAATTATCACTTATCCTGATATTGTGTCCACTATCATTGGCTTCTGGAAAGTCCTGCCTCGTGGCAAGACTGCTGAAGGGGATGCTGTGGCTCTGATGGTTATCAGGGCACTGTATCAGATGTCAGGGGTTTCGAGATTCAACCTGTTGGCCATACACTCATCCGGCACATTGTCTGTCCTTCTGCCGCTTGCTTTTGAAGAAGACTCAATTCTGAGCGCCACTGAAACTATTGTGGTAAAGGAGTTTTGCGAGTCTCTCATGTCGCTGGGAATCAGCAATCTGGATGATGCTCGGTATCTTGTTCGTTGTCCTTCTGAGCAAGGCCATGAGTTTCTGCTACAGCAAATGAAGGCAAATCATGATCCACCCCATGTACAATTTGATCTTTCATTACACGGATTCTCTACTATAGAATTGCCCACCCTTGGTCGTCCTTTTCCCCCACCATCGGCAGTACTGGGATATACCTTTACTGCATGGATTTATATAGAGCGCTTCGATCCAACTGCTCACACAACTATATTCGGCGCGTTTGATTCCACTCAAACCTGCTTTGTGCTTGCATATCTTGAAAAAGATACTCACAATTTCATCCTTCAAACTTCTATTACATCATCACGTCCGAGTGTAAGATTTAAGTCAACGCGCTTCCATGAGCGCAAATGGTATCATATTGGCATTGTACACCGCCGTCCACGGACTATGGTCAGCAGTAAGGCAGCTCTTTACGTGGACGGTGAGTTTGCTGAACAAGTGAAATGTTCATATCCTGCTGCACCACCACCACTCCCATCGAGTAACGAGAGTTTTACTTCTTTCTCTTCATCTAGTGCTAGACCCAATCCCATACAAGCTTTCGTGGGTACTCCAAGGGATTTATCTCCACGACTTGGCCGAGGAGCTGTCAGTTCAAAATGGTCTTTGGCTTCAGCACATCTCCTCGAGGACGTTCTCAGTGATGACCTGATTGCTGTGCATTACAGATTGGGCCCAAGATACTGTGGTAACTTCCAGGATTGCCTCGGATCTTTCCAAACATATGAGAACTCGGCCGTGTTGGGTATGAGGAACGAAATGCTGCATCCGGGTAAAGATGAGAAATCAGAAATCTCAGCTGCTACTCGTGAAAAGGCCAGTCTGCTTATGCCAGAGAATAAGATCTTACTGAGTATTCTTCCTGGCGCAATCCTCCAGAATGACGAGCTCGATCCAAGAAGCGACTCATTATTACTCCCTAAGTTATCGCGAAATGCTCTCGGAGGCCTTCTCAGACTAACACGGAATGGCACAACTTCCATTGCTTTAAACGCAGCTATACCATCCATCAATGAGGCGTTGATCAAAACCCCTGGCACAGCGATCCTTTCGGGAGATCCTGTAGTCGTAGTTCCACAGTCTCTGGACGATGCCATGTGGAGACTAGGTGGCTGCAGTGCCGTTGGCCTGAAAATGGTTGAAGATGCTCACACTCGGGAAGCCATTGTCCGGGCCGTTGAAACCCTTCTAGGGAGTATCAAAGGTAGTTGGCGCAATAGTGAGGCTATGGAACGCGACAATGGATATGCCGTCCTTGGAGCACTTCTGCGCGGTAAGCTTGGGGCAGGCACCGTCATTTACTCTCAAGATCGCGGGGATGCGAATGGTCAGGCACTAGCCTTGGATGAGAGGGAGAAGATGAGTTTTGAACTTCTAAGTCTGGTGCTTGGTTTCGTTGGTTACGACCATGAACATCCAGAAGAGTCCACTATTCAGAATCCACTTGCATATCGCATTCTTTTAGTGGACTTCGATATGTGGCGAAAGGCCGCCCCTATTACCCAGAAGCTCTACTACAAACAGTTTGAGACTTTCGGCGTGAAGAGCAAATATCATCAATGGAATTCGAAACGCCTATTACGAATGCGTAAGTCAATTCCAAATCCTCCCTATAAACACTAACTGACTGTCATCAGGCATTGTCAAGAAGTTCCTCGATGCCATGAAGTCCGAGTCTTTCTCTCACGAAGTATTCCCATCCTTCCTGGAAGCCTTTACTTCCCTTGTGAAATGCAACATGACTGCCGAGGTCTATCGATCACTGGCCCTGTTTGTGACATATGCACTGCACAAGCCCAATAGCCCCTTTTCTAGAACCCCAAGACCACGAAGTGCCGTGACACCATCCCGCCATCAGCTGAGTGTCAGGAGGCCAACAAGGCCATCAGTCTCGACTTCTTTCGCTTCTCCAGACGCTTTGAACTCAATAGTCAGCAGGAGACAGCTGGGAATAAAGATCCTAGAAATGTATACTGGACTTATATGTGTGCAAGGGAGCACTGCGAGTGTTCGAAAGTTTGCAAAGACTGTTACTAACAAGGTATGTTTATGACCAGGGCACTTTTCTTTTGGCAACATACTGATTATAACCCAAGTGGCTTTTGCATCTCCTGACCGAAGATGAACCTCAAGTCGTCGTCCTCGCTACAAAAATTATTGCCCGCTTACTGGTTGTGCATGGTTCGAGCTACGTAAATAAATTCGTCACCAAAACTGGAGGCTTTGTTATTATGAGACACCGTCTTAAGCGGTGGTGGGACCTCCCAACACTCTGGCCACTATGCTTTGGTATTCTATTCGGCCATGATGTGGCGCAAATTGATTATGACAAGCCATTCGACTTATATAGTCTCCTGGAAATCTTTAATACTTCTAAAGTTGTCTACCCGGCAGTTCTTCCCATCATCATCTCGATGCTGGAACAAGGGCTGAAGACAATTTTGCGTAATCAAGACGATCCCGACTCTCCAAGCGCCGGGCGCAGTAACGGTGATGATCATAACCTGACATCACCTTCACCAGCAACACCCACGCGCCCAAGATCAATGTCGTTGGAAAAGGAACTCGAGTCTAGACAAAATAATGAATCGAGAAAGCAACGCTTAGGTGGACAGGCTACGGTCTTGCACACTGTTATTCGCTTCTTGGCCGATATACACGGCAAGTCTCAAGACTTCCGAGACTTTACTGTGACTTCTGATTACATCAGACTATTACTGGCAGTATTGTTCCCCGCAATTGTTAGTGCCGATTCTGTAAGTCCAGAGACGGAACTCAACTCGCGAGACTCTGCTCTTACCTTTGAGGGAGACGACGTGATAATTAGACCTATCAATGGCTCGTCATCAGCACCATCACCCATCATTCGCACATCGAACGTCGAGACGGATCTATCTTCTAGCCCACCAAATCCACGCGCAAAACCCTTGAGACGTGGCTCCTCATTCATACTTCTAACATCCGCTGGCGCTCAGCCCGAGTTTAGCCCTTCTTCTGCAAAACTCAGTCTCCTCATGTCACCGAAGAAAAGGGTCGCTGCGCAGAAAATTAGCAATGCTTTGTTGGAAGGTGTTTTGGAGTTAGCGATTGGGGTCTTCATCGATCAAATCATGGAGAGAAAAGACTTCACTGGCTTTGGACTCTTCTTGAAGGTGCCTCCAGGATTCCAGGAGCATCAAGCATATTTCGAATCCTACCTGCTGCGAAACAGTATCTCGCAGCTGCTCAATACGATTCAGCTGGACCAGAGGTCAATTTGGGAACCGAGGGTCATCACTAATATGGCGCGCTTTGCGTCGCATCTTGGGGAGTCGGTCTATGAGGGTTGGTTCTTGAGTGGTGCGGAACCCGTGATTGACTTCACTGGTGCATTGCTCGAGCACCTTCAAAGACCTGATATTGCGAAGATGAAAAATGTTCGTCTCTGTAGTCAGCATGTACAGTCTATTCGATCGGTGTTCTTCCGTGTCGTCCTTCTGAGACTCTCAGAACTTGATGATATCAAGGTATCTGATATTGATGCACTGAAATTCATGGAGAAGCTGGTTTACTGGCAGACTGTCGTCTTATCTTCAGAGGTTGGCGAGGATCTTCTCAAATTGGTGTGCTACCAGCTTTATACAAAGTTGGTTGACCGCAGACAGAGTATCAGGCTGTTGGCCGCGGACCTCTGGCGCATTCTGCTTGTGCAGAAACCAGATGAGACATCGTCGATTCTTAACCATGCAATGTCTCAAGAACAGAAAAGCTTGACATTTGGATTCAAGAAGCTGACTGAACTTGATAATGAAACGTTTGTAATATGGGTTGACGATAATAGGTCAGATTTGGACGCCTTGTTCTTCGGCGCAATGTGTAACACATGGGAGGAATTCGTCAATGTCGAGAACCACAAGACCGAGGAGGCTGCAAAGGCGCGTATGAGTCGCAGGAGAGAAAAGCTGAAGCAGTGGCATTCTGAAGATTTGACCAACGAAGACATTTTATTCCGACACGAACTCGCTGCAAACTTGTGGGGCAAGAACATTCACAGTGTCGAGCACAACAAATACCAAAAGGCCATGCAAGACCAGCAAGACACTTTCACCTTCTTGGCTTCCATATATAGAAAGATCGATCGCGATCTGCAACGTCCTTGTGCTGTATTTGACAAGGTTGAACCCCTTAAGTGGCAGCTTGATCGCACGGAAGGCCGAAATCGTATGCGTCTGAGAATGATGCCGGACCATGACCCAAAGCAATATGATTATCAGCCGAAACGCAAAGAGTCAAATGGTATTGGCCTGAAGTTGGATACTAAGACCCCACCACACATTGTAGGGGGTACAAGTATGACACCTCTAACGACATCATCGCCAGGCGCCATGGGCATTGACGGCGCACACAGTCGTTCACGCAGTGTATCGATGAACGAAACCGGTAAAGACGCAGATGGTCTTGGTGGCAATTCACTAGATGCCGAAGACTTCGAGCTTGTGGATGATCCAAACGAAGGAAATGATGGCGAAGAGGGCTACGAGGATAAGAACCGCAAGGTGATGCGCAGTCTAGATCGGGGCGACTCGGTACAGCAGGTTTACAATATATCGCGAATTCTAGGATTGGACGCCTGCGAGGGTCTTCTTATTCTCGGAAAGGATTCGCTCTACCTCATGGATAGTTTCTTTCAGCGTTCTGATGGCGAGATTGTCAATGTTTGGCAGGCACCCGCCGAGGAGAGAGACCCGTACCTGCAGATCATCTCTGGCCAAAATCCTAATGAGAGACCGCAAACTCGTGCGGAGCAGGAATCGAGAAGTTGGAAGTGGAACGATGTCATCAGTATCTCCAAACGACGATTCTTGTTCCGTGACGTCGCTGTTGAAGTCTTCTTCACTGATGGACGCAGCTATTTGCTCACGGCCATGTCACCTGTTCTTCGTGATGAGTTGTATGCTAAGGTCCTGTTGAAGGCTCCACACACTAGTGGTGCCTCATCACTCCCAAATCCGGAGGATACATGGCGCCTGGAGGCCCTAAAGGTTTCTGAGGAGGCACCAGCCACTTTCGGGTCGAATCTTGGGAACAAGTTTGGCAGTATCTTCAACTCGTCGGCCTGGAATCCTGCTATGAGGCGATGGGCCAAGGGCGAGTTATCGAACTTCCATTACCTCATGCTCGTCAACACCATGGCTGGAAGAACTTTCAACGATCTTACTCAGTACCCTGTCTTCCCATGGGTCATAGCTGACTACACCAGCGAAGAGCTCGACCTTGAAAATCCTGCTACCTTTAGAGATCTCACAAAACCAATGGGCGCTCAACATGCTAGTCGTGAGAAGACCTTCATTGAGCGTTATGAGAGCTTTGCGGAAATGGTCGGCCATAATGAGCCTTCTTTCCATTATGGAACTCACTACTCGTCCGCCATGATCGTGACCTCGTACTTGATTCGATTGCAGCCTTTCGTCAAGTCGTACTTGTTACTTCAAGGAGGCAATTTCGATCACCCGGACCGACTTTTCTATTCTATTGAGAAGGCATGGAACTCGGCATCTCGTGAGAATATGACGGATGTTAGAGAACTCATCCCGGAATTCTTCTATCTTCCTGAATTCCTCACCAATGGCAACGGGTTTAATTTTGGTCTACGTCAAGGAGATGGGGGCGCAATCGACACCGTTGAGCTGCCTCCCTGGGCGAAGGGTGATCCTAAGATCTTCATTGCCAAGAACAGAGAGGCTTTGGAGAGTCCTTATGTCAGCAGACATCTTCATCAGTGGATCGATCTGATCTTTGGATCTAAGCAGCGCGGAGAGGCTGCCGTTCAAGCTACTAATGTCTTCCACCATCTATCATACCATGGTGCAAAGGATCTTGAGAATATCGATGATCCTCAAGAGCGGAAATCGACCATTAGTATTATTCACAACTTCGGACAGACACCGCACCAAGTTTTCCAACGGCCGCATCAGCCTCGGGAAGAATCACGCCTCAAGGCTAAGAGACTAGACACTGCTGCTGAATCCCTGACTAGACTTCCTTTCCCTCTCCTAGATACTCGAGATCGTGTATCATCCATGATATACTCTTCAAAGCTCGACCGTCTTCTTTGCGCTACGTCATTCAAGCTCAACATGCCTCCAAACTTCGACAAGTACATGGAATGGGGCTTCTCAGATAACAGCATTCGCTTCTTCACCTCCGACAGCAAGCGACCAGCCGGCCTCTTCGAAAATACACACCAGGGCCAGCTCTCAACAGCCACCTTTGCTGACTCAAAAACCCTTATCACGGCCGGTGTCGATTGTGTCATCTCTGTCTGGAACATCATCCCCTCCTCCGCACGAACTCTCGAGCTAGCACCCAAGCAATCGCTTTTCGGCCACAAGAAACCTGTCACTATTCTCGCTGTCGCCAAGTCCCTCTCCACCATCATGTCGGCGTCCACAGATGGCCAAGTCCTCCTCTGGGACCTCAACCGCCTCGAGTTCGTACGCAAACTGACCACGGGCCGCCCAGTCGAGTGTGCAGCTATCAACGACGTCACCGGCGATATCATGCTCTGTCGCAACCAAAAGGTCGCGCTCTTCACCCTGAACGGCGATGAGATCCTCGACCAGAACGTGTGCCTGGACGCTTCGGATGATTATGTGCTGTCCTGCGCTTTCTACGAGGGCTCTGGGAATGAGTGGCTTGAGGAGGAACTCATCTTCACAGGCCACAAGCGCGGCGTCGCGAAGGTGTGGCGGAAGATCGAGAAGAAGGGGAAGTGGTGTCTTGAGCTGGTCAAGCGGCTGGATCATGTCGATGCCCGGGATGAGGCCAAGGGGAACCAGGATGCTGGCATCACGTGTATTACGGCTATGGCGCAGGTTGTTTATACTGGGGATGAGGATGGGCGTGTTGTAAGTTACCCTGTTCCGATTTTATGTACTGGGAGTGAGTATGGTTGCTAACGAGTTTGTAGTATGAGTGGGATTGCGTACAGAGGGAGAGGTAGGAGTGTGAGTGAAGGTGAGGATTTGTGTGCACTTTGGGGAGGTTTGCATGTGTATCATGTGTGATGAGGAATGGAACTGGGTTGCTCGGAGTTGGCGCGCATACGGTGTTGTGTTGTGCTGTGTTGTGCTATGCTATATAGTGTGCTGCGGTGTTGGATGTATTTAGCGGCGTTGCTGGCCGCGTCCCTGTGCTGCGGGCGTTAGAAAAAATTTGTATGTAGTTCGGTATTAGATGAATTCCCTTTCTGTATTTCTGATGCTATTTTGATATTGTGTCCTTCGAGGTCGGTAGTGCAGTCTCGTATCTCGTTGCGGAAACCCCGCACGCGGGATTTGCTTTCTGAGTACTCGCCATTTCTAGATTTAACGGAGGGGAGGGGAGTTGACCACTGCGTTAACCTACCTGACATGGCAGATCTATTCAATAGAATACGCCTGGTATGATGTATCTTTTATTGTTTTATTGAAGATTGTTGGAGGTTATCTATATCTCACGACGGATTAGCTGGCAAATACATGTGACCTAGGAATTGGGATTCTGTCAGTTGAGATGCTGTTCACTGACCATGATAGGATCCCTTAATGGAGTAGAGAATCTTTAGGATGAGGGGGTAAATGCTGTGCATATTGGTAGTTCTTCAGTTGAAGAATAGTATATATGTACATATGTTGGGAAGTAGATGGGAGGGAATTGGAATGGCAGTGGAGTGAGGATATATTGAGGAGATGCATCATTTAATTCTGGGAAACAGAGGGTCATAAAAATAATAAAATAAATATAAACACAAAAATTAGTGTAAATGTAAAGTGAGATCTTGCTCATGACTTATTGACTTGCTGTCTGGGTATTAAACCGACCATGGAGTGGACTACTGAACTTGACTCCGCAGCCACTTTCACAAAGCTTAGATATTTACTATACAATTAACTATGTTCTTACTATTCTATAAATATCTAACTCATAATCTCAGAAAACCACCAATCTTCTAGAATTATTCTGGGGTAGAAAAGGAGAACATTGCACTACTATATACTATACCTCAAATATTCAAGTTGGTGGTGGCATCTCCGAAATGCCTTTCTAAATGGGCAACTGTACTCGAGAGGTCGGTTGCGTCGACATGCCATTTCTGAACAAGGTCGCTTAGAGTCGAAGGAAGTCTCTAATTGCGGCGTGCAGCTTGCGGCTTGCGGGATGATTATTGCGCCGTTCGTAGGCCCCGTGGGGCTGTGGTGGATGTTTTGAATGGTGTATGGGTGTGTGATTGCTTACGCTCCTCGTACAATGAAATGCAAATGGTGACTGGGCTGACAGAGTGTTGAGTCTGTGTTGTGTTGTGTGTGTTGTTGAGATGTGAAATATGAATGGAGATGATTGTTTAAGGTTATTTCTTTTGATGTTTGCGTAAATGCTTACTATTATCGATCGAAGGGCTATGAGCGCAAATTATTGAGTACTTACCGTAGAAGATTTCAATGACAATGACAATGTCAATGTCAAGTACTTATGATGCTTATGTTGTGGTTCATCGTCATCATTGTACTTACGTAGTACTACGTACTACGTACGACGGAGAATGTAGCGCCTAATGCTTATATCCGCACTTCACCACCATCGACATGTATGTATTATGTACATACATACATGTTGTACTCGTCATCTTCGACCCAGTCAGCCTCGTTACTATGACTCGACCGTTACTCGACCGTTACTCCTTCAACACGTATTGCACATGGGAATAGGAATACGAGAAATATCCAGAATGCATGTCCATTCCTCCTGTTTCCCTAGCATCATTCCATGTCAATTGATTAATTCTCCCTTTCAATCATTGAACACCACACCAGTATTGAAATCCTCTGGACTCCGTAAGCAAAAAGAAAATTAACTGCATCGCCTTTGCATCTCATTGGCTCAGTCAGTCATCAAACTAAAAGGGAATCTTGCTCGGAGCCTACACACCCGGCGGCACCTCTGAGATACGGATCCTCCACTCACATACAACACGGCACACCGTCAAGTTAGACTACTCCCAAACCGTTACCTTGTTAAGTCGTGAGGAGGCTTCGTTGAAAAACATCCCCCACAGGTAGGAGATATGGAGGCTCATCATTGATTAAGTAGAATCTTATTCCCACTCGCGCTCTTTTCCTCTTCTTCTTCTTCTTCTTCTTCTCTTCTCATACTTAATCCTTTTACGTCTTCCACGACTATTCTCTCTGTTCTTTGTCTTTACCAACCATCATCCAAAGACAAAGCCGCGAAAGCACCATTGGGGGCGACTCAATCCTCACGCCATAGCATCTATTCATTGAGTCCTGCGATAATATTGGAAACCGAGCTGGACTGAACCGAGCGGCACAGTTTGACAAGGAATTTCACGTTGGGGACAAAATACAACACATCTCCAGCACAATATATGATCGCACATCAGTCGCCCATACAAATTAACTGCTTGCACCAAATCCAAAGTACTGCGCTTCACGCACTTGAATCGCCTCGCCCACAACAATGGCCTCTCTAATCCCCCACATCATCGCTCGCGCAAGAGGAGACAACCTCAGGATAAATTGCACAATAGACACCTGTCCAATCTCATCATCCTACTATTTCTACCGTGTCTCGTTGCCAGCAAATGCAGTGTTCATCGCGCTCTTCTCGCTCTCGACGCTGCTCTACATCCTCACCTTCGCCTTCACCCGCCGCGCACTCGCCTTTACCGTCGCCATGCTCTGCGGCGTGATCCTCGAGGTGATCGGGTACGCAGGCCGCATCCAGTCATGGGAGAACCAATGGGCACGACCAGGATTCCTCATGCAGATTGTATGCCTAACCATCGCACCCGCATTCATGGCCGGCGGCATCTACCTATGCCTGCGGCGCATCGTGTATGCCTTTGGCCCAGAGAACTCTCGCATCAAGCCCGAGACGTACACGCGGCTGTTCATCCCCTGCGATCTCGTGTCCCTCCTGTTGCAGGCCGCCGGTGGTGGTCTCGCATCCGCCGAGTCCAGCTCCGGCCAATCTCCTGATCTCGGCGACAATATCATGGTGGCCGGCCTTGCGTTCCAGGTCCTGACGCTCCTGATGTTCATTGGCCTCTGTGTGGACTTCGCGGTCCGCACGCACCGCCGCTACAGAGAGATGGGCGAGAGCGCTTTTGACCAGAACCCGCACTTTGTGACGCTGCGGTCGAGCAGGAAGTTCAAGGGCTTCCTTTGTGCGCTGACCCTGGCGACAATTTGCATCTTCTGGCGTAGTGTGTACCGTGTTGTTGAGTTGGCTGAGGGCTGGACGGGCCATTTGATCCGCCAGCAGAACCTGTTTATTGCGTTTGAGGGCGTCATGGTTATCGTGGCCGTTCTAGCCTTGAATGTCTTCCACCCTGCGTTATGTTTCGCCGATGGCGTGCAGGGCAAGGGTGGCATTGGTAGCTCGAGGAGGGAGAAGAAGGCTAGGAAGCAGGGACTTGTGGGAGGGGATAGAAGTGGCAGTGGAAGTTTGAGTGAGGCAGAGAAGGGCTCGATGCCCGTGTAGGAAGCTTTTCGTTGTTTATGATTTACGGTTGCGTCATGTATTTGGATACCATGTTAATAGACAAGAATCTATTAGAAATACGACTTTTCATGAATTCACATTGGAGAATTGAATATACCTTGAAAGCTGAATTTGATGATATCAGTCGTATATAAGGCCACATGAAGTAGGCATCTCGACTATTGCTATGTGATTTACTGTATCTCTTATCAGAAAAAATATTGGTTTCTTTCACTCTTATATCAATCAACTTCATCACAGCGAAACAAAGCATACATTATAGCTCTTTCGAGTCATGATAGATATCCACTTTTATTCCATATATCCCATGCTATGCTACTATACACTGAAACGCTTCCAAATAGAAAATCTAATTCAACTTCTTGCCATTGGCAGCCAACTTAACTGGGACAGGCTTGCTCCAGAGCCAGATGGCAACGAAAGCCAACCAACCAGTGACGGTGACGGCAATACCTCCCATCCATGGCCAAGCAGCGCTAATCTCCCAGGAGCGTGGGAACTCGTCGTGCGCAAAGTGGCGTACTGTGACGGTGTTCTTCTCCTCAATGTTGGAGAAGAAAGGGCGCTTGTAGTTGACCTTGAAGTTGAAGATACCGTGTTGGTCTGGGAGGACGAAGGCTGTGCTGTAGATTGTGGAGTTGGCCGTTGAGGTTGTTGGGTGCAATTGGAGGCGGTGGAAGGGCGAGAGCATGGAGAACTCAAGCTGGAGCGCATCGGATTCTGGAACAGTGAATGGGATGAGGTGGTCCCAGCTGTATTCAGACATCTCAATTGTGTAGACCTGGTTTTGTATTAGCTGATCGGTTCTTTGCATACTTAATCAAATGGTGTAGCACTTACCACTTCGTTCTTGACACGGTAGATCTTTGAGTTGATGTTGGTTGCGTCTTCGAGAAGGTAATGCTCAATCTTGCCGACCTTCAAAACACCAATTTCATTAAAAGTCCAGCCAGTGACTTCCTTTGCGAACTCCTGGTTGGCGGTTTTGACACTCTTGGAGCCCTTAGCTGGAGACTTGACGCTCGCACCAAACCACTTGTCTTCGAGCATCTCTGCGGCACCAAGGACAGTAAATCTTGCGCTGTTGCGGGCCTGCACAGTGGAAATAAGGGACAACTGTTGACCAACGGCGAATGGGTCCTCCATGTCGGCATCATCCTTGGGGTTGTAGGAGTATGCGGATCTTGGTGCTCTGAGAATTGGAGTAAGAAGTGGGCTGTCGTTTCCAAGAGTTTGTCCTACTCCGCGAGGGAAGGCAATGACGTCTTCAGTGTTTCCACCGAAGAAGTTCTTAACACCAGCGCGAAGAGTACCTGGTCTTGGGACGAGGACAACATCATGCTTCTCAGATGCGCTAAGGGAGTCGTAGTTGAAGTGGTCGACAACGAGGGAGTTGCGATCGGTTGGGAGGTGGATGTCGAGCTCGAGAAGGAGAGATACGAGCGCCGATGGGGTTGGGTTCGAGTTAGAGAGAGTCAAGAGAATGTTACCCTCGGCATTGATAAAATCCAAGAGAAGCTTTGGGGTCAAATTTGGTCCAAGACCTACATAGGATCAATATTTATAATTTCCAGATGGGATTGCGCGTCTACATACCTTTCGACTTTGATGGTAAGATAATAAGGTGGTCGTAAGCTCTCTCACCATACGCAAACAATGAAAGGTTGTCGCTTTTCGGCGACTCGAATGTAAGTTTGAAACCACGAGCTATTATCAGAAATAGTCAGCTGAAGCCCAAAAATAAAAGAGTCAAAGTTGGGGTAGCAATTGCTCCGAATTGATGAAGCACAGTAGGAACTTACATTCAAGATCACTCAAATATTTGGAATATTTCGACTTCTCAGCCAATTCCTCAAGCACAACCAGAAGTCTATTTCCGGAGGAGCTTAAGGCATTGACTGCAGCCAGGAAGCCGAAGAGGAGAAAAGAAAGCGACCACCTCATCGTTGTGATTTTGTATATGGAGTTTCTCGAGATCGCGAATCTGGAGCTTCGTGTACATAGTGTGAAGCTGCAACGTATGCAATTGCCAAGACATTCCGCTGCAAGGGTCTAGCGCCCGCGGGGCCCGAGCTCGCGAACCTCGAATGTCCCGACGACTTCGACGATTGTGACGATATTACCGCTACGAAGCAATTCACGATCCAGCACGACCAGCCGCGGGCTTAAAAATCTCTTGTTAGTCTTTATGCGTTTTCTGGGTATCTAGTGGAGTGAGGTTACTGACTTGCTGCAGCACAATGGCTTCCGCTCCTCGATTCTTTTCACAACCTTTCAAGTACCTTCACTGGGCCTCAATCGAGAAGCCAGCGATCTTCTACTCTATCGTCATCGGATGCATTGGCCCAGCTATGGTTGTCACCGTTCCACCGATCAGAAGAATGGTCGGTGATGGCCAGAGACCAGAGATCCCATTGACATACCCAAGTATGTGCAATCATCCTCGATCCGACATTCCTAAACAATGCCCTCCTGTATATGGGCTTTCAGAGCGCACTTTATGCTAACGTATGTTCTTTCACAGTCCCACAAGGTCCAAGAAAACAGATCAGCGGCTACGAAGACTAGATTGTAAGGGAATAGCGGGGGAGTTTGGTTTGGGAGGGAATGACAAAACCATGTACATAAGTACCAATGCAACACAAGAAGTTCACAGAAGCAGAACCCAACATTCGCGGAGGAACAGTATATGATTGCCTGTCATATGTTGCCTTGAGGGAACACATGCGCTGATAGTCTATTGAGAAGAGGTCCACCTTGGGGTGCTAATATCGTTCCCATATGCTTGTGCGAGTAAAAGATAAGTATTCCTTTTGAACATAGGCGCTCTACCTGAACATACTACTGAAGAACACATGTGGGTACTTCTTGTGAGTCTGTCACAAAGTTCAACCGCCGAAGACAATGAGATTTGTTGTCGTTTCACCTGGTATCATCATTGCCTTATCGTCACCATTAAGGTAGATCCCAAGTGTTGACTAATCATGATTCCCACTGAAACCGCTAAATCAAGCATGATTTCTTCGTAATGAAGTTTCTATTCCCAAATCTAGTGTAGTCTCGGGCTAAGTACGTATTTAGTTGCTAGGCAGAAAATATGTCACTGTTTGAAGGTAAGCTTTTGACTCTTGACATGGCATGTTTGTCGAAACAATGAATTTATTTAACTGGATCATATCTTTATAACGTTTACTTCATAAAACTATCTTTCCCGCTATACAATTGAACCGTCATCCGTTGTTACTAGATCGGGGAATCTGAAATATCCTCGACGCAGTATTCTACATCGAATCAACATAAAAGACTCAATATGTATCACCCTTAATGTATTTTCCTTCTTCAATTTACAGCTCTCATTTCTTCCCCTCACTCAAACTCCCAAGTGCACTCACCTCTTTACTGACACCAGGTGCGACAGCCCTTCCAAATCCCAAACTGATTCCCCGACCACCGCCCCCTTTCTTCCCCTCAAAGCTGATATGACTCCCAATACTCGAACTCCTCCCATTTTTAGCGATCCTCTGCTCATCGGCACCGTCACCTCCAAAGCCAAAGATGCCTCTAAATCCGCTGGAGCTCATCCTTGACGGCACGACAGGCGATCCCATCGAAGAGGAGGAATCATAGCCATTATCGGCAGTTTGCGGACGGGCAAGCTTGGTACGCTTATTTGCCGTAGCAGAAAGAGGGATGGCCGATGTGTTTCCACGTGAGGATGGGGCCTGAGATTCATTTTCTGGTTCGGGTTCAGACTCGGGTTTAGGGACTACGGCAGTGAGGGCCGGGATACGGTCTTTATCATCTTCGCTGGCATAACTTGGTGGTTGGCTACTGGGACCGAGACTGCTCATGCCGATGCTGGCACTGCGGGCGACGCGGTAGCGTGCGTACTCTTCCTTAGAGTGCTCGCTGGTCTTGAAACTTTCAAGGGCGTCAAAGACGTGTGGGAAGACAAGGGTGTTGACTTCGCGCGCCCAGAGGAAGTCGAGGTGTTCGTAATGTGGAACCTCGGTGGCAATTGTATGTGCAGGAAGTTCCTTTAACATGACGCCTATATCGACTAGGGAGTCACTGCCGCCGTATACCAAAACGATTGGTGTCTTGATATTTCGTGTCGGGAACTTGGCAACTTTAGTGTACTTGCTTACACTACGGACTGATAGTGGAGGCTGCACATCATCATCATACATTTGGAAACTCTTTGTTCTCATGATCTGGAACCAATGAACTACACTCTTTGTGCTTGTGAAGCTGTATAAGTGAGGATATGCGGCCAACTTCTGAGATGCTGATATGTTATTTGCATGCCATCCAAATAGAAATTTTAGGCCCATGTCGATAAGTCGTACGAATATTGGAGGGTAGAGCAGTGATTGCCACATCGTGGCAGATGCGAGGATAGATCTGCGACCGAAGAGTAAAAAGAGAACCTGTGGTGAGGCCTTAATTAAAGCATCCACAACTCCATTGGAAAGTCCTGCTGGTGACATGGCTGGCGCAAGAGCAATGAAAACGTCCAATTGCTCGTTGAGCTTTGGATGCACAGCAAGTGTCGCAAAGGCTTGTGCTGTGCCTTGAGAGAATCCAATGTAGGACAGTGACGGCGCTCCAGTAGTAGATAGGATATACTTAATGCTATCAGGAATGTCGTGGAAAGCGAATTCGTCCATTGAAAAATCCCAGAACCTCGTTGAAGTCGGTGGATAGTTTACAGACTTTTTCGAGTACTTATTTCCGCGATTGTTACCCAGCTTCATAAAATTAGCAAACTATGTTAGAATAAAAATTACCATTACTTACCCAGACATCATATCCTCTTTCTACTAAAGCAAATGGCAAGCATCGCTCCTCATCTGTCAAACAAACCCAGACCTCACTATTCATAAGGAGGCCATGATGAAGATAGACCACTCTTTTCTTGATGCTGTTTCTGCCACTGTTGACCTTGACATCTTCTTCGCCCTTCTTCCAGCCTAATCTATGCAATCCCAACAAGTATCCATCACTCGTCTGTACGACGTGTTCCTCGGCGTAGTATCCATAGACAGCGCAAATATCAACGAAATCAGAGGCATCGCGCACAGAACTTGAGACGGCACCTTTTCGTGCTTCAGATCGTTTAGCTGCTGGAGATAGAAAGCGATTGAATAATCGTCGGGACGCTCGATAGAAGAGCGTTATTATCGATTGTGCTATAAATTATTAGTTGGATGATCATAGTATGCGATTTATAGAAACTCACGTAGGGCAAGAGTGAGCACACGAATTAAAGCCTCTAGACCAACTAGACAGAAAGAGCCCACGAGGGCGATGTATTCATTACTAGTTGAGAAGTCAGTATGCAAGCCCACCGTTGTTGGGGCTCAACGTACATATTTAAACGACCAATGAACGGGACCCGAGGCATGATGCCGATTAATGAATTGCATGCGCCAAAGGCATACAATATCTAATCTTGGTCGGGTATCACAAGAAGAGACGATGAGGATGTAGGTCTGTAAAAATGAAAATTGGATGAGATTTGGGAGGGTACGAAGTGATAATGCAGTTCCAACAGAAGTGTTGCGCCTGGAGCTGCCTATGTACTGTCACAAGATCGTCGATGACGCCAGAGGTAATGCACCAAAAGCAATCGATAACAGCAAAGTGCACCCTGATACATGCAAAGCCGAACAGAAAGGACAAGTGCAGGATGTGCGTAGGTAGAAAGGAAGATCCTGTCAAAGGAAATCGCATTTATAAATAGTTGTAATTTGACAACAGCGTGATTCAACAACAAATCTCTGTCGCATTAACTCTCCTATCAATCAACCCTGTCATTAAGAAAATCACGAGCCAGAAGCCAGAACACTCTGGTGCTCCACAACATCCCCAGTTCTCGGCATCCGGAGAAACATTTCCCCATAACGCTTGACATGGATGATCCCAAAGTTCCTCGCGCGGAACCAATCGCAGCACAACAATTCACATTTCCACTTAACGGCTGCGCAACTTTCCAATATCGCTATCAACGTGCAACCTCATATCTTTCCGGCACAGATACATACAATTGGCTTCGCGGCAACAACCTGGGTGTCTCAACTCCTATAGCGTCTTGCAGATTCTCTATCAATCATCAGGCTTTCTGGGCACTATTTAACAACCTTTACTGGGAGAGAGCTCTTGCGGAAAGGCATAAGCAATTGAGAGATAGAAAGATCCAGCAGAAAGTTTTGCATCCAAAGAAGAAAAACAAGAAGAAATCAAGCAAGATGCCGAGCAGTTGTGCTGATATTCGTAAGTGGCGTGATTTATTTCTTAGTCGCATCGGTCCTCTCGAAGTCCAAGCTGTCGCAATATCCAATAGAACATGGAAGGTTAACCGTTCTATAGGTACCGCATTGGCAGCATGTCTCCAAAACTCCGACTGCATCATGGTCCAGCGTAACAAGCCAGCCGACTGTCTACGATCGCCGCTGCAAGAGACCCTCCCGACAAAGTGTCAACAATTGAAGAAAGGTTACGGAGAGTGCAAACGGGGAATGGTGGATATGCGCAAGCGCTTCCGCGGAAACCAGCCAATTGCTGTGAGCAAGGAATCAGAGGATGAGAGCAATGGGCAGCTGTACGGTGGCAAGCGCGCTTTCGGATCTACGGCAAAAGCGACAGATGGAAACGAGCCTGAAGAGAGGGATTGGAGGGAGTTGGAGAATGAGAAGTATAACAAGTCATAAGGGTGCTAGGTGGTTGTACGATAAAAATGGGTTATTGGACGGCGTTTGGTGGGTGGCTTGTTATGGCATGGCATCGCATAGCATCATTGTGAGAGCGTAGATCTGTTTTATTGTTACGATTTGTGCGTTGAGGATTGACATCAAATAAGAAACAACTCCTCTTTCATGTTTCAAGGCAAATGATTGTGGTCAAGAATTGATTTCGATAACGACAGAATGGACATATTTGTCTGACTATATATCCCAGCACTCATCCGTATGTTGAGTCTTCAATCTAAGCCAGGTTAACAGCTTCATGCAAAGCCTGTCTTTCTTTGACGGTAGTGGTTGTTGAGTTGGGAGGTGGCGGACCAGTAGGAGCACTAGGGTTGACGTGACCACCATCAGCACCAAAGAAGACAGCCGGCTCGATGACTTGTGGAGCTGCAGTAAGATCAATACCAAAGCTGATCCCTATTTGAAATGTTAGCATGTTTATCTACAATATATGAACTTCAAAGCGAACACATACAAGCGAAAATGCCATCCGTCACTTTGTCTCCGAGAAAAGAGTATTCCACTACAGGATCTGAACCATTTGCTTCCTGGCCTAAGATACCATCATCAATATTAAGAGTCAAGTTCTGAGTGTTGGTATAGTAGGGGTGTGATGCCTCGACTTGACTAATAAGGTCTTGGTCGAAAAACACTTGACCAATATGGGAGGCGTTAGTGGACTTGAAAGTTGCATTTTCTAAGATCCTGCATCGGTGTCAGCTATGCATTTTTGACAGCTTTATAGCAATGGATAATCACTTACGTTCCATCGGTATGTGTGAGAATGTGGATATGCGGTGCACGACCAGTGTAGTGGCCTGGGAAGAGGGTTGTGAACTGGACTACTCCATCATATTCGGTGGCTTGAAGACCACGGAGGAATGTTTGGTCAATATTAGTAGCGTCATTAGTATTTCCGTCGCCGCTGGCATTGACACCACCATATACACCAGTTGAGTTGCATGCTATATGATATTAGCAAGCTGTTTTTGGGCGAGTGAGATTGTACTTACACCAGATGTCAACCATTACGTTAACAAGAGGCTCGCAGGTAGCCATATCAACGACTTGCATGTCAAGAACCAAAGGCACTCCTTCTTGGTCCTCGATAAGACCCCCACGAATGTATTCTCCAGACACATAGTATGGGCCTTGGGTGACCTCTGGGGACAAAATGCAAGAGGTATTGCCTGCAAAGACAGTATCATATGGTGAGTACGGAGTATAGTCAATTGGCGAGATATGGGAGGTATTCAACACTTGGCCAATATCGCGGGCCTTAAGCATAGGAGCCCCTAAAATCAAGAGATTAGCCTAGATACATGACCGAGAACATTGGCCAAGCCTACCAACATCAAGGCCACGCTTCTCTCGTTCACTCTTCAACAAAGCAGCACGCCTGTTAACAGCACGCTGTTCGATCCCACGTATCTTCAGTTTCGTAGAGCAGTGATCAAGGTTTTTCTTAGTGTACTTCAAGCCCACTGCTCGCTCTGCAGCCTCATGAGCGACATCATGACCTGGATGAGCAACAGTGAAGCTGCAGAACAAGACCGTAGCCACAAAGGTCTTGGAGAAATGCATTGAAGGGTCAAAAGAATGTGCCTTGTATAATAATCAAATATTTGGCATTAAAGTAGCTTGACTGTCAATGATATTCATTGAAAATTCACAGACCAAGAGGAGTGAATATATGTCCTTGGAACCCTTTAATACACCTCCTCATCACGCTTGCCAGCATCGTTGAATACGTGATTGAGCATTAAAATCCGTAGGTGATTTCTATATACCGCCAAGAGCCTAGTGCCGTCGAGGACCGTCCGATGTGGTGATCGGACTGCGGCGATGTCTTGAGGAAAATAATAAGCAAACAAGTATATCGACAAACATCTGCAATTACAGACATGGTCAGGAGAGTCCCTACAAGGAGGTGCTGTGACCTCCTGTATCCGGCTAGTCGGTCATACATTTGGATCTTGGTAGATCTTCGAGTATATGACCATTGTAAGCACTCTGATAGGCCCTATACCTAGTAGTCGGGGATATATTCTGTATCTTCACGTACATCCTAAATGATACCAATCATTTTCATCTTGGCATCACAGTGCCAGTCATGAAAGAATAAAAATGTGAACTTATCCATGAAGGCTAAGAGGGGCAATGAAACATCAGGTAATAAACTTGTTGTAAAGGAACATAGAAATTCATTGAAAGGAAACAGACGCTGACGCGTACCTACAGTCCCGCCCGTTGACAAAGTATGATTTCCCCATTTCTCTGCATTCGGTAGGTACTATGAAAATCAAACCCAGTAGGTGTTCTTGGAAATCTGGGGGATTTGCCTTGCTTCTCCGCGTTTCAAAGACGGGGCTATTCAGCTATACTTGGCAATGTTATATCTGCCGGAACAGTGACGGCGAAATACAACACTGCCGTGGAGTCACTTGCAGTAGCCTAAGCCGTGGACCAACTGCCCAACAGGTATTTCCAAGACTTCCCCAAAATTCGGGGTATAGTCTCGGTGAGTACAGAGAGCTATATTGACTGACAGAAAGTTAAAAAAGTGATACAATGACGTGCGATTGGAGAGGTCGATATCGAGGATGTTAGAATGTTAGGATGTTGGGATGCCATATATGTCGGGCATAAAATAATACACAGGCCGCTAGTCCCAATACACGATCTTTAACTCCAGCTCTCCAGATATCTCGAGAATGCGAACAAGAATACGTCAGCTTGATAGCACCTCGACCGCACCAAGTCATCAAAAAGTCTTTGGGTAACACACGAATACTGTAACCATGGTGAGCATTCTCTTTTACATTCAAAAAATGCTTCATAGCTAACAAAATGCCAGGCGCGAAATTCCGAAAAAGCGCAGTCGATGCTGTTCCGCTTCCGCGAAGCCCAGGCTGCGGATCTTGGTATTATCGATGCAGGACGAGCCCGTCGTCCAAAGATGATTACGGAAGTCGCGTCGATTCCAGCTTGCGAGAAATGGCGCGGTCAGGTTCTCAAGGAAATCTCTCGCAAAGTCAGTAGGATCCAGGAACCGAGCTTGAGCGATTACATGATCCGCGACCTCAACGATGAAATCAATAAAGCAATGAGGGAGAAGCATATGTGGGAGGTCCAGATACGGAATTTAGGTGGTCCGAACTATATGAGAGGCGGAGGCAAGGTGTATGATGAAGAGGGCAGGGAAATACCTGGTGGTGGGAAAGGTTATAGGTATGTTTATCTCGTGAACCCGGAAAGAAAACTCTTTACTAATGCATACGCTCAGGTATTTTGGTCGAGCAAAAGAACTCCCTGGGGTGAAGGAGCTTTTTGAGGCTGCAATGCCAAAAGCAAAAGAAGAGAAACCATTGGAATCAAGAGCAGATCTACGGAAGAACGTCGACGCATCTTACTATGGCTACAATCTCGACGAGGAAGATGGGACCCTTTTGGAGTACGAGCAAGAGAAGGAGAAAGAAGCGTTTGAAAACTTATTGAGTGGTGATGGACAAGCACCAAAGGATTGGGAACCATTACCGGGAGATGCAGGCGATGGTGAAGGTTGGAGACTACCAACTAGTGAAGAGGTACAAGAAGAGCTTGTTGAAAGAAGGCGGCGAAGATTACTAGACAAGCTGGGTTGAGTTACGAAGATATCATGGCGTTCAGGCTGGAGCATAGCAAAGAGGAGTTTGGGGCGTTGGGAATTGCTCGGAATATCATACAATTTCGAAAGCTGCATAAATATATCCATTCTATAAGATCATAATGAATGCGCTGCAACTATAGAGCTCGAGTTAAATCATTGATGTGGTTCTATGCCCCGAGGGAGCTGACCCTTAACCAACACTAACGCATCCGGTTTTGACTCAGAATCCCTTCTTGATATCATCGGCTAACTTCTCAGCATGTGCGTCTGAACCTTGGTCAGTTCAAAGGTACGAAAATATTAAGAACTAAACTTACAAGTTGTACCTTGCGTATGGCCCGGGGGTATAAGTGCAAGCGATGACGAATCAATAACTCTCAGTCCCTTAACGCCAAATACCTTACCATGAGAGTCCACCACTGCATTTGGATCATCGGCTTTACCCATAGTACCTGTATTCGAGTCAGTCATGCCTTAACGCCTAATATGTTAGTCCTTACATGTGCAGGTAGCATGATGGACTGGGAAATTATTGGCTCTAATCCAAGCTATAATATCCTCATTGCTGGTGACATTCGAGCCCGGTGATGTCTCTGGACCTGTGATTACTTCTGGAATTTGACTCCATATCTCCCTGACCCTTTTTACGGCTTGAACCGCAAGCTCCTGGTCGGTTTCTTCAAGTAGCCAGTTCGTCCTGATCACGGGCTTGTCGAGCATGCTGGCTGAGCTAATAGTCACGTTGCCTCGAGATATTGCTCCAACTAGAGCAATTCCCACTGTCGCGTAGTTTTGTGATCCAGTTGCTCCATGACCACTGCTGGTAAATAGATATTCTAGCTCGGGCCAGTCGTCGGGAAGTTTGGCTAGTTGTTCCAGTGCAGATTGGCTTAAATTGAAACGGTATGACTCTGGTAGCTTTTCCCATGCTGTATGATATTGAGTATTTGAATCTACTTTGACCTCTTGAGATTCGGCTTACCTAGGAAATCAAGTCCCGAGCTTGTAAGAATGCCTGTTTGGTTCTCTAGGAAGTCTTCCGTAGCTTGTGCTCTGTATAATGGGTTGTTGACGGCGGTTGTTGATATGACGTTGATTGGGAAGGTTACTTGCCCACCATTGGCACTGTCCTATTCATGTGTCATTATGATACTCGCGCATACGAAGCTTGCTATGTTGCTTCTAAGAGCGCCTTACCCGCATGCCTTGACCAACTCCCTGAAGATCTGAAAGCACAGTAATGTTGTACTTTTGCAGAGTTTCTGCAGGTCCGATCCCAGAAACCATAAGCAATTGAGGCGAGTGAAACTATTTTAAGCATTAAAAACAGAAGTATACATAGAATAGATATACAAACCGCTCCGGCACTAACTATGACTTCTTTCGTTGCGCTCAGAGTGTATTCCAAGCCGCTATTTGGCATAACATTAACTCCAACCGCGGTTTTGGTATCATCGAACTGAATTCGTAATGCTTGAGTAGAAAGATAGACCTGTAAAGAGCTCGTTTCGATAGCTTCTTGAAAGAATGACGTCTCTGAAGAGCTTCTTGAGCTATCTAGAGGATCTACGGTGATAGCATTATATCCCGAGCCTGTGAGGACACCGCTCACAAAATCGTGAGTTATATTCAAGCCGACTGCTCCACAAGCTTGTGCGGCCCATGACGAAAACGGCAATGCATAATTAGCATACGACACTTGAAGAGGTCCACCGTCTGTCTCATAAGCACTTGAACTGAATAGGGCCGAGGCGTTGGAGGCCCGCTTTGAAGCGTCTGGTGGTGTAGATTTCATGCTTTTCTTGAAATACGGTAGCATGTTTTCCCAGGTATAATTCTGGTCTCCAACCTGGTCTGCCCAGGCCTGATATGAGCCCACGGTACCTCTGTAACCCAAGTTTAGTATCATCAATTGAAGTGAATATGCTCTTTGGCTACATTACAGAATTTTCGGTTGGCTTACCGATGATAGATGAGCTGGTTTCTCGCTGAGCTATTTTGAAAAGTAGTTGAGCTTTATTTCATACTTTGTTTGAATATTTTAAATTACCTTCCTCCCAGACACTTGCCTTGGGCGTATCTGAATCTTCTATTGTCAAGTTGCTTGGACTAGTCAGCGGTAGTGGCCAAAGTAACTACGATCTGCCACATACCGTTTCAGGCTCACTAACAATTTCCCAATCGACAGATGGCTGCGTATCGCTGATATTTCCAGAGGAGAATTTGGTAGCATAGAATGGTATTTGGCTATAGTTTCCATTGCTGATCTCGTAGAACGAACCAGCCTCGACGACAGCTACGCTGTTTGTTGGGTCTTCAGCTAATCTTTTAGCTACAGTGAGACCTGCAAGGCCCCCTCCGACAATTACATAGTCGTAGGTTGCATTTCCGGGAATCGCAAAGGAGCTGCCATAAAACTTCTGTCCTTGTGGCCTAATCCATGGAGAAACAGAAAGCGCTGTCGTGACAAAGCACATAAGAATTATTGAAGATAACAGCATTTTCTTGATAAAGAATGGCAAAACAATCATATAACAATTCAAAGAAAAGCATGAGAGTGACTTCAGAAGTGGGGTTTCGGGGGAAGTAAATATATAATAGTACGATGTACTCTTCGAGGCCAATGATACTAGTCAAAAAATATATATATGCAGGTTCCCCCGCTGATGCTTGAGCATCGGCAGATGCATCTGCAATGTATGTATGTACATACATACCCGAGGCTTTTTACAGCTTGAGCAGCCAATACTACCAGCAGTAACTTACATTGTAAGGTATCAACTTGCATATTTAGCATGCACAGTAATCAGTTTTGAGTAGAAATGACTTTATAATGCGGTGTTGCGAGCAAGCATGCTGCAGTACAATATAGACCAATCACAAAGCTCACAATACCTATTATATGTCTGATTTTCTGTCACGTAGGCGCGTAGCAAATGATTCAACAGGAGAAATTACGTGAGATCAAGTAATTGCCGGGAGGGGGATTAGTGAAGTTGATGATGTAAGGCTTCACATATGGTAATAGATCGCGAAGACCTAAAAGCAGTTTAGCGCGGTCGCGTGCGATATCATACATCACAATCTCGCACGCAGATACCTTCCTCTCTGCATACTCACAACCTGCCGTGACGACAAACCTCATTCGAGCTTACACTACCTTGGAATGCGTAAGCAAACCTCGGAGATGTGTGAAACACATGAACAGAGATCTTAGCAGGCGTTCGACAACGACTACCACATTCTCGAGAACGAATCCTGCCCAGATGCGATTTCATGCTCAATGCAACGCTATATGGGAGATATCAAGGCTGCTATGACGACAATCAGCACAAACTCGAGGTGCTGAACCGAGAGATGCAGGGATTTGCGTGTTTGCAGTTCATTTTCTAATGGGGGTTGGAGGTGGCTTGTGGATACAATATGAACGGCAGATCTTGGGGGAGCTCCAATGTGGGTTGAAATAGTTTTCAATCGGAGCGTTCTTGGTGAGACTCGACCAGGTCTTTAACCAAATGGTGAGCAGTTGACTGACATATGGTAGGTTTTTTCCTATTGGTGTTATTGGCCTGGAATACGAAGGGTGGTATAAGGCTTGAGAACGGTTGGTTAGGTGTTGAACATTTCTTTGCCCGGTGATGACCAACGTGTCCAAAAGCCAAAATTTAAGGTCAGCATTCTTTCTGCTGCCATGAACTTGGCGGCAGATAGCAAGCGTTGGCGATGAGAACTTGAGAGCTAATCTGAGGGCACCTTCTTTTCTTTATATCTTGCAGCGTTGTTCAAGCTGACTTTCATAACTCATATAACCATATAATATGCTTAGGGGTGTATCTAAGCTACCTGTTTCATGTTTCTTTCATCATCCATCCGGGAGTTTGTTGTTGCAAATGCTATACCGCATTTTGGCAACGGGACTTCCTTGTTTCCAACCACTTACAACTTGAAGACACAGGAACGGTGGTGAGCCTGATATCACAGTTGGCAACTCTCAAGAACTGTATAGCTTTAAAGACTTTTCATAGTTCAAAATGAATGTAGAACTTTTCACAATTAAATAGCTTATTACAAATTATTATAAACCATACGGTTTCCAGTGAGGATGCTCTTAAGAGGTTGCAATGTTGATCGTAGTTCATTAGAGCAGATCTGAGCGAGTGGTTCACTTAAACAATATTTATACAGCCCTACTCGCTACATTCTATCCGCTACTCGTATATCGGCATTCTATCCATCGCAGTTGATGGCTTAATTGGAACTTTTCAGAATAGCGTGGATGGGCACAAAACTTATTTAAAGGTCATCGAAAGGATCGGTTCTCTCCCCTTTTCACATCACAGCAAGAACTTGCCGCCTCTGAGGATTACTATCCATTTACATATTGTTGTACCCACTACTATAGTGAAGGCTCTCAAGAAGTTGCCGCAGTGTACATGACTTCCCTCGACAATCTCAACTTTCTCTTGGCCTTACTTCACGCATCTATCAAACGACACGTTCAGACTTCACGTACATCACCAATACAAACCGCTTACTAGTTATACAAATCATACGCGGTTTTTTCCTCCGGCGATTAAAATTTTAGCACATATGGTGTTACGCTGAACTCGATGCTCAACAAAACTTGAACAATCTCGAGTCCCAATCCTCATTATCAGCAACGCGCAGCAAATGCCTTCTGATTATCTATGAGATAATACCGAGAGTTTGGCCGAACATGTAACATAATTTTCTTCATTACAAACTTGCGTCTTTTTCAAGTGCGCATGCGATATTTATTCAAATCTTCAACTGTTGTTAGACTTTTGCTCTCTTCGAAACATAAACAATTATCATTTTGGGAATCATCTTTCGGTTTTCAGTTACTATTGAATTTCCAGTTGTTCTTCAAAAGTAATTCATTCCTACCCGGTAAATAGTTTGGCAATTGCAAGTTAGTTTCGTTCCTTATTCTTTTTTCGCAGTTTCCAATTATCATCGTCTCGTCAGTCTTTTATACTTTAACTCTCCTTTTTGAAATCACTGATATTTCGTCCGTCATTTTCGATACTTTCGCTAACAAGAACGCAAGTCGATGTCGATTCCGCACTCAAACAAAGCCAACATTATTCCTACTTCTTTCAGTAACTCAAATATCTACCAATTTCAGATCTATATGTTATTGAGTATTTGCTCTATCTGACTACTTCAAGCCTTAAAACTAATCGTTGTGCTTAGACTGCAACCACCATGATTAAAATGAATAGTACGGCTGGATACCCCTACTTGAGAGGCGCAGATGGTATGCTTATGGCAATAAAATGATGGGTTAACATTATGTTGTTGACAGTCAACAGTGTATATTACGTCCCCACACGGAGGTACGTGGAAGTTATCTAGCCAGACCCTGCGTCATGCTTCGTCTATATTTGCAACTCTTCTTGATGGTCCCAGTGATCAAAGACCCCCCAAAAAGCCAAACACTGGAGACAGTTCCATCCTCTGGAAATTCAAGATGATCCCTCAACTACCTGAGAACCGTTTTGTCAACTTTCAGGCTCAGGTAAAGTCAGGCCTTATAAGGTTATTTGACCGGAATTAACTAATTTTACTTAGGAGCCGACAATGAGATCGACTATTGAGATGCCAGTCAACGTTAATGGTATTGAGGTTCCAAGTTATACTCGGACATATGACAATTTCTTCAAGTGCTTGTGCACTATCCCCCCTGACTTCGGAAAAGAGGACATTGGACAAATGATTACCGAAACAATTGATCTTCTCAATGCCGCAGAACGTTTGGGTGCTGCCAGCGTTGTACGAAACTATATTGAGAATCAACTCTTCCGTGCTGGTAAAGATATTTGGGTGCTTGTCGCTAGAGAACCAGGTGTATGGGCTGATCTTGCTGCACGCCTGCAATCACCATTGATTTTTCAGGAAGCTATGGCACATGTAATTGGGGCATTTGACTTACGAGATGGACTTGTCTGCCCCAATCAAATCCGAGAACTTCGTTATGGCTCCAAGATTCTTGCTCTAGCAAAAGAGAAGATCAACCAAATAAATACTGAAAAGAAAGCTATTGAGCGTCGTCTAGTGTGTTTCAGCCCTCAAGGTCTCAATCGTGTTACAATCAACGGGTCTGTCCCAGGACGTGCCTCATATGCTAGTGATATCTATTACTGGCAGGCCATGACCCAAATTCGTCAATATGTCACATTGGCGTGCTTCAATGGCCACAATTATAGGGCTCCAGATGGAGGGTATATACTGTACAAGCAGCTCGCTGATGGAAGAGATGCTTATCTCGGGGAAGATTCACTCAATGAATTTCACCAACTATATCCAATGACGGCCAAAGGGGAGCGTTGTTTCGCAAGGGCGTTGCACTACATTAAAGAAGAATACAGGAGTGTCGTTGCACCACTATTTATCGCAAGGATCCAAGGGCCCTCAGAAGATCTCAAGTATCTGGTCAATGCTAAGATTTTGGAAAACGAGATGCCTTGGTTATCAGCGGAATTGATAGTCCGTGATGCGGTTCAACTTGCAATTTCAAGTGGCAATGATCAAGACACCGATGATGGCAGTGGTGCCACATCCGAAAATGACGAAGAAACAGATATGTGGATGAGGGAGTGATACGCAAAAATTTAACTCTATATGGGGGCTCTAATCAGGTAAGAGGTGGCCTTCTTAAGCATCTGGAGTTACTGACTATCTTAACAGGGAAAGCCCAGCCGTTCAGGGTCAAAACAGTACTGATTGAAGCATGCGATGGACTTACGTTTTCTATAGTTTCCGGTTTTTGCGGAGGATTTAATACCATGATGGGGCTTTTGAGGAGCCAAGACAAGTGCGAAATTTCAATGCGAGAGTTTAGGGGTTAGGCTGATATTAATCTGGGATATTTATTGGCAAGATCTGGAGTTGGCAATGAGGTTAATGGTTTAGATGCAATTCCACCTAGTGATCTGACCTTCCATCGTTTGCACCTGTCAATATTTGGTCAATATCAGACCTCACTACCTACCCTGGTAGCCATAATCTCAAGATCATGTGTAGTTATGCCTAAGGCCAAAAATAACCATGGTTCTCGAAAGTTATCACGTGATACAGAGATCTGATTAGATAGGTGCTTGAGATTTTACCGGGTCTTGTAACAATGCTATGCAAGGAAAAGCCACACCAGGAACCAGGAGCTGAGCTATTTACCTACGTAACTTGTAGCCGCCAAACAAAGACTATGTTGTATGACAACTCATAATGAGACAAGAGAAACAAAATTCTATGGGTTATCACGATTCGGAAGAAGTGTTTCACGAACGAGGAGCTTCATCAAAAACCAGCATGTTCAGTTCCGCACGCTTTCGCCGCTTCGCCACTGCCTGCTTTGTACTTGTCATTGCTACCTACGTATTATATTCTCAGTACATACAGCCATATAATGAAGAACAAGCCATCCTCTCGAACAGCTTAGACAATCGCCCTATTGACGACGAAGGAGTGTATGGCGTAAATGCACATCCAGCTTTTAAGGATGTCATTCATGTACAGGACTTGGATACACAGTTCATCCCGGATAGTGGAAGTGGACGAAGGGCTGGCAAACTGGTAATCATTGGTGACGTACATGGTATGAAAGATCAGCTGGTGAAGTTGTTGGATAAAATCCAGTTCAACGAAAAGAAAGACCATTTGGTTCTCGCTGGCGACATGATTACCAAGGGACCGGACAGTATGGGAGTACTTGACTTGGCAATAAAGCTCCACGCTTCTGCTGTGCGAGGTAATCACGAAGACCGAGTTCTTCTTGCATACGATGATATTCATTCGAAACATGTGAATCTTCCGGGACCTGCAGAGGAACTGAGCAAACGACTTGACACAATGGAGGAGGAGAGTTTCAGCCATGGAGACTATAAGGACCGCGCTGTGGCAAAGCTTTTATCAAAGAAACAGGTGGACTGGTTAAAAAAGCTACCTGTCATTCTAAGGGTAGGGACTGTGGACGGAATGGGAGAAGTGGTTGTGGTACATGGTGGACTGGTTCCTGGTGTCAAGTTAGAAAAGCAGGATATGTTCTATGCTATGAACATGCGCACTATCGATATAGATTCGCAAATTCCTAGTGATGAGAATCAGGGAACTCCCTGGACAAAGGTACATATTCAGGCCCTCAAATTAAGAAGGAATTTATTAACAGTGTACATAGTTCTGGAACCACTATCAAAAGCGCCTCCCCAAGAAGCATAGATCTACCGTCGTCTATGGCCATGATTCCAAGCGTGGCCTTGTGCTTAAAGATTATACCAAAGGTCTGGATAGTGGCTGCTTGAAAGGCGGCAAACTCACAGCACTTGTTATTGAGGGGACAGACTCGAAAGTTAAGCAACATGTTGTCCAGGTCAAGTGTCCAGATGGAAGAGCACAATCCAATCGAAAAATCCAGAAGATCGACACCGATACGAAAGAGTCATAAGCAGTCTATGCTTTGTTTTTGTACTATTGTTTAATTATTAGAGATTTGGCGTTCCTGGGAAATGAAACTTTCAATAAACCCGCGGCGCGGTATTGTTATAATTAATCACAACTGCACGTTGCATTGTTTCTAAATTCTTCTAAAACTTTCGCAGATAATATTATTATTTAAGACCGTTTACCGCTCAGACTTTCGAGGCACCTTTGAACTCCAAATACTCCTAATTATCTTCTGCCGAACAAGCTCCCCTCCAACCTGTCTCATTTAATGGTACATTCTCTATTTACATGGCGATACCTTCATCCTTCATCATAGCGTTGCGACTACTACTACGCTTGCTCCTAACATATATGTACGGGATTCCTCCCTTGCGACGCCTCCAGACAGTCTTGGTTCCCAGACTACTCAAATCAACACTTGCGAACCACGCTTTTGCTTTTGTCGACTCTTGGTTGTCAGAAGCAACCTCCAAGTTGTTGTCGACTTCAAGATAAATATCAGTACGGGTACTGCGGCCCTTAATGCGGACCTTTTCACAATCTGGACAGTAGTTAGATAGGGTCCAATTATTAAACACTCGTGGCACCGCCACCAACCTACCTGTGGTTTGGTCTTCGAGGGCAGTATATAAACGCTTCTCAAGAGTATCAAAAACCACAACAGCGGAGCTCGACGATGAGTTTGACTTCCAGCTGCTAACACGGCCAATTTTAGGAGGCTCGACCATTGTGGGGGCCGGATGTGAATGACACGACGCTTGGCACATACTGAGACTGCGCAAACGACAAACGGTTGAAATTGACAAGTGGGAATATAAAGGAAAGGCCGCTTTGTATATCACAGCAAAATAGTACTATTGAAATATTGTGTGGAGGATGTGAAAGTCCGCTAACTATATATTGTCATCCAGATCATGAGGCGAAGTCATGGGCTGATCTCACGATGGGGGGATGACAGTACAGCCCATCACTACAGCTAAGGCTGAGTCCTCATTTTGGCCTGTGAACGATCCCGAAAATTTGTAACCTTATTGGGACGATGCGCATAATATATGCATGTAAATCCAGGCAAGGTTGGGTCGTTTGGCATCTTTATACGCTTTTGGTTACAGGTGGGTTGCCGGCAGAATGTTGGTGTAACTTATCTTGCACACAGCCCAGCGCAAGGCGGACTGGCTGCACATTTTCAGAAATTTTGGTAGTCGGTTACGACACATCACCCAGCCTTGCCCATACACCACATCATCTATTACTTTCAGCTCGGTCAGACTGTTACGTAAAAATCCCCCAAGCTCCTTTTGACTTTCATCAGCAATATTCAGTTTCTAGTAACTGCTGTCCCTTTTTGGACAAGGCTTTGCGTCAAGATGACTGATGAATATAGGGGGCTTTGGCGATCAACCCAAGCTGGAAGATTCAGAAGCGCCACCTTCCTAAAGATTGAGAAGGCTAGACTGCTAGAATACGATGTTATACATCTTCAACTTGTGGAACGGGCCGGGACAGCCATCCGCTCAAGTACCCCATAGTAACGATCATGATCTCTTCTCAACGTTTATACTTCTACAAGTAGTTGTGTTGCACCAACCCTACGAACTCGCGGTATTGTTCAGCATGGGATGACAGGTAAATGGCCTCGTTACTGCGCAAAACTGCAGCCTCTTGCAGATACTCGGATTGCATCGCCGAGGACCTGTTGTGGCTGTTTCCCCAGGCAGCTACATCGGGGGCCCTTCAAGCTTCTCACCGAGAGCAAAGGTTTTCATCATACAACCGCATTAGTAACACCTTTCTCTTGCACAGATTGTGAGGCTGAAGGAATTATTCAAAGGCTTATTAAAACGAAGGTGGGCCCAAAGGTAGTACCTACTCTTTCATTCGATATATCGTGAGCAATGTCATGAGCAACTTAATCATGGAAAGTTCAAGTCCAACATCCCGCCGCACTCTGCTCCGTCGGTCTCTTGAGACTCGGCAGTGCGATTCCCCGGAACCACTTGAAACCTCACCAGATGAAAGCTATGAGCCATCACCAGTTAGTAGAGGTCTGGCCTCTACAGCCTCTTCAGAATCTCTTTCTGATCACCAAACTCATTTCCAAGAGCCCTCTAATAGAAACGGACATGTAACGTATTCGCAACCTATGTCTTCGGCCTATGGAGCTTCGAGGAATAACACAGCAGCAACACGAATATCTTCAGGCACAGAAGAGGCCTGGTCTGGATCTTTCGTTCTATCACTAGGTACGCTGTCTTTCTTTCTCATATAGATTTAACTAACTATTCATAGATGGCGGTGGAGTTCGTGGTTATGCAACATTACTGATCTTGAAGGAGCTCATGTATCATATTGCGCGGCTAGAAAGGGCACACGAAGAGCCTGCTGAATCTAGCTTTCACCCATTGCCTGTACAGAACCACGATTCCATACCATCAGATAGCTCTGGATGCTCCGAGCATTCTGATGATGAATCCACAAGGAACTTCTACCCTTGCCACTATTTTGGTACGTCATACCTACACATACATTTAAGAAAACTACTAACAGTTGCAGATTACTGTGCGGGTACAAGTACTGTAAGTATCTTCCTTCTCTTCATGCTTTTCCAAACCATGCTAGAAATTGTCCTAATTATTTACTAGGGTGGACTCATTGCCATCATGCTTGGACGACTTCGTATGAGCGTTGATGAGGCACTTGAAGACTTCACAAGTCTCGCAGGGGATGTATTTGGTAGGCCTCGATTATGTAGTATACGTGGTCCAATTCTATGGCCCCGGCCAAAATACAATGAGAAGCACCTTGAAGATGCTGTCAAGAAGGTGGTCGATAAGAGACTACCTAGACTCAAAGCGCACTTTGGAAACCATTACTTCAATTCTAACGAGAACATGTGCAGAACTATGGTCGTTGCATATGGTACAAACATTGGTGGGACACAGAATCCTCATATCTTTAGAAGTTATCAACACCCACCTTCGGTGCCGGCGAATGATTTTGAACGCAACCCGGGTCCAGCTGACGCACTTCCAATAGGTAAGCTACCCACTTTTCATTTGATTTTTTTTATTTCTAGTGTTAACGATTAGCAGAAATTGTTGCTCGCGCAACCTCGGCAGCGCCAATGTATTTCGAACCTATTCAGATATACGATCGCAAATTTGGAGATGGAGGCTTTGGATGCAACAACCCCAGTTTTGAAGCATGGTTAGAATGTGTAGGTATGGCGAATGCCGACGAAACAGCTGTGACACATCTCCTCAGCGTAGGCACTGGCCAAACGTCGATTGAGCGATTCGCCGACAATGCCGGGATAAGCCAGATCTTAAGATATATCAATGCGGCAAAACAACTGGCTTCAGACACTCATGGTGTCGACGAGCAAATGAGAAGACTGGTTTTCCATGGCCAGAGACTGGCTTATACGCGATTCAACGTCAAGGAGGGTATGCAAGGTATTAAGCTTGATGCGTGGAAGAAGGCCAGAGGGCAGCGACCGCACACAAAAGAGCAAATTTATGATGCTACGAAGAGATACCTTGCGGAGGCCGATGTGCAGATTGAATTGAAGAAGGTGGCTGAAATGTTGGTGGAGAATCGACGTAGAAGATGTATGACGCCGCGGTGGGAGAGGGGCATATTGGGTGTTAGTTATCGTTGTGTTGTACTCGGCTGTCGCAGAGGGACGAAATATCGCAGTCGAATAGATCTAGCTCGCCATTTGTGTCAACGTCACGGTTGGAATTTCGAAGAATATCAGACCCCGGAAGAAAAGAAAAGCTTTCAAGAGATGCTTAATCGGGGGAAGGTCAATGGTATGTGATGCTGAGTCTTGTGATTTGATGGATTTGGAGCTGGAGGCGTTTAGGATTTGATACCCTGTGAAAATGTACGAATATTGTACATCAGTGTTTATATAGTTTCCTTATGATGCATACTGAAGAACTTGAACCTCCCAGTTCAATCTTTTGTGATGTATTATATTCTATACCTAATATATTTTTCTTATCACTCATCAAAGGATCAAAGGCAACTATCGCGAAGCGGTTTAAAGTATGCCGAGTGTAAACGTTTAGTGGTCGGCAATGTTACCCAGCATACTGCCCCACGTCAATTTCCCCGCACCTCACTTACGGCACGTACAACGATCAGTACTCAACAAGATCTGACTCGGGGTCAAATAAGCTTACTTCTTGAGGGAAGTATTGCGGACGTGTCTTTGATGTTATGAACTCTGCTTCATGTACTAGCATAAATCAAGGGTTCACTTTCTTTGCAAACTGTATTCGGAAATATTACCCGGAGATGAGAACTACAACATCTTGAACATATACTGGTGGCTATTATTAATTAGCATAAAAGGCAGCATAGGTCCCGTCCTTATCGTCTTGAATCATCAATCTTCCGCTACTTCGACCGAGTATCAAAGGACTGTTCTCAAGGATAAATATCACATAATGGCTTTTCAAGTCCAAGGGAAATCCGCTCTGATCACGGGAGCTGGCTCAGGTGTGTACCCAATTGGCATCAATAATGGCAATATAATTAATCTTGATCCCAGGGATCAACTTTTGCCTCGCATCTCTCCTCCTTTCCAAAGGTTGCAACGTCCTTATAGCAGATATCGCCCTCCGCCCTGAAGCCAATGAGTTGGTAGCACGGTACAGCAGCGGTAGTCCCCTATGCGTCTTCCACAAAACAGATGTAACATCCTGGACCGATCTCACGTCTGCCTTCTCAGAGGCCCTCAATGCCTTCAAGACGCTTGATATAGTCGTTCCTGGCGCTGGCGTTTTTGAGCCCCACTTCAGTAATTTCTGGTATCCACCCGGCACACCTGAGAGTGTAGATACATCGGATGGTGGCAGCTACAAAACGTTGGACATCAATATCACGCACCCTATCCGTCTGACGCAGGTTGCGTTGCAATATTTCATTCGTGAGAAACGCCCGGGAAGTATTGTGCATGTTAGTAGTGTAGCAGGTCAGTCGACTGGATTGTTTACTCCATTATATTTCGCAAGCAAACATGCTATTCATGGTTTTGTGAGGAGTTTGAAATTGCTGGAGGATGAGGTAGGAGTAAGAGTTACTGCTATTGCGCCAGGAATTATTAAGGTACAGTTCTTCAACTCTATTTAATTTTGCTGAGGATTCTGACTTGAGTAATAGACGCCTTTATGGACAGAACACCCCGAAAAGCTACTTATAGTTGGGCAGGCAGATGCATGGGCAACACCAGAGGAGGTTGCAGATGCTATGTTGAAGCTAATTGAGGAGCCTGACATGGTTGGTGGGACGATTCTAGAATGTGGAAAGGGTCATCTTAGGCGCGTTGAGGCTCTCAATGATCCAGGACCTCAGGATTATGATGGGAAGAAGGGTTTGAGTGTAACCCAGCATGTGAATGCGGCTAATGTTGTTAAACAGAGGTTGGTAGATGGGAGCTTTGCTGGGACTAATTGAATCAAGAGCAGGTAGAAAGTCAATAGAAAGAGGTTTTAATGCCCAAATGAGATTGGAGGTGCTTTAAAAATCAAATGAGAGTACACCATTGACTAGTTTGTGCTACAAGAAACACAGCGGTCATATGAGACTAACTTGAATGAGCTGGTGTATTGTACAGTTTATTCCTGGAGTGCCTGATAACAATGAGAACTTGTCTGACTCCTCTCGTTTGAACTTGACAACCTCAATAATCTAGAAGTTACCAGAATACTTCTCGGTCTTTACAGTGTTCTCGGTCTCAAAGACCTTATCCTCTGTATCCTCAATGTTTTTGACAGTGGAACTCTGAATTTCGTGCTTGGTCTTGGTAGCCACTCTGATTGCAATTTTAACAGCTTCATTAAGAGCAGCATCGACTGCATCGTAGGAAATCTTCTTTGCAGATTGAACAAACTCCTTGTTACTAATCTCGGTTGATGTGGTCACATTCTGAACAGATTCGATAGCTGCAGCCCGAAACATAGCTTGTAGTTTCTCCTCGAGCGTGTTCTGGTGTGAGCTTGGGGCCTCTTGCGGATCAGTAGTCAAGTCAGTTAATTTTTGCTTCTTGGCCATGTGGGAAGCTTCTTCCTTCACAACCTGAGCATGTTTCGCGGAACCCTGGCTTTGGTCATGGTCAAGGCCGGCTTCATGGCGAGCTCTGTGGAGAACTAGCAGATCGTTAGTTCTTTGATATGGAATTAAACAGCAATAAGACCTACCCTCTTCCAGAATCTGAGGAGCAATACTCGGGGGGTCATCATTGGGCCGTAAATTGCGTATAACATTCATGCTATTCAACATCTTCCAACATGAGTAATTGTTTTTGAGATTTATGTGAGATACATACGATAATGCTGGCAACTTCAGCTTCCTCCATTGTGAAAGGGTGTTTTCCATTTTTGTGCGACATATTGGCTGAGGTTGTATGTGGCGAATGGTACTGTCAAAATGACTTGAAAGATTGACAAGACCGTTGAATAAGCTGTAAAGGTATTTGAAGAGAATTTAAAAGTGTTTGGGTACGTTGTAGTGAGCGTGATTGTTGGCGAAATCGATGTGACACTCACTATGTTATGACAAAGAGATCTCAGTGGAAATCTTCACTTTAAAAAGTGATACATCCTCATTTCTACTAACTTCATCACATTTCCCAGGAAATCTACTCTGTCGTCGAGAGTAGAAGGTACCTTCAAAGAACCTCTACTTATTTCCTTAGTATTAGAGTTATTTCAGTCAATGATCACCTGGTAAAACTACGGTTTGAAATTGTAGCTCTTGAAATATGTGGCATCATAGCTACTTTGATGTTAGTAACAAAGGCGTTTATCTCGCTGTCATCGCATAATCCAAATTTTGTATTTATGTTTTGTTACGAGAAAGAAATGTTGCTCAGAGAAAACAAAACAACTGTATTATTTGATGGTGGACTGATTGGGGCACTGGGTATAGAGCTGGTGTAATATCAGTAACTGGAAGATATATGGAGAAATAAACCAACCTCCTACCAAAGCACGAATGGCAATTTCTGATACTTCACTTTCGGGGTAGCGTTTGCGTAATTTAGAGACCACAGCAAGCATCTGTCAAAGGTGAGTAATTTTCCACTACCAGCGTATAGAATACATACATCATCCTGAACGCTCACTTCTTCTGCATTTTTATCGTTCATGTTGCATATGATCTTCGTTATGAGTGCTGTGACGAATGTGAGTTGCGGTGCAAGAAACAAATGACGCTTATATGTATGCGGAACAAAAGGAACTCGACTTGTCTAGTAGTCTGTAGCTTCTAGAAGGTCGCATCACTTTATAGGCAGTGAGGCAGTCTATTTTTCCAAGCTTGTTTATGCATATACATGTACTACGGCAGATTTTTGTGCCGGGAATTCTAGATAGCAAGCTACTTCAGCCTCAAGTCATCATACCTTTAAAAGTCTACAATGCCGGTATCGTCGCATATTCAGCTAAAATACAATTAGAGTACACAATCACACAGACCCAACGCCTCCAGTCACCAATTGAAACTTCATTCAATAAAAAAGTGTTACTATCCCTTTTGAATCATTCAACACTAGACAGACTTCATCTGAACATCTTAGAACCTGGTAAAAGTATCTATCGCTTGAAAGGCTGCACCTTGACCTGCTTTACCAGAATCACATCATCCTCTCCATCCACTTGGGCTGGTATTCCAGAAGACGTAGGATGTCCACGCTTAGATGAAGTCTGACCGTTGAGCACCACTTCTCCATCATTTGAACGTGAAGTCTGTGTCTGGTTGACAGTTGAGGTGGTAGTTCTACGACCTTTATCCTGATCAGTGGTCTTCTTGGCGTCCTCGATAGCCTTAATCATAGCTCTGTGATTGATTGTCTGCTTGAGGTGTCGCATATCCATCTCCTTGCCCTCCTTAACAAACTTTCCAATGTAATCATGCATTGCACTTGTCCGCTTGGCCCAAATTTCGTCTATCTTTGCAGTTTCACGTTCCATCTCCTGGGATGTAGCCTCAGTGTTCTTGATGTAATGTTGGAGCTCGATAATTTTGGCTTTTGCATCGTCAACGGTGGCTTCTTTTTTGCCTAGGATTGTCGTTTTAGGAGGTTCTTTGATTTCTGGACCTAGAGCTTAAGAGGATTGATTAATACGGGCTTTTTCTCTAACAATGAAAACATACCTGATACCAAAGCACAAATGGTAATTGCTATAACCGAGTCATCTAGTGGAATGAGCTTGCATACTTCGGAGATTGTGGCAAACATCTGTTAAGATAAGTATTTAGATGCTTGTGTTCATATAAATAGAAACTTACTTGGCCTCTGGCAATCTCGAGATTTTTCTGGTCAATTTCTTTATCCATTTTACAAGTTGATTTGTATTGAGGGCGTCGTATTGAGGGCGTCGTATTGAGGGCGTCGTATTGAGGGCGTCGTATTGAGGGCGTCGTATTGAGGGCGTCGTATTGAGGACATATGTCGTTGTGATTAATATGAGCATTGCTCGAAGGTGTAAACTAGTGTAGGGATCCTATCAAAGAAATGGCACCATGAGCAACTGGAACATGAATGTGATAGCTGGGGACATTAAATTGATGCTCTCCAACTTAAAACACCTTTACTTGCAATGGAGCACGTTATCCTTTGGTATCCGTTCGTAAAGCAGTCAACGCCCAAGCTACCAGACTAAATAGTGTTTTACACTGCCAGCATCACCACAACACTCAAACAATTAAATTTCGCGAAACAAAGATATACACAACACTTCCAAGCACTGATTGCAAATTCCATTGATGCATAGGTACTACTCTCAACTCGTCTTCAAACGCGGCAAGAAAGGAAAGCACTTTTCCCAAAAACCATGCAATTTCGCTTGAAAAAAGAAGAAAAAACTAGAAACCGCTGCTACTGCTATGATTTTTTATGTTTCCTACCCAATGCGCTTGCCCCGGCCTTCCCACGACAGCAACTCAAGAGGATGAAAGGAAATGGGCGAGACTAAAAGAAAACAAAAACAAGGCGTGCCAAAGCTGCCACCCAAATGGAGAAGGTATGTCCTATCGACTAATAACGCATGAGGGCATTGATTTAGTCCTCAGTCAGGTCACCGTACTCCCACATACCCCTCTTGCCCTCCTTGGCGGTTGTCTCAACCTTCTTGAGGGAAGCCAGAACATCGGCAAAGTTCTTCTCCCATGGCTTCAGCTTCTTAGGAACCATAGCAAGACCCTCGCGGACGATTTCAGCGTTGATGTTGGTCTCGTCAGCGCTCTCGCCAGCCTTTGGGTCGTACAGAGTGACATGGAGAATACCCTCTGGAGTTGTGAAGTCAACACTGGCGACGAGCTCCTTACCCGCTGTCAACTCAGTCAAGTAATCAATAGAGTCGGCGAGGTAGTCTTGGCCAACTGGAAGCTGGAGAAGTGAGAGGACGGCGTCAGAGGCTTGGGCCTTGAGCTTCTGTACAGTGAATTGTGACTGAGTAAGAGGACGAAGTTTAGACCATGGTTGCTTCTCGCTGTTACCGTAGTCAATGTAAACAACAACAGCTTCCTTGTTCTCGCGGTCGTTGGATCTTATTCTTGCGCGGTACCATTGTCCATCCTCAGAGAACTGAGCAGCAACGAAATCTCCAGCCTATAAATTCGGGCAATAATATTAGCAATTGTCATTTCGAGTGATAACTTATTATATAAGGATGTTCTCAGGCTTACCTTTGGTGGACCTGGGAGAGAGGCCTTGTTCATTGGGTTAAGGTGGAAGCTCTTGAAAGCGCTCATAAGTGTCTCAAGTGCTGCGGTACCAGAACCAATTTGTTGGAGCTTCAGCTTGCCAGTATCATCAATGTTGGTAACAACGACGTCACGGTAATCGGTCTTTCTCTCAGCTGGAGCAGCATCGCCATTGGATCCATTGGCGTAGCTTGCGGCTTCCTCCTCGACAATATCATCAGCTGGATCCCAGTTCTTCCAAAGTCCCTTGCGAGCCTCTTTAGCGCGCTTTTGAGCTGGAATAAGCTCGGCAGCGTTTCCGGACTTCTCAGCAGAATATTCGTGCACAGTTGCAAGACCCTCCTCGACGAGGATCTTTGCAAAGCTTTCGTGGTTGATATAGAGTTCACCAATGAATCCACCAGTCTTATCGATGTCGTGAATATCAATAAGGACATCACGCTGGTTTAATCGTCGAGCAGCAAGGTCATGTGCTTCCTGGCCACCCTCTTCGCCCTTCTCAGTAGGGTTGCGTGCTGACTTTGGTACACGAATACCGCCCAAAACCATGGACAACTTGACATTTTCACGTGGAACAAGAACAACGAACCTTCCACCACTCTTTACGAAATCGACGATGGCAGGGATCTTCTTTTGACGCTGTAACGTACCAAGCTGAATCTTTGCCTTCTGGACAGTCTCAGATGCGTCGACATAAGTCTTGGCCTTGGAAGGCTTGCCAGACCACATTCCCTTCTTGGCTTCCTTCGCAGCCTCTTGGGCAAGGAGAAGATCATCGTAGTTTGGAGCACGGTCCGGATCATCACGTCTGTGACGAATGACAGAGGCCCAACCTTCGGTAACAAGCATCAAACCAACGTTCTTGTCTGCCACTGTGACAGTGGCAACTTCCTTCTCCTCGTATTCTCCATTTGCCGGTCTAGTTCCATCAATGCTGAGACGTACGTGTTTGCCAATAACCTTCTTTCTGAGAAATTCTTTCGCTTCATCTTTAAATGGAGATTCAGAAACTTCATTGGTCCTTGGGCCACGGATACTGGAAATGTTGATTCGCTTTTCGATACCAGCCTTGTTGCGAACGTAAATGACATCAGCGCTGAAAACTCTAGTGACAATTGCTTCAATTGCGCCAGCGGCGTTGTTGGCCTTGGCAACATGACCTTTATGTAGGCCCTTCTTGCCAGCTTGAGCGCTCTTCTCAGCTTGACGAAGTGGAGCCATGTCTGCACCAAGCAATGTGGTGTGGAAGTCACTGCAGCGCGCAAGACCAGCCTCAAGGATGAACTTTGCGATGCTACCGTTTGGATGCAAGACTGAAGCAATGAGCTGTCCTTGCGGAGAAAGTCCAAGAATGGTCACCTTCACATTACGTTGTAGTAATCTTTCCTCAACAAATTGTCGGGCTTCGTTTCCAAATTCTTCGGCTGGTTGAACTTGTTGATTCGATGGGTTTACACGTTCGGTCGTTGGAGCGCGAATTCCAGCAACCAAAGTCATAACCTGGGCATGCTTATTTGGAGAAAGAATCAAACGGACAAGCATTCTGTCTCCACTGAGAACACGCTCAACAAGACCGTCAACGGTCTTACCCTTCCACTGCTCTAAGAAAGCTTCGGAATTGCCCATATCATGTTGTACATCGATGCGACCTCCGCTACTAGCCCAAACACCACTATCTTCACTTCGTGCCTGTGCCTCAAAAAGTCGGAGCTTGTCAAGGTGGTTTGTCGCCTCTTCAGTATCCTCAGTGCGGCCGGCACCTTCTCTTAACTTCAACCATCCAGCACGAACAGCTTCGTCAGGAAGGTGCGTGCCATCAGGTAGAATCACTCTGCCGTATTCGCGTTTAGTGTTTGGAATTTGGTAGAGCACCTCAAAAAGCAATTGTTTTCCAACTACAAGTTTTCGGAGGAAGTCGCGCGATTCGTAGGCCCATTGTTCGTCGCCCTCTTTCTTGAGATGGGGTGCCGTGACAAAGGCGAGGGAAAGTGTTCGCTCTGCGCCTGTAGCATTGGATACTAAAACGAGAGTATCACCGCTGATAACGGACTTTCCTTTCGCAGCAAATGTAGGCATCTTAGCGTATGTCGAAGGAGAAATGCAGGGTATGCGTTCTCTTCCAAGTGATGGTACTCGAGGACTAGGGAAAGCTTGAGGCATGTTAGCAGAGCTCTTTGATGTCTTTGATGATGCTGTAGAAGAAGCCGAAGTGACCGATAGAGATCGCCCATTTCGACTGGTTCTTGTCCTATATCCTATTTTAATCGTAGGAGACCCCATATTGACAGATGTAGCAATGTGAGCTCCAATCTGAGGTAGACTGGCCAAGTAGAACGTTGGAAGACGAATTGCAGGACAATCTTTTAGGAATGCGTGTATATGTATGTTGACGACTAATGATGTCCGGGAGTGAAACGAATGCTTGTGTCGTCGAAGTTGTTTGTGAACGATCAAAGCAAGTGGTAGAAAGGTGAACAGCTGATGGTCATGCAGGTCGCAGGTCATGGAAGCTGCGATCCATGGCGGACTTTCGCAAATTTGGAAGCCACCAGAATGAGCTGAGTGAATTCGCACTCAGGAAGGCAGCATTGGCACATCGCGATTGCTGAAAGACCCATTGCGAGGTACTTCGTGGGGGGTTTCGTCGACTGGAATTCTTATATAAGGAAACGTGTCGATCTGTACTCACCAAATATATCTTATCACTCTAGACTTAAGAGATATGCGTATTTTACAGAATTTCGAGATTGATTTATATATCAATCTACAAATATTGGTATAATGGATGTCGGATTGAAAAGGAGATTAAAAGCAAGAAGTGTTGTGAGTGTCGTGTGCTTTTAGATTTACTCAAAGTTCAGGGACACTATGTACCGCGAGGGCCGTATTCAGCTCATGTGGGGTGGTTCTTGCCACATAGGCCATCTAGCCGAAGGCGGTGAAAAGCTATAGCTGTAGCAACAACCTTCACGCCACTTCTTTAGCTATCACGCACCCGTCGGCGGGGTTGACTGGATTGTCACCATCACCAACACCAAACAAAAAAGGCAATTCCTTGTAAAACTTAACCCACATGTTCAGACATAGAATGTTCAGACATAAAGCCACAATTGTCAATCACATATGCAGAAGATACACACAGTCTCAAGGATTTATGGACATTCATCGTTATAATCGCAGTGACTAACTTGACAAGCTGGAGTTTGCGAGAGCTACTTATTGGATATAGTTGCTATTCTGCCCGTCTTTCATTTACTACCTTAAATAAAACTCTTATCTCAGAGGTAAATTTAAGCAGCAATACCGATGACACCTGTAATTGTTAATATTGAAGCAGTATGGAGAGTTAACCGATTATACTTACCACAAGCAGGTCTGGTACCAGCGTTACCAGTCTTCTTGGACTCCTCGTTGGCTCCCTTACCAAGGTCATCGGTACCGGAGTGTACAACAACGGTGCGCTGCAAAACAGTCAGTCATTCGAATTCCTCACTGATATAAGAGAAGTGTAGGAAAGGACTTACTCCGATGACGCTCTCTGGGCCGATCAACTTGATGAGCTTGTCCTGGACGGAGCCCTGGGCGTTACCCTGAGCATCGGTCTTGAAGTTACCGAGGTCACCAACGTGACGCTCCTCATCGGATGGGGCTCCGTGGGTCTTGGCGTGTGGGTTGACTGAGGTGCAAATTTATTAGATTGACGCAGGAGTTTGTAGATGGTAGTGGTAAGGACTCACAGTGAGGACCAGCGGAAGTGCAACCGTTGGTGTTGTCACCGAACTGGTGAACGTGCATGCCACGCTCGGCATTGGCATCGTTACCAGTGATGTTCCATGAGATGGTGGTAGCGGCGGACTCGGAGGCCTGCTCGAAGGTGACAGTGCCGGTGATCTTGGAGTCACCACGGAGTTGAGCAACTACATTGGAGGAAGAGCAGTCAGTAAACAAAACAACAACGAATTGGCTATTGCTGCGGTTTTGTTGTGCAGCAGGCACGCCCAGACAGCTCATATGATTGGCATTTCTTCTGCTGCAATCTGCAGGTCGCCATTATGGTCGACGTACACAGAGAAGCAGAAGCCGCGAAGATCTAAAAAGAACTCGCTCATAATTCCCTCAACGAACCCCCACTGAGCTCGATTGATGTGCATCTAGCCCGCGGGGTGGGATCTTAGTTGTTATAACTTACCAGCTTTGACCATTTTGAATGATTGATTTAGGGTTTGGGTAGTAGATTGGGTATGTGTGATAAGTTCTTGACTTTGTTTGAACGATCAATTGAGGCGATGTTGATGATTAAATGTGATGGTGGAGACTTACGTTCCATATGTAGCTGATACCCCACTCAACTATGCTGACAAAGTGCTTGACCAGCGGATTACGGAATTGACGTCGTCTGGACGGCCGAGCGACTTCGCAAGTCACGTTATTCGTTACCGTTGCATTTCTCTCGTCCAAACGGAGGGCGTCCCTTCTGGTGCATCCATCCATACGGCTATTATCTGCGGCATAACCGTCATATTTGCAGATGACCAGCATGTGCAGGGCTGAAGGCGAGCGAACATAAAGTCGACTCTTCTAGCATCCATAAGCTCTGACGTTATCTGGAAATTCTACGACTGCCCCAGAGATATTTAGTCCTTGTGGTTTGTTTGGCATTTGTTTCCGCTGTTTTTCGCTTCCTTTGAACGAGTCGACTACATACATGTACGAAGGAATATTCCAAGAATCGAAGCAGAACCTCAGAGCATTGCCTTTGATCTCTTGAGTGCAGGTTATGACGAAGGGCGGGAATAGCAAAGCGCCAGCCCAGTGAGGGTATGGAGTATGTATAATAGTCTAGAATACTCCCTCCATACTGGCATACATACTACGTAGTACATAAGCGAAATAACGTAGAGTACGTATTATGTACGTAGAATAATATTATAAAGGTTCGAGTTCGTGAACCTACTCTGTACTCAATGACTCAATGCACAATGCTCAATGCTCCATGTTCCATACTCCATACTCCATACTCCACGCTCCATGCTCCAATGTTTTCCATACCTAAGAGCGCTCCGGTTGTCTCTTATGAACATCTTCGATTCAGGGTCGTAGGGTTTCGGCATAATCACCCGTTGGTACATGCGGCATAAGGGCACATCGTGCGCCTCGCCTTACACCGTAGACTTGATAGAATACGGTACAGTACGGTACCACGTTTCAACTACGGGGTACAGAATTGCTGTTGACGTCTAACAGGCATTGTGGAGTAGGTAGGATTCAAGAGTATGAAAGGGATGACTCTCGACATTGCTGTTAATAATCTTGAGTTGCGTAAAGAAGAAAATCAATCTTAAATATAGAGAACGTGCTGACTGAATAATGCCTTTACTACGTGGATGAGGTTTGGCTAGAGCTTCTACATAATCTGTATTTAGCTTCCAATAGAGGAGGGCAAAGATGTCATTGGCGTTTGAAAAGAGCATCCCTCAATCCTGGGCAAAAGTTCTGCTTCCACATGAAATACCATCCCATATCGACCTGATCTCTCATTCCTCCTGTGTAATCACGGCCCCCCCTTCCACAGCCCCCAACTATTCTTCCAAAAAGACGGGATTTATGACGGTCCAAAACGTTGGACTCCTTCAACATTGATGATTCCTCTGTTTTTCCAAGCAGTAATCTATTGCATGCATCAAAGTGCAACACATTGCAGGAATCAAACTGATGTGGATGCGTCAGCCACATGGATGAGCGAGCTCGTGGGCACTCGTGGGGAGGGGCCGAGGGGCTGTGATCTGCACAAGCCTCACTGCTACTCGGAAAGTAGAAAACATTTCAGCGAGGGTATTGCGAATTAAATCGTCCGGAGGGTCATATATCAAATTTCCTGCCTTGGTATTTCCTGTAAACAAAGCTCCAAAGCAAATCTTGACACCATGCTTTAAGTGCATGAATCGAGTGATTTCACAAAATAAACCAAAGCCGTTAGAATCTTGAGTTTCGAGACCTGGTCAATATCTCACCCTGTTGTATTTCTTATTAGTCTATGGACGGCTCCAGTTGTGTGTGAGAAATGATGCGCTCTGCCTTTGAATCATCAGCAAGCCCCCTTCAGCCTTCTGGACAACATTCCGCAAAACTTTATATCACTAGCAACTACATCGATATCGAGGTCGACATCACTATCATCCGCGGTGGTTGATGTTTTGAATGCCCATCCATACCTGGTGTTATTAACTGGGTCAAGCTCCAGGATTTGCAGCCTCCCCACTATCGGCTTACGCTTCTATGTACTTTTAGTCAAGGCTCGAGCTTTGTCGCACCTCCAACTTGAACGCGAGCGCTGGATCGCCAGCAACGAAAATCGTAGATCTCTCCGACATCTCACGAGAAAGGCGCAGTTCTGAATAACATCATCTGGCTGTTAGACGTCGGTGTATCGTTGCCAAGTCACCGCCAAGCTTGTCATTGAACAAGGTAATGCGCCACACACACTCGATGCGACAGCGAACAGTTTAGAACCAACGACAACATAAATGACAAGTACACTCCGGTTATACACATTACGAATCACGATCTAGACATCGTCGAGGGCTTTGCATATCAGAGACAGTCACGAAGAGATCGTTGACTTCTCACAACAACCATGTCGTTCCATCAGAATGGGTCCCGGCGATATGGGCATGTTCCTCCTGCCCAGTGGTCGTCCGCTGCCACGGGACAGGATTCTAGCCAAGGGCTGCAAAGACAATCGAGCTTTGACAACGGCGACGAAGCCTCTTTACAAGACAACCGGAATGGAAGACGTCAAGCTCCACCCCCGCCTTTACAGTCCAGGAGCAGAGCTGGAAGTGCCGCACAGGGAGACCTCCGTTCGCCCACCTATGATCCGTATGGCAACAGTAGCCCAGCCCTGTCGGGGTTTCAACATCAATATCAGCCTCTTCAAGCTGGTGGTTCACCACCAGCCTCGCAGATAGTCTACAATCCTCAACAGTTTGCTCGAACGCAGTCGCAGTCGCAAGCCCACGCACCCCCCACAACTTCCGGGCCTTATAGCCCACAGTTGTCCAGCAGCAATAGTGTCAACCGAGGAGCATACGCCCCATACAATCCTGCAGCATACCAGTCACAATCGTCTTTGCAGCGAAATCCTACTACGTCTGGATATGGATATGGGATAGGAGGTACATATGCATCGTCATCATCAGTGCCACAACCACCCCAGTCTCCAAGTCACTGGCAACAGAACTTGTCATATCCCAATGTATCTTCTCGACCATCGTCGCGACAGACTTACGAACAACCTGTTCAAAATCCGCAATATCCCCCATCGAGTTCCGCGCCCTTACCCCCACGAGGTTCCCCTTATACACCTCCATCGGTCTTTACTCCGGCTTTCTCATCGAATGAAGTACCATACCCGTCCGATGACTACAGATCTCCAACATCTGTGCAACCACAATACGATGCATACCCGTCCCCTGAACGCATAGCCTCGCCGGGAAGGTCTAATGGCTATTCGTCGCGTGGAGCATCACCAATCCAATCAGTACGCATGCCATCTCCTACATCCCACACGCTCGATTCTGTTGCTGGAATACAGAGACATCCAACTTTACGGCCTCTACCGAATGCACCAACGGATGACGACACATATGACATCCTTGATTCATACTCCAATCGCGATGAAAGTGACGAAGAAAGGGCCCAAGAACAAATGTATCAGGATATTGAGGCTGCCATATCACTCGGAGGTTCGAACGCTCAAAACGACCAATCGCAAAGATCACACACTGAAGATCTATTGGATGGAGAATTACATCGATACAATTCGACAGCAACAACGTTAGGTAGAGAGCAACATGGTTCTGGGGCGTCATCGACAGCGATGGCTGATCAGGAGCCAGTCTACGATTTTGATGATTATGAAAGTGACGCAGAGGGAGCAGCTGGACTTGAAGCTATGCGCCTTGCGGAAGAACAAGATTCACAGCGGGGTGTTGGTAGCTTTGGAATGTTTGGATCCACCAGAGTCCCAAAACCGCCTTCTCGGGAGGCGCCTACCGTGGAAGTCAGTAGCGATAGTGACTATGGAAACATTGATATGGGCCTTTATGGTGGTGGTTATGATGCGCATTTGTCGTACGGTGGTAATGATCCAGCTTCGCTGAGCCATGATCACCAAAGCGAGATGGCTGATCAGAGCAGACCATTGCCTAATGTGAATGATTTCAGGAAGTCTGAGGGACACGATCCACCTGCTGGTCTTGGCGGAAACACCGAATATTCTATGCCTGGGGAGACTGCTTTGCATCCCTTCCCGTCCCTTGGATCAGCTAGAGTTGATACATTTGGTACTGGTGGACTTCAGCGCCCAGGATCACACAATCGCAAACTGAGTTTCGACGATGGCGATGAGCTTGGCTCCATGGAATACCAACGTGCTGACTCGCGCTTGAGTGCACGCTCCGGTAGTGATAGCCCATCCAAAGATGGCATTCGTGAAATGTTTTATCATCCAGACACAACCCCAACAAGCCAACGCCCATTGCCAACTATACCCCTCGGAGATGGCTCTGTGTCTTCTGGTGGTACATACAGGAACTCCTACCCAGATCAATATAATTATGGACAAGAAAGTAGTACACCAGGGTCGCTCTATTCTCGCGGGTCAGAGACCTATCTTCCGCAGTTGATCACAAATTCCACTTCGCAGAACGTTCCACGATCAACTTCTCTCAACAGCCATAGCACTACTCCTGTGACTGTGCCTCCGGTTAGATCGAAGACCGATGCCGAAGAGCGCCAAGCTCGACAAAGATTGCAGAAGCAACAAATGGCTCTTCGTTCAGGAGGCGGTCTGGACGGATTTGACAGTTCAGTGGCACAAATTGCACTTGACTTACCTGTATTGCCGACTGGGAAGCGGAAGAAGTTCATCCCAAATAAGCTGACCTCCAGTGACTTTGAGAAATGTACTGAGCCATGGGCTCTTAGTAATATTGCATCGTGGCTGAAAGAGATGGGTGGTGGTGAAACTGGTGAAGGCGAGGCTGATCTCAGGAAAAAGACAATCGTCGATGCTCTTGTTACTCTTTTCACCTACAAAGTACCAACGATGAACACTGCCGATGCCGAGACTTTAAGCGACCGGACTGTCAAATCCTTATTTGATGCTGGAGTACTTGTTCGCGATGAAGAATGGGTGAAATTTGGTCAAGGAGAAATATGTGGCGTCATGTGGCAACTGACAGGTTCCGGCTGTTACTCTCGAAGGGTACACGAGCAAGAGATATCTGGCCGCTGCTACTCCCATCACTGCCACCGAACTTTGAAGAAGATAAATCTTCAAGCACAGTCACTGGAGCCGACTCGTAAGTCTCAGGATTGGGTTACTTTCTTCAATGTGAAGAAAGAGCAACTTGAAGGGGTTTCCAAGAAAGACATTGAGCGTCAAAACAATTTGCACGAGATTGTTATGTCTGAGGATGTTTATATGGATCAAGTGAACGTTTTGAGAATACTCTACCGAGACGCCCTTCAAACATGGCAACCCCCTATCATTGGACCCAACAAACTCAACAAATTCGTTATCAGTGTATTCGGGAAAATCGAAGCTATCAAGAAGGTCAATGAAGACCATCTTCTTGCGCAGCTCAAATATCGCCAACATGAACAAGGACCATGGGTTGTCGGTTTCAGTGATATCTTTAGAGAGTGGATCAGAAAGGCTAGAAAAGCCTACATCGAATACGCTGCAGGCTTTCCTCATGCTACATACCTCGTGCGTAGAGAGGCTGATAAGAACTTACTCTTCCGGCAATTCTTGGATCAAGCACGAGCCCATGAACTCTCTGGAAGATTGGATTGGAATACATATCTCAAGGCTCCAATCACGAGACTGCAACGATACTCCCTCCTCCTTGCAACAGTCCACAAGAATATGGTTCAAGACTCCGAAGAAAAGACAAATCTTGCGACAGCGATTGATGAGATTAAGACTGTGACACTAGAATGCGATGCCAAAGTTGACGAGATGTCGAAGAAGGTCGAAATGATAGAAATGGGCTCTAAACTTATCTTACGTCCAGGCATGGAGCGTGTGGAACTCAATTTGGATCACCTGGGACGAGAACTTATTTTCAAGGGCGATCTCCAGCGTGTTGGTGCCAACAGATTTACGTGGTTGGAAACTCACGCCATATTGTTCGATCACTACTTGGTACTAGCAAAGACAGTCGCACACAGGGATGGCGGTAGTGGCAGGAAGAGTGAGCGATATGATGTGTCGAAGTTGGTAAGTAATATCAGACACTTACCACAGTCCCAAGCTAATTATACCTAGCCAATACCCATGCAATTACTCGTTCTTGAGAGTACGGATGACGACCCGGTTGTCAAGTCATCAGTGAAAGGTTTGGGAGCTGTTACAACTGTAACCAGGAACGCAGCTCCAACGCCTTCCGAGCAGCGTATCAACAGAACCAACACATCCGCTCAGGGAAATCAACTTGAACACATTAACACAAATGCTTCTACTGCTAGCTCAGGATCATTGAGCAGGGTTGTTACATCGACCAATCTTGAACAAGATGCACGATCAATGTTTCCTTTCCGTGTCAAGCATCTTGGAAAGTCGGAAGTTTACACTCTCTACGCACCTTCAGCAAAGAATCGACAAGATTGGTGTGACAAGATCCTTGAAGCAAAGACTCGATATGCTGCTTCTCTTTTCAGACAAAACGCTGAGCCTTTCAGGCTACGGGTTATGGCGGATAGCGCATTTGCTTACGATGCTATGTCAGCAGCTACTCGGACTAATGACATTTCTATTAGTGGAACACCTCTTGATAGGGCTATTGAGGAGGTTGGCGATGTGTATGGTCGTGGTGGACCTAGACCGGCACCAATATGCCGTGCTATGGTCAATTGTGCTACAGCCTTCACGGCTTATGGCAGATCAATGGTTGCCATTGGCACAGATTATGGAGTCTACACGACAGAGGCCTCCAACCCTCGTGGTTGGCAAAGAGTAAGTCCATTGTGCTGAGAGCTCAAAACTTTACTGACATATACAGTCAATTATGTCGAATCGTGTCACTCAAATAGCAGTTCTTGAAGAGTTCTCGCTCTTCTTGATTATTGCAGATCGTTCATTGATCGCATATCACCTTGATGTCGTCGTTCCACCATCAGACTTCCCCGCTCCTCAACATGACTCAGCACGTCGTGCACCACAAAAGCTCTCCGGCAATCGCGATGTCTCCTTCTTTGCCACTGCACGTATGAAAGATCGCACTCTGGTCTTCTACAAGAAACGCGAATCTCTACACTCTGTATTCAAAGTTCTTGAACCCGTCTTCCAGAAGTCATCTGAGAAGAAAACCCGACTGTTCGGCAAGAAGTTCGGCGGTGGTACCACTGAGTTCTTCCGTGAATTCGATGAATTCTATATCCCTACGGAATGTTTCACCATCAATCTCTTTAATGCCTACATTGCAATCAGCACGGCAAGAGGATTTGAACTCTTAACGCTCGATAAGAAGGTGCCTATGTCTATTCCGGATCTGAAATCCCCCGAAATATCGTCCATCGCTGCACGCCTCGCTGGTCAGAAACCTTTAGGCATGTTCCGTCTGTCGGACCAGGAATTCCTTCTCTGTTACGAAGAGTGTGGTGTTTACATCGACAAGCATGGTGACGTATCCCGCTCCGTGATCCTGGAGTTCGTTGGAAAAGCCAAGACCGCCGCTATGTACGGCGCTTATCTAGTCCTCTTTGACTCGGATTTCGTGGAGGTGAGGAACGCAGAGAACGGAAGACTGAGACAGATCATTGCAGGCAAGGATGTGAGATGTTTAGATTATGGTCTTAGTGTTGGTGGGCAGGGCACAGACAGAACTTTGAAGGTTGCTATGGCGCATCCGGATTATGCAGCCAGTCAACTTGTGTTAGAATTGGTTCTGAATGAGGGCCAGAGGGACTAGATCCCATAGCCCTCAAACAGTTGTGAAATAGGAGTGAGGATAAAGATGTAGATGGGGGTTGCTCGTTGAATATTTCACAAACTTCGTTACCAAAATCCACGAAAAGGACGGACAAGGCGGAATGAAAAAAGGCTCAAGAGGACAGGATATACAAAAGCCCAGCAGAACAGGCTCTGCCATCGGGCGGAAGTGGTGGAACTCCGTTTGATGTGTTATTTTGTTTAATTTGCTTGGTCCGGAAGAAAGCTCCCTTTTCCTTTCTATTCTTCGACCTCAGCGTGGTCGACTTTTTGTATTTTGCTTAATGCGCTTAGCGCAGGGAGGGACCTCTTAATTTTTTTTGATACCAATTAAAGCGCTTTTCTGTTGTAACTGCACTGGATTCTTTCGCCGGACTTGTCTGAGAACCAAAGCTGGCATTTCACACGTGTTGAGACAAATTCATTGGCAGGATTCTAATTCCGAATGTAGCCAGTGATATCAATGTTGTGGGGATTACGAATGTACGTAGTAACAAGACAGGCAAGACATATCACATCTGACAGTGATCTACCGATAATTCTCTTTCTAGAGTAGCTCGCCCTAATTCCGAGTCGAAAACTTGACGTTGGAGTTGAGTTGCCTCGCATGACACTTTCTGGACGTCATCTCAGCATATGACGTCAGAACCCTTCTTTCATACCTCACCCAACACGACCAGAAATAATATAAAAGCGCAGGCTTGGCATTCACAGGACAGACGCATTCTCAAACCATCCCAGAAAACAAACCACAAGTTTCTAAAACAAAGCTCAATACCGATTCCTTCTATAATTTTGTTTATATCACACTAAGCTTTCACACCGCGAAAATGGCTGCAAACACTACAAACACCACAAACACAACTACGGTGCACTCGGGCCCGGCTGCTGGCACTACCCACACCCATGGCTCTTCGAATCCTGTCAAGAGCGCCTTTGCGAAGGTGCATGGTATCGGCGAGGCGGTGCGTGGTGAGGTGAACGGTGCTGTTGATAGTGCCTTCAATGAGGTAAGTTCGTTGCGATCCTGATACTGTTCATTGATGTTTGGAGGATCAAATGCTAATGGTGATTTATTAGCCTACTGGCGTAGCCAAGAATGATGCTGTAGCGAGAGAGGGATATGGAGAGGTTTCCACTGGCCACTTTGGTAGTGGAACGAAGAACCGCGAGGGTGTAGTGCCTGGAGACAAGGAGAGAAGGTTGTAGACGCTGGTGTGTAGAGATACTTGAGACCTGGATCGGATGGGGTAACGACAAATTGTTATGTATGACTATTACGAATAAATTATGATGACTATAATATTTCGTCTGCGGTTGAGTGATTGCGGTTGAGTGATTTGTGTAAGGAATTTATTAAAGGAAGGCGTATAGTGATCATATGTCAATATGAAAATTATCTTTATAATCCTAAAAGTGAAAGGTGTATAAGGTGTATACTGATCATCTATCAACATGAAAATCATTTTTATAATCCCAAAAGTAAAACTTCACAATCACAAAACAATCACTACATCACAATACATCTTGCCCCAAATAAATTATCATGTCAATGATCGGTGTTCAATTTTCCACTCTATAAACATCTGATAAAAAAAGAAAAAAAGTCATCGCCATAAAAACAATCAAAAAGGAGTCATCAAGCATCAAGAAGAGCAAATTTATGCCTCGATCTTGGCCTTAAGGATGTCCTTGAGGGTCTCGGCATCAGCAGCGAACTTGGAGATACCCTCACGGAGCTTCTCGACGGCCATCTGGTCCTCGTTGAAGTCGAAGCGGAAGAGGGACTCGTCGTCGACGTATGACTTTCTCTCGATGTCGAGAGAGGCGGCCTGGGAAGCATCAAGCTTCTTTGGGACTGGCTCAGTGGAGGCCAAAAGCTCCTCAAGAAGGTTTGGCTGATGAAAATTAGCAATTGATCTGGGGACGGAAGCGTCGGATAGCGCGGGGAAATTGTGGGACTTACAGAGATGGTCAAGTAGTCGCAACCAGCGAGCTCGGTGATCTCACCGATGTTTCTGAAAGAAGCACCCATGACGATGGTGTTGTAGCCGTACTTCTTGTAGTAGTTGAAGATAGCCTTGACGGAGGCGACACCTGGGTCCTGCTCCTTGGTGTACTCCTTCTTGGTGGATGCCTTGTACCAGTCAAGGATACGACCAACGAATGGGGAGATGAGGAAAGCTCCGGCCTCAGCGGCGCAGATGGCCTGGGAGAGGGAGAACATGAGGGTGAGGTTGGTGTTGATACCGTGGTCGCGCTGAAGGATACGGGCGGCCTGGATACCCTCCCAGGTGGAGGCGATCTTGATCAAGACACGGGACTTGTCAATACCGGCGGCCTTGTAAAGCTGCATTGGGGATTAGTATCAAATTTTTTTTACATTTTAGGGAGGGATTGGTTTGGTCACTTACCTCGATGATGTGAAGGGCCTTGTCGACGGATCCCTTGGTGGAGAAAGAGAAACGGGCATCGACCTCAGTGGAAACCTTTCCTGGGACGATCTTCAAGATCTCCTTTCCGAACTCGACGAGGAGTCTGTCGAGGGTGGCATCGACCTTCTCGTCGATGGTGGAACCCTCGGTCTTACCGTAGGCAACGGCAGCATCGATGAGGGCAGCGTACTCTGGCTTCTTGGAAGCAGCGAGGATCAAAGATGGGTTGGTGGTGGCATCCTGTGGCTTGTACTTGCCAATGGCTATTGGGGAAGAAAGTCAGGATTGAAATGCTCATATTTCTTCCGGGGACGGTGAGAATGATGAATGAGGGGTTTACTTACAGGCAAAGTCACCGGAGTCGGAGACAACGGTGGTGCCAGCGGCCTTCAATTGATCGAGAGAGGTAGACATGATTATGGGTATATGTTTGAGGAAGGTTGTGGATGGGAATTGATTATTCTTTGGGGTATCTTTGAAGTTGGTATGGTTTTTTTCTTGGGAAGAATTGAGGGAGGGGGAGTATGTTTATAGCTCTTCAGATGATGTAGAAGAGGTGAGACGTTGGGAGAATCGGACAGAGTTTCTCAGGTTTAGTGGGGGGGTAGCACAATTGGACTCTGGGCTATGACGAAGGATTTTGGGTGGTTCCGGCGTGCGGGCATAAGTAAGTAGTGACAGCGTGCACTCGCCCCTCCGAGACACGCCATTCGACCATTGGGAGCGCTTAGTGGAGATCGAGGTCTCTCCCTGTGCCTGTGGTTAAAGCCACTTCAAGTGGAAGGGCCTTAGTCATCCCATACAATTCACCACTTGGTTCCAGTTCAAGCAAAATACTTGCGACTATTCATCCGCCTGCTGCTGCAGAAGCAATACGGTTCTTGTGCTCTATACTGAGTGCATCTCTTCCCCTTTCCCATCGCTGTCAAACAATGCACTTTCAAAACTCGTTCATGTCGCTCAGCATTCGGCCAAGTCGGTTACGTGATGCTAGTTCTCTTCGGCGATACTGCTCCGAGTAACAGATTGGAGGGGTAACAGCGACCACAGATGAGATGTGATGTGATCGAGAACATCGCAAATGTTGACCTTGACAAGACAAGACTCGCCCATCTGCTGTCATCTTTGTCATCGTGAATGCCGATGATTTACGACCGTACTCCATTGTGCTCCGGTCTTTGCAAGTGAAGAGCCAAGTGCTACAGGCATATCTTACACAATGCAAGGTCCTTGACGTCGGAAACCCCATACAGTACTCCGAGTACATTGACAATCGCATCTCAAAGTATCAGACTCAGAATCACAATCAGCCGCACATATCGATCAAGTGTCGGGCTTTGTGGAGGGGTTAATCAGCGACGTGCATGAGCGGATAACCCGCCATCAACCGCCATGAATGTTCTCAAATCAATTCCAGAATCCAAAATCACTGGATGCGCACAGCAGCCATTTCCGTTCCCATAGAAACGCTACAGTCCATTTGCGCGGCTGCGGTTGCATTGGCTGGGAGCAAGACCCTTTTGGCCTTTTGGCCTTTGACCTTCGCCACATCTCTATCACGATACACCAGCCTCAAGTGCATAAAATGCCATCATGTGAACGAAAGGGCCATGGCTCCGGACGAGTAGAATCCCATGCCAAAATCCAAAATAGAATTAAAATCATTCTTTTGCTTGAACCCTTTTACCTCCTTTGGCCTTCAGCAGATTCTCGTGACGTCCACGGAATACAGTGCTCCAAAACTGCCAGACCGGAGCACAGAGGTCCGGAGGTCTGTGGTCCGGACCGGCAAGTAAAAGGTGCCTGACATGCACGGCGGTACACCAAACCAGTGCAGCATTTCTGTAACAAAACACTACCAACCACTACCACTACTACGAATCTTACCTGTGCCCTTGCACACGTGTAGTGCACTGAAGCATGACAAAGCGTCATGGCATACAAAAGGACTGCACAACGCCGAGTACCCCAGACTGCAAAAGTCGCGTGGCAGATCACTACTACACTACGTATGTAGATTGGTAAGTAAGAATGGAATTGTGCTGCGCCTAGGATTTCCTAGGTGACATGGAAAATGTTTATTTGATTGTCAGACGATCATCATTGTTCATACCGCCATGAGAATTTCGGCGATGACGATTGATGCGCTTTACAAATGCGCACGTACGGTAGCTCTTCATTAATGAAGGGCAAGGGACGACGACATATTCTCAGGTAAACCACTTTTACAACAGGGTTACAATCCACAATGATAAATTCAAGGATGGTATGTATTTCTGCCCCAATTTGAGTAGGGGAGAATTCATTTATCATTGTTTCTCATCAATGGGTACGTACATCTACGGGCTTATAGCTTGCTACTCAGTAACTAATATTTTCTCAGTCCTTCACAAAACTCACCATCAAGCTAGCAATCATACCGAGACAGAGCTAGGAAGCAGACTATATCAATTCGACGTCCCATAAGCATGACACTCCAGAATCATCGTTTTTGAGAGAACGGCACCTACTACAGCTATTCAGAAGACAAGAATCAAGGCCACTGAAGACGCTTTTCATTCTGACCGTATACTTCATAATGATCGCCTTATCAATTCACCCACTGGTTACGGCAGCTGATCACAAAATATTTATTGAATATACCCTCGTATAGGCCCATTTCTCTCCTCCGACCCAGTCGATGCAAATAAGAATGAAAACTTATTCATTGGATATTCTCTGAGTATTCATCGGGACTACCAAAGTATTCGGCAGATGATCCAGGGACCATACACGCAAAGCAGTCCTGCGCCATTAAAGTTGCATGAGAGAATAATTTTCTGGAAGAGCGAATCGGCGAGATCCTTCTGGGGTTATTGTTTGAATACGACTATGGAACTATATGAGAGAGTGGATATGAGATAGACCTCTGTGAGGAGGATCTTTGGGTTTGGTGGCAAAATCAAGCAGGCTCTGGGGGTTAAGGAGCCAGGTATATTTTTGTGGGAGAATACAAATTTGAAGAGGTAGGAGGATAATTGCCTCAACTTTGATGTTTTTGGAGGAGATGCAGAATCGCATTTTGAAGGTTGCTACTGCAGGATAGGAAAGTGATGTCAATGATGACTACTTCGTTGAGAACGACGAGTCGCCAAGTTGGAAGTTCGAGTTTCATATGCCCACGTTCAGCGGTAATCCACTGCAACTGAAGGACTGGGAAATATCTGCATATCTCTTTGCGGAGAACATATGGTCAACGTTCAAGCTGCAACATGAAGCTAAGGGACTGGGTCTGGATGTTGATATCCTTACCCCAGTGCTGGTCGACATGGCAATTGGGGTGCTGCGGCTACTGGGAGCGAGAAGAACGACAAATCCGTCATTTGGGCATGGAGGTCTCTGGTATACGAATTGGGAGATTGAGAAAGATACAGGTAAGGTATTTTGGTGCTTGTTCTTTCATGAGCGCAACGGATGTGAATCACAATTTTTGTAGGTTGAGTACATGATAGGAGAAGCTGACAGAGAAGATGAACCTGGGCGATGGATGCCGACACGCAATCAATTTGGCGCCGAATACTTCCTAATTTGCCATGAATGTCCGTCCCGATATCTGCTCCTGAAGATGGCATGGAAGTTTTGAGCCATACAAAGTATGAGCCTAGTATCTCGAGAGTCTTGGATGGCATTGTGCAACGTCGAAATAGAGATGATTGGCACGCGTGTATCCGTGCTCCTCAGAACATTTAACTTTGCGGGAGCAGTATGGAACTTGTGGCTTTCTTGCCATTATCCCTTGAACTACTAACTGATATTTATAGGATATTTGAGTGATTTAAAAGGCTTAGCTAAATAATATGGTTGGTCAAAAAATGTCCAGCCATTATGGAAACTATCATGTCCATGCTGTATATTGCCGCATTTTTCTCCTCGGTTGTCCTTACAATTCCTGCTAGAAAGATAAATTCTACGGTTTGTTAGGTCTTGAATTTGATAATTTTAAGATCTTTTTGTGTAGTCAAATACATCTCTCAACTTAGCTATCTAGTAGCTATATAAAAAAATGACTCCATAATCAAATTAGTAAGTTCCTTTTAAGAACCAATCCGTGACAATATTTTAGATTGAGATATTTATATTTTGACAATATAGAATAAAATATCAAAAGCAAAGATTTAGAGGAATGTATTTTTTTGGGGTATCTTATAAATTCTTTGGTTTCAAATATATTTGATGAAAAAATCTCCAACAGGCTTTATTTTCTTTAGATTAAAACCGCTCGAAATTTAGAACTCTTATCCTCTCACGATTCTCTATTCCTTAAAAGTAGAAATCCAGGAGCACGAGGTTAGATAAAATTCCTCAAGTGTGAAGACATGTGAAACTGAAAACGAATTGGAGAGTTCATATATTGAATAGTATTAGAGAGAACATCTTGTATCCATAAGCTATTGTTATAAAATAAAAATTGCGAACGATTTTACTAAGGATAATATGATATTGTGGTCATTAAAAATTCGGGATATTAGGATTTTCTATGCAGTAAATAGAAGATGAGATCGGGTATATCCAGACGCCGGAAATGCAACAGCAACAATTCTCTCAAACGCCAACAAAACACATGCGCAAGAATATAACAAAAGTTACACCATATGATCCCCTATAGCCCCCATTCCTGCCCTCTCATCCCTCTCCTTTTCCCTTTCCCCCATTCCTCCATCGACAGTATCCCTCCCACACTTCCTATCCTCATCATCCTCCGGCGTGCCCACTTTACAAGCCCATTCATCCACATACCTAAGTGTCTCCCTATCCCACCACTTTCTCATAAGCAACAACCGCACCGGCACCAGCAAAATAATAATAACTGGAAACGCCGGCGCTGCAACCGTAAGTGTGACATAGAAGATAATACCCGTCATCACAATCTGCAGCAGCGTATACGCATGAATACCCCAGTAGCTTTTCACCGCAGGCGGGAGCGCAGGCAGTTCAGATGGCGGGGTAAGCATGTAGAAAAAACGGTAGAGGATAGGATTAACGGCGAGCGATTGCTCGCCCATGAACATGAACAGGCCAGCGAGGACAGAAGTGGGAGTTAGACCGAGGACGTGCTGGAACGGCGGGCTCACGAAGATCAAGATGCCGGCGGCCTGCAGGAACGCGGACCAGCGCTGCTCGTAGACCTGCTGTGTCTCCCGTATCTGCACTTGCTGTTCGCCCTTCTCGTCCGTGCCGAGGACCTGCGTGCGCGTGGTATGCATCAGCGACTCGGAGTGCAATGGTGCTTGGGGCAAGAGTCCGTTGGCAGGTGGGATGCCGAGAATTCCGCACATTGCGGTCGTCGTGCCGAGGAGCACAATGTCCCATGCGAAGCCGCCGGGCTTGCGGGTGCCGTACTTGTCGAGTGTGCAGATTATGCTGCTGATTTCGTGGTCGAAGTAGAAGAGCACGGTGATGATGGCGCCAGGGATCATGGACGCAAAGATCCAGGCGACTTCAAGTTCCCAGAAATGGACGAAGAAGGTCGTGCGGTCGGGTGATGTTGGGCGGAAAGAGGTTTGTACGTCTAGTGTTTGTTTATCTAATGTTTTGAGCTCCCCGATATGTGGTATGCCAATAAAGAGGATAATGGATATCGCAGCCGCGTATTCGGTCAATCCCATGCGCACGTATCGGTGGAAAAGTGGCTTCCAGGAGTTAGCGGTTGAGAGGACGACGGCTAGCAGGAAAGTACCTGCAGCACCGATGACAGAATAGAGGAAGGAGGCGAAGGAAACGGCGGCGTGGTCACGCTGGAGCTCTTGCACGGCTTTGTGGAAGTAGATTATACTGTTTAAGAGGGAAAAGATGTCGGCGCTGAATGTCGTAACATATTGCATTGTCCAGTCATGCGCATTAAAGATTGCCAGGAGATAGTGCATCCAGGCTGAATGTATAAGTGACCATGCCATCACCTTTAGAAAATCGACCTGTATTACTATCAGTACGGGAGTTTTCTATGTTTCCTGGAAATACTAACATGAAATGACTCTTGACACAAAGTATAAATATTCTCCGCCAATACCGAAAAGGGGCCCGTAACACCAAGAATCGTTAAAGGCTGCGTAGAAAACCTACAGCTCTCTATTAGCCACTGCATTCCTCAATCCCTTCAAGAAGCTTTCCTTCCACTCACAAACTGAATATAATTCCACACAACCCCGTACTAAAAACCACCTCAATAGTCCCCCATGTCTCGCCGGTCAAGACGTATAAATCGCTTGCAAATGTAATGCCCGGCAATAAATTCGTAAAAAATACATAGACAGCGCTTGCGAAAATGAGTTGGTTGAACACCGTCCAATCCGAAAGGTATCGCTGCCGAATATTTCCAATATCCTGCTTGAGCAACCTCCCTGGCTGCAGTTTACCTCCGGGAGCGAACCATGGCTTCACGCGCGTCTTGAAGTGCTTTGGTTTATGTTGCGACGAGTCGGTAATAACTTCTCGTTGCTTCTCTTTCTCGTTCTCATTTGAGCTACGCTGCGGAATGGATGAGCCGGTCGTTGTTGCAGGGCTCGAATCTGCAGCTGCAGGGGCGGCGCTGTGAATATGCTGGGTGGGCAGCTCTTGGGAGGAAGAGGCAGCGGAGGGGGTCACCATGGTTGACTCGGCGGATAGTGTTGAGGAATGCCCTTCTGGGGCGGGGGGCGACTGCGAATTCTTGTCCATCATTCCCATGCTCTTCTTCATAGGCGATTAGAAACCTTTGTCAGTGCAGCTCCATGATCGAGTTTGAAATCGTCGGTAAGGGTTATTGAGACAGTTTTTAATGCCCAAGGAGAATGGGGGGTAGATTTGTATATGTACATATGTATTACGGTGAGTAGTTAAAATGTATGGGGTATGCCAAGAGTAGAATTGGTGGGATGGTGGGATGGGGGGACGGATTGGCTCTTTAATTTTTAGGTTATGAAGAAAGCTTGTCTTGGATGACGAAGGACGACGTCGTCGTTGCGCCACGTGCAGATTAGACTTCCTAATATTCGTTGGTAATTTAGAACAATTTAGAACAAGTTATAATGTATGAAAGAGATCTCCATTCATAGATAACCAGGATTAAGGTTAAACGATTGGGCGCAAGGCTGCAGTCTTTCATGCTGCTCTGAATCTGTTGACACTTGACTTTCTCCAAGTCGAGCAGCGTAACATTCGGAGTTTCTATGGAGCATCAAGAGTCCGTCCTCTGTACGGGGTAACTCCAGATATGGGATGGAGCACGCAGAGTGACATTCCCAATTGAAATCCCGATGTCATTGGTAGCTGCGTCATAAGTATGGGTCACGCCTCATCCTCGCCCATGATTGGCCAAGCACAATACTTTCTGCAAAAGCGCACAAGTTCCGTGCCTTCGAAAAGCTCACAATCTCAGCCTCATCAGCCTCATCAGCCTCGCCCAACCTAAATCAACCAACGCTCTCAAGAGGGAAAAAAAGCCATCAGTCTATCAGAGATGGCATACTGTATCACCACCACACCCCAATCCACCAGATAAAGCCCGTCAAAATCTCGAAGCTGCAGTCGGCACAATGGCCACCTTCATTCCCCGCACCGCCTTCCCAGCGCAAACCAATCTCCCTCGCTCCTACTTCCTGGGCCATCATGCAGCAGGACTCGCGCGCATGAAGACGATGCTCTCCTCAATCGACTTGATCATCGAATGCCGCGACTACCGCGTCCCTCTCACATCGCGCAACCCGCTCTTCGAGTCGGCGCTAGCAGGTCGTGAGCACGTTGTCGTCTACACGAAGCGCGACCTCGGTGTCCCCGCCTCAACTTCCGCGAACTCGATACGCACCCGCGAGGCGCTCCTCCGAAAGTTCCACGAGCCAGCCAGCGTGCTGTTTTCAGACCACCGGAACAAAAGTGATGTACGGAAGGTGCTGAAGTTCGCGAAGGAGCATGCGTTGAGGACTGCCAACCTTACGGGGTCGAGGATGTTGGTGGTTGGCATGCCGAACGTGGGGAAGAGTAGTCTGCTCAATGCTTTGCGGATGGTTGGTGTGCACAAGGGGAAGGCGGCATTTACGGGTGCACAGCCGGGCATAACGCGCAAGATCGCCAGTGGCGTGAAGATTGTGGAGCGGGATCTCGAACGCGGGACTGAGGGCGTGTACCTCGTCGATACGCCAGGTGTGTTCGTACCATTCGTGCCGGATGCGGAGAGTATGATGAAACTGGCGCTGGTAGGGGCTGTCAAGGATACGATTATCCCGCCGACTACGCTCGCAGACTATTTACTATTCCATGTGAATTTACATGCGCCGAATGTGTATGAGTCGTATTGTGAGCCGACGAACGATGTTATTGAGGTGCTGGATGCGGTATGCAAGAAGACAGGACGGTTGATGAAAGGTGGGGAACCAGATACAGAAGCTGCTGCATTGTGGTTGATTCAGAGATGGCGACAGGGACATCTAGGGCATTTTATTTTGGATGAGGTTAGTGTTGAGGCCTTAGAGAGGAATAGAGATGAGGAGATCGGGACGAGTTTAAGTCAGGCACGAAAACAGAAGAAGGAAGCACAGAGACAGAGAGGGAAGCTGAGGCATGCCCTTTCAGGATCTGATTCTGGTTGAGGAGTGATGTCGAAGAAACATGCGTCTAGAGTAGAGTAAGCCATGTACGGACGGTTGTCCAGAGTGGTCTCGCCTGGGGAAGTCACAGCCACAAGGCGGCCAAATAAGTAGGCTGTTGGGCATATAGAACCCTTCCCACAATATATAAGGCCATTATATGCCTTATTGGGGATTGAAAGGTTGAGATCAAATGGGATTAGAGAACCAACACTCTCCCAAATGTCTTTAAACATCAACACAGGAAGTGAGTATAAGATCGAGGTAAAACCCCTCATAATTACAACATAGAGCATATAGCAAACGAATGTTTTAATATAGAAACTCGCACCTCACAAGCATAGCATAAAACAAATCAAGAAAATCTCTTAACATCTCCATTCACATTACTATGGCCGTACCACTATCTCGCACTACATGCTTCTTTATATATACCCAGACCAATCTATATGTCCACATTTCCATACCATAACACCTGAGAAGTACAGAGAGCTCAGAAAGAAAAAGACAAAAGAACAATCGAGACGAGGTAAAAAGGAAATAGAAAATATGCCCTTAACCCATATATATGCCCAAACAGGAACAAAAAAAATCAATATGAATTTGTTGGATGGGAGGAGGTGAGGAAGATAAAGGGGAAACGCCTGCAATGTATGGTGAAAATGCAATGCCATGCCACGCTAAAAAGAAGATCAAAATAATAGAAATAGTGAGCAGACAGCTGTCAGGTGGACAAGACAGCCGCGTGAACACTGAATGGTTTTTGTTTTTCGCAAGGATTTTGTGGCTTGAAGATTTGAGGTTGAGTGTTGCCTGGAACACCAACGCAATTCTGCTCCCTACAAATAGAAATACACTCAAGTGAATTTTCTGAAGCCATCAACGCCGAGACTTGGAATCTCAACGCACTTGAGGTTGGGCACGCCCTCGGATCGTCGTCGTTCGACGAAGTTGTTACACTCCATGACAATGATAGTCCACTCAGCGATAGCTCTACCAGCGTACTTGCTGCTTGACTCAGCGGTACCAATTGGAACCTTTGGCTGAACTGGGTTTGCGAGGCCAGGGGCGTGGCTGCCGAGCCATGTGTGGGCAGGTGCGGGAAGACGGGGTGGAGCGAGACGCAGGTTTCTCTGAGGGCCAGCGTTTGGTGGCTGTTGATGCCATTCAAGAGAAAACTTGAAAGAGAAGGCGCGGTGGGAGTTAGGTGAGAGGGGTAGGGTGTCGGTAGAGCCGTTTGGTGATGGAGATGGGCTGCGTGGCTTTGTGAGCTTGTTAGGGGAGCGAGCGGCGGCTGTCTCGGCGCGAACGGTGGCCAATTCGGCAGCTGTGGAGGTCTTCGCTGGAGCGGCTGGAGCGGCTGGAGCTTCGGTCTTTGCGGAAGAGCTGGAGAATGGAGATAATTTGCCCAACAATCCCCACTTCTTCTTGGGTGGAGTGGCAACTGGCTCGGGGGGCGGTGGTGATAATACAATAGTAGCTCTTGGCGCTGGTGGAGGAGATGGAGCCTTGGGCATTTCACCGGAACCTCCACTCATCTTGTCCAGAGACAATGTACTGTGTCGCTTTGCAGCCTTTGAGAGAGCGTTCGTGGCACCCAGAGATGGTGGGACGATACCGTCGAAGCCGAGGAAAAGCCCAGGAGCAGGATTCTGGTGATCATTTCGGATGATAAATAGACGACGTCCGGGAGCGGGAAGACATGGAGCAGAAGAAGGTGGAACACGGTTGTTGTCGACAGCCTCTTGGCGGAGATGGAGGAAGTGACCCCAAACAGACTTCAGGCGCTCAGCGAGAGCAGCAAGAATCTTACTTCAAGGGTGTTAGCAATCAATTGAATTTTTGGGGGTTTAAAGACTTGGCACTTACGTATCAAGAGCAGAAGCCTCTTCTCCATCGTGGCGTGCAACACGCCAGCAGAGAAGACGCATGTAGTAGGCTCTCACCATAGGACACCAATGTCCGAACATTTTCTCGAATGTATCCTCGTGCAATAACCAATCCAAACAAAGCACTTCCTTTCTCTGTTCATCAGCAGTGAGGATGTTCCAGGCACTGTAGATGAATGAAAAGAGACGGATCTCAGACATGCTGTTGTGAGAGCCCAAGATTCTCTTGCAAACTTCCAACCAGAAACCCCAATCAATAAAGTCCTGGTGCGCAATAGCGAGGCTCTCCGTGGAAGAGGCATTTCTCATACGTCCATGGTGGTATCGAATGAAAATTGGTAAAGATTCCTCCAAGAAGTCGCAGAGAACAAAGCATCCATTGTGATCGAACAATGATGTTCCCTTGGCTGATGCACGGGTCATAGCCCCGAAAGCCTCAGCGAAGAGCTGGCGAGCATTGTCGAAATCGCATGGTCTTTCCGAGAGGAAATCACGAAGAAGCATGATCAAACGGTTCTCGGCCATTGGTCTAGTGACATTGTTGCGGGGCGGTAATGGGAGTGTCGTGGCAGAGGCATCGGCACCACCAGCAAGTACATCATCAAAGGTGATTGGGAGTGGAGCGTCTCCAACAGGTTGTCTGTGAATGGTCATATCCAGGACTGTCAAGATCTGAGCATGTACGAGGACAAAGCCAGGAGCACGTGCCTTCTCTTTCAAAGGCATGTTTAGTGGTAAGAACTCTTCCACGAGGATATGATAGTGCTTGCAGAAAACGAAGAAGAGGTCACTATCTCTTCCACACCATCTAGCGATCCAAGGTCCCTGCCAAGGAATCTGTGCAGCACCAAGAGGCAGGTTTGGCTTCTGGCGAAGCTGCTTGATTGTGCGGGCTACAGAAGTCCATCCCATAGATTGCACGGTGCTAGGAAAGACGGAGATGATGTCTTCTGAGAATTCACTCTTGTGAATACCACGTGGAACTCCAAATTCATCCACAACTCGTCGAAGAGTCTCTGCTGGCAAAGACCAAAGCTGTGCCAACTGCTCACCCACACCTGGGCAGAAGAAGAAAGCATATGCAGCTGCCTTTCCGCAGAAAGTTACCAAACTTGCCGGCGCATGACGTAAAGACATCTTGTCCACCACCAAGCGGATCTGGGAGAGCAAGTTCTGAATAAAGGTATTTCTGATGTTGTGGAAAACACTGTCGGCCAAGAACTGGGAGGCAGTAGAGTTCAACGAGCCGGAAGATCTGCTGCGTGGAAGAGCACGAACACTTGTGCGCTCTCTGAGTGGTGCAAACTGCGATGGCGAGAGTCTCCATTCTGGTCTGGTCATGATACCAGTGATGGCATCCAACAGAACAGGTCGGTCGACTCCCGAGACTGCCTGGTTGTTCTGTCCATCCAACATCTCCAAAATTCCAGTCCACCACTTGTTGAAAATGTTGCAACGACGGTCGACATCTTCCGGTCTAAGAGCTCTATTCGATGGATGGTGTGCATGGTTTCGTAAGAACGGTAACAGAGTTGAACGTACAACGTTAGTTTTCAGAGCACTTGACTTGGTCTGGAACTTCTGGTAATCAGTATCCAAGGCACGGAATGCAGACCAAAGCTCATCCCTCTTCCGTGGCATTTCCAAGAACTTTTCAGAAGAAAGCGAAAACACGGATTTAGGGACTGTAGGGACCCGCTCCATAGATTCCCGTGGGGAAAGGGTTCCAGGACTGCTTGCCGCCGAAGCCGGCATAGAAGCCGGTGGAAGGCTTGAAGTTGAGAAGTTTGAGTCTTTCAGTTGGGAAGATGTGACGAGCATACTCGTAGGTCTTCTCATTTTTTGAAGCATGGTGGGCTTGCGCTGGGGTATTTGTTGTGGGGCATCTGTGACCTTGAACGTTGGGATTGTCATTGGAGCTGGGTGTGATTCAGCAGTGGCAGTTGAGGAAGATGAGGATGCTGGGGGTGTAGTTTGAGTTGGGGTTTCTGCTGGGGTTTGTTCTGGAGCTGTCGTTGGCTTTCCCTCAGCAACAGGCAACGCCACAGGCAATCGAGGGCTCGATGAAGCCAACGAGCTTGGAGCCGTTGAAACGTCTTCTTCTTCCCGGCTACTGGAGTCAGCGTCCAGTGGACCCATCTTTGTGGGTGAAGGGGACCTTGACTCAGGAGTGACTGCGGTAGCAGGTCTGGAAGGCATAGGAGGAGCCACAGTGATGACAGTAGAGGAACCGCCAAACCAGGATTTACGGTTGGTAGACTTGGTTCTAGTTGTTTTCGGCTTCTCTCGGACTTCTACTTTCGGCGCGGCTGTAATAGTAGTAGTAGTAGGTGTAGTTCGTGTAAGCTTTGATGCCTGTCGTGTTGGAGCCGACTCCTTCTCGACTTTACTTTTTTCTATCTGAACCTTCTCCTGTTTTCCCTTCTCTGGCTTATTCTTATCTGACTTGGCCCTTGATGACTTTGGCCTTTCTGTTACCTTTGGCTTCTCTGATTTTGGGAGCTCCGGCATTTTTGGCTCGGGTACACTCATCTCGGGTATGGTATTTTCTGGGGTTCCTTTGACTCTCATTATCCACGATTTTGGGCGGGCCACCAAAGATCTCCGTCGGCCCATCTTGATTCTTGCCTCCTTAATCTGTTGTTCAGCCTTTGTCTCGGTTTCAGGCTGTTCGGGGATATCGAGGAACTTCTGGGAGTGTTCCGGTACAGCCGTCAAAGGCAGACTTTCTGATGAGAAGTTACGGGCCTCATTATTTTGAATGTAGGCCGGGTTCTCGAGAAGACCAGGCACTGAGCTGAAGCTGGCAGAACGGGGAAGCTCGGAAGAGGTGACATGTTGTTCGGATCGTTTGTAATCGTTTGATGCGATAGATGTGAGGGCCGCTGAGGAGTGGGAGCGGGGAAATGTTGGGGTGGCTTCAAAAGCTGATGTTGGTGCAATTGTCATTGTCGCCATGCTGTCTCGTGGAAGATAACCACACTATTGTATTCTCTTCTTCTTCTTCTAAATCAGCATCCCGACAGACACAAAGTAAATGTACTGGGCGTGATACTCGGCGAGGGAATATTAAAGAGGACGTCCCTGGCCAGCAGAGGGGTTCTCTGACTGTGAGGAGAGGAGAGGAAGAGGAGAAAGGTGGACGAGAGATAGGTGAGTGGATGTTGAAGAGGAGACAAGATCGCCGTGGGTCCTTGATTATTACTATGTATGTACGTGATGTCTGAGGGAGTTCCTGTTATTATCTGGGTCGCGGATATAGGACGTGCGTAAGAGACGGTTTGTGCTGGGGGGTGGGATTGTAGTGTTTGACAATTGGAGATGATGCAGATGAGGAGCAAGCAACGCTATGAGTATGTATTCGATATTGAGATGCGGATTCGGATGCAATGGGGGACGAGAACGAATACAGAGGCAAAAGAAGTAAATTGCAGGCGAGCGGGGATTAGAAAATGCAAAAGAAAGAGAGGAGGAGGAGTAATAGATGGGAAGTAGTAGAGAGGGAGGGGATTAGTAGTCGCAGCAGGAGGAGGAGGAGGAGGAGGGTGGAGGTGGAGGTGGTGGTAGTAATTAGATATGGTGGTGGAAATGGAGACGTCCACGCAGGGACTGAAGCACGGAAGGTATTTGTGGTATGGTGGTATGGTAGTAATGGTACATGTATTATGTATTATTATTTTTATTTTTATTTATTATGTATTGTAGCTGCGGTGCGGTGGGCGCTGGTACTAGAGTAAGTAAAGTAAGTATGTAAGGTAGTAGTACGTGTGTGTGGTGGTGTTGGTTAAGCTGAGAGGTACAAGCACCGGCACCGCCAAACCACCAAACCACCACCAAGCACATACGAGGGAGCAAGTGCAAGCGCTCACGGCACTACGGACTCTTGCTACTGCTACCACCAACGCTGCTATTCCGCAACTGACGATGGCTTCCTTACTTGACAGAGTATACATACATCCGATACATATTACTGGACCGATGCTAACCTCACCCATAAGGATTGAAGTGATACCTGGTAATTATCCCATCGACGGAACTTCAGAACTCCAAAACATCCCAATCTTCAGTACTACGCGGGACTCGGAATTGCGCTGTGCTCGCAGCGCTGGCGGTGCTCGCGGTACTCTGCTATGCTTTTAGGAGGCACGTTAGTTAACAGTGGGCAATGATGCGCATTCACAGTCTAGCTGGGGGGTCCAAAAGGGTCATGGAGCTGCAGCTTGGCCTGTCCAGGTCTGGCTTAGAAGGGCTCGTAAGACAAGCAAAATGGGGACAGACCGACGAAAATGGCACGATAAAATGAGAAGAAGGCGGCCAGCCGGCGGTAGTCAGGTATTGTACTTTCTAGCATGTATATGCTCCGTAGTGTCAAACATTCAGAAGGGCCATTGTCAGAAGAAGCCTCTTCCCACGTTGCTGTTCTCTGGCTTGGGTGGTGCAGCAATATACTTAGCAATACTTAGTAAGATGTGGTGATAGTACTTGGTAGTTCCTCGACTTAGTCATAGTAGCGGTCGAGTAGGAAATTTGACAATCCCGTAGTACCCAGAAACTCATTTCGTAGTGCCCGTACCGACCTACAAACCTAACCTTCTCATTCGTAAGCTCTCGCCTGTTCCGTTGCGCGCCTTGGGACCCTACCCGTATTCATTCTGACTTTATGAGAGAAGCACTCAAGGGCCAAGTGAAGAAGAAAAGAAGGAAAATCCGAAGTTAAAGCAAATCGGGTAGCGTAGGAGGGGAGTCCGGCAGTGAGTAGTAAGTAGCACAGTATGTACAGTCCTAGCAGCACAGTAGCAGCCGCATAAATGACTGAAAATAACCCCTCGCGAATGTATTAGACTTTAAAGGGATTCAACCAAAGCGACACTTGCAATTTGTACAAAGTAATCCCTCTTAATCTGTTGCTTCTCTACCCATAACTCCCTACATTACTCCCAAGCCACCCTCACATTCTCCCCTCCTCCCCTCTCTCTTGCTCTTTATCTATGTGGGTGTGTGTTCTCTTCTCTGCTCTACCTGCTCTACTGTGTACACCCCTCTCTTCCTCTATCTTAGCCTTTCCCGTTGATGCCATCCTCCAGGGGACTCATGTCCAAAGCTTCAACTCATGTTCTATGAATAGCGGGTCACTCTAGTGTATTCAGGTCAGCTTTGCGCTGCTTTCACTTGCGCCTACTAAAAGGCTTAGGCCGACTCCTGGGCGCTGCGCTCCTCGCCAAAACCCAGGGCACTTTTCAGACGTACAGGTTTCAAACCTTTTAAGGGGGCGCGAGCGAAAGAAGATGCAGCATTCTGGACAAGCATGTACACTGTACGCTCTCCGATAGCAGTAAACTTCATACAAAGGCACAATTCTTCGCGCGTCGTCCTACGTAGCACTACTTTTCCATCTCCGTTGTTTCTCGCTCGACTTTCAACTGAACTCAGAAGTGCACGATGGCTTCTCGTGGCTCTCTTGCTGCGCTTCCACTTTCCCTCACTTCTCATTCCTCTCACCTTCGTGTTATCACTCCACTCTCTCTCCAGTCTTCTTCCGATAGTTCCATCTTTCGAGAAACCCCCGTTCTCTTAGCCACCCCACATGCATCTCTCGAAAAGATTGGAGCACGCGTGTCCGGTTTCTTGAGAGCGACGTACTACGTAGAGTAGAATGCACAAATGTACTCGGAGACAGAGTAGCATTTCGCTTACAACGTCAGCTCATCCCGTCTATCATCTTTCATCTTCCAGGTGCCAGTACCGCCGAAGTTAATGCAGAGAGTAGCGGTAGTCGTAGAATTGCCGCCGATGGCTCATCAATCACTTATTGCTTGCATGTTGAACCGAAATCGATGCAATGCACCCAAAGTTGGAATGGTGAAAATGGTCAATTGATCTCAACCTCACCTCATCTCAATCCCCAGAAATCCAACAATTTTGTGCCAAATACCCATGCCCGTCAACGGCCCATGAAAGTATGTGCATGGGTCTATGCATCATTGTATGTACCTACGTTACTATTAATCAGTGTGTCCTCTATTCAAAAGTACATACGAATCGTTGCTAACTTGTTATGTATGTTGCTACATGCTCCATATGTACGATATACCCGTCATAACTGACGAGACTCACCTTGCATACCTGTTGTTGAGAGTTCCACAGTACTGGTTTGTAGTACATATGCATATGTATGAGAGTGGGAACTGTACCGTATGGGGTATTTTTATGAAAGCTTGCCGACAATTTGCGTCACCATGTTACATATGATGGACCGGTATTCTTCTCATGTACTCGGACTATGTTCTTGAAGAACTCGAATGCCGCGCAAACAAGCAGGTGACAAAGATGAACGGGCATGGGTCCCATCTCTGCTACGAAATAACTTGGTACGACATCAAGAATGATGGATAATAGTAACACCCTTATGCTGGTCGGGCCAGCTCCACCGCTTCCGAGTCCCGATTCTTATCTTGTAGAGACCATAATAGCCATTCAAGCAGCAACAGAACAGTCATAATTACCAGCCTCATCCCCAGAAGTAACGGATACAACATCACAAGATCAAAGAGCTTCACAAGGTAAGGAGGAGAGTCGAAATCCGTTATCATAGCCCGTACATAAAGTCCACGCAATGAGGCGTCTTCACTCCTCTCTGTGGCATGTTTTCAACTGGCGCCTGCAGATCCAAAGATGCATAGATATCAGTGTCGAACCTTACAACGAATAGGACTCAACGACAGAGTCATGATGGCGAGCTAAATTCTAAAATGTTTCAGTTCATGAAAGAGGGGACTGGACTATTTGGAGAGGATCGCCTTGAAGTAATCGCATTTTCCTCGATTGCGGCGGATACACTCCTTGTCTGTGGTACGAATACAGTTGTTGGCGTCCTGACCGTCAAATCCTAAATGTCCTCTCAACCGCCTCAATTGGCTCAGCTGTAGCATGCATATCGACACGGGGTCCGTACAGCCTCGTGTGTTCATGCTGCCTGCTTGACAACGTCCGTCAACAGACTTCTGCCATCTGAGATCTTGGATGGCAACTAAGATGCCTAACAGTGCGGTCCGCTATGATACTGAACACATCATGAAGCGATTGTGTTTTTCCACGACACTTGATTTCCTATGTATGAGTCGACCAGACGACATGACTTGACCAGATAATTTGACATACGTACTTCTCATCCGTTACCCTTCCTTTATTTTCTCTTCGTTCTTTTTCTTTTTTTTCTTCCCTTCCTCTCTTTTCTTTTTACGTATGGACCTCCGTATTTCCGTACGCCGAACATCCATATCAACCTTGCTTTTTATGAAATAACCCTTGTCCAATCAAGAAGGCTTCTCTCGCTTGCGTATCACTTTCTCAGCTGCACATCACTGGCTCAGCTATGCTCTCTCCAACATAGCCTCATGTTAGCGCATCCGTTGAGGCTCGTACCAAGTGCACCGTCTAATCAAGCCACGCTTACGCTTCCTCCCAGCTTCAACCCTCCAAGCTCAAGCGCTCTAACAAGCCCCGGGCGTCGAGCATCGTAGGGCGGTGAATAACGAAAAAAAGTAGTTTGGGGGAATGATCCTCCAACACCGATCAATCATGAAGAGATGGGGAACTTCCTGGGAGGCATCCTCCCACACATTCTCATCCAAGGTTCAGTGATTAGCTATGTATGGTTGCATCATCGCATTCGTGTACGATGAGATGGAATATTCTTTTGTCATTTGTCTTGTCTTGTCGAGTCATCATCGCTGAGGAACTATTTTCCGCAGGTCTTACCACGGAGATCTCTAATGCCGCAGAGAGACAAGCCCTCAAGAGCTTTTGCCGATCGTCGCCATGAGGCTCAACTATCCGTAGAGTACCGGGCCTTGGCTTACGGTTTGGATCTATCATGCTTTGTGATCTTCGTATAAATTGGCCAGACAGCCGAACGGACAGACTGCCCTTATTCAATGCACAACAAAATACCTCAATGAGTGATAGAGAATGAGAATTGATCTGTCGTTGTGCATACGCCCGACCCACTGCACATAGATCTAAATAAATTGCACGAAGGAAGTCCTCCCTCTCCACATTCCGACTTTAATTTACCTGCTGTGCAATCAAATACGTACATTAACACTTGCGAGCGTGAGGGGTAACCACCGTCAGGATTCTGCACAATGTACTATCTACATAGACGAGAATATCCGTGACAGACCGCGTCGGCACCAGCGGCCCCCCCGATGCACTTCGCATTGCCATCGTCTCGTCGACTGGCATCATATGTCCAGCGACTCTCGTGCTCTGCTATCGCTACCATTGATCATGCTACCATGCCACTATTCCGGCGCCGCCAACGTCCCAACGTCGAAAATGGCCAGCGTCCAGACTTCTCTGTCGCCAACAAGTCTTTCAGCCCCCATGAAGGGTCAACGAAGTATCACCATATTCCTTCGCATAAACTCTTGGACCCTTACGGCCATTGCGGCACTCAGGTCAAAATCCAGTCATCAGCTCCGAGGCTGTTCGACAAATGCCTCTACTTTCTTAATCCTCAGCCTGCCTTCTGCACACTTTCGTCTTCTTTCTCTCCTACCTGGCGCCACGGCCCAATAGTCGGGACGGGGCATCAGGAACTCAGTACACGGAGAAGTCCAAGCTTGACTCTCTTGAGACACTGCGAAATACAGTATTCAACCCAGAAAAAAAATGTCTCGTTTTTCGAAACTTTTGAATTTCCCAGCCTTTAGCAAACAGTAAGAAATACCCACAAAACGCAACCCAAGAATTTCCCAAGAACATTTCCAAGAGGGTCGTCGTGAGATTCGCACTTCTTCCCGCTTGGCCTTGAATTGTACGATTTACGAAAGTGGGAATTATCTGCGAACACAAACGACGCGGCAAGGAGAGTCAGGGCGCTGCTCTGTGCTTTTTTGTGCTCCATCTCTCTGTCACTGCTCCACGGTTATTCCACAGACGGAAAGATTGCTGTTGGAATACGACGCCCGGCAACAAAACATGCAAATTGACATTAAGGAGATCGTCCTCGGGAAATGCGCGGCGGAGATCAAGGGACCGAATTAATGAAGTAGACCCTTTGCCAAATAGATAGAGCTTTCCCTTTTCCTTACCTAAATTCTGATCTACACGTGTGGTGGGAAAAGTATATATTCGAGAACGTGTTAGAGATGTTCTTCGTACATACCTTGCCGCAATGGGTCCTGGACTGTCTTGGTCTCTCGGTCCCTTCATGCTGCCGCTGCTCGCCCAAGTGCCCCTATGTCTCTATTGTCAAATCGCTCGGACATATGAGGCTATTCCAAATCTTATCTTATCGTCCTCAATTGGTGAGCTTTCAATAGAATGTGAAGGTGAAGAAGGTGATATGTAATTGAGATCATCAGAAGCGAGCTGACTTAATATTTGAACAACTTCATCATGACCGCGCCAGTAAGATACCCAATGACATCAGCGCTCATTGTTCTGACTCAGTTCTGAATTATACCTCTCTCCTGTTATTATATTTCGTAAACCACTATATTATAAATCTTGATGTACATATAAATTATTTCGGATAACTTCAAATAAATTCAAAGATAAGACATTCGCCTTATTGATACTCCATTGCTTGATAAATAGAAAACAACTGTACAAATTTCAAAATTTCAAAATAATAATAAATCCCATTTTGTTAAACCTGCATATTTTCAGAAATCTGTGAATTTCTAATGATGTCAATTGTTATCTAACTCACTATCTTAGCAAGTACATATTATATGTAAATCCGAAAATGGATGGAGGGGCATTGGGCTTTGCCATAAAAAAGCTCGCTTAATTGTGGGGTGAACTTTTACAATTATTGAGTCAGAAAGCAACAACACACGACGAATTTTTGCCAGTAATTCTTATCGCAACATCACCATGGCGGACTCAGCAGCACCAGTGAAGTCTGTCGAGGAGCAGGTCGCAAACTTGCACCTGGACTCTGTCACCGGAGAGATGATCTCCAAGTCCGAGCTCAAGAAGCGCGAGAAGAGCCGCAAGAAGGAAGCATTCAAGGCTGAAAAGGCCCCAGTGGCCCAGCAGACCAAGAAGGTTGCAAGTGCTGAGACCACCGAGAAGGATTTGAACCCAAACGTGAGGGCATTTGTGTGATTTTGTTGTGAAGTTGCAATTGCTGACGTCAAGGCTAGCAATACTTTGAGATGAGATCCCGAACTATCAACCAATTCCGCCAGACCAAGAACCCAAACCCATACCCACACAAGTTCCAGACCAACTTCCACCTCAAGGACCTCCAGAAGTACAAGGACATCAAGGATGGTGAGACTGACGAGACCGTCAACATCAGAGTAGGAGGTCGTGTCTTCAACAAGCGTTCTTCGGGAACCAAGCTCGCTTTCTACGATATCAAGTCAGATGGTGTCAAGACCCAGATTGTCTGTATCGGAGCCGAATTCGAGCAGCAGCACGAGTACCTCCGCAGAGGTGATATCATTGGTGTTGCCGGTCACCCAGGACGCACCAAGGCCGGAGAGCTTTCCATCTTCGCAACAGAGCTCATCCTTCTTACCCCATGTCTTCACCAGCTTCCAGATGAGTACTACGGTCTCAAGGACCAGGAGACCAGATACCGCAAGCGTTACCTCGATCTCATCATGAACGACCCAACCAGAAATGTCTTCCTTACCCGATCCAAGATGATCACCTACATCCGTAGATACTTCGATGAGCAGGACTTCGTCGAGGTTGAGACCCCAATGATGAACGCCATTGCTGGAGGTGCTACTGCCAAGCCTTTCAAGACTTACCACAATGACCACGGTATGGACATGTTCATGCGTGTCGCCCCAGAGCTCTACCTTAAGATGCTTGTTGTTGGTGGTCTTAACCGTGTCTACGAGATGGGTCGTCAATTCCGTAACGAAGGTATCGATCTTACCCACAACCCAGAATTCACCACCTGTGAGTTCTATATGGCATACGCCGATGTTTATGACATCATGGACATGACTGAGGAGCTCGTTTCCGGTCTTGTCAAGCACATCACTGGTAGCTACGTCACCAAGTTCCACACCCAATCTGGTGAGGAGTACGAAGTCAACTGGGAGGCCCCATGGAGACGAGTTGAGATGATTCCAGAGCTTGAGAAGGCTACTGGCGAGAAGTTCCCACCAGGAGAGGAGTTGCACACTGCCGAGACCACCGAGTTCTTGAAGAAGATTCTCAAGAAGATGAACGTTGAGTGCGCATCCCCACTCACCAACGCCCGCATGCTCGATGCCCTCGTCGGTGAGTTCATTGAGGAGACCTGCATCAACCCATGTTTCATCTCTGGCCACCCACAGATGATGTCTCCATTGGCCAAGTACCATCGCTCCCAGCCAGGTCTCTGTGAGCGTTTCGAGGCTTTCGTCTGCAAGAAGGAGATTGTCAACGCTTACACCGAGTTGAACGATCCATTCGACCAGCGTCTTCGTTTCGAAGAGCAGGCTAGACAGAAGGACCAGGGTGATGACGAGGCACAGTTGATCGATGAGAACTTCTGCCAGTCATTAGAGTTCGGTCTTCCACCAACTGGTGGTTGGGGTATGGGTATTGACAGACTTGTCATGTTCTTGACCGACAACTACTCTATCAAGGAGGTCTTGGCTTTCCCATTCATGAAGGAGGAGAAGGTGAAGGACACCAAGTTGGCTGCTGAGGAGGTTGGCATTGAGCCAAAGCCAGAGGAGGGTATTGGTAAGTTTTCTCCAACAACCTTTCATGTGGAAACGTCCTAACCTATCATATAGCCCACAAGTAAACGAATTGTTAAAATAGCTGAGATGTCACCGCGTTTATGATTCATGTGGTAGATATTAGCAATTTGGATTTAGAGGTGTAGCAAATAGTTCATCGTATTGCTCATCAAGTGACCCGAGGTCGTAAAAATACAAGAAATTCAAATAGAGCTGAGACCTTTATATGTGTTCCTCCTTTCCGTGAACGCCATCCATGCTTACAATGCACTTCATATACACATATACAAAATTTGAATTCCTACAATCATGCGCGAATGGGCCCCTTACGGACTCGGATGCTGGAGTTGGTACCATTGGATGCAGCATTCTTCAACGTACGCTCCAGCATTCTAAGTGTGTTCTTTGGGATCCAGATGCGGCTACCAAGAACCAAGCACATGGAGAGGAGCGCCAGACTACCGGCCTGGTGCGCAGCTGCCAATGGCACGGGTACGAGGTAAAGGAGAGTGGAGATACCTAGAGCAACTTGCATCGAGACCACATGCACGAGTCCGAGCATACCCTTCTTGCCAGGGGCAGGAAGTGCAGCACGTACCTTGCGGCCAAAGCGAGTGTATGCCCACAACGACATAATGACCGTAAAGGTGGTTACGGCGAAAGTGCGGTGGTTAAGCTGGACAGTCGATGGGTTCTCGAGCATGTTGCGCCAAAACAGGTCACTGTGGTCTTCCTTGCGGCAGTAGAACTTGTCAAAGAGCTCGGAGCCTGGTGGATGAAGTCCCTTGCCCATGTATGGAAATTCGTTGTAAATCAAACCGGCGTCAAGACCTGCTACCAACGCGCCTGAGAGAGCGGTCACGAATACGAGTACGGTCAAAGCTGCAATAGACTTGCGGAAGAAAGAGAGGTCCTTGTGCGCTATTTGTCTGAGAGATTCGAGGCCCTTAGATGGGTCTGCGAAGAGCTTGTGCTGGCGGAAGATGGCAAGTGCGTTCCAGAACATGGCGCTGTAGCAAATGAATGCGGCTCCGAGATGTGCGGCGAGGCGGTATTGAGATACTCTTGGATGGCTTCCGGGGGCGAATAAGTCATCCTTAAGACCAGATTTTACCATCCACCATCCGATTACTCCTTGGAAACCGATGAGTACTGAGATACCAGCGAGACGTACAGACATGCTCTTAGAGACTTTGCGACGAGCGACGAAATAGATTGCTGGGAGGACGAAAGAGAGACCGACGAAGCGACCCCAAAGTCTGTGGCCCCATTCCATAAAGTAGATCTGCTTGAATTCGGAGAGGTCCATGTTTGGGTTGAGGAGCTTGTATTCTGGAGAGGCTTTGTATTTCGAGAACTCGGATTCCCAGTCATCGGCAGACATTGGTGGGAGGGAACCAGTGACAGGTTTCCATTCCGTGATGCTCAATCTGACTGCTGTTAGAATTCATCTCAAGTGGAAAACGAATAAACGAACATACCCAGATTCAGTCAAACGTGTGAGGCCTCCAAAAACAACGATACCAAAAACACTGCCAGCACTTGCTAAAAGCCAATATCCAACGGACTTGGAACTTCTCTCCGGAAAGAAACCAGCCTTCTCAACCTTAGCCTGAGCATTTGCAAGAGTTTGATCCTTCAAAGAATGACCAAGAGCTGCCAATGGCGAGGTCTTAGATGCATTGATTTCGGAAATGGGACTAGAGGTGTTGAGAGTATGAGAATGCGAACTGTTGAAACGAGCATTTTTCGAGAGGATAAATCCACCTCTTGCTTTCGATTGCAAGAGGGATGGTTGTGATTCAGGAAGCCATTGGCGACACTCAGATATCTCTTTGAACAGCCTTGGAGCTGCTCGACGCAACCCGGGCATAAAGGAAGCCATTGTTGGCGAATTGACGATGTTGTTGCGCAATGGCGAGGTAAGCTTGAAGAAATTCGGGAATATCAAATCATACGACAATCATTAGCTAAGATGATTCGAGGGTTCCACTATTGGCGGGTGTGGAAGGTCGGTGGAATAAGTTCCGCGTTCGCCGTTCGCTCCCCGAATAATAAGGGTCAATACTGGGCGCCTGTTAAGACATGCTAGATGTCACTGGTCAGCCCCATTAACACGCCCATAAACCTCATGGACGAATCATTTACGCATGCGATGATTCTACTATTATCTATTTAGTCCTATCATTAATTGAAGTTTGTATCCACAAATGTTTTCAGCACGCAACACAGATACTCCAAATCCGTTTCGTCCTGCTTTGCAGTATCTCCTAAAGACTCATGCTGCTGCTACTGCTCCTCGGTCAGGGTCCAAACGGCGCAGCCATTCATTAGAGAGTCTTGACTCAGAAGATGAAAGGGATCGCGAAAGAGAAGATCACAACATGAGTTTCGAAAATCAACAATCGTCCTCGACGCTTCATACGGGGGCATACCCCCTTATAACGCTGTCGCGATCACCATCACCACATGCTAGAAAAGGCTCGTCGTCGAATCCCGAATTAGACAGTGAAGATGAGGACATAGACCAATATGCATCTGGCCGTCCATTCTTGTTGCATGATGGGAGTAGAAAACAAGGATGGAAGGGTATGCTCCAACAAGGTGGATTGGGCCAATTCTTCTTCACTACGTCTGTAGGCTGGCAGGTGTATGTTGGAATTCTAGTGATGTGGGTTGGAGGATGTGGTATAGGATTGCTCTGTATGAATAGAATTGTGCTTCTAAGTATGACCAGCGATCTCTTTGATACGAATGAAACTAACTTATATATAGCTGGTGTTTACAAATTCCCATACCCTCTGGCAACTACGCTTTTCCAATTCCTCTTAACACATTTCCTCCTTATTGTTATGGCGAAACTCACACAACTACTCAGTCCTTTATTGAACGGCTCTGGACTCGCTGCCATGGTTGCGCCTACTCATCCTGTACAGTCACCATCGCACGGATTCAGAGGCTCCCCCAATAAAAATAACCTTGCTGGAGCTGTCAGCAAGCTTGTCGCGAGAGGAACGGGAGGCATTGCGGGCGGTGGCTTCTTCGAATTCGATACTGGTATCGCTCGCCAAGTCCTCCCACTAGCCGTCATATATGTTGCGATGGTCCTTCTTAGCAATCTGTCTTTTGCATATACGCAGCTGCCAATGTACGTGGTAGCACGAATGGCTCTTATCCCGTTGTCCTTAATATTTACCTCATATTTTGGTCGAACATCACATACCGTTACAACGCTCTCCGCAGCGATGACTGCAACTTTATTCCTACTGATTGGTACCTATCGAAGCGGTATTCGAGTCACTTGGGAGAGTATTGTTGCTGGCGCTGTCTCATCCATCTTTGCAGCGCTTTATCCAGTACAAATCCAAAGAACATACAAGGCTCTGGTGTCTGGTCTTGTGCCGCAGGGAGAGCTGTTGACAGGTCTTACGCCATCATATGCCACCGGCGCAGCAGACTCATCAGGATCCAAGGAGGAATCCCGAGCCGTCTGGCGCCTTTTCCATTATACATCTCTCCTTGCCATTTTGGTCCTCACTCCCGTTGTCCTGCTCTCGGGCGAAATTGGTAACATTTACCGCAATTGCTATTTCCTGGATGTATTCTTCCATTGGCTCATGATGACTTGTAGTGGTATTGGTGCTTGGGCTGTGTTCTTTAGCACAATTGTGTTAACAAAGGCCACCAGTCCATTCACTGCAACGTTCCTGTTCGTGCCAAAAGCTGCATTTATACTTCCTGTGCTGAGCAATTTCAAGATGCCAGTGTATAGCTGGGTCGGAATTGGTTTGTGCTGGTTAAGTTGTGCTTGGTTTTTGCTCGGAAAAAGACGAGAAGGACCAGTGGTCGGGCGGGGTCGCTTTGGAAACTGATGTGCTGGCGTAATATATAATGTAGAGTCGAGTGATATAAAATGAATTGTAGATAGCACGTTCCAGTTCGATTATTCTGTAAAGTCCGTGTTGGTGCAAATGACACACACTGATACATGGCGGAGATTTGAGTTGAGATCTTCGGCCCTGTGTTGTACAGCGGGACTTACCGTTCTCAACTGAATGAGCATACCTGCATCGATGGAATTGCGGTGGTTCTGAGAGTATTGCGATGAGGATGTTGGTAGAGTCTTATAGATGATGATGATTATTTTCAAATCCTCTGTGTCCCTCTCTTCCCGTGCTCACCTTGCTGTGCAATTTATGCTAAAAGACCATTAATAATTATGACGGAGAGACCGACAGTGTCAGACAGCGAATCTTTAATGAATGGATTGGCCTGCGCGCGGGGTATGCCGCGCCAGAGGCCTACCTAACATTTCTCTCAGGTAAGCTATGCCTGCGACCGAGCGGCAGCTTTACTTAGTCGTTAGCTTCGAGGGCCGACCTGACTTTCCCGTCATCCACAAAGACTTCCTTTCGCAGGAACAACGACAATACGCCAATTCGTCGCTACTCAATTTGCACGAAAAGGTTTGGGTGACTCGAATCGGTCAGGCCATTCGGGGCCTGCAAGAACGACCCATCATAGGTGTTGATAATCAATGCTTCGCCGACACTCTACGAATTCTCCCTCCGCGCCACGATGACGGAGACCAGAACAGGACGTTCTACACAACCTGCCTCTGCGACGAGAGATTCGCCAGAGCCCAACGGTATGGACCAAGGCGGTGACGATGACGGCACTGTCCGCTGCATCTGTGGCTTCGAGGAAGTGCCCAAGGAACTCTTGAATCCCGAAAGCAGCGAAAACCTCGACGACGAGGGCCGACCGATCATAAAAACAGAACAGCAGAATCCAGAGCAGATGGAGGATCTAGCTGGGTTCTTCTTACAATGCGATACCTGTCAGGCCTGGCAACATGGCGTCTGTGTAGGCATCACTACCGAAGATCAGAGCCCCGAAAATTACTATTGCGAAGAGTGTCGAAAGGATCTCCACATCATTCGTACCAGAATCAACGGGTAAGTCCTTTTAGAGCGACTCAAATCTACGTGTATTTCTGTATTGGTTGCTTGTGGTGTGGCCTAGCCGAGGATGACAAGGCTGTCTTTCAACCACCAAATATACATATAACGACACTGTCTTCTTTAAACATTGTTCATCTGCTAACAATATGGCCACCAGTCTTCGATATTCGCGATATCTTCCTTCTAACCCGGATGCATCGAGAGGTAGCTCACGGGCAGCATCGTTTGGAAAAGAAGGCACACGGTCTCCAAGAGGCAGTAGAAATGGCCGCCCGTCATCCGCGGCTCAAAGTGCTGCTAAACGACGGTCGACTATGAATAGCAGAGACGCTGCTTATGACGAAGACGAACAACTGAGAAGAGCGATCGAAGCCAGCAAAGGCGAAAACAAGAGTGGTGAGAGTGCAGACGGGGGCACTATCCGACGGGGCAAGCGAGACCGTAGTAATAGTGAAGAGTAAGTACCTCCATGTGAATTCAAGGGCAGGGCTGATATTCGCGATAGAGATCACGTATCATCCAAAAGACAACGAACTACATCCGACTCCCCTACTCCACCTCAAAACCACCGTCGGTCAGATTCGCAAAATATGTCAGATGATGAAGCAGTTCCCAGGAATGCCAGTGGGAAACGTATACGCGGCGCAGCTGCTCGGAACCACAGAGAGAAAGAAATGCGAGAGGAGAAAGAGCGACAACGCACAGAAGCAGCCAACAAGAGAAAAGGTCGCGCCGAGAGGCGCAGAGTTGATGGTAAGTCGAAATCATAAGCTGTGATACAACGCGACTAACCGCTTCAAACAGATAGTTCAGAAGAACAACAGCCTCCTCCTAAGGAAAAGGCACCGTCTGTTGAGCCCCCAGAGCCTCCGGCGTCCTCCCAACCTCCTGCTCCCGAATCACCACCGGCTGTTCAAGCACAACCCACGTCCCATCGCAAAGGTGGGAGACCTCCAAATGCTCGAAAAGGCAAACTTGGGAAGAACCAGTATACCAAAGACAAAGATGATCGAGACGGATCGCCCGGTCGGAGTCAATCCCGCGATGTAGATAACGGACACACCATAAATACCAGAGCCGCCAATGCTGAGGCGAAGGTTGGGAGATCCAAGGGACACAACATGCACAAAGTCTCAATGGCAGATCTCAAGAGAAGGGTCACAGGAATATTGGATTTCATAACACGGACTCAAGTTGAGATGGCTGAAGACCCTTCACCCTTTAGGAATGAGGCTGGAAGTGCTCTTATGAAAGATCTAGCAGATGGCGTTTCGGACATAGTCAAGGTCAATGGTAACGGTACTACTAACGGTGAAAAAACTGATGGTCAAGAATCTAAGGAGAAGGAGTTTAAGGATCTTTCTTGTGTCGAGATGATGGATGTTCTCACACGAGAACTAATGAAGTGGAAGGAGGAGTTTACTTGATTAAAATATCTGATTTAAATAGGGTCTGGAATAGGGAAACAACATCATGGCGCAGGCGCGGCATTCGGCGTAGTACGTACTTTGGCGCTGGTTGGTAATGGAAGGCGGATTATTTTGTGGCTAGTTTATACCCTTCTACTCCTTCAGACAATCCATTCTCTCTTTGTCAATGACTAGCGGCGGCAGGTTCGCGAGTTCATGGGTGATGCTCTCCAGTGCTGTGAACTGTGATGAACGTGCAATGTTCAAGACATATTCCATTGTAATCAATAACCTACTTTCAAGATCAAAGGCTTTCGTACCAGTAGACAGATCAGACAGACATTCAAATTACTGTAATATCTTATTTCCTTCAGTGGATTGGGAATTACATAGTATATGAGATTCATTTGTGGTTATTCAAGCAAGGGAGTTTGTGAGACAAAGTCAAGTGAAGAACGTTGATCTAAAACAATTCTTTTAACACTAGTAATGAAGATTCTCCTAAGTATGAATGAGACGCCCACAAGTACATAAGAACCAGAACGTGTATACTTTAGCCTAAGCTTTTAATGAGGCTATCAAGCCGTCACACGTGAGGTGCAACATTCAATAGTACGTTGATATGGAGAACCTTAGCTATTTCCTTGCATTATCCTCGCCAAGCAGCCTATATTCAAGCGACATACGGGGATATTCCTACATTTCTTGAATCCATTAAGCATTTTGACACTTCTGTCAATCCATGACGCTCGTTACCCTCCCGCACAACAAAAGTGGTTGATGTGCCACGATCCTAGAAGGTACAGCGTTGAAACCCTTCGCCTGTTGTGGCTTGCCTGTGCGTGCTGCAACCAGTTATCCAGACAACCAGCCAGCCCTGGCCCAAGTGCGACGTCATCAAGCAAACAAGCTGCCAAACCTCTCCACCTACCCCTGCACACAGGCCCAGCGCACACGACTCACAACATGGCATTTTGCAAATTTCATTTCACCGTCTTGCAACTTTCTTGCTTTTCGGTCTTGGCACATGTACACTATGTACCTTTCCGTCGTCATGTAGGTTGAAGTACGCGGGCGGGGATGATCAGCGGCTTGCATCGTTTGTTACGCTTGGTTGTCTGGGGAAGCTGGCAGACCACTCCTTTCTGCCATATTGAGGTGCAGCATATAGGTAGGCAATAGTTCGCACACAGCGAACAGGAACCTTTCTTCACTCGTGAGTAGAAACTTTTGAATCAAAAATTTATTCTTTCTGCGCCTGAGCAGAATAATAAACTTCCAATATCTTGCTCCCTTGGTTCAAGCAGAGTATATATAGAAAGCGAATCCCTCTCACCATCTATTATCCGACACCAGCTGCTCTCAAGAAACCCCTTTCAAGATGTTTGGCAGAAATAAGGCCTCGCAGTCTGAGAAGACGCGTCCTGCGACCAGGAAGGAGAAGATGACTTGGGATGTCCCGTAAGTTATATAACCCAAACAGCGAGCAGTCGCAAGACAGCAGCGAAACCCCAAATAGCACATTTTAGTCTAATATATATAAGTGTATTCTTCGGAATCATACTTGTTCTCTCTATTGCCGAGCTGGGTTTCACAGTCGACTCTTTTATTTACCTGCAGCGAAAGCACAAGTGGTGGTCCAACAGCGAGCGCGCAAGGCTGGCTTTCTTAATCTTCTCAGCCGTACGAACCATCGCCCTAGCATCGGTCTATGTCGGCTTTCATTGTGCGCAGAAGTACTTTCACTCCATGTTCCATACCGTCTTCCTCTTCCTCAGTACTGTCTTTTGGATCATTTCTGGTGTCCTCATCCACCAGATGTGGGGTTATAAGGAATGTGGAGGAGTCGGTGGCCTCAAAGGGGGATTGAGCGAGTGTCACGAAATCAAAATCATCGAAATCATCGCCTGGACGATTGCTGCTGTCTCTGTCGTTGCAACCATACCTGTTGTGATGAATGCGCTCAAGAGACGCAAGAGATTGGCTGAATCGAAGAAGACACCTCAATCTGGATGAGCGGGGTTATGAAATATGTTTCTGGAGTCGACTTGTCATTGTCAAGGAGGTTATGAAGTTCTAATATACCCTATAGTGAAATTTATGAGTTATGCGTTGTGGAGTTACTTTTCAATGAAACTATTTTCTTCAAACCTCGCTTTGTAAATTTTACAATCAAGTACATCTGATATTTATTATTGATTTCTGCATCAACTATCAATCACACTTCCACAGATTATTACAAATACATCCACCAAAAACATCTCCGGAGTACGCATATTGTCCTCCACTTTCTCAGATGATGCTTTGCTAGCCATCTGAGGTTACTTCCGCAGAAGGCAACACAATTTCTTTAGAACTCAAGGTCATTGAATATTTGAAGTCGCTCCAACATGTAAAGTATATCAATCGCAGAGTACTGAGAAGCTCTCACATGCTATAACCTTTTTATTTCTTGCTTATGATCAAGGAAATCTATGAGCTCAAGCATATCGCTACATGCAAGCATTTCTATCCTCTCAGCCTTGCTGAGCAGACTAACACGATGATTGACTTCTCCACCTCCACACATCTCGCTCAAGTGATGGAGAACCAGCTTGAATGGCAGTGGAGCTTTAACAACTTTGTTCATAAACTTCTCAACTGCTTCCCAAGGGCATGTATCAACACCGGAAAACAACGCTGGATTCTCTAGAATCCCTCTCGCTGACATAACCCCATCCACGCCCGCTGCAGCAGCAAGACTATGAGCACCCGACAGAGTAAAGACATCGCCGTTGAGAATAGTAGGAACAGTAGTGATAGAAGCCATCAATTTAACAGCCTCAACGTTGACTGGCACCGAAGACCGCTGAGAGCGCGTTCGCCCATGGATCGTGATGAAGTCAACACCAGCTGCCTCTACCGCTTTAATGAAATCCACTGTTTCCCGCAGATCTTGGTGGATTCTGATTTTCACACTAACAGTCTTGCTCTCCGCATAACCAAGATCTGCCATGGTGCTTTTGGCAGATTTCACCATTGAGGCTACGAGCTCACGCTTGTGCATCAACGCAGCTCCAAGTGTCTCAGCGCACGCCCATGATTGAGGACAGCCACAGTTTATATCAACTCCTGCTACCCACGGGGCAAGCATTGTTGTGGCGCGTGAAAGTTCTTGTGGTGAGTTCACGCCAAATTGTAAGATTGTTGGCGTGTCAGTTGGTGATGTAGTGAAGTCTATATAGTCAGCACATGAGTAGGAAGAATATCTCAGGATGAATTTGAGCCTTCAAAGCTTGACATGAAACATAGAACTAACCACTATCTCGTGCTTGCACACTTCGATTGAACTCTTTCGCTAGGATCTAAGTTGATTAGGATACAATCGATTCTGCCTATACCGGAGCGCCTTACCATTGGTGTCCAAGCAAGATCAACTCCATATTCTAGAACAGTTTCTCGAAATGCCAGCTACAATTTTCGTTAGTTGGTGCACAAATTCAGCCCGAAATCATAATTCAGACTTACCTTACTGTATCGCACCATAGGCGCAGAAGCATAAAGAGGTCTCCCATCTTTCTTTGCAAGTTCAAAGAGCTTCAACGGGCTGCAGGAAAAATGAGCATTTGTTGGACATTGACAGTGAAGAAAAGGGATCCTACTGGATATCTCCCTTTCGATAGTCTTTGACATCGCCGGACTCGGACGCTTCGAACATTTGAGCAGTGCAAGGTCCTTCTTATCACATCGCAATATTGTAAAGATTGCGTAGAACGTTACCTCGGTGCACTTGAAAGTTGAAGAAGTGACTAATATTTGCGAAATATCACGTGGAAGAGCTTTGCATTTCCGGATTTACTTTACTCCGAGAAACTATCAGTTCGATCTCACCCGTCCCTCAAGTTCATATTTATCACATATGGCTTGAGATATATGCCCTTAATATGATTTGAAGCTACTTCTGAATTTCGGATAGATATATGGCTTTGCTGCTTTTTAGCAAAATATCGATGAACCTAATGCATGCTCACGATCCAAAGGCCGATCTTGGCTTCTCGAGAGGCTTTTGGACTCAAGCTTAAACTCCTTCCCCATAATCTCGCAAGTGCCTAAAGAAATGAGTTTATTCCAGATAAACTTGTATTTACCAAAAGCTCTATAATATGTCTGATATAGATATCTTCTGACCTTTTTTGTACTTGCGCTCATTGTTTCATATAATAATCATTCACTTTTCTTCTTGTTTACACACTTGTTCTCATGATTGTAGAATGATTTCATTTTTTCTCTGATCTTGAAACATAGACCTTATCCTCTCCTCAAGCTGATCTCATCGCCAGCTTACATACCATGCCAAGCAACCATTTATGCTAACAAACCGAATGATCGAATGATGCGAAGATAGGACCAGAAACCAATCTTGGCAAATCTTTGGCATCTCATAATATCTATAGCCGGAACCTCCTCTTACAGTGTATGCACAGCGCATCCTGGTGTATTTGATGGAGCGGTGCTTTGTCACACTTGATGGGCAAGGTGGCCATTGGGTTCTCTACACCAAGCTTCTTCAATTCCTGAAAAAATTCAAGTGCGTCGAAGTCCAGATCATTGGCAATTTGTCCATCTGAATAATAGCGAGTTTCCTCATAGACCTTACAATTCAAATGTTCAACTTCAAACTGCTCCTGTACCTCTTCCCACTTTCTATCTTCCTCGATATCTTCGTATGAGAAGAAGCTATCAGCAGTACTCTCTCGAATGTATCGTTCCATTACCTCTTCAGGATCAGTGTAATGCTCCGTCTCATCACCCAACATATCCAGTGGTATATTTCTGAATGTTTTTACCATTCGTTGATGACTACCCTTGAATCTGTCTCTCAATGTGAACCCATATTTGCAATGAGAGCCTGCTCCTTCGGTATAAGTGCGTGTAAACTCTTCCTGGATTCGTGACCAGTCATTTAGATCATCCGGCTTCGGAATTGAAAGCAAGTCTTGGAGTTGCTCAACTCGGGTAACCACTTGCCAGGCCCACTTTAGCTTACTTGTATATGTAAGATGGGTACACAATCTGCAGACTTACGTGTGTAGTCACGTGTGTATGTTTCGAGTTCAGAACGGCTGAGATGTGACATTGCTTCTGGAGCAGGCCAATGGTCTGAGATTTTCACTGACTATGTATATAATGTCAGTGGACAGAGCATAGCTACAACTAGTATCCAAGAGATATAAGCTTACCGAAGCCATTGCGGTTGATGCGTGCACATGACACCAAGCAGACTGCGCGTTGATTGGTATGATTTGAATGCCAATGGTGGCTTAGATTGGGATCAAAGATTTCTTAGATGCAGATTTTGTCTTCAATATGGTGGGGATGCATGCGTTTGCCTAAGATATTGTTTATTTTCACTTTCAGGGAACACTTGCTTTATCACCATAACAAATCGGTGCCTGGTTGCCACGCACTCAATTGTATGAGATTAACAGATACTTAAACCCTTCATCAAATCAAACATTACTCATATTCAGTACTATTCGTCTCTGAAGGATTCCATCCCCATGCATACTGAATTTGGTGGTTGTCTATGTACACAACTTTGTAATTAACCTCTAACTTTTCAATCTTCATAAATGCCGGCGTGGTATCAAGAATGTTGAAGCATCAAAGGAACTTATAGGTCAAAGCAAGGTTCGCCATATAGTTTCTCATACAAAACTGATGTATGTTCCCAGAGCTTTTCATCATCTAGCTTGCGGATAGCATTAAGAGCATTTTGAATTGCCGTGATGCGAGCAACCCCTAAGTTGATGTTACTGGATTGTATATTTTTAGTAGTCCTGTAGATAAATCTATACCTACATTCTTTGTCTTTAACCCATGCTGTCTGCTCTTCCTCTGTGAGGTAGGAGAGGCTCACGGAGCTGGTCTTTGGCGGAGCGGAAGAGGTGGTATCGATGGCTGTAGAGATGGCCTTAACAGCGGATGTGGAATTCATCGGAGCGGATGAAGCGGTATTGAGGGCCATAGTAGCGGTCTTGACAGCGGGTGTATCATTCATTGCAGCGGACTGAGTAGTCAGTATTTGAAATTATTCAAAGACATTGATCTTACTAATATAGTCATCATACCTTTGGAAAATTGAAGTTTGGATGAATTTGGTTTTCAGTGCTAATGTATACGACTTTTTTGAGCTTGGCATAATTGAAGGGTCTCCGATACAAGCAATCAAGTATTGTGAGGTTCCAATGACGACTAAGCGCCGACACAGCTATTGCAAGTTGCCCCAAACAAATAATCAAAGTTATGCTAAGAAGTAGTTCGAAAGTGGTAAGGTATTCAGGAACATTCACTTACAAATAGACCCTTCTAGTGTAATGAAAGGATTATTCTTAAGATAAAGAAATTTGCCACAATCTTCAAGTATGAGAAACAAATCACATATAGAGCAGGATTGCCGTGGTCATGAGCTTTGAAGAAATTCCTTTACATTCCTTAGAGCCTCCATAAGATAGAGCTTGAGGAAACTAGTAGAAGAAACTATCAATGGATCTTAACCCTATTAGGCCCCCTTTCGCTGCTGGTTTGCAGTACTGAGTCCCCTAAGCAGCTTATATCTATAAATTGGTAGAATCTTCTTTAAAGAGGAGTTCTACCGCAATTAATACACTTTCCTCCATTCTGACGGACCTGGTGAAGTGGTTGAATTTGGCAATTTGTAGACAAAGTCAAGAGGCCGCCTTCCTCTGAGACGATACTTGCCAGAGGGCGGGAGGACGCAGCAGACAAGAGTTGAGTGGATGTGACTGCATCATTCTTGTGTCCATCATTATCCATTTTGTTTCCCTGACTCTTATCTTCACATGACTTGTCGGTCTGTATATTGACTGAACAATGGTGAGAATGTTGTTGTTGGAGTGGTACAACAGTCTGGTTTTCATTCTCCTGAGCTGTCATAGAACCCTCCTTGGTTTCAACTGTAGCTTGTAAGCCACTTGAACTTCCAACGTTCGACTCCGTTCCAATATTGGGATTTTCCTCATCACCAGACAATATACTAAGCTCCGAATGACTGGAAATGTCAGACAAAGTATCATAATCATCATCATCATCCACAATGTTCTTGGCACTCTTGTCCTGCGCTATGAGATCTCTCATCCGCTTCTGATGGCGACAAAGTCTGGTTTGAAAGTTTCGACCCGCGGTACAGTTTGATCCGCTGGCATTTGGATAGAGTCTCTTGTATTCTGTCAGAATCCTGCCCCATCTGTCATCCGCCTTGAGATTGTGGGTGTTCTTGGAAAGACGGAGGCTCAACATGATTTTGTGGACGCGATCAGCAACTGTGAATCACGAGACATTAGTTATATGGAAGGAGAAGAAACAATGTTATTATCTTACAAAGGTAGTCGATGCTGTAGTCAGCACGGTCTTTTGGGTGCAGAGATGTGAGCGTCTCGACTGCTGGCCACGTGTGTAGACGCTGGTCTCCATATGGGTTCTGAGCTTGTTAGCTATATAGAATACAAGTTGTCGAGAGGATGAAAGGCTTACTGCTGACATTGTGACGTCTTTTTCTTTGACGAAATTTGTAGAGAAGCAAAATGTAGACAGGGAGAAGCAAGAAGCAGAGTCTTAGCAACAGCTTAAATGTTGCGTAAGAGCCAGTGATATTATTAGGAGAAGCAAACTTTAGAAGACTGGGAGAAGTGAGATCCAGAGGTTGCGCACAACGCAGGTGAGTCGCGTGAAGAAGAAAAAATAAATATGTGAGAGGGGACGTGGTGTTGTAAACAGTCACAACGACGTGTAGGGCATGATGTGAAGAAGCAAGAAATTGACTAACAGGAGCAGAACACGGAGTTGGATATATCGACGATCAACTACTCGCAAGGCCAAACAAAACCAAGATAAATGAGAAAACACATATGTTGCAATGTTTTTCTGGTCCACACAATTTACTACAAGTCATCACGTTGATGATGGATCCTGTAATAGCACATTTAGGTTCATCTTATTTCTGTTGGCATCCCAATAGCTATTTCTACTTTCATAGAAACATTTTCTGACCATTGATTAGTAGCTTGAGAAATCTTCAAGCTATACCTAGAAACCGAGCAAGTACAGCAATATCTAGTGACCAATTTCTTGCCTTCAAACTCTTTAACATTGATCAAATTTGCTTGTTCTCGGGCTTATCGTCTATAGTATCGTGAGCAGGTGTCAGCGAATAAGCCGAAGCTGAGGTTGTGAATGCCTACCAATACCATGAAAGGATACATACTAAGAAGAAACATAGGTCTTGGATTGTGTGTAGACAAATATTTTCAGGTTCTTACAGTTCTTAAGCCATATCCTTGGAAAGCTTACCATCAGTGGGTGTCATGCGCGGCGGATTTTCATTGGCAATAGCCTCAAAATAATATCTTACAAGTACGACAGCATTTGCCAACTGCTCTTATTTTATATTAGTTTCAGCTTAAAAAATGTCAACGAATTTTAAATATAAAAACTAATCCTTTGTTCTGATGGTTGTATTATTAGTATATAAAGGGGGTATCGTAAAGCAGCAACACTTGAAAAGACAAGCACAGCCACAACTCATGTATTTTTATACAAGTATTCCATGAGATCCCCAAGACTGAAAATACTACTATATTTCGTTTGAAATGAAATAAATTAAAATAAATTCCGAGGGAAAATATTCAAAGCAAATAAAAAGTCGATATACAGAAAACCGAAGAGATTTGAGTTAACAGGGAAAAGGAGGCAAAGAAAATTCTAATTTGATAGCAATATTAGTCTTTGCTATCCACTGGTCAAACTATACGAAGTTCTGGTGACAATTATTAGAAAGCGTGTGAATCAAGCTTCAATTCGATAGAGAGCAAGCTTTTGAAGAAAATATTCAAGAGCATTTCAACATAATATCAAGTGTAGGCCAATTAATCACATATAATTCATATAGGAGAATGAAGAGAACCCATCACATCCCCAAAGTCAATGCTCAAAAATACATATTCAATTCAAGTGCTGAACCCAATCTCTCAACTCCAACCACAATAGTACAACGCCCTACACCTCGCTATAATCCAACAGTTCCATTTCTAAATAGTCACATCCCTTCTCTCATCTTTATTTTTTTTCAATGACTCAACAAGCCATCTTCCTCGGCCACTCAAACTCTCGCCATACCTCCATACTCACCATCGGCCCTGGCTCACAGCACCCCTTCACATCCACGTCCAGCGCATCAACACCACCGCCAACCCCCTGAAAATCTAGTCCATAAAACCACAACAAGCTCTTCTGCTCAGCCCTCCTCACAGCCAAAGCCCGCAAATAAGCCTTAACACAATAAGTAGTCCAATGCCCCTCCAACTGCAAATGATCAAAAATGCGAATCTCCATATCATGCCTCTCAAGAAACATCAAGAACTGCGGACCAGGCTGACTCAAGCGTATCATCTCACCCACGCCCATTCCCGCCCATCCCCCATCGTTAACTCCCCTCTGACCATCACCACCCCACACATTTACAACGCCATACCTGCCCCACGCCCGCCCATCTTTCGCGCTCCGCCGCACCTCCTCCTCGCTCCGCCGCACGAGCTCATGCGCCGGCACCAGCCAGCCGCTGTGCATGTCGGCGTGCAGAATTGCGGCGGCGCTGGCGTAGTGGGTGGTTATGAGGTGGTTGCAGAGGGGCGCGGCGTGGGCGAGCAAGAGGGTGCGGAGGAGGGGGTGGGCGTGGCGGATGGAGAGGAAGTCGGTTGGGGGGAGGTGGGAGAGGATTTGGAGCAGGAGCTCGGTGGGTAGGGCGATTAGGGATGGGGACATTTTTTGGGTGAGGTGGGGTTTGGAAGGGGTGATGGGGAGATTGAGAGGGGAATTTGGTGGCGGTGATCCTGGTGGCGATTTATTTTGGTGGGAAGTAAGTATGAGAAGGGTGCCAAGTGTGCTTGTTGATGCTTGTGTTTGTCGTATGGGTAAGTAATGAGTGGTGGTCGGCGAGTCCTGCTCGTTCGTTGCTTGCTGTGCGGATCTGGAGACGCGGCGATGAGACTGATTGCCGCTTACTTTTTGGCTCGTGAGGGCATTAGGGCGTATTGTGCGTATATATTGCACGTGTGAGTGGTGCAAATTATTCTTGAATTTATTTTATGGTATTGCCGCTGGCTATTGTCTTGGGGTGGTGTTGTTACCGCCCAAGATGTATGTATGTAGGCGCCGTCCTTTTTATACTTCGGACAGGCGCAGATCTACCTCAGATATTAATACCGAAATATGCATATTGGTTATGGGAAGTTGGAAATGTGAGTTGTGACTATCAGATTTCCACGCTTTGATGGCGGTCAAGGTGGTTATGTCGTTGATCATTTTGAATTGATATGCTCTTCACCATACATTGGACGAGTGTACAGGATTCACTATGGTGACTATGAGTCAAGATGAGTTATCACGATGGGTACATGGGCGTGCACGTGACAAGATGGAATGAGTCGGGGAGATTGGTTGGTGGTGGATGATGGCATATCGATACGACGCCACAACAAGAGGCAAGGGCTTTTTACTGTGGCAATACTCCGGGATTAAGGAGGGGAACGAGTACTCTCTGTGTCTCTGCTGTCTATGTGTCTATCTACTCTCTACCCTCTACCCTCTGCCCTCTGCCCTCTAGAGCAGAGACGAGCACCGTGAGCAATGCACGTTTGCTGCGTAGCCATGACGCTCGTTTCAACATTATGCGGACAGACTTATCTGATTGGCAGCGTGGACAAACAGACACAGAAAAGACCGTGTGGCAGAGTCGGGCATCTGGCAGTGAGTGAGGCAGTCCCTAGTCAGGAACGCTCAGGAACGAATAGGCCATGATCAACAGCCAACGCCATTAGCCACACCAATGACAAGCAGCCGAACTAGCCACCATTCGATACATGCTCGACTCCTGCTCAACAATTTACTATGTACTACTGCTGCTACTGTCCAGAGTATACAGAGGACTCGTCCCTTACACCTTACACTTTTACTACCTTACCACCTTACCACCTTACCACCTTACCACCTTACTACCTTACTAAACCGCCGTCTCATCATCCACCCACACACCCACCCATACTTGATCTCTCCATTCCCTATCAATTCATCCACTTCAGATGGCAGAACCGCACCAAGGCGACTAGACTTTTCTTTGCGCACATGGAAAGTCCCTAAGAGGGATCCATAATGGATGTATGGATGGATGTACATCCTGTGTATACTTGCAGTATCCATACCGACTCCTCCTCTGTGCACCATCCTTTTCCCTGTTAGCGAAAGCGCTTGGTCGCATCAACCAGGCCCCGTCCGAATGGGGAAGTTTAAGACTGTGGAGTTGAGTCGCAGTGTTGGCCAAGGCGTGCCATGTGTGGTCTGTATGTGATGTGTGATGAGTGTGTTGAGTGTGTCGAGTCTATTCTCATTCTTTGTCGACACTCCACTTGCTTGCTCTGTTTGCTTTGCTCTTCTTTCATTGAATCGTTCTATCCCTCGACTGAACGACTGACTCTCCAACTATCGTCTTTCCCTTTCTCTCTCCCTCCTCCTCCCTCCTCCCTTTCACGAGCAAAATGCGGAGTCCACCAGTGAAATTCCTCAATGCGCGCGGCATGGAACGCCGCTGAACGCCGTCTTGGTTTGGGTAGGTAGCCACAGAGGCACAATACTGGTAGGGTTGTAGGGTATGTAAGGTCCCCTCGGGCCAGGTACCCAGGACTGGGGGGGCGAAGGGGGGCCGAGGAATAGGCCAGACCCCTGGTGCATTGGAACGAATACTGCCCCTCTGCAGCTCTTTCGAAACTCGCTATGTTAAGGATGTACATTGAGGGTATGGATTTGTATGTCTGGATTATATGCGAACTGCGTACACCCATTACATGGACAACGACAATGTATGCAACCATATGCAGCGAGATTGTCCATAGAGCCTTTTCTTGCTGCCGAAGATGTTGGTAAGTTGGATTATTGGTGGATGCTGTGGTCAGAGGTGGGGAGAGGGGGAAAGTATGGATGGACATACAAGATGAGCTGAAAGAGATACTTTGTACGCGTTACGAGGATCAGAATAAGAATGGATGGATTTGGCTGGATATACGACAGGATACGATAATATCCGAAGGGTTCGCAGTGGGCAGTAGCAGTGAGTGGGCAGTAGGCAGGGCAGTAGGCAGGGCAGTAGACGGGGCAGTAGACAGTAGACAGTAGGTACGAAATACGATAAGAGAGGATAGCGAGCGAGAAGAAAGGACGGATCTTCATTGTGACGGATACGTCGAGGGACAATAATAAGATACCGACAATGTAAAAATAATACAACAATAACACAAGAATAAGATCCAAGACGATAATACTATAATTGCGTATACTCTACAGTCGTCGGGGCAGTCTATTCACCATATTGTATTGACCAATATTCTCTCATTCACTTCCACCCATTACCACCAGCCAAAGACCCCCAGCTTTGGCCCTGCTCGAAAATCCACTTTGCACAATCTAAGCACTTCGGAGACACAGCTAAGGAGCCACTCAGCGTCCCTTTGGCACCTAATCCAGCATAGAGCCAGCACTATACACCCTATGCACCCCGTCCCATAAGACAATCAATCTCAATCTCAATCAGCCAAATCTCAAATTGCCCGGTCCATGCTACTCTCACTACTGTCACTATTGTCACTACTCTCACTACTGCAAACTAATCCTCTCTTTCGTACAAACGTCGTCGTCGCCCTCATCATACTCAACCGCCGACTTCATTTCTCTCACTTTCATCCTACTGCTGTCACTCTCTCAGTCCATACCCACCCTCTTACACATACTCATTCCCTTCCCCATCTCTCCATACTCATACTCATACTCATACTCCGCCAAGCCCTTCTCTCGAACGCATTAATCAACTCTTGCTTTCTCAATAGACGTGCATCATTCATTCTACGTGCGACTTGGCCGACTCGTCCCATTGTTTTGGTCTCACTCAAACGCATTGCGCTCCTGAATCCTTCCCCATTGCTCCATCCGCTACGATCGGCATACAACGAAAAGACCCAGCTTGCGACGTCAGCCCTGCATTGTATTCCGAAGAAAGTTCAAAAGGGCAGATCAAACATTGCACCTCTCAACTCACCAAATCCGCGCGCGCTTTGTCACTCGTGCATAGGCAAAAGACGAACGAACACACCATAAACCCGCGCCCCGAGAATAGGTCAACTGGACAATGCAAAGCCAACAATAGAACCCCTACAGTCCACCGAAACTGCAAAGAAAAACATCCACGCTCTTTTTATCCTACCTGACGCCCAATCCATTCCTTCACAAAAAATTAAAAGAAGATTTTCTTCAACATCAATCTCCTTCATCAATCAATACGCACACAGTCGATACCCGCAGGCGGAAGAACGACTCGTGTTGGAGAACAATTGATTGCGAAGGGGAAAAGAAGAGGACCATACATACCAGCCACAAACCACATTCCTCACGATTATATACGAAACAAGTCATTCACCACCGTTCGCATCCTCGTCGCCTTTTTTATTTATTTTATTATTCCTTTTTTTCTTTCTTATATACAATTCTCTAAATAGAATCTCTTTTCAGGTCGGCTGTGCCGATTCTTTTCTACTCTACTAATAAATCTTTCTCAAAATGGGTTGTTCTGGACGTACTAAGTATGAGGATATCAAGGCCGAACAAAAATGGGACTTCATTGTGAGACTTCTTCCCAAACCACCCCAGTGTCGATTGATCAGATCAACAAACTAACAAATATCATAGAGTTTGAATGACTTCAAATCAACGTCTTGTTTTACTCCTCTTGCTTACGCCTATCTCTACGTTTCCCTCACCATTTCTGTTGCTGTCTATGGTGTCGATACCTTTACTGCCGTCAACCTCCTCGCCTTCGATCGTTGGTCCGGTGAAATCAGCCCTGCAATTCCATTCAGAATCTCCAAATGGATCTTCTCCATCTGCATTATCGCATCATGGGCCAATCTTGGTTTTGAATATATTCGCGCATATCGTGTTATGAGAAGAGGCGCTGTCGCCGAAAGTTATCTCGATTCCTTAGCCGTGCGACTCCAATGCATTCGACCTGGACAAACTGGACGTGGATGGAGACGATTCCTCGTATTCGCTGAGCTGACGAAGAGTAAGAAAGGAGCAGAATATGTTGCGCTTTTCACATATTTCTCCTTTCAAGCTTGGTTCCGTGTTATCTTCTGCTCAGGTCCCCGACAGGTTGTCAACGGTTTCACTCTCTACTCCGTCTTCAAGGCAAAATTGGGCTCCGATGATGGCACAGATGTTGGTTCATCAATTGTCACTTTCTTCAAGAACCTCGAAAAGCTCGCAGAGGCTGATCATCAGCAAGCCGTTGTCTTGTCTGGTATGATTTTCACTCTAATCGTTTGGATTTTCGCTGCCCTCAGTCTTTTCGTGGCCATGCTCATGTACATCTTCTTCCTCTGGCACTACATTCCAAATCACGACAATGGTTTGTCTGGATACTGTGAGCGCAAGATTAACGGTCGACTTACCAAGATCGTCAGCGTCAAGGTCAACAAAGCCATCGAAGAGGAGGAAAGGAAGAAGAGGAAGGCCATCGAGAGGGCTGCTAAGAAGGGAGAGAAGATCGTCGAAGGACGACAGGCCACCCTACCAACATTGTTCGATCCAAAGTCTGACGATAAGCTACCGTCCATCCCGCAACTCGGAAGAACCGACACCATGGCCACACTCCCCGCATACTCGTCGAGACCAAACACTCCGGGCGGGTCGCAGCAGCCAACGCTTCCAGCCATGGAGCTGTCATCCCTCGATCAAAAGAGACCATACATGTCACGAAATGGTACCCAGAGCTCAGCGATATCCGACGCCAGCTACGCATCCAATGCACCACTTATGGGTGGAGCACAAGATATGGGCTATGGACGACCCAGCTCCCCAGTTCCCTCTCTTCCACCCCTCGACACTTCGTATTTCCCACCAATGCAACGTACCAACACCGGCCTCTCGACGGCTTCCAGCAGCTGGCAACAGACGACTTCGCCTGAGCCAATGCCATCCGCTGGTCCTATGGGCCCTCCAAGAAACCTTACAAGCACTCCTTACTCGCAAAGTCCCTCCCAATACACTGATGGCTTCCAGGGTCGTCAGACTCCAGGTGCGCCCATTGGTCGTACCGACTCGCCAATGGGACGCATGCAGACTCCTGGTCCTGCTCCTATTGGTCTTTCAATGGGTCCGCAGAATGGAAGGAATACACCTGGTGCTGGAATGGGTCCGCAAAATGGAAGAAATACGCCTGGTGCTGGAATGGGTCCGCAAAATGGTCGCAACACTCCAGGTGTTGGACAAGATCCCTATGGTAGAGCTACTCCAGCTCCCAGCGTAGACTCATACGGTCGTCCACTGCCACGCCAGGTTGGAGACCAGGGTGGTCGTTCTACTCCTGGTGGGCGCCCTCCATTTGCCCCCGGCTCAGGTTCCGAAATGGGTCGTTCAAGTCCCGCACCCGGCTCCGGCATGGCTTATGGCGGTCCTCTTCCAGGTGGCCCATCTTCTGACCCAATGATGGGACGAAACAGCCCAGCACCAGGCTTCGACCAAGGTCTAAGCCGCAACACTCCGGCCCCAGGTCAAGAAACCGGCCGCTCATCTCCCTCTCCAAGCGCCCGCTTCCCAGTCAACCCGAGCAGTGCCGGTCCACAGAGAAGCTACACCCCCTTCTCAAACAATAATACCGCCCAACCTCCACCCCCAGAGCGCTCTTACACAGCCTTCTCCGCCAACGGCCCTGCGCAATCAGAGCGCACCTTTACCCCTTTCAACCCCAGCCTTCAAATGCGCAGTGCCTCGGCAGCTCCCGGCGGCCCAGGTGGCCCACAACCCGACAGAAACTTCGGCCCACCAGCCCGAAATTTCACGGCCCCAATAGCATCCGCCGAGTCGGAAAACTACTTTGGCGCTGCGGGTCAAGCTATTCCTATGAGGACAAATACTCCCCAAGCTCCTCAGGGCATGTCCATGTCACCACCTGATACTTATGGTAGAGACGTCGAGGCTCAGAGGGGACCGAGTCGCGGCCCTCCGGGCGCATTCCCTCCAAATCGTGCCGCCAATGATAGTCCCTTCCAGGCTTATAGACCAAATAACTATTAGTAATTTGTGTTGAGGATTTGGGAATAGGAATTGGAATTGGAATGTGGGGGACTTGTATTATAACTGCTAAAGCGGGTTAAAATGGAAGGGAATGGAAAGGAGGCTGTGACTCCTATCCCTCTACTATATAATGATGTCCTGGTTTTGGACTGGTGTATCCTTCTTTTGTTTTTGCCTGTGTTTTTTGTCTTTTCTTTCATGATGTGAGCGATTTAGGGAGTTTCTTTTCCTTATTTAAGTCTTTGAGTTTCTTGAGTTTAGTTTTGTTTGCCGTTTTATCTTTTTTTTGTTTTTGTTGTTTAAGGGTGGTTGGATTTGACGATGAGAGAGATGGGCGTTCTTTTCACACTCTTTTGACACCCTCCCTAAGTGGGTAGTGGGTTTTGATACTTGGATCATGATGGTGGTTGGTGGTCGGTGGGTGGTTGCAATGATCTGTTAGAGAAAGAGACAGAAAGAGAGAGAAAGAAGGAAAGTCGTATTTGCAAGTACACTTGAAGTTTTGTGCTCGGCTAAACAGAAGAAAGTAACTTAGTTTTTATGATTAAATCTAATAAGAGATTTTTTCGAGAGGATTTGATCTAGTCATTTTGCTGTGAATTTGTTTGATGATGAGTAGCTTGCTTTTGATGATCGGTTGGAGGGGTGGCTTTATGTCAAGGGTTGATTGTAGTTGAAGTTGGGGTGTACCAATTTGCGTTGGAGGGATGATAATTGGATATAAATGCTATGTATTTGAGATACATATGGAGACTTGCAAATGGACTTGCAAATGGAGGTTTCGGGTATCAAGATGCATTTACTCTGGAGAAAACGTATAAACAATATCTTTACATAGAATCCTAGAAATATTAAACCTAGATCTATCAAAAGTTTTTGTCATTGGAATTTACTTTGGGCTTGGCAATCAACTCCCCAGCTCTAATATCGATATATTTCTTCTCACCTTTCCCTCCTTTTTTTATTGCTATTCAATACCTGCTATTGTTTCTCTTGTGGTTATCTAAACCTTACCTTGTAGTTTATGAAAAGAGAGGGGTTTGATGACTAATAGTTATATGCTTAAAATCGGAGATGTGATCATGTTTCTCTACCAAAATTGTGGTATATATATATGTCTCTCTACTTTTAGGTTAGATAACGCTCCGAATTTCTGACCTTAGAACCACGTTTGGTCTTCGGGATGATGTCATCATTGTCAGTACTGACTGTGCCATGTGGAAGCCCTTAATGTTGGCGATCGCAGCTGTTAATGGTAGTTGTAGATCTTGACCATCGTGTAAAAAATACCGGGGTTGTAGTTTTATCCGCACTTTCATTTCTAAATACCTCCTCACTTATACGCAATCAACCAGCACTAAAATGTGAATGTGCCTGGAAATATTGTTGATACGGGGATATTTGCTAGCGGGCTAAGGATTTCAGCATTGGACTACCTCACTTCATGCAGTCATCACCACTGTGACTTTCATTATCATCTCACTATTCGTCAATGGGCAAGAACTTGGTGTAGCATTGTCGTATGATATGGCGGATTCAATTATTGGGAGTGTTTTACAATTTGTTGACGGAGCTTGGAGGTAAGCTAGACGGCATCAATGTATACTGATGGATAGCTTCTACATTCTCTGTTTCGCTACACTTGATGCAGACAAGCTCTTAGACCCTACTATTATCAGTATTCGCAGGAAAATTGATTTGATCTGGGTGAATGGGAACCAAGTGCGTGGTGTACTGGCTCGCTATTGCGATGGCATGTCGTGGACATGAGGAGCTGTGTATCAAATCAAGAGGTTTCCATGAGGAATAAGTTGTATTGAGCACTGGAACTAGTAATTTGAGGTGTTCGTGGTTAGTATGCCCTTGTTCATCATTATTTCCGTTACCATTTACTATCCAGAACATCACTGTATTCATCTCTTCCTCACTCGTGAAGCGAAATTAGATGCCTTTCCCCTGAGAATGTTTGTATAGACTTACTGTCAAATGGTTCAGCAAAAGTCCGAGTCTTTATGTAGGACTTGGATACATGAAATTCACCAAACCGGCATCAGACTGTTACTTCAAGAGCCGTAGTATCCTGCCGATATCCCTTCAGCGAGGATTGATACACGAATGGAACATTTGAGCTTTGAGATGGTAATCAGGACACTGTAAACCTTTACTGGAGGGTCCCTATCAGGATTGTGTACTGACGTGGTGGTGGGGATATTCTGAGGCTTAATAGACATACATGAGCCATTTTTTCTCCTCCTTTTTAGAATGTGAAGTAAAGATCCACCTTTCATCATCATCAGCTGCTAAACTAATGAATTTTGATCTTCAGGCTTACGCTAGGTCAAGAAGCTATAATCACCATTTGTTTTTTTAAATCATAGTTTGGCATTCATTAACCCGTTTGGTACTTATCTCATTATTGATTCCTCAAATAACCACTCAACAGCTTGTCTCCGAGTCAAATCACATAAAGATGGAATAAGTACACTTGATTTTGAAACTTGATTAGGAGTGTGGTAAATTGATAGATTCGTCAACAGGTGGAATACCTTACCATTATTGTCTAGAAGCATTCAAGACCTCTATTAACAAAAGGCCTGGTAGACCTTGTAGAAAGCATAAAAATCAACACTCTGTATGATTCTATCTGGCAACATGGATTGGAATATTTAGTTTTGAAAGTGGATGGAAAAAGAGAGGCGACTATCCAATTATCAACAAATGGGCTTCATCATCTTACAAGGACCATAGAATATGTCCTATTTACAAGATGTATTGTCGGTACTGTTATTCTCAACAAGTCTCAGATAATACATCAAACAAGACACAGGTTGCATCATGAAAACCTTCGTAACTCTTATTATACAGAGCTCTAATCTGCAAACTGTGCTGATATAGCCCAACCTCCCCTCCAAACTTCCTCTAGACTTTGAATACAATCAAGCATAGAGCGAAATGACATCCTTCTTCTTTGCCTGAACTTCCGCAATTGCATCGACATAATGTTCGTGAGAGATCTTGTTCTTGCCCAATCTGAGAGCAATCATACCAGCCTCAACACAGACGGCCTTCAGTTGTGCACCACCAAACTCATCTGTACTTCTAGCAAGTTCGGGCCAGTTTACAGCATCATCGACAGTCATCTTTCTGCTATGGATCTTGAGAATCTGTGCTCTAGCCTCCTCGTTTGGAAGTGGGAACTCAATCTTTCTGTCCAAACGACCAGATCGAAGAAGGGCAGGATCGAGAACATCAATTCTGTTAGTAGCTGCCAAGACCTTGATACGATCATCAGAAGCGAAACCATCCAGTTGGTTGAGAAGCTCCAACATAGTTCTTTGGACTTCTCTGTCACCACTCTTGTCACTGTCGAATCGCTTGGTTCCAACAGCATCAAGCTCATCAATGAAGATAATCGCTGGTGCCTTTTCCTTTGCAAGTGCAAAACAGTCACGCACGAGCTTAGCACCATCTCCAATAAACATTTGGACAAGTTGTGGTCCAGCAAGTTTGAGGAAGGTAGCATCAGTTTGCGCAGCACAAGCACGTGCAAGAAGAGTCTTACCAGTACCTGGAGGACCGTACATAAGTGCTCCTACAAGAAGTTAGTAAGATTATATGAGATGTTTGATGTTATGAACATACCCTTTGGCGCCTTAATACCAATCTTCTTGAAACGTTCAGACTCCTTCATAGGCCAGACGATAGCTTCTACAAGCTCCTCAATCTGCTTATCCAAACCTCCAACATCAGTGTACTTCTCTGTTGGCTTCTCATCGACCTCCATGGCCTTAACTCTGCTATCGTATTCGGCCGGAAGAGTATCAAGCACCAAATATGAGTCTTTGTTTACACCGATAAGATCGCCTGGCTTAAGCTTCTCTGGGTCGACAAGACCAATAAGTGGCAGGAAGATGGTCTGTCTTGTTGAGGTCTTGATGACAGCGGACTTTCCGACTCGTGTAGCATCGAGGTCAATGTTGGCACCCTCCTCTGCAGATTCGGCGGTTGGGTCGAGGTCTAGAAGTTCAACAACGTTTCCGACGAGATATGGCAATTGTCTGCATGGTGTTAGCCTACAGCTACACAGGTAGACCCTGTTAATGACTCACCTGTTGTTCTCAATCTTATCTAAGTTATCCTTGATCTTCTCTCCCATTGCAGCCTTCTCATGTGATAATCGTTGGTATTCGCTCTTCATGATCCTCGAATCGTTCTCCAGTAGCCGCTTCCTTGTGAGGATATCTTGTGTGCTTAAGTTGTAGAGCTCCTCATCTAATGGGTCTTCCTCCTTCTCTTCCTCTTTCTCGGGTTGGGCATCCTTCATCTCTGCATCTCCGGTGTTTGATGGCTTCTTGTCCTTGTCGCCGTCATCCTTCTTGTCTTCCTTGCGCTCACGCTCAAGATCATCGAGATCTTCTAAAGTAGACATGGTGGCGTGGTGTTTTTGAAAGGCTTATATGGTATTGTTTAGGTAAAAAGGTAGCCGGGGGTTGGTATTGCGTGATATGTCGATGAAAGAGTGGTTGTGAGGGTAATGTTGATATGATGGAGCTGCTCTATCTACGGTACATACGTAGAGCTTCCACATGAGCTTAATGATGGAAGCGAGCCGCGTCTTCGCGTATGCCTGGAAGCCTGAGAATCATAGTGTAAGCCTGAGGCTGCTGACAAATTCGCCGTCGACAATTCAGCCTTAGCGTGCCAGCGTGTAAGTCAGCTTAATAGAATCCCTCGGATTCCCAACGTCTTCATTCCACAACCTCCAAAACATCACGCTCGCTGCCCATCAAGAAGGACGTCAAAACCATCGCATTTAATCCACAAAGTTGCCGGTCACTTTCCAGCGATTCTACGGACACCTTCGACGACAATTCTACGTTCTGCGAAGACACAAGCCTTCACGGACGCCTTTACTGGTTCAGAACGGTCGGAAGGCAGCAGCGCAACCTCATCTTCACTTGGAGATATTGTCTCCTATCGATCAGTAAATCAATCACCACTTTGAAATACTGCTCTCTGAGCTTCTGGATACATTTGCGATTTGTCGCATTTATTAAAAGGTAAACCATTAGATAGATATACAATTCAAACTACTGCCAGCGTCGCACACCTTGGCCGCTGCTGAGTCTTCGCGGGCTTCAAGTCCATCTTAATGCGATTCACATCAGTCATCTGGCATCTCTGTCCTGTATCATAGCGAAAGCTGATGCACGCAAGATTCCTTGGCTGACCCTGAACCTTTAGTGACAGTCAAAGAACCGCAGCACTCAGGTGCCACGATCTCCGCGACCTCAGTCACAGTTTGCTCTACGAGTCGATATTATCGACGACCACTTGAATAAAGTGTGTTCTCATACTCCTCAATTTTAACACCGCCAAACTGCATTCTCCACTATTCGTAAAGCTTTCTACGAAAACCCTTTGTCACAAACCTACCCGCGATCTAAGAACGCGTTACCTGGTCACAAAGAAGAAGCAGTCACTTCCACCTCGAAAGATATCTCCACGTAAAGTACTCAGCGGCGACAGAAACATCTACGTACCTAGACCATACAAAGTCAAAAAGATGGCAACCATCGGGACCGAGAAAGGGGGGACGGCGGCGGATTGGAGCGAAAACCTGAATATGACTATGATGTGTAAGGACTGCCGAGAGTTCCCACCCAACCTCGTTGAAGAGTTCTCTTCTGGTGATATGGTCTGTGGAACCTGTGGTCTCGTTTTGGGAGATCGTATTGTCGACACTCGATCTGAGTGGCGTACTTTCTCTAACGATGATCAGGGGACTGATGACCCATCCCGTGTTGGAGATGGTGCAAATCCACTCCTGAACGGCTCTCAATTACAAACTACAATCGCCTTCGGTGATGGTACTGGCCGTAGTCGAGATCTTCACCGTGCTCAAAACAAATCTGCCAACGATAAGTCTACCAAAAGTTTGCTCCAAGCGTATAAGGAGATCGGTGCTCACTGCGATGCTGTCAATATTCCCAAGAACGTATCTGATACAGCAAAGCATCTTTTTAAGCTTGTCGACGATGCCAAGGCCTTCAAGGGTAAATCTCAAGAGGCTATCATCGCTGGTTGTATCTTCATTGCTTGCCGTCAATGTGGAGTTCCACGTACTTTCAGAGAAATCTATGCCTTGACTAAGGTCTCAAAGAAGGATATCGGTCGTACATTTAAGGCTCTTGAGAAATTCTTTGCCACAACAAGTCAAGCAAAGATGGTAGTTGGTAAGTGGAGTGTAATTGCTATAATTTTGAAAACTTTATTAACAGTGCTTTCGAAGGTGCCCTTCCGTCTACAGACGAGTACAAGACCACTACTTCTACTGCAGCTCGCGATCTCTGCTTGCGTTATTGCAGTCAGCTTGGTCTCAAGGGCCAACAATTCGTCAAGGTTTCGCAAGGTTTGGCCGACAAGATGTCAACTGTTGGCGATTTGGCTGGTCGTTCTCCTCTGTCCGTTGCAGCTGCCTGCATCTTTATGGCATCGCACCTTCTCGGCAAGCCTAAATCTGCAAAAGATATCTCTGTAGTCGCTGGAGTTAGTGATGGTACAATCCGCACCGCATACAAATATTTGTATCAGGAGCGTGAGAGATTGATCGATGCAGACTGGATTGCTGATGGCAAGGGCAAGATGGAACTTCTTCCCGGCGTCTAAGCAACGACTACCTCGTCCGCGAATCCTAGATTGGTATTGGTTAATTTTCCTTTGAGCTTTTGGTATTTGTGCAGGTCGCGTGCGTTTGTGCTACATACCCGCAGATTCGTCACCTGGCTGTGAGCCTTCTACATGACTTCTGCATTGGTGCTTTTTGCGTCTTTGGCCGTTGGCCGGACCTGTTTATTTGCCTTGTGCTCAGCAGCCTAATACGGCAGCATGGGGGGTTAAATTCATAGCATTTGTTTTGCAGGCGTTTACTTTTATTGCGAACCCGAACGTATCGGTAACTCGGATGAAGACAATATATCTTTGCAGGCTGCAGCCGTGGATAGAATAATAGGCAAAGAGACCAAAAAAAATAAAACTAAGATGATTCAGTATCTGGAGTATTCTATACTCATTGAGACCAAACGAGGGTGAGATCCGTCCATCCGTGATATGACTCCTCGTAGGCGGGGTTGTGCTCCCCCTGCGAGTATGATAAACCGGATTACATATCCCTAAAGAGAGTGGAAATCTACAAAAAGTTGCCCATACATGACTTCAGCTATTCGTATTCCCTTCCCATTGCCACTGGGGGAGGTTGCTTACATGTGACTCGTAAGAAGGATGAATCCCACTCCACAGAGTACAAAATGATTGCAGCCTGCGTGATCTCATAGCGCTTACCATTCTTGCGAGCTGATGTGGCCGATCCCATTAAAAAAAGGGGTGTAGGAGTTTGCCTCCTGACGTCAAAATTCGTATCGTCAGGTACTTGAGTATGTAGTATTTTGAGGTCTCACTTTCGTCCATTGCATATGACAAAAAAAAGGCCTCAATTGATGCCGTCTTCATGTATTGAATATCACGTGCAAGCAACCTCGTGATCCAGGGCCTTTGCGTCCACACGCTCTCGTCCCCGACCAAGTTGTCCGATTGTCTCAGCCACACTGCCACCACGAGATTTTACATCGCCTTCTCGTAGGATCATCTAGGGATGCTAAATGAAAAGCTATTTGTGATGCGACATGTCAAATAACCACCACGTATATGGAGGGAGTGGTGTGCGTGTGTTGCGTGTTGCGCCCACGATATTGTCGGCTGCGTTGCATGGCAAAGTGCCTTCCATGCCAGCCAGACTCCAACCAAACACCAAAATGCCGTCGCTCCGTCGCTCCGTTACGCCCCAAAAATAAAAGGCCCTTCGATTTTCAGGGTCCTTTTCGTTCAGGTCATCAAAAGCTTTACGAATCGGTGCCAAAAGCGGTATTTCCTATAAGATGCAAAAGGCCGATGACAGCCAAATTTAACCTTGGCGGGAAAATCCGATTTAATTACTTTCCTTTTCTTTTCTGGCGTCCCTTCTTTTTTTGCTGGTCTTTTCCGTCAAGCCTCGTTTTTTTGTCTTTCAGGTTTTTCTTGCTTCTTCGAAAGTCTTTCTCGTGACGAATATCCCCACATGGGGCACTGTCGAGTTCCCCGTGCACTCCAATCGAGCAGCTCTCCGATCTGAGCCCTTCCCGGTCCCTAGGCGGTGCTTTTCTTTTCCCTTTCACGGATGCCCTTATTTTTTTCTGATGTCCTGCTGATATGGTGGTAAATTATCGGGGTGCGACAAAGTAAAATTTGTTGTGCTGCACATAGAATAGCCATTGGTTTGTGGAGAGTAATTCCATGGCCCATGGACCATGGAATGCCAGGCTGGAACATTTAGAGATGATGCTTGGCAAGGATGAGTCAAGAATTGTTCCAGTGTTTTCTTTTATTGCACTTGCTCTTTCCTGTCTGTGTCTGTGTCTGTGTCTGTCTCTGTTTATTGTTATTGTTATTGTTTTTGTTTGTGTATTTGCGTGTGTGGATGTGTGTGTGAGAGTGAGTGTGAGTGCGTGTGTCTGTGTGTGTGTGTGTTTTGTCTGAAGCGTAAAGGTCAATCTGCACTTCCAGCTCACCAGGCAGGGTCTCAGAAAATACCGTGGTGAAGTTGTGCACGCAAGACAACAAGACAATTTAGCGCGGAAGCTTGGTCAACGTCGGAATGGAGGGAAATCTTATGCCTTACTCATTAGGCTTTTAATCACTTACTCCTGATAGGAGCACACAGCAATACTGCACATACTCCAGTAAGGTATTCTAATCCATACATGCGGAATATGGATGTTGATGAATCGCTGAGTAGAATAGATAATGCTCCACCAATGACTTTATTTTCAGTTACCACCTTGTGCTGGAAATAGGACAAACAGGAACTAATAGAACAAATTAGTAAGGAATTCAGGATTTTCATTAGATAAGGTATGATGTTAGCATCATCATCAAGCCTTCCACCAGACTCCATGGAGTGTACTCTCATATGTCATGTACCTGTCCTGACGACATTCTACTTGGTAATCTTCAAAAAGTGACGCACCAGACTGTGGGCACAGAATGGAAATCGAAGGAGATCCTCGGGCCTTCTGGGGAGTTATGCTAGGTAGCACAAGTAATTGGCATGTAGTAGTATTACTACTCTATTCCGTACAGATTGAGTAACTCTATCGTTGACGAGGGATTGGCGCTCTTCGTACTTGTGTGTGCAATACACATGCTTGCATCCCTTGATGCCCGTTCATCTCATCGGCCATATGGTTGCAGTTGGAGAGAAACACGAGGAAACAGAAGGGAAACAATGCAGGGGTCGCATTGGGATGTTGTCGGCCTCATATTTTCTTTGTGCCAGCCAGACAAAGACAGACCTTCCAACCTCAACCCGCCAACCCGCCAACCTGCCTTTGCACGCGAGGGTCAAGGTCGGGGATGGAGGGGACCTTCCGTGCCTTTTTGTTGTTGGGGTCATTCACTTCACAGGTACGAAGGACGGACTTTGCATGTATGGATACAGTGGAACGGCGATCGCACGGGGGTTTATTTCTTACCGCATCTCCCTGGCAGCTTTCGGCTTGAATTGGCCCTAATTTGGGAACGGTGAAATTGAGCTCGAGTCGCTGGAGTGATGGAGAAGTGTATGGATGGACATGGAGGAATGGGGAATGGTGCGTATTGCACCGAGAAAAGTACTCCAGTCACAGTACAGTATGATATTCAAATTGTATCCATATGGAGGAGGTTGAGAGACTCCTGGTGCTTTGATGCTCTGAGAGTCTGGGAGTCTGAGAGTTGAGTACGACGGTACATACATAATACGTATCAATACAGTATCCAAATGCTGTACGGATTACACATCTCTATGTATTTGTATGTACGTACGTATGTATGTGATACCTCATGTGCTTACAGAATCCTTACTTGTCCTGCTTGTGTATCAATACATCCTCATCCATACAAATGCGGACATACATACTTCATACATGAAAAAGATTGTTCCGTACTCCCGCACTGCCGTACAACTTTCCCTCAGCCAGTACATATTCAGCATTCATTCTACCATATCACCATATCACCACATCAAGGTTGCAAGATGGACAGTCTCCACTACAGTACTGCTGCCCAGCCTAATAAGCCTAGGCCTGCACGCGTATCCCAAGGCACACGCTGGTGCACTCTTACCAATTGCCCCCTCCCCTCCCCACGCAAGCGTCATGAACGTGAGGTTGGGCCATTCATCAACCTCGTCACATAACATCAGTCGCATCATCGTGCTGCAAGCCATCGGATATCATGAATCCAGTCACCACAGTCATTCTTCATTCATGCTCGAAACGCACGACTCACAACTCACGTCCTTTCAATGACCCCCATTGTTGACGAGGCGCGTGGCGTTGTTTTGCATTGCTGGCAGAAGAATTAAAGCTGCATGACAGTCTTTGAAAAAGGCCCCATCCATGGCCCATCACTGATGAATGCAAAGCTTGCCTTGTGATCCGCGGGTTTGAGGGACAGAGCGTGTTGGAGGGGTGTGAGACATTCTTCTTTCTGCTTGGGACGCTGTCCGCTGTAAGGATGATCTCGGCGGAAGGTGTTCGTGTTGGCACTTTCGTTCCAGGTAGCTCATCAGACACTCAAATATCAGTCAATTTAGATGATATCCCATCACCGACTAAAAGGGCACACTGGACACCTCATTTGCCAACAAATCAACTAGATTTTGGTTGTATGCGGCATCAATGTCTAACATTGAATTTCGCCTGTTCTTGACGATAATTATCAAGGGCCTTTTCAATGCGTCTTGACAGATTGTCAGGAATACCTACTTCTATCTAGGTTGTGGAGGAGAGAGGTATGGATCAGCAAACGTTTTGTCTACAAGAAGTCGCAGTCAGAGTTCCAAGTGCTTTTTGCACCGAGTATGAGTGCAGGAGGGCCATCCCGAGTCCCTGCACACCCACCCACGGCGTGGCTTTCCTGTCTCTTGTTGGCCATTCCGACAGGCACCAAAAGCAAAACTGCAAGGTGACATTTCCATCTGAAAGGATGTATCCATACCTATTGATACGTATTATGTACTGTGTAGTGCTCAGGATTCCAGGCGAGGGGATCGTACAGCTCATTGGGCCCGACAACCCCCGATTGTTAAAAGTCCCCAAAGTTCCTTGGGTAGAGGATGCAAAGATCATCCTAGAATGTACAATACCGAGAGGACCCTTTAGACGCCTTACTTTCTCCAAACACTAAATGAGGGAGTGTGAAAATGGATTCATTTTGATGTCCATACGGAGCACGGATAGCAAAAAAACCAACCAAAGACACGCATATCATTACAAAACTAAAAACCGAAAAACCAAAAAAAGCCGTGTCCTTGCTCCGATACTAGATCTTTGCAAATGCCTTGCTGGAGAATCCATACAGATATCCATACTTGTACATACATACATACATACTCCAAAGCCCTTGAGACCGCTGACCCTAAAAGCCATGCACATATGTTCGTTGATCGGGGTATTGTGGAACTCCCTGGTGGTAGAGCCACTTGCGGACAAATTTGACACGGTAAAAGGGCAGGAAGAGGCATGGCGTGTGGGATGAAAGAATTTCTGGAGCGGCTGCGAGGATATCTCATAGGGTAGTGATGTAAAGTGGTGGTCAAGACGGAAAGTCTGTTCATGAGCCAGGCAGCGAGGATACAGAGAAAGCTTACACAGTGAAGTGCCTCCGTCGACCTTCTCACTTGACTTATTCACAGCCCCCGGACTCGTCATTTTGCTCCGGAGGCAAAGATTGGACCCTCGTGTGAGTATATAGGACTTTACTTACATAGTACACACACACACCTCAAGTACAGTACATCACCAGCATAGTCTATACTATCCATACGTAATACATAATGAATTTCCATTTGCTGTTGGCTTTCTGTGATGACTAGAGTAAGGGTATTTGGGGCGCACTACTCATGAGTACTCCGTGCACCTAGTGAGCCACTCAAGCCAAGGTCAAAAGTCGGTCCACACGTCGACCACTGACGAGGCTTGAAATGACCGGGAAATCCACTTTCTTTTTCGCTCACGACTCTCATCTGGATGGCCCTATTGTTGCCAGAGGACCCCGTTAATTCCTCCGAGGACCAATGGAGTAGTATTCATAGATCCATTTAGAGGATGTTCAATGCTTGTGTTTGGATGGTGCTATTTTTTAATTTTTCTGTCTTAATTTTCTTTTCTTTTCTTTTCTTGTCTATTCTCCTTCTTGAGTTCCTTCTGCTCACCGCGAAGTGGGAGCCGGACCCAGCAAGAGAAAGCGAAAGGACGAGAAAAGCGCAACAGAAAAGCACTGACACACACCAGACGCCCACCCAAGCACCAACAGCAGCAAAAAAAAGTCAAGCATCAATGACAGTGCAGACCAGCAAAAAGGCATTTCGCCTTTTCTCTGCACTACAATCGACTATCCCATACGTATCCATAATCCATACCAGCTCAACGGAAGTAACTCTGACTTGACTTAACTTAACCTGCACAAGAGGCAACACCAAAATATCATTACCCACACATCACGCATCACCCACCACACATAATCCTACTGTAACGCCCCATGCCATCCGTCCTATGCCCATCCTATGCCCATCCATCCTGTGCCATGCCATGCCATACCATCCACATCCCATCCCATCCCATCCCATCCCATACCCCCATCCCCTCAAATCCCACCAAGAAGAAAGCAAGTGAAAAAAATAAAAAAGTCCCCTCTCTTCATTCTGGGCGCAGTAACTTTGCATGAAGCTCGAAATGCCCCCCCGTTCCCGTTCACACATCCGCCCACGCATTCTGACTCTTACTCCTCGTTCATACTCTACTGCCCTCCGTACTCCCAAGTACTCCAAGTACCTTACTCCGTAACCTTACGCAGCTCAAACATTTACAACCAACTCTCACTCTCGCTCTCTTTCGCTCACTCTACTTGTGCGTGCCATGCCTAACACCTAGGGTGAGCGAGGGAGGGTACTGCGTAGCCAGTACGACGTAGAATAGAAATCAATGATACACCCACCCCCATACGCACATACACCTTTGCTCCGTGCACACTCCCTCATATTCCCACTTGCCCGGGGAACGCTTACCCATTTACATAACTCACTACCCAACATTCACAAACACACTCCAGCCAAACCCAACACACATACGTTTGTCTGGTGTCTGTCTCGTCTCCCTCTTCTCTCTCTCTCTCTCGACTCTCTTACTCTCACTCTCTCCGTTCACTCGCCTTTCTCCACCCGACTATCCTTCCGTTGTGCCCTCTCTCTGTCGCCCGGTGCTCCCCCTCCTACTTACCTCTTCTAAGCCGCGACCACCCACTTTCACAGTCTTTCCCAGTGTCATCTCATTTTCTCTTGCATCCTGCAGTTGCGCTCATCCGGCCTCCTTCCCAAGTGTGAGTGATATCCAACATCACAACATTCACTCTCGCAACTCCCCAGAAAACAAATCTCCTCGACCACCTTCCATCTCCTCTCATCCTCTCCCGACACCCTCTGTACCTCTGTCTTGATTTTGCTGCATTTTCCGCGCATCATTCAGATACCTTTCGGTTGCCCGTTTTGCGCTGCCAGCCAGCCCGAATTCGCGAATACCAGGAAGCGTACCAGTGCGTAACCGTCAACATCGAAAATATCCCTCTCGTCTTTCTACGAAACTCATCTTCGGATATCTTCCCTCTCTCTCTCAATCCTAATCTACCTGCATAACCGCGCGAAGACCTTTTACTAGGCTTCTTCTTGCTTACTGCTTAAGATTCTACAACGAGTCACAGCCAATATCTCGCGTTCTCGCAGCAACTCTCAACTCTACCTACGCCTGTTGCGCAAGTACAGTCCAACCGCAGCACAACTCATACGCATCATCCCGCGCCACAGAGTCTTAAAATCGCCTGTCGAGTCATAAAAAGTCTTCCGTATACTTAATAGCGAAAAAAAAGTTGGATTCGAAGTGTATCATTGCGCGCTGCATTTAAATCCCTTTGGTTTGACAACAAAATTTCTTGAAATCGAGACCGACTTTCGCGAACGACATCAACGGGACTTAACGACTTTAATACCTATCTCCCCCCATCTTCCTTGAGAAATCTCGCTTTTTTAAAAAAGCTTCTTCAGAAGATATATTATTGGCGAGCTTTTGACTAAGTCTTGCTAAACGGCCTGCGACATCTGCAATCTGCACGTCTACCGATCACATCCTCTACTCGTCCTTCTAAGACGACAACAAGTTCCATATTGAGCTTTACGCATCACGTCAAATCTCTCTATCCAACCTGGCTCACTAAAAGTATCTCCCGATAACTCATTTGAACCAGTACACACGCTTTTGAAGCCTTCACTTTCATTACTCAAAAAACGTCATATACCTGCATGTCGAAGAGTCAATAAATCCAGCGATCTTTTGCTTCGCTCTTTCGAAAGAGCTTACGCTCCGCCGTACCCTCCAGTCAGAGCAGTGAAAGGATAAGGTACGATACACATTGAGACTTTAATATTCTACCAGATCCTAGTGTATAAAATTTGCTAACTCATTATTAGGTAGCTCAGCACCTCTTCCTTTCCTTCTCTCGACCACCCTCACGATCTCCCAAGATGCCTAGTTACCACCACCGCCCAAGGCAGATGCCTTTGACACCGCCAGAATGGGCCAACAACTACGGCAAGCGATCCGGAGGTCATCTCCATCAGCCATATTCATCGAAGAACATCTACGGCTCCAATACGTTCTACACCCCACCAAGTGAGATGTACCACCAAATGAACTACAACATGCAACCAAGCGCGCCTCCAGGATTTCCGCAACAGCAGCAATCTTTCGGCCCTATTGCTGCCCCGATTCTTCCTCCATTGAATATGCCTGATCGATCGATCGACATTCCAGGTCAGTCTTCGAGACGCGAGCGTCACCCAGAACAACGACGAAGCCAGCAACCACAACCTGAAGTCAAAGAAGAGAAAGCCGTTGGTGGTGTCTCAGCAGTATTGGACTACGAAATGGACCAGATGACGGACTACGTGTCAGAAATGGCACAATCCATGTATGAACTCTACACCTCCCCTCACATCTGCATTGCAGATATTGACTTAGTACGAAGTGTTATGCCTGGCTCTCCAGTCTCACCTGCCTTCCGCAAGTTCGTCTCCGGACTTTTGTCCTCTACTCGTCTTCCAAGCTCAACGATCCTCCTCGGTATGAACTACCTGGCAAGACGCATGAACATGCTCAACAACCCAGGCCCATATAAGTCTACTGATGGACAGGTTTGGCGTATGTTGACCATTGCTCTGTTGCTTGGTAGCAAGTTCTTGGACGACAACACCTTCCAGAACCGTTCTTGGTCTGAGGTCAGTGGCATCGCTGTCACCGAACTCAACACCCTTGAGCAGGAGTGGCTCGAGGCCATTTCATGGAACCTTCACGTCAACCCAGATACCAGCGAGGACTTCCAATGTTGGCTTGCATCTTGGGCAAGCTGGCGCGATGACAAGAACAAGATGCGCAGTGCTACCCTTGATCGCCTTGCCCCTCTTGCTCACATTGATACGAATGTTCAGAGACACAGAACCCAGCACAAGTACAACTCACCACAGGACCACCCAATTTACAGTGCAGGCATGGCACAGGGACACCAGTCAATCTACCAGCCACCAACCCGATACGAACAGCCAGCTTGGCTCGCTCCGGGTTCGGCTCAAGAGTTGTCTCCTCCATCCGCACCCGAGTCTGGTCCAAACACTCCAGAGTACTTGAACCTACCAAATGTCGGTATTATGGCTAGTGAATGGTCCCAGAATGGCTTCTACTCTCGTCGACAACACCAGCCGGCTATCCAGTTGCCATGGGCACCAAACATTGCACCATACCACACTCCATACTACAACGGTCAATACTCTTCGAACACTTGGAGTCACGGCCCAACCTGTGGCTGTGGATACTGCGCAAGACACGACAACTACTTCATGGGTAACAACTACGGACAACAAGCTGTCGTCGGCTAAGCTCATGTCTATTGGATATCTGATGAACATCCATCCCTTCGGCAAACTCAATCACGCTATATAGAAATCTCTGATCTCGACATGGCACTCAAAAGTTTCTGCATTTCCATTGTTTTCGATTTCGACTCCGACTTCGTCTTTGCTATACTGTCAGCTTTCTAAAGCTTGGACAATCATAGTGTCTCATTTGATCAGTTTTTCTTCGGTTGCAATAAAAGCGAGGACTCTGGTCGCGATTAAGTTTTCGGATATACCCTTTTACGATCTCGAGCTGCGTTGCGCTAAGTACGGCCCAAATACCAATAATGGTCTGTATTGGCGGCTGCCTCGATCTTATGACCCTATATTTTTTTTTTCCTTTTCTCTTTTTACATCTGAAATATTTCTGTTTGCTCTTTATTTCTTTGCATTTGGGGCCGCGGTTTTTTGTGGTTACTGCGTTGCATAAGCGGATGGCTTTAGACTTTTTTTTTTGCTTGTTAAATACATCTGAGGATGATTTGGGGTGGCATGGGGTGGTGTTTGGTTGTGGCTTGCTCTGTCATCTATTTTGCAGTCCTTTTTATATTTCCCTTCTTTTTCAATCTGGTGGAGGCTGTCGTTATCGTCACCTTCCATCTTCTACAAGAGAGGACATTTGCTGTGTGCCCTGTATTGTCTGACTCTGTCACCGCGATGGCTGGGATTTGAGCAGGCATTACTGTAGTTACCGACGCGTACATCTGGTTCTCTTGGGTTTCTCTTCTTCCATTACCTTCTATATTTGTACATTCTGTGTTTCCATTTTCTACTTCTTCACCGTTACAAAAGGGATTTGGGTTCGAAAAAAAGTCAGCACTGGGAGGGAGATATTTCATGTTTTTCAGTTTTGCATTTGTTTCCTTTTTCCGAATGTTTTGCCGAGAGGATGCATACCCACCACACAAAAAAAGACGTCTGCTTCTTTTACTATTTGCGTTTTCGGTTTTTTTTTTTGTTCTTTTTCTTGTTTTTTGTTCCCTCCTTTCGACCTCATAAATGAGCTAGCTTAGTTTCTGCTTTGTTTTGTTCTTATTTTTCTCTAAGAAGGGGTGGAATTACGAGGAGGGAGGTATTTGGGGTCTTGGGCTGGGATGGATATGACCTTTTACGAATCAAACTGTCTTTTGCACACTTCCATGGAAGGCATTGCAGTTCGAAGTGGGCGGGGATGTGGATGAACGGGCCTTGAAATTAAAGCGGGCAGAGAAAGGGGCAATACGTTCTGTTTTACTACCTTGGGGCTTACTTCTTAAGAATTGAAGTTGTGATGAAATAAGTTTTGGTGGGAAAGTTGAGGGAGAACTTTATATTTTTTATAATGAAAGCCACATGCTTTTCACCAACTTCCTTCGCGTATCATTTGTCTTGATGTGTATGTCTTGATATGTATTGATAACTGTGATATGTGTGATGTATGTATGTATGTATGTATGTATGTATGTATGTGTATGGCTGTGATTGAGGGGAGGACAATTGACATTCACTCTGACGTAGGTCGTGCATTCTTACATCTCTTAACGCATTGCAGTATCAAACGTACATACGTTTAGCCCAAACAACTATATCTCCTCCCCAATCACCAACTGCAATCTGCACTCCCCTCGCCTTCATCCACCAGAAACGTACGCAAGTCTCCTCCCAGCGCACAAATCCAATTGGACGCCTCATACTTCATACTTCCAACCTTATACTTTCACGCAAAGTTGCCAGCAAGTTTCTACTCCGTAAGGCAGGGCAAAAAGGTAGCAAGGTACTGGCCAGACGTTATATGTATAGGCGTTCTAGCCATAGCTGCCCTGCATGTGAAAAAGCCCACGTACATACATAATAAATACATACTGCGTACATACATACATATCTGGAGGCGATATGTAACTAGCCTTAGTCTGTTGCTGCAGTCACTCGCTCACTACTTTACCTACCTGCAACACCCCCCGGAGAACTTCTCTAATCTGGCTTGGTCGCGCCGTCAGGGCTGGAACTCAATTGCGGCTCTAATTGATGATGGGCTGTGTTGGGCGTTGAAGTTGTTTCATGTTTAGAGGCTGCGAGTTGGGCTTGGGGATGAGGGGTTGCTATGGCTTGGCCTTACTCTGTATCTGTGGGGGATTCACCAATTAGGGAACGTTGATTAGATCTGGGGAGCCCTGTTAGTTGTAGTTGACTTTTATTCCGATCTTGATGGGGGTTTCTTGCTTGTTTGCGGGGGAGTGGTGTAGATTGGGACTGGTGTAGATTGATTGATTGTTGGCCTGTGGTCTCTGGCTTGTAGAACATTGAATGTCTCTTTGCTGCACTCCTGCCATCTCATTTTAATGAGTATCTACTCTGTAGATTGTATACGTCGTTCATTCAGCATGGCTTTATTGTGTGAAATTGATTTTGAAGGAATAAGATTTCATTAAGGTAGTCAGCCATATGGGCTGAATGTATGGGTCGGAATTTGAAGGCGTTTGATATATCTAAGTACATATTATGGACTTTTCAAGCATTTGACTAGAAAGGTGAATGTTCGAAGGTACTGAATGGTTTGTATCAGCGACAGAACATAAAATGAAACGTCTGCTTCTCTGGCATACTGTGTTCGCTACCGTAGGATAGTACAGTTTAATTTTCTAATAATGAAAAGGTCATTATCATAATAAGTTTACCTTTGTACCTATCAAAGATGGAAATTTTGTCACGTGTAATATCATGTGATTGTCCTCCAATGCACTCGATGGATCTTCCAAGGAGGAAGCCTAGAACCACATGGTGATATATACCCGAGTACCACCTGGATTGGTTCATGCATGTTTGGCCTTTTGTTAATCAAATCTTCAGGCGAGTAAGTAAACTTCCGTGCAATTTCCTGTTTTGTTTCCACAATACCCAGTCTCTTGCTCGAAGCGAATTGTTCCAAGGCAAACCTGAATGGCCGCTGGTTCAAAACCTGCTATGCCTTTGGTCACACCAAACTAAGCAAGTTTGCGGCTGACAAGATGATCGGTCGGCTGGGGCTATATGCTCCATATATTATCCGATGGTATCGTTCCGACGGCTGTTTCGGATTGACAGGCTGCCTAGATGGGTGAGTTGTCTTGCCGGGAACCGGGATGATAGATCAAACATCCACATTTTATATACTCCAATTAATCTCCGTAACACCTGCAATAGATAGATGATTGAGAGGTATAATTGAACCAGTACGCGTTAAGCTTATGTAACAAAGGCTTAAATACTGGACCCTGAGAGGCGCACTCCCTTCCTGAATGGACCTCGAGTTTGCGATTTATTGTAAAAGTGGTTTACTATGACCGCATCACTTTCATTTATGCTGAATGATGATGGTGGTACTACAAAAAAGATGACACAGAGTCGATTCCCAGCATCATATGGGATATAAAAGCGTGCAAGTCTATGCCAAGAGCACATTCGATTTTCAACATACAAACCAACGCATCTACACTTGAAAATCTTCAGATACCAATCATAAATACCAGCAAAAATGCAGTACATTTCAATCCTATCTCTTCTCACCATCGTCCTTCCCGTTTCCGCAACATCCTACAAAGCCTCCTTCACCCAATACGGCAGTACAGATGATAATGGATCCGGGACCTGTAACACCAACACCGCAGCCTGTGGTTTCTATGTATGTTACTCATCTTCCATAAATCATCTATCTCAGCCCATACTGACAACTCTAGACCAACCCCGGCTACTCTGCCGCAGCATCACAAGCTCTCTTCGGTGTAGGACCAGGTGCTGGCGCCGGTCCAGGCTGCGGCACTTGCTGGCAGTTGGCTGGCGAGACAGACTCCTCCGGCAACACGCTGTCATCACCACAGACTATTGTCGTCAAGATCAATAACCTTTGCCCGGCCAGCGGTAACCCACTGTGCGCCCAAGAGACCACATCCGATACTAACCAGTACGGAGCTAACGTCAACTTCGACCTTTGTATTGACGATGATGCTGCCAGCGCATTCTTCAAAAGTGGCACACAACTGGAGATCGGAACGGCTACGGAGGTAGACTGCTCAAAGTGGAGTGGGACTGATATCTCGTAAAGGAGAATATAGAGCGTTGGCTTCTAGAGGGGATATTACAATAAATTCTATGTACTCGATTAAATTAGTTGTTGTAACTATCAATAAATTGCCCAATTTCAGTGATATTTTTGCCATAGATTCTTTCATTCGTGGAATTGTTGTACTTCTTTTATCCTTGGATGAGGAAGGAATGTGGATTTTGTCCTATTAGCAACCACAACTTCGCCATACGTAAATAATCAACGATAATCAGCTAAAAACTAATAATATAAAAGTATTTGGCTCGATGATTTAGTATCTCTAGGCATATTCAGAAATTGATGATTAGGTTCACGTTCTTATCCGCCATTTAATAACCATTTCTCTTGACTCATGCAGCGCGGAGCCCAAAATTGTTCCATGTCATTTTCATCAAGGACTGACTCTTCAAAAATGCCTCCCTGGTGTATTCCTGAGCTATATTGACGGATACAATGGAATATAGCAAAGCCCCTGAATTTCTCATTAGTTACACAACGGGGATGAGGGTGTCAGTTTTTGCATCAACACTACATTTATGAGGACAACCATCCCACAGGTTCTATCCAATCCAACTCAGGTCTCCGATCTTCAAGTTCACACTTTTGATCTGGTTCTTAATTTTTTCAACTTTCTCAGATCGGGGTCAGAATAGACTCATGTTCAGACTGTCGCTCCAATTAAACAGGCCCCACTCTAGCTGACAGACTCTATGGAAGACGATATATATATATATATATAGCGTCTTTCAGCAGTAACTCCTGATCATTCTAAATATCGAATGGTATGTTCTGCGCGTTGATTGAAAACAACGACTAATTGTCGCTGAGCGAGCCTCATTGTCAGACTCAGCCAAAGTACCGAATCTGTAAGAATAGTATTTAATTGAGCGTTTGATAGTCTTGACATCATTATAAGTAACATTCAGCAGTATATATGCTCTGAAGATTCCCTATCCGTTCTGGAGTTTGTCATCTCCAAGCATATCCCAGTGGTGTAAGTGCGCCAGGCTGATTAAAGAAGGGTTGTAGAAGAAAATCATCCCACAGAGATCCAACGATGACTACTTGTTTTCCCTAGCGCCCACCACCAGCTTTTATGTGACTTCCATACTTCCAGGTATCGAATCTCAGCAAGTCTCAATCATACTCTTTAGCAAAGGAATTTCCATATCTCAGTGGTAGATATCGATGGGGATCAAGATGTAGACTTTTATTGTCCCAGTGCGTTTCCTTATCAGGATGTGTATCATTTATCACAAAGATCTCTTTAATATTAGCTTCTTCATAACCACATGCTAAAACTTCAAGCCCGTCATCCATTCCCAAAAAGCCATGAACTCCTATCATCCATGTGTAATCGCAAAGTTTCGCGTCATGATGTGCATCATCATAGGCTGACTTATAACTGGGAATGGGAAATTCTTCAATCTGGTCTCAGGGGATCACAGTATGTCTGTCGGCTCCAGTTGATATCAGAACGGAGGATTGCCTATTATTTGAGCCAGCTAGAGAGGGAATCGAAGATTATTAGGGTGGTAATTTCGCATTTGTCATGATAACTCTGGCATATTTTAAAATGCAACACTGGCATTTTTTCTATTTCGTAGTTGTGCATTATCATTGTCGATTTAAATTTCCTCGCGAGACGGGTGAAGAGCAGCAAAAAACAAAAGACCATTATACAATTTGACATAGGAATGGAATATGCATTGGGCTACAAAGATCAAGACAAGACTGCCAGATTTCTTAAATTAGACTATTTGTTGGTCGTTAACTTTAAGTATGATACAGTCTATGTGGATTTTTGGCGACTAGGAAGTACAATAAGCGAGGCTAAGGAGACGCTATTTAGGACAGCGGTTAATACTCACCGTAGTTAGTACATAGCTTCCTTGAAAAGTGGGGCCTATGTTAGTAAAACGACATTTTGCCTATGTCCATCTAACTCAAGATATGAAGAAGAGAGACTTTCGCAAGTGGAGAGATTCTTATTGGGTTCTAGTGTCTATTCTAAGGATTGCAACACCACAATTTACCTTTATGCCTATCGACGTACCCCAATAGAGAGTCTTGAAAAGACGCTCTTGATTTGACACTGTCTTTGAGGATGCTGATTATGTGCAGACTCTCCTGGATCAAAAATCGGAGGCAGGACAGTCCTACTTTATAGGGTTGAGTGCAATCCATTCAACCTTATATATATAGACTCGACAAGCTGGAATATAGAGAACTATAAACAGGAAACAAGCACTTAATGCTACAAGTCTAGCACTTATACTACCTCATAAAAATGGTATTTAATTAAAATACGCTAAATCGTTCTAAATCTATGCCAAAACAATGCACCAGATTAAATCGATCGTCTAACAGTCCATGAAGCGCTGTCAAAAACCAAATCACAACTTAGCCTTCTCCTTTTTCTGTCCCTTTACGCCTGTAATAGATGAGCTATTCAACAGGAAATCTGGATACCCGCTTCCAAGACCAGCACTGAATGTGGAAGGCATCCTCCAACTTCCTCCATCCACAACCAAGACAGCTCCGTTGACATAGTTACCTGCGTCACTAAATAAGTACACCGTGGCATCGGCAATTTCCTTCACACTGCCAAATCTGCCCAAAGGAATTGCCCTATAAGCTGCTTCACGGTTACTGCTCGTAGACAATCTCTCCATACCCTCTGTTCCCGCAATAGGTCCGGGCGAAATGATATTAGAGGTGATACCGAACGGCCCAAATTCCAGAGCGACGTTTGCACTCAGCGCATCAACACCCGCCTTGGCAACTGAGACGTGTGTCTGGAGTGGCATACCGGTGTAATGGAAAGTAGCACTAATGAAGATAATACGGCCTCCAATGGATGGCATAATGGAAGCGTTAGGCTGCTTCTTCGCGGATTCCAGCAGATGTGGCAGAGTGGCCTTGAGCGTATTGTACGAGCCCAACACATCAATATCCATGACAGATTTGAAAGCGTTTGTAGACAAATCTGTGATGGGCGCCAGGAAATTGCCTGCTGCGCCAGCACTGTATCCGCTGAGTCAGCTAAAGTATACGGAGAGAAGAGGGAGCGCAATACGCACATCACGAAATCTATGGCACCGAGCGAAGAAACACACTGTGCGACTGCCTTCTGCATGCTCTCGATGCTGCGCACGTCGATGTTTCCTATCCCAATGACCTTGGCGCCCTTCCGTGCTGTCGCAATCGACTGGGCCATGTTTTCCGTCTTCGACACGTTGCGTCCGATAATACACGCATTGGCGCCGAGAAGCACCAAGGCTCGTACCTGTGCGCTGCAAATTGTACCGGCACCACCAGTGCAGAAGACGACCTTATCATCTGGACTCGTAAGTTTCATGTCAAGTGTGTAGCGAAGCTACAAAGTTGCAGTGTCACTCACTGAAGATACCATCAGCCCAGATGGAACTGAGGTACTCGGATCGTGGAAGCGCCATTTTATTATGTCGAGTCTCTTGTATTATATGGTATTCGATTCAGACTCGAAAACTGAACGATGAATTGCGATGTTGTTAAGAGATGACATGTTGCCGGTCTTGGGGGTTTGACTTCAACCCGCGTACCCTGTACCCTGTTGATAATCAGAAATCTGGGGAATTCTCCTAGACCTCGGCCCAGATAGCGTGCGGATGATATTTCGAGCCTCAGGCAACAGGCACCTGAACATGCAGGCATCAGGAGCTATGATGCCCAATGCCCATACCGCCGAACCATCATCAGCATCATCACCATCGTCCATCATCCAACATCAACCATTTCAGACGGCAAAGATGGTTTCAAAAACAGTACCGGTGCTTAAGTTTGTCGGGACAATTTCCCTGGGCCTGCTCACGGTATGTCTGCAATGACAATGCCCTTTCGAAGCCCAATATTTGCATCGGCGATTGCCATTACGACGGGATGAACCCCACTGACGGTGACGCACAGGGTTTCTCCTACACATTGTCAACGCTCACGCTTCCCACGCTCCTGACTCTTCCGTCTGCCTCTGCTGCCTCCAATTCCTTCTCGGCTCTCGCTGCAAATGCCCTCGTCCAACTGCGAGTTCTCTCCGGCCTCAGCACCACCTCCATGCTCCTTGCCTATGTCCTTTCTCCTAGACGCTCACGCCATCCATATCTCCTGTGGACTTCGCTGGTCGTAGCCGCTAGCGGTGTGACGGATCTTGTGCTCAGACCTGCCAGCGTGAAGACCATTCGCACTATTAAGGAGCGCAAGCCAAAGCGAGGCGTCGAAAGTAGCTACGAGGTGCTCGGTGATAGCCATAGCGACACCAGCGAGGAGCCTGAGGATATCAATGGAGAGGAGGTTAGAGCTGAGATGGAGGAGTTTAGATTCAGCCAGTCGATCAGGACAGGCATAACTGCTGTTGGCTTTGCTATGGCTGTCTTGGGTGTCTGGGGTGATGGTGCGTAAGCTGGTGAGGTTATGATGTATGATGGGATGGATGGATTATGGATTACTATGAATATGGGATTGGGCCGTGGATGGATCATTGATTGTTTGTGCGTGCGTTTGATGAATATGGTGGCTGCAATGTATTAGTTGATAACGTATTACTTGAAATGGATTAAATTCACTCTCTATTTAAAATGTTTGTTCACGATTTAGATGTATAATATCACATTCGATTATATAAAGTCAATTGGCTCTTCAAAAATTTTAAATATTTTGTAATATCACTGATGCTTAATAAATATTTGCAAGTGCTTTAAGCCGGCATTTTCATAATAAAACATATTAATGTGCTTATGTACTGGCTATCAAAATGGGAGATTCTATGCATAAAATATTACTCATGTGATGAGGCGTTGCATAATTTCAAGGCCAGTGTTAGTGCAGTTGGTATTGCCTACTACTTCAGTTCAAGCGATGCGAAATCTATGAAAACACTCAATTATTCAAGTTGTAAGTTAAATTTTTCAATTTTTTTTATGTTCTAGTCATGAAACTGCAAGCAGTAAAAATCAACGCTCAAGATGCTATGCACAAGACTAAAAGCCATCAAACAATCATAATCATGAACGACTCGTCAGCATCTAAAAGCCCTGCTGTCTATGCCACTTCTCAGACCAGCCAGGGAAGTAAGGCTGTTCAGCGAGCGTCTCCTCAGCCCAAGGCTTTCCATCCTCTGTCTTGACCAGACCCTTCTCAACCTGCTCCTTAGCCCAAGCATCGAAGTGTGGGATGGCGACGTGCTGGACATGCCAAGTACCCTTGTACTGCATCAAGTTTGCCTTACCCTCCTTCAAGATCTTCGAGCAGAGGGCAGGGATGTATGGCTCATCGCGGAACTCAGTAACAGGAGTGAAGAGGCCCTTGAAGTTAAATACGATAGCACTGGAGAGTGGGAGGCGGCGAAGTGTTTGCCAATCAACGCGGAAGTGAACGTCCTCGATCTTGAGGTTTGGATCCTGGGACTCGCGGAGCTTCTCATGAGGGTGTCCTGGTGGCATGAAGAGCGGGGTGCCAACCTCGAGACCCCAAGAACCACGCTGAATGGGCTGGTTTGTGTGCATCTTGCTGAAGAAACGGTCCATAGAGAAGGACATCTTTTCCTTGTAATCTGGTACCGTTGGGATGTGAATGCCTTGCATTTGCATGCCGATCTTCGTGCTGACATTCCAGCCGAGCGAACTGCAGATAACACCGGCGCGGAACTCGTAGAATCCATCTTTGTCGTTGCGGAGAACAATGGCGAAGTCTTCTGGGATGTTGTTGAGGATGACGTGCAGAGGATGGAAACGCTTGAGCTCCGTCTCGGTCTTGAGAATCTGGTTGTGGAAGATCTTCTTGTCCTCCGATAGCGAGAAGTACTGTGGGAAACGGTGGCAGTAGAATGTAAGAGTCATTTCCATGAGTTCTTTGCAGCAGAGTTCGGAGCCGGGGAGATAATCGAGCACTTTGTTACCGTACTCGGCGAAGAGAGCCTTGCGTTCGTTGATGCGGGATACATAGGTGTTTTCGACTTCGAGCCACCAATCGTTCTCCATCTTGTGGAAAGCTAAAAGATTATTAGACGGAGTTATTTAATTTCTGGTGGATTACTTACACATGGTTTGGTGGTAGTTCCATCGCAATGGTCGGTATGGTCGCGCAAGAGCTGTCTCAGGATTGTGCTCCTTGTAGGGTTGAGGAAGAGGAACACCGCTCAAGATTTCGTAATCTGGGAAATCGCCAAGGGCTTTGATCTCAGCTGTCGAGAAACCAGTTGGAGTGTATTTTGGAGTCTTGGTCTCAATCAAGTAGGATTGTTCGATTGGAAGCAAGTCTTGTGCGATCTTGGCATCAGGGTTGGCAGCAGCGAAAAGCTTCTTCTCAGAGCCGGAGTATTTCGAGGCAATCTCGTTCAAGGTGAATCGTCGGGATGGTGGAAGAGCGTCTACATAATTTGGACCAGAGGATGGAGACACATAGGCACTCTTCTTATCTGGAGATAAAGATCGTGGTGGGGTGTTTGCGCCGGAGGTTCGTCGAGAGCGGAAGTGTAGGCGATCAAAGACAGCATCTCGTTGACGCTTGTTGAAGATAAGGACAGCGATGGATGTAACGATGAAGGTAAGACCGAGGCCGTAGATCAAAAGATCAGATGTGGTTGTTGAAGAGGCCATTTTTAGGACTTGATATAGTATGCGACTTGATGGCCTTTTGGCTTACGCAGCAGATCAATTATTGAATTGCACCACCAAAACTGATGATAGTTATGTGCTTGTAATGACCAAGAGGGCTGTTGTTGGTGCTTTTGGTGGAGAATGTCCAATTAGTGTAACATATCAACTTGCTCAAAGCAAGGCTACTATGGTATGAGGAATTTCAAAGAGAAGGAGAGGAATATGGAGTTCTTATGAGGTTGAGAGGAGGAGGAGGTTGAATGATAAATGCAGCTTATCGTTTTGGAAATGTACCAGATAGGTATTGGGATATCAGACGGACTTCATCGGGCTTTTCTCCAACACCGAAAGCTCGAAGAGGTAAAAGAAGGCAGGTTTATGGTACGATGAGAAAATGCATAAACGGCCGGCACAGAGTCAAGGCATAAGGGAAGGTCATTTATCTATCAAAGCTGAGATAGAGTAATGGATGGTGTAAGGGGACATACATAATCCTGTACACAAGGCTAACGAGTAAGGTGATAGCAAGTCAAGTCGAAGAAGCTTCAGCGCCACAGCCATATTTCCAGGTACGGAGTACAGTGATATTTTTTTGGCAGCGTTTGGTAGTGTTTGGCGAAACTTTGCGGTGATAATCTGCGATTATCAGTGCCTTGTTGTTGAGTTGTAGTTGATAGGTTTGCACCTATCATGGTGCTTGCAAAGGCTGATTGGCGCAAGCTTCATGATACTCATACCTTATCTTCAGTGAGGTCGGGCTTATCAGACGCTGCCGTATTAGGCGGTGTCTTCAAGTGCCTTTTGATATCTCTCCGCAAAATGCCCGGGAAGTTTTTCCCCTTTACGGAAAAGTGCACTTCCCCATCTTTCGTCAAGCATTTAATTCCCCCAAAAGGCAAGACCATCAATGATGAGATTGAAATGATATAACCTTTGGCAAGTTACTTTAAATTTTTTAAGTTCTCACAATTCATTCAGTTATGACCAGTAACAGTTTTGTTGCAATGCGTCTTCAACTCTGCAGTGCTGCATGCATTGAAGATGATTATTTGGGGGGTTAAGAGAGGTGAGTTAAGTATCATTGGTGTTCGAGCCTCAAGGCACGGTGTCGTGCAGTATTTAGGTATGTATAGCGATTTCCACACCTAAATTCTAACTATTAGAAGAGTCAGTAGAGTACTACTATGACTCTCACTTCTCCGATGTAATCCCTTGTTTCTCTAATTCTTCTCCTTGCAGTCGAACTCGACAGCAAAGGACCAGCATATGTCTTGATGCTGTTAGAGCTAGTCCTCGTGATCAATATGTACAAGACTGGCTGCTTTCTTCGAAGTGACCGAATCACTACTTAGAGCTGAGAAGGTCTTCGAAAGCCAAGGCATGGTATGATACTGACTGTAACGTATCGCAACTCAGAAGAAACTTGTATTGAAAAGAGGAGAGGAAGCAGTTCATATCACTAGCTCATCTCAATTAACATTATTCCGACACAAACCGGTATATACTACAAGCTAAGGCGTTATGCTTATTCATGCCTCAGTCAACCTCACTCACTTTGAGGCAAACATGAAACTTTTCCGCCTCGGCATATCTAAAGCGAGGTAAGCGAGCCTGACGTATCTACAGTACGTACCTTACCTGTACGTAGTACTGAGTACCCACCATATCCACCATATCTACACCCTTAAGTCTAGACATCATACGGCTTAGCATCCTCTCTCACCACAAAGGATCATTGGGATTGAATTAACCATTTAAAGGCCTGATGGGCCCACTCCACAAACGACAACAATAGACACGATAGCAGCTAAGTGAAATATAATCAATTTTGTGGCTCGATGGCACGTTTTGTGGCTTTTTTTTCTTTTCTCCGAGATCTGATCACATAATCTTCTTCGTCTGAATCTCACTGTAGGTGCCTTAAAACAGACCATAATCGGGACCATGCGCCTGCAGTTTTGATCATGTTTTGTTGATTGGATATCAAAGACTACTGGCATCATGTCAATTCATCTTGGCTACTTTCAGACACGTTTGAAACACTTCCACTTCTCAGAGCTCACTAAGAAAGATATTGAAGATATTCTCGACACCCACATCCTACCCCTCATAAGCGGGGAGGGGGTTGCTTTGGTGCTTCTATTTTCTATTACTTTCTGTTGTTCTTGGATTTGTAAGAATGCACAACAACGCACGGCCGAAATTGCGCTGGCAGGATGGAATTCCGATGACGTTTGCATCTGTTAAGTCCGATGCAAGAGCAAATAACGGTAATGATTTAACAGCTATGAAAGACATGATAGGTGAAAAAATATTGACTTGACAGTTATAAATAACTCAATTTCCTGATAAATTACCTCTCCTTCAAATATTTCACCGAAATTCCTCTTAAATTCTTCTTTCAAATTCAATTCCTCATATTATATTCAAAATGGTCAACGCAATCTATATCAAGGCAGCTGGTGATGCTCAAATTGCCGACCTCCCAGTCCCAAAGCTTCGTGACGAGTATATCCTTGTCAAGACCGTTGCCATTGCTCTCAACCCAACTGACTGGAAACATGTCGACTACCTCGCTGCGCCAGGTGCCCGAGTAGGCTGCGACTACGCCGGTACAGTTTTGGAAATCGGATCCAAGGTCACTAAGGACTTCAAGGTCGGCGACCGAGTCTGTGGATTCTGCCATGGCGGCAACGCCGTCTACAACGAGGATGGATCATTTGGAGAGATTATCACAGCCAAGGGTGACCTCCAGATCAAGATCCCGGACAATCTTTCGTTCGAGGAGGCATCTACTCTTGGTGTTGGTATCACCACCGTTGGCCAAGGCCTCTACCAGTCCTTGGAACTTCCCCTCCCAACCAAGCCTGCATCCTCCCCAATCCCAGTTCTCATCTACGGTGGAAGTACCGCTACCGGTGCCCTCGCAATCCAGTTCGCCAAGCTCTCTGGTCTTGAGGTTATCGTAACCGCTTCCCCTCACAACTTCGACTACGTCAAGTCCCTCGGTGCGGACAAGGCCTTCGACTATAACTCCCCAACCTGCTCAGAGGACATCCGCTCCTACACCAAGGATTCCGTCAAGCACGTCTTCGACTGCATCTCCGAGGGCAGCTCCACCAAGATCAGTGTTGCGTCTATGAGCTCAGCCGGTGGTGTCTACAGCACCCTCCTCCCTGTCGACATTGTCAAGGTCTCATCTATCAACTCCAAGGTCCAGATGAAGTTGACTCTTGGATACACCGTCATCGGTGAGTTCTTCAAGTTCGGTCCTTCCGAGTGGCTTCCACAGCCAGCGAACTTCGAGTTCGGAAAGATGTTCTGGGAGCTCTCCAGGGGCCTTTTGGCCGAGGGTAAGATTAAGGTTCATACTCCTGTTATTAACGAGTTGGGCAAGGGTCTTGAGGGTGCCATTAAGGGCATGCAGCATATGAGAGAGGGTAAGCTTAGCGGAAAGAAGCTGGTTTACACTTTGTAGATGTTGATCGTCTAAATCTGTGAATCATGTATGATGAATAATGAAATAAATTTACATTATGCAATATGATTTGAGAATAATAAACGCCTGTGCCTGTCATATTAATTTGATTGTCCTTGTTTTTTTATTTTAAAAGGGTTTCTTATTTCTGTACTGTAATGCTCGATTTGCTTCGATCTATAAGTGGCATTTTGAAAGCATTTTATGATAAATTCTAATATCATGTGTATTGCAAGAATATCGAAATACTCACATTTTATTATTTTTATTTTTATTATTTTATTCTATTTTAAAAAGTCACTAAAATAATTATAATGAAACAGCGACTGCAACTCATTTGCTATTTCTCTAAGTTTTAACTGACTCATTAATATTCAAATCTTATGAATTTGTGAATATCTGAAGACAACATCGACAGAGCTAATTGCCAATATCAAGTTATGTATTGAGTTATCGAATGCAAAGACTAACTCATATATCTTTATTACAATATATGTGTTTCTAATTATAGATATCAAAATCCCATAACCAAAGTTGGCCAAGGTCTTCCATCCGCGTACCATTCAGAAAGCCCTGTGTGTTACTGTTATATTCTTCAGAAGTTGCCTCTGCTACCATAGGAGAAGCATTTAGGTCACCATGACTGCGTAAAGCACCATGTGTAGTAGGATCTTGCCAGGAGTTGGCATTGTCCGTAAATACTAACGCGGGTAAGCAAATACCTATAAATTTTGAAGGGTGACGTCAATACACATACCTCTTTGTAGACTTATCAGGCTATTCCTCAGATAAGTTTCATCACTTGAGACCGGATGTGCATTCAATCGGTCTCCGACACTGGTAGACGACATGTGAGGTTGAGAGCTCGACTGGTCATTTACAGGGCTTCCTGATGATCCCGTAGCATCTCGCCCTCCAGCTTCTGTAGCTATATCATCATTGGGAGAAGGGTTACCGCGCAACATTTCTTCCATTTCCCTCTTCGAGATGAGTTGGATGAGATCCTCTAATATCGCACTGCATTGTCTAGACAAGGACGCGTGGCTTGACAAGAGAGTCTGAAGCTGATAAATACGCTTGAGACCTCTTTTGGCTTCTTGTGCCACATCGGACAGTGCATCAGACATAGCACAGATGAAGAGCACAATAGACGCGGTAAATAGATTCATACCAGTGAATGAGACTAAATGAGTGGATCTGGCAAGAGAGACTAAAGTCTGCTCATTTTGAATCATTGAAATTCTGAGCGCAGCATCGAGACATCGTCTGAAACTTGTGCTTTGAGGATTGCGGTATAGTTCCAGATCTTTAGGTGCTAGATCAAATGTCAGACCCTGCAGAGATACTTGTCCACGATCGGCGAGTAGTGGTCGATGGAGGACAATCATGAGGTTATCGTGAGTAAGTTGCAATGATAGTGCTTGCAACCTATGCATCTTTTGTTCCTCAGATGTATCATTCGTGTTACTGCTGATTGAGCCAAGTCTGAGATGATCAGGGAGCTGACGCTGCCATTCCTCCATAGCGTAATATGCATCACTGATCATCCCTGGTAGTGTTGGCTGTAACTGAGCGTCGTACGATATTCTGATACCATATATATTTTGTAATAAAGGCGAGGCAATCTTGTAGATACGATTTAAATGAGTCTGGTAGGTCGAAAGACAAACTCTCAGTGAAGTGGTATTTTCTCGAAAGGTAATGTCTTCATATACATCCAAAGGCATCGGCACATTGCAATCCTTATCGTTGATGCCCAGTGGTCGCCCATACGTAATCGTAGCAAATCTTCCCAAATCGAATGAGACAAGCATTTGGTATACAGTAGTTTGAAAGCACTTACCGATCCCACGTATATATAGTCCACCATATACGTTTCCTTTCCTCAACTTCCTCTGTCATAAAGCGTGAATCTGGGACACGATGGAGGCCAATTGCCTGGGATAATCTTATAGCTGCCCCTAAGATAGAAAACGATGACCGGGGCCGGCCATGATAAAGGTGAAAGGACCCAAGAAGTGCACAAAGTTGCACAGATTCAATGCCATCTTCATCGATCACATCTATGAAATGCTCATGAATGACCTTCAAATATCGCGCACGTAAATCATCCAAATTAGCATATTCTCCCTCCTCCTGCCAAACGGTGCTGTTGGGATAATACCAACAACCCATAACCAAAACCATCAGAAGCAAATGAACAAAAGTATAGTCAGTATGGGAGGCTACGTTACTTTCAATGATTGATAAGTAGCGGCGCCGAAATGTCGGCTCATATACAACAAGAGAGAACCAGTGGACAGTTGAAAAATACACCTCCAAAAGCTGGTCGCATATACGCCGTGGAGGAAGTTCTAATCCAATCAAGCTTTTAACAGAGACAGTGTGATGTGCTATCTGGTAAGGGCTGCGGGTGAGTCGTGAATCACCACCTGGAATAGCAAAGGTCTCGCGCGCCAGGTTAGGATGCCGCTCTTGAAGACCAAGAATCTTTGTTTAATATAAGCATAAGTCTAGGCAATCCGAAAAATATTTACCTTTCGAGTCAAGCCCATCGCAGAATCTATACCAACAAGGTTGGCTAACACTGTAGTCCCTTCATGGGGCTTAGCTGCGCTGTCCAGGCGACTACTGTCAGGCAAATCATTGGATTCAGAGACTACAGGGGACACTCCAGTATAAGACGTATCTTGAGTCACTCTTGAAGTTCCAAAGTCTGCAAAGCTCGAGGTGGATCTTCGAAGTGATGGCTGTTGATGTACAAGAGGATGAATATTTGTGGGATAAGAAGGGGTTGGGGTCAGTATATTAGATCCATGGCTCATATTCTCTCCAATTCGACGTCGTCTACTTCGTTCTTAGCAATTGATTTACAGAATGGTTTAATACTTAGTATCGTACTTTGCTGCCGGTTGGCCTGTTGTACATTCTGATTTGGCGCGTATGCACACGCGACAAGGTCGGGTATTGTCACACTACAGAGGCAAATGTGAGTTCCAGGACTTGAGATATAACAATTAAAATATACATACTTTTTGCTTTTGCCTTCGGCATCGATCGCAAGCGTTGCTAACACGAGTTGGTTGTCGTTCACGTTGCTCCATTATCACTGTAAGTAACGATGTAATTAATTAGACGTACGATGAATGTGGATGCAATTGTGCACGGACCTTGCTGCCAAAAAGTGACGTCTTTTCAGGACAATAATTGTGGTGATTGGATCTGTCAGACTGGCAATTCCCAATTGCGGAAGATTTCAGATCACGTGTGATAGTAGCTCAAGCTGGAAGCCTCCATCATCATAAATATATTGTATTGAATGAGGTATCGACTTGCTATAATACTCTTTTAGAACATTTAGCCCTTAATGAATATATATGACCAGATCAACACTTGCTTAATGAGATTACTTAGCGACTATTATGTATAACGGTTAAATGAAATAAGTCACTCCTTTATAAGTCTTAAACTACCAAACAAATGCATAAGAGCAGGATTCAGCCGACCGCGAATTTAAGCACACCATCATGCTATGGTCAAAATAGCTTGGAAATACCGGACTAGTTTCCTTTCTAGAGACGCCTTGTAGGCATGTTATGGTGTATAGACATTGACTTGGTCACGATTGTCATGTTACTCTGTACACTACCAAGATTCTTCATAAGAACGTAACCCGTTACTATGATATCAATACAACACTCTTTAAATTGACTTGAATTGGACGATGCAGGCCGTCTCTCAGAACTTATGTGCTTGCAACTCTTGTGAGTCAAATTAGACCCGCAAATGACGCGGCTTAGTGTTAAAGTCTTCTGACCATTTCGGCTGCATCCTATTTTATTTCTTTTCTCCGCGATTCATTCTCCATGTCTTCCCCAGGCTCGTATTGCGGACTTGAATGTTTGGGGTCCCCATATAAAAATTGTTCAAGGGGTATTGTAGATCTACCGACTCTTTGCCGACGAAGAGTCGGATCAGATTGTCCAGTCGGATCGCTTGATTAAGATGTCCCCAACAGTAAAATGCATGACATGGTGTCCTAACAACCAGTCTATCACTTAATGTGTGGGGGAAAGAAATGTTCGGTATGTCGAGACAGTCTGTCCCAGTTGTCGAATCGGCGAAATCTGGGGATATAAATACGCTCCATCTGCTCTTGACTGCTGTTCTGTCTAGACATTATTATGTACAGGTAATTGATACTCAACTACTATTTCATATAAAATTATCATTTCTTTACCGTTAGACATTATATCTATCGACGATATTTATCGTTGAACAATTCTATCATGAAGCCTTACTTTGGGTTAACAGGTGGATGGCTTACATTCTGGGTCACGGTTGCGTGTGCAACTGATATGACCCTCTATGGTTACGACCAAGGTGTATTCGGTGTGTATAGATCTTCAAACATCATTGGAAAATTACTGACTGGCATGAAAGGTGGTGTCCTTGTCACGGATGACTTCCTCAACTTACTTGGAATCAAGGACGACATATCTCTTCAAGGAACTATCACTGCAATTTATGATATCGGATGCTTCGCTGGGGCAATTGCTGCTATTTGGGCGGGAGAAGTGCTTGGTAGAAGAAGGACGGTCCTCGTTGGTACGACTGTTATGACTGTTGGTGCGATTCTTCAATTCACTGCTTTCGGTGTTCCACAAATGATCGTTGGTAGAATTATCGCAGGCATTGGGAACGGATTGAATACTTCTACGGCCCCAGTATGGCAATCTGAAACATCTAAGGCTAGCTGGAGAGGAAAGTTAGTTATGGTTGAAATGTTTTGCAATGTCGCAGGTTTCAGTCTATCTAACTGGATGACATATGGCTTCTCCTTCGTTTCCGGTCCAATTTCTTGGAGATTTCCACTCGCATTCCAGCTCATTTTTATCTTGATCCTCTTTGGGACCGTTCCATGGCTTCCGGAGTCTCCAAGGTGGCTTATTGCACATGGTCATGTGGAAGAGGCTCAGAACATCATTGCTGATCTCGAAAGCCTCCCAAGAGATGATTTGTACGTTGCAACAGAAGTTGAAGAAATCGCTTTCGCTGTCCAGTATGAAAAAGACCATGCTGTTGGCTGGTGGGATCTCCTTCGCGGTCGTACTGGAGAACAAGCGGGCACAGGAACCATACGCAGACTCCTCCTCGGTGCCGGATCGCAAGCTATGCAACAGCTAACTGGAATCAATGTCACATCATACTATCTTCCAACCGTTCTACACGTCTCTGTTGGCCTCACTCAAACAATGGCTCGGCTCTTAGCGGCTTGCAATTCAATATCTTATCTTTTTTTCTCGTTCATTGCCATCCTCAACATTGAGAAGTGGGGTCGCCGCCGACTTCTTATGTACTCCGCTGCTGGTCAAAGTTTATGTTACCTCATCATTACGGTGTGCCTTCGATACTCCGAAATGGAAAATTACGCACATCAGACAGAGGTCGCCTCTGCAGCAGTTGCCTTCTTCTTTCTGTACTATGTCTTCTATGGAACCGGTTGGCAGGGTGTGCCATGGCTTTATGCAACAGAGATCAATTCCCTTGCTATGCGAACGAAGGGAGCTGCTCTTGCTGCAGCAACAAATGTAAGTCCAAAATCTATCAAAGCTAACCTACTTCGGACCTTCTAACATGGATCAGTGGATTTGTAATTTCGCAGTTGTGGAGATCACCCCAATTGGAATTAACTCCCTAGGATGGAGATTCTACATCATTTGGACAGTTCTCAACGCATCTTTTGTGCCCATTATCTATCTATTTTACCCCGAGACTGCAGACCGTACTCTCGAAGACATTGATCGCCTCTTCCGCGAAGACCACGATATATTTGTCTTTGGTAATTCGGATGCCATCAGTAGCAAGCGCCCACAGAAATATATTGAACTTGAGAACGAAATTATGGGTGGAATGAAACAACGCCGTGTAGGCAATGGAAAGGGTATGGGGATTGGCCTAGGTACAACCAACCACGTTGAGAATCAAGGTATACTCCCACAGAATTTACCTGAGGAGGTATAAATCACGATAATGATTGAGAAGCCTGTTAATGATCAATCTATGCTTTCATAGGGCAGTTTACGAATATAGCATTGGTTTTTGTTTTGGAAACTGCTTTTTACTAAAGAGTTACATGTTTGGATTAAGAGCTGCTATATAGAATGTATGGGAGGTGAAACTAGATAGCTTTTATAAACCATGATGTTTACGTCTGTATGCTCCACTATAGGTGCATATGTTTACCAGTGATCCACATGAACTTGTAAAAGAGATTATGCCATGAGCAAGGTGTTTGCTAGTTTCAGAATTGAAATTTTTAGTCAGCAAAAACGAACTAAACAATGCATACATATGCGAATAAAGCCGTAACTCGCAGAAGACCTCCTATATTATTTAACTAATGAGTTAACTTCGCACTCTTGTCCTCATGACCTGATCATTGGCGTACTGTGAAGGTTCCTCTGCAATCAATAGCTAAGTTCCGTCTCACTTCGAGGTGTGTATCTTTGCCAAGAATATTATCTAAACCGTCTTGACCAGTGAATACTTAGTCTAAAAAAACTAGGGATATACTTCGGAAAACATTTGAGACTGGAGGCAGTTATTCCGAGGTTAAAGGTGCTTGCAAGAGATAGTCATTGGGGCTAAGAGCAAGTAAACCGACTGAAGTGAGGTCCTGATGCAACATTTCTAATAGCAAGGGCACTATTGAGTAATCAAAAACTTCCTAAACACCCAGGATATTCTGCACACATATACTGACCGCTAGATGCATGAGATTATTGGGCAGGCCCCTATTAGCCAACAAAGTCAGAGAAGGGCGCCGAAACGGACGATGATGCCCTGGGGGCCCAAAACTGGGGAAGTCTAGCCCCACAGGTGTCCCCAAACTCCGTCCCGATTGTGCCATAATAGTATCCTGCGTATTTGCCACCTCCGTGTCTCTTGGCGCACGGCATTCGATACTCGATGTTACTCGGAATCACCGCTTATCAGCATTATTCAGTTCTTATCAGGGTGACAGATACTTTCAATAGTACTCTAGGCAAGGTTCTTGATGCAAGAAAACATAGGGTTCCTCTGGATGTCCTTGCAATGATATTACGATTGCCCGTTGAAATAATGTACAGAGTTCTGTTTACATGTATTAACATTATAGGGTCAAGCTGGCATGGCACAAATGACATGTGGAAAGTATACGATTGTTTCTATCTATTCTAAGATGGTTTAATCTGGGGGCCGTATATGATAGTTTTGATCCCCTCAGCTCTCGCCGTTCCAGCGAAGGCCTTTTCTGCCTCCAAGAAGGAGTATTTGTGAGTAATGAGTTCCTTCACCGATACCTTACCAGATCGCAAGAGTTCAACCGCAAGTTCGTAGTCACCTGGTCCATATCTGAAGCTTCCCTTGTATGTCCCCTCTTTAGCACAAATTTGGCCAACAGGGAAAGTGATCTCTGAATTGCCTAATCCGGCTTGTATGAAGATTCCTCCTCGCTTCATAGAGTGGATACCACAACTGATGCAGGATTGAACACCGGTAGCATCAATAACAACATCTGCGCCATTACGCAGATTAGGATCACCAGCAAGAGCCTCAGCATTCTGCTCTGCGCTCTGCTTGGTGTCCATCTTGTAGACGCTCGTGGCTGCGTATTTGCTGGCGAATTCCAGTCGGGATTCCACAATATCAACAGCAATGATTTTCGACGCCCCAAACGCCTTTGCTACTGCACAGCACAATAAACCGATTGGTCCTGCACCAAGTACAAGTACAGTTTGACCTGTTGTAATTGGTGCTAGCTTTGCAACATGCACAGCAATGCTCAAAGGTTCGACCAAGGCGCCTTCCTCGATGGAAATTGTTTCTGGGAGAGGATAACAGAAGTCCTCTGGGATAGCATAAAATGTGGTGAGGGTCCCATCGTAAGGCGGAGTAGCGGCGAAACGCATGGCTTCACAGAGATTGTATTTGCCACTACGACAGTAGTTGCAGGTACGACAGCCAACGCCTGGCTCAACTGCAACTCGATCGTTGACTCGGAGTGATTGTACGTCGGAGCCGCACTGCACAACGATGCCGGCAGACTCGTGACCCAGAATAATAGGCTTGGTGACCTTGAAGGGACCAATTTCACCATGTCGCCAATAGTGTACCTAAGCACAAATGGAGGTGTTAGCAGGTTGGCTTTACGATAGGGGCGAGAGAATCAAGCAAGAGCTTTACGAACATCACTACCGCAGATCCCAGTTGTAATAATCTTTACCAACACATGTTTACTTGTTGGAAGAGCTGGCTGTGGACGAGTCTCGTAGAAGAATTCGCCCTTCTGTCGCAACACAAAAGCTTCATTCACCTACAGTATTTGAATTAGCACAAATTGTTTCGCACATCGCATTGCCTTTGGTTTAGGGAGAGGGGGGTTACCTCAGAACCTACTGCACTCTGCGCAAAGCTATCAACAGAACCCATGTTTGTGTTGTGAGGTTTTTCAAGAGGTCTTAAGTTTGGGAATTCGTCAAGATGGCTTTGCTCTACGAATAATCAACATCGCGGACTGCTCCTGCTCCATATATCAATCAACTGGCATTGGTAGTCGCAATTCAAACTGAATAGCCGTCCAACCCCCTTAACCAGCGCCTCTTCACGACAAACAACGCTCTCTTCAAAGTGTACCGGAACCCTCATCAGCTGACCCGTCGAAGCTGCATTGGAGATTGCCAGATGAATTCCTAGCGCATCCGATGGATGGTAGGTTGGAAATACCTTGGCTTATCCGGTCACATTCTCGCTAAGGGCCAGCGGATGGACACCTTGACGCCGGCCTCAATTTCAATTGGCACATAGAAAACAAATGTTGGGGAAATTCGAATTATTGCATACAGAATTATGTTACACCGATGCACTATGCCCCCGGCTCATAACTACGTTTCGGAGAATCATCCGTAGCGCATCCGATGACGAGTTGATGATCCGACGGCTAGCCGTAATGGTGAGTAGCTTATCCGATACGCAGGCATGATCAGCCACTTACGACTTTGGAGGAAGCCGTAGCGCATCCGCTGCAAAGTTTCCGCAAGCTACATACCTTGATATGTACGTAGTTAGTTGATGGAGTAGCTCATCTGGAGGGGCTACACAACACTGCACCTGGATATTGTACCTGTCATAGGGATTAAGCCTAAACCAGGGGTCGATACCGTCATAAACCTAGAATGTGGGAGTCGAATGAAACGCCCTTACCACTCTCAAGTGCCATTCCATCTCACACTTATCAAATAGTACATCATAATTATCAACTCTTGAGCTATGCCAAAACATCTCCACAATTATCATCGTGTGCTCCTCAATCGTGGGGTCTGGGGCCCCGCGATTTGAATATCCGAGCTAGTCCATCAATCGTGGGGACGGAGAAAAAGCATATAAATATGCAAGATGTAACCCCACTTGAATATATTCTCCATCTGTCAAGCTTCTCCATACCTGACAGTACAATCATCTCTCTTTGAACAATCCAACGCATAAGCCTGTCAAGATGATCGATTCCAAGTCAGACACGTCGACCGCTCATCTGGAGTAAGATACAACTCGCCACCCTCAAAGAATAAGATCTACTAGAACATGTTAGCTGACCTTCGATAACAGAGATGCTGAGAAAGGTGGCAATTCTGCTCTACGTTCCGTGAATCTGAACAATAACACCAGTGCAAAGTCAGTCGATTCAATGGTCATGCTCTACTTACCTTGTGACTAATGGTCTCAAACAGAATTCAAAATCCACTTGCGGAACTTTCTAGATCTCAACTTCTACAAGATGTTGAAGATTTCGCAGTTGAGAAGGGTATGACAGAGCACACGCTTTTGCTCCAGCGTGGTGCTTTGGTCGCCCAGAATCCAGCCGGCTACGAAACAATTCAAGAACTTGAGTCCGCGGAGCGTGAGGCTTTGAAGAACGAAGTTGACCACAAATGGAGGCAACCACGTGCTCTTTATCTAACAGTTATTCTTTGCTCCGTTGGTGCTGCAGTACAGTAAGTCCTCGTCACCTGAATGGCAGATCAGTTTCTCATCTAACATCTTTATAGGGGCTGGGATCAAACTGGCTCTAACGGAGCAAACCTGTCGTTCCCTGAAGCCTTTGGGATTGCCGGTAAAACTGGCATCGATCCATGGATTGTGGGATTGGTCAACGCTGCTCCTTACTATGCTGCCGCACTTTTGGGCTGCTGGCTTTCGGATCCTATGAATCTTCATTTCGGACGCCGTACAACCATTTTCGTATCTGCTATATTCTGCCTTTTCTCCGTTATTGGTTCTGGTTTGAGTCAAACGTGGCCACAGCTGCTCGTAACGAGAATTCTTATGGGCATTGGTATGGGTCTCAAGGCATCGACTATTCCGGTCTACGCAGCTGAGAATTGTCCTGCTGCTATTCGTGGCGGCTTGGTTATGAGTTGGTAAGCAAATCAGTATTTTTGTTTTCTACTGGTTTTTCAGTAAGCTAATATGATGGTCTTTGCAGGCAAATGTGGACAGCCTTTGGAATTTTCTTAGGGTTCAGTGCGAACTTGGCTGTTTACAATACTGGTGCCATCTCATGGCGTCTTCAATTAGGCTCTGCATTCATCCCAGCAGTGCCATTGGTTTTGGGCATATACTTCTGTCCAGGTTAGTCAGCCATCCTACTATACATTACCATAGCTCATACTGAAATCGATAGAATCCCCACGCTGGTTGATCAAGAAAAACAAGTATCAGCAAGCCTTTGAGTCGCTCTGCAAATTACGCAACACCAATTTGCAAGCTGCACGCGACCTCTACTATATTCATGTCCAGCTGGTTGAAGAAAGCAAGATCATTGGCACCAGCAACTATGTTACACGTTTCATCGAGCTTTTCACGATCCCCCGCGTTCGTCGCGCAACATTGGCGTCATTCACGGTCATGATCGCACAACAGATGTGTGGCATCAACATCATTGCTTTCTACTCTTCAACAGTCTTCGTCAAAGCTGGTGCTGGCGACTTAGAGGCGCTTCTGGCCTCTTGGGGTTTCGGTCTTGTGAACTTTCTCTTCGCTCTCCCTGCTATCTGGACTATTGACACATTCGGGCGCCGTGTACTTCTCTTGAGCACATTCCCTCAGATGGCCTGGACTTTGTTGGGTAAGAAAGCTCTTTTAAATCCCCTCAGTACTTGAAAGATTGATTGCTAACATCGATAGCTGCTGGATTATGCACCTTGATCCCCGAGGATAGTCGGGCTCATCTTGGACTCGTCGCATTTTTTATATTCTTATTCGCAGCTTTCTATTCTCCTGGTGAGGGGCCAGTGCCATTTACTTACTCTGCCGAAGTCTTCCCACTGTCGCATCGTGAGGTCGGCATGGCTTGGGCAGTGGCTACATGCTTCTTCTGGTCAAGCATTCTTTCCATCACATTCCCAACGTTGTTGGAGAAGTTCGATACTGTGGGCGCTTTCGGATTTTACGCGTAAGTAAACCGTCAAGAATTCCGGTGCGAGTAATGACACGGATACTGACAAAATAAACTAGTGGCCTTAACGTTATTGCATTAATCATGATCTTCTTATTTGTTCCAGAGACGAAGCAGAGAACTTTGGAGGAATTGGATTACGTTTTTGCAGTCCCAACACGCATTCATGCCAGATACCAGGTCACAAAGACTCTCCCTTACTTCTTCAAACGCTGGATCTTTATGAATAAGGATGCCAAGCTGGAGCCGCTGTACCAGTTCGACGTTGTTGACGAGGCCATGGTCGTCAAGGAGATAACTGAGAAAACAACCTGAACGCATATGTGATGCATTTCTGTAACGAAGTATTGAATATCACGTTAGCATGGATATTTATCGAATTTATGAAAGGATGGATTAATGTTGAACGATTGTTAGTTTTTGGATTTCGGATTTTGGATTTTGAATTTTGAATTTTATTAAGAGACGAATGTTGCATGGTAGTTATATAAATCAACTTGCAATGGTCTTCATTCTGTAGATTTAGCCTATAATGAATCTTCAGTACGTCACAGCATGCAGGTGTCACCACATAAGTGGTAAGCTGTACTTCTTATGGATCGCTTGAATAAATGTAGAAGAGCCTCTAAATATGACTGCAGGTACTTAAATACATAATGTATGTGTTCATAGTCTACACTGCCCAATTGGGAATTGGTAACTTTAAGGATGAGATCTACAGCAGCCCATTCTTTACCACTTTGATTGTTTAACCCCACTTGACAATTTATGTATGTGTATTTCAACATACCCTCCCTGCATGTGGAGAGCTTCGACGAAACAATACCCTGGAGTTTTCTTGAACCTGCAATAAATTAGGCGCTTACAACAACATATGCGGATTTTGCTATAATTCCAATTTCAATGATTTCTTATCACTGGCGGTCAATTCCCGAGGTCTCTTACCTAGAGCGTGCTTGAAAAACACCACTGGGTCGGTCATGCCGATGCTCAATACTTAAGTAGAGATTGAGCTTGGAGAATAGCGGGGTTAGAATGAGCTGATATGTACTGGCCAATTGACAAGCTCGTAACGCCAGCACCAGCACCAGTCAGTAGGGAGTTAATAGGCTGACACCGTTTCTGGGCTCTTTTTTGTGGCGACATTGCTCTGTGCTCTGTGCTCTGCGCTCTGCACTCTACGGATTTGAATACCGTGAATACTTACTTACTACTTAGTAGGAATTGTCGGGATTTACAGCCACCAATCATGTGGGTTCAATCCAAAGCGCACGCAGTAGCAGATACGGAGAAGACTTCCGACATGTGGCTGTATCCTGTATGTCAATCAATGGCTTGCATCCTTGAAATCCCACACCCACACACACACCTTAAACCAGCGAGAAGTTGACAACGCTGAAAATCCAATTGTATGCAGGTGGGCGACAAGGGACTTACAAAATGCAGAGAAGAATATGAAAAAGATTCAGAAACATCTTCTCAGGCTCCAAGATGATTTTATCAAAATTAAATCAAATTATGTCAAGTTAAATATTGGATATCCAATCAATGTCCGATAATAAATAGAATGTTGATATGTGATTTAGCATTCCAAGCTACATGCCCGCAGGTAAAATGGAAGGGCCCTAGCTTAAGGAAAAAGATACAACAATGATACCTTCCTTATAGACCAAAAGATTCAGAAAAAAGAATATATGAGCATAAATATTACACCGGGGCGTTCAATATACCATAGAATTTAATCTGTAGCTAACATGCATCCACAAATGTGGGGATTAACAAGTCTTGTGAAGTCCAAGGCGTATTTTTCACTTGCGACCCGACGAATGGCTTTGGTTCCAGCTTTTGTCTCGTCGACGATGATTGGAACGGAGAACACTCCAGTGCGGGCAAGGGAGCACACCAAAGAGCAGGGCAATGTTTTATTAATGATGGCATTCGTCCCATCAGGAGCGATGATTATTGCCACTGCATACCGCAATTGGAAAAATGCCATTTGCACATATATGTAAGACCACCTCCCCCCCTCGTGCATCAAGCTGCTCCTCCCACGTCCTTCCCTCCTTTTCCTTCTACGGCCAATACTTTCCCCAACTATTTGTTGCAATTAAATTCCGATAACATTTGCCACACTCTCGACCGTCTCCCCACTGGACAAATGCCGTTTTCTGTTCTAGAGTATGTCAATGAGTTTGCCACCTGAATGGGCAATGCCCGGTGATGGCGCACATCATTGAAAATATTATGTGTGGCTTCATCCGGTCAGAAATCCCCCTCGCCTCAACATTCCCACAGCATGTATACTAGCCGTTATTGATAGCTTGATCAAACGTGCAGAGAAGTAGAGCAGGGAAGTGTTTGTCAACAGAGAGCGAGTGGAAAAGCGAGAGAGAAAGAGAGAGAGAGAGAGAAATGACAGCGTAAAAGGGTCTGGACATTTGTAAATCTATTATCACTCCCCAACTGGTCAAAATGTGAGTCAGATAAGGAGGGACTCATAAATATTTCACTGGCTTATTTAGAATTTCAGATTTTGCTGTCGAAAACGGACTAGGTCCTTCAACACAATCCACTCCAGTTCGGGTTCATAAGTTATAGATGTTTATCTGAAGGGGTATTATGTACCTTACTGCAAAAGGCCCAGAGAGTCAGACATCAATTGATCCATCGCCCCCGACCAGGAGGCTTTTGTATTATTATAAAGAGTAAATATTCCCAATATACAGGAATCTCTGGAAGAAAGTGAAGAGCAGCCCAGAAGGGGAAAATAACGGACAGGATTAAATTGATAGAGCAGCGAGACAGATCGTTTCTAGTTGTTTTCCGCGGTCTAGGATGTGCTACCGTCTGGCATTCCAAGAAGGCGGGTAGGAATACACGAGCTAGAGTAAGCTCTTCTGGTGTCTCTACCCCACAACTACCAAAACCACATACAGTATGAAAGGGAAGAGAGATATTCCAAATGTCTCCTTTCTATTTCCCATATATTGCAACGCGCAATCTTCCTGAATTTGGTATGGCCAGCAGTCATATACGACGCCAGAAAGCTATTTGTCGCACCTGACCTTCTCCTCCCCTCCACTTCCCGCAACCCGTCGACCACATACCTTCCCCTGAGCACTGTTGAGCCCTCTTGTTCTGCACACCGTTTGCCCACCTTCGTCAGGCACACAGAGCACTTTCGTTGAGCATCTTCATCGCATACTTATAGCCACACACTTCGTAGGATCTGGAAAGGCTTTTATGGTTCTCAGACTCGTGGTATGCCCGGTCCGACATGATCGAGAATTCGGGGTCTCATCGACTCAATTGGGTCGGATGTAGGACCGTCTACGCCGTTGCACCGGGGTGGGAGAGCCCTCAGATGTCCGAGACTATCTCGTCGTGTACTAATTGACACTTCACAAACCACCCTGGAATCATCGCTCCAGCTCATAATCGAGATTCAATAATTACAATTTTCGTCGGAGCCGGATCATTCTCCGAAAAATAGCCCCAAATAAATGCTCTTCTTACGATCTGTCAGGAATCCAGCCATGGAAGGCACGATAGCTACCCAACATCCAGAAAAACACACATCTGCACATCATCCAACACAGCAACACCCAAGCCAATATCATCACGCGAGGACATGAGAGAGCCTCCGCCACAGCCGTTCCGTTTGCCTTGAGTTCGTTAACAGTATGTCGAGTCGGCTCATCAGAATTTGATCAACCCTCCCTTCCCCGTTCCTACCCACCGTCCTAGGAACCCTTCGCCGTCATCGATACAATTCTTACGCGTCAAAAATCCATCGACTCGTGTGCCCTTCTCTGCATGAACAGCAAGAGTTGAGACCCTTTCAGCACATATCATCAAGTATTCCCTGAATAAGCAGGACCGCTGCTACCTTCGTTGACAACAAGCATTGGAACAAGGTCAAAGTATCCATCATCAGGGCGACAACTCTCTCTGTGTACGCTACCTTCTGTCTGTGATGAGAAATTGCATAGGCATAGAGCCATGAATGTTGACTCGGCCTCGAGCGCAGGTTCTGGACCGGCTCCTAACCAGCGCAAAGAACGAGGAGCTATCGCCGCGCAGGTGAGCCTCAAAGCCCAGTGCCACAGGAACTTCTGTTAGAGACGTGTCAAATGGCGACTGACACTGCCATCTAAGGCATGCGATACTTGCAGATCCAGAAAACAAAGATGTGACGAGCAGCGTCCCAAGTGCGGCCTCTGTCAACGCATGAAGATCGACTGTAGATACAGAGAACCACTCCCGACAAAGTATGTGCTATTGACCCACCCATAAACGTTCTTCTGTGTGCCCGGTACATCTAATGATTGGATCCAGGAAAGATAAGACGCTCATGGAGATCCTAGACCGGTTAACTCGTCTGGAGGGTAAGATTGACTCGCTCCCAGGAGTTCAGACTCAAGGGCAACAGCCATCCATGGGGTTCACACCGACACAGAGTTCTTCTTCAAGTCAAATATCCTATTTCCCCGATCGTACGGGTTCGTTGTCTTATAGTACAGCATACAGTAGCCGATCACAATTGAGCCCAGCACAAAATGTACGAAGCCAACCGTACCGACATGCATCCGCTGCACATAAAATGCTGACTTGGCCAGCCATTGAGCAGCTGCTTGTGCAGGCCATGCCTTCAAACATTGTGGACATAAAGAGTCTGGAGCAGGAAGGATCTGCGTTCATTATACGCCTACAGAAAGGGACACCGAACCTACCGCTCGATGAATTTGTCCCCGAATCGCCGTTTGTTGGCATGCAATCCCAAGCTAATAGAAAGGCCGGGGGAGGCCCCCGTGTCACATTCCCTGCACTCGATTTCGTGACAATGGATCGCTTGGCAAATGCGTACTTCGATACCTTCAATTTCTTGTATCCATTCATGGATCGCCAACACTTCCTCACCGATATCCTCAACCGAGTTTATAATGAAGGTTTCAATGGTGATACCGACTCTGTGATTGCCCTTCTTGTTTTCGCACTTGGAGAACTTGCCTTGGCAGGAACTGGGGGCAAATCTGTTGAGACCAGTGACAACCGAGTCAGTGGGTTGAAGGGTGGGACTCTTGAACGCCCTCCTGGACTATCATTATTTAACGAAGCACGTAAGAGACTCGGATTCGTAATGACAGAATGCGATCTCGAGAATGTACAAATTTTCTCTTTAGCAGCGTACGTATCATATCCCGAGGATGTAGAAGTTAAAGGCTGATGATGGATTAGATTGTACTATCAGTCATGCTCGAGACATGTTGTGGGTGTTATTGCCATTCTTCTTTGTTCTTATGCCATCTAAACGGATCTACAGGACTTTTGGAGGCTTACTGTGAATGCCTCGAATGCTTGCGCCGTACTGATCACAACGTATGTATTGAAAACCTTTGCCAAGTATTATGAACTAGCTAATAGGATATACAGCAATCACATTGACTGGAGTTCACCGAAAGGCGATCTTATCAAGCGAGCATACTGGCATTGTATGATCATGGAAACGTGAGTTTTTGCAGATCCTTCTGAGATTGTAAGATTCCTAATTATATACAGAGGCCTACTCCTAGAGCTAGATCTCCCTGTTACAAGTCTTATCAGGCTCGAGGATCGGGTAGGGCTTCCAAGTTTTGACGGAGCTTACTGTGAACAAGACTATCGTGGTAACCAGGTCTCGCATTTCGAAAAGCATTATGCATCTCAACTTGCTTTGCGGCGACTTTGTGCAACTCTGCATAATGACATCAATTTATGTAAGTGTATTTCAAGTTTTTATAAAACTTGTGGACGGGGTTTGAGGGGTTGGTCACTTTCTGCATTCGATGGGTGACCATGAGTCAAGCCTCTTGATGATATCACGTTTACCTTAGTTCGACACTTTCTGGGGTCTTCACTTGGACAAAGACTGATGAACTATAGCTATGAGCAGCAACAGCGATACCCCAGCAGATTCGAACGAAGATTTTGCTGGCCCATCGATTGATACGCTGAAACGGCTGGCAGCTTCTTTGACACAATGGCTCGATATACTCCCTCCAGCATTGCGGTGGCCAGAAGACGATCCAACGGCAATGCCGATGACTACTGCAGTAGGAGCATATGGCCAGATTGTTGATCCAGCCCTAAATACTAGCCACCGACCTCCAAATAATTCCAAGATGTTCACCACAAATCTTCACATGGAACCAATGCATTACGACTACGCATATGATATACAAACCGCCCTCCTTCGCACCCGTTACTATTATGCTAAGTACATGGTTTACCGGCCGTTTGTTTACAAAGCGCTCCATTTCCCAGAACAGATGACGAGCGAAGACCTTGAAGGCGCTGCCCAATGCCTAAGGTCTTGCTTGCGTTGGCCTATATGCATGTCTCCCACAGCCTATCACAAACGCCTTGTTCCATACCTCTTCTGCTGGTCACAGAATTTCCTCGGCATCTTACTCATCCTGCATCTCTCTCGTTATGCCCCCTGCTTGGTACATATCAGACAGACATTGTGTGGTGCTAATTTCGAAGAAGAGATGACACAGAGTGTGCTACTGATGCTGGAATGGATTCGGGACCTGAAAACGAGTGACCCTATCGCTTTATGGTAAGTTGCCTTCTCGGAATCATTGATACTCAAGATAAGCTATGAGTTTTCCTATTATGTTCTTCGTTGAAACACGAGTTGAGCCATTGGCAATCATCATCTTTCAAACACTACGTTTACATAAACACAAGACTGACGAATATTATGCACAGGTGCTGGAATGTTGTCAAAGGCGTCTATCAGTTAGATGACTAGAAAAGCACATATGTCAAATGTCGCTCCGATTTTCGATTATACACACAAGCGTACTGCTATAACTGGGAAACCGAAATTTAGATTTGGAGTGGGTAAAAGCGAAACCAAAAAGAACTCCAAGTGCTGGAGCGGCGTCACGATTATCCCGGACAGGATTTCGATTAAGGGACAAAGGAACGAAAGAGTGTGTAGGATAAAAACGTATTCATATCGTCGATGATTTATGACAGTATGCCTCCGAATTTTCAGATTTCTCAAGTTGCTGCATACTTATTGCATGGTCAATGGATACTACTAACTATGAAGTCGGCTTGAGATTGGATCAGTAGACAGGCAGATTCATGACTATACCACAATAATCTTTTATGTCCCTCTCCCGACGATTGTGAAAATGTTGAAGGAGAGTGAATAGTGTGCTTCTGCCCGCTTACCCCATGCCATGACCTCATGTCGTTGAATTTAGAATGAGTAGTACGTATGTTGATTGGTGTGGAATGTTCAGGTCACCTGCAATATGCCCACCATGTACTCAGTGACAACATTTTGCGTTGAACGATCCTGAATCGAGGATTTCGCGTAACGATCGTACCTTGTTTGATAGAGCCTTGTGTCACTTCGACGGCTCTAGACATGGCCAATACCGCTTAAAAAACTTGCAAGTGCTGCCAGTCCCGCCGGGCCTGCTACGTAGTACACGTATCCGCTGCGATAACAACGGCAGGCAAGCATTTGGCAGCAAATTAGAAAAGTTTTGCTTTCGAACCCATACGAGTCATTCTTAGCTAGTGTATGTAACACAAGTTGCTGGGTGGTTGCTAACACGTGATATTTTGTAATATATGTGCTTAAAAGTGGGTTGGAATAGATCACTATACTTATGTAGAGCTGAGGAGCAGCCCGGCTGGGCGTCTGGTCTGGATTATTGTACTAGGTCTATACGTAATGTTGTCATACTGTATTCTTATACCCTGAATATGAAAGACAAGGTTCGTGGAGGTGAAAGAATTGGGGTAAAGCGAGTCGGTTCACTGATGTGGGATTAGAGTGTTAAGGTTATTGGATAGTCTTGTCATTTGCGAAATTGTAGAGTAGAGCACCGTGTGTCTTGACTCTAACCATCCAAAAAGGGGCTTTATTGATAGACTGGATACACTGCTAATCATGAGATGAATATACAGCAGTAGTATATGCATTATTGGTGCTGGAGACTCTGCGGACATGGGGTTCAGAGCGCTGATTCTTGATGGCGGATGCACCTTGATTCTCAATGGAATAGAGTGCATCTCACACTGCATCAGATAATTGTGAACATCAAATTTACCACTATGCTTTCTGACTTCTATCACGGCTGACAGGCATGGCGTCATGGCCTTGTGCAGAAGACTTGGAATTGTCGGTTGTCAGCAGGATGAGGGCGTGATAATGAGCCATAACTAAAGCCTCTCACCACCAAATTCAACGATACAAACTAGTCAGAAAATTTATATCAACTCTCATGGCGGGGTAAAATGGATTAAGTATCAAGTGGCAGTTTTGGCGGTTTATAGTTAGACGTCATAGATAAAGCTAGGGATAATCACATGCGTCATCGACTCCACTGGTTATATAAAAGTTAAGGTATGATTCTAGAAGTCTATAAATGGCAAATACACCATGACCACAGTATCTCAAAAAAGTAGAATACTATCAGTCTTTACTAATAGTTGATATTACACTAAATGAGGCACACACGTCATTAATATACACGATATAACCGTAGACCAAAATATAAGGAATGTCTAGAAACCAAAACCAAAACAGCAACCGCAACCGAAAACCCCCCAAATTTCCCCATCTCTATTGAAAATCCGTCGAAAGAATCATCTGATAGAAAAATTGCCCAAAAAACATATGCAACCTGTAGACCAATCACCCAGTCTGAACCATCTCCACCGTTCCGTAGACCGATGTTAACCTTTCGAACCCAGTGATATTATTGTTTGATGGCAAAGTCACCATTTACAAGGCAGCGACCATCAAGAGACCGGAAACGGTGACACCGAACATGCCAGCGACGACGCTGCTGGCGCTGTTGCCGGTAGCGGAGGCAATGGCAGCAGAGGAGGAAGCAGTTCCGTTGGCGGCAGCGGAAGAGGCGGAAGAGGCAGCGGAGGAGGAGGCAGAGGCAGCAGACTTGGAGGCGGAGGAAGCAGACTTGGAGGCAGAGGAGGAAGCGCTGGACTCGGAGGAGGCGGCGGAGGAAGAAGCAGAGGAGGCAGCGGCGGAGGTGCTGGAAGCAGCGGAGGAGGCGGCAGCGGAAGTGGTGGAGGCGGCAGCAGTGGTGGAAGCAGCAGCGCTGCCGGTGGACTGCTCGGAGGCAGTGGTGGCCCCGGCGGCGGCAGAGGCAGTGCAGGTTCCGACAACAGTTCCGGCGTAGTCGACGATACCGACGTCACCAGCAGCGCAGCAGAAACCGTTACCAGAGTTACCGGTGAAGAGGGACCAGGCGGAGTCGGCGCACTTTGGAGCACCCTCGATGTCTCCACGGCACTCGCTGGAGGAAGAGCAGCAGGCTGGGGCCTCGTGGGAAGCGGCCTTCACACAGGTGAGGGAAGATGGGCAGTAGAAACCGGCATCACTACACTCGGTGGTTCCGGATGGAGCAGAGCTGGCCTGGAGAGCCCATCCGACCTGGACGTCGCGAGCAGCGATGACGTGGGCAGAAGCGCCTGAAGCGGCGAGGAAAAGAAGGACGTTGGCGTACATATTGAGTGAGTGTTGTTGTTATTGGTAACGAGTGTGAGTTGAATAAAGATTCAGAGTAAGAAAATTGGAAATTCTAGTTGAAGACTTGGAAAAAAACGAATGTATGTTTATGTTGATGATGATACAAAAGAGATGGGGGAAATGAAAGTCTGATGTAGTATCTGTATCTGGGCGTGGACGCCAAGCAGACAGGGAAGTACTCCATAGTATGGTCGATACATGATCAGGGGTGTGAGGTAAATTAAGAAAGCTAGTACTTGGCAGGCCATATGTGAGGACGTTCTCCAGCTCTAAACTGTTAGAGCTTGTCTAAACTTACCATTGGGCGGAGGCTGTGAATATCTATGCCGTGTTGAGCGTCGGCATAGCTTTTCGTACAGCGGCTTGGGTCCATGTGCATTGGTGATTTCCTTGAGGGAGCATCAGTAAGCCATCAAGGCCATGGAGGGCACGATGCTCCCGAAGAAGGTTGCGTGAAAGTGGATTTGGAGTGGACTATGGGTGTGGGTGAGGGAGTCAGCATCCCAGATGTATGGCAGACCTCTTACCCACGCCTGCTCAGACCTACCCAGGCTTACCCAGACTTACCCAGACTTAACCAGACTTTTCGAGTTATGTGGCGTGGCGTCTCGTGGATCGTTATAGAGTCATAGACACTTGGGGGTGGAATCTCAGGCGACTTTCAGGCGAATTTCAGGCTGATGAAGGGCAGTCGGCCTTATTGGGAGATAGCTCGCAGCCCTGCCGCTGCTCCATACGAGGTACCTGGAACTACCCTCGTACCGCATAGCGTACCTGCATAACCCGGAATATTTTGCTGGATGGGTGGGTGATTGGATAAGTGGCCATCTCATGCCAGCCACTTACAAGTGGCGTGCGTAGAATTCATGGTGACCGCGTAGGTAAGAAAAGCGAAGAGGAAAAAAAAAACAGAGACTTGGTAGTGGCTCAGGCCAGCGAGATATTCATGCCGTCTGAGGAATTCCTCGTCTATTGGCATCAAAATGGCGCCCAATGATTGCGGCTGTTCAGTTCATAGTCGATGAGCGTCGGGCGTCGGACGTCGGACGTCGGAATGAACAGTCTTGTGGTTGGTTGGTGGTGGTGGTGGTGGTTCAGCCCTTCACCTCAATGAAAAGAGCCTCAGGGGGAGGAGGAAAAGGGAGCAAGGCATTGCCAGGTGCTCATTCCTCCAATTCAAAAGCAGCACTACAGTAGCCACTCATTCATGCTTTTTCTCCTGCCGTCGTTACCTTACACAGTACACATTTCACTTTGCAGAAGCACCAGAAGGGAAGCAAAAAGTCTCTCGTGTGAGTCGAGTCGTCTGAGTCGTCGTCTCGGCAAAGGATCATCTCAATCACCTTTTAGTACGAGCTTATTCGTTAACTCTAGCAACTCTATCATCGCAGCTTATCACTATGGGTCATTATGGAGCGCAGTATCCGTACTGCGTACAAGATGAAATGGGTCCTTATGCATCGGGGCAGCTACGCAAGCTGGGTACAGGGGAGACGGTGTGTTTGAGGACAAGAGAGAGAGTTGACAATTTTCTCGTGTTTGGCCACCAGACTAACCAGCTGCTCTCGTGTCGAAACAGAATACCCGTGACACCCACGACAACCTAGGACACCCTAGACAGCCATCCCCATTTTGTCATGAGCATGGCAAGAGGGTTCAAGACGATGAAATCGTCATTTGGACTTTGAAATAAGGCAGCGGTTTGCTGTCGAATGTCTCAGGGCAAAGCAAATGGGATCGTATCTGCCAGAGCGTAGCTAACTGGGTAAAATTGGGGAACGACAGATCTAAAAGTGGCGGGGGTTTTGCTCAATGCTACTGGGCCATGCTACGAGAAAAGGTGGGTTCTGCTTTACTTGGCCTTAAAGGTATATTCTTAGCGGTTGGGTCGTGCTGTAGGCTCTGTTGATCCTACCAAACCTCATATAGTACTACTCGGTCGTATTTCACAGATAAATTGAGTTGAGTTGGGTTTGAGTTGAGGGAAGGGGAGGATTGAGGATTCGATTGAGAGTCGAGAGTTGAGAGTTGAGAGTTGAGAGGTGCTTTTGAATGCTATGTAAGGACAATTACTTTATCAAGCATCTATCACCGCCACATCAATGCCCGAGATAGACTTTAGCTTTTCGTAAAGGATTACGAGATACTCCATAGAACAGAAAAAGAAGCGAGAGAAGGAAGGAGAAGGAGAATTAAAAAGCAACAGAGCAAATCCAGGCAGACAGAACGAGAAAAAGGCCACACACCGTTCCAAAGTGGGACCCCTATCCACATTGCGTTCGTTACCAATTCTGGAACTGCACGGAAGAGGAGAGTCGAGGGCGAGTAATAATAGTGCAGAGGGCAGTTGGTGCAAAAGTGTGCAAAAGTGTGCGCACACAATAAATTACTATGTAGCCAACAGCCAACAGCCAGCCAGCCAGTCACCCAGCCAGTCAACCCGCCGCCCAAACCAGACATAACAATTGTGATCGCGTTGTCCTTGTTTGGCGGGTTGTCCAAAAACAAGTGAGAACTGGTGACGCGCTGCAGGCGTGCCCCGGCAGTGAACGACCAGTCATTGGAGAAGGTCGCTCGTGTCATCGAAGAAGGGGAAATTGCAGCTGCCATGTAGTATGGGTAGTATGTAGTATGTAGTAGTGTAGTAGTGTAGTAATGAAGAGCCTAATGCCATATCACAACAACCATGTCGGCCGTTGATAAGCATGGACAATGCAAATGGACGAGCAAAGTGTAAGAGTCTGCTCTCCGAAGGGCCAGGTGGGCTGAGCACCACCCAAGACCCCGTATTACATACATTCATACGGTACAGAGCGAAAGCTGGACCTCCACTGGTGCGTGAACGGGAAAAGGTCCAAAAGGTCCAAAAGAAAAATCTCTTTCCTCGTGATGATCTACCCGGCTCCAACGAACTGGATGGAGCCTGGCACAAAGCTCATTGTCCTTCCGGGCCTTGGTATTATTAATAGATCTTCATCCAAGCTGCTCACCGGCTTCTACTAGGAAATAATCCGGACGACTAAAATACGAAGCATAACATAAGAAGCAGTTTATGAAGAAAATACCACTGCGACGTTGATGCATATCCTCGAAATTATGCATGTCACCATGTTAACTTTTCTCTCTTTGCTATGTATGGCTGATGTACTCTAATTGACCTTCTTAGATGAAACCCCGGCGGGAAGCATTAAAAATTATCTCCGTATTCATGACGGCATTCACAGCACTGGCAACACCGGCAACACCGTCAACGCCGTCAACACCGTCAATGCTACTTATGGTGCTTAAGTAAAGTACAGGCCGGTGTCTTCGGCGAAGTTGTACGAAATGTTACTCTAATCGCTCCAACTTCCATGTGGAGACTACTTCAGCACTATGAATAGTGTTGAAATACTATGTCAATGCAAGTGTGCGCTGTTACGAAAGTGCAAGAGTAGAATCCGGAATCGCGGACAACGGATACCATGGTCACATGATATAGCCTATTCCATCCAACTGGCGTTGGTGAACCAGGACAGCCTCGACCATGGCCATGGAAACATCGTCCATTCCATCAGCCTTATGTACTGAAGTAGTAAGACATCGCTGAAACCCCTTCACCAAGACACAGATGGTCTTATAAGCATAATAACGATTCAAATTTCTCCATCAATTCAAGATCTGAAGTCCTTTCTCTCACCCATCAATCCACGGTTCGGCACGGATCAACCACTCTCCGACATGCACCTTCTGGTACTGTGGTGAGACTCTTATCAACAATTGCACCATCGCAGATCCTTGAAAGGCGGGGGTTACATTCAATTCACCTACGTCCTCAAAAATGTTGGCATGTAGCTACAGTAGATCTCATAATTATGTTATGGGCCTCACCTTTGCAATATACCTTTTCCCGCAGTGAAATAGCACCATCATGTCCCGAGCGCAAAATATTAAAAGTGTCGCCGTCATAGGCGCAGGTCCCGCCGGCGCAATATGCGTTGATGCCCTTGCGCGAGAGGGAACTTTCGACACAATCCGAGTGTTTGAACGTCGTGAGCAAGCTGGCGGTTGCTGGTAAATTCCCAATTCCAATTCCCAGGCAATGGGGAAAAGATCATGGCAATGTCTAAGTGATATATCTTCGCAGGCTACAAGACCCTCCCGGTCACGTCCAGCAACTCCCCGATATTGAGAAGATCGCAAATCGCACTGCAGATGCGCCAGTTCCAATTCCCGCTACCCTTCCTGCAAGGACGCCCAAGATTCCGCAGTATAGATTTTCAGATACATCGATATATGATTACCTAGAAACCAACATAGACTCCGGTGCCATGTCCTTCTCCCAAGAGCGCATGTCTGAATATCGAACCCCAGCTTCTATAGCTAAGCATGGTCCAAACACGCCATTTCGCCATTGGACGATAGTACAACAGTATATTGCTGGCTTGTTAGATCGCAATGGCTACGATAAATTTGTTTCTTATAATACCACCGTAGAATTAGTCTCCAAGGTCCCGGAAACAGGCAAGTGGCGGCTGACATTAAGGAAAGAGAGTGAGGATGAGGAGGATTATTGGTGGACTGAGGAATTCGATGCCGTAGCCGTTGCAAGTGGGCATTATACTGTGCCGTTTATCCCCCATCATGATGGCTTGAAAGAATGGGCAGAACGATACCCGGGGAGCGTAGAACACAGCAAAGCATTCCGCGGGCCTGCGAAATACGCTGGAAAAGTAAGAACCCTCACCATATCATTTGACCCTCCCCCAAAATTAAGCTGACCTCTCAACCAGAGAGTTGTCGTAGTAGGCGCCTCCGTCTCAAGCCCCGATATCTGCTCCAACCTAGCCGGCATCACAGCCTCCCCACTGACAGCTGTCGTGCGCGGCAAGTACCACCCATACTTCTCCGACCACGCATTCCAGAACCCACACATAGAGCGCCGGCCGCCTATCACCAAGCTCATCTCCTCAGATGGCCTGCGGCGTGTTGTATTCGAAGACGGCTCCGTGCTCGACGACGTAGACCACTTGATCTTCGGCACGGGCTATTCCTGGACCCTACACATGCTACCCGATGTCGAGATCCGCAACAACCGCGTGCCCAACATCTACCAGCATGTCTTCAAGGTGGGCGAGCCGGGCCTGGTGTTTGTTGGTGCCATCGCGGCGGGATTTACATTCAAGGTCTTTGAGTGGCAGGCTGTGCTTGCGGCGCGCTATCTGGCCGGCAGATTGGAGTTGCCGCCGCTTGACGAGCAGAGGAAGTGGGAGGAGGACAGAATTGCGTTGAAGGGTGATGGGGTTCCATTTACTGCGCTCTATCCGCAGTTTGAGGAGTACTTTGAGGAGGTTAGGGAGATTGTCGAGAGCGCTGATGAGGGGCCGGGGAGGAAATTGCCTAAGTGGGAGAAGTGGTGGGAGGAGGACTTCAGTAAGGCTCATTTGTTGAGGATTGAGATGTGGAAGGCGCATAATCGCCGGGCTGAGGAGGAATTGAGGCAGAAGGCGGTGGCATTGTGAGGTGTATATTTGATGCGTCCGTATATAAGTTTAGACATGTACTTATGGGTAGGGATTTTATACATATCTTATAGAACAATATCAGAGACTTGCGTCTTCATTAATCTCATGGATGTCCTTTTTATAGATATATCAAAGTATTAACTTCGACGCCAAGTGAATCTTTATGATTGGTGTCCACCCACTTGAATTCTGACGCTAGCAGGTCAATCGTTGTCTTTCAAGGTCCTACAGCTAAATATAGATTCAATTAAGTTCAAAAGCTAGCTAACTATAAAGCTTGCGCCCATGACTTACTTGTAAGTGTTTCCCTTCTTATAAATACCGTCAATGTCACTATTTCAAAGCACATCACGTGTACCACGCGAACATATGGTCGAATTAGTGGCTATGTAAAGCATCGAAGTAAAGTGCAAAGTATAATCCAGTAAATAAAGGCCTGGCCATCACCAATATCTCGCTAGCATTTCCAAGAGTGGTGTTCATTGTCACTCTCTGCTGAAAGCACACTTCTCCATACTGAGATTCTCTACTTACAAAGTCATACATAAAATTTCCAAAATTATGGGCTGGTATAAGTATCTTAATTCATGAGCTTCAAACTTCCTTTCCCAGACAACTACATCATGATAAACGTGAACGATGCTTTTGGAAGCGCAAATCCGAGCCTGAGATGATGCCTTTGAGGTAATACAAGTAAACAATGACGAGTACTTGGATGGTGATGATGGAGCAGTGAACGGTGGTGATGGTTCCAATACATGTAGTGCACCACCATAGTACATAAGCTAGCGGCAGAGCATGACCCTGTTCTTTCTCCTTTAACTCATTCAGTACTTAAATTCTGCTGCTTCCCACCCTGCAGAGATATAAATATCCAAACCACATTGCGGATTGTAAGTGACCATATATCTCACATGATGATCGAGACAGTAAGGAACGTTCAGACGCATTCATTGCTAATTATAATCATGCATAATCATCATATCATGACCATCAAATCATATCCATCACTAAATTATATCAACGCATTCCTCCAATCCAATTAATAACCTCCACCCAATCCCTTAATCTTCTTCAGCCATCCCCCAGTACTAGGTGCCCGACTACCAGGTCGGCTATCATCAAGTCTACTCCTCCGCCTCCTCCCCTCACCACTACCTTCAGAGCTCTTTACCTCTCCCCGTCCACTCTCCCTCCTACTCTCACGCCTCCTCCTACCCCCCTCATCGCCCTCCTCCTCCCTACGACGTCTCCTCCTCTCTCTCCGCTCCTCCCTCTCCCTCTCCTCATCAATTTCTCCCTCATTCTCTTTATTTGCAAGGTCATCACCCTCCTCGCCAGGCGGAGGTCCCGCATCCGAATGTTCCTTGACCCAACTATCTGTCCCCTCAAGCGGCCAGCCGCGTTCCTTACGGGACGTCTTCCCCTCCTCCGCAGCGCTGAATGGCTCAGGCTCAGGCATAGGTGCTTTACTGCTATTACGTGGATCGAAATAGCTATCCACCGGCGCCGCCTTACGTCTCGAACTCATTCTGCGCTCTTCACGTCTAAGCTGCCTCTCCTCATCCTCGGTTGGCGCAGCATCCATTTGACTCCTTCTCCTCCGTGACTTCTCTCCTTTCTCAGCATCAGCTGCATCATCCCCACCACCAGGCTCACGCTCGCGCCTGGCTTTCCGTCTCTCTGCCCTAGCAGCCTCCTTGTTTTCCAGGAAGAGTCTCTCCTCCTCCTCCCTAGCCTTTTGGTCCCTACGCTCCCGTCGCCGTATTTCCCTTTCCTCAATTTTCCTTGCCTCAGCCGCTTCGAAAGCCTTCCTCTTTCTATCCGCATGCGCTTGCTGTGCAGCTCTACGCTCATCCTCGGCTGCCTTCTCAGCTGCCTCTTTCTCCGCTCTACGTGCACGTCTCGCAGCGCGACGCGCCTCCTGGTCTTCTTCCGCCGCACCGCCAGACATCGCCATATCGCCATCCGCACCATCAGTCTCAGCTGCTCTAGCTCTGCGTACCCTACGCTCTTCTCTACGTAGTGCGCGGGATTCGTCGTCCGTTATGGTGCGGGACCTCTTAACAGGCGTATCTGGTTTGGATTTTGACAAGAAGCCGCCTAACATGCCGCCCAGGCCGGATTTCTTGGCTGGAGGAGAGAAGCGTTTCATCCCGGGTGACTCGGAAGGACCGTTGGCATCTACCATTACTATGTCGTCATCGGGTCTGGACTGTTCCTTTGGATTAGCATTGGCTCTTCTGGCAAACGAAACGTGGTTCTGTGGCCTTTGTGGAGTAGCTGGACTCGATGGCATAGGAACTTCGGGCAAGAAAGCCGCATTTTGGGTTAGGGGTTCGGGTTGATTATCGTAAAGTACCTTTGGTTTGCTCTTGTGTTTACGGCCAGAGTCCGGCTTTTCTTCCTCTTCACCTTCGACCATGACTATATCATCGTCGTCAAGATCTAAAATTTGGTTAGCCTTCAACTGTAAATTTTGGTTATCAGCTAATCTACCTGGCGATTTCTCCTTCCTCCGTTCAGATTTAGTCCTCATAGGCTTTGTCGGAGTAACACCCAACATTTTAGCAGCCTTGGAAGGCATTTCCGGTGGATTCATAGCAGCATCATTCATATCAAAATCTCCAGCAACTGAATGTCTCCTTGAAGTCGTTCTGCTGGTACTCGGACGTTTCTCCCTAGTAGATCTGGATCTCGAGACAGGAGGTGAGGAAGCACCGAAAATCCCAGAAATCCCTTTATTTTTTGAAGATGGTTTCTCGGCTTTGTCTGACGAGGAATCCTTGAGTGATGGTTTCTCCTTTTCTGGACTACGTCGAGAAGATCTAGAGCGTTTCATTTCGGGTGCATCCTCTCGAGATTTCTTCTCTTGGTCACGAGACGACTTTTTGTCATCTTTACGTGGTGTAGCAGCATTCCAAGTCCCCCAAGAAGTTCCTGTACGGGCAACACGTGCACGTTCTTTCTTCACAGACTTGGTATCTGCTGTTGAAGTAATCACCTCAACTGGAGCAGGTGGTGGAGGTGGCGGCTGTGAATCAATAACGGGTGGAGGTGGTGGCGGCGGTGGTGGTTGCGGATCATCCATTTTTGGAGAGCCTTTATCAGACTTCTTGCTCTTCTTGCTTGATTTCTCCTTCTTCTCAGGGCCCAAATCAATTATCTCAACAATATCGTCGTCAGCGCCATCAGCTGGAAAGCTACCAGGAACTACTTGTTCCTCTATACTCTTCTTCGGTTCAGGAACACTCTCCTCAACAACCTTGGTTTTCTCTTTCTTCTTATCCTTGTCCTTACTACTTTTCTTTTTCTCGTCTTTGATGGGAGTAGGCTCTGGTGGAGGTGGAGGGGGAGGGGGAGGAGGAGGAGGAGCTGGAGAATTATCTGCTTGATTCGTGGCTTCAAATGCTTTAAGTCTATCAGCAATTTTGCCTCCAACAGGCTTTTTCGTCAGCACTGAGCTTTTTGGGGATATTTTGCCATCTTTATCTTTGCTAGAAGCTTCCGAAGATTTTGATTTGTCAGCATCTGTCGTGTAACATTAGCTGACTGTATTCTTTAAATGAACGTCATGTGATATTTATACCTTTACTAGAAACCTTGGCTCCCCAGAAGCTGAATGCTGCAGGTTTCTCCTCTGCAAGGAGTTCATTGGCTTGTTCTTCTGTGATATTGAGATCATCAAGATCTTTGTCGATATCGGGCTCCTTATCCTTTTCCTTGTCCTTTTCGTTGTCCTTATCTTTACTTTTACTGAGCTTCTTGCTTTTCTCAGGTGTACTAGATTTCGATCCTTTCTTGGACTTCTTAGGGCCTTCATCGATAATCTCGACAATCTCGTTATCCCGAGCTTCTTGCTCTTCAGCCTCCTTCTTAGCTAATTCGGCGGCCTCAATCGCAGCTTTCTCTTCAGATTCTTTCAAAAGCAATTCCTCTGCCTCCTTCGCGGCCTTCTCTTCCGCCTCTTTAGCTGCGGCAGCCTCTTTCTCTGCCTTCTTCGCCGCTTCATCAGCTTTCTTCTGCTCCCTTTTCGTAAGCTTCCGCGCCGGCGCCGAAGCCTTCTTAGCAGCTTCCTCCTCCTTCAATTTCGCTGCAGCTTCTTCTTCCTTCAACTTTGAAGCAGCAGCCTCCTCCTCCTCCTTCATCTTAGCCTCAGCGGCAATTCTCTCGGATTCAAGAGCAGCCAATTCCTCGGCTTCACGCAAAGCCCGCTCTTCAGCTTCCTTCGCCTCTGCAGCAGCCTTCTCTTCCGCCTCCTTCGCCTCCGCAGCGGCCTTCTCCTCGGCCTCCGCCTTTTTCTTAGCCTTAGCAGCTTCCTCGTCCGCCTTTTTCTTCGCCTTCGCCGCCTCCTCATCCGCCTTCTTCTGCTCACGTTTGGTCAACTTTTTCGGCGGAGGAGACGGCTCACGCACAATCTCAACAATCGGATCATCTACTTCAGACTCCAGATCCAGATGTGGATCCGGCGTCAAACCCATGGGAGGCGGGGAAGGCGCTGGTGGGGGTGGGGGAGGCACACTCTCAGTAGCCCCCTTCTTACCTTTCTTGTCCTTTTTCTTAGTCGTGCCCCATCCGCCCCACATGTCATCATCCGCCTGTTTATCTTCAACGATCTCGATTTTCACTGCGGGCTCGGGAGTAATTTCCTCGGCGACATCAGACTTTCCGACATTGCTCTCGTGGAGAGAAGCTTCAAGTGCCGCGGCTGCAGCTGCCTTTTCAGCTTTCTCTCGATCCTTCAGTAGTTTCTTTCGCTGCTTGTTACTGAGTGCAAATCCGAATTCGTCTTCCATGGGTATGGGCGCTAAAGGCTCTGGAGGTGGTGGAGGGGGTTTAGGATCATTGGGTTCAAGATCAATCAGATCCTTTGATTTGTTCTTCTTGTTCTTCTTCTGACCCCAATCCATCCAGTCATCAGTCTCCGTCGGCTCAATGATTTTCGTGATGGAGTCTGACTCAGTAGAATCCTTGGGCTTGGATTCCTCTTGGTCCTTTTTCTTGTCTTTCTTAGTCCCCCACGCGCCCCAGGTACTTTCCTGTGCATCAGGCGATGTCTTGGACTCTGACTTGACCTCTTCGACTGTATTCTTATCCTTTTTCTCATCTTTAGGAGCACCCCAACTCCAGCTAAACTCTTTAGCAGATGGTGGATCTGGAACAGCAACAGGAACCGGCTCTGACTCTTGTTTGAGCTCCTCATTTCCACTCTTACCCTTCTTCTTGTTCTTTTTCGAACTAGAAAATCCCCATATATCGTCATTACCAGTGGACGTCTCTGGAACAGGATCTGGCTCTTTCACTGGCTCTGGTTTTATCTCTTCAGCCCCACCCTTCTTTTTCTTCTTCTCCTTCTTAGTCCAAGAGTTAGTCCAGATATCGTCGTCTTCTTTTGCAGGTTGGTTATCAGAAGTATCCTGAACAGTTTCATTCTGATCCTCCTGCTGATCCTTATCCTGATCCTGATCTTGATCTTGATCTTGATCATGGTCCTGGTCCTGGTCCTGGTCCTCATTTGCTGCGACTTGAGCAGCGGCCTCGGCAGCAGCGGCGGCAGCATCTGCGGCTTCCTTGGCCTTCCTCTTCTCCAATTTCCGCCGTTCCTTTTTAGTCATAACCGTGAACCCAGTATCAGAGCCGATATCGTCTTTCGATTCAGCCATCGGATCCGGTACTTCTTGCTTATCCGGATTCTCATCAAGAGCACCGAAAGAGAAAGTAGACTTCTTATTACCTGTGGTCCAAGGATTACTGGATTCTGAAGTTTCTTTCGTCTGCTTCGTAGCAGTAGATGTGTCTGTAGTTGCTGAAAAGTCCCAGGCATTACTGTTCATGACCTTGCTAGTTCCCCAAGTATTTCCCCACCCACCGAAAGCCCCAGTTGATTTTGTATCAGTGGTACCTCCGAAATTCAAGTCTAGTGGACCAGTGTCGTCCAATTTAATGCTTTCGAAAGCGTCAAATTTATTTGTGGTTGAATCTGGTTCAGGCTCAGGATCAATCTTGCCCTTTTTACCTTTTTTCTTCGATTTCGTAGACTGAAATCCCCACTCGTCATCTGGATTGGCTTCTCCGGCTTCTTGATGATCACCATTATTTTCGTCCTTATCATCCTTATTCTTATCAGCACCTCCAGAATCTCCATCCTGGCTGCCTTCCTTTTTTTCGCCATCTTCTCCATCTTCATTCTTCTTATCCTCATCCTCATCATCATTCCATTTGAATTTTGCAGCTTGCTTAGCCGCCTGCTTGGCCTTCTTGTTCTTACCCGCGTGCTCGCGGAAATCACTCGGACCATTGAAATCAATGGGTTGTGATATCGAAGGGTCTTGAAAAATGGATTCGTCTCGTTTTTCGTGATATTTATCAGGATAAATAGTAGGCGCCCAGATCGAAGTACTATTGGGTTTCCGAGTTGCAAGACTATCTGTAGCGGTCAAATCCAGGGGACCATCCGGGATTTTATCTTCCAAATTTGTTGGAGTCGTATTCGAATTTCGAGTACTGTTCCAAAGTTCCAAAGTCCGTCGCTGGGAATTCGTGTATAATATTGTTGCATGAAGCTATTCATAAAGTTAATCAAACATGCTATGAAAGCCACTCGGACCAACTCAGATCGCTCCACCAAATGTCTTGAACATAGGCAGGCGCACGGTTGAGCTGCTCCCCAGACAAAATATGATCGTCAAGCGTAGACCGACGACAGCATAATAGGACATAATAATGATAGATTCATACCAGATTTGCGCGTGAGGCCTTGTCGTGTCGCAAGGCTACCCACGCCCTCGAAATTTCCTTCAGCCTTATAATGGTATCTTGCTCAGCCCAACCAATCATTGAGGGCGGAATCGTTGGCCATCCATGGCCATATGCGTGCCTTGACGAGGTCGCGCATGGTGTCCTGATGTCGACTTGGGCCATGGTGAAATTGAAATTTGCAGCTCTCAATTCCCTGGGCGGATGTCAGCCGCATCGAAACTGTATGTATCGTGGGAGGATGTATTGGAAGTGCTGTGGACTTAGATATTGTGGGGGCTGGGGGAGAAGCTCGTCATGTGCTGGATTTGCTATGCGCGTAAAGTAGGCAGGCCTTTTGATTGCAGAAATGCGCGATACAAAAAAAAGTAGATGTTGATGTAGATATGGGTGGATGACGGGCAGGAGATAGGGAATGGATTCACAAATGATTTGACTGCTTGGTATGCATTTGTAGGGGAATGGGAGCGAGGATTTGGCTTTTGACTTTCAGCATCTAGCATTTGGGGTCACACGCAGATTCGCAGATTCTTTTCGCCGGTGACTGATGATGGGTAGTTGCAGGCGGTTGATGGCTCCATTGGGAAGCTGCACCAATTGGATGAGGAGGCTGTTGTGATTCAAGACTGGGGGTGGGTGTTGACGAGCATGACAAGGAGGAATTAATGAGGGCGAGGGTGTGGGTGTGAGGGGTTTGGATTACATGTAGTTTTATTATGCTGGTGGATGTTCCATGCACGACTACCAATAGCAAATGCTCGTGTGAGAATGAGAATAAATGAGGATAAATGACAGTAAATGATAGTAAATGAGAATGGTCATAGGAAGCAAGGGAGGGAGAGAGCGTGCAAGCCTTCCATGAGTCTGATGAGCATCCTCGTGCGTCCGATGATTATGATTCTGATTATGATTCTGATTGTACGATTATATGTCCTTATAATTGTGTGTATGACAGTATGAAAGTCAACCTTTCAACTGCCTCGTTGTATGTATGCACATACATACGTACGTACATACATACATACATACATACATACATACAAACACGTACTGTGGGCATCAACACATAACGCCGTTTCAATAGACACTTCATAATCCACACACAGTATTATACATGTATGTACATGTACGGTGTAAGTCGCACAACGCAGGGCAAAGTACCCACCTTGGGCAATCTCTAGATTCCACACTAGAACATCGTTCGTTCGAAGTCTGACTCTTGCAAGCTTTGGTAAGGGAAAGCGATGCGCAACCCATGTGGCGCGCAGGAAGTCAGTGTATAGGGCCCATCGACCTGCAAATCTTCCCGCCGCGGATGATAGCCGGGTCCAATCTGCCCGCCAGCCAAAGGGAGGCAAATGAATAACGAATAACAAATAACCCAACCCTCACCGCATCTTATACAGCCTCTAGGGCACATACGACGACTTATAGTTCAGGTATCTTCTTACCCATTCATGCTAGGCTTGGCTACCCTACAACCTTACGACGAGACGTTGCTTTAACTGCCAAATAACGGGTGTATGCCCAGTACGACGATGCCAGTCTAATTAATCCAAGCCGCCCAAGCAAAAGACCAATAACGACTTTGGTCCCATGTCCCATCCCGAACATTCGTGGTTACAGCGTACAACGGTCTTCGCATGAACATTGAGACGTCGCGCGGGCATGTGGTTCGCTGTGCTACGGTGGTGTGGCTGCATCTCCCAACCCTCCCAAAACCACCAGGTCTCCAAGTCCTTATCCGAGGTATATGATAATAATAATAATTGTCCTACATAGTAGGTAAAGACTCGTGTGTACTCCATGGGGTGCTTCTCCGGAATGATTATCCATCAGATGCTACTCTTACTATACGAGGACAACCTTCCGTTATGCGACATTTACACGATTCTCCCTTCTTGGACCTCCTCATCAAAACCAAAGAGTAGTACTCCGTTGCTGCTCATCTCACACTTTCCCTTCATTTCGCTCGGACATAAATACCAATAGCCTTCAACATTTTTGCTTTCGAGTACTGTTAGACTACGGACTGGTCGGGATAAAGCTACCTTATCATCAGAAATTGTACTCACGAAAGAACTTGCAACATCTAAGTAGTCAGAGTGGCAAATATCCGTAGATCAGTCCAGTATTTACAGACTTTCCGCTGTACTTTTTCAGCCATTTCAGCTCCTCAAGTGCCATGGTGCCGTTGGTGTGCCGGACGGTGTGCCCGGACCCTAGACGCCTGCAGCTCCGTCATTGACAGGAAGCATTGGTGTCTAGCGCAGAATTCATGGCCTTCTTACCTACGAATGTTTCCTTGTAGAAAAAGAAAAAACATAACATCGTGATAAAAGAAGATCTGAAGTATCCGAAGGCTGAATAATAGCTGGCTTTCTGGCTTCTATCTAATTATGGCGTTGGGAAATACATAGACAGGTCCGGTTCCGAGGGTTTTCAGATATAAGCATAGGATACTGGAGTAGGCAAATTTACTGAGACATGACCCCGATTTATCTCAACTAGACAGCTATGGCTGGCTGACAATCGCTTCTTTCACTTTTTAATTGGATTTTTAACCACACCAAGCATATGGTCAAGCTTCGTGATGACTGTGGGGAGCTTAGCTCGAGGTCCATTGCTGTACAATCGTAGACGAACTGACAATGCTATTTTATGCTATGCATTTGTATCTTGCACCAAAGGATCTAAACATCGCCACCATATTCTGAATAAATCTACCTCTGAGCAACGTTCAATGGATCTAGCGATGTGGCTTAAGATCCACTTGAGGCTGAACTAAAGAACACCGATTAGCTTTCTCAGCTGCCAAAGACAAGGAATCAAGTGCGGAGCAAAAAGCAAGAGAATATGAAGGTCATATGATGCTCATTTTTTATCTGCTCTACAATTATCATTGCAAACCGTCTTTCCTTATTTACTCGTTTGTATCTGCAACTGATTCTCTTTGCCTTGTTCCTTGCAGTCATTTCCGTCCATAATCACCTCATGATGATGTCTACTTTGCTTTCAATTGTTGCTGGCTTCATCTCAGGAATCTTTCCGGGTCCCACTCCTATCGTCCCGAGTATCGTAGCTTGAAAAGCTGTGACTTATAGTAATGAGCTCTGGTTACTTACTATGACCCCAAGAAGTGAAGCATGTCCCAACAGGTATCCAGGTCATGATAGTCATTTCCAGTCCGTATATCATGGCTATAGTCACACCAAGAAAGACAATAGCTTCTGCAATATCCACTGGTAGGCTTGCGCAAGAAATCTTTATATTAATATATGACTTTTTTATTAACCAAGGCCACGACCAATATCCTTACTGCTTTGAATTTGCTATAGTCACTGGTACTGCCATAGCTACTGAGATTGATACCTGTTCTTCAACTGTCACTAGTAGTTCGTGCACTATGAATACTTCATATCAGAGCAAATTCAATAAACAATCACACCTAGCCATTGAGACCGACGCTGCAATCACCACAGCAGTATCTATATCAACAGTCTCTATCCTATCAGATTTTATCTACCCATCCGCCGAAACCAGCGCTTTATCACTGAGAAAACCCTAGAATGAGATACCTATCACGGGATGAGAAAATGGCAGCAAGGGAATTTTACATAGTAAGGTGTTCTCTATTGTGTATTGTGTAAATATTAACTTTCATTTGGTATGAATATGTTTTGCTAGAGTTTTTAGATAGGAATGTAGGGATTTGTCGACTATCCGCTTGCTAATTGCCTTTGAAGGTTAAGCACTACCGCCAGGGCGGCGACATGGGTTTCTAGTATGGTTTGATGCTCTATAATCCCTTAGCTATGTATATACTCTCATATAAGTATGTATATAAATAGGATCTTGAGGCCGTAGAAGGAGAGAAAGTTTCCGAGAACTGTCAAGCTGTGCAGAATGTGTTGACCGAACACCACACCTGAGTCATCTCAGTAGGTCCCTAAAGTTACTCATCTCCATATTGTGATATGTACATACATACATATAAGCTTAGAGGTACATAATTAGGTAGCGAGTATCTAATAAGCTTACTCCTACCTACACAGTATAGTATACTAATATAGTCAGGGTTTCCAGACAGACTATCGGCCGGGCCTCAAATTCTCAATGAACACAAACTCAGCAGTTCATACCTGGATACATAAGTAGTGAGTATATTACGAGCTTGATATCCTACAATGACTCATTCAGGGTCTCTAGATACGTAGACTAGTCGTTGAGGTCGTGCGCTAGCAATTTCAAATCGTCGCCTTCTTAGCGCATGAGGGCACAGATTGCCTGATTTTATATTTCACTCCTTTCCTATAGACAGCACTGATCATATCTATCAATACAAATTCTGTTCGTTATAGATTTTCCTGGTCTTTAATGCTGTGAGTGTCACAAAAACCTCACGCGGTATTGAGACATCTTCTAATCGGCAACTTCCCATAAACTAGAACTGAAGTCTCCTCAAACCCATACATATCATTAAATTGCCAGATGTTGGATGTCGAAACGTGGTGGGAATCACTTTGTCCTGACTTCCCGTACAAGGTTAATGCTAAAGCCCACGAAAACATGCATTGTGGGAATATTTAAACGGCAAGACAACAAGCCAAACAGCAGCAGAAAATATTATAGTGATTCATGAGGAAGACTTCCTCCCCACTATCATTAGTGATCCGGGCGAATCGATTGAGTTAGAAGACTTCGAAAAGAGCTGTGAAGTCGCGCATATTGCTCTTGGTATCTGTATTGCTCGTCCAGACCTTGTTATGGCCATATTGGATCTCATAGATTCCATTGAGGCATTATCAAATTTCGAAATTCCCGAAGCCAAGAAACCTCAGTTTCCAGAGTGGCATAAATGGACTTCAAGGGATAGTTGGGAGTCTACGATTGTAGAATGGACTTGCGGTTAGTCTTCTCTTACAGTTTTTTTATAGAGGCTAATAACCACAAGTGTGGGAACATGACGTCGCCCAAACTCTCTTTACCCTTCCTCTTCCAATTAGAGAATTAACACCTATACTTCGTCGGTGGGTAAATGTCAACATCTTACGGGCACATCAAGCTGTTCAGAAAGATGAGCAAGGGAAACGACCCTTTTCATTTGGTGCATGGAAAGAGGGCTCTCTAAAATTGAAATACGCGTTAGAGTTAGAAAGCTTGAAGCAAGTACCATCTGCTACCCTATGGCTTATTATAGCGGTTCACAAGCCATTTAATTGTATTAAGGATATTGAATCTGCGGATTATAAGTCATATAATCCTACAAATGCGGAGAACGGGCAGCCAGGAAACTTGTGGGATGGACCGGACGGTCTTAGTTGGGAGAGATGGGACTTCTGGAAAACAAAAGTAATATGGATTAAAGATGAAGAAGGAATATCTCAATATATAAGAGATTGTGCGAAAAAGGCTGTAGATAGAATGAGGGTTGTTGAAAGTCAAAACGAGTAGATTACTTATTATTAAATGGCTATGAGGCTATTGCTACAAGCCCCATAGTGGTTAAATTGTATGTCAGGGAAAATCTATAACTCAGAAGACACCTTCATACTTCAATGTTGGTGATTAAGACTTCTTTAGACTAAATAAAGATACTCGTGCTGTATTTGGATACGTTGAAGGCCAGATATAAGATCTTTCTATCCATATTATCAAGCATATTGGTAATCTTTAGGATGAGTTGATTTATTTCAACTAATTGTAAAAGGTGAACGCTAGCTAATATACGTTTTAGCTTGAATTTGCAATAAGTAGACTTTAATGTTATAGAGTATACCTTTAAAGCAAACTTAAACAATATTTATCACTATTATCTAGTAGAAAGTTACGCGGTGTCGGTTTCTCACACTATGAACGTAGTGCAAGGGAATTTATGTGCATATGTGTATATACAAGCGGGCGAATGAAAGGCGAGAAACTGGAGCGAATGCATGACAATAACAAGTTAGTGCTCCTTGATCACATTTATTACACCAACAATATCATCATATTTACGACATACTACGTATGTTTCGGCTGCCTACCCGTACACTCCGGTCTCCATATACCCGCTTTTGCGGATTATATAGCCTTTCAACTCTGCAACACCTCGGGCAGCCCTTCTACACTCGGTCATCGAAACTCAATATGAGACATTACACTTTAGCTACAGGATCAGAATCTATAAGAGTAGCCGTTCTATACCAGGCAATTGAACCGCCTCTCATTAATGGAATTCGGAAGCCGATGAAACCAGGAGGTAAGTCGAGCTGCTCAAAACTTTGTGAAAAGCCTCGCTAACTTTGGGTGATACAGGATATCAGGACTCTGGAGCTGATATCGCTTTTGTTCTCGCAAACCAGCCAGGAATTGAAGTTATTACTCCTTCAAGTAACTTGGATCCACAGGACCATGCTGGCTGGTGCTTCCCTGATAATGAGGATGGAATCCTCGCAGCGCTTCAGCGAGGTGCAACATATCTCTGGGCAAATACGATTCTCTTTGCTTCTCATCCATTGCAAACCTCACATCACCTTGATGTATATCAAGACAAAACCTTCATCATTGGTCAGCCACCAAGTTTTGTTGAAAAATTTGACGACAAAGATTATGTCAACAACATGTTACGTGCCACTGGGACTTTCACTATGCCTCAGGGGTGGTCTATCAACAACCAAATGGATATTGACTTGCTAAAAGCTAAGTCACAGCTACCTTATCCAATAGTTGCTAAACCTGTCAGAGGACGGGGCAGCTTTGGAGTCAAGGTTTGCCATTCAGCGGAGGAACTGATTCATCATATAAAATTCCTTTTCAACGACTCGCCCCAAGTAATGTGCGAGGAATTTCTTTCCGGGGAGGAAGCAACCGTCACGGTCATGCCACCATGTCCGACTTTAGGAAAGTCTGATTACTGGGCATTGCCCATTGTAATTCGCTTCAATCACGAGGATGATATCGCTCCTTATAATGGTACCGTAGCGGTGACTAAAAACTCAAGAGCCATCACATCGGAGGAGTATGCCGCTGATGAGAGTTATTCAAAGGCCGCACAGGAATGTGAAGCCGTGGCCCGTCTCCTTCAGGTCACAGCCCCGATTAGAGTGGACATTCGCCGGTTTGATAAGACAACAAAATCGAAATTTGCCCTATTTGATATCAACATGAAACCAGTAGGTAAGCGAATCATATTTTAAGAAATACAAACTAAATCAAACCTAGAACATGACTGGGCCAGGTAGACCAGGTCGTGAAGACCAAGCAAGTTTGACAGCTCTAGCAGCCAGTGCATTGGGTTGGGACTATCCAAAGCTCCTCCGGACGATTTTGAATAATGCGTGCACATTAAGAGAACTTCGAGAGAAGAGAGTTTAGTAGCTTTCTTAGAAAAAGTAGACAATAGAGCAGTAAGATTTGATTTCTGCTTGTCATTGTATAGTGCATACAGACTAAGTAGACTACTCATATTAATACATCGATAGTACCAGTGTATGCATTTCTTTACATCAACAGAGGTTTATGACCCGCGTTACGGCATTAGGAGGTATAGATTTGGCGGCCTAGACGTGTATATTATTAAGTAACTAGACAGGCTAATCAGAGTAATATAAAATACTCTTTATCTAGCTAAATTTAGTAGTTATAACCACTATAACTTATACTTATAGCAAATTATGGCTTTGTACCTGCTAATAACATATAATATATGGCTATAAAGAAGTGTTATAATTTTAAGGTATACCCCTAGATTTGTATAGTCGTACTTTCTTACTTTCTCTCCCTCAACCAAATAGGCCCTTTTTTCTTGCTCCCTACATAACCCACTGCTGATGTTAATTTGATTCTTAACTTCTTTACCCTGCTCTGTGGGTCATAAATGGATTATCTCCAACTGATCACCCATTTTGTCCTATTCCTACGGAATTTCAAGTTTTGTGAATGTGAATATAGTAGACTTCTCAGCTTCGTCCGAACGACCTTTTATAGCGTCACATATTGCTCGGTATCCGGCCTCATGATTACAATACTAACATCTGGGGTTTGTTGATTACCTATCAGCCTCAGCCGCCACTCAAGAGGTTAGATACTTTAGGCTTATCATGTTCTTCTTTCTATTCACCGAGACTTCACAGCTACAGCAGTTTATCTTTCGGCACCAATACATATCACAACACTACGAGATCCTAGTCCTTTGATTTTGGTTTACGGATGTCTTTTGTTTTTGTTTTTGTTTGTTTGTTTTTTGCCTGGGGAGATATGATAATGAGGCTCATTTGCATGAGTATATGGAAGAGGTCTGAAAAGGAAAGTGCCGACACTTCACATTTAGAGCAGCAAGTCTCATACAGACAAGTCCTATCATTATTTCTCTACTCTCATTTCCGCCATAATCATCTAGATTAATGCAAAGCAATACCAGCAGTACAAGTACACAAATTAGATCCCTAGATTCCCATAGCAATACCCGATGGTCAACCGTTAGACCTTACCAACCTGCCAAAAGCAACTCAAGCCTCTAAATACACTACTTATGTTCCCTACCATTCCCGCTTAGTATATGTTGAGAAAGGGAGAGCATAGATTGAGAAAGAGTTGGCATGCACTGACAAATAATTAGCAAGCGTTGAAAAAGAGAGCAGAGCCAGTAGGGGTCTGGTCCGGGTTATGAATTCGGTCCCAAGCAGTGCAGTGACTTTCCACTACTTAACTAGTACATCGGAAAAACGCAAAAATCGGGAAATCAGGAATTTTCCACGACGTAAAACGAATAATTCGGTTTGGCTTTAGTGGCTATAAATAGAAATGACTTCAGTCAATAATAGGTAGTATGTAGTAAGGTATATTAAGAAGTAATCTATATGTTCTTCATAGCTTTTATAGACCGTTTTGCGCGACTACACTTCAATAGGGGAAAAGGGGATGCCAACTAAAATATTTTGATTGTCGATCTTATTGACAGATGGACGAGTAGCGTTAGGAACGTGACCGTCTGAACTTGCAATAACGATTTACAAGACGCTTCAACGCATCGAGCAAATCAAGATAAAGACGAAAATAAATAGAAGATATTGGCAGTCGCAAAATGTGGTATCTAAGTACTCCGATCATCCAGCCCAAAGTTAGGTCTATGAAGATAAGGAACAGAAAAAGAAAAAGAAAACATAGGGAGAGAAAAATCATATAAGAAAAGAACATAAATCAATCATGAACATCCACCCATCCCCTATCCCCCAAAATTTACCTACTACCACCAAAAGATTCATCCAACCCACATTTCAAACCTAGCAATGCCAATCCCTCTCGAAAGGAAACCCCCATCATTCCAACTCCACCGCTTACTTTTTCCCCCAGACCCTAGAAAATTCACCCCCTTAAGGGAGTTATCAACGGCCTCCATAATCGCTTGAATAATCAACCCCATATGCATCACCACCCATCTGACCTTGCCCAAAACCTGTCCCAGGTCCACTAACGTAGCCAGCTTCATCGCCCTCATCATAGTATTCACTGCCAGAAGCATCGAAGCTACTCCTACCACTAATATCCTCTTCGATGCCAGCATCACCAGCAGGTAATTCAGCCCAAGAGAGCGTGGCCAGGGCTGGGTATTGGGCAAGGAGTGCAGCAGGAAGCATGTACTGGCCGGAGGCATCGAGTGGGAAGCCATGAGCGTCGACAGTCATTGGCGGCTGCTGCATGTTATGCGCCATATTCTGCATCTGCTGCTCGTGCAAGGCACGCTGGCGTTCGATGGCCTCTTCATCGAGTAGCGGCTTGATACAAACGCGACCAGCCTCCGAACGGAAATGGCGTCCAAGTGCATCAGCACGCGCGAATCGTCGTCCGCAGCCCCATTGCCCGCCTTGCTTGAGGTCGCCCTTGCATACGAACTTCTTCTCGCCTGAGTGCAGGCCCTCGTGGCGCTTGCGATCGTGCTGACGTGCAAAGGCCTTGCCGCAGACGGTACACACGAAGGGGCGCTCGTCTGTGTGGGTGCGCAAGTGAGAGCGTAAGTTGTAGGCGCGCGTGAAGCGTTTCGGGCATAATGTGCATTGGAAGGTGGCTGGGTGTTTTTGAACACGTTTAGTGTTGCCGTTCTCTGAGGTTCCAGATGGTGCTTGGTACTCGGGATCTGCAAGACCTAGGATGTACTCGCGGTTTGGCAGAGATGAGGTTGACTGTCGTCGTCCGCGCGCAGATGGTGAAGATGCACTGCTTCTGTCCAGAGGTGAAAGAGATCTGCCCGGGCTGGAGAATTGCAGAGATGGGTCAGAACCATTTCCAGGGGCCAGCCCGGGACTTGTTGCACGTGTAATTTGAGAGCCACTGTTGAAGGGATCAGAAACAGCTCTGCGGCGACGTCCTAATTAATGTAAGCTAAAAGCAGAAAATATAATAATTTTTTTGATGGTCCTTACCTCTTTCGGGTGGTGTCAATGCATCTTGGTCTATGAAAGGTTTAGGGGGCTCAAAACTATTTTGTCTCGATGCTGGCGCAAACTCAACGTTGATCTCAGGAGGAATCATCTGTTGTGCTTGTCCCATTTCACCAGAGCTGTTATTGTGCTGCATCTGTGGCATATGCGGCATTTGTGACATTTGTGGAAAGCCCTCCTGTCCTTGGTTTTGGTACATGTTTTGATTTGATTGGGCAAAATTGTCATTCATGCCAAGCATAAATGAGTTCTGTTGAGAGAAATTTGGCATTTGCTGTGGTCCCAAGTTCGGTGATGCAGATGGGCTATGTCTTGGGCTGATTCCTTGATTCTGTATGTTATCAGAGAGTGAAAAGTTTCCTATTCCCAGCATTGGTTGCTCGTAAAGTCCTTGATCCTGTGCATTCATCAAAGGCGAATGGCTATCAAGTCCATCAAATGTGTCTTGGTTTATCAAGTTTGGAGATGGGGCAACAGAAGAGACGTCAGAATATTCCGAAGGAGTTCTTCGATGTCCCTGGAAATGATTCTGCATCATCCCCCAGTCCTGGTGCATGTGTGCTTGTGGAAACGCAGCGCTCTCTGGGCCCAAAGAAGCATGTCGAGAATGGCTCGGGGAGCGTTGATACTGTTGGGTGTTCATGGCGGGTGAGTGCTGCGCAGAATGAAGCTGCTGAGAATCCATTCTGAGCATGCTTGGTGGTGTCTGCGCATGAGGTGGAGAAGACACATCGCTCATGAGATCCGCAGGGTTTATAGATTGATTTGATGATGCTTGAGGTGCGTCGTTGTTCCCAAAGTAGTTGGGCTCAAATTGTTCACCTGAGCCAGCAGATGAAGGATACAAGGAGAAATCGCCTTCACCAAAATTTGGGGGCATATTTGGATTGAGAAGATCCTGGGAAAAGCTCTGTGTAGATTGATTTTGCTGCCCAAAAGACTGGTTCATTTCTTGTTTGAAGGATTGGTTGAAGTCCTGGTTTTGCGCAAAATTCATGTTCTGCGCATACTGCTGCTCCTGTTGCTGCGGCATATAATTGTTGTAGACTGGAAGTCCCTGGTTGACATTGTAGCTGTTGTTCGCAAGTTGTTGTTGGTTATGGATATCAAGTTGGGAAGAATTGAGTCCTAGACCAGATCCGTTCGAACCATGGTTCTCTTGATAATTTTGCGGAGCCGGTGAATGGCTCTGACGACCATTAGAGATCTGATGAGTCCCAGAGGGCGAGCGCCCACGTTGCTGGTCCATGATAATTCGACGATGGATAGACGACAAGGCTGGCTGGTAAGGCGTAGAGATTGCGCACAAAGGCTGTGCTATGGGGCAGTGCAATGAGCCTCGAGTATAAGACTGCAAGCAGGTACGGGAATTGGCAGACACCAGGTTCGAGTCACTGTTAGGATGGGAATCGAATTGAAGCTGGCTTGAACGTTGTCGCGCTGTCCCTCGAACAGTTCCGATAGGATGAGGGGTAGATGCTGCCTGTCGCTCCTTCCGAAGCACTTTGAAGTGTTTCCGCGGCTTTGTATCGGTCGAACACACTTAGTATGGTGTCGCGATTGAGGTTACAGGCAGTCTATATGAAGCTTTTCCGGTGCAGACTCTTGTGGAATTGCGCAAGTCGTCGAGATGAATTCGGGCTTGAGGGGGACTATTGGCAGCGGCTGGCGACCAAAAGATTTGATGTCGGCGTCGAAAAGACTCGAGAGTTGGATAAGATGTACTAGGAAGTGCTGTACTTGGTGTCAGCACACGGTACCTGTGAGCTTGTCCCGAACAGCAGGGTAAGGAGTGATGAGTATAAGAGAGAGGTTGACTCTGATGATGAGCTCAGGGCTGAGAGCCTGCGAAGGATGTTGATTGCGCTTACGGTGGTGGGGGGGGGCCTGTATGACGAGGCTGCGACAAGCTTTATGGAGATGAACTGATGTCGCGCACAATGGAGTGAGGAGGTCGAAGAGGAAGGCTTCACTTTTGAGAATAGGATGAACAGTTGATACTTGTCACGAATCCATTGTGGTTGGGCTTATCGACAGATGAATGAATGTTTGGGATGTCCTTAGACAAATGCATGATTGGGTGGTGGTGCTTACCCTACTTTTTACATGTTGGCACTGGTTACTGGCAACGGTCTAACAAGTGTTGGTGTGGGTGAGTTTGAAGGTCGGCGAGGGCGGCATGAGGGTGAGTGAGGGTGAGGGTGAGAGAGGGAGTGAGTGAGTGAGTGAGTGAGTGAGTGATTGAGTGTGAGGGCGCGAGTTGAGTGTGTCAGTGTGTGAGTGTGAGTGAGAAGAAATATGCCCCGTTACGGTGGTGATATAATAATACCACATCTATACCTTGAACCCCTACCATTTTTATCCAAAGCACATGTTTTATTCGATATACTCTATTATATATAGAGTATTTGATATAATGTACTTTATATGATATAATCTATATAGTCTATGTTATGTACTTTAAAGACCCTACTCCATAAACCTACGCTACCCCAATCTTCTACTCCACTCTACATACTCTACTACTGCGTATATTCTACTACGTACTCTACCTACGTAGTATATACTTTACTCTGCCTTGGTACATACATGTCCGGAGTGTACTGTACTGTGTAATATATCATAACCGTAATCCTATTTATACCCTCTTTGGAGCTAGTCTGTGTGTACTGCACAAGAGGACGCTACTTTCTATTGTGAATGTCGACAATGGGAAGCATAAAGTATGTGTGTATGTATGTGTGTATGTGTGTATGTATGTATGTATGTATGTAGCACATTGCCACTTCACCCAAGCACCCAAGCTACAGGTACGTACTGGTGGTACAGGCACTGGTGGTACAGGCACTGGTGGTACAGGTAAAGTAGCGAATAAGTCAGTGCTGTCTGTGTATGTATGTACCTGCAATTCAAGAGCCATTCAAACTGCCTGCATGGCTAGGCAGCAACATTCCATGCGACCGGAGGGCATTTCCACCATTCCGCCTAGTCCATCCATTCTTCCCTTCTTCCCTTCTTCCCACAGTTCAAGTGCCATGTGTTTTCGTACGAAGGACCCCTGTGCGCTCACGCCCACCTCGGGTACAAACACCAACTCTACTTACAGACTACTGTATATAGTGCCTATCTACTACATAATACTTAATATTATACATACACACATACATACATACATACATGGTACTGGTGGTAGGTACTTACTACCTACGGCTCTGAGGCTACCTTCTCTGCTCTTCTTCCTCAGCGAATGGGCTCAGCCTCACAAGTCAAGTAGAGCACCCGAACTCCTGAACACCTGAACACCTGTGATACCTACATATTAGGTAAGAGAGGTGGTATTCTGCTTACTATGTTGCTAAGTATGAATACCTACTACTAGATTTATTTATGGTCTGATAGTGTAAATACAGGCCTACCTTTGATAGGACGTTATTCGGCAAGTATTATTACCCACCTCAAAGACACCCAAGCACTACTTACTACACATAAAAAATGTACTTACCAATATTGCTAAGCTACAAGCTACCTGTTTCATTCTATGAATATCACCACTACCTACCTATCTTCTACATAGTGCTACATAGTGCTACACTATTACCGAGAAACGATGACCTTCAGATGAACTCCGACGCCATGGTTGATCGTTCAACGGGATGAATGGACCCGCCCAAAATAGACCGCCGGCCAACAAATATCTTCGTTCTATCCCATTCTCCTATCCCAAGCCTCATAGCAAACGTAATCAACCGTCTCTCTCTCGCATAGCAATCATTTATAAAATATTAAAAAAAAAAGGCAATCCAAAGTCAAAATACAAAAAGTATCAACACTTGAACAGATCAGTCTTTTACGGCAATGCCGACTACACCGCTTCCTGACCGGAGAGCCCGAACCATCTCTTCCCAATCCAACTATATAAACAACGTGCTTCAATGATAACTCCATAGTACTCCGAACTCTCCATACCATGCACAAACATCTCTGGACCACTTTTCCCCTGCGAGACATTCCCTGGATAGCTGTGCACGACACTCAACATAGCATGACTTCCGCATTGTGGAGAGTTGTGGAGAGCATTTCAACGAGCTATGTGAATTTCTAGCAGCTTGTGGAACCTTTGGAAAGGCTCTCCGTGTGGGGCAGCACGCCAAAACAAAAAGAAGGGAAAAAAAATCAATTCAAAAGTGTGAAGGTGAAGGCATAAGCCGAACCAAATCAAACCCTCTGTCAAAGATAGACCATTTGGAAGAATTCGAATATCTTCTCCCTACTCCGTATTTCACTTGCTTTGTTGACTAATGGATGACTCAATGAGCTCAATGCAGCCCCTTAATCCGTTCTTCTCCTTCTTCCTTTATTTCTCTTTGCGAGGGATCATAACAATGGGGTGACGACTAAGACTGACATTGTATCCTGTATGAGAAAGTATATATAATGCCAAAGCATCTCACTTCGATAACATGAAAGGCCTGATGCGTTGAGTAATCACTAAGCAGTCTCTAGTATCATCTACAGTTTTTGAAAAGTATCAAATAGAATCCGGACAGTTTCTGACCCATACCTGGAGCAAAGTACATGCATACAGAACAAGAATAAAAATAGAGATTATCGTAACAGAAAGCATCAAAGTTGTCACTGGACCCATAGGGAACTTGTCTCACGTGATGTAGAGGCAAAGCGCGGTGTCGTGCCTGGCGCGAAACCGACGTCAGCCCAGGTGTTCACTTTCTATGGGTAGCTTCGAAGTTGACTCAACCTCTACAGCCAAAGCGAATCTTACCATTATCATTTACAACACTACACACAAGAATCCCTACCCATACGAGCTGCAAATATGGATCGCAGCTTAGATGAGATAATTGGCGAGCGCCCTGTAAGTTAGGAGACCTCGGCATACCCAAACTCTATTAACTTCTTCAGCAGAGAGGTGGCCGCAGAGGAAATCGTGGACCACGTAGAGATGATTATCCTCGAGACGGCGTAAGAAAGGTACGATAACAAAAATGATATACGGTGGATGTTCTCTAACGGGTGGTACTTATAGGTTTAGCAACCTCCCTCCCACAAATTCCTCGTCATTACCTTTCGATTGTCCTCGGTTTCTGTCGCAGCACCACCGCGAATGCATTACTAGTAGTCGAAGAGTATACCTTGAACACATCAGCTAACGCAGATTGCGCTTCGATTGGCACAGTCGACAAGAGAAGACTCTAGAAACATTGATTCGTAAGAGGCCACGACATATACAAGCAGCATGAGTATGGGGCTGACTTCATTGTAGCGAATGGGTTCACGACAAGTTCGACGACAACCCACGAGGCCCACCACGAGGTGGTTACGGTAGTCGCGGTGGTAGAAGACGCTCTCCGGAGCCAAGCCGGTATGCAAATCAACAGGCAGCAGCTTATATATGATGAAGCGGCATGGAGGTGTATCAATAATTGACACTCGAGTAGCGATTTCGAAAGCAACAAACTCCGAGTCGAAAATATTCACTATGAGCTCACTGAGGATGAGTTAGATGTATGCAAGCCGGTCTTCTGGTGACAATCATACAAACTAACAAGCACAGGATCTCTTCAATCGCATGGGCCCAGTCCTTAACCTGAAACTTCAATACGACCGTTCAGGCCGTTCCACTGGCATAGCTTACGTGACATACGAGTCAGCAGTTGATGCAAAGCGAGCAATTAGAGAATACGACGGTGCTAACGCCAATGGTACAAACATCCACTGTACAATACACGCCATAGAAACTAATCTCCCATAGGCCAGCCAATTCGACTTACAGCAGTTCCAAACGGTCGATCCCGAAACCCCTTCGACTCCGCCGTCGCTCCAGGCCGATCCCTCGCCGACCGTATCACAGCCCCAAGCGGCCGTCTCCGCAACCTCTCCGAATCCCCTGTCCGTCACAGCGATGTAAGCGGCCCTCCACCAGAGGGAGTCGACAGATACGTCCCAAGCGGCCGAAGACGCTCTCGCAGTCCGCTCCCACGCCGTGGTGATGGTCGTAGGGATGGCCGCAGACCAGGCGCCAGGAGGGAAGAGCGCGGTGGTGGAGAGAGGGGAGGAGATAGAAGAGGTAGAGGGGGTAGAGGAGGACGTTCGGAGAACTTGGCTCGCGATGGTAGACCGAGAAAGACGCAGGAGGAACTCGATGCTGAGATGGAAGATTACTGGGGTGCTAAGGAGGAGGGTGGTGAAGCTGCTGCTGCTGCTCACGAGGAACCTGCTCCTGTTGCTGAGGGTGGGGACATCGATATGATTGAGTAGATTGATTTCTTAAGGAGTTAGGATTTTTTTGTGGGTGTTATGTACTTGGCTGTGCATTCGCAAGATTTTGAAAAACGAGCTTCTTGTGTTCTTTTATGTGTTGATGATGTACTATTGTGAGGTGTTAGACACCGCTGTGATGGCTAGTGTTAGAAGATTTATGTGGTGGAGTGATGTTAATGATTCGTTGCTGATCAGTGGAATTGTAGCCTGTCCAACCTAACTAATGCAAGATACTGACTGCTGTTACCACGACGGTACAGTGAGTGATGAGAGATGTAGGAACTCAGAACGGGCTGGAACTAAATGAATAGAACGAGCGCATATCAGAAAAGTCTACTTCATCTAGTAATATCTGATGTTTGAAACTTGATATCCGGGCCATCTACTCATCTCAGTCATCTCGTCCGCACTCCGCAACGATACACCCAACACCCTGTCCTATAACGAGCCTCTCCCTTGCGAAGGAATAACATAACTCAAAAACACCCATACCCATACCCGACCCCAGGCTGGCTTGTTGGCGCATACTTACGCACATCAATTTCATGTGATTGCGGCATCGTGCTGTGACCAGGAGATATGCCATGGGCTGGCTGGCAAGTGCCTGCGGACGCATGGGCGATATGGCTTGAGATACATGCGGACGGGTGCGGTTCGTGCCATCGAGCATGTTTCGGAGCGTGGAGGAGGTGCTGGGGTTGAGGGTTGGGTGCATTATATGCTGGTGTTATTTACTTGGGAGCTATGTATGCGGGGCTGGACTTGATTGATGTATATGCGGATGGCGAGGTTCAGGACTGTCTGCTCGCTATGTTGCTATTAGCGGCTGAGATCTACTGATGCTCTGCGTTCTGAATTTTGGCTGGTGGTTTGGTCAGTGACTTCTGCGATGGGTAGTTGAATTAGTCTCAGTAATGGAAGGAATGTTGAGGGCTGCATCGGGATTGAGTCTCTTGGTTTGTTGCAGCATGATTAGCTTACTTGTGTTTCGTGGATGCCATTGTCTGGGGAGTGGCTCTTTCACATGACTGCTTTTATTCGTCTTCGATGGCTATCCAACTGAGTTGTGGAGATCAGATATCGAGTCGTCATTATGACGTTGTGGTCTCGCAGATAAAATTGAGAGGAGCTTTCGTCTTCCGGAATACATTCCTTCTTTCACAGCAGTGATTGTTTTGCATTGTTGTATGATGTTCACCTTTACCGTTTCTGGGTGGGCATTACTTTAGGACTATTTGAATATGATACGGAGCTGTACTTGAAAGAGTTTTGAGGAATATTGATGGAGGAGTGGTGGGATTAGCCATCTCTGTCTTGATTCGTATATCCGTTATATCATATTGCAGTGGGTTAAGTAGCAAGGGCTATTGCCCGTTTGCCTTTATTTTGAAATCATTGATCATCATTATCTGTAAAAGTATTGAAATGAGTTGACTTTGCTTGATTTAATTACATCTATATGGCGGTTGAGAGGGAGTTGAGATTTTATGTTTTAGCCTCTTGCTCTGTCGAGACTGATATTGCCACGATGACGGAGAATCATTACTTAAGGACCTCAATTTCCAGCTGAAAAATATGGATTTACTATTTAACATGTGACCGTATTCATATTCTATAACCAAGATTATGGTGTTGGTGTCATCGTTGAAGTAAACATCGGCGTATAGGATGCGGCATTAACCAAAGAAGGCTGAAACAGAGGGTAATAGATGAAAAGTATTTAATAATATATTACACTTTTATTTCTCCTGGTAATCTCCCGCACAAAACGAATTTTGTAATGGCCTTGTTCTTTATTTTCATTGGTGGAATTAAAATACTTGATTTGTGAAAAATGGTATTATATTCGTAAAATTTTAGCAGATATACTATTCAGGAACTGACAAGATTAAGGTTGAAATTTAAATTTTCCATATGTAGCTCCATCTCGAATGCCATTAGATAAAATATTAAATCTAGCGTGGTGTCAGTTATAGTCATGGCTATTACAGTATTAACTTGGTGTAAAAGTATTAAATCCGTACAAAATATTCAATAAATATTCAACATATGATCCAGAAACCTCAGTGTCCTATTTCTTCTTTTGATGGTGAATAATGCGCGACTCTTATTATGTTCGTTGCTAGTGAACATGTGTATGGTGATGAAATACATTCTTAATTACAAGCATAAATAATTGGCGAAAGTCAAACGATTTAACTTGCAATTAACATTTGCGCATACTCTGCTGACTTTCAAGTGTTGGAAGAAGCTAAAGCAGTAGCAAAGTATAAAATATATGTACTACATGCTTTTCTTATTCTAACTAATGTTGATTCGATATTTATCAGATTCCCATTAAAGCAAATCCCAATATCACAAGCTTTCTTCTCAAAAGCTTATACATTTTTTTTATATCGAAAATCAAATCGAAAAAATCAGTACAATAATGGATGCTAATCGCTTGCTTTATTAGATTGTTCTAGTATATAAATATAGTTTAGGTCTAAACTATGTATTATCAACATAGAGTTACAACCATATTCTGATTAGTTCAAGAGCAACACATTCAACTTACAAGACTATAAAACCTAAAAGACACTTTGTCAATCAGGTACAACCTTCAACATATATCAGAATTACTTGATACTCATAATTGATCCCCAAAATGGACTTGATAAAAGAGGCTGGTTGGTGTAAGCCTTGGCATACACAAAGACATTGCCGCCACTCCTACTATCAAGTGCAGGATCGAGGAGGACCAGTCAATATCGAGAACTTGGATCGCAAACCTAATCGAATCATAAAATGACTAGGATCCAACTGCAAGTTCAAAACCTTGAAGGACATAAACTCTTCCGTCAACTCCACCATCCATATCAGTAGCACCCAGGCACTGGCTGGTATATACGCCACCATGACCAAGTATCGACGCTACAGCAGTTTCTTGATGAACTTACTAGCTAGTCATACATATATATTCCACCGAAAGTACTGCTAACTCGGCCACACCTGGCGGTGCACTTACAAAAACTCGTAGCAGGAATTTGGTTGGCGGTTTTGATGGTGGCATCTAAATATAGAGCCGCGATCTCTTGAAGCTTGGAGGAAGAGATTGTGGCTTGTGAGTTGGAGATACTAGATGGTTGGCCTGATTATAACTCGCCAGAAAATGTTGACAGGAAATTCTTGAATCTGGGGAGATGGAGGAGTCTGTAGGAGAATGACGTTAATAGCTGTGGCTTGCTGAGTTGTCTCGTGCCCAAGTGCTGGATTACAGGTCAGATTCCTTGTTTTTATTTTATTTTTATTTCATAGAAAAGAAGACCTCTCAATCCGAACGTGCCGTATTAGCCGCAAGGAATGGCTTATTGTGGCAGGTCTTTTTGTACTACTTGGCGTCAGGTAAGTAGAAACAACGGCAGCTGGCTTGCAATATCAAGACTTGTCCATGAGAGCCTTTCGTCATGACTACCACCACACAACAACACCTTCAATATATGCATTGTAAAGTAGTTGTCCTCTGGAAGCACGAGAAAGTCCAATTCACTCGTCATTAATTTCCACAAGACTCGAGGGAACTTTGTAGCGGCGAAGTGGCGTGGGTCATAGCTTCCCTCTCAACGCTGTAATTCCACCTCTGGACGTCAGTTGCGCAGCCAGAGACTCAAACGCGTCCATACAGAATATACTTTACATATGAGACCAAAGTGCAAAGCCCCAATTCACCGCATCTCAATGCATTCTTCTCAAAGCCGAGGGATCTCGGCAACAGCGTGTGTCTGCTACGCTGCTGCACAGCCTGTCCTGGACCGCAGTTGACAAACAGATTCACCGTGGATGTGGATGTTAGAAGAATCGCCCAAGCACCAAGACAACAAGCATCTCTGCCCTATGGACTTGAGCGTAAATACGATACTCCCTTGTCCTTCCGTCAAACATTCCATGCAAAAAGCCCAGAATTCCAGACTGTGCACGAGACCCATCAAGCTCGTAACCCCACATACGCAATTCCTTAACCCATGGCTACGGTCAAGCACCAATCCGGCAAAAGGAAAAAAGAAAGAAAAAAAGCCCCAGCACAGCAGAGCATTCCAGAAGGCTGGGATGGTAAACCTTCATAACCCTTTCCTTCCACAGGGAATATTCCGAACCTCCCTTTTGTGCTTGAAGGAAATGCCGGTCTCAGAAAGGGTCGCCCTTCCATCAGTGATTTCTAATTCAGGTTCCGCTGGTTCTGGGCGGAGGGGGGGATACAGGGCCCGTGTCTGACGAGAAAAACTTTCAATTGCGGTGTGATCCGTTGCTACACTACCGCTGAATGGGACCCAGAAAGTACCGAGAGGACACCAAGTAGCGCTGAAGCGCGACGGAAATAGGCGGGAAGGGGAATTCCCGAGTACTGTTCAGCGTCAACATGTGGTGATGTAGCCCAATTTCATAGCAAGGATTCATAATCAAGTACACTGGTAGTGATGTATGCGGACTGCGCATTAGTTATTCTTCATGCTTTAAAAGTATTAATGAAATACTTAGCATAGTAAGTATTAATGCCACTTAGAGCAATGTAAACTGCTAAGGCTCTAGACTTCAGAAAGTGGGCTTATCATGTCGATCCTTTCTTGGTAATTATCACCACACACACTGTAAGGTTTAAAATCGGCTCCTAACACAGCACAGCACAGCACAGCGCAGCACAGAACATCCGGCACTTTGGAATACGAGGACAGAGTTTTCCCCTTCTTTCTGCTTGGACTTTTATTATTATTACAATATCGAAATGAAAGTGCTCTATTAATTACTGTAACAGTAGTATTCTCAAATCTCGTGATGGGACTGAGGGGTAAGAAGAGGGGTTCCGAAACTGAAATTGTCAAGAAAAAGAAAAATTGGCATCGTGTGTAACAGTAGTATAGTTTCATTCACAGTGAGATGAGATCACCGTTATGAGGCGCATTGAGTATTCTGTAAAATGGTATAGGATTTCGTGCAAAAGGGAGATCTTAAACCTAAGCAAATGCCAATAGCAATCGAAGCACAAAAATAAAATAAAAAACAAATAAAGAACGCCAGTATATGCCTTGTTACCCACGCGCGAAACCAAGCAACACAGAGACAGAAAAGCAGATACTACCAACTTAGATGTTAAAGAAATAGTAGTTAAATGCCGGGAAAACCTCGACAGTATAGCAATAGTTTTCCCCCAAGAGACTTTCAGGCAGTTTTTGCCTTGTGTGCGGCCATGTCGTATATACAACCCCCCAGACAAAAAAATAAAAAATAGTTCAGTGAAATAAAATTGATATACCCGTCCACCCAGTTGCCGCAAAAAACAAGACGACGCAGCAATTATTGGATATTGAAAGTGTTTGTGCTGCCCTTCTTATGCCAGTTACCTCACACACCAGCCAGCCAACCGCGAGCTACTAGCCAAGCAGAGCAGTTCGAAAACACCCAGACGACAATGCACGCTAACATTACATACTTCAAGACAAAAAGGAAGAGGAGAGGTAGGTAGGTGATCGTTTCGATTACGAGAGTAGTGAGCAAGCAGCGACGAGGAGGGCGGAGGTGAGTATCGAAAGGGAAGGAATGAGAGTAGACGAGGCAGCGGAGGTTGATGTTGCGCTACGCGATACCTTGGGGCAGACATCAGTGGCATTGACCAGCAAGGTGTTTGGCAGCCAGATTTGCGGATAACCACCGGTGACGGTGACATTGAAAACACCATATTCGCCAACAGTCTTGGTGTTACAAGAAACAAGGTCGACAATGGTGGTGCCGTCGACAAAGTTTGTGTCGCCAAGTTCGTAGGGTCCAAAGTCCTCGGATCCTGTAACCTTGTTCGTGACAACAGCCACAATGCTCTGGTCGTAGCCGCGGCGGATGGCTAGGATGTCGTCTTGTGCGCTGATAATCTTGGACTTGTAGGTCCAGTAAGAGGACCAGTAGTCGTAGGTACTAACGTTCAAGACTGCATTGCGAGCAGTGTTGATGAGCTTGATGTGTTGATATAAAGGCATCGAGGTGTTGTATCCTGAGAGCCAGAGAGCTTCTCTGTTGTTTGGATCTCCAGTACCAGTGAATTGCTGCTCAGCACCATAGTATACCACCGGAATACCATCAGTCAACATGCTGAATGTCATAACATTTTTAAGGAGCATGACGTCAGAAATGTTTCCCGCAAGTCTTGGAACATCGTGGTTCTCTGTGAATGTACCAAGGAGAGTAGTGTCTTGACAACCATCAGCAAGGGTCGTGAGCTCGACGGACAAACCAGATATGGAGGCAGATGAGTTCTCGAAGGTTGTCAACATAGAATACCATAGATTATAGTTGAATGTGCCGGAAACGACCGATTGCCAGTTGCAGATGATTTCAACAGGATCGTAGGTTTGCGCATAGACCTCTCCAAGAGTGTATACATTGGCAGCACTTTGGATATGAGGCCAGAAAGGTTTAGCAATGTGCTTCAATGCATCGAGTCGTAGTCCATCAACTATTATGGCGTCAGAAGAGTTATGTCCCGGTTGTAATAGTTTTGCTTACTTGAATAGTTGGAAATCAGGTCTGTGACCCAAGTTTCCCATAATGCGATGACTTCGGTATTTTCGGTATCAAGATCAGGAAGAGTGACATTTGTGTCTCCAAGATCACACTACATCTTATCAGTCCCTGTAAAATCTATGGCAAGAAGTATAAGATAAGTAGAGACATACGTTTTGATAGTTGTTCGGCACACTATAATCCGTAATGTAGCCAGTAGACGAAGGACAATCGTCATGGAAGTATGATTTTGAATTGAAAGGCGTGAAATCTGTATAGACAATGTCGGCAATATCTCCCTTGTTCGCCATGTTGTTAAGGGTAGAATCGACCATCAAATACTAAGTTCAGTCAGTCAAGAGTCCACGCGGAATGGGAATGAGAGATCGCACCATTCCTCGATTATGAAGCTCTGTTGACAGAGCTACCAAGTCGTCCGCCGTTCCAAAATTCTCGTTGACGGCATTGATATTCTTTGGCCAGTAGCCGTGATATGCCTGACCATATTCTGTAGTATCATTTATGTTTTGGACGACTGGTGAGATCCAGATCTACACGAGCAATTAGTCCGGATTCTCTTCATGTCGATGATACCAGACAAAGGGTCCCTCTCTACTCCTTTCGTCTTTTGGGTCGAACTCACAGCTGTGAATCCCATTCCCTGGATATAATCCAGTTGGTTAATAATGCCCTGCCATGTTCCTCCGCAGTATAACTGTTTGGTGGTGTCGCAAGCTGCTGTAGTTGAGCCATCAGTTCGCGCGAAACGATCGGTAACGAGTTGATAGACGGTGCGGCCTCTCCATTCGTCGTTGCTCGCCGCGATAGTAGGTTGAACGAGTGAAAGTACAGCAAGTACAGCTGTGAAAATGAATGCCGTCGAAGTCTTCGACGTGGTTTCTGTGGTTATTGACATCCTCATTCTTGTGGTCCCGCCCGCATTATCGACGTGTTGACGTTAGGACTTTTTGTGAGGTAGAGTGAACTCAACGTCGTCGACGGCACATAGGAACGCCAAGAGTACTTGTGCGGAGTACTGGATCGAGGCTGCAGAGTGCTGGGTAGGGATGCTGGGGGGTCAGGGAAAAATAGCACAGCAGAAAGGGTGGCACGAGTGTCCTGGGTATTATGAGGGGATGGACATTTGCTGCCACGAATCCAGCGTCGTTTGAGTGCTGGGTGGATGCTGGGTGGGTGCTGTGAATGCTGGTGGGTGGTAATGTTCCTCCCGATTTATCCTCCTTGTATGGGGCGAGAGGGGGCCACTCGACAACTACGACGACTACGACTCTACTAGACAGAACTACTTTTACATTATGGAGCATTTGACTGCAACGAATCCAGTACCATACATCATACACCTCATCAAAGCCTCCCACAAAGTGCCATGTCTATATAAATACGAACTATCATACATGGACTGTGCGCACCAACTGTTTTTAGGAGAAGAATGACGGGGTGTATATGCTACGGAAGAGGGCGAATGTCCAGGATTGGTAGCACATTAGGAAGTAGCACAAGGACAGTTTGTGTTTGCCATCCCTTCAAGAGCATGTAGTAGTGGGTAATAGTATAGTAGTATATAGTAGCATATAGTAGTTAGTATCCTGTTATGTAGTGAAAAGGAAAGTGGAAGTGCCAGGAACGCCCAGGATTTGCCCAGGCCCTGGTGCATGATAATGTGAGATATTATGTACTATACCCAAGTTCTACTCGTATTTGCAGGACACCACTTGACACCCAGACTGCTCAGCTCCCTAACGCTTAATAAGGCTTAAGGAGGAGCAAAAAGAAAAGAAAAAAAGCCATTTACATTCTCGATGCACAGGAAGAGTCACGGGAAATTCCAGAGAGCCATTGAAGCAGAACCATTGAAGCATTAGAACCTCATCTAAGAACGTCAAAGGCGTTCGTCGTGCGGTGCTGGTGGGGTAGCAGTTCAAATCCCAGCAGCAATTCTGATCTTCCTTAGCTTGCTAGCCTCTCGATTTCACGCCATTGAGGATCTACAAAGGCCCAATTGCTCATCCATTGTATAGACTCTAGCACTATGGAGCTCTGTACCTCACTAATGCGAGCCAGTATCTGCCTCCGAAACCCACCAAACTCGTGTTCGAAGTGGCGAGCATTGGCAGTGGTTTGCTGCCACTGGCCTACGTCGGTAGTAGAGTATCGTAGAGTAGGTTACCACAGGGCAGTAAATCGGGGTGTGCATCCACGGCATCCTACACTTTAGATCAGGGGCAGGCATGTGTTTTCTCGACGCTGCAGCTTGATCTGTCCTGGTACGTATCGTGGACTGTAACGAATCCAAAGAATTCTATGGGCGAAGAATCCCATTGTTGCGCTGTAAATGTTGGAATTGCAAGGTACTTCACTTTCCCCCCCCCTTCCTTGATGCAAATGCAAACGCAGACGCGCTGTAAACAACATCCCACAATCAATCGTCGACTCACAACTCAGAACCCCATTCTCAGTGGCTTCAGCACCACAGCCAACACCCAAAGTAAGCCCACGTCAGATAGCAACTGAGTTGGAATCAACCCCTCCATCAATTAGCTTTTCAGCTACGGTATATACAGCACTCTATTCGACGAGCTCCTAAACAGCAAAAGGAAATTTGCCCTTGGCTGCTTTGTGTGTGTGTGTGTGTGTGAGTGAAAATAGAATCAACATATTACCTGGTACATTTGGGGACCCTCATGGACGGGTCTGGATACGATACGATAGGGCATCATTCACCAGATGGTGGCGCTCAGGAGAACATTTGGAAGCTTCTTCAGTGTGCCTGGTTCGATGTACCGGTGCCTGAGCGGACCTGAACCTTCACGAAATACTCCGTATGTAAAGCATCGCTGATACGGAGTTACGTTACTTACATACGGCTTACCGCGAACACCATCGCATCCGAAGGTCTATGACGTCCGGTGGATACTCTCTCTACTCATGCTTCTGGTGTTGAAGATGCCACGAATTTCTCTTATTCTTGCTTGGGGTTCATCATGATGGATTCAGTTGCATAGCCGCGCTCTGCGTCCTGCGCTCTGCGTACTACGCATTTCCAATTCGGCTTTTGGCAGCATACGGTGTATGGGTACAGATATCTCTCTGCGAGGGCCGTTTCGCGCACGGAGTTGTGAGGCTCGTCGAGTCTCACTCATGGAACTGCAGCTTGATTCATGGGGGAGTGCGTCAGTTTACGCGTCCATGCATAGACGACGTAGGAGGCACGGCGGTATCCATCTCATCCCATCAGGTCCATACCGTAAGGTTGAGATGTTAGAGTTGTACGGGTGGTACTCGTTTGATACGTGATAATGCTCCGTACAGTCAAGTCCACTTCGGAATATGCTGGTGATGTAGCATTTCAGGGCACGGAGTCTATCCGAATGGTGATAACAAAGCACATTGTTGACATTCTGATGTCTAACATTCGCTTCCGCGGATAAATTCCAGGGCATATATCCTCATGGTAATGCTGGAAGTCTGATATTGACAAGAAAGGGCTTGGATCTGCGTATCGAGTTGAGTTGCTTCGCTAGAAATTGCACTGATATTCTCATCTCTGTGACTGCTAAGGAAAGAGGATACCATTTGAGGATCGGCATAAGCTATATATGCATAACCACTTCAACAAGAATAGTAGTGTGTTCTACTCCGGATGCCACGGGAATGAATATCTTGCATCTGTGTTCATAAGGTGAGAATAAGTGGTGTATTATGTATGTATGTGTGTAGGATAAAATACCACCAATCCATGTCTTTTATATTACCATGTGATATTCTCAGAGCACGTAATCCCAGAGTGGAAATAAACCACAATTTCGTGACATGTCGAAATTCCCCAAAATCTCTTTAAGGCTCAATCGAATTTCCCACAGCAAGCAAATTACCATGTATCAGGTGATTAAGCTCCTCCAGATGATGCTTAAATGTAAAGTATGATTAAAACCTCGTGACAGGCGGATCCAAAATACGGGACCATAAAATGAAGTCTTCTATGATAAAGTCCCTAGGGCGAGCATACCATGTCCATCGAAGAAAGGAATTCATAGTAAAAAGTCAATTTATATTACCAAATCGATGGAATATTCCTTTAATATTCTCACGGGATTTCTATAATGGGTTATACAGGACATCTCGTCAACAGCCTTCCTCTTTCTGCATAAAGTACATACGTATTACATGTACACATATGTCTACTGTAGCATAAGACTAAAACGAAGAGCACAATTCCCACGAAAAAACCCCGAATGGGAGTAAATCATAGAAACTGATGGGTCCCAAAAAGCGCAGCATTTCCATATATAATAGCGGCAATGTAAAGTTTTCTTCTGTGAGATTCTGCTTCTAAGCCGTTTGCTAGGATAAGTCCCGTATAGACTGGTCAAGCTTCGGAGCCAATACGAAAAGAGAATCAACCAAGAAAAAAAAAAACCACCCAAAAAGACCCCCTCCCAATGAGAGAAAGGGAAGAGGGCAAAAAAGAAAAGTATTTTGGGAGATGGAAATGGGTATTGAAGTAATGTGGACCAATGGGCGCTCGAGGATCATGGAGAAATGGGGGAGAAGCAGGTTTAGATTGGGCGATGGTGCCTGGGTGAAATATCCCAGCCAAGAGGAAGTGGATAGGACACGGCGTGTAGAGGCTGAGGTGTGGCCAATAGCAGGGGGAGAAAGTATCGCGGGGACCTGGCTGGCAGGGATATACCCTTGAAGGGGGGTTTCAGAGCCGGAACCAACACGATGAGGGCGAGACAGGAATCATGAGGACGGCGAATATTCATGTCGTGTCTGATTGTCTCGCCTAGCCCGTGTTGATGGAGTGGGGGGAGGGGGTCGTGATCGTGCGTGTGCGACTGATCCATGATCTGATGCGGATCACAGGGAAGAAGGCGGGCAGTAGAGGAGGATCTTTTTGCACAGGTTCATTCAAATTATGTATGTACATACGAGTTTTGGAGGGAGGGGAGTGCAAAGGGTGAGGCGAAGGTAGAAAGAGATGTGTCCGCCCGCTGTCCGCCCTTTGAACGTCTGCCGCCGCCTTGACACTGAATTTTAATTCAATTCAAACTTAGTCCAACCCAATTCAAATTCATACTTTTGGGAGGGGACAGAAACATGGGATTTCTCCATGCGCATAATGAACAACTCAGAATCTTGTCATCGATGTATCTTACACGCCTTCCCTCAGCCACCTTCTATCCACCACAGCCTTTTCGCATACTTTGCCTACTTTCAACTCAGGGGTAATGGAAAAAGAGGGAAGAAAGAAAAAACAAATAGGCACAAGCAAACAGCAAAAGTGGCTGCAGCGGTACGTACGAACTGTGTGATTTGGTGCTGTTCTAGGGCGTGTAAGGCTCTTCGAAAGCCTTGATTGACCCGGACTATGAAGCGACTCACGGCATAAGGGACAGCCGGCCAGGGATTTGTGGTTGCACTACATGCTCTAATGCAGGGCAGCAACGGCACACATGCATAAAGGGAAAAAAGAACGAGATGTTGTGTTCGAGCTCACATGTGACGTAGAGTGACATCGATCGCGACGTCAGGTTTTCAAATATGCCCTCCACTACTGCTCGTGGAATTGATTTAATTGCAGCAAGCATCAATTCAGGTTCTTTGATGGGTAGATGGGTAGATGGGTAGATGGGTAGATGGGAGGAGGTAGTGTGAGGCTGTGGGCACGAGACGCCCACTACCACCCAGCCTCTTTTTCCTGCCTTGTCTCTTATCGTCCATTTTGCCTTTGGTCCAGGCACAAGCGACAAGAGAAAAGTTGCAGACACGCGAGCCTAAACAAGCGTGGTATGGCGGTGGTATGGTGGTGGTCCCCGAAACGAAAGACACCCACCCAACCGCAGATAAGCTACTTGATTAAGGAAAGACAGGTTTCTTATTTTGGAGCATGCTTACATAACCTTATCACTAGGTTGGTGCGTGTTAATCCGACGGCTCGTTCCTCAGGCAGAGTTGCCGTATTCCCATCTGCCGCTCTGTTCTCGGCCCGACGACACTCGTTATGAGAGACAGCTCGTAAATGAGGGGGAGAAGAGAGCGAGCGAGAGAGGCAGAGGGATGAGGGAAGAGAACAAGGGAGATAGGGAGATAGAGAGAGAGAGAGGTGTGATGAATAATATCATGAAGAGAAAGGACAGCCGCACTGCTGGAATATGTACTCTTTCTAATATGCCGCAGAGTGCTCTCTGCGTGAGAAGTTGCTGATTCACAAACGCCATGTGATTTGCACACACGCGGTGGCTTCGGAGTAACAGGAGTATTTTCGGCGAGCTAACCAATCAAAACCACCGAAGCCTTTCCTGTTCCTGAAGCGCTGCCTTGTCCGCCCATGCAGAAGCACGACACTGCGATGTTGTAACACTGCAACTCTGCGCCTCGCGGGAATTGCTTTTCATTATTCCTTGCTTAGAGGGCCAAAGGCATGCCCCCCCCTCCCCCAAGCGCATGCAGCTGTAAAAAGTCGGAAATATGCTCGAATGTGCTGCTCATTTCATTGACCTTGTGCAGCGTCAGGCGAGCCATTCAGTCGCTCTCATCGCCACAGGGATGCTCATCCACGCATGAACCACCTCGAATCACCTTATCTGAACCAAGTGGCCACCCCACGGGCCACTGCACAAAACGTCCACACAAAAGTCTTATCACCACCATCCACCACCATCCAACTTCTATGTATGTACCTTGCCGGCCCAACCCTAGCCCACTCTTCCACACTCGCATGCATTTCGTTCTACGGAACATCAAATAAAAAATGGTGTTGGCAAGTAATAATACTATTAACTCGAGTGAGTACATATTGTACGTACTATGTGAAAGTATCTCCGTACATACGAAAGGTGGATGGGAGGGGGGAAGAAGAGGATAAGGAGGGGGGGAGGGAGGAAAGTGGTCATAATGGACTGCGCATGACAGGTGCCCGCAACGCTACTACCGGCAATGCCTTTTCCTCTGTGGCTTGGATGGTAGGCGAAGCGTTCCTGACCTGGGACCCTTCATGTCACGACGTGTCTTCCATTCTAGCGAAGTATCCTCCACACCTGGGAAAGGTAGTCAAGTCATGCTCTGGTGGTCTTCCGTGTGTTACTGCCTTGCCTCTTCGTTCTCGCTCTTTTTCTTCCGAAGAATCGGCACGGTTGTTGCAATTAGGCGGTGGCTGTTGGATAAGGCCATAGGGAGAAATAAGGTCTGGGACAACGGCAAGGCTTGTGTGTTTGGGTGCGGGCGAAAGCCTGCGAGTAAGGAAGACAAGGCCGCAGGTGGCCCGTAATATCGGAATAGGAGAATCACTACTCACTCCCCTGAGTCTTGCCAGGACACTATGTGCTTAGAGCTCCCAAGTGATGCCACTAGCGCCCTCGAAAGCGCGGGATGGATCTGGTGCTACATTCTGTACATATTGGTTGATGGCGCGAGGCGAGAAAGGACATGTCATTACTGAATAATACTCATCAGATGGGATACTCAGGTTGACTCGTGCTCAGTGCCAGAAAGCTGTAGCTACTATACAGGTTGGGGGTCACATTCTACCACTCAAATGCACTTGATGGTGGGCGATATGGGAAGGTTTCCCTTATACATCTGCAAGCTGGCGTCTTTAATATTCACCGCACACAAGTAATTTATGAATATCCCGAGTACTTTCGATTGTAAAATACTACACATAAAGTGCATGCTAGGTCGTCTACACTCCCACGCTATCTATCCGGCCGCCGTCGTCCAGAAAGGCGTGGTCCACATTAACAGCTCGTAGCACAACTTTAATTCGATGGACCCGACGGCCGTCCCAGAGTCTCCTTGCACTACGTGCCTTTCTACTTCGTACCTCTAAGCAAGCACCGTAAGTAGGGCCACAGAAAAAAAGAGAACAGTAGTACGATGTTCGAAAAAGACTCAGGGGAATCCGCACCTTACACCCACGTTATCCAGCAATGAAGCACGCCCCAAAAGGCTATTCTTGCAGTATGCTCGCCCGTCTTTTCTTGTCTACTGGCCTGATCAATGGAGGATCGACGTGTGCTTAGAGAAAGACACCGGGGGGTTGCAAGAAATGTGGGTGATAGTGTTGGGTTGCGGGAGAGACACCCTAATCTCTGCGTACGAGAAAATACTGCCCCGAATCTTTCAAATTCCACATTCACCCCCAATCCCCCCCCCATCCCGTGCAATCCTAGGTCACTTTTAGCACGTAGGTAGGTGGGAAAGCACCCAATCACCCGCTCTTCTGCACGGCAAGAAAGTAGATTGGAATTAAACTGCAGTGGGATTCGGTGAGCGTGCCCGTACCCAAACCGCACTCTCACATATCCAATACCTGGCCTTATGTCGTGTGGCCGCCCGGCTACGTGCTGTAGTGCGTCTCCACTGTAATTCAATCGACCTCCGCCTACAAAAATCCATTTCGCTACTTCGTATCGATCCTCTTTGGGACATATTCTGACTCGGGTGCTGTCAGAAGCGCCACAGACTGCCTTGTAGTCTCCAAAGTGGCTACTTTCGAAACGCTTGGCACTTCGTTTGTTCCGTCCTGGGTCGGTGTCAGCAAATATGTTCTGCGGCGAAGGGGAGAGGGGAGATATGTTATTGAGCCTCGTTCGGTAAATGGGCCAGTTACATAAAAAATAAGACAATTAAATGGGCGACTTCCGTCGCGGCGATTGGTGTTCCTGCGCATAAATCATTACCCAAAAGACTGGATAGATGGTACGTACTGGCAGAACATCATCTTTTATGCGGGGCTAAGCTGGCTGGCTGACAATGCGTACTCCCTCCCACCAAGCACCAAGGGCGTACAGCAATGGGTTGCTTAGTCCTGTGTAGAGTATAAATTTAAGATGGCCTATGCTGGAAGTGTGATAATGCAGACAGGGGTCGTTCATATTGAATTGCAAGTCTGGAGAGGTGAGCGTGTGTAACCAATGAGTAACCAACATCATTCAAGCTTTATGCTATGGCAAAAATACTCAGATACATACAGACTCACGTATTGAAGGTCCCAACTCCCAACTCCCAACTCCCATCTCCCTCCCCCCCCAGCTCGCACTCCCACCCACCGCTCTACCCACCACCCTATCTTTCTTTTGCATCTGAAAGAGTCCAGTGAAGGAGGAGTCAAAAGGCTAAGTCAATATGTCGGCTCGCCTCCCAGCACTCGCAATTGTCTGTGCGGTTAAGGGCCAATTTGGGAGCTGTGCAAAAGGTAAGCCGCCATGGCTGGACATGGACTCATAGTATAGTCCACCCATATGGTCCATCCATGGGTGCCATCACCAATGGAGCGTCTAAAAGGTACCCGCTGTTCAGGAGGCTCATAGAAGCTCACGGCCTTTCGCGGTGCTCAAGTGGCTCAACATTAGATGTCGGCCTCGACTAACCCAATATTCATGACGCTATTCTCGTAGCAGTTTCATGGTACCCTACGCACCCTACCTCTGGCTGAAAAGAGCTGAGCTATTCGAACCCTTCAGGGATCTGTTTATCTCCGCGATCTTGCAACTTCTCTCGTATTCAAACCACCATCATCGTCGTTGAGTTGTAGTTGTTGTGTTGTTGTCTACTGCTTCTTCTTCGATATCCTCTCTTCTCTCCGCCCAACTCCCTCCTTCAATTATCAAACCTCACTGTCGCTACGGATATCGTCGATCGATGCTGCGTGTACACCGTCCGTAACGGACTTTTTTGTTTTTCATGAGAGTTATCATCTCCCCTCGTTCGTTCTCGCATAGGCCGGCGCACATAATGGTTTCCTTACTCCCAGTCATTCTTTTGCTCTCGAGTCTATACACCACGACTAAAGCCCTCCCATACATCGAAGACGAGGTTGCTTGGAATTTGAATCAAAACCAAACTGCAACTTCACCACTCGATTACTATGGAGAATGGGGCAACAACCACGAATACGTCGATTCACCCGATAATTGGCGTTTTCCCTTCTACACTATCTTCCTTGACCGTTTCGTGAATGGCGATCCGACCAACGACGACGCAAACAACACAGCCTACGAGCATGATGTAATTTCGAATCAATTTCGAAATGGCGGTGATATTAAAGGACTTGAAAATACTTTGGATTATTTACAAGGAATGGGCATAAAGGTGGGGTTAATTGGTCTGGTCACATTCTTTGGTGAACTCTCAAACTGATTGCTTTTCTTCAAATAGGGATTATATATTGCTGGAAGTCCATATATTAACCAGCCGTGGGCTGCAGACAGTTACAGTCCTTTGGATCTCACTCTTCTCGATAAGCACTTTGGTAATATTACAGCATGGCAGGAGTGTATCACCGAAATTCACTCCCGTGGCATGTATGTGATTTTGGATAACACCATGGGAACGTAGGTTTTCTCCAACTCCCGCAATAATTATTAGGCGCGCAACTGATTTCGATTGTCTAGCATGGGTGATCTTATCGGTTTTGAAGGTTATCTCAATGCCACCACTCCCTTCAGTTACACTGAGCATAAAGGTATCTGGAAAAGTACTAGAAGATACTGGGATTTCTATATGGAAGAAGAGCATGAATCCGACTGCGGTTATCCTCGTTTCTGGACCGAGACTGGTGAGATGGTTGGCAGAAATGTCACGGATCATCTGACAACCTGTCTCACCAGTGACTTCGACCAGGTAAGAATTTCCTGGTGATGCCATGATTTACAAGACGAAAACTAATTGTGTTTGTAGTATGGTGATGTCGATTCTTTCGGAACATACCCCGAGTGGCAAAAGCAACTTTCTAAGTTCGGTTTCGTCCAGGACAGACTTAGAGAATGGAGACCTAGTGTCATGGATAAGCTCAAGCTCTTCTCCTGCCTTACCATCCGTGTTTTGGATATCGATGGATTCAGAATTGATAAGGCTCTTACTGTAACCTCGGATGCTCAGGCAGAATGGTCTGCCCACATGCGCGAGTGCGCCAACTCAGTCGGCAAGAAGAACTTCTTCATTCCAGGTGAAATTGTGTCCGGAAACACCCTTGGTGCTTTGTATCTTGGACGTGGAAAGGAGCCTCAAATGGCATTGGCATCTGTAGATGCTGCACTCACCGCCACCAATGCAACCAACGAAGAGCTCTACATTAGAGATTCGGACATGGGAGCTTTGGATGCCGCGGCTTTCCACTACTCCGTTTACCGTGGTTTGTGCAGATTCTTGGGGTAGGTAGTCTTCAAATCCATTCGTGAGTTGCGCGCTAACAGTTGCATAGTATTGATGGTATTTACGCTGCCGAACTCGATATTCCTATCAACTGGGCCGACGGCTGGCAAACAATTCTCGAGACGAACGATTTGGTCAACCAGAACACCGGCGAATTCGATCCCCGACACATGTATGGTGTGACGAATCAGGATGTTTTCAGATGGCCAGCGATTACCAACGGAACGGAGCTCAACTTGCTCGGTCTCTTCGTCACGACTTTACTTCTTCCTGGAGTTCCAACCCTTTTGTGGGGTGAGGAGCAGGCGACATATGTCCTTGAAAACACTGCCTCCAATTATATCTTCGGTCGTTCTCCCATGGTTTCTGCTTTGGCGTGGCAAATTCACGGTTGCTACAATGTTCCATCTACCAAGTACACCAACTTCCCACTGAACAAGGCTCTCGAGGGCTGCCACGATGATACCCTCAGTTGGGATCACCGCGATCCTTCTCATCCAGTCCGCAACATTCTCAAGAGAATGTACCAATTGCGCACGATTTACCCAGCTCTGAATGACGGATTTACAGTCAAGCAACTTAATAATCAGACTTATGATATTTACTTGCCAGGAAGTGGTGGAACTGCTACCGAGACAGGTTTCTGGAGTGTCATGAGAAGTGGCGCCAGCGTCCAGGATTTCAGTGATTCTACCATGGGTAACCAATCTGTTTGGCTTCTTTACGGAAACGATAACAAGACCATTGATTACAGCTTCAACTGCTCCAACGGCGATCTCTGGTCTCCATTCGCGTCTGGAACCGTAGTCCGAAACCTTTTCTACCCATATGAGAATTATACCCTCATTGACGGCAATACTACGCTCGCAGCTTTAGGCATCGGTAACTCTAGCTCTACTGAGAAAGTCGGATGTATCTCCTCCATTCAAATGCTTGGTTGGGGTTACAAGGCGATTGTTCCTTCAGATGTTTGGACACCATCAATCCCATCGATTACAAAGTTCGTCCCTGGCCATGATTACCGCATCAACTCTACAGTCGCAAATGGCGACAAGCAAAGCCTTGCCCTTGAATTGCACTTCTCTGATTACATGGACTGCGAAGCTGTCTGGGATGGTATCACGATCGAATCCAACACTGACGACGATTCCGCTGCGACTTTGGATAAAGATACTCGTGTTTGCACTTCCATCACCGCGAAGAACGAAACCTACTATTCTGGAGCTCTTCCAACTATGTGGACTTTGGTCTTTAACATTACCAATGTTTCCAATGGAGTTCACGCCATCGTTGTCAACAATGTCACTAGTCAAGAGGGCGTGGCAACCAATGCCAAAGATAGATTCATGATCAGAGTCGGAGCCGAAGACAATCCAATGGTTTGGCCATTCGCCGCCAATTACTCGTCCAGTCTCTTGCAGAAGGATTCTGCTGGTGATCTCTATATTAGCCACAAGGCTGCGGGTGCCACCAAATTCCGATACTCCTTGGACTGGGCATCTTCTTACAGTGACTGGGTTGATTATGATGGTTCAAACTTCACTCTTCAAGCCAAGAACTGGACCGGTACAAAATTGCAAGCTTGGGACGGCGCACACGTTATTGTCCAGTACTGGAGTAACTTGACCTCTTCTTCTAACCACATCCAACACGGTGATCTGAGCGACTCAATCCGAAGATACCCCCACATGTACGTTCAGGGACCATTCAACCAGTACAGTTATGATACTGGTCTTCCAGGTGCCATGAAGCACAATGACAATGGAACTTGGTCCTACGATTTCATGTATGAATGGCCAACTGCTTTCCAACTGAACGAGTGGGGAATGAATCCAGACGGACAGCCAGATCAGACTCTTATTCTCGGTGATATTGATGGTGACATGGTCATGGATCGTATCCCACCAGGATCTCTTCTTACCAATATCATCAACGTCACTGCTGGTCCAGATTCGCCTCATGTTGCATGGGCTATCACTTTGGACGATGGTACCCTCATTTACAAGATGGTTGCAATCGGTAATAGATGGAGACAACTTGCCGTCTATGTCTTGTTCATTATCGTCCCGCTTATTACCGCTGCAGCTGTTATTTACATCTTCATCAAGGCGTTCTACCACGTTAAATTCAACGAGGTCGGAGTTTCTACCAAGCAGGCTTTCATCCCATTGGCTGTTCGTCGTAGATTCAAGAAGGCCGGTATGTCTGAGAAGGGCAAGGCTAACTTGGGTTTATCTCCATCCGTTATGGATGTCAGCAGGACTGCAGCAGCAGTTGCTGGTCCAAACGCACTTGCCGCAGATGCAGGTGGTGATCGCAGAACCGTCCTTATCGCTACCATGGAATACGATATTCAGGATTGGGGTATTAAGATTAAGATTGGTGGTCTCGGTGTCATGGCTCAATTGATGGGTAACAACCTTGGTCATCAAGACATCATCTGGGTCGTTCCTTGCGTTCAGGGTATCGACTACCCAGTTGACACTCCTGCCGAATCTATGTTCATCACCATTCTCGACAAGCAATACGAAGTCCAGGTTCAATACCACGTTCTCCGTAACGTCACCTATGTTCTTCTCGATGCCCCTATCTTCCGTAAGCAATCTAAGAGCGAGCCCTACCCAGAGCGTATGGACGATCTTGAATCCGCCATCTACTACTCCGCCTGGAACCAATGTATTGCAGAGACTGCTATCCGTTTCAACGTCACAATTTACCACATCAACGATTATCACGGAGCTATTGCGCCGCTTTATCTTCTTCCAAAGGTCATTCCCGCTTGTCTTTCTCTGCATAACGCTGAGTTCCAAGGTTTATGGCCTATGCGAACACCCAAGGAAACTGAGGAAGTCTGCAAAGTCTTCAATTTGGATCCTGTTATTGCAAAGAAATATGTCCAGTTCGGAGAGGTTTTCAATTTGTTGCATGCCGGTGCAAGTTACTTGCGTGTCCATCAAAAAGGTTTCGGTGCAGTCGGTGTGTCCAAGAAGTACGGAAAGAGAACATTCGCCAGATACCCAATTTTCTGGGGTCTCTCAAAGATTGGTTCATTGCCCAACCCAGATCCTTCCGATACTGGAGCTTGGGATCGTAACGCAGCTGCTAATAAGGAAATTACTGTCGACGCAGAATTCGAAGCCAAGAGAACAGAACTCAGAAGACAAGCTCAAGAATGGGCTGGTCTTGATCAGAACCCAGATGCAGAGCTTTTCGTCTTCGTTGGTCGTTGGTCTATGCAAAAGGGTGTGGATCTTATCGCTGATGTTTTCCCATCTATCTTGGAGCAATATCCAAAGGTCCAACTCATTACTGTCGGACCTGTTATTGATCTTTACGGTCGTTTCGCTGCCCTTAAGCTTGAGAAGATGATGGGTCTTTACCCAGGAAGAGTCTTCAGTAAGCCAGAGTTCACTGCCTTGCCACCATACATCTTCAGTGGTTCCGAATTCGCTTTGATTCCATCTCGTGATGAGCCTTTCGGTTTGGTCGCTGTCGAGTTCGGACGTAAGGGTGCTTTGGGTGTTGGTGCTAGAGTCGGTGGTCTTGGACAAATGCCAGGTTGGTGGTACACTGTCGAATCGATGACACCAAAGCATTTGGTTCATCAATTCAAGATGGCCATCCACGAGGCTCTTGCTTCAGACACCAAAACCAGAGCATTGATGAGAGCCAGATCTGCCCAGCAAAGATTCCCTGTTGCCCAGTGGGTTGAGGACACAGATATTCTTCAGTCCACATCGATCAAGATCTCTCATGAAGAGAACCAGGAGGGTAAGGGTGGTCTACAAGGCCTCAAGAACGCTTCCATGACCAACTTGAGAACCCTCTTCGTTGGAAACTCAAGTGTATCAGATCTCTCTCGCCCAGCATCTACTCGTCACGGATCAACATTGGCACTACCAGGTACTCCTGGTACACCAAATGCAACTACTTGGACACCACAAATTCTCAACATGCCTTCACCGGGCTTGACCCCAACCGCACTTGGCTCTCCTACCGTAGAAGATATTCTCCTTCCTCCAATGACACCTGCCGCACAAAGCGAGAGATCTCGTCGCTTCTCCACCCTCTCTTACGACTCGGTTGCTGGTGAACGTACCGATTTCGCACTTCAAAAGGTCGATCCTTCGTTCACTGACTCCACTGGACTTTACCTCCGTGAGTTCGAGAAGAAGCTCGAAGGCATGACTGCAAAGAGTTCAGAGAACCTTCTCAACATTGAGGAGAACTTGATCAAGAGTGAGAAGAAGTTCTTCAACTCTTACCGTGATGCTAAGATGGGTAATGGTGGTGGTCATGGATCCCGAGCACCATCGTTCATGAGTGTTTCGAGACCATCGACTCCTGTGGGCTCGTTCTTTGAACACTCGCAACATGGCAGTGACAACCAATCCGGCTACTCTGATACTCTCCTCGACACCTTCCCTCTCGGCGCTGACTACCAAGCCCCAAGCGGTATCAAGCGATTCGTCTTGTACCGTGTTGGAGACTGGCCAGTCTACACTATTCTTCTCGGTTTCGGTCAAATCATCGCAGCTAACTCTTACCAAGTCTCGCTCTTGGTCGGAGAAGTTGGTGAGACGGCTACAAAGCTTTACATTGTCGCAACTATTTACGCTGTTGGTTCTATGCTCTGGTGGGGTGCTTTCCGTAGTGTCCACTCGGTCTACTGTCTTGCTGTTCCTTTCATCTTCTACGGTCTGGCTTTCTTCTGTATTGGTATTGCACCATATGCAGGATCGTCATCTGGAAGAGGATGGGTTCAGAATGTAGCTACTGGTCTTTACACTGTTGCCTCGTCATCCGGCTCGATTTTCTTCGCATTGAACTTCGGTGACGAAGGTGGTGCTCCAGTCAAGTCGTGGGTTATGCGCGCGTGTATCGTCCAGGGTACTCAGCAGATTTACGTTAGTGCTCTGTGGTACTGGGGTTCCGCCCTGGTACAGCTCAGCAGCACTGGTGTTGCTGTGACCAGTTCCATCATTCCAAACCATGTCATTACTTCCATCACAATCCCCATTGCGGTTTTGATGTGGATTGTCGGTGCTTTGTTATACATCGGTCTGCCATCGTACTACCGTCAAGCTCCTGGAAAGGTTCCTTCCTTCTACCACTCTATCTTCAGAAGGAAGATCATTCTCGTAAGTCATCTAATCTCTAAATATCAAGTCCTCTCATACTAACACACTCTTAGTGGTTCTTCTGCTATGTCATCGTTCAAAACTACTGGCTTTCCGCACCTTATGGTCGTAACTGGCGCTACTTATGGACAACTAAGCACGCTTCTGGCTGGGTCATTGCTGTGCTCGTCATAGTCTTCTTCATCGGAGTCTGGGCGGGCTTCCTCTTCTTCTTCGCACGACTGTCGAAATCGCACTCCTGGATCCTGCCCGTATTCGCCATTGGTCTCGGTGCACCACGATGGTGCCAGATGCTTTGGGGTACATCAGGCATGGGACAATACCTGCCATGGGCAGGCGGGGCAGCAGCATCAGCCATCTTGGGTCGTTGCCTGTGGCTATGGCTCGGAGTGCTAGATGCGCTGCAGGGTGTGGGCTTCGGAATGATTCTCTTGCAGACCATGACGCGTTTCCACATTACGTTCACGCTCATCGCCGCACAGGTGCTGGGTTCTATCGCGACAATCCTCGCGCGTGCCACTGCACCTGACAAGACTGGCCCTGGTACCGTCTTCCCCAACCTTGCTATCAGCCTCGATGGCCTTAATAACGGCGTATTCTGGGTCTGCCTTCTCATGCAGATCGCGCTATGTGTGGGATTTGCGACCTTCTTCCGTAAGGAACAACTCAGCAAACCCTAGTTCCGTCACTGCTTTCCAGCATTGCGTTTCTTTTTTTCATCTTTCTTTGCTTTTTGTATATCAATTGCATAGCACAGCCATCGTCGTCACATATTTATATATCTCATCATTAGTTATACCTCATGAATGGTTCATTTTTATCATCATCGTTGTCATCATCATCTTTGCGCCTTCGCAAATTCGAAAAAGGCCATGCATTCTATCATGTGGGATGAATCACTTCCTTCTTATTCCCATGAATCTTCCCCAATACCTCCCTACATAGAAACGATCCTAGCATATAGATGTGCTGGATTTCGAGGAGATAAGGATGGGGGAATACCTTGGAGGGAAGGAAAACAAATTCCTGTGGAAACTCGGGCGGGCATAAGGAGTTTATTTTTTATATATCGGTGGTTAACAGATCTTTTGTTATCATCTTGTTGATCTATTTTTTCTGGGATAAATTTAATTTTTTACTTATTTGATATACTTCTCTGTGTTGTCTTTGTCCTGTTTGTATCTTTGGACAACTTTGTTTGAATATTTAGATCGGGTCGGATCCTTGGATGTATAGAAGCGCAAAGCTACTCTGTTTTTAGAAATGACACAAACTACTTCTCTATGTTCTCTGCATATTATTACTGGTGAAATGGCTAAACCCGCCTTACATATTCGAAATTCTTATGTTACATGCCATTTCCATTGACAGGCAATCATATCCTTTTGAAGTCGTGTCTGCTCGCCTGTGTAATCAATCGCCTTGCATCTTGAAAAGTGAGTATTCTGGTGTTCTGTCGCATGCGTAATGCTGTTCGTCCGAATGGTAGAAATAACATGTCATAGCGAAAGGTTCCACAAACACGCATTGTCTGGCACATAGAAGTGCCTATTGAGTACTGTAGTCGTAGGACGAGTGTGTCAGATCGTTCACTCACTACTGGTCCTCGTGTGGACCATGGATCATGTGGAGATTCAAAGTCGCACACCTTTTCTCACATATCCTTTTGGTGCTTCTAGTCCACATGCGGCAACATACTGCGATTCATGATTTCTTCCTCAGCCTCCGCTATCCAGCCCCACTCTGAGAGTTACTTAGCATCTCATCAAGTGTCTTCGTCCCCATACGGTTCCATACAGCGAATCGAAATATGTCGGGAAGTCGGCGAAAAGGCAGCATTGCATAAAGATGGGCCTATTTCCCCCCCCCAACATTCAATATGTAATCTATAATATGACAGTTACAGCCATAGGAATAGCTCACACCCTTGAAGTTTCCAGCTCGGCATAGTCACGTGAAGACTCAGCCTACGCTATAGTTACCACATTGGGGACGAGCATGGACGAATGTGGCCAAACGTGGTCTGGTACTTGATGGTTTAGAAGTCGGAAGTCGGCCATCGGCCATCGGAATGACTGGTTCAGCGCACAGGCATCAGGATCTTACGTTCCAAGCGGCTGCTTCTGCGGCGTAGAATGACACAAAGTGCCTTGAGACTGTACGATGCCCTTCCTGCCGGAAAGTCATACGCCCCGTTAAACCTCGGCCACCTTGCGTTGGTGATCGTGAATAATGGCTGAGTGTCCATAGGTGAGCATCTCCCGCCGCCAAGATGTGGAGGAAGATGTGGGTCTGGCTGGTAAACCCTACTGTTCTTATGTTAGCTACCTGTGGTGCTGGTGTCTCTTTCATTCATTAATGACATAAATACATACATATATCTATCATCATCTCCACCATATTCATACTCTTACTCTCGACTTCCTGCTATATATTACTTGTCTTCTTTGTTTGACTTGAGTCGAATCGTACTCTGAAACGATTCATCATATGCTCCCTTTCTATTGTGCACTTCAAGCCACATCCACGATAAAGTGTTAGCATAACAACTTAAGCAACTAGCTTCGAGTGCAATATCGTCATTGATTGCCGCAAACTCCTCCCCAACACATTCGCATTCATTTCCCAATCATATAGAATCTTTCACTATGGATATGCCCGTTGTGAAATTCACAACTGCAGCTGCAGCTGGAAGCTATGTTCTTGTGACGAGACTACCAGAATACTTGCTCTTCTCGAACCCCTCCTACATAGGCACTTTTGCCCAGCTCTTCCTGTTACAGCTTACGTTCTGGTCATTCTATAAAATTATCGTGTGGCCTTGTTACCTAAGTCCTCTTATTGGCCTGCCAGAGCCCACTGGAGGCTCATTTTGGAACGGACAGTGGAAGAGGATATCGTCAGAGATTACTGGCGCACCAGCATTGGATTGGTAAGAGACAGTCAAGCAAGATCATGCCCTACCAGTATTATAAACTGATACCGAATTATTAGGATCTCAACTATTCCAAATGATGGACTTATTGTATGTCCACTTCTTCTAGAAGTTCCAAAGCACTCTTGCTAACAACTGTAGCGCTATAAAGGTCTCCTCAACTCCGAACGACTTCTCATAACCTCCCCAAAAGCTCTCAGCGAAGTCTTGACGACCAAGAGTTATGACTTCATAAAGCCTTCACATTTGAGGAATAGTCTGTCGAGACTCCTCGGCGTCGGCGTGTTGCTAGCAGAGGGCGATGAACATAAGGCGCAACGAAAAGCATTGATGCCCGCATTCGCCTTTCGTCATGTCAAAGATCTCTATCCCGTATTCTGGGACAAGACCCGCGAAGTTGTCAACGTCATGCAGAAGCAGTTCCTCGCAGAGTCAAGTGAAGCAGCCGTCAACAAGGAGACGACCGGCGATGAAAAAGAGAAGCCTCTTCCCCCAAATACCGTCATTACAGAGATTGGCGGCTGGGCATCACGCGCAGCTCTTGACATCATCGGCGCCGCCGGCCTAGGCAAAGAATTTAATGCCATTCATGACCCTGACACAGAACTGAACCGTACCTACCGCGAAGTCTTCACCCCCGATCGCACACAACGGTTACTCACCTTGGTAAACCTCTTCCTACCCCTCTGGCTCGTACGTCTCATCCCCATCAAACGAAATGGTGAGATAGAGAAGGCTGTCAAGGTAATCCGTAATGTATGCCAGGAAATGATTGACAGCAAGAAAGAGGCGATTGCACTAGGCGAGTCCAAGGACGTTGATATCCTTTCGGTAGCAATGTCATCCGGCGGCTTCACCGACGAGAACCTCACCGATCAGCTCATGACATTCCTAGCTGCCGGCCACGAAACCACCGCCACCTCACTCACCTGGGCCATCTACGCGATGTGCGTGCACCCGGAAATGCAAACGCGTCTGCGCGCCGAAATCCGCGCCTTCTTGCCATCTATGGATGATGCATCCGCCACCATCTCCCACAGTGACCTCGACTCATTGCCCTTCCTCAACGCAGTCTGCAGCGAGGTCCTGCGCTACCATACACCAGTCCCCTTGACGCTGCGCGAGGCCGGCTGTGACACGGAGATTGTTGGCCACTTCATCCCTCGCGGCACGAAGATCATGTTGGTCCCCTTCGCTACCAACAAGGACTCTACGTATTGGGGACCCGATAGCCATGAATTTAACCCCGACAGATGGATTACCGACGGCGTTGCTAATGGAAATGGTGGCGCGAAGAGTAACTACAACTTCCTTACTTTCCTTCATGGTCCCCGCAGTTGCATCGGTATGGCATTTGCCAGGGCTGAGTTCGCATCGCTGTTGGCTGGGATGATTGGAAGCTTTGAATTCGAGCTTAGGGATGAGGAAATGAGGGACGAGACGAAGTTGGTTCTTAAGGGGGGCATTACTAGTAAGCCTGCGAAGGGGCTGTGGGTTCGCGCCAAGGTTTTGGAGGGCTGGTAGACTGGTCTTGGGCAGTGATGATATATGAACGATTTCTTTAGATTGCCGGAATGGACCTTGGAGTTTGTGAAACATTACGCTTGGGGGGGAAATTTTGATATTATCGGGGTGGATTTAATACCTTTTTACGGTATATGTATATTATACGTAATCTATCTCAGAAGCTTTATCTAATCTCTAGATCGCAACTCATTGGTATGAAATTTTGATTACATTTAATGCTTCGTTCAATATATTTTGCTGCAATAGTTAGATCGCTTTTGATTAGAGAGTTATCCCAAATCAACCCTACAGGTACACGCTTACTCTGGGATTTTAAGAATGAATTGTTTGTTTCATTTTGTTTAACAAGTGTTTCACAAGAACTCAGATTATCTACATACCTCTTGATTTGATATCTATGTCAATTTTATAAGAAAGTAGATGGTTATCAAGATCAATTTATCACGAACGGGTGATTTGAGATGCTCTTGAGGTGTGAGCTCTATTTCATCTTGAACAAAATCTAAGTTGGAAATTGTTGAGAAGGCCATTATAATTTATATGAGCCGCTGCTAATCTAGGGTTTTGAAAGAACTCTACGATCTAGAAATGAAATCGAAATCTGGGAAAATGGATATGGGATCATCAAGCTGCACCAGGCCGTCCAAAGCCAACTCAATAAGACCAAACAGACTTGAATTGATGTACTTGAGGCGAGTTAACTCATCCCCTTTCATGAGTAGTGGAAATTTTTAGAAAATATTTCGATATGCTCTACCCGTCTCATATCTAATCAATTGGTCCAAAATTGATGTCATTATCCGCCTCCCTCTCTCTACCCAGGTTATTTAGACGGATTAATGGTCAGAAGTCCTAGACCTATATCTAGTATATCAATCTCAAAATCAAAACCATTCTTTGAGTCAATTATTAAAATACCAGATAAAAAACGAAAAATGTCATTTGATGTTTTGTATAGGTGCCAGGTTTGTCGAGATATTCATAATTTGGCATGACCAATAGGCATAGTCAAACAATCCTTCGTCAGCTATATAGTTAAAACAATAAATAACATGGCTAATTGCAGAACGAGACGAGGGCTATTGACCAAGGCAAGAAACAAAACTTTGGGATTAGTGAAGCCTCATAGTGCATGTTCTCGATAAATCAAGGGGTGTCGTCGTTCCCGGTAGAAGTAGAGCTACAGATTATGCTAAAGACCCTTGCCTAACATTTAATATTTTGGACATTGCTATATCTCTGGGTATGCCATTACTGGCTCTCTGGTGGCTGAAATCTAAAGGAGTTCCTCTATAACATAATGAGGCTTATTGAGCTAAACTATGAGTTTCGCAATTTGGGTCCATATTTTCTGGAATCTCCAAAATCACATTGTTTAATCTCAATCAAAGTTATCTGAATGTTGCAAGTTGCACGGTATGTTATCACGAGCACCCCAGTACATTTTTCATTAGGTAGTGACGAAGAAGAGACACTGTTTCCATTTTTGGGAGATGAAATGTTTTAAAAGTCAGTCCTAGCCTTTCTCTCCATTTCAGAAGTAGAATATGATTCTATCAACGTTGGCGTGTTTGTATCTATAGGAGCAGAAGCTGTCGCTTTCGGCATGTGACCTTTTAAACGACTTCTTATCGAGAGGCTACTCTCCTTGCTCTCTAAACAAGCTCTGGCTTAGCTGGTGCTTCTTTGGCTAAGATCATCGCTTGATTCGCTTCCGTAGGAAGAGGTATTGCTATGCTTGTCGCCCCACAAGCTTGTAGAGCTATCTGAACTTGGAGAGCGGCCACTTACGCCGGCCTCCAACTTTGACGGAGACGAAGTAGACAGCACAGAGAGTGCAAAGGGCGTAGTTTCTGCAGCATTCTTGCCTCTCTTATTTACGTCACTTGCAGCTTCTGGAGTGCTGTTGTTATGTCCAAACACGCTATTGCTTCGCCGTTTGTTAGCAGTCTCTTGGTTCATGGAAATCCTCTCTGATGTGTTAGGCTCATTCAGTTCCAGTCTGTGAACGCTAGCAGGATTGGATGCTGTATGAACGCCATCGAAATATCCTTGACTTGCGATTTTCTTGCAGCCATGGGTCAACGAGCTTTCCTTATGTGTTACAGACTGTGCCTCAATTCGGTCATTGTAGTGGCTTTCCAGTTTCGCTATAGTTGGCCCGACACAGTCCGATTGATCTCCTTTCTTCTCTACTTGAAGCAAAACCCCAGTGCTAATACCCATTTCAAACATAGATTCAAGTGAATCCCATGACTCAGAATCTTGCTTATTAGAGGCCTCCAGATTGATATTTCGGGGAGACAGCTCCTGTGTACCTCTTTTGATTCCTTTTTCCAATACCCCTCGCTTATCAGCTTTTGTAGCATTTCCAAAAAGAATATTGAAATCGGCATTTGGAGCTACGAAGAACGTGGCCTTTTGGATATAAGGAGACAGCTCGAGGCAGGCCCAACGAAGTTCGATTTGCCCAATGGCAGCTGAGGACTCGCCATCTCTGCCATCTTCTGGTACTTGGTCGTACTCCGATATTTCCAATTTGTCATTAGCATATCTCCTTGATATCCAGTCATGTTTTGCGGTTGCATCGTACAGAGCAAAGACCGACTTCGAGTTCCTGATATCTATTGGTCCATCATGCCAGTTCCAAGCGAACACCATGACAGTAAATGCGTATAGCTATTGGATTTTAGCTAGCTCATTGAGAACTGGAATTACTTGGTTTACTGACTGGCTCTTCTTGCTCATAATCCTCATCACATTTGGTACTTGAAAACCCTTGAACAATCTTTGCAAGTATCCCCTGCAAGCTGTGTGGAATAGAGCTTGATATCCAACTCCAAGAGTTGAATGAAGACAATGGTGGCATATTCAAGGCTCGACAGTATTGAGATACAACTTGTGGTATCTTTGAGATGAGTCTTAGGACATATACTGTATAATGATAGAACAAGGCGTGAAGAATACGACTTCTTTGGAAAGACTCCGCTCCTTTTAATAAGCGGCCACCAGTAACAAGGCCATGTATATAACATGTTACACAAACGAAATAATTTTGTACTAAGCCCATGCAAATGCATACTAAAACAGACTGTGTAACACATCTTCGAGTTGAGGACCTAGCCCGTCATAGGAATTATCACATGCAACTTCTCATGCTAGCGGTATAGATACATTCATGATGTGTTGGCATTTCAAGCCACCCCTGTTTATCTTTTTTACACAAGTGTAACAATAATATCCCAAATGACTTGATTCGACTAAAAGTATTAATTTGCAGTACTACTATCTTTTAGCGTTGTACTCCCAACGAATACAACCTGAACACTACAGAAGCTACAAAATGGTCAGTCTCGCTCTGAAATTTAATAACTTATTAGGGAAACATTTCACACTTACGCAGCAGTAGCAGCAAGGATTTCAACTCTTCTCGCGCGAGTTGTGAGCTTCAAGATTGCAGTGAAAGTTACAGTACAGATGCACACAATGCCCAGACGAATGAACATATCATGGACGAAAAACAAAACCACAATTGCACTCATAGGTGCAAGCGAAGCGATAATGAGGCCAACAAACTCCGCAACCCACATCAAATGCTTGTCAGAGTAGCTATAGAGGTTACTTGAACCCACATCATGGCCCTCAGTCCTAACAATTTCGGGGCGTCGTAGCTAGATAAAAAGCTATATTAAACTAGTGTAACAAAGTTGAGCAAATATTATACAACTTACCTTACAAATTTGAAGGACCCAATCAACACCATGAAATACTGGCCCTATCAGTAGTCGTGTTAGAGCATCATCTTCTCCTCTCCTATCAACAATCATCATCAAATCATCAGTAAATTCGTTATCGTAAACCATAGGGCAAAGAGGGCCTAAGTCACGCCCGATAAATCCACAGCCACCACCCAAGTCAGGACGATGTATCCAGTCACGCAATAATTCAACATCTCTTTGGTGTGGACGAGGACTGCCACAAATCTCCTTATATTTGAGAAGTACATCGTCTAGGCAGTTTTAGTCAGGCAAGAACGTAAGTTAGCAGACATAAAGGCTGAAAAGTAAAGGTGGACATACAGTATTCATTCAACTTGCCCCGCATCTCCAGAGCCTTGTTCCACTGTTGACTTGGGCTTTCTCGAGTGGAAGAACTACTCAGTTTTTCCCAATCTAGACTGTAAAGCTTTTCTTCATACTCTCCTCCTTGAGTGGAGTCCTCATCTTGAATGCTCTGGAGCTCTTTTTCTAAATGAACCAGTTCACTTTGTCGATAAAGCAGATCGAGGTTTGCAAGTTTTTGAAATCGGCGAAACATTGAGTAGCGCTTGTCAATCATGAATGAAGCAAGCTTTGGGTAACCCGTATTGGCAGCTATAGTAATAATCTCAGGGTATGAGCACTACAACGGTTGAATCTAAAATGTTGCTGGTGATGATAGAATATTTTTTCTCGAGAATTTGGGAAATGCTACTCATACTTATATCTGCAATTGAACCTTGGACACACTTACTCTTACAGCCTTCTTATGGAAATAGGCTGGCTGTATTAAAAGGCTGTAAAGTCTTACAATGAGAATATTAGTTGACTGATTCTAACATGTGGCTATCATCTGCTGCCATAAATGGTGATTATTATTGTAGGCAGCCCGTGGAAAAATTTAAGAGGATAATTCAAATACAGGAAATAATTTGACTGGAAAGCTGTAGAGGGTAAAGGTAAAGGGGACAGTCAAAGTAAATATAACAATAGAAGAGTATAGAATCGATAAGACCTGTTAGATATTCTATGTTGTGATTAGAAGTAGAGGAAGACTTAACTTGACCAGGGGGTTTTTTTTCTCACCAATCAATGTATTACTATTCCAAAGTATAGGTACTTCTGAAATCTACTCCACAAAGGTATCTTCTTCACAGCCACGCATGACCAAAAACTTACCGTCTGACATCACAAATCGAGGTTGCAACCCTTACCTCACGACGATAGCCTCACCTCACACTTAACCCTGACAACTACCTCCCACAGCTCTTACCTTATAAACCACGACTTAATCTCGGACGTCTCCCTCTCAGATCTGCCTTGCAGGTCTGCCTCGCAGGCCTCCTCACGACTCTCCTTTACAACACTACCTCACCACCCTCCTTCACCGCTCTTCTTCATCACTCTCCCTCATCAATCTCCCTCATAATTCTCCCTCGCAGCTCTTCTCAAACCACCACACATTTGTTGTCCTTTGACACCTACCACAAGCCAGAGGGCGGCGAGTTGGCTCCAACGCAAATCCAACGACTAGAAACACCATACGTTGACATTACTTACTCCCTGGTTTTGCAATTTCTTTCCGGAATACGGAGACGTAGAATCGACAAAAGCCATTCAGCATGCAGTCGTTACCGGCGATTGTCTCCCAATCCGCATCAACACCTTCAACTTCCATAGACACAGCTCATTGTACCACATCTCACAGTACAACTCCAATCATTCAAGTCGGTAACCACAGGAAGAAAAAGAAAAACAAATCCCTGGAGCAAAACAAAAGACTTCAAGAGTTGATTGAGGGACGTACAACCAAGAGCGATCTTTGTGTGGTATGCGGAAGGGCCTCATCCCAGATTGGCAAGTCAATTTCTGCTTCAGACAGATATCAGCATCCACGGCCGCCGCCACAACAGTGGCCTTGGACTATGTTTGAGATCTTATGCTCATTTTTCTCATTGAACTGGTTCACTGAACAGCCTGAAAGCCAAGTCGAAGTCACCACGGGCAACTCTACTCACAATTTCATCGATAGGATGAGCGATCCTACAGAATCGAGCCAAGAAACTCACATCGGAGATGCCGATATCAGCACAGACACTGATACCGATTTTGATAGCTTCGATGCCTCGACAATTTCTACACAAGACTTTCGAGATAGCTTAGATAGTATAGGAAGTTCTTCCAGTGAAAGATCTGCTCCTAGTCCTATCGAAGGTGTACAAAAGCCTCAAGATTCTTTGCTGGGGGACCCTGAAAGTCCTAATGGATTCCACAACGATGATTTCAACGCTCCTGGATCAGATAGTGTCAGCGTATCTACCACGTCTGAATATGTATCGCGTAACTTACTTTCAGATACCTTTCATATAACCTCAGACAATGAGATATCGAGAATACCTTGCAGTGACCTGAGTAGGAACGATTATGCTCGCTACCACAGGGTGAGAGGACGTCCAACTGAGGTCCTGCTATTGGAATCAGAAGGGAACCCCTCGTTGAAGAAGTGTGCTATTTATAGGGCAAACCTCGATACAGGTGCAGACTTTGATTGGATATCTTCGCGTCTTGTTAGCAAATTAAGATTCCAACAACAATCTGTTAATACTTTTGTCGCGAAGGTGCTTAATAACGGCCACATGGAGTTTCACAATATGGTGAAAATTAGGGCAATGCGCCCTTTCAAAGGACACGAGGAGCGTGACCTTTATTTATACGTTAATACATACCCAAACGAACATGATATTTCGCTTGGGTGGCCAACTATCAAGGACTGGAAGATATTCACTTCAGACACAGTCCATGAGGCCTTTACTGCTACTGCTAAGAAACCAAGTAGGTGAAAGAGTCTTCTATAGAACTGATTAGCATCAAACTAACAAAGTTGCTGAAGACAAAAAGACGAAACACAAGAACAATGATTACATGGAACGTACCACTAAGCTTGCTTTAATTAATGAGCAGCAAAAGGAAGCGCAAAAGAAAGAGGCCTCTATGAGAAAGGAGTCAAAGAACAAGACAGCTGGCCCATCCTTTGTCAAGTTTTAGAGATCATCGATCGGACTCGCTATCTGCCTTATGTTCTCTTTACGTTCCTTGAGATGTCGTTGGTCTTGTGAGGTCTTAGCGTTGGCCTTAGATAGCAGTAAGTACTCATATCCACTCACGCGTTTGGCCTTTCCGGTTTTAGTGTCGTTTATGTCGCTGAACTGAACTTTAACTAACACGTACATAAGATCCAAATAATACGTCAAACGTGCTTGTGATTTCCTTTATAAGATTGGATTCTCTCCTTATTTTTCCTTTTTCTGGTGTGTGTGTTTGTGGTGGGATTTCTGCCTAGGGCTGGATTTGCTGTTCGTGGTTTAATTTCTGCTCGGTATTGGATATGTTGTTTGAAATCGACTTTCCTTTTTAAGATTGGATTTTCTGTTTGTGATTTGATTATTTGGCGATTTTTTTCTTGGGTTTGGACCTGCCTGGAATTGGATCTCCTGGTCTCCTGGCTCATAATATATGTCTCATCCCACTTACGCTCACTTATATACTGTAGACAGTCAACAGAGTAGCTCCTGTTCTATACATTCACTTGATTTAACATCTGCGTTATTTTTTGCAGCTATAGTGACAAATCCCCAGTATTCTGATAGGATTTGATCTCTTATTATGAACAAGCATGAAATTAAACTCAAATAACCCTTTGGAAAATGTAAGTCATATATGATGTAAGTCATTGTATCTTAATTGAAGTGTCTTGTTCAGTTTTCGTCAATTGTATAGGGAAATACTTGAGAATTTTATTGCCTGATGTCGTCTCCACTTAGTTGGCTCACTTGCTCAACATACCGTTGATCTACTAACACAGTAGCTGCGATAGCTATGTTGGCTAAGAGACACTTAATACTGCCTGCTAAGACAACTGGCACCACATCTCCTGTGATGGTAACTAAAGAAATCCTGTGCAGAGTAAGAGTATCTATATTTATATTGGTGATCTGTTTTTATGGTGGAATACCTTTTGGAGGTAAGATAGATAGCAAAGACGACAAAGACAGCGATTCTGAGGACTCCGGCAACTGTAGCACCATAAACTAATTGATATCAGACCCAATGATATTGTGATAGGGATACAACGCAAGTTTTCTGATACTTTGGTAGATTACTATTTCGGAAAATCAGCACAAGAATCCAGATTCATATGAATAATTAGATTTAACAAACCGCCAAGTATGGCTTTTGATACACCCGCCACTATTTAAGTGGAGAATAAGCTTGAAAGCTATGAGCTGTCAGGTCATGTTTTCAAGACGGTTACAGAACCATCCACATCTGGCTTCAGAATTCAGGTATCCACGTTTTCGTGAGGATCGGGCTTTTGATTCTCCTATCTTCCAGACGAAAGAGAAAATAGTTGCGTAGAGTCTGTTGGAATCCCCTCAGCAATCATTTAAGCACTTCGGGCATATCTTGAGATGACCCAAGTGTAATTTTAGTATTTGAATGTTACAAAGGGTAAGTATAAGATATGGAAAATAGAGAACAGAACACAGGATATATAATTAAAAAAAGGCAGGTTTTTGAGCGCGAACCCGATAAAATCGGATTACAAGCACAATATGCAGAGCGGTGGAGTTACAATTGGGGACATATGTCGTCAACGCGAGACACTCAAGTAGCAAATATATACAATGCCAGTATACACGCCCATAATGAGGGCGAGCAAAATCTTGACCCAGATGATGATAATGAAAACATTAACGACAATACTGGAGATGATGGCAATGAATCTATAAACTCAAAGCTGCCCCCAAGTCCATTCCTAAAGAGCTTCACATAACATAACAATAGTCATGTCATGGTTGATTGTCCCGAGGAGTCTTCATTTTTCATAAGTGATCTCATTTTCAAGAGGATATGAAGTCCGCCCCCAAGAAACCCGAGTCAGCATTATAGTCTGCTTCGTACGACAGAACAAACAACCAAGTTAATCTTGTATTCCATACTTCTCATGCCTTTTACTCCAGTCGCTTACTGACCACACATCGAATATTGGCATCCAATACCCTCATACCCGGTTAGGACAACATTTAACTTTTCCAAGTGCAGAGGCCCTCACCATCCACAACATGTCATTCCTCTCACATACATGCAGACGAAGGACGCAATCAAGATTTCCAGAGTACGATTCAATAAAATTCCGACCAACTTTTTCATCATCAGCTCTGCCAAATTCGACAAGTGCACGCCGCATCGAGAATATACGGTCATCATTTCAAGCCATCTCATTTCCTCAATTGCCTCCGCCGTCCGCCATCCGCAAAGGTCTGACTTATCAACGAAATCGCGTGCGCCGTTCACGTGCATGCATCGGCGGCTGACAAAGGTATCTTTGATTAATTGGTTAGGAAAACAGGATGGACGTTGTAGGGTAGCATTGAGAGCGAGGTACGAGGGACGGTAATACTACCGCACTCCCAGTATACCTCGTATGTACATACATATATATACATACGTACTATACTTGTACATGCATCAAGCATGCTTGGAAAGGTTTCGTCTGCGCAGTATGTGCACACATAAGGCAATGTACGCCCAGAAGTGCGAAGTAGCAACCATAATGCATCACAATATGAAACTCAAAAGATGAGGGATACTGAGGCCGAGGAAGGAATCTGAGAAATGATCGATTTATGCTCGCTAGGCGAGGTTGGTGTCCACTCGTAAGCGTCAGAACTGATTTACGTAGCATTTGATCCGACGATAGATTCTTACCGCAGGATGTCGTACCTGATGTGTTGTTTAAATCTACTTCCTACTTTTAACGTACTGCGTACCTCATACGCTTATTGTTCTGGAACATTGAGAGCTTGCTCGTGTGTCCTATCAATTTGTGTGTTGTGGTCAGGATAACTACGCTGTCGTATCGAGCTTTCTTCCATAATACATTAAATCTGGCCGTCACTGATATTGTAGTCATAATTATTGAGATATTCATAGTATAATACATATTGGCGATTATTTCGTATGGCTTATTTATTGAAAAGCCTCCGATAGTTATGAGACATGGCAGGTTGCTTTTTCGTACACCATTGGAGAGACCTACAATGCTACTCCGTATGTATGTATGTACATACATAAAAAACAAGCCTTAGATCCGAAATCAAGTCAGCATGGCAAGACAAGGTGAGATACTGCATATGAAGGATTCGCAGCGAAAATACCAAAGATCTCTCAAAAACTTATAACGAATCCTTTTGGCAATTCTATCTGCTCACATTCCGTACGTTCTGTCGTAGTATGTTTCGTGAGGCGGGACCTTGCAGCTCTTCCCGAGGTATTCGCAAGGCCAGCGAATTATTCACAGGGGGATTTGAACTGACACTGACACGAGTAACACATAAGAACAGCGCACATGTCTTGCGGGACATTACTTTTGTAACACGCAAACAGAACACAAGACACAAATCAGTATGTTTCGTAGGAATGATAAGGATATGCGGTGCTTTGGAGTGAGACAATGACAGGAAACGGTGCGATGAATGCTTGGTCGTCTTCGAGGACGTATGTATATCTGCAAGCTGGCGACCTGCTTCTCTACTACGAACACTCGCCTCGCAGCAGCGCATATTTGACGTACGTATTTCACTCTTCGTTGTTGGCTTGTTGGCTTCAAATTTCCAAGAGGGTGAGGCTGCAACTGAAAAACTCGATTTCTGGTGTGCATTGGCAAAGGTGTTGAACACCCAGCTGAAGGTGATGTGATGTTAGTCCTCGGCGCACCACCTCTTCCGGAGTCCTTGATAATAATAGTCGTCCGTGTTAGGTTTCCATGGGCCGCAACGGTCACCAGTTCGTAAGTCCGGAGGTGGCCCTGACGGTTTATACTATCAGAGCTAGGATAGACGATAACCATACCTAGCAATTGTAGTGACATGACGACCATGGATAACAAAGGAGGCGAGACAGTTGTGATTGCCGTCGAGTACATATGATTATGGATGGTTCTACGAACAAAGTGGATCCGGAATCGCACATCTGAGACTCATTTCTTCCGCCGAGATCCGATCGTTGGTGGTGGACGGACCCTCACACATGTTGGGCATGTGGCATCGTCAAAGAGACTGATGGTTTGCTCTCCGCACGGCTCAGGCGTGGAGAGAGGTAACATCGCGCGTGTTGGCGATGAGGTGGTGGAGTTAGAGTCTGAATCCCAAACCACCAAAATGCCCTTCCGTGCCTAATGGGATCTTCCTTGTCCTGGACATGTGCTATTGATGTAAGGAGAAAAAGGCAAAAAAGGCAAAAAGCTTGCGCAAGAGTATACATTCAATCATTTGATGCACCAGACGGAGTGGCGGAGGCATAATATGCTGATATTATCAGCTGCTGCATGCGAGAGAAAATATACTCCGTGTGTCTGTACAGGGCTTCCTCATCCTGTGCGAAGAAGGTTGCTGGATCAGTAGAGGGCGCTGGCGGGCATCCATACACGACAGTACTTACGCCCAATCATGATATGGTCGAGTGAACGGTGATCCCGTCTTTGGAAATACTGTCCAAGGCAGAGTGTTTTGTGTATTCACTTCATAGAATGTATCTCAGATCATATCTCCGGCTAAATGTCTCTGTAAAGTACAGCGAGACATACATAGGCCAGCGAACATGTACATACATACGTCGGCGAGCAGCATTTTCTCACAAACAGTTCATCCTGTACACAGTACTTCAGCAAAAGAATCGACTCTCACTCACCTGTTCCACTCTTTTTCCGTCTCCATCTCCCTCCTCGGCAGGGAAGGTACAGTAGCATATTCATAAAGTATAGGCAAATTACATGGACAGATGGGAGTGTGATAGACATCATCATCATGAATAATCCAGGGCGAACGGCGGAGGGGGCATAGGCACGACAAGGTATGGGCAGACAGGGCCAGGCGAGGCCGTTCGTGCTAGTGACTGCCATGTCCCTTGCCACGCCTGCCGAACATTTCCACTTTAGGCCCTCGAAACATCATGAACACTCGCATATGCTCTACTACCTCACCCACATCAGGCATCGCGCCGTGATCGACGCAAGCTGAGAGATCTGACCAAGTTCGACACATCCGCTTCGTTGGTTGAGATCCAATTCATCTCTCATCCGTTCGGTGGTCCATGTTGGTAGAGTATACTCTGTATGCTCCGTATTGGTAGGAATGAACACAATCTCCATTTCATTTTATGTTGTAATAACTCGGAGTCCAGGGTATCGATGACTGATGGCCTATACACCCCATGTGGAGCCTTTATACTCTTTTAATTGAGGTGCACGAAAAGCCTCATCATTTCACCGCTCCCAAGCACTTTATTTGCTACTCGATTCTTGCGAATCTAGAGCGCGCTATACCAGGCATGTCAGTGAATTCAACGTGCAATCTTACCGTAACTCAGAGATACTGGATACTCCAAGGCCCAAGATATAGTGCAGGATATATGTACTCTATGGAGTCTTCATATCACAATATGGATACTGATGGAGGGAAATCTTCAAAACCGCCATTAATAACGGTGTGTCCGTGAACCACCAAACAGCTAACCGTTGACCGATACTTTCCCTCCAAGCCTCGCACGCCCCTCACTACTCCTTGGTGCTATCTTTGCATCGTTCCACCTTTCCAACTTGCAATCCTTGCCGGTGAGCGAATACAACCCACCTTGGAACGTCGGTAATAATAATACCGCTACTCTTACATATCTCTTCATTATTCGCTACTAATTCAACTACACAATATCTTATTCACCTACTAATAAAAGTCTCCCGACTGGGAATTCAAGGTCATGCATACGTCCAAGTCTCCAATTCGTAGTTTGCAAGGTCCAAGGTCTGTTCCCCAAACGCCAGCATCCCTACAGATTGGCGTCAAGGATGTGCAAGACTATCCGTCAAGGGCCTTGAGTATCATGATGGCTGGGAAAACACTATGCGTAATCTAGGATGACCCAAGAAGATCCTAAGATTGAACCACCTCGAACCAAGAGAAAAGAGACGCGGTCCCGTGAGACGGCATTTTGCCTACCTCTGCGGAGTAAAGTTATAGACACACTCTAAATGTATCATTGCCAGCTGTTTCGCGCCATGCTGTGTTGCCCTCCACGATTGACTTTGTATCTCATCGTAGCCATTCTTTCTATTAACCTATCCTCTCTCTCTCCTCCAAATTCATAATTTCTCTTTCCTTTCTTCTGGCACAGAATAGAAATCACCCTTCATTCCCTGCATTTCTAACAACCCTCTGCATTCCTTTCAAACTTTCACGTTCTGTATATAGTGCAGCCCAGAGGTATAAGATATATGACATCACGTCCGCAGCTCCAAGCTCAATTTTGAGGCCCTTGCGTCGCAATTGGAATATCCTCCCGATTTTTGGATTTCCCGCACTCTTTGAATCATGGATCCCAAAAACGAAGAAATGAATCCAGCCGAGAGAGCTACTCAGCATCATGTTGACCCTTTCGTCGACGAAAGACCTCATGGGAATCTCGTCGCCCTCGAGGGTGATGAAGAAGTCATAGACGTACAGCTTCGACTATTACCTCCGTCGTCTAAAATACTAATCCTCTCTGCACTGAAGGATGCCATTCCGGCGCCCAGTGGGAAGTTCAATACGCGGGCCTTCATACGCGATGTACACAATGCCTTCACGGTACGGTTCGAAACTGCACGGGCATTCCTACAATCTTCGACCTCTTCCCAGCCGAGACTTGTGTTCATGAATGGTGGTTGTGTTGGTGCACGGACAGCGTGTGTCACTAGAATTGCGGAAAATGTCACCAAGGGAAACGTTAGAGCTGCGGAAGAGGTGTTGGATAGGATTATTAAGAATGGGGCTGCAGGACTTTTCTCGGATGATGAAGTTGACGAAGTTCATGAACTCGATAGGGAGGAGAAAAAAGTCGGTGAGGTAGCTGACCTTCAAGATCCTCAGCCTTTGCTTGACGACCCCTCTTCAGTTGCCATGCGGGCTGCGGAGAATCTGGATCGTGAAACCGCAGAGTTGCAACCTGACGCTGGGCATAAGATTGATGGCTCTGATAATGCCCCAATTGTTGTGCATAGAGATAATAAGGACATACAGGAAAGTCCTGAAGTCACTTATACTTTTACAGATAGCTCAGGTGAAGTTCTTCAAGAGCCTGTCCCCACAGTCCCAAGTCCTTCAACCAGTCTGAACGATAAGAGGAGTACCTTTGGACAGCATTCAGCATATACCGCCAATACGGCTTACACAGAGATCTTCTCTCAAGACGAAAAAGAGTCGGACTCGGAGACTGATGCCGGCGATGAGGGAGATGCTTGCTTCAGAGACGGCCGTCAATCTACTACACCCATGCCAGCTGTAGAATTTGGCCAGGCTTTTATCATAGATATGCAATCCGCAAGACCAAGTCTCTTCGGGCGTAAAAGATCTGCGTCTCTTGACCAGCTCTTGGCCAACAGAACTTATCCGAGTCTCCGCACTCCTCATGCTTTACTTAAGCGCACGTCATCAGATCCCAATGTCAGCGTCTCTGACAGACCATCCACTTCAGATGGACTACCTCGCCTCCGTACAGCATTCTTGAAGGCTTCTGAGACGACCATCAGAAAATCACCAATTAAGGCACCTGACTTCAACGGGCCCTGCAGTTCAAGTGACCGTGGGGTCTACATTGATCGAGGAACAGATCCCGCTGAAGAGCAGGAACAAGCTATCAAAGCATTATTTGAGCCAGTCTTTCCCGTCATTGAGGATCTCATCATTAACTTTGTGTACGGAAATCGGAATCCAGTCATTGACTTGACTATCCAATCTTACAAAAATGGAACCTACGTTCAGCTCCAACCCTCCGAGCCACAAAGTGCCCCGCCATCTCCACATGATTCTCATTTCACGCCTGATGAGATCCTTAAGTTAGAAAGCGAGGAAGATGACGGAAGCCATTCTGACCTCGAAGCTTCAAGCAAAGCCCTTCCGCAACGTCGCGGATCCAAAATCCAAAATCCAGGGACTACAACCGCCGCCCCATTAACGCCCGCGAGCACTCCACCGCCGCAAAAATTCGGCGTAGCCCACAAATTCTTGCCCTTCGTTCCACCCAATAATCTGACACCCGTCGGAGTACAGAACGCGTTTCGCACCCTACTGACTGCCCACTTCCCGCCCTCTTCCACTGGCTTCAAGCAATACGCCTACGCGTCTGATCTTGACAGGCTATGGAAACCCGTCTTCCGTTCCGAGGCGGCGAATGGCCAAGAAAACCGCACGGTGGACCAGATCATCGCCGTTGGTTGTGAAGAAGGTGTGCGTAAAGACTTCTTGGGCGAGATAGCCGGTGGTATTGAAGCGTTGGGAAGAAAGAAAAATGGTATTTCTCGCAGTGGACGTCTTGATATTGGGTATACCCCCTGTTTCCTCATGACCCTTTCTTCCACGGTCAATAGTCACTAACACCCGGCAGATACCTAATAGCCAATGCAATGCAGATCTACACTACCCCACACCCTTCAATCCACCCAACCTCCCCACTTTCCAACTCTGCATACCTTGCATCTCTCCTAGTTCCCCACCTTGAATCTTATCTCGCAGCAAACTCTACAACTCGCCTGCTTGTCCTGCAGTACCCAGCCTCCTACCTCCCCACAGTCCTTGCGCTACGTACCCTCCTCGGTGCCGAAATCCTCAAGGTGGTAGGCATCACAGACGCGCAGAAGAACGCACCTTCATCGCCGCGCGTGATGGACTTGCTAAGTAACGATGGGGTAACAGCACTACACTCGCGCCTCTCTCCATCCAAGCCAAGTGACGCATCTTTCGCAAAAGCAAATTTCATATTGACCTCCCTCTCGACTCCCGCCGACCTCTCTCACTTCTACACCCAGATCCAGCGTTCCCTCCTGGAGAAATCATCTTTCTACATGTCCGAGCTCGAGGCCCCCTCTCCTGAGCCAACACCAAAGCCGTCCATCCCATCCAGAGATGCTCGCCGAGCATTGAAGGACACAGCATCAATGTCCAGTTCAGAGTCACCCTCAAACTCAAACCAAGCGTCCGCCTCGACGCCGCCATATACCTTCAGCAAAACCAGCAAGAACGGGAAGGCCAACGGGGTGCTGGGGATTGGCGTCGGCAGTGGTGCGATGTGTGGGATGAGTGGTGGCATGGGAGAACGATCGACCCCACGTTCGGCGAGAGCCAAGAGCAGGACGAGGAGCCCGAGCCGATCTGGGCGGGCGGCTAGTACGAGGGCACCTAGTATATCGCCTTCTATGCGCCGCGAGAAGGCGTGGGAGGAGTTTGAGATGAGTGATGAGGAGGAGTTTGACAGGGTTTTTGTGGGGCCTGGGAGGAGGAAGGGGAGTTCGAGGAAGGCACTTAAATGGTTGGGCTTGCTTGCTTAAGGGAGAGGGAAATGACAAGAGAGGTGTAAGTGGGGACGGGGTATTTGGTTCTGAATTTACGTTGGGGGTGTTAAAAAAAAACTTGTGCGTTTTCTGTGTTTTGCTTCTTTCTCAGCTGCACGATATGGCGGTATGGTTGGGTCTCTTTTTTTATTGGTTTTCAGATGCAGTTACGATTCATGCCTTTCACGACTCTTGGTTTTTTAGGGGTTGGTTTATTTCATTGCCTTCGCTTCACTCCATATTACCTTTACTATTCACTTCTTGCTTCATTTCGCAGGCACAGATTATTGGACACATGTCTGCTCAAAAACTTTAGTTTTATGTTTTACGATAAATATAATTTTATGACTTGAATGACCTTTGTACTGGTAGTGGCTGTGAAGACTGCTAAGTTGAATTGAAAGCGATAAATTGTAGATGAATAAATGGACAGCATAAGATATATAACTTGTATGATTTGCTAGGTCTCAGATCTGAAATCTGATTTCTAGATCTGGTTTGTATGTACATCACGAATAAGACATAAGCAGAGATGCGGGAGTCACATGCTGTCATGGACACGTGAAGGTCCAATTCAAGTCAAATATTGTATCAAGGCTAGGTCACGTCATCCCTGCTTCATAATGACGAAGTCATCAGGCGATACAGGGTTCCAGCTGCCTACAATTTGTAGCACAACACTATTACCCCTCTCACATAAAACAAATTGTTTTCATTCACATTGCGCATATACTGCATTGTACCACAAAAAAGACCAATATCATGGGGTCAAAGTTCCATTTCATATGTACTCCTCCCCTTACACATCGCAAGACCACATCCGCAAAAACCACAACCCCAGCGACAGCCACATCCGGCAACCAATCCCAAAGCAAAAAAGCAGCAAAGCAAACAGCCGATAACAGAATTCTCATGTGCATAGGTAGGTAGGTGTAAGACTGAGAGAAAGGGGTCGTGTGAGGAGCAAGCAAGAGATACACGTAGACAGGTGAAGTGCTGAAAAAGGAGAATTAAGGAGAAAGCAAACAAGCATGTGTAGGCGTGGGGCAATTCTCATAGGGCATAGCGGGCGTAGGACGCATGGATGGAAGAAAAGTAGCATAAGGAGGAACATGAGTGACGTGAAAACATTGGAGGGAGAAGCTGAGAATTCCGTAAGAGAAATAGTGGGAAAAAAGCACAGCAGCCTGTCCAATATGCCAAACATATGAATCCGTTGATAGTTCCCGTAGTCCATTCGTAATTAATGCGTGATTGCGAGGCTGCTAAAGAGCGGTGATTTGAGGAAGTGTAGTAGAAAAGAAGAATCATTCATGCATGCTCTCAGCGCCCACGCCTGCCCAGCCCCCCGTTTCCAGAATCTTCCCGAACCAAGCACGCGCTTTCATCTAATGCGGGATGGATGTCAAAACAAAAGCGGAGAGAGGCTGCTGGGTGAGAAAGAGAATATCTAACAGCATCCACCGCCGGCTCCCGATTGTACTCCTTGTCCTGCTCCGACTTGCACTGTTGGCTTGTTGTTTACGGTTGCGTTGCCCATTCTCTCCTTGATTTGGCGCGCCATGGTCAAGAAAGCCTGCTCGACGTTGGATGCGTTCTTAGCGGATGTCTCGAGGAATGGGATACCGAGAGAGTCAGCGAATTCCTGTGGCAAATACATTAGTCTCTTTGTGGTAATCAAACAGGAGTGGATTGGGGGTATTGTACCTTTGCGACTTGGTAGTCAACGACCTTCTTATCCGTCATATCGCTCTTGTTGCCTACGAGAAGCTTGTTGACACCCTCTGTGGCATATCTGTCGATCTCCTGAAGCCACTGCTTAACGTTGTTGAAGGAGTCCATGTCGGTGACATCGTAGACGACGCAGATACCGTGGGCTCCACGGTAGTATGAGGAGGTGATGGTTCTGAAACGCTCTTGTCCAGCGGTATCCCACTATATCCCACATCAGCGCGGCTCTTTTACATGCTCAGGGAGTGTTCTTACGATCTGAAGCTTCACGGTCTTGCCATCAAGTTCGATTGTGCGGATTTTCTAGAAATGTTAGTTTGTGGTCGGGGAATGCGACGTGTGGTTCTTACGAAGTCCACACCGATGGTGGAGATGTAACTCTCGGTGTAGGTGTCATCAGCGAATCGCAAAAGCAAGCAGGACTTTCCGACTCCAGAGTCTCCGATAAGGAGTAGCTTGAAAAGGTAATCGTATCTATCGTCACAACATCAGTCTTCCATCCCACAAAAGCAGTCGTCCAGCACGTAAGAATCCAAGCAGAGGCGATCGATGAAGGACGGTCGAAGAGGCAGGGAAATACACTGTAAGAAGGACGTCAGCGGCAGCGCAGATAACGGGGATGGTATCCAGGAGGTGCATGGTGAGGGAAGGGGCGACATACTACTCTGGGTTCATGATGGCGGTGGAGGTGTAGTTTTCTTTGGATGGAGGGGAGTGTAGAGCGTTGCGAGAAGAGGTGCAAGAAGATTCAGAGTAGGAGTTATATGGTCATCAGTGTGTTGAAGTCACCTGTGCCTCTATTCAAACGACGTTGCGGTAGGCACACTAGTGTAAGTGCCTTACTCTGTAAGGCAGCAATAATACGTGCGTTCCAACTCCTTCACCCAAGTACTGCGGTGCGGTGCTTAGGTACTTCTACCCCAGAATTCTAAAAAACCGGAGCAGAATTAAGGCGTGTCTTCTATGACGATCCATTTGCGATAACGATGACTATCTTGAGAAGAAAATGCTATAGGGTTTATACCCAATAAACCGGGCCAATTTATTATATTTCAATGGGAAATGTAAACAATCTCAGCCCAGCCGAGGGACCTGTCGCCGGGGAATGCAAAGGCAGACAAAGCGACGCTCATCTCGTACCTACAGTAGTATTCCAGCGTTTGTGCACACCACACACACCACACACACACACGCACCACATACACACACCAGCACCACCAAAAATACCTGCCTGCTTCTGGAAGCTATTCCGCACTAGACCCCATCCAGATCCCTGGCAATCGATAAACTTACCGTATGACGGAAAGCCGAATAGAAGGTCAGCATTTCACTTCCAGCACTCCACAACGCCAATTTATTCTACATTCTTCTATTCTACCTAGTCATCCTCCAACATCCTCTTTGTGTCATGACTCGCAACTTATGACCCCAGACTTCCATATAAGATAGTCTCATGTCGGCGCCTACGAAGCTCTCACGATCACGAAATGCGGCGAAGCTTCCGAGCAGTCTCGCTCCTTCACTATGTCGAGTACCAGCATCAGCACCAGCACCTGCGCAAGTACCAGCATCGCATTTGAACCCTTCTCAAAGGCGATACCTCGCAACAGTCGATGTTAAAGACAGAACCCTGCCAGATATCTGGTTCACGGGGAGTTGTCCGGCGCATCAGCCAGAACAATTCTTTCGCAATGGAGGCAAACCACCTGATGAGCGGACCGTGAAGCTGGGAAGCAGTAAGTTGCACTCACGCCACTTCAGCACCAATTTCCCCCCCACAGATACCTATCTCAAATCACAGACTCAATTATATATGTAATGACATTTGCTTACTCTCTACAGCATTACGCACCCTTCAAGAACGCCTACCAACCCTCTTGCAAACGCCACTCCCGCAAGAGATCCTGTCGCCTCAGATAAAATTGCACCTATTCCCATCCACCCACCCACACTTGCCGACAGTCTCGGGCCGGGTAGCTTACAATGCAGCACTGTGGACGTCGCCGATCGCCTGGGGGAGGGTGCCGCTGGTAGGCAATGTGCGATTAGATATACTCTCCGAGCGAATGGTGAAGAAAGAGCGCCATAACGGCGAGCAATTGATAGTGCGATGGCAGACGTGCGGGAAGACCAAAGGGAAGGGCGTCGGGAGCAGTTATGAAGGCGTTAGTGGAACGGTGCCGGTTGACAAGATTACGGCGTGGTTGGGAGGAGGCAAGGGCGAGGATGATAGTAAGGAGTTTACGGGACTGTTTTTGTTTGAGTTCGATGATGAGGGAAGGGTGGTTAGTCACACTATTGAACATGTCCAGGAGGGCGGCGATTGGGAAAAGGGCGTTGGGGCCAGGGTCGTGGGTTTGACGGATTGGTTGCTGGGTGGGATGAAGGGGAGGGGTGATGGAAATCCTTGCCCCGCTTATTGGAAAGAGGGAAATGTCTAATGACAGTGTTGTGAAAAATTGGAAAGCTTTGGTTATCATGATTTATGGACAAAGCACGGCGTTGAGGGATTGTACAATATGTATCAAAACACCACACATTCAAATTATTAAATATCCACTTCATCACATATCAATCGGTGTTGGACGATGGTCATTAATGTCATTTATATTGAAATCTAGAAATCGCACGCTCCCGCTACCAAAAAAAAGCCATCGCATAATTGTCAATAGGTATCCCGAAAGCTCATTATTCTGCCATCGTTCAGTTGTCGTTTGGGTATCATTCATCCTCTAATTACTTATCCGCCGAGAAGCTTATCCACCAAGCAACTCATTCATTCAGCAAATCATCATTTAGACCTTCGCACGGCCAGTGAATCTGGTTCTGTCATGTCTGTTCTTGACCCAGTGCATAGCCATAAAGCCAGCAGTAATCAACCAAAGCAAGGCATTGGCCAGGTCGACCCAGACAGAATGCTTCATCCTCGTAACACCAGAATCACCCTCGGCATGCTCATTGATATACATCTAAAAGTCGTTAGCCTACATCCCTCACAAAGTCCACAGGAAAATAGTATCGTAAAACTAACCTTGCCAAAGATCCCAAAAAGGGCAATCCATAGGATAAAGAGAATTGTATCCCAGACGAAGGCGAAGGGGATGCGCATGGCGAATGGGATCATGTAGAGCACTGCTGTGAAAGCGCCCAGTGCTCCACAGACTACTGCGTATACCCACTTGCCATCTTGATAGACGTGGTTTTGAGAGGCTTTGTGGAGGTCGGTGCCATATAGACCACAGACTGCGATGCCGAGCGCGAATTGGAAGAGGCGGAGGACGGAGAGGAGGATCCACGAGAGGGTCAATTCACAGGTGTCTTTGATGCCCATTTTTGCGGTGTAGTTGAGATTTATCGATTTGGTTTGTAGTTATTGTAGGTGTTCGTGAAGGTTGGGACAGAAAAGTTGGTTGGTTGGTGAGAGTATCAAGAAAGCTGTGTGGTCGCGATGATAAATACTTGGACAGGTCGAAGGAAGTAGATGAAACAAGCACAATCGCACAAAGATTCAATTCCAGCTTTGTATTTGTGAGAATGTCGATGAAAGAAAAGATGAGATCAACGAGGAGCAGTGTGGTATTTGAATGGGCAGCTCGATCATGCCCTGCTTCGAGAAAGTCCCTTTCTGTCTTTCTTCCCTTTTTTTCCCTTTCGTGCACCGGCACTCACACTTGGCGTGCACTGGCATCATCGTCGCATTCCAGCAAGAAGCAAGGCAAAGCGCTTAATTCCACTCGTTCAGCAGGGGCCTAAAGCCTCTGACGCATTTTCTTCCACACGATCAGCCCAACCCTGTCACTGCCAGTCACCTTCCAATCGATTTCCTGTCTGTGTTTTAATCTTTGGCTACGGGTGTATGACCGCAACTGCATTTCAATGCAGCTCATGAGCGTCATTGGTAGGGTGCGTATAACGTTGATTCAGAGTCTTTTTCGTCTGAAAGGGCTGGAAATGCATCTCTACTTCTGATACAATGTTTATGTACAAAGGTGGAGTACGAAGCACATACGCAGTAGAGTATTCTCACGACTTTTCTATGAATACCTTATATCCTTACAGTCTGCGTCTACGAGGCGCTCTTCAGGACTCCGCTCGTTTCGTTTCATTCTGTGCTGCTTTTTTGGGAGCACGATTCTGTTCTACGGAGTATTTATCCGCGCTTGCGACAACTCTATCTGTTACATCCACTCGAATACATGCTTGAGGGGACTTTTGAAGCTACTCATGGATATTAGAGAATGATCTGGATCTCGTATGATCATATGGCGATAGAGACAAGACTCAGGAATGAAAGCTTCCTCAGGAAAGGAATCGTGCTTTTCCTTAGCAGCGGTCACAGCCGTCGGTGTACCTGACTTGCACGTCATCGCCAAAGACCAAGCCAAAAGCAAAGTCAGAAAGCCAAGTCCAAAGAGCCAAAACAAAACCCAAATCAACACCAGCACAAATCCAGCTCCCGGTAGTTGTATCATCCGTAGAAAAGTCCACAGCAATGGTCCATGCGGTATTAGTTCAATATCTGGTGATCGAATTGAATAGGTATGTGTGAAAGGGGAACAATATTCTATCGTACTATGGAATATCCCTCTAAGGACTTCAAGGATCGACTGATTTGATGATCCTCTAAATCATGCTTACCTTAAGCCTGGTGCAGACTCCACAGTCGCCTATTATATAGTGTGTTGACGTGTTCAAATTGTACACCATCGCGGCTGTTAAAGCGGTGGAGATCGCGCCTCCTACAACTAACAGCTTTTTGCATTGAGGGTTGCGATCGAGGATCTGGGAACAATATAGGAATTAATGAGCGATCGCTCAATCAAATTTGATTCTAGGCATGGTTTAATGCCGCTTCTGTAAGCTGTCTACTTGTCTGGATCTTCCATGACGGACCAATGCAGCTGAAAGCAGTCATCGAGAGCCCCATAGTTTAAAAGTGATATCATTCATTGAAAATCCAACAGCTAATGGGTGCTGAGCGATTATTGGAAGCCACGCAAGTATTCAAAGTCGTATAATTTCTCAGAGGTATAAGTTTACTCAGATCCATACGTTTACCATCAGGCCCGTTATGGATAATATGAGTGAGGGGCGAATTCGGTGACGGCCCGGGAGGGATGTCCGTACCACAGCAACCTCCTAATTAGCTTTAACATAAAATCATCTATAATATTTAAACTAGCTTGAAAGAGATGATATGGCCGTTACTCTGTCAGTTACTACCATTCTGAATCCTTTATGAACATGTTTCTACAGCATGCCCCAAAGACAATGAATGGTTGACGAGCAGTAATGATAATGATTTGAATAATGACGACACCACAAATGATGACAATATGTTAAGGTTGAAGAAGAATATACCACCATACGTATAAGATAATTTTAATTCTACAGACAGTAACAATCGATTCCCATGGGGCGAAAATGATTGGGGATCAAGAACACTCAATGCATCTGATATATCGATACTAACCTTGCCTTATGCATGATATTTAATATCGATGTACTAGTCAACCTTCCAAGAGTAAATTAAAGCCTCGATTTCAAGCGACTTGGTCAGCGCATCACTCCTGAAAGGATATCCATATCCTATGCCGGTTGACAGCGAGGCTTACCACACCCTAAACAAAAACAATTCCTAGATGATGATGCTGTAATACTATGGGTGTTGAAGTCACAGATCGGAATGTATACACTTCTCGTAGATTGATTGATTGATTGATGCACACAGAGGAAGGATCTCTGGTGTTACTGTGATTCTATATTTTACATGAAGTGTGAGTGCCGGAGTATGCACTTCCTAAACAGGAACTGCTCACATTTGAATGTGAGAGCCGCAACAAAGGAAACAAAGAAACCTAGCTACCTGAATGATGTGCACGTATTTGACAGATGATAACGATGCTGATGATGCCGATAAAGTAAGTAATACAGAAAAATATGTTATGGAAAGCATTGGTACAGAGTGTCCAAAAATGAGCATAATTTAACTTTCGAATTGGTAAAATGACTAGAGCTCCTCGTGTCACAAGTAATGCACTCATATGTTCTCTTCATCATATGGCCCCAATCATGGAGACTCAGTACCTGACTTATGATGTTTCTTGAGGTTCTGTTAAAGCCGATGTTATGGGTAGCACAATTTGCTGCTCTCTTGAATACGGAGACACTGCATTCATAACAGGGACGATATGAATGGTCGTGAAATGTTAATGATAAAGCAGAAAACAACGAGAAGAATTTGCTGAGTTAGTGATGAGTAGTGTCTCAAAATAAGGAAGTTTGATTAGAGTTGATTGAATGAATGGTGTATAGAATTTCGTAAAATTGCATTTGTATAGACGCTTGCTTTGCCCCCCATGGTTCTTTGTGAAAAGTTTGATGCTTAAATACAGATCTTTCTTGACATTAGAAATCAGCTTGTACGAGGTGATATGATATCACCATCCCTGTTGTACACGATTGCTCTCAGCTCAGTCCTCTTGAAGCCGAGTAGGTGTAGCAATGATATTGAAGACTTGAATGATGATAAAAGGGTAAACGATGACAACGCAGTGCGCTGGTGAGTATTTCCTGCGCTATATGATACTATATTGAATAAGCAACCCTTTTGGTTGAGATTCATGCTTGAATTCGATAGTCTGAATATCGTAGGTTATAACATGCTTATATACTGTTATCATGACTTCGATCATAACTTTGCTATAGGTAAGTATCCTAGCATTTGACTTATTTTATTAATATATATGCAAGAAATGTATCGAACTTAGGTAGTCCTGTGTGCTACATCATTGAAGAAGTGTTGCCTACTATGCCACTCAGTGATTCCCATACATATTGATGTTGAGAGTTGAATCTCAAAGCTTCCACAATATAAACCGATGTCTTTACCTCTAAGTGCAACGCCCTGTGATTGCCAATAGAATTGTTTTATTGTACTTGCACTTGAATATATGACAATCGTAATATGGAAAAACATTTGATATCACGCATTTATTGCCAACATAACCTTGTACAGATGAGATGATATTTCCTATCCGATTTTGAGAGACTTCATCTACGCCTTCCACCACTTTATTCCAACTATCAATCATTCATTTGAGATGCCAAAAATGGCGTTTCCGCTGGAGATACAGCACATTGGGATTCCTACTCAGTTCATCGGTTTATTCAATTTGAGGATGAAATTATGGTTATAGTACTAGTAAGTCAGGTTGAAGCTTCAGTAGATCGCTTTCTGTAGGGTACTGATTTTTCCATACAGGGATTTTACACCATCCTTATTCATTTCATCAATGCAGTCAGAAGATGCCTACAAATCTCATCAGACTTTGATGAGATGCTCCAAGAAGCATACCTATCTACACGTACACTGGGGAGCAAGCCTGCCGTTGGTATGCCACAGATCCAGACCCGACATACTATCATATATTGCATATTGAAACAATATAGTGAGTGAGCAAAGCTGGTATATAACAAGATGGTGCCCAAAAGCAACCATGCCCCTGCTATTCTACAAACTGACGTACGGAAGCAAGTGGACATACTTATGCATCTACGAAGTCAGCACGGCCATACTAATCGCCAACATCCCAACGTTTTGGGCGCTGGGAGGAAGATCTTCAGATGGTGCAAGTTCGTGCCGCGCATTCATATTAACGTGGCGAGTGATAGCCGCAAGGAGGGGATGACTCCGACGAGGTAGAGTCCGCTGAGTCCAGATGGATGGTTTGTTGGTGTTGGTGCTGGTGAGAGGAGAAGATGGTTTGGCTCGGCAGGGAGGGAGGAGTGGGGTGGAGGTGGGGATGAGGAGAATGATGACGAGGTTGTGAATTCGCGAGTTTGGGGATTGGTGTGTGAGAGGACTGTTGGATTGGAGAGGGCCAGGACCAGATTGTTCGAAAGGGATTTGTGATTAGGGCTTAGGAACCTGATAAGTTTGATGTTCCGGCTAGGACACATATTAGATTAGAGGGGCTAGCTGTTCGTGGTGTCTCTTAACATTACTCGTGCTCCTGGGGTATAATATTTCTGTTGGCTAGTTCCCTCGCTGCTAAATTTCGAGGATTTTGTTTTAGAATTTCGAGGCTGGGGTGAGGACTATTTGTATGAAGTTCAGGAGTATTGAGGAGTATCTGTCATTACTTATGTCTTTCTCTTTGGATCCTTGGGCCAATAGAATGCCTAATTAGTTAAATTTCATATTCTTAATATCCAAACCATACGCATACAGCATATCCCATGAGAAATAGCCGAACATGCGAAGTGTACGTTCAAGAAACAAGAGGAATGTATTTTCCTTAGTTATGAGCAGAGTTCTTGTTTGTAGAGTTAGACATGATGTCTTACTATGAACTAATAATCACCTGAATCTTCCATGATGGACCAACAGTGAAACCCGAAAACAGATTTGAGAAGTCTCCTATTTCAATAGCCATAAATATATTGAGAACTTAGTTATTGTTCAGGACCATAGAAAATATAAGAAATTTGACAAACAACTGAAACCTTTTCATTGAAGTAATCATCCTCGGCCAGTTGAATATAGCTACAGATAGCCTGTAAATGCTATATGGGGTAATAGTCTAACGGTGCGAGTTGATATGCTTGGCAGGACTAAATGATAGTACATACATCGAGCCTAAAGCAGCTTCATTGCACAACAAATAGAAGCAGAATGCTCATTCTATATTTCAATTTGATTCATGGTTTATAAAGAGACATAGATGGAAAAAAATTTGATGAAGATATAGTTTTATATGAAAAGCTTGAACCCCCAAAAGAAAGGGGGAAAAGAAAGAAACAGAAAAGGACGAGAACTTACAGGTAGATAAGTAGTTCATTTATAATAGGAAATCACACAGCCAGTTTCTGATGCTTTGACTCCCAGAGCCTACCTACTGTCGAGTAAAGTTGTTGTGCTGGGAGATCGAAAGTTTCGGCAGTATTGGCTTTGTGATTTGTTTGTAACGTGCACAATTGCCGGCGACTAGCTCTGTCGAAGGTATTCCAGCGACGAAAACTTGTCTAGACTTGAGAGGTTAAACACTATGAACAGTGGATAACCAATACAAAAGACCATGAAGTGCGATTTTGAAATACGTGCAATGGGCATCGCGAGAAGGTCAAAGTCCAGATAACATAGCAAAGAGCAACAGTTGCATAGCAACACGCAGCACGGAGACGGCCGTTCCACACATAAAGCCATCGACAGCGACAAGAAGAGGAGCCATGAAGGGGACACGTATGTATATCTCGCCTTGACAAGTAGGTATCAAATCACCAAAGCGATAAGGAGGATTGGATTTCGACGTCGTTGACACATACATACCTCACTTCTCATGCGAAACCCACCGATCTTCCCGTGCCAAATTAAGCAACGTTACCGCACACGTCCCCACCCACGGCCGCCATGACGTCCCGCGCATCCATGTCCCAGTGGTATATCCATGGCAGCCATGGTCTAGGCCACGGGATAAAGGACAAAGTATGTATATACATGTGTATGTACATACATATATACATATATACATACAAAGTACGGGCGGAAAGCATGGTTCGGCAGGCAGTCCACGATGAAAATAGCCCGGGAAACGTCTCCGGGTGGGTTTCTATCGGGTGCCTGTGCTATCAGCAATCTTGCTTTGATTGCTGCGTAGTCATTGATGAGGAGCCGACTGGATATGGAGACGGAGATGGATATGGATAGAATATGGATACGTTTGCTCGCCGAGATACAAGGAGCGCTTCGGGGCGCTCAGTTGAATTCCTGGCCATTGAATCGTTGAGATTGTGCAGCAGATGGGCGCTAGGGGAAAAGATGAAAGGGCCGAAGTTCGGACTTGACGGAGGCATATGAGAGAGAGAGCGTCAGGCTGTGGATTTGAAGATTGGTGGCGTGGCTTAAATGGTGTTTGTGTGTGTGTGTCAGCCTTGTTGTGATGGTCGAGTCGAGTCCACATGGGTTCGGGGTGGTTTTGGCTGCCGAGATAGATAAGGTCTCCGCTGAGGGCGGTGCGCGGTGCACCACCGAGGAAAAGCGACTACTGAGTAATTGATCGTTATCAGTTCGCGACTTCGTCCGGTGAGAAGAGCTGAGCTCTGGCTTGGTGAGGCTAAATGCTAGATGCTAGATGCTAGATACTATGCAGTAGATGCTACATAGATGCTGAGCTATCCGCCGTAACTGGCACGATGGCTGCGTAGTTTGCCCGGGTGTGGGAATGTGTCGCGTGCACACAATTGTTGGTGATTGATGGGGGATGAGATAGGAGAGATATTTGGTGAGTTTTGAAGTCGCATGTGGATGATAATATAACAAGATTGGGTAGCATACAGCTGCAGACTTACATGAAAATATATGTATGTACATACATACATCCATCCCATACATATATATATATATGTATAAGCATGCACTGTACTTACGTATATGTGATTGAAGGGTCGCATTCACTGCGTAGATGGATGACATTGACATCTACTGAGCAGAGGAAAAGGCAATCGAATTGACAGCTGTCATAGCTTTTGAATGGTGGACATACATATACGTCGAGAGGGCTGATGTATCAGTTATCTATTGGATTGCCTACTTATCAAGGTCCCCCCGCTCATCGTGGCTGCCGGTGAAGTCATTGCACACGGCATTTAAAACATTCCAACCCCATTCTTGGGGACAGGCTGTAAAGAGTTGAGAGGTACATGTAGGGGTAAGGTAAGAGGTGATAGTCAAGAGTTAGAGTCAAGAGTTTAGAGGTACGGGGTACGAGGGACGAAGTAATAGGTAAGAACCAAGAGTCAAGAACATGGAGTAATGGAGTATGGAGTATGGAGAATGCGCAACAGTATGTGTGGTCGATGATCTCTTTTTCCTTCCATTCCATCCATCGTGCATCACGATCTCGCTCGGTCTTCTGGTGGGTTCTTTTTGCATGCGGTATCCACGGAAGGATGGATTTATTTATTGAATCGATTCACGGCAACCGGAAATCTTCATATGTAGGGACCCATTGGATCCGGGACGAGCGTATCTCTGATGATGCATGAAGCAAGAGGAAGTGGTTAAGATCAGGAACACACATCCCATACACTGCGAACTTGGGGACTCAACTGGACTGCGCGTCCTACGGTCGCTACGGCCATTCACTTATCAGTACCTATCTCCGAGCCACCAGAGCCACTAAATTGATTCTCATGCGCTCTGATTGGCGCCTCATGCCAAGCGAAAAGGAGGAGTTGGGGCACTGATTGTCCTGGAAGTGCCGTGAGTGCCCAGTGAGTGCCCAGTAAGTGTCCAGTAAGTGTCCATCCATTGTCCATCCATTGTCCATCAATTGCCCACCAATTATTCGTGCGAGATGTCACCATCACCAGCATCGGCCAATGGTCAGGGATATATAGATAGAGCCTACATAATTCCATTGGAAGGACTTTATAACGTTTGTCCGGGCAATTAATCGGATGCAGATGCTCAACATCAAATACAGGAGCACAGGAGCACCGGGTGTTGTAGGGACTGTATATATTGTATATGTTGTATAAATGCATGTAGAAACTCCGTTATACATATATACTGATATTATTATATACCTGATTTACATGTATAATACATGTATAATACATGTGAACATGCAAACATGTACACATGTACACATGTACACATAAATACACCAATCCCTCAATATTCTGGTAGATATATAAATAGCTGACGAATATTATCCACCCAGCTTTCTACCATAGATTACATATTATGTATGGGCTAGATGCAGTCCCAATCCAAACAGCTACGTTAGTAGTAGAGCAAGTAGTAAAGCAGGTAGTACGCCAGTACATGTACAGTAGAGTATCGACTCAACTCTGCCTCCATCTCTTTTCCTCTCCCCTCCTCTCCCTCCTCCTCTCTCTCTCTCTCTGTGCATCATCAACCATCAAAACCCTCCTCCATCCAATATTCATCCTTCTCCTCAATCACACTACCCACCTCCTCCTACACACCTCCCACACAATCAAGCTTCAATCTGCACATCTACACGCATCTGCATCTCTTCTTCCTTCTCTCCACTCATTCTAAACCACTCGTACTCCCCTCCAAATTCAAAATCAGAGAGTCCCGCATAACTTAATTCTTGTATTACCTATTTCTCCACATTTGGCACTGATAATGGCCCCGTAAATCAAAATCCTTGTTTATACCTCTGACCTACCACCCCGTCTATCGCCCATCCCTCACTCTTTTGCATCCACTACCAGAAAGCAAACAAGAAAAAAAAAACATTTCGTTGTTACAAGGGCTCTTGGAACCCCAAAAAATCATCTCGATTATCAATACCTTCGAGCCTTTATCCTATCGAGCTGCGTCGACGCAGTAGAGTTATCAACGAAAACTACCCAGGATTCCAAAAAGCTTGCTATCTATCTACCTCCCGCTTATCCTCCTCCACTTCTTCCGCTGGAACCCCATCTTCTACAGATCCTCTTACACCCAGACAATACTGCGATCGAAGAATAAAAAGAAAGATAGAAAATCAAAGAGGAGGGACAGATGTATAAAGACACATCTTGGCCGAGATGGAGACTATAAGTATCCCATCTCCAACTGCTTTCCTAGCACCGTCTCCGAAGTTATCTCCGACGAAAGACCCAGCGCCGCCAGCAGCAACGACGAATGCAAATGCAAATGCAAAACCTCCCACACCGCCCGCCCAAGGGAAGAGAAAGGCACCATCGACAAATAATAAAACTACAGAAAACAAGGCGGCGAGGAAAGATGATCCACCTCCCAGTGCACCTGCAGCTCCTCCAGCTGTGAAGCCTAAACAGAGTAAATCACGAAATGGTATGTGGTGCTTCTTTTTGCTGCTCTCCCTCACTTATGACGACGATTGCTGCTGCATCTTTTTTATTATCTCGGGTGCCGGCGGGAAACTCGAACTTTATTGTCTACCATAGGCGAACTCGAAGTCTTCACCATTACATGACACATTTACTGACACTGAAATATTAGGATGCATTACTTGTAAAAATAAGAGGTTGAAATGTGATGAAACAAAACCTACTTGTCAACAATGTACAAAGAGAAATGTACCTTGTGGTGGCTACAAGAAGGACTTCAAATGGAGGCCCTTCGAAGAAGCGAGTTTCCAAGAAAAGGGCAAGGCCGCTCTTCCATCAAGGACAAAACAAAGTAAGCATCTTCAAATATATGTAATATGTTGTTCTCTTATATACTATATACTGATATTTTATCCGTAGATCCCGAACCTCCTGTTCCCGTGGGTAGACCGCCGCCACCTCCACCGCTCCCACCACTACCACTTCCCACAGAAGCTCCTGTTACCAGTCCTGCGCACTCGGATGGTGCTTCGGGCGGAACACCAGAAGCTGAACCAGAACAGAACATGCACTTACATGATACATTCTTTAATGCTGCCTTTCCTTCCCCTAACTTCTCAGGGCAGCCCTCTTCCTTTTCAGACCAACCATTTAATACGGGCAATATGATATTCGATATGAGCACTCCACCTTACCTGCGGGATCAGCCAAGGCCACCAGTATCACGAAATTTTGAGCCCAACTCCGTCACCTCAAGTCTTAGTAGTCTTTTTGAGGATATGACAAACCTCACTCCTACCCATTCTCGGTCGAGTATTTCTGGTCAATCACCAAGATTAATAGACCTCCTTTTACCTGGCTCAGAGCTCAATGCTCGACCATCACAGCAAGAAATGATGCATCAAATGCAGATGGACAATTTCTTTGCTCTACCAGATACTATGTTTCAAGAACAACACCCACTTGATCCTGACGTCGAAGAAATTGTTCGTCGACGTCCGATGAGTGCTGAAAGCGACTTATGGCAGCTCCTTCGATCTCCCGCATCCTCACAGATGTCACCCCGCCGCGATCGCTCGCGATCTGTCTCAAGATCACCAGGCAACAGGTCCCCTACTGGCAGCCACCACAATGATCCTTTCAACCAGATCTATCAGCAACCTACTGTACAAGCAGGCAGTCCGGAAATGCTTATGCTCCGCTTCGACAAGCAGACATGTGGTATTTTGTCTGTGAAAGATGGCCCAACAGAGAATCCATGGCGTACACTCATCTGGCCACTTGCTCACGACTCGCCTGCTCTATATCATGCAATAGCTTCTATGACAGCCTTTCACATGTCAAAGGAAAAGCCAGCTCTCAGAGTTGAAGGCATGGAGCATATGCGTCGTTCAATTCGCTCTTTAGCAAGAAGCATAGATACAATGCGACCCGACACCGCACTTGCCACGACTCTTGTCCTTGCATTTTCCGAATCCTGGGATCAACACATCTCCACAGGAATCGAGCACCTCCGAGGTGCCAAAATAATAGTCACGCAAGCCCTCCTCCGACACAAGGAAAATCGTCTTCGAGGCAACGACTTGGCTCGCCTCAAATTCCTCTGCAACACCTTTATTTACATGGATGTCATAGCACGCCTCACAACCGTCGAAGCCGATGAGTCCAACGACTTCGAAACCGTGAACATGGACTTCACAACACACTACGGCCCCTTTTCTAATTTATCCGCCGACGTAGATCCGCTTATGGGCTGTGCATCAACGCTCTTCCCACTCATTGGCCGCGCCGCAAATCTCTGCCGTAAGGTCCGCATGATGGACAGCAATGGTATCAAAGTTATCAGCCAGGCAATCGAGCTCAAAGAACAGATTGAGAACTGGAAGCCGGCCTCGTCCTTCGAGAGACCCGAAGATCCATCGACGGAAATCCAGCACGCGCTGCAGACAGCCGAGGCATATCGCTGGGCTACGCTCCTTTACCTGCACCAAGCAGTTCCGGAATGTCCCTCCCTCTCCTCTGCTGAACTGGCTAAGAAAGTCCTCGTTTTCCTGGCCACCGTGCCACTTTCTTCGCGGTTGGTAATCGTCCAAATCTACCCGCTCCTCGCGGCTGGCGCCGAGATGGTCGACAAGGAGGACCGCGAATGGATCGAAGAGCGCTGGGGCAGCATGATCCGCCGCATGTGGATCGGCAACATCGACCGCTGCTGGGAAGTGGTACGGGAGGTATGGAAGCGACGAGATGCGTTCTATGCGCAGCGCGCACAGCGCTCACGGCCCCAGCACTCTAACTCCGGCTCCAACGCCAACCAGAACCAGAACCAAAACCAAAACCATGGCCTTCGCATCCAGAGCTTGGAACGGGGGGGTATGGAGCGCGAAAGAGAGCGTGACACCCGCTTTGACGACGAAATGGGCATGAGCGACCTTTTCTCCTTCGAGGATCTCCTAAACGGCAACTCCTCCACCACAAACTCGCCCTCCGCCATGGGCTTCGGCGGCAATGCGCTTGGCCTGTCTATGCAGAACGGCCAGGCTAAACAGCGCCCTCGAATGGGCAGCATGCCTATGCCGATGTCTGGTGCGCGCGATACTCATGGCATGGGCATGGGCATGAGCGCGCCCAATTCTATGGTGCCGCACCCCGGCTCGCAGAGTCAAGTCCAGAGGCGCAAGAGTGAGGCGCCTGGCACCGAGGAGCTTGAGCCGGAGTTTACGGTTCGTGGTAGGCTGCATTGGGTGGGGGTTATGGCGGATTGGGGGTGGGAAGGTTCGTTTTAATCCCTCGATTATCAATGAGTTCCATGATCATGTTTGCTAACTTTTTTCCCTTGTAGTTCTCCTCGGTTGATCGGCTGTGTTGAGATGGTAGGCCTGAATGTTTGGCTCAACGGGCTTCTTTTTCCATTCGAATCTGTGGCCTGCTATGAGGAACTAGTGGGGGCGTTTTTCTCCTGATGATGATCTGATTCTTGTTTGGCTTTGAAATTCGAGCGTGGGAATCCCGTTTTTTGTATTTCCCCCCTTTCGTGGGGAATCGATGTATCCTTTGTTGTTGTTTTCGGGAACTGCTCTTCTTTTTCAAGCACGCGGGGTATCGGCGTTGGGATTTTGATTGCTCTGGTGCTCAACAAATGTGTCTTGCTTGATCTCTCCGATCACAACTTCCTTCTTTCTTTCTTCTCTGCTTGTCGACTTTCTCGCGGGGATGGATATCGGTATGTTTGGACCTCTTTTGCGAACTGGTGATTAGCGCGGCGTTTCTCTGGAGTTTCGGGGATAGATATGGCCTACCACTTTTTTTGATTGGTCTTTTTTCTATATTTTTTTGCATCTGCATTCAGCATTGCCATCGGTGTTTGTTTTTTGAAGGGATTCATGAAATGCTTCTGGGTACAGTTTCATGCCGGTTTTGATAGAGGCCTCTTTTCGGTTCGGTTTTTGCCCATAGCACCACAGCATATTATCATGGTTCCATAGCACCATACCATACCTTACCATACCATCCATAGCGACAAAAAGATGTTTGCTTTGCGTAGTTCCCTTTGCCCTTCGTTTTCGTCTGGCTCTTTTTTGAAACCCCTATGCTATGTTGTGCACTCCTTGTCTTGCTCCCCTCCAAAAGAAAATCGAGGATCCTTACTGACAATGAGGATTTGAGGTTGTAAAATGGGAATGTCAAATGAGACCATTGGTATTATTTACGCTTCCAAATGAAATATGCTTATTCTAAGAAAAAGCCCATATATCATGCCATTACGATCTCTCCTTCCCCCCCTCCCGCTCCTCCCGCACATATCTTTTGTCCGAACAGGCAAAAAGTCTATGTCAGTACATCTTTCCCCCACATTATGTACAACATCTCCCCATTCTGAAGTGGTCCGATATCTAGATAGGCTGTGTTGAGGCTCTGGGTCCGCGCTGATGCATGCTCTTCTCATATTACTGCCTTACATGTACATACATATGTATGTCTCTACGTATCGCTAGGTACATACTTAAGTATCAGTTGCCCCAGGGGATAAAATCTTGGCAATTTATCGATAAGATTGCTGAAATGAGAATTCTTTTTGTTCTGATGGTAAAGATTCCTTTCCTTGATGCTTGCTTGGTGTGGGGTAATACGTCATTGTAATTTTGGGGATTCTGAATGGGGATGTTTTGATATTTATTGGGATTATTTGTGTTAATATTGATTTTTATTTTTTATTTTTGAGTTTGGTATTGATATCCTTTTTTTAAAATATGCCGATTTGACTAGAGGTTTTATGTATCTAATAATTATTCTCCCATTACTTCGTACCCATATCTTTTCTGATAGATGCAAATGTAATGAATATGCATGTGGTCATGAACAAATGCCCTTAACATCTCAACGGTCATCAGAACTCAAATTCCACATCTCATCCTCAGTTTATTCACAATGACAAAATAAGGCATTCAAAGCATCACCACCCAACCTTCCCCTCTTCCAACCATAAACCTTCAACATACATAATTACGACCCGACAATCCCACACAATTGCTAAGCAAACATTCAAGTCTGGAGAGTTTCGATGACGGTCGTCGTCAAAACAATCGCGCCTATCGGGACGACCATTCCCAAAGAAGGCAAAAAGTCCCTAGATAAGGCTGGCCGCTGGGGCTTATCGCAAGTGATATCCCCCGTTTTTGGTGGTCGATAAGGGAGGGGGAATTGACTTATCGCCGACAAAAAAGTAGCCACTCATTCCTACGCCCAATGTAATTTACACTTCTGGAACGTAAGTATCACAGACGTGCTTTGGATTTGATTGGATTGGTAAGGGTGGAAATCGGGGGACCTGGGGTCTCGATATGATATGGGGCATTGACAATGCATTGGACTGCTAGATTGATTGATTACCTTATTACCTTGATGCTTTTTGTTACCTGATGACCTCGTGTGTGTGGGGTTATTGCTACTGCCATGGGACTTTTCCTATGTGCGAGATAGGCGTCGAGGCAGAGAGAATATCATTTCTCTGACTTTGACTTTTCTTTCTACCTACATACATACGCAGTCATACACAGTAGAGTACATTACATGTACCTGTAATGCTGACAGCCTTCCTCCATGCCCTTGCTTTCCGCTCCAGCCTTGTGACGGGTCCGGGCTCTGGCGTTGATCTATTTTCCTTTATGCCTCGCACCTAACTCGTAGTAGAAATGCTATCCATCATGTAGCATTCACTCATACATACCTTATTGTGTATGCTTCTCGAGCACGAATTCCGTCAGATTTCGAGTGGGACACTTGGAGGGGTAGTTATGCCTTAGTGGGGTACTGGACTCTGCTTTGCCGTCACGATGAGCGGATGTCAAAGAATGGGGTGAAAGGTGATAGATAGGTGCTTGATGGACATGACTCTGTAGCTTCACATCCAGTATATATATCCTCATCCTCTTCCTCCCTCTGCGTGTTTGATCAATCATTGCTCTTTCCACTACACCTTTTATCCTGCAACTTTATCATCACCCAGGTATGTCATTATCCATGTTGAAAGCGCTGTTGCGTATATAAATCTCGAGATGGTGTTTGTGTATGTTTGGCATTGGCACTGGCATCAACAGCATCAGTATCATCATCACCATCACCATCTCGCTGCATTCACCTCATTCACCCCTCACAAATCTTCACAAGAAGCACAAAACTAACACAATGGGTTCCCTCAGCTCCAAACAAAGCTCCCCCCCAAACAACAAAATGGCACCACTCGCTTTCTCCCACTACGCCCAGGCTCAGACCGAGTTCAAGCCACCTCTCATTGCCAACGAGAACGCCTTCCTCGGTGATGTCGCTACCTCCACCGACGCCGAGAAGCCAATCTCCGCCGGTTTCTACCGCCTCGAGAAGGGAACTGCCCTTGTTTACGAGTACACCTACGATGAGATGAAGATCATTGTCGATGGTACCTTCACCATCTCCGATGAGACCGGACAGAAGGTCGAGGCCAAGAAGGGTGATGTCTTCTACTTCCCAAAGGGCTCCAAGATCACCTTCACCACCGAGACTTTCGGTTTGGGCTTCTTCGTTGGTCAGCGTGCTGTAAGTTTATCTTTTTTATTTTACCTTTCCGAGTATACTGGACATGGCTGCTTTCAAATATTTTTGAGAGAGGGGGTTGTGTTTGGAAGTATAAAATAATTCCTGGGGGGGATTTGTATTATGAGTGGAATAGATTGCTGACTTTGGCTTTGCTTTTACAGAAGGACTCCGCTTAAATAAATTTGGCGGCTTTTCGAGACGATGATACAACAAGGAACAAGAAATGGAAATGAGGGATTTGGATCTTTTGCATAGATAGCAAGGTTTTTGGGAATAGTCTACTTTTGATGATTGAAATGAAAATTCGTGGATTTTCTTCCAATTTCTTGGGTCTTCAATTTGCTTTTTTCTTGAGTGAGTTGAGTGAGTTGAATGGGTGTGAGTAAGTGGGTGTAGGTGTTTTTGTGAGTGGGTGTGCACGTGTGGGAGATTTGGTGGTGGTGGTGGTGGTGGGCATCTGCATGTGATTTTGGGGGGTGGAGGGTCCAATGTGTTGGCCTGTGCTGGCCTGTGTGTCCTGCGCAGAACAAGAATCGGAGAGGGAGTGGACGTGAGTGAGTGAGTGAGGGACTGACTGACTGACTGACTGACTGACTGACTGACTGACTGACTGACTGCATTTGGTGGGCGTCTCTCCGGTGTCTGTGTTCGTTCGTCGTGACCCCGCTACACCGACTGCCCGTGCGATGCCATGCGATGCCATGCACTTGGTTTCTCATCACAGACCATGCGCCAGCCCCGCCGTTCGTGCCCATGCTCGGCTGTACTACTGAGGTAACACATTTGACATTCATTCCCACTTCATCTCTGACGTCGATGTATTGAACATCAGAATACAAGATTCAATCGCCGAAAAGAGAGAGCAAGAAAGGGTGAGTTAATGAGAGTGGGAGATACACAGAGCGACAGAGAGGAGAGAGAGAGGGGCACACAGAAAGAAATAGGGAGGAGAGAGAAAAAGAGAAACGACACGATACGATACGATACGATACGATACGATCTTTTCTTTATTCAATACTTATCAAATACTACCGATACCCCAATACCCCAATACTCCAATACTCTTGCTCTTACAATGTCTACTCACTCTCACTCACTCTCATGCTCATGCTCATGCTCAACTCTACGTAATACTAAAACACCTTGTCGCAAGGCTATAATAGCATACACAGTAAGACCATACACAATCCCCATCAGTCCATTCTTCCCTGCTGCTCTGTCTGGAATTGGATAATGTGAGTGGAAGTGGCTGCGTAATGGCGTCAGTTCAGAGGCCACCTCATACCTTGCATTCTGGATGTTGATGCTGTACACACGCCTACGAACACCCTACAATCCCCTACAATCACCTATAATCACCCATAGTCACCCACAATCTCCTCTGAGTGGTGAAAGGGTATGCACTGACGGGGATGTTGGCTGTCGAGTCCGGTTGTGACAGCGAAACATTAATGCTGTCAGCGAAAGAAAGACTGGAGGGGTGGAGGGGGGGAATGGGAGAAGCTGCACGCAACAAAAAGTGCCCTCATTCAGCCCCTCCATTTATGCTCGTTGCCCACTTCGTCATCCTCAACTTCCAACTCTAAGTCTACCTCTCATCTACTTCGTACCACCTGCATCCATCGCCTTTTCTACTCATCCTTCGTCGTTGTTCTCGCTTCTTCGCCTAATTCCTAGATTTCCATCTAGATTTCGCTGCTTTCGCTGCTTTCACTGTTTTCTTCCCGTTGCTCTCTATATCGCATCTCTCTTGCACTTGATATACCTCTCTTCTTTCGGTGCTGTGCATGACCCAGCCCACCCTCCCCTCCACCCCATCCCATCACCATGTCGCGCCGAGGAGGAGGAAGCCGAGTCGCCGAATATGAAGAGCAAGACTACTATCGCCGGGAACCAGTCCGCGAACCCTTCCGAGACCCACCACCAGTACAAACTCGCACACGCGAGTATGAAGAAGTCGACACTTATCAGCGGCGTGGGCCTGAACCCAACCGCCCAGAGTTCCTGCGAGATGATTACAGACGTCCCGGCGACCAAGGCCCATTAGTCCTCCGAGAGCGCGAAACGGAAACCTTTACACGGCCCGTCGAGAGGAGAAGTCCTAGTCCGGTCAGGACCACCGTACGGTCCAGATTTGTGGAGCGCAGTCCCTCGCCGCCGAGAGTAGAGCGGGAGAGGTCCCGTGTGCGCACACGTATCGTCGAAAGAAGTCCTAGCCCACCGCCTGTTGAGAGAGTACGTACTCGTGTCGTGGAGAGAGAGAGACGTAGTCCAAGTCCCGTGCAGACCGTGCGTACGAGATATGTCGAGAGGGAAAGGAGCCCCACTCCACCCATAGAGTTCCGTCGGACGAAAATCGTCGAGCGAGAGCGTGAGCGTAGTCCCTCTCCTGATCGCTCTCAGCTGCGAATGCGTGTTGTCGAGCGCACTGAGAGAACTAGAGAGCCTTCTCCTGAGCCGCTCCCCCCGCCTCCTCCTATCTTTATTGAAAAGCCACCTATTCATCAGGAAATTATCACACATCATAGACATATTGACCATGGTATGCTTAATTCTCTATTCTCATGCACATTTATCTATCCCATTCTCACCTAATTTTCCATCTGGCCCCTGCTTCTCCATTTATCTCCCCACCTTCACAGCTAGTGAATATTAGCTAACATCCCCAGGCTTCGAACGTGCCCCCGCCCCAACACCACCCCCACCAGCTCCAGCACCCCGCCGCCGCGAGCGTGAGCGGGACGAGACAGAAATCGACATTTCCACATCACGTGGCCAGACAAATATCGACATCTACAAGAACGGCAGCAACGACCGCAAACCACGGCACCGTGGAAATACACTGGAAGTATACGACGACGACATCCTCTTCGAGCGGGAGCGCGACAGGGAGCGCACGCGCACCAATGAGACCCGGATCAGCCGACAACGCAGTCTGAGTAGCCGACCACGCGAGACGAGCATTTCGATCCGGGAGGAGCGAAGCGACCGGGGGCTGGAGCGGGCAGAGAGGAACGAGATAGACCGAGAGGCCGAGTATTACAAGCGGCGCGCCGAGGAGCGCGCCTATATGGGTGAGGCGTGGAACGGCGCCACAAAGGAGTGGTCCATTGTCGATGTGCCGCCTGGCACGGAGCGCGTGCGCATGGACGGCGTGGGCGGTGGTGGGCAGGAGATCACGTGGCAGAGATATAACGGTGTTAGGAGGAGTCGCTTCATTCCTGAGAGGGAGAGGGAGAGGGAGCGCGAGCCCGTTGAGAGCAGAGAGCTTGAGGTGCGTGAGTCGCGTGGTGGCGGCGCGACGTATGAGTATGAGCGTGAGGAGATCACCGATCGTACTGTTGGCCTCCCTAGGGAGAGGAGGCGCGAGCGCGATATGTGGACGGAGATTACCAAGGATCTTATCGTCCGGGAGGCTATTGAGCAGCTTGGGTATGAGTTTGAGGAGACGGAGTATTTCTATTATATCATTCAGTATCTGAGATTCGTACGTCCCTCCCGCATTCCTTTTCCTTCGTTTTGTCTTTTCTTTGAGTTGTTTTGAGTGGTTGAGTGGCTTGCTAATATCTACTAGGAGGACGTTGAAGAACTCGTCCAGCTCTCTGAGCAGATCCGCCGTGAGCGTCAGCGTCGCATGCGTGAGCTGCAGTGGGAGCGTGAGGCGTTGGAGGAGAGGAGGGAGCGTGAGATTGAGGAGCGTAGGAGGTGGGAGCGTAGAGAGCCCTATGAGGATGAGAGGATTATTGAGCGCGAGATTATCTATGATGGGCGGAGGGGTACTGGGAGGGAGTATCTCAGATAGGCGATGGGAGATGGGAAGAGGGGTTTCTTTTTTTGAATGCTTGATGATGAACTTTGGACGCGTTTTATGATGGATGGTACTATAACTACAGATGGTTGATGAGATATGATAATGAATGACGATTTTTTACTCTTGATTCTGTGGGGTTTGGGGATTGTAATTATTTCGTTGAAGGGTGTTCTGGGGACTGTGGACTGGTGTATCTTGTCTGAATGTCGGGGAATTACGTGTGGCATACTGGATCCGGTCTTGATATAGGGAGACTATCGGAGGTGTTGAGAAGTAATACCTTAGTAATAGTAATTCCTGAGATCATTCAAGCCCGGAAATGATCCAGATTATGTGATAATTCATAATTAAATGAGATATCATCGCTCTTAAAGAGACTACAGTGGAATTTGTAAGAATTTCCGTTTGCGACAACATTATTGAAAGTTGACAAGTTGAAGGAATGCGGTTTGTTATTATACAGATATTATGTTGCTGTGGATCTAGTAGTAAGTAGCAGTTAACGTCCTTGATATTTCTTCAGAATGTCATAACAGCAAGCACTCCCCAGGGAAGGGTCGTCATTCACCACTGTGATGTTTCAGCGGTCCAACATCGTGTAGTCCTCAGCAATCGAGGACACTGCCTAATTCTTAGGTATATGCGTTGCTACTGGTCGATATCAGAAATTGCTCAGAGAAGTTGAAGTTTCTGAGATCTGCTGCGATAATCAGACTTTTCAAGAGGTTCGGCGTAGATGTTTCAAGATGCGTGGCTTCCGAGTTTGAGCTCGACGTATTTTTCTTCTAGGGCCTGGGAATGTGCAAGAAGGTTTCCTCTTCCCATTATCACTTATAGGCAAGGTAATAAAGTTATATGCGAGAATTTCCTCGTTTATCTCCTCAATATCCATACCCCAGCCGGTGATAACGATATAGGCTCACTAGATCGTCTCCTTGACTCCAGCTGCTCAAGTCACATAGAAGACAAGTAGACCAGTGAGTTGTCTTAAGAAGAGACATTCAACGTGGATTTTCCAGGTAATGTCGGAATGAATTCTATATCAGTTGGGGTAATAGTAAATTTACTAGCAAGTATCTGTACACTTTCAACGTCACCTACTATCTGGACGGTATGGAAGATATCTCTACGATAAACTACGAAGTGGCTAGCTAGTTACTCAATACCCACAGAGCCATCGTTAGTACGGTATATTCTGTTTAAACAGGTACTTCAAGTGGGTTTGCTATCGGAGTTTATGTTACTACTGTGATTGGGAGTTTTCGTGGCGATAATGTATTACAGATGGCAGAACTAGTAGGCGATGTCTTGGTAAGGTCTCTTTCCAATCTATCGTTAATGTCCGAGTGCAGCTGGTTGTTTGATTATTTCATCATAAGCTATGTGGTTCCGTTGGATCCATGAGCTTCTACTTATCCTAGTAGGTCTGTTTCTCCTTAACTTTGGAGGTGCGTCTGAGCTCAATTTAACTTCAAATGCAGATACCTGCACCTCTATTTACATTTGTTTGTGCACTCAAGCAGTGAGTGCAGTGTTTCTATCTGCGCTTTGGGTGTCTACTGAAAATTTGTGGTGATGTCAATTGAACACGAGGGAAAAAAGCAAAAGAAAAATGAAAACTCACCAAAAATTTACAAAAATCAATGAAGAATCCAAATTTCAACAAAACCTAAATATAATAGAACATCGATCGATCGAAACCTTTCAGACCCACTTGAAACTGCCCCGCATCCTCAACATCGTGCATGGGGAAATGGAACATGTCACGTGAATACGACTTGCAAGTTACCGAACAAGTTTCCCACACACAATTGGAGGATCCGACTTTCATCACCACCATCACCACGATCTCCCAAATCTAGCTTTCCTGGTCGAGCAAATATTACTGGGAAATGTGTCGCCAGAAATCTGGAAATGTGCTCAGCTCGAGCCTCCTCGTAATTTATACGGGTTCTATAATGGGCGTATGCTTAATTGACACTTTTGCAGCGTTCTGAGACCTCGTCCGAGGGTGAGTTTCATCTGCGGTTTGACCCCTCGGGTGCACAGAGGGGCGACCTCCAGCTTCTCTGGGCATTTCTCGCAATCCACCAATCATGACATGCTCAGACGTCGCATAGATGTCACGATGGGTATTTTTCGTACGCTTCTCGTTTTATATGTTGTGGTGCTCCGTCAGCCGGCCATGGCATACAGTCTGTTTTGCGCTATACACGTTCGTCGGCGCAACGTGATCGTCGTTAGACGAGACTCATGTTATGCCCCATAGTTTTTTCCGTAAGCCGACTTTGTTCCATTGGCTGCTCCCAGGTAGGCTGGCTCTCTTGGTAGGGAGAACATCTTCTGCTTCTTACAATCTTCATTTCTTGTTTCTTTCGACGGGACTCGTCGTCGCCATAGTGAAGATCATGCTGAAGGTTATTCTGACATGATGGGATACTATTCTTTTTGTTGACTTCAGACGGTTACCCATTGATTGGGCCTGTCATGCATTCATCTTTTCATCCTACTATTTAATATATCTTCAAGATGGCCATTTCAGATAACGTCCAGACGTTCTCTGCCGTCTTTTCTTTGTGAGTGGGAGTGGGAATGAGAGTGATCATTTCATATATTTTGTTTACTAACATCAATATAGTGGGTTGTTACTGCAGGCGGCGACTTCAGCATTATTTATCTACTTTAGGGGTCATGCGTCAACTATCTTTCAGGATCACCGACGGCTGGTCCTCGTTGTATTCCTTATATCGGCAGCCCTGTGGGCACAAGTCGATTTTCTTAATTTTCTTATCCCGACATCAAAGGCGACTATATGTCAGGCGACCATTATCTTCTCTACGATGTTTGACCAAATAGCTAGGATCACAATAGGAGGATTTTTGCTTTGGACGGTTGGACATGCGACTCGATCATCGGCGGAGCGATATGGCTTGGGTGCACTTCTAGGTCTAAGAATCATTGCGGGACTCGCGTTCGTTGGATTTACCCGCCCACAATTTGCTCCGGTGTGTATTGCGCGTTCAGAGCTTATGCCTTTATCAATCACCGTCATAGCGCTTGATGGAATTATTATTGGAGTCCTGGTTATTCAAGTCCTTCAACTTCGACTTTCGGATAATCCCAAGAATCAACAGTCAAGTGAGACGCAGGATCACAACAGAGCACTTACTGTTGTCACGGTTGGATTCTTCATATGGACCGCAATGAGTATTACTATGATTCTGGGTCTCGAAAGTATCATATTACTCTTGAGAACCACACTTCCTTCGATGGGCCTCTTTATTGTTGTTGGAATCCTGACAATCTCCGAATATTCTCTCCTCTCCTATACTGGAGAAATGGCCAGTACCCCGGAAGCCCGATCACCGTTCGTTCTCCCACCCCCACAATCTTTACAACAAAATCCAGTAGGAAATGGCTCACCAATTGCCGGACATAGATATACCAGCAGTGGAACCTTATTTGTGGTGAATCCGTCCGATACGCCAACCGATTCACCAATTGTATTTCCAGGGAATGGATTCAAGCAGGCAAAATCTCCACTGGGTTACGGAGAAACAAAGGTCGGCGTCAGTGCAAGGGAGGTTGGAGGAACTGCATCTGGAACAAATAGTAACAGCTTATTGAGAAGCTCAAACGGAATCTTCCAATATACTGTAAATTCGAGCGAGTCAGATTCGCCAATAACGAAGTTGAGCGCACCATCGTTTAGCTTTCCTCGCCAGGCATTGTCTCCTACCATTGCACCGGTCACCCCTCCTACTGCGCAGCAAAAGCTGTCTTTGTTCAAGCGGGGCAGACCACCAGTCAAGCAAAGCGTTCGCTCTCTGGGTATATCACAACCAATAATGGAGGTCAATGAGAATGAGGAGATGCCTTTTGCAAGAATGAAGACGATAGACCTTGCTACTGCGGCCGCGGAAGAACGTGCTAGACGGGAAGGAGCGATCGATACGCAGCGACTTATTGCAAATCGCCCTGCACCTCCTCCACCTATCATGAAGCCTGCAGAGGGTCTTCTGAAGAGCATCAGTACTAAGCGTAAGGAGGGGCCAGCGAAATCCCACAAGTCTAAAACCTCGATAGACAGTGTATCAAGCAGTGGTAGCTCCAACGTCAGTTCAGGAAAGTCTATGGAAGCAAATGGTTCCTCAACATCGGCTTCTTTATCACCTGGACGTGATGAAGTAAGAAGGCGATCCCCAAGAACCTCTCCAAATACGAAGAGCTTTGAGGCTTTCGATGAGAAGCCGATTAGGTTGCTTTCGCCTTTGGAAAGAAAGCCATCGATCGGACTTCCAAGCGGACCTCGTCCAAATATACCTTCAAATCCTCGTCCAATAGCGAATGCTGAACCCCAAAGAATTATGTTTGTGAAGGATATTGTATATGACGAACCCAATATCGTGCAGTCAATTATTGACAGTGCAAGAACACCTTCCAAACCATGGACTAAGGCGCAAGAATACAACCTTCACTCGGCAGACTCCATGATTCATCGACCAAGACCATACCGAAGGAACACAGAAGAAGATCGTGCAATTTTCCCTGCAGAGCCATACCATAGACGTACCAAGTCTGGAGGATCGGTCATGACCCGCAAACAAAATACATTCCATGATTCTGGAAATCCTGAAGATTTGCCACCACTTCCTCAGCCTCCAACCTCAGCTCGCGAGCTCAAAAAACTTCTTCCAAATGGTACCAAATCGATGACTGTTGATGAGAAGATTCAACTGCTCTTTCCAGCTCCTCCTGAAACTCCCAGAAGACATCAACGACGCTCTTCTGTGCCGGCTGTGCCCAGAATTCCCTCCGCTATTCTTGCAGCTTCAAGATCGAATGAAACGGAGGACGATGATTTTGTGCTGAGTAACAGAATGTCAAAACGGTCCACTATCGCGTCAATGTCGGGCAAACTCGCCCCACTAGTACCAACAGTTCCTGCTCTTACTCCTGATGATCCGACATATCGGTTTAGTACTGATACATATCGCTTCATTGCAGACATGGTCCCAATGCCCTGGATGCAGGAATTGCCAAAGTCTGGAAGCAACAGAAGAAGCTCTCTTCTGGAGCCGCAATTCTATGCGGATGAACAAGATGGCGGTGATGATTCGCGCCCTACAACTTCTCGACTAGTCAGCCATACTTCGATCGCTGATACAGCATGGGAGTCACTGCATTCACCAGCTCTACCAGTTGATATTAGCAGGACATTCAAGGCTGCTCCTACAATATTTGTGGGCGGCAAAGAGACTGATACAGGAGAATTTTCTCGCAAGTCTCGTGATCTGCCTAGTATCCCTCAGGAAGAGGAGCGTGATGGTCAACAGGAACTTATGACTATTATGCTCGACCCTGCAGAAGCAGCTTCAATAAATTCGTCCACTCACGATAACCGAATCTCGTTCCTCTTAGATGAGGGTAAATCATTACCGGCAACTCCTGAAAGCTCTGCTTCAATGGATTCGAAAATATCTACTTGGCACAGACGTATTGGTGATGAGCTTCCTACGTTTTCAGACCGTCAAAATTACCGCAAATCTAGAGCCATGCCCCCACCTGCGCCGTTACTCCTTGGCAACAACGGTAGAAAAGCCACTGTGGTTGTACGTGATCCAGAGCCTGTGTTCTTAGATACCCCTGAGCGAGCTATAGCAGAAATCCAAGCCCAACTCAAGAAGTTTGAGAGCGAGCCAAGTAGAGGCTCCGTGGGGTCTCTAATCCGTCGTATTCCTGCAGGTACACCAAGTGCTACAGAGGAACAAAGCAACCGTCTCAGACTTCTCGAAAATCTCGAGCAAGAGATGGGCTTGCAGGAGAGCCAATGGATGAAGATGCAGCGAAATTTGGATAGAAATTCTACTTCTACAGCTGGTGGCTTACCATCACCCCCCGCGGAACAGACCCAGCCAGAAACTCAGGGTAGCCCTCACGCTGGATCGCAACGCAATTCGAGATCGACAAGACCTGTCTCTCGAAGAGCTCGTATTAGAAGTAATGTGTCCAAGACGAGCGAATCAGCTTTATCTACATCAACAATGAGCAGTGAAACATCACGTGCAAGTGTTTGGCAGAGACGTCTTGCTGAGGCCCAAATGGAGTACTTGGAGAACGCTCCTGCACTTCTGAACAGCCGTGCTGCGTTGAATTTCTTGTCCGTAGGAAAAGGTCCAACACAACTTGGAAGCCCAACTCCCCCAGATAGCCTGGATTCGTGCACAGATATTGACACTGAGTCAGACAATGATGAGCATATTAACCCAGTCACTGCTCGTCCACTTCTTCGGAAATCGAAAGTCGAGCCAGTCACATTGTGGCAGGCTATTTTGAAACCTTCCAGATATGCCGAAGGAAGATTGTGGTCTCCAACATATGGTCCCAAGGTCGTCGTTAAATCTCCAGTCTTACCGGCCAAGTCCATCAGACCGCCCCAACGCACCTTTGTGCATAGCCTTCTAGTTGCTAGCACCTCGCTCTGGTCAAAGACTGAAAGTTCATTTGCCAAGACGAATACTGGCCTCTGGGGCTCTAGACCTGTCCGTCCAACTGTCATTACAAGCAAGAAAGCTATACAGAAACCAGAGAGAAAGTCTAGACGCGTGACACTCCTCCCAGATATCCGTAAGTAGTCTTCTCAATGCATGCGATCTTTGACTAACATTTATGCAGTTGAATCCCCAGAACCATTGCCAAACAAACGCGATACTCTTGGAATATTCCAATTCCCATGGGGCGAGAGGTCTGAAAATGCTTTTAGCCAGCCACAAATTCCAGCTGCTCAAAGCAATAATTTCCCATTCGTCAATAATCCTCCACCACCACAGCTGGCATTCGAACTTGATTCTGAAATGGCCGAATACGAGTCTTCATTCTTTGATGACTATGATGAGGATTTAGTGGATCAGGAAGAAGAAAGCGAAGATGACTTTTACGACAGCGAGGATGAATTCGATGAGTCAACACTGTGGGAAATTGCCAACATGTTGAACTCTACGGAGATACCCTCTAGAAACAGCTTGTTCCCTCCACAACAAAGAGTTATTGAGGATTACGATAACTCAGACTATGACTTCAGTGCCAGCTATGTAGGTAGTGAAGATGAGAACTCGGAGATGGAACTCGAGCGTCCTGCCACCCACCCTGATGTCAAATTCCCAATTCAACCTCTGGCAAAGTCAACTTACTCCAAAGCTCTGTTATGGGCTAATGAAGTTGGGGAGGCTTCTAAGACTGCCGTTAATGGGTTACCTCAGCCAGAGTCTCCTGTTTGGCAACGATATGCCTCTGAGAAGGATACTATGAGAACAAAATCTCGCCCAGAAAGCCGTTTGGATAATTTGGAGACTAAAGATATGTGGCGTTCTCCAGAGCCTTCCCTTTTAGATCGTCATACTTTCTGCCTCTGGAACAACAGACCGGCTTCTATTGAGCTTCAGTCAACTGGGTTTTCCTTCGTCTCGAAGTATCTATGGTCTCCTGAAAGCTCGTCGAATAACGAATCGCCGATATTCTGGCTTGCAGATATCTCGACAATTACTTCCCCATTCAACTGTGAGCCTATCGCTCCTTTACTGGCTAAGAGTCGTCGTGTTGGAGGTCTAAGCATACCCAAGTTGGCTTCAACGGACCTCTGGGCTAGAGAGGTGCCTTCTATGGAGAGTGAACTACCTATCCAGGGGATGTGGGGTCAGATGTGTATATCGGATAGAACTGCCCCTATCTCGAAGTCTTTATGGACACTGGACTATTCAATTAAACAGTCCTCACCTCGATTTTGGCTTGTGGATACGTCCATTATTGCTTGTCCGACGACGGTCGAACCTGTTATGGCTCCTCAACAGGTAAAAACCCGTCGTTTTGAGCACTTGGGACTTCCCAAATTGGAATCCAACGATCTTTGGATCAATTTAATGCCTTCCAAAGAAATTGGAAGATCTCATCGAAGAATGTGGAGTCAGATAAACATTGTGCGATCTCGTGCTCCCACTATATCCTCTCCACGGAAGTCCGTGGGGTCTCAGTCACGTGACACAGGCAATTCAATTTGGATGCCAACCCCGACCCCGAAGGAGGTCCAGACTTCGGTGACAGGCCTTTTCACTCCATCTAAGAGTCGATCGGACTTCCGTGTGACGACTGCGATACCAATTGCCCTGTCCACGGTCCGGGCTCCGCGTGCAAACAATGTAGCACTCCCGAGTTTGAAGACCCGTGAGATCTGGGCACCTTCTTCTCAACAGACAACATCTACGAGGTTTTGGATTATGGAGTCGTCAAAAGCATCAAAAATCGCAAATGTAGGACGGTTACAAACCAGTGCCAGTATGTGGGCTACTCCAGAAAAACCCCTGAATATTGAGACACCAAGCCTTTTCGATGCACGGATCCCACGATGCGACTTCCGCACATCATCCAGAGAACCTGCGGCCCTCAATGTGGTCAGAGCTCCCCGAAAGGCAGATGCTCACCTGCCAATACTTGAATCAAAACATTTATGGAGAAATTCTAAGGTCATTGCGATTGAGCATCACTGGGTGACAGAGTCATCTGTTCGAGCTGTTAGCCCGTCCTTGTACTCGCCCTCATCTGACTCGGAGAGGTCAGACCGATCATCTATGGCATCAGAGACGGCATCAATTGCATCTGCCAGCACCAAAGCATCATCTATTTGGAGCACTTTCAGCAATGCTGCAACCACAACTGTGAAGAAGCCTTCCTGGTGGGAGTCCAAGTCGAAGAGAACTCCATCGCCTCCTCGAGATATTGGCAGAGCAGAAGACCAGGGCAAATCGCACATTCCTGCCGGACGACCTCAAAAACCTGCAAACGGACCCTCTCGGGATTCAAAGATTCTTGCCAACCGCTCTATGTGGGAGTCTGTAGATCAGAAGCCTGTCGCTGTACCTTCTTTCTCTAGAAAGGTGTCCTTGAAACGTAATGCTAAGGTAGAGCCTTTGGTTGATTCATCTATTTCTGAAAAGGCAATTCTAAAGCCAGCTCTAAATGTGAATCGTCACGATTGGTCGCACCGCGGTGCCACTCCTTCCGAGTGGTCTTCAGCACTCGGAGAAGCTCTTGCTCGACAACCATCTAACCTCTGGGCTGCAGCGCCTGTAGATGTAATGGCACCCATTGTTGCAAGTTCACTTTGGACTGCTCCTCTTGCAACTAAATCAGTCCAACCAGACATGTTCGCTTCCAAGAGCATGATGGTCAAGAAAGCCACTACTACTCAAACTAGTCTCCCTGTTCTTACCTCTTCTAAGCTTTGGAAGGCAGAAACAGTTATGGTCATTCCAGAGAACAACTGGATTCTCACTTCCTCGAATTCTACCGTATCTGAACTACAAATTGAGTCACCAAAACCCATAAAGCCAAGTCAGACATGGGTGGCCCCTCAACCCCTCGAAGCTCTCGAGACTCTGCTTGGTAATAGTGTCATGTGGAACCCAGAAAGCACCCATAGACGCAGCCCAAGCTTGTTTTCGGGCATCAAGCCGGAACCGATAAAGCGTACACCAAGCCAGAAGACACATGTGCTTAAGAAGCTGGAGAGTGATGCGTTTTGGCAACCTACAGGTACGCTTGCGGAGAAGAAGGACTGGATCCGCGTCTCTGTTGCTCCTGTCCTTGAAGAAGCCCAATTGTGGATGTCACCTGTGCAGTCTGCAGCCAATGTAGATGAAGAGATGTCTTTGTGGAAAGCGCAAGTTGTCGAGGAAGTTGAGGAGAAGACGGTGTTTTTGAATCCTCATGGTCCTTGGGTTAAGGCAAAAAGGGCTCCAGTCCCGTTGATGGATGTTGAGAGTAGGGGATTGTGGAAACCTAGTCTTGAGATTCCAAAGAGTCCGAGAAACTGGATTGGTTAAGATTGTGTTTTCAAAGGTGAAATTTAGATTCTAGGTTGGATGGGATGGGGTTAATACCCAGGGTATGGAAATTTGTAGTATTAGCTTAGCCATTTTGACATAATTGAAATATCTTTGTCATGATTTCGTTTGAACACACTTCAAGCACATTACTGTACGATGCTAGAAAAAAGAAGAAGAAAAAAAGACTTATAGTCACAGAAGCTAGAAAATATCAAGGAGAAATTTAAGAGTGAGGTTTAAAATATATCCGTAGAAAATCAACGTGCCTTTGTTACAATTGACCTTATGTCTGCTAGACATAATGACTTGTTGGAGTCACCTCTCTTAAACTAGACTATCAGCGGGAAAACCTGCATCCAATATAAGTAGGACGCACAATTATTCGAAGCTCCTCTAGTATTCGGGGTCGCCTCTATACCTCTTTAATAGAACAGTAAAGCAAATCAAGAAAGTAAATGTCTGGTTATCTCATGAATACTTTACTAACTACCTTTATTCGATTCCTCAATTCAATATTCTCTACTCTCCTCTTCTTTTAATACCTACCCAGCACTCCTTCGGCTTCTTCGAGAAACCTTCATGGCTCTCCAAGATTTCCTGATGCAACATGAATTCATATCGCCTAAAGACTGTTCCTAAAATAATGGCTAACTCCATTTCTGCAACATTTCTACCCACACAAGCTCTGGGCCCATAACTGAATGGGTTAAAAGCGATCTTCTGCCTTTCACTTAAACTAAGCCATCTGTCAGGCTTGAAGTCTTCCACATCTGAGCCCCAGATTTCTGCAAGATGGTGGATAGTGTACGATGGTACCGACAGCACTGTGCCCTGAGGGAAGTGGGTGCCTTGGAAAGAGACGCCAGTGGGAGAGGTGACAATGCGAGGAAGGCCAATAGAGGATGTGGAGTGCAAGCGCATGCCCTCATCTATGCAGCGTTTGAGATAAGGTAGATTGCGTACACTCTCAAAGGTCGCTACTTCAACTCCGGCCGGGATGGCAGCGTCAAGTTCGGCTTGCAGCTTAGGAATAATGCTACCGGGAGCAGCACGCTCTCCGTGTAAGATCCAATAGAATACAGCGCAGCTAGTGTTTGAAATAGTGTCGGAGCCCGCGATCAATTGTGTGAGCGCTTCAGCGGTCACTTCAGCTCGGTTCATGGGATTTCCTTCTGCATCTTTGCCTTGGAGAAGGCGGCTTAGGATGTCTGTTCGTGGCTGGTCTTCCATCTGGCCCTTTTCAGCAGCGTCAATTCGTGCAGCTACCGCTGCTACTGCCATTCCGTTGAGGTTTCGTACAGATTCGAGGCCTTTTGTAAAGAATGGATCTGGAATCCAAGTTCCAAGACGTTGCAATGCTGGTAGCAGCCCAAGTGTTGAAGATACTTCTCCTCGGCGATTTAATGTCTCTACCGCAGGTGCGTAAGTAATGGGACCTCCAATTTCCAATTGTACCTCGCACTCATCCCGTCCCTTGTCGACCATGCCAAAGGGTGCCCCAAAAGCCAAGTCACCGATGATATCGAAGCTAGAGTATTCGTAAGTCTACGTACATAGAGAAAAAAAGATGGAGTAGATAAAGGATTGGACTGACGCAAGATAAGAAAACCATGGCATCATATTGATTTCAGTGTAGCCTGTCTTCGTAGGAATTGCAGAGATGCGATCGAGTTGCGTAACCCATCGATAGAGGTTCGATGCCATGTGTATTTCAAAAGCCCCAACGGATTTAGGAGAGAAAGCATGAGCAATTATCTTGCGCTTCCTGGTATGGTCGGCACGATCTCGAGTATTGAAAACGCCTGGAACGCCTGAGACGAATGCTTCATAAAAGTGACTGCCAGATTAGCTTTGATTGTTTTCATGTGAGATTGATAAACTTACTCCTTGAGAAATCCATTTCCATGACCGTAGACTGTAACCAATGCTTTCTCGTCGGCAATAGATACATGATTGAACCCTACTCGGACGATTTTGCCATACTTTCGGTGTGCCCAGTCAACAGCTGCGTACTTTTGGCCATCTCGAGCCGACAAGGCCAGCCAGATATTGGAGAATCTGGCTGAAAATGGACCTGGCACATATGATAGGGACTTATACGTTGTGAAATATGGGAGCAAATAGTAAACTGATAAATAAAGGGGAATAAGAATGAGTGCCCATGGCGTTAAAATGAAATCAACGAGGGCCATGTTGATGGCTGGCAACTATTCAAATGTAGATATTCAAGAAAAAGGAAGAGTGAAGAGATATCATAAAGATGATATTCTACACAGTTTAATGAAGCAACAAGAACACAAATTTCACTCACTTGGATTAAATATGCTTCCTGAAGTCATTTAGACTTTCATGTCAAGATATGTAACAACTGATAGGCGTCGTGGCCTGGTCCGGTTTCCCGTTCAGCTGTTCAATACACGTGACGTGAATGGTAGATGTTTGCTCAGGTACGATCTTAATAATCCCATTTTTGTCGAATAAAAGATGCCGTGTTGTGATTTTGCGGGGGTTGTGCAGGATGATAGGCAAGTCTGGAGCCGTAAGAAAGTGGGGGAGCGGGCGAGTAGGTGCCCAGACCCGCTATGTGAATTGATAAGATCAAGATAAGGAATGAGAAAACAACCTCGCACTGAACTTAGAGTCACATGATGAGGCATGTATTTACTGGATCACCCACTGTGATTTAGCATAACACACAACCAAGTATGCACACGCCAGAGTTGGACACTTCATCTGATAGAGCAACAATTCTGATGTCCGATGTTACCTCAGTTGTATCTTGATCTGGTAGACAATTAGGGTGAATATTGTCTTTGCTGCGTTGTTAGAAGCTATAGACATTTTGCAACTGTTAAATTCGAATCAAGATACATAGTCGTTTAGAGTAAGATATTTAGCTATAGCTACAGTAATTGCAAGGTAAAAAACTGTAGAAACATAAAAATTTTCGAGAAATTTACTAATAATAAGAATTGTTGAAGTATTAATTTAGGATCATATATGTCTCAAGTGGTTCCGTCACGAAAGGTTTGGGCCAATGTTATCGTTCTTCTTATCAGACCACCCGTACGATAGAACTTATCGTTAGAGTATTGGGATGCTATTTAATAAAACAACTGCTTTCATCTTTGTACTCAAAAGACGAACCTAAATATGTTCATATTTGGTATTTACGTATTGATGGTCCCGTACGTACTATGATACTCTTAGTTAGCATATTGTATGAAGATGCTCTAGTTATTGGTTATAGAAGATTGATTACCGTCTTCTCACTTCCTATTCCAAATATACCACAAAAGTTTCTCAATAATCCTGCATATGACGAAGCTTCTTGAGTCCTAGACCTTGGATCCCCTTCAATTTACCTTTCTATCGAATCCGTATGAATCCAGACTCAGGTAAATTGATACCTCAACCGTGTTTGTACGTACTCAGGCATGAAAGATGCGCTTAACAACGTTAGCATAATCTTCCCGCCCCTCTTTAAAGCTCGATTACGGATTGGCCAATCTATAAAGTTAATTTTCTCAATTAGGTTAACATTCGAAGTACATGTATTCAATTTGTTAAAGTATATGTAGATCTACCCACCAATCTGGTAAACAGTTAAATAGGGTTCTGCGGTTGAATATAAGCTTCTTTACTTTCTATATCTGACCACCCATAAATATGGCTTCTCGGTTTGAGATAGTTCCGAAATCAAAACTACCATAGTCTCTTATGTCAACGCTTATGCGCCAACTCTGGCGAAACTTCCCTGCTTCTCATCGACACTTCACGATTTCTGATGAATACCCCGCATTTGACTTCGTAACAAAAAGTGATGGTAATGATTTCTGAACATGATACCACTGGTATGGGTGCCTCAATTTCACGCTGGTGACAAACGCATTGTGGTACTATCATTAGTCCATTGGATAGATCATATACTTTCTACAGCGTTGAACGCCATCCTATTTGTAATATCTAGTATAACGACGCATCCATTCAAAAGGGTGTCTTGACAGCCTTACATCATGTCCAAAGGTCATTTTTCACAACATATTTGGGAAAAATCGAGATAGAGTTTGGATAATACTATGAGAAAAACCATCGACATCTTCAATCTTAGTTAGTATTCTAGATTACCGCTCTTGACGATGAATATGATGGTCAAAATACTATTTTACAGCCCGCGGATTTATGTGCTCTTGGAATGTGACCTTTTGTGGCTTTTTAAAGGTTTAGATTACACCTACAGCTGGTCTTACTTAAGTTTTCGAGATAAGTCTACAGAGTGTTTTGGAGTATGTGCTATATAAAGAGACTTATATTACAGTAAACGTCTATCATCGTCAAATAATTACAGGAGAAGCTTGAAGAGCATTTTATACATTTGGAAATTATTTCTAAAACAGCAATCATGAAATTCCAATTACTTTACCTTTTGGCAAGTGTGGCCGTAGCACACCCTCTTGTTACCAGAACATGGTATTCATCAAACTCGGATGACGGAGAATGGACGCCATCACACTACGGAAAATCCCCATCAGCCTCATATTCGGCTGTTCCATCATCAACAGCTATCACAGACGTTACTATTCTCCAGTATGCTCTTTTCCTCGAGCACCTCGAGAATGTTTTCTACAAAGGCGGTATCGGCCAATTCTCACAAGACGAATTCGAATCCGCAGGCTTCTCACAGGCATATTATACGAACCTCCAATACATCGCCCACGACGAAGAAGCCCATGTCCTCCTACTTGAAAGTGCCATCACTGCTGCTGGCGGCACTCCGAATCAAGCTTGTACCTACTCATTCCCATACACTGACCCCAAGTCATTCGTGACGTTGGCATCGGTCCTCGAAGGCGTTGGCTCAGCCGCCTATCTAGGCGCTGCACCCTCGATCTCGTCGAAAGCCTATCTTAGTGTTGCTGGCGCCATCCTCGATACTGAGGCTATACACACCGCGATCCAGCGCACCAACATCGGCGAAATCGGCCCTGCAAACCCATACGGCTCGTCTCTCACGTTCAACTCTGTCTATACACTCGCCGCTGCATTCGTAACGATGTGCCCATCCAGTAATCCGGCTCTTCCTTTCATGGCTTTTCCTACTCTGACAGCCGTAACAACAGGATCAGTCAGTCCTGGGTCGGATTTCAAGTTTGATAAATGGGGATTTAATGGCAAGGATGCATATATCACTTGGGTCAATGGCTTGACTGTTGTCAGCTCCATCGCTACTGTTAATGGCGACGAACTGGATACTATGGTACCCAGTATCATCCAAGGTGGTCAGACGTATGCATTCCTCACTAACACAAACCTTACTGCTTTTGATGAAAGTCACGTTCTTGCAGGCCCAGCTATTGTCGAGATCACTCCTCAGCCGCCGACTTTTGACCAGAATATTTTGTGATTGGAGAATTTGGCTCTTTCTTTACCGTTAATTTCTAAAGCTTTGATCAGGGTTACAGGTGAAATATTTATTCTATGCACTTTGGAGATTTCTCATAGGTTTCAGTTCATAAATTCAATTAGGGGGTCTCCATCTAAGTTTTCTCGTAAAGGAAAAGGGGTGTATTCTATCACTATATAAAATCTTAGCAAATATTTGGTATGCAATGAAAGAGCAAATGTAAATGCTTAAGATGCCATGCTGCTGTGGGATATCCTTTTGTTCATTAGATATACGTACGTGTATGTCAATGATGATCTTTTCGGCTGAGGCTACGGATAATATGCGGATGGATAAGCTACATTTAGTAAAGTAGCAAATATAAATAAGCTTATCAAGCTCGGGCTTCAAATTCTTAACCCTGTGTTGAAATAAAATGGCTTTTTTCATCCTGACAGTTTATGTCTATAACTGCAAGTAAAGTTCCCTTTCTGCTCATGATCTTCACAGTATTCGCTATGGTTGGTGCGGGCGCGAAAAAAGCCATCTCCCCCAGCATCGTAACGCCTTGGGTGATCTAGATCTTGAAGATCATCCTATTTGAACCCTGCGATGTACTCAGATTTACGAAAATCAGAAGATACTCATTACTCAGCATGATATACTAACCTGATGGGAATTTGATACATACGATCTGATAGTCGCCCGTGAGCGTAAAAAAAGAAATGTACATGTGCTTTTGAAATCTGCATGTCAGACTCTACCCCTGCGCCATATCTCCACAATATGAACCTTGCTAGTTGGGAGACTTCGCTGCTCTCCGTCCACTCGTGTACGTTCCGATATGGTGAGTAATGGAATTCCCATAGATCCGAGTGGATAGGGGCTGTCGTCTACTTAAGTGGGTCGTCATGTCAGGCCACTTTGGAATGAAAATGGAGAGCGATGAGACCACAACAATGTGCTGGAGTTTGTCTACAACGTGTCTGCAAACAATTGCCAGTGGGAGCTTGCGAATATAATAACAATAAGGGAGCCCAGGCCCAGCGTGGTGCGTGATTTTGCTAGAATGAGAGGAAGTCCTCCGTACCTGAGACCATGATATTTTCTTGAGAGCATAAGACTGCCCCGTTCACTCTTCTTCTCTTCAATTCTGGAGTGTTTCCCGAGAACTGACTTGGATGGAAGTGGTGACCTTGTGCACCCACACCCGACGTCCGACGCCCAGCGGGAAGTTATGCCTGATGGACAAGGCCACAATGATGGTTCAGCACCTCTCGCCGAGGCAGACGCAGAGTCAGAGGCAGAGACAGAGACAGAGGCAGAGGCAAAGGCAAAGGCAGAAGAGTCAGCATCAGCATCCCAAAGCAGAGAGGATATCCACGGACAAGAACATCGACATCAGAGACTCGATCGTCCCCACAATAACCAAGTTTCCCAAGCTGCACTTCCACTGAGTTCGTGGCTCGCCGTCTCAGTCTTGTCGCTCTCCAGATCTGTTACGAGCACTTTGAATCTCGTTCACTGCCTTTTCAGCTCTGCATGTAAGTGGTACCCAATCCTCTCTTACTTTCGCCCTCCTTCGTACATTACACCCCTCACAAGTACTCCACTCCCCCTCCCCTTCCGGTGTGTACGGGGTATTGCAACAAGCAAGAGAAAGCACACAATCACACACATCCACAACCCTCCACCCAGAGGAGGCGCTCAGCTCCCCTCAACCCTGGCCTGTCTCCATTGCCGAAGTCAAATCGTCGGAGTAGTACAGTACAGTCCGTGAGTACAGACACACTGAGCACCAAATACTGAGAGAGACAGAGTGCACCCTTAAGGGAAATCCAGCGCTGGTTGTTGCCCCTCGGCCAAAAGGACCAGGCTTGAGCTCTTCGCAAAAGCCATGCCCTTACGTTGCTCGTTAGTAAGTCCTTACTACATGTTACTGCTACTCCATACTTGATGTTCGTGCTTGGCAATGCCCGCGTGCTCATTTGACGCCCGAATGGCAAATCTCGTCAATCTTCGTTTTTTGGTATCCTGATCGGATCCTCTACGGCACACACTCAGATTGTGCTGCTCGATTACTGGTCGTAGCAACCAAAAAAACAAAAGCCACCACCTTGCTACTCGAACATCCACAAGCACTACTGCCACTACCACTTCAGCCCGACCACAGCTACTGCTGTTGGCGCTACCTCCGCCTGCGACTGCTCAATTGCATCTTTATCTCGACGTCGTCTTGAAGATCCTTATGCTGACCTTTCACCAAAAGCTGATTCTACCACAAATGCCCCGGTAACGCACCGTCCGGTTGGGGTCATGATCTGGTACTTATTGTACCCATTCAGAGGGTGGGTCTTCCCGCAACTGACAGGCGGTGGACGGCGACGAAAGCTCGATCTTCGCAGCTTGTCTCGTCCACCTCAATCGCCTGCAACTACCTGAGCTGACCAGATATTGCTACCAGGACTACCGAGCCACCTGTCCTGTCGCCAAAGCATCCTCTACGACAAGCCTTCATCCGTTATGGATCACGAGCGGCGAGACACCCCGTCATCACTTTGTTAATCTCGGTGGCAGCGGGTGCCATCTTGATATTTCCCTTTCCCTTCCTCTACACTAATGACTTTGCGAATGGATCATCGAACCTCCCCGGCCATGTCTGGACATCGGCGCACCCCTTCGAAGGCGATGCAGATACCAAAGCAGATGTGGTCATGCGATCAGTCTGGGTACATGGGGATTACATGAAAGCTTTGGTACCGGATGTCTTGTACAATGCCCTCGAAATCCAAGATACACTTCTAGGACCAACAGTCGACTTCGATCCACGCATGACGCTTGAACCAAATGATGAATTCGAGGATCTAGCACTGAGGAACTCCCTACATGCGCTTAATGGCCTGCACAATCAGTCGTGGTTTTTTCACTCGCCGCTGCAATATTGGGGCTCTTCTTTAGAGCAGATTCAACAAGATCCTGATATCCTCAACACTATAAACCAGTGCTCTGATCAACCAACGTCCGTCAACGTTACCTTGCGACCTTCGATTGTATTCAGCGGCAAGAGATTTGAGGACCACAAATTAGTTGCCGCTGATGCTTTAGTGATCACCTTGGTCCACATGCTAGATTCGCCAGTTGGGAGAAACTGGGGAGAAAGAGCCCGAAACCTAGCCAGTAGCGTTGCAAAGGAGAAGTGGGATGTATATCCCCATGATGCCGTGCCAGTTAACAGCCAACTTTACGAGTTCAGATTTCAACCTTTGTCGTTCCTTGATGATGTACTTCTTGGCATTGCTTATACCCTGACCACCTTGTACTTCTTGCTCAGCTTGACTAAGCTACGTGCATTGAAGTCAAGATTTGGGTTGATAATTGCAGTCATGACACAGATCGGCGTATCCATTCTGTCAAGCTTCACGTTATGTGCCATTTTCAAAATCGATCTTTCCAAGATTCCTCGGGAAACATACCCTCTCGTTGTTCTTACCATCGGATTAGAGAATATGTTCCGACTTATCAATGCTATTATCCTGACACATCCTGGAAATACAACCCCATCACGAATATCTGAAGCTTTAGGGAACACAGGGTATATCGCCATGGCTGGGGTTAGCCAAAACCTTGTCATCCTTTGGGTACTCTCCAAAGTTGTGTCTCCAGGTGTGGCAGCTTTCTGCACATTCGCTGCAATCGCTCTCACTTTCGACTTTTTCTATCTCCTGACCTTTTTTGTAGCTGTGCTGAGTGTTGAAGTTCGGCGAACTGAATTAGCAGATTCGCTATTTCGGGCAACCAGGAGAAGGACACAAAATCTGTCAATCAGCTCAGAAATTCGGCGCGAACGCACCACTTGGAAAAACGTATTGCTCAGAGCCGACACTCCATTATCGACACGGATTGCTGGGACTGTTGTAATGATTGCATTTATTCTTGGTGCCCAACGTCACTTTTTCGATCAAGAGCATCCCATAAGCACAATGACTCGATTCTTGAAGCTACTTTCTTTCGATTCTTCATCATCGGATTTACAAGCCGAAAACCCGTCGATGATTGTAAATCAAGCCAGGACACCACAACAATGGCTTCGCCTTCAAGATCATCAAACAGCCCGTGAAATCATCAATGTTATAAAGCCAAACGCACATAGCTATTTGGCTAAAGTCTATGATCCTCTGATATTTGTTCTTAAGGGCGCGAACCGTACGCCAACAGAAGAGGGTATTCGACTTTTCCTACCGGCAGCCTATGACTTTGTTCATCAGCATCTGTGGCTCTTCGTCATAAGTATATTAGTCACCGTCACAGCTGTAGCAATGCTTATGAATTACTTGTTATGGAACGAAACCTCTGACGAGGAAGATGAGTCACGACCGGATGACCACTCCTTACTCTCGGTGAGGTCTCTTCGCCCGGGCCATTCTCTTGACATTGTTATGCTTGCCGCCTCTCCGGGTGGCAAGGTAGCATCAGTTGGCCTAGATCGAAGGATATGCGTCTGGGATCTCCAAGAGGAGGGCAAGAGCCATATTGTGGATGTTGCCGGGGGTGGTCAAGAGAGCCTCTTCCCTGTGGCTGCACTGACCATTGATAATTCGGGAGAGTGGTTAGCTGTGGTGTCTGCCATGGGCCGCATAGTTCTGTGGAACACGCTTGAACGTCGTATCGTGAAAACATCAAGAGTAGAGCTCAGGGATCGCCAACCAACCGTTTTCTTCTCTGATTCCACAGAAGCGTCTCTCATCCCCGAATTTATCCTAGTTCAACACAATGGTCAAATGCTGGACATCAACTTCAATAAACCTTGTGTTTCCGAGCTAAGGATCTGTAAGAGTCCATTAGTGACGATGCTCCCGCTGCAGCAGAACAGGACAAGATCAGTCTCACAAATAGTACCGCGAGTCATTACCGCTTCCCGACACTCCTGCGTCCACATAGCTACGCAGCAAGATTCAGTCTGGGTGTCCAAAGGATTTCATCTTTCAAAGCCCAGCATTGATGAGGACTTCACCTCCGTTGTGCCACTCTTGGCACTTAATGCATTCCTTGCTGTTAGCCCACATTATGTTGACTTGATCAACCTAGAGAACCAAGAAGTGATGCATACTTTTCATGTCAAAAATGTCAAGCCACATTCTCTACATTGTTTACACTCTAGTAGACGGCAGACGACTTGTGGATCGATCGGGCTCTACAAGCTTTCACTTACATACACAAGCTTGGAAACAAACGAGTGCGTGTTACAGACCTATAGACCTAAGCATGGTCGGGATATGATATGTATTCGAGATGAAACCAAAAGTGGCGATCGAACATGCTGCTCTTGGGACGAGGCAAAATCTGAAATCCATACCATGCCAAACCCAGGATCGTGGGATACTATGCACGCAGGGTTCGTTGTAGGAATCCGAAAGAAGGTTGTTCCAGAACCCCCCAAGGTGGAAACATTGAAGCAAATGAACACTGGGCTTCGCCGCAGAGGCGCTCCAAAACCTGGAAAGAATGCTCTGGAAGACGAGGATGCCTGGGAAGCATGGATGCTATCCACCACAGGAGAAACAGCCTCGATTCCACTGAACCCAGACGCGCCAACTTCATCAACAAGTCTTCTAGTTACTAGTCTGGGGCCCGTTTCTAAAGCAGGTCGACGTAGTATTGCATTAGGCTTTGGAAATATCGTCAAAGTTGTTTCTGTTGGCACAGAAAGATTCGATCATGCCGACGACGGTAACGGTGAATTATCCTTCGCTAGTGTAGGAAGGAGAAAGCGGCCTGTAATTGCACGGAAGAAAAGTGGTATGGAATAGGTCATTGTGTGCATTACTTTTCAAGGCGTTTTCGGGTTGGCTGGCGGCGTTTTGGGACGTGGGTTATACCCAGGGCTATGGTTAGCCATCAACAATTGCAAATATATACATTCTTGGAGGATGTATTAATCAACTGTCATTCATATACGTTGCAACACGGACGACAAAGTCTGTTGCTTAGATAGTAAGAATATGAAAAATATAGATAAATGTTAGAGAAATTTTAATTGCACTATGTTGATTTGTGTTATTATGTGTGCACGATTTACCGGTCTTTGAATGTTACAATTCCTCGCTTCAAGTACACCCCCGCTCTGTTCTGATCATCTATTTCGCACAAACAAATACTCTAACCCACACGAAGGCACCACAGGTGCATATCCAAAAGCTGGGGAAGAAAACCCCAGAAATCAATTTCAGCCATTCGCCTCCACACCATCTGCTTCCCATACCCTCTGTATCTTACTTCGTATTATCTCTGCCATTTGGGTTTCCTATGGGCTGGAGAATAGAACGAGCTACAACAAGCTGACTTTCTTCGTGCCAAAGGAAGTGACCCAGAATAGTGGGCAGACCATGGAGAATGAAGCTCCGTGTGGCATCGGAAAAAAGTTTACTCATTTCTGTTCAGTCTTTACGGCCTGCATCAATCGTGCGACTCTACTGGGTTGAGTGCGGGATGGTTGGTGCTCTGAGGCATACGATATGTATGGATTGGTCTAGCCATTGCTCCGTTGCTAGGGTCTCATGTCGCTGTATTATTCACAACTGTTGGATGTTCAGGATTGCTGAGATAATTGTGACAGGAATATGTATCTACTTGAGTAGTCATTTGAATGGTATTTCAAATTGATATCGAATCATGTTCGGTCCAACGGGGTTTCATGTGTTTTCTTGCTGGCTACCGGCTATTGGCCATATTTCACATTGCACAATGTTAATAAGAAGCTATCCATGTTTTGCTGGTACCTTACTTTAAGTTCCCAAGAATTAAATCCTCACTAATATTATGCGGATGAATGATCCTAAGATGAGCCCGTTAAAAGTCAGTTTTGGACGAGAATTGATTGGAGGTAGAGTATACCGGTTCTGAAGCGTCTAGTTGGTTCAGTCCACACGGCCCGCATAGCAGTTCAGCCAGAACAAATAGGATGAGACCGTATGGCACGGTCGATAATCATATGATTACCCTAATATATATCCCTAATCGTTGCAAGCTTAATGCGGCTATGGAGAAATCTGGGGTAGGAGATGACCGGGGACTAACCCCACAAAATATGCGGAGACCTGGCTCCGTGGCCTAATTGGGTTATAGATGGGCAAGCTACTCGTGGATTCTGGAGTATTACCCATATGATCTTATATGCAGATGGGCAAACAGGATGCGCACACACGACTGAGCCAGGGGCCGTCCTATATGGCCTGTTCTCTTATAAATTGTCTCGCTGGCCCAATATAAATCTGAATAGCTACGTCCGCCTTCCAGAATATCGTGTGGTAATTTACTTTGCTATTGAAGGCCATCATGTCGACACTACCCGAGAACGAAAGGAGTAAGACTCTTCAACAAGAGAACTCCCACGAAGACCATGTGGTATTCTTCTTGAATCCTTCTTCGACTGTGTATTGGCTAATTTGAACAGGACGAGAAGGAAGTCGTCCAGGTCAAGGTGATCAAGGGCAATGAGACCTTCAACGAAGCTCTCATCAAAGAGCCACCCGCTACTTGGAGTCGTCGTTTCCTGACACTCTATCTCGCCTGCCTGGTTGGTTTTTGCTGCGCAACCTGTAATGGATTCGATGGGAGTCTCTTCAACTCATTACTTGAGAACGATAGTTTCAAGTCATACTTTGACGTGAAGAACGTGGGAGTTTTTACGGGTATTGTGTCTTCTATGTATCAGATTGGTGGTGTCGTTGCCATTCCTTTCGTCGGCCCTTCCTTGGATACTTGGGGTAGAAAGATTGGAATGGTCATTGGAGCTGTTATCATCATTGTGGGAACAGTCATCCAGGGTACTACCACTAGAACACACTCTATCCACCAATTCATGGGAGGAAGATTTCTCTTGGGATTCGGTGTCGCCATTGTTTCTGCTGCCGGTCCAGTCTATGTTGTCGAAGTAGCTCATCCAGCACACCGAGGTGTATTGACTGCATATTTCAACACATTTTGTAAGACTTCTATCATTCTCTCACTCTATATATCTAACATTCTTAAGGGTTCGTTGGGTCAATTGTCGCCAGTGGAGCCTCCAGAGGTGCATTGAACATGAAGGGAAATTCCTCCTGGATCGTGCCAGTCTGGCTACAACTTATGTTCTCTGGAATCATCTTGATTTTTATCTTCTGGCTTCCAGAATCTCCTCGCTGGCTCTATGTTAAGGGTAGATATGAAAAGGCCAAAGAAATGCTGATTGAATATCATGGAAACGGAAATCCAAATTCAGCCTGGGTCAGCCTTGAACTCAAGGAATACGAGGATTACCTTGAGCTTAACGGTACGGATAAGAGCTGGTGGGACTATCGAGCTCTCTTTAGCACTCGAGCTGCCAGGTACAGAATGATGGCGAATATCATCGTCTCACTTTTTGGCCAATGGGCCGGCAACTGTATGTCAATTCTCATCCTAAAAGACATAAATCACCGCTAATACTCTCCAGCTATTCTCAGTTACTTCCAGAGTGGTGTCCTAGATACTGCAGGTATTACCAACCAAACTACGCAAATGAACATCAACTTAGGCTATAACTGTGTCCAATTTGTCTTCGCCCTTGCCGGTTCCTCTGTGGTCGATAAGGTTGGCCGTCGTCCGCTCCTTTTGTTCGCCAATATCGGATGTTCCATCGTGTGGATCGGAATGACAGTGACAACTTCACAATTCGCCAAAAATGGCGGTAATCCTAGTGCTGCGAAAGCAGCCTTAGCAATGATATATCTCTTCGGGATCATATTCTCCATTGGTTTTACTCCCCTTCAAGCATTGTATCCCGTTGAAGTCCTCTCCTTCGAGATGAGAGCTAAGGGAATGGGATTTTCGAATTTTGCTGTCCAAGCCGGTAAGTCCCTCAATATAATTTTTCATTATGCATGTAGGCACAAAATTTAACTAAGCTTCTTCTCAGGTTCCATGATCAACCAATTCGCGCTTCCTGTTGCTCTCCAGAAGATCCAGTGGCGCACATACATCATCTTCGTCATCTGGTGTGCTATTCAAGCTACCGTTATCTACTTCATCATCCCTGAAACTCGCAACCGCACACTTGAAGAGTTAGATGACATATTCCAAGCCAAGAGTCCAAAAAAGGCCTCTTTGCAGAAGAAGGAGATTGCTTTGGATGGCGATGCTAACATTGTTAATGTTGAGAAGATTTAACATGGCTAGACTTAGCAGGACTGGATTATATCGAGGTGTATCGTTTACGGAATAGTAACTTAATCGTCAAATTGAGCAGTTCATTACTATCATTTGCTTCAGCCGAGTTTCTATGATGTCTTGAAAACTATACATTCTTGAATTATTTACGTGAACACGATGTTATGTGAACGAAATTTTTTATTATCTATGATTGGATCGATAGACTTCAATAATTATGTGTCTTTCTAATATTCCGTCTCTTAGAAGTTCTTATAACTTCGAATAGATTTAAATTTTTAGAGATCAAATATAATTATGTAGTCTGAGATTTCAGAAAACCTCCCAAATAAGCAGGTAAAATGAAGAAAATATATCCAAGTATTTAGGAGAAGAAAAAAAAGGGGGGTTGAAACAATCAAATATTCTTGGATAATTCTAAAATCAAAATAAGATTGGCACCTCTAAATCTTTCAGATATAACCTACTAAATTTATCAATATACAGATTTGTCAGGACGCGGGGATTTTGGAGTGTACAGTTCAGAATGCATATTCTTCCCGTAGTTGATTGACTGATTACAGAGAGAGAAGCTCTTTGAGATTTTGACGATTTTATACTACATGGTGTGCGAGTGCCGGATACGCATTTCCTAATTAGGAACTACTCACATTCGACTTTGAGAGCCACAACGATACTATGTACCTAAATACCTGAATGATGTGCAGATATTTCAACATCCAAAAACCAAATCAAAAATATTTGAGAAACAACGGTTAGGATATTTATAAAATTTAGATGTTATATCAATAAATTGATATTTATTGTGTGTTGTAATTAAAATGAAAGACATATATCTATTCAAAGGCAATTAGTCATTTGAAGTGTCAATCTCCAGCATAATCCATTTTAGAAGGCAGATCAACTTAAAATTAACATATTGCGTCATGATTCGTCGCTGACATACTTGTCTGCTGTGTCAACCTAGCTCCCTGATTACTCGCAGCCTTCCCCTCCTCGATTTCCCTCGTCAAAGCATCCAACCTACTAGACTTGTCAATTTTATGCCATGCCCTTCTCCCCTTAGCGAAGACTACATCCATCTCCTCGAGTGTCTTCCCCTTGGTTTCTGGGGCTGCAACGTATACATGGATAAATGCCAGCCCGTTAAAAGTTGCAAAAATCATATACATCTTCCAGTTTATATTCCACAACAAAGGAGGAACGGCAAAAGCTAAAGCACAGTTCCATGCCCAGTTTGAAGCTGTCGCTAAAGACACTGCTTTTGCGCGTATTTTGGCTGGGAAGATTTCGGCGGGATATGTCCATGAAGATGGCCCCCAGGTTACGGCAAATGTCGCGACAAAGAGGTAAGAAAGAACTATTATGGCAATGGATACTCCTGCATATATATGAGTTAGGATGCGTTCGGTACTTAGACAGAGATGAGTTCGCATACGTCTGTTGTTCACCACAATCCAAGTGATATCACTGTTTTCCAAATTCCTCACAGAACCGGTATTTGCTTCACCATAAACAGCTTGAAGTGCACCAATGATAAAGAGGAGGACGCACATTAAAAACGCACCGATAAGGAGCAAGGAGCGACGACCCCATTTGTCGATGTAGAGGATTGCAGGAAGGGTAAATGTAACGTTTATTATGTACTGAATGGATGAGGTTAGGAGTGGAGACCCAATATTTGTACCTTCCATGATATCTAGCTATGTTTAGTAATTGACATTGATGTTTAATAGGAGATACATACAAACAACATAATACATTAGAATATTCACACCGCAAAGTTGAGACCACATCTGTATGGACATTCCAAGAATGACTCGTTTGAGCATACGAGATTCTACTAGCACTTTAAAACTCGAACTGGCTTCGTCACGCTCAAATCGTAGTGCTTCTTCAATCTCTTGGTATTCTGCAAGAACCTTTGGGTTATCGATATCTCCACCACCATGAAGCATTGCAAGAACTTTGATGGCTTCGTCCCAGCGATCTTGACTCGCTAACTATATCTCATTAGTATCATGGATATTTCTGCCAGTGAATATTGACGTACCCAACGTGGCGACTTAGGAAAGAAGAACAATCCCACAAACAGGATAAGGGCAGGTATCATCTGTATACCCCAGGGTATCCGAAAGGCAGCTGTGGACTGATTCTTGTTGTTAGGGCCGCCATCAATCCAAGATGCGCCATATCTACTGAGCGTTAGAACATGTTTTGTGGAAAAATTGAGTGATACTAACTGGACAAAAAACTGTATCAAGATGCCCCAGGTGATAGCCCATTGCTGCAATGCCACAACCCGTCCTCTGATTTCTTTGGGGGCAACTTCGCTCTGATATACCGGAACAATTGAACTCGCTATTCCTACACAAAATCCATTGATAATTCGCCCCACGATCAACATAGGCAATCCATTACAGGCGCATTGAATTCTATTCTACTTTCAGTGCTCAAGACTTCGGCACATCTTCTATTAGCGACTTACGTAGAGCCAAGTAACCAGAAGAGGGAAGCAAACTGGATGGCGTATTTGCGAGAGAATTTGTCGGCAATAAATGAAGATCCGAGTGCTCCAATGAATGAGCCGGCTGGCATAGCACAGGTTATGCCGCCTTGACGATACGAGACTGGATTTCCAAAATACCTCTTGTAGGCCTGAGTTCCAAGAACTCCGCTCATCGAGGAGATATCGAAACCGAACAGCCCACCACCTACGCTCTCAGCCTGGTGCCCTAGTTAATGGTCTCAATAGAGCAGCTTACCGATAGCACTGAACCCGCATATCATATAGACATTGGTGACGGTACGCACCATATTGAAAGTTTAAGTTCGGCAAACATCTGGCTGTATTTCAAGATAAATGCTCTTTAACGTAGAAATTGAGTTGTGAAGGATGACGGTGAGAACTTATGCGTATGACAGAATTCCGGCATGGTGGCTCAGAGCGTGTAGGTCTGGGGTAACTATGCGCAGGGATGGCAGCAATGGGAGAGGTGCGCTGGAAAGCTGGTATGCAATGTGATGAGCTGTGGCTTTTTCATCAGCGTATGAGCGAGCGTATGTGACTTGGTGATTATTGGACGGAGAAAAATAGCCAGAACCGAACGGCTCACGAGTTCCGTGGCTGTTGAGTGATACCTGAGTCTAGTCAATTGGGTATTGGAACCATGCATCGCACGAATGGATTTTGTTAATCACTAATAGGTCCTTGATATAAGATGTTATATCGCCGAAACTCAACAACGCTTTGATCTTCAAGCAAATTCCCCGAAGGCTCAATGTGCTGCTTTTAAACGAACACATCGTTTCATTTGCAAAAGTCTGTCGAAGGGCCCATATCACCCAGCATTTAATTCTATTTCCAGAACCTGTCGGCGGGATTGTTGATTAAAGACATTTAACCGGGGGCAGTACATAGTAAAGCCATAGCATCTTCCTATGTTGCGGCACGACATCGAGTAACGTGGAGCCCCAGCTCTTGACGTTGGTCTTCCCCGCACTCTACTACTTACGTACTTGCGGTGGTGTTCTGACGGACTGGCTGCTCCGAAAGGGTCAAGTCATGTGAGGATATCACGTGAAGCTTCGAACAACGACCACAATGACCGAGGCCCGATGCTCATTAAAATAGAAATTTAATGTCTTACTATCCCCCGACCTTCGGGGGTTTTCTCGTATTGTAGGAGAATTCTATACTGTAATTCAAACAACAAGATATCTTGTCACGTCCATACATGTAGGTCTCTATGCTATTCCTATCATAATACTTGAAATCTTGTCCTATTAGAGCAATGCAATATTCTACATTGTACAGACAAAATTGGGTTGAAGTTTCCAATCAAAATAAAGTATTTTGCGGAGGTCGCCGTTGGAGGTTAAAGTACCCACTTGCTGCACTGTCTGTTTAAGTGAGTGGTTTCATACACACGAGTCAGGCAAGCGTATCATTGGCTTATGGTTTAGTGGAACCATATTAGTATCGTCAAAGTCCGATCGCATTGCAGTTGATCATCATCCAATGAGATGAAGGGGAGTTGAACCTATCAGATCCACAGATATCATTGAATGTTGGTGAGGAAGTCATTTGGAGGAGATAGATGCATGTTTTCAAAAGTTCAAGTAAAGAATTGAGACAGAAAACCCAAGTCTTATCTGATTGACCAATTCTTGGTCCAGTTCTTCAGGTTTGGGAAGATGATTATTGAGCACATATAAGTAGACTACGTAATGAGGTATTTAACAGATCTTTCGATACGCAACGACATCTTAATAGGACCGTTCATCGTCCACTTTTCTTTTTCTTTAGCGCCATTGCCTATGAAGGGTCGCTTTTTTTTCCTGGCATTTGTCTTCATCTGTTCCAGTATTTGCCGCGCCACTCTGAAGGTGAATAAGACGGCACGTATAGGCAGGCGGCCTCAATTGATTGTCGGGGTTGCCAATCTTATCCATTTGTAGCTAGGTTACCGAAAGGAGCAACGAAATATGAAAAACTTGAAAAGAAAACCGTAGAATAAAAAAAGAGGATATATATATGTACATGTATGTGTATCTATGTGTCTATAAATATATATATTCATATATATATTCGTATATATACATATATATATATACATACTTTCAATCCAGGTGTTGGCGAGGATATTGGCAGAGAAAGTGAGCCGACTTGAGGTCAGATTAGATTCTGGAGTCTATTCAGTGTATGTTCCCCCGAAACGCCATCAGCGATGTATGGAGTCTTTACTTTGCAAGCGATTTTAAAACCATGAAGTGCTCAATGTCCAAGGTATAGTAAAGTTCATACATGATACGCGAAAAGGTAAATGCTCGACTCAAATCGGTCGAGCACACGCAAGACGCAATGAAATTGCGTAGATGGGATGCTGGATCATATCCAATGGATACCACCTCTTTCAAAGTAAAGCCTATCTTCATCCACATGGCATGGCAATCTTGACCACAAGTTTGCAACCTAAACCTATGTCAAGAGGTACTAGCGTTTCCAAAGGACAAAAGTCAAAGTATGCACTTAAAGCGGAATTACCGGGAAGGTTTCAGGTCCAATGAACATTCATCTCGACGGCTTGCCCATGATTTTGTGGGAAAGACAGTGGGTACGACGCCTGTAGATGCTGACGCCTTCTTCGATTGATTGATTGATTGGATAGTGTTATCCAAACCCTTATTACTCTCGACCAAGCGTTCGATCATCCCGGCCCGCTGGAGGCTAACGTGGGTCTATCATCTAGTAAGACAAAGTAGATCATACAGATTCAGAGGATTGGAGGTCCTACCTCTAATAATCATACCTTAAGATATAAGTAAGGCATGATTACACTTGTGAAGGGAAACAGAAATACTCAAGTATTCAAGTCAATTCAAAATTCTGAACAGCTAATAAAGAGATAAACAATGCATATAGCATTTGAGTATAAAGATTATAAAACCGGAATAAAAGTGACATTGCGTATTTATGTTGTCGCAGAAGTGTCATGACTTACAAATACATCATCTTGAACATCCCCTCAAACACTTAAGGCGCGGAAGAACAATGCAGTAGGGATTACAATAAAAGCACCTGCTGGTTCTTGGATCGTCGCTGCCTGCTCCTCAAAGTCTATTTTTGCACAAACCGGAATTGCTTCAAACATACTTCCGCCAAAATGCTCAAATCGGGATCATCCCTTTCAGATATCTTATCTGTAATAGGTAAACTCTAAGGAATGGCGACAGTGGAGCATCAGCCACGAGGTACGCGAGAAACTGGAATTAAGCAGCGGTTGAGCAATAATTAGGGGATGACTCTATTGATGAATTCGTTGCAAACAGAATATCACACATCATCAGTCATGTCGGAACCATCTCATGTGCGACTCGGGACATTCGTGATGAGAGAGAATGGAACCTTTGAGGTTATCGAACCTGCAGGATCTGGAGACGCAGCAAAGCCTGCAGTCATAAGCGAACCCGGTACATCCGCCGAACAGCGGGCGAAGAAACGGCGAGTCCGGAAGATCTCAGACCGCAGGAGAAAGCAGAACCGTATCGCACAAAGGAGCTATCGTGAGTGCTACTCGCATGCACGAAATAAGATATATTCTGGAATGTTTTTGACTCATACGAAATGCAGGCGAGAAACAAAAGCGCCGTTTACAGGAACTCTCCGGCAGTACTCTTGGAAGTTCAGGCCGGTCTCATGCCAAAGATACGACATTTCTCAATCCCAGCGATGATCAACTACAAACTTCGGCTGCAAGTGTGAATGTAGCCGCATCTACCAGTGCATCTGTCGCATGTTCCACAGGTACCAATCCATTGGACTACACAGCAGATTCCTGGGAATGGCCTGATACTATCGATGACGGGTACATGGGAGAGACCGGGCCATCTCTCTCCACAGACCATTTCTACGATGCCGCAAGCATGGACGCTTCAGTATCGATACTACAACCCGATACAAATCCTTTGTCGAAACCCGCTTCGTACTACCCAACTTGTGAACACATGGCTCCCCTGCCAAATTTTCATGCTAAGATATTGCCATCAAGACCGAAGAGCATTGCCTCAGGAGACTCCCCTGTTATCGCCTTCTCAAGTTTTCAATCAGCAACTGACTATTACGCCGATATCACCAAGATGGACAGTAATTATTCCCATGACGAGGGACAAGCGTACGCTTCCAGTGTGCTTGAAACTGATATATCTTCTCTTGGTTACCAATCATCAAGTAACGAAAGCAGTAGCGATTCTGGATCCATCCTCGCTCCAGTTTTATCTTATTCTGATTCAAGTACAGCTCTGGGTGGCCAAACAGAGAACAACAAATGTTTGCTAGATCCATATTTGATGGGGTCACGTGAGTTAGTATACGTTGCGGATCCTCGTATGAACCACATTCGAATCAATCTGTTGAATTTGCTAGGTGCTTTCCTAGCGAATATAACAATGTTTGGTGTGATAGCTGACCGTCAAGAGTGTTGCATCCAGGAATCCCCTTTTTCACAAAAGTACAAAGCATGTGGAGAGGATGCTGTTGTAGCTATGGCATCGTTTGCACACATAAAACCAGAGCTATATCCAACAACTAATCAACTCCTTAAAACTCACCCAGTCTACATCGACTTCTTTCCTTTCCCGAAATTTCGAGATCGCCTCATTGAAGCACGGAATCTTCCATCTCATGTATTTAATGAAAACGAATTTATTTCTGATCTCTCGAACGATGGAATATGGTGTTGGGGCACAGATTCCGCGACTGGATCTGGCACGCCATGGGATTCGAAGAGCTGGGAAGTTCGACCATGGTTCCTACTGAAATGGTCGATGATCACCGGCGGCAGAGAAGGAGAGATGTATGAGCAGTGTAAACAATGGGCACAATGGAGAGGCGAGAGGATCTAGATGTCTTCATATGCCAAGAATCTGTTATTCCTAAGCGCTCCTTCATTTCAAGATGTTGCCTTGACGAGTTGATGGCGGAGGTGGCGTTTATATCATAATGTCTCTCGGTCAAACTTCAAGATGTTTTGGGATGATCACCACAACTTTGTTTGAACCCTGTGATCCTAATCACAAATCCGGAAAGCTCTCATGTTTCGAATCCTTTGGAGCCCCCTTCCGGCGAAAAGCTCGATCCATCCTTGGTTAGGTGTGTAGACTAGGCTCGTGCCGCTAAAATATGGTGGCACTCCTAGACTGCACCTCGGCACGTGCCCGAAAACATCAAAACATCTGAAGCTTTATATCGTAGCACAAATTCTGGAATCCTTCTGGGGATATCGTGAGTTTCAATGCATGGTGCGAAGTGTGTGGGAAAGGGATGACGATGTTGCTTGTGTATATGGATTGCAGCTGTCAATACTCTACATCTTTTCTGCAGGTGATAAGTGCCACAACATACCCTTTAATCGTTCATAATTTACACCAAGGGCTATTAATTTCATGTATCGACAATCTATTTTTGTTCTTGTTTATAAATGTCGTAGGCTTCTTTCCAATTGACTCCAATGAAGATGAGCCCCTACATTCCCAACCACTAAAACCCGATGCACTTGTCCCAGATTTCTGGCACAGCAAGTGCCGAGGCCTACTAAAAGTGGCACGGATCAAGAGAACATCAATTCATCGATCCTGCCTAATAATACCAGGTATCCTAGTACCGGCTGAGGGTTCCGACCAGAGTACGTCCATATAATAGTATAAGGATATACCATGCTAGTTCAACTATATACATCACTGAGCTGTTTTACCTAGATTTTCGTCACCAGACTATTTGATTTCGGCGCTTTGTTACTCCTGTAAGCCCAGTACGATTGCGCACTGCGCTCAAAGCTACCGACTCAGCACTGAAGTTTTCCTGCAGAATGACAGGGCTAAGTTGTTGCAATAGAAGGAATAACCTAGCTTTGAGCTCTCAGAGCATCAGATAACCATTCAGTTTTAAAGCAAATCCACTAAAGTAGACTATTATATCTGGTGCCTTTCCATCACTACTAAGTCTATGGCGAACTTACAGGCAATACTAAAGAAAAGCTTTGTCTATCTTGTGCTCTTATAATGAGGCTGCACCACCCATCGGAGCTTTCCAAACCCATGTGCGAAAACTTTTCTTAATATTATTAATGCTGGTCAACTTTCTTCGGTCGAAGCATGCGAGTTATCAAGATGCAGACCTTATTTTTTGTTTTTCTTGCTGCTCTGATACTGTCTGTGCAGGCACAGACAGCTTCTGAAGTCTCAGAGACATTGCAAGAGTTGCCATCATGTGCTGTAAGAGCTCTCATGCTTACTGACTCAAGAACACGGATCGCTGACGTCCTCATAGCTCTCTTGTATTTCGACTGGTTTCGTTGGGTCTTCTTGTAACCTCACAGATTTAAGTTGTATATGTCAAAATGTGCCTCTTCAGGAGAAGTTATTTACTTGCATTTCTAAAGCTTGCGATGCTCATGATCAAGCAAGTAAGTCTTAAGGCAGTCCTGGGTTGCTTGGCACATGTTAACTTCTGGTTTCTCCAGCTCTTGACGTTATAGAAAACAAACTATGCGCAGGCTACCCCAATCCTTCCCGCGGGCGGCAGTTAGAGCTGGCGGGAATAATTACATGTTCAATTACAGTATCCATAGTCTTATTGCGACTATTTTGTCGTTTCAAGATAGTCAAGCAGTTTGGGATGGATGATGTCGCTATATTTCTTGCTGCTGTAAGTTCTCACCTAATATAAAGTCTACTGCAAGAGATTTTAATCATTTCTAGTTGATGTTGATTGCTCTCACGGTACTTGACTTTCTTAGTAAGTTTCTTGCAGCCTTTGCATCTTTTCCTGTCTGACTTGAGTTTGCAGATTTAAAAAAGGGATTCGGTCACCATCTTTGGAACGTCAACCCCTATAATATAACTTATTTATTGAAAGTAAGCACTTCTTTGCTTATATTCTGAAAGATGTTCTATTTCATCAAAGCTAATATTCAGTAGATATTTTATGCAGCTGAGATAATTTACATTGCCGTCCTCGCTGTCACAAAGATCTCTATCCTTATTTTCTATCTTCGAATCTTTACCTCGAAACGATTTATAATTTACACCTGGATTACAATTGGATTCATCATTTCACATGCCATCATATTCATTTTGGCAATCGGTCTCCAATGCCGACCTCTCAATGCCATATGGAATAAATCTATTGAAGGAAAATGTTTTGACCTAAAGATTTTGGCCTTCACCAGCGCAAGCTTCTCTATCATCCAAGATGTCATCATTTTGGTACTCCCCATACCCGATATCATATCCTTGAATATTGGATTCAAACAAAAACTCGGCGTGCTTTTGATGTTTGCGGTTGGAATAATGTAGGTCTCCTTCTCCCAATCCAAACAAGAATTCATGGGAGGGTCAATAATAACGCATTGTTTCTGAAACAGAGCCACTGCAACATCATGCGTTCGTCTTAACTTTCTCGTTCAATTTGGAACCTCGAACGATGCTACCTGGGCCAACATTCCTGCGGCTCTTTGGTCACTTATCGAGATCAGTGTTAGCATCTTCTGCGCCTGCCTTCCTAGCATCCGTGCTCTCCTAGTCCACTACTTCCCAAGTACCTTGTTCAGCACAAATCAAAACACAGATGAGTCATATAAAATGAGTCGAAACTGCAACAAACCCAAATTCGTGGAGCTGCGCAATTCAGTCTTTTTATGCCAGAAAAACAATATTAGTGCACCGATGGTCAACGAAATATTGATAGGGAAGGCTTCTCGCGGTAAAGAATTCTTGACCTTATCCGAAGAGGAGCTACAGAGAAGATATGAGGCCCAGAGGCGAGAGAGAGATAGTTCGGACTTGAGAAGAGGAGCCGCCTTTCAGACAGCACGCTTGCCACCGCTGACGCCTGAGCCTAGAAGTCTCCCACAGAGTCCACTGTACATGTCGGAGAAGGCAATGGAAGCTCGATATCAATGGGCTATGCAAGACGCGCCAGGTAGAATTCAGTGGGAAGGCAATGCGATGTTCAAGACTCCCCCGTTGGCACGACGAATTGATTCCCCCTTGTCACGACAAATTGATTCTCCGCTGCCGCGAGAGGTTGATCCACAGTGCAAACATTGTGGTAGACATAGAGATTCAATACGAATGACCTGGAAAAGCCTTGTGAATTCGGCAAGGTCCAGCCGCAGAGAAACTCGTTGGGAAGAGGAAATTGGGACCGCCTTTTAGACATGGGTTTATTAGCAGATATCCTAAAAATTAGGAAAATACATAATTACATAATTAACTTTCTTTACACAACTCACTCTCCTAAGAGCATATACCTTGGATTCTGTATAGGTCTGTTTTTTCATACTGGAGATACAAACATTCAGGGTTCAACAATTATAGTTATTACTCAGTTCCTCTCCAGAATGACCTTGATCACCAGGAGCAACATGTGCTTATTTACATATACCTGGCACTATGTGGAATGATGAACATATGTGTGTATTGTATGCTCAAGAGAGTTGTAGGGGACCCCTTTGTGTGTCCTTAACCTATCCTGTTTTGACATTTACAGTTGTATCTGTTGAGAATGTAACTCAAATACGAAAAATGGATGTAGAGAGGCCCTTCCAAATAGGAAAAGCCATTATAAGAATTAAAGCTGTATAGTATAGTGTAATCAATGATATGTAGAGCCTTTTCAAATCATAGGATATAATTTTGCGACTCCAGTGAGTCAATTCAAGTTATAAGACTGTAGTCTCCGATGATATAATTGATATCCAATATTAGAGTACAATTATATGTAATAATACGAAAATCTAGTTAAGTGTTCGTAAAAAAAAGTATGAAAAAATACATTGTTAGATATACATTGTTGTTCTTTACTTTTCCAGTCCATTGAACTTCACATGACGAGACGAGCATGACATTAAACTTCGAGTGTATACTTGGTTATATGATTACTTATTTAAAGTTCGATAGTCTTTGTATTCTTTGTGAATTTTCATTCAGGTAGGAAAGGTATGCTGGGAAGCAAAGATAACGCTAAGTGAAGGAAGGTGCGTTTCTTATACGATGTGAATGTATGCAACTTCAAACCTAGCAATACTTCATATTCATATCATGGTGGGAAATCACTTTCGATTCGCCAACAGCTTCTATGGAAGATGTCTCAATTTATTATTGAGTGTCTACTGACTAGACTGAGATAATTGCGCACTTCAAGTTGTTGAGTGAAGCACCTTGCTTTCCTCTCGTCGTACACTTCACTAAATTCTAATGTGCAGCAATCAAGAATAAAATTATCTTTTACAGCTCTCGTAGTGATATGCGGTAGCTCCATGAGCAGTCTTTTACTTTTCTCACATTAAAGGTCCTCTTCAGCACACATCGAAACCCCGCGCAAGTCCCTTTAAGTCTGATCAGTGTTTTCAATTATCACATCCGAAGTCAAACAAATCACATCATGCCAACTCGCAACGACTTCTCGTCATATCGACGAAAGAATGACTGTCCTCACCGGGCCAAACGCAAAAAGATCGAACGTGAGAATCCTAGTTTTGGCGGAGTGCTTTGGCTCGCTATAGAATGGGCACTGGTTGCGGCAGTGTGCTGCATTGGATATGAGAGGGAGCTTGAGAAGGTTAAAACGAGGATTGAGCAGACCAAGGCTGAGGAGGAGAGGAAGAGGGAAAGGAGAGAAAGAAGAGCGAAGAATGGATATGATAGAAGAGGTAGGAGAGTTAGATTTGAGATTGGAAGAGATGTCTGTGTTGGTATGGAAAGGAGTTGGAGTGAGCAAGAGAGAACGCGGCGAAGGAAAATGGATAGGGAAGAAGGCAAGAGCTTGAATTTGGATAAAGGCTCAGAGACGGATAATTCTGAAAGGGCAGAGATGTGGATTGGCAACCACGGTTATGAATATCTTTCGGGTGATGGGGTTAGAATTGCGAGGCATGTCTATCCTCCCAGAGAAGAGCGAGATAGGAGAAGGCACGAGCGACATCCTTATCGCGAAGGAGAATGGAGAGGGGAGTGGGGAGTGGACAGAAGGTAGAGCAAGAGATCATGAAAGGGCCTCGCTTGATTGATTGAAAGATTGGACAACGGAAATAGCGAGAGAGAAGAGAGCAAGAAGGATAACAATGTACATACACGAGACCTGAATACAATTCAAGTTTCCAAATATAAACTTAACGGCCCATGTATGCAGGTATCACGAACTCCTGCCCATATCAACTGCCGCTGCCATCTTCATCTCCACTTTTTCTTCATTTTCATTTACCGTCAAAAGTTCATAATCATTAGATAAGTGAAAGTCACTCAAAGCCACCAACACGCATCAACATAAACCCAGCCTCGCGAGTTGACCGCAAAATCCAACGACCGTCCGAGCCCAACGTCTTGCGACATAGGGCTTATCGATGAACGTTTCTGAGCAGGGCTTGAAGCTTATCACAAACGCCTCGTCCGATATGGCTCGGCAAAGCAACCTGCCTCACAGACGTAGGTCTCATAGTCGCATGCGCAGTCCAGATCAAGGAACCGTTCATAGGAGCGCATGGAGTCCGTGGGCAGATGAAGTACTGTAGCGGGTCCACAGCAGTTATGCAGATGAAATCAGAGCTGGTGCGTTCATCAGGTATAGGTATGTACAGGCAACATGCATACTAAGTACATTCACGAGAGAGCGGAGTCGTCGGCAAAGAACGATCCGTAAGGTGCATTTTCACATGCTCGGCACGAACGTCTGAATGTATGAAGGTATGGACTTATGTAGCAGGACCCTGGACTACAGGGCCAACGTCCGAGCGAGCGCGTAGCTGAGGGGTTGAACTCGGTAGATTCTATCCCTGCTGGCGTGGGTGGATCGTGCGTGCAAGTATGTACCTCGTACCTTGCATGCTTTGCGGTGTGAGCTCGATAGGATGAATCGGAAAAGCTACGATGGGATGAGAGGGTAATGAGATGGAAAAGTTGGAGAGATTACGGAGTGACGCTATGCGCTTGAAAGGGAAGGGTTTGCGGAGGGAGATTCGAATGGCCGCAGGATTCACCGATGTGAAATGCGTTGTATGCAGACTCTTTGTTCAATATGTGCGATAATATAGGGAGGGATAGGAAGTTTGATACGTTCATATGCGGCGTGCTGAAATGGATGTTTAATCGGGTGATGAGGAGGGAGTTGTAAGAGGAAAACAAGTTTTGTCAGGTGTTTGCGGCTCACATATGGCAGTTCATGAGAGTCATAGATATTTAGGTAATTTGATAATTTCTATGGTATGAAGAAGTAGAAAAAATGCCAGGTGTGGTATCAAAAGCAAATCTATAACACCCACCAGATCCAGTACAGTAGATAGATGACCACCAGGGCTAAGAAACGAATACAATCCAAAGCCTCTCCCAAATCTCACACAGACAAGAACGAAATAAGTAAACAAAAACAGTTAAAAACAATGAAATCAAAGAAACAAACACCACGCCGTCTTTAATCGTAACAGCCATCCAAAAATCGTACATACATTTCAGCTTTGCTTTTTCTTTTTCGTTTTTCTTTTCGTAGTGATAAGGAGCTGCATCACTTCATCAAATCATAATAGCCTCGCCATCAAGGCCATCCATGAATTTTGTCCATTTGAATGGGCCGCGTATACCGCTAGCCTCCAGGACATTTTGCATGTTAGAGTCGTCCGTAGCTTCATTGGTATCACTCCAGATGCGCTCAAGGACGTCAAGTCCAGCGCGGTTATTCTGATAGCCACTACGACTGCCGATACTTCCGATCTTGCCAGTAACAATGGCACGTTGGAATTCCGTGGTTGCTTCAGAGCCAGCGACAAAGAGCGGCCAGAGAAGGAATTTCTCAGCGCCGCTGTTTTCTTCCAGAGATGTGACGTAGAAAAGAACCTGTGAGACAAGGTTCTGGAAATTGAGGTGCGATGAGGGCAAATGTGGCATAGCCAGGCGCTCAGTATAGAGAATAGCGGCGTAACGGAATGCCTCCGAGATGTACGAGAAGTCGCGCAATTGCGTGGAGGTAGGGGTGAAAGAAAGGATAGCGACCAGGCGCTGCGGGTCGAATTCCCAACTCTGCAGAGCGGCTCGCATTTCTTTCCATTCCTGCCAGAAAAGAGGACGGAATTCGTCGCCGAAGTTTTGGGATAGTGATTCATCGTCAAGAGTGCTAGAGAAACCATTTCCATCGAACTTTTGGTTGTTCATATTGTAGAAGTCAACTAATGCTTGGCCTGCCAGGCGAGGACGTGGTGTTGGGAGAGGGTGTGTGGGTTTAGTAGCATCCAATGGATCAAGGACAGCGCGATGCTGAGAAAGGAGGTTCAAGCGACCAAGCTTAGCAATGATCTTGAATAAGCGTCCGTCACAACCTGCCAAATTCTCAATAGCCCATCCAGATTCCATGGGAGATGCTACCATGTCCAAGTAGCCACCACGAAGCTGGGCTTCCCTGTCATTGACTGTAGCAGCCAGAGAATCGAAGTAAGTGAATAGTGTTTCCATCCAGCCCCATTTCCCCGTCTCGGTGCCACTCTGGCGCATACCCATGAGTTTCTTGACACCAGCAAACTGGGTCTGGAACTGGGCAGTGCCAGATTCACACATGCGATAGTGACAGAGAATGAACAGGGTTGCAAGTACAGAGTCATGCTTTGCCTTAACAGGGTCGCTGAGCTGTTGGTTCAAGAGCTGAACAGCTAGAGCACGATGTTGATGTTCTTCTTGGACAGACGCATCATCACCTCCCGTAGTTTTGGCAGCCTGTGCCATCTCCTCATTAGGCTCAGAAGGTGGCTGTGAGCCACGATTGTTGATGCGATCTTGGAACTCAGCATGTTGCGCAGTTTGCCAAGGACCTTGGTTAAGCCGTTGTTTTCTCTTCATGCGAAGGTTGCAAGCTGCAAGAGCACAGATAGCATGCTGCAAACTCTCACTGCCCTGAGCAAGAGCCAAGATTTGTTCACGATATGGGTTATCGGGGGTGTCAATAACCACAATTGAAGGGCAGATGATCTTCTCGTAGTAGTCCATGAAGAAAGAAATGCGAGGAGTCATCTGTGGAACTGGAGCAGGAGCCACGTGATTTGTCTGGACGGAGTAATTCGTATCAACATTCAACTCCGTTCCAGAAGCATTGTCCTCATCAACAATAGCTGGCCAATTCATTCGTGGTGGGCGTGGGATCGAATCGTATCCGAGTTCTAAGCCGTGGTTGTTTAAACGTCCTAGTTTTGATGTCAGTATTCGAAAAGCCTCGCATGACGACAGGCCACTGACCGAGTAAATCATCGTCGTAAAAAGCATCTCCAATGTTGCAGGCTCTTCCAACTGGGGAAGATGGAAGGGCTTGAACCTCAATATTGTCAAATCCAGTGTGGTGAGAACTGATGCTTGAGCTCATATCGGACTGTGCATAGTATGGCTCAGGGTATGATGTTGGACCACGGGAATGCATCATGGAAGTCGGGCTATCCACCAATGGAGTTTGGCAAGGGAATCGGTTGTACATTGGCATGGGGCTGGCCAGATATGAGAGGTCCTCAGGAGTATAGGATAATTCGGTTGGAGAGGCATAGTCGCTTCCACTATAAGCACTTAAAGAATCCGCTGAAGACATACCCATTGTGCTGGACTGGCTCAATGACGGGCTATGGAGTCTGTGTAAGGACTGACGAAGATATGTGGAATTACTGGTGCCATCGTGCTGCGACATGTTGTGGATTTGCGAGAAGTCTTGTGACAGAGGGAGTTGCCAGTCCGAGTTTGAAGAAGGTAAAGTCATCATGGAGGTAGGGCTCGGAGCCATATTGACGAAATCATAGCTGGTATATGGGTGGCCAGATAGCGGGGTAGATACTTCCAATTTGACGTCGACATCCTCATCATCTTTGGCCTTATTAGCATCACGGATGCTTTGAGCTCGCCTGGAAGCCGTGGAGATGGCCCGTGGGCGCGGAGCTGGGGGACTTCGGTGAGCAGGGGCGGACTTTGCGATTGGTAGTGACAGTCCTCGTAATTTTCCTCTGCTGGCGACTCCAACTCCCCAAGTTAATTGAGTCTTGTATCCTGAGCATTCATTACCCTTCTCCAAGCATTGGGAACAGTATGGTCTTCGTCGATCACACTTGACTTGAAGTTTTGTGCAGGCGAAGCAGTCGGCCGTGGCACCGCTAGCCGGAGCTCTCCGACGGCGTTTCCGAGGAGGGAATGCAGGTGCATTTGCGGCTGGTGGAGGACAAGGTATTGGCACCGTCATTTTGGTGGAGTGTAAAAGCTTGGGTGCTTGGGGGGAAAAAATCAACGGCGAGTTGATGATGAGCCCACAAGAAATTCAATTGGGAATTTGTGGGAGAGAAGAGGTGCCGTGGAAGATGAAGTAGAGAAGCTGAGGATGGGCGTGGAGAGAAACAGAGATCAAGAGTGGAGAAAGGACTGCGGAGTAAGGGTATGGCAATAATAGGTGCCGGGAAAAAGACAGGAACAATTATTCAAGAATAATGAATTATTGCTGTGGAGTGTGGAAAATGCGGCTTGTGTTGACGGAACGGTCTGGAGAACTAGATTTGTTCGTCTGAAAAGCAAACAATGAGGTAGATACCGTAATGTAGATAGGTGGCGCGGACAGTCTTTCTTTTCTGCGCAGACGATGGAGGGAGCACAATTGATTAGCAGCCGGTGGGCACGGTAGTACCGACAAGCACAGGCCGAGGAAATTGGCCAGGCAAATGAGTTTCCCGGCTCTTGTTGTCGCGCAATGAAGTGGGCAGAGCAGATGGTAAAAAATGATTTTGATCAGGCTATTTTCATCTGTGCCTGGTCCGTGGTGGATAAAGTGTAGAAAATATATCCAATACGTAGAAGTCAAAAAAGTCTATGAGCGTGGTGCGTGTTGAGGGATGAGGTGAGATGAGATGAGATGAGGTAGGTTCAGCCAGTGTAAGTTGATTGCAAGAGAGATAGAGAGAGAGAGAGAGAGTGAGTGAGTGAAACAGGCGTTGTAAAATAGAAGACGGCCGGCGACGTTGTTGATAACGAGGATGAGAGTAAGAGTGAGAATGAGGGTGTTGATGATGATGATATGCCTCTTTCTCTACAGCACACTGACTAAATAATGTGCGAATGCAGGATGCTAAGTACTGAATGGAAGGGATGATAATTCGAGCGAGAGAGAGTAAAGTGAATGAGGTTATGCTTGTGGCATGCTTGTTCTTGATCCTGTGTATGTGTGTGTGTGTCTGTCTGTCTATGTGTGTGTCTGTGTGTGCGCGCTTGTGCCTGTCCTTTCTGCTGGATCTGCCCGAAGCCTGTCTCCCTCTCCCTCCGTCCCTCTCTCCCTCTCTCTCTTTCCCCCCCTCCCTCTGGCTCTCTCTACTGTCTGCCTCTGCTATGTGTGTGGACGACATGGGCATCATGGGTATGGGCAGCATGGGCAGCATGGGCAGCATGGGCGATACTGCCAGTGCGCTTCAAGTTGGCCGAGAACACAAGAGTTAATAATGAGAGGGACAGGGCTTGTGACAGGCACGACGATACAGTATGGGTACAATGAATCGCAACGGACAAGGCTTGTCTACCCTTGAGCAACACCCAGGCACTGTACTGGGGCCTGAGCCTGCAGAATTAAGCTCATGATGCTCCCATCCCCGTCCAAGTAGTCGAGGGTTATGTCGTGAGCATGTCAAATCTGTCAAGTATTCTTACACTGTGCTCCCAGCCTGCCTACTGTCATCCCAACACCACCCCATCGTTAGGCATTTTAGCGAGTGCTAACAGTCCCCTCTCCGTTATGACTAGGGACGTTGCCTCAGAAGGAGGAGGGCCCTGATGCGGTGTAGGCCGATGAGATGCAGGAGGTGCACTCAGCCACTATGGTCAAGGTTTCGATGAATGGCAGATGGAAGATGGCAGATTTGGTTGAGGGGCACAACGGGGTGCGGTCTTTCATACTTTGGCGATGGTGGTGTGGAGAAGGGGAATTCTTGAAGGCATACGGAGTATGAATAGCACCCGGTAGGGGACTTGCTAAAGGAAATGAAATGATTACTAGACAAGGCTGGTCTAACCATGAGTATGATCTGTTAATGGTTGAAATGGTCAATGTGATTGAACGACTTGAGCTGAAAGACATGAGTGTCGTATGTCTACAGCGAGTGAGTATGTTTATGCTCGGTGTCAGGCCTGTGTATCCTTGTGGATGTTCTGCTGCTTTCTGTGAGATGGATCTCATTGATTTGCACCTCCTTTTTCATACTGTACTCGTTGATGTTGTATTCATCTCTGTTGACAGTACTGTCATTTTATGGTATTATCATCTCAGCCAATACACTATTAATCATAATTTCAATTTCCCTTTGCGATGTTTGTTCTGGTAGCTGCCATCCTTGTTGAGCGAGGGATATTTTCTCGTATGTGCGCTCTGCGTCCGGCTACTCGTCTCCAAACTTTCACGCATGTCTCCACAGTTACTTGAAGACGAGAGGAAGGACATAGTCGATGAATTAATAACCCAAAAAAAGAGTAGGACGGTGGGGGAGGGCATGTGCCAATCATCATCTACTTCTCTCATTCCTCATTCCTTGTTCCTGGATGTTTCTTTCATAGCTTTATCGAGTATTCGTATTGAAGGTCTATAGTTCGTGTAAAGGGAACGAACGGTCTTAATGACAGTAGCGAAGAAGACGGCATCTGATCTTGATAATGCGTAAAGACGGCGGTGGCCACAAAACCTGGACTCTCCTGGTGGACGGGTATGGACGGATACTATCGCCTTTCCCCGGGTGGTGGATCAGATCTTTGATTCTCCCTCCATCTCGTGCTGCAACTATCTCTCCCTCTGACAGTGACAGCAAAATGGCAATGGGTCGTTATGGTGGTTAGGATAGGTATTGTGGCATCGGCTTTTCAATCACTGTCGTACCGATATCACACTAGTAGAGATAACAGAGAAATAAGTGGTCGCAGAACTTGAATGACCCCCTGTACATACTGTAATGGGGAGTCATGAACAAGCAAAAATATATTAAATGAAATCCCCGGAAATAAACAAGACATTATTACTTCAACCAGCCTTGGTTATGGGAATTGGATGGGTTAGGTTTGGGTTTGCCATTTCGCTGTATATACAGACTTAGTTGTATGTACTTATTTGCCTGCGGTTGACGGTGGGGGGTTGGGTTGGTGTGCATACTCCAAGGTCCAGTACTTGCATTGGCGTTATGATAAGCAAAATAACCCTACCCTGAACATCATGAGCCTATGACTGATCGTGCGTGCTCGCTCTTTCGCTACCTCGTACACCCACATGCGCCATACCCGGTCTCCTCTCATGCTGGTTATACTTGGTATGGATAGAACCGATGTCTCCTCGTACTCGTCGATAGTCGACACTAGACAATAATATTACCCACTGAGAATCATGTCAGTCACCTTTTCCTGTGCTTTGTATGTATGTACCTACATACTTACTGTACGTCCAGTACTTTTTGTACAGGATTACCAACGCCAATCAAGCCTCTTGAATTGAAATATTGTCCGAAGGGAAAAGCAAGAGCTGCCACACCCTTCAAATCAAATGCCATCTTATTTTGTGCGCCGTAACACCCCCAATGACAATCACCGCCATCGCGTTTACTCTTGCGACTATCCATACCAACATTGGCACCCCCTTCATCATTCCCGCCACTTGAACATCGCCCTAGAACACGGAGTGACTTTCTACTGTACACAAGCACCATAAGTACATGTCCTGCTTGTGTTTGGCTCTACTGTTAGATCACGGAGACTAACTAAAGGTCCAGAGCTAAAAGATATCTCATCAGCTCAGGTTGTCAAGGTTACGCACTATCTATCGCTTTCGCCGAGGCTCAGTTTCTGTCCCCTCATTCGCCATAGGAGACCCCTCCTCCGTGCTGCTTCGACGCCCTCCGTCATTGGCAACCTTCACACCTCATAGTGCCCTGCAGCCAACGATAAGCCTTTCCTCTCAACGATCAAGCATCAGAATCCTCATAAGTCAAAGCTCGTCAAAATCAAAGAGAAAAGAGGCCTCTCGCGGCCCCAGTGAAATGAGGGGCCGCTCCCAGTATGCACGGGGGCACTCTTATTTGCCCTGTCACGCTTCAGTTCTGGAGTGAAGTCAAGGTCCCTAGTCCAAGAGGCCTGCAAAAACCTTGTACGTAGTAGCCTTTAGAAGTCTACCCGCGCCTTTCTCAAAGTCAGCATCACCACAACCACCACAAAACACAACCACCACCATCTCAGACCACAGACCTCAAGTACCAATGAATGTTTGATTCTCACACACAAATCTCCCCCTCAACTGCTTTCCCTCGTCACGAAGCATGCAAGCCGCACCGTAAAAGACCACCCATGTGCATGCCACTAATGCTTTAGAAGTCTGCATCGAACTTCCATTCGACCTTCCACACAACCCGTCTCGGACGTACATCCAGGGAATCTCCAGGGAATCGTCAAGGCCTCTCTATGGCAGAGGAAGAGAAGAGAAAGCGCAAAGTAAATGAAATAAATGGCCAGGCGCTGACACTGGTAAGATCGCTCTCTACTTACCGGATGTACAGATGCCGGTTTGTCAAGGAGTACATTAGAGTACTCTACACAACCACTGTGCTCTTCGTCCTACCCAAAACTTTCTAAACGACATGCAGCAAATTTAGCGCTCGCGGGGGGGCCTCTTAGCCATTCTTGCTTAGGAACTTAGGCTCTACCCGTCAGTGCTTGCTCGTACGGCAAATCAGCGCCAAATCAACCACAAACCCACACTCTGACACTCTAATTGCCCACAGATTAACCATTCTTTTTTTGTTTTTGTGCAATCAGTTACCTAGCAAATGTCAATTCGATTTGTCCTTGATTCCTATAATAAGCTTTGCATCCCTATCTTTTGCTTTGGCCCCGCACTACCTTATTCGAATACTTTATTTTCCTGTCTAATCACACGGGCTACTCGGCCTTGAATTGGTGTATGCAAGACAAAGTGGACAATGACGATATTGACGCAAGATGTGTAGACCGTGTTGTGAGGGGCGGTGGAGAGACAGTATGAGACTGAATGCAAAATGGGCACGAGCTCGATGCTGAAAGCTTGATGGGCGATTTGAGACAGCGGCAGCATACAAGGTCTAGGGATTAAGGATGCACCGAGATTCAGATTCAAGTCAAGAATCAGTTTGTCCCTGCAGCCATCACTGCTGCACATCCCCGGCCGGCCCCTCTCACCATTTGGACATAGCACCGAGCGTGCAGCATCAAATGGAAAATCGAGTCGAGTCGGCATCATTTGTCTCAATGAAGCTCGCTCTCTTTTCTTGTTTCCCTCAGGGTTGGCATTGGGCAGTTACGATTATCAAAAGAAAGGCCACTGTCGCTGTCGCTGTCCTGTACCAAGACGTCATGTTATTGGTTGTGTGTGTATCTTCTTGTGGCTGTGAATTTGTACGTTTGAGGTGAGGTTTCGATGATCGTCTTCGGAGACGACCGCCTTGTAAAACAACACAGAAACTGTAAATATCACGACAGACTTGAGAATTGTGCAGCATTTTCGAAACGTACAAGATCATTTCGAAGTTATATCCGGCAAGGCTGTGTTCAGAGATCGTGCAGTCAAAGAGTCAACAATGCTGCAGCACGACGTATGTTCAGTCTCACGGCACAAGAGTACATACATGTCCCTACAGTACACATTACATGATACCGCATTCCCGTGGGGGTTGGGTGTGCTGATATGCGCAACCAAAAGTGCAAACCAATCATACATAGCATAATAAGGCGAAAAATGACTAGGATAAGTATAAATACAAGGTAATGTTTAGCTGGTCCTTTAACGAGCTTAACGTGACTACTATAGATAGCATGTTTCTCGAAGCTCGAAGCTGCAGTGGAATGCATATGCAGAGTGCAGTCCTGAGACAGCATCCTATGGTACTTCATCTTGAGCATCTTGTTCTTCACGTAAATATCGATCGTCCAAATACAATAATGGCAAATGCAACCGTCATGTACCGCGGTCACACATGAAAATGGTTGAAAGTTTCGACGACTCTACCTTCCCAAACAGATATGCCAGTCTCGAAACAAAACAGGGTCAAAGACTTCTAGAAGAATTAAAGAACACGGACCCCCAGAGCACTCCGAATCACATGCCGCCGGCACGACATGAGAAATACCTAGTCCCACTTGACGTATAGTCCGCCCTTCATATATGATGGCGATTTCTAGATGCGAGCTTTGGGCCGCCATTTTGCGTATGGGTGATGCTCTGAGGAAGGGATAAGGTGGTCAACAGCGCAAGTGTTTACAAGACCAGGATGGACCTGGGAGAGGTCTGTGATGCCACACATCCTCATGGTCGTCTCCAATTCATCTTTCAAGACTAGAGTAGCGATATCAGCGGGCTTCCTATACTTGAAAAGTGGTCCCCTCGGAGACAAGAGCGTCCGGCAAATACAACGATGTTTGCTTGATGAATTCATGCTTTCTATGCAGCAAGTCTCGCCTTTTCGGACAGCCTGTCCACATCCCTTTGGACAGACAGCCTGCCGAGCATATCGGCAATATTTCATCGAACCATATCAAGGCGGATTGTTTCCAAAATGGTCTTGCTCCGTCTGACCAATAGTTTTCGCTATTAAGTTGACTTGAGCATGGACTATCTTACGACATGTAGATCATACAAGCCGTTAGACTGCGATTCTGTTCAAGATTCAATGCCGTTGGCAATGGCTACTCAGGTACGGATGTATGACAAACGTGACCCTGGTTCCCCTCATTCAATCAATCATAACAAGCACTTGATCGTCATTTTAATGAAGATCATGACCCACACCGATACTTAGTCATCGGCTGTTTCGACGTCGATTTCAGTTGAAGCCTCAGTCTCGGTGGGTATTATCACGGTTGACTGCTCAAGTCGGTAGGTGAAACGTTGTTGCGAAAAAAACACAAATACAGATGTTATTGCCGTAGGGTGGATCCCATTGACGTAGATGAAGCCAATGCACCTCGACAGGATATGACTGTGCGGGTCGATAAGGCAATCTCTGAAATGCAGGACTGCCAGCATTTCAAGATACTTGGGTTGATCAAGTGTTCTTGTTCAAGCAGTTTAGCAACTGCTGTCTGCGTACAAGTTCAGATGGACCCGTACCGTAGAAGCTATATCCTAGGTGCTGGCATATGTGACATGCACGCAGGTAAATTTGGGGGCATCCAAAAGTGATAGCAAGCGCGAACAGATCTGAACGGGCAAGAGCAGACGAGATAAAGCGCCGCCACGATAACACAACAAGAAGTACGATGTGTAGCATGCACGAAGCGCAAGAAAGAAGGCTTCCAGAAGAATGACAAAAGATTTCTTATCAAGTTGGCTTGCGGGGGTGAGTAAAAGGATTGGTTCAGACTTACTCTCAACATACTTCTCCACACCATCCTGTCCATAATTGAGGGCATACAAAAATCCCCTCCCAATCCCTACTGCCTTAGCGCCTAAGCATAGTGCCTTGAAAATATCCGTCCCTCGCATGATTCCTCCGTCGACAAAGACTTCCATCCTATCAAAAACCTCCGGGCAGCACTTCTGCAGCTCGAGTAGTAGGAGAACGGGAGCGGGCGCGGTATCTAAACTTCGCCCTCCATGGTTACTCAAGACAATGCCATTTATTCCTTCATCCATGGCCTTCTTGGCGTCCATGAATGTCTGTACACCCTTGAGGATAATAGGTAGTGAAGTACAGCTTCGCAACCAAGGCAAATCACTCCACTGTAGAGAAGCATCAATGTAGCCACCCATGATTCTCCCTAGAGATCCTCCCTTCTTATCATTCTTAGCAGTCGCTCCACTCATTGGCGTACTCATTGACTCGTCGGCCTTCACCCTTTCATCTGCTTCCCGCTTACCAGGTACCGGGGCATCAACGGTCACGAAGATAGCCTTCACGCCAAGTGACTCAACATGCTTTAGTAACGCCTCACTTTTGTGTCTTTGCTTATCGACATATAGCTGGAAGAAGAATGACATGTCACTACCCACTTCATCCACCAGCTCTTTGATAGGGAAACTGGCGTTCGTAGACACGCATTGGGGAATTCCAGCAACTTGACATCCACGAGCAAGAGCTTTTTCGCCTTCCGGATGAACTAGCTTTGCCATCGCAGCCGGAGCACAGAATAGAGGTACTGCCATGTGCTGCCCTAGCATACTTGTCTTCGTGTCGACGTCCTTGACGTTCGTCAAGATCCGTGGTCGTAAGCCAATTTTTGCATAAGCGTTGTTGTTTTCGCTCTTGGTATACAGATCCGTTGCTGCCGAGGAATAGAAAGCCCACGTCTTGGCTGCCAATGTTCGTGAGGCTACCTCTTCGAAGTCATGCGTATTGATCAGTGTATCAAGTGATGGCTTCTCATCCGGTGCTATAGAAGTAGTAACTTCTGGTGGTGGCTTTGCCCATTCATCATTGATGGTGCTGGCATCTAGTCTGCCAATGCACTTGGAAGGCTCAAGACCCTCTTGAATTATAGATGGCGAGTGAATCTCCGAATAAGCTTTGCTAGCATCGCGGCCGGCATATTTGAGGATAACTGTGCAATAGACCATCAGCATCCAATTCTTTATTTTGAGAAATCTGTAGATGATGCATTCTATGCTCCTGCGAATTTGGCGGATGGCACAGAGCTACAGTATTCTCCTTTCCTTTGCCACACCATTGTGCGAAGAGTACTTACTTGCGGCGCCTCCTGGATGCTCAGGAGCGAATTCTGTGAGATCGTATACCTTGCCATTGACAACAATCCATAGATCCTCCGGGATACTATGCTTCGAGATCTCCTGTACAGAAATTATTCGCGTCATGTCTGTGAATGTTTCTAAGGGTCCGTCTAAGTAAGAAAATCAATAGAATATCGCAAAACGTCTCAAATCTAGATAACAGCTACAAGTGCCGATGTAAACTACCTCTGGAGAATGTACAAACGGGATCGAAGGTATTGAAATGAATGTTCTACTTATGGGAGTTGTATAGACGCATTGAATTGATAGCGTGCCATTACATGTCGTTGATCGTCATCGCCCCGCGACCTATCGACTCCACTACGTTTGGTGCCGTCGTAGTGCTGCCGTGTCGCCGTCGCTATAATTACTACCGAGGTGGTGATAGGATTTCGGAAATTAACCCCACATCACGTGAATCAGAATTCAAGGACCAATTCTAGATAGAAGTGTATTTTTTAAGTTGTGAAGTATCAGTTAACAGTTGAAGTCATTGTCCAATTATAGGTCAAAAAGAATAAATAGTTCGATAGATGAGCTCAGGTTAAAGGCTATCTAGTTGGTTTAAACAACTTATTTTGAGATCAATTTTGTTAAGGTATACGGGTAATAATCAATTTCACACAACAATTACGTAGAACATAAAACGTGACCTGTTTTATATAGAACGAACAATCTTACAAGTCCTTAACAAATACTACATGTTATTAAGTTTTGTAACAAAAGTTGCAGCCAGCTGTCGATTGGTGTCAATCCAGCTTAGTGTAAGTAGCGTGAGAGTAATTAGAGTGTAATTCTAATCCCCCGCATTCCTTCCCGTCTCCGCTTCAGCGCCAAACACCCGCTTTGTACTTAAATCCTTAGGTACTGGCACCACTGGCGGTCCTACATACTTCACGTCATTCTACCATGAGAGCCGCTTCTAAGCGCACTCACGGCTGTAAGCAACAATCTTCAAGCCTTTGTATTCTCCTACATACAATGATACTGGTGATACTACTCGTCCAACATTCAATATAATCTGTACACAAAATGAAGTCCCTCAATATGCCTTTACAAAGAAGCCTGTCCAAGATACTGCAACGCACTACCTCTGTTACCATCATAGACCCTCTCCACAATGGCCCCTCCCAACGACAACGCTCGTACTCTACGTACCCCCCGAGTGCCCGGTTGAACGTACCCACCGACTTCTCCACCACGACAATACTATCGCATACTTCAAGGAGTGCCCTTCAAAACCCCGAACTTTCTGACGAAATCCGTAACGGTACCACAAAGCGCTTGAATCTCTTCCAGGCCATCAACGATGCCCTCTCTACCGCGCTTGCTGCCAACGAGTCGATGATACTCTTCGGAGAAGATGTAGCATTTGGCGGAGTCTTTCGATGCTCTATGAATCTAGCGCAAGAGTTTGGCTCAGAAAGAGTCTTCAATACACCGCTTTCAGAGCAGGGAATCGTAGGGTTTGCTATTGGCGCTGCTGCAGAAGGCATGAAAGCCGTAGCGGAGGTACAATTTGCAGACTATGTATACCCGGCGTTCGATCAGTTGGTTAATGAAGCGGCGAAGTTTAGATACAGAGATGGCAAGGAGGGCAGGAGTGTGGGTGGATTGACTGTGCGAATGCCATGTGGGGGTGTTGGCCATGGTGCTTTGTGGGTATATATTTATCAAATCCGTATGATTGTTCTAATATGACTAGGTATCATTCTCAGTCGCCAGAGAGCTTATTCACCCATATCCCAGGCTTGAGAGTCATCATGCCCCGGTCGCCAATTCAGGCAAAGGGACTTTTGCTCGCAGCTATTGCTTCCAATGATCCTTGTATATTTATGGAACCAAAAGCTTTGTATCGTGCTGCTGTCGAGGAAGTCCCACAAGGTCATTATACTCTTCCGCTGTCAAAAGCGGAGATCCTAAAGGAAGGAGATGATCTAACAATTATATCATATGGTCATCCATTATATACTTGCAGTACAGCAATTGAGAAAGCAGAGAAAGACCTTGGCATAAGTATAGAGCTTATTGATCTTAGAACCCTATATCCATGGGATAAGGAGACAGTACTGAAAAGTGTAAGGAAGACTGGAAGATGCATTGTGGTTCATGAGAGCATGGTGAATGCAGGCATAGGTGCCGAGGTTGCTGCTAGCATACAGGAAGATAAGGAGACGTTCATCAGGATGGAGGCTCCTGTGATGCGAGTTGCAGGATGGAGTATCCATACTCCTCTCCTATACGAGAGGTTCAACATTCCAGATGTTGCAAGAGTATACGATGCTATGAAGCGTGCCATAGAATATTGAAGCAATTCAAAGTCTTTATTATCATAATGATGTGTGAGTTTCATTGCCCGTGCCTACGTGCAAAGGTTTGGACTGGTATCTCTCTGGTTTCTTGGAAAGTAATTATAACTCAAGGCAATAATTTAGGTGCAAGCTGTATACAAGACTCCCATGATCTGGAATTAGGAAAAACACAGCTATAGCAGATGAGAAAGTAATTTGACAGGTCTTATTAAGGCAGACTAGTCAACCAACATCATAGAGACGCAAGTTAAGCCAATAGCTCTCTGCTTAGATTAAAATGACGTAAATTTTTGTCATATATTTTAATGTCACAATAATGACAGTGAATGAGCCAAACAATCTCATTAGCTTTGATATTTTAAATAACACCTAATCTTCCAGCACAAAACGAAAAACGAGATATTCAAAGGAATAGAAATGTTTTAAAGATGTGAGATGATAATTTAGCTTCTATCAAAAATAAAAGACTCCTAACTAAAGAGAGAAAATAGAAGTAGTTAGAGGGGCAAAAGACGCCCAGGAAGAATCGAACCAGCAAAAGTAAAATAGATGGGATATAGCGGTCGGTTCAACGCTGCAGCAAACCCATGAAAATTAACAACATGCGTTTTAATTACCTATTCCAGTTTGGATGGAAAGAAACTAGCCGGTGAACCAAATTTATTGGATGATGGAAGTGTTGGGATTACTTGAAAATGAGAGGTCTTTTTAAAAAAAAGACAAAAACGTGATAAGTAGTGAATGTGAGAACATCGCCCCACTTACGCGATGTGACAATACAACATATTTTCATCTTTTTTTACTTACTACCGATACAATGCTCATAGCTCTAATAAGATGACCAGTAACTTCACCAGTGAGAAAATCACAATCATGAGCAGCACATGTGACTATTAAATTATTGATTGAAACATCCCCCATCTACATCATACAAGAAAGAATAACTAGTGCCTCCACGGATATTACGCCAACCAAGCCCAACCAGTGAGACAAGAAGACCATGAGCTCGGAAAAATAAGGAAGACAGAACTAGGTGGAAGGAAGTCATATAATCATATCCCCAATTAAATCAAATACTGTGGTTCAATCGTACATCAATCAATAATGACCATATCATCACTAAAATCTTATCTCTTCTTCTTTGAAGTAGATCCCAACTGTAAAACCTATGGATTATGACCATGTCTTTGGTCCAAATGGTTCTGTCGCAACCTTTTGGACAGCCATATCCTGGTAATCAAGAGTGGTGGTGATGACATTATTACCCCACCAATTAGGTGCGTTGGTGTTGGTAAGTGTAATAGTAAAGAAGATAACAATAGTGGAAATGGCGAGACCAGAATCAAGGGCAGCGGACGTGATGTAGTTATATTGCATCCACCAGCCAAGATTGCGGTTTCGAATGACGCGTTGGAAGATGAAGCCTACGAAGCCCCAGGATAGGTAGTTCAATGGTGTGGCGGGTGGGATATAGCCGGTTGAGCCTGTAGGGAGTTAGTTGAATGCTCTTGTTTTAGATATTCAAGAAAATATGAAAAGTGATGTGTGGGATGGTGGATGGGAAAAGACATACCGAAAATCACAGGCGCCATCATGTAGCGCCACATAGAGCGCGGTTTCCACCAGGCCATGGAGTACAAAAAGACCGGCAAGGAAGCGCCAATGAGGAAGAACCAGAAGAGTTGGGAGTATATCTGGCCTGGAGAGAATATGCGGGCAGGGCCAAGAAGACCCCAGATAACGGAGGCATTGAAAAAGGTGCGGGCATTGGCACACGTGAAATGGGATGTATTATCCGCAGCACAAACATTCTTGATGGCTCCTAGAGCCCAGTTCATGACGGCAACCTGAACAATAGAAGACCAGAAAGTAGCAACGGTCTGCGCCCAAAACATGGTACGCGGCGGCACCTTCATGTAGTGGCCAAGTTTCAGGTCTTGAACGAAGGCGAGACCTTGGTACATAGCCATATAGCCGTATGCCTTGAACATCATCATGGCAACTGGCTTACCGGGCTGCAGATATCCGACGATAAATTCAGTGAGCACGTTTAGTCCGATTTGGATGTTGGTTATGGCTTGTACCATGCCGATAGGGATGGACCAAATCAAGGGGATGAGGATGGCGATAATGAAGGCCCAGCCTGTCAAATGAGTATCCCAGGCATAACAGACTGCGAAGCTGAGACCTATCATGGTGACGAAGAGGACCAAGTACCACCAATCTGGGGCATCACGATATTTCTTCATGAGACGCATGTGGACGTCATCTTCTTGCTCTCGAGCAAGCTTTGCGCGAAGCCTGGAAACGTTAACATGATCCAACAGAATATTTTGGGAAACCCACCAAATCTCCTTTCCGTTGTAAAGAGCTGTGTGAACTAGAAGAGAGATCATAGTGGCAAAGGAAATACCATATGATAAAGCAAATGTGGTCGATAAGAATAAGGGAGAATAGGAATTGTAGGCTTTAACATCAAGTGTGTATTCAGAGGTAAGGACTCGAGTAACATTGTATTGTTGTCCCATGTTGTCATATACGGTGTTATCACTGATTGGAAGATATTCGGCGTACCAGCCCCCGGTGTAGTGAACAGCCAGTGTAATAACCCAGTAGAAGCTAACCACTCCCACTATCGTATTGGCAATTGCGTGCCACGGAGGAATAAGTGGTGATAATAGCCAGCCAGTGATCACAGTCCAATCAAAAGTAATTGGAAGAAGAGCAATACCAGTATAGCCACCAAACAGCTGGTTAACGATGACATTATTTGGGCGAATCCAAGTGACAAAAGCGAAAGTGCTGAGTGCCTGGAAGATAAATCCTGGGAACCAGTACCAGCAAAAAGATGCCACAGCTACATACAAGAACCATCTGTACCGGCCGATAGACCAGCCGCCAGTTTTCGCTGGGTCCGCTGGGCTGTGGTCATGAAGCGCATAAAACAAAGAGGTGTTGACCAAGTTAGTAGGCCAGATCATGGCCGCAGGCCAAACCAAGAATCGTCTCGCCAGACCTGCAAGTCCATAACCTATCATTTGTGTTGTCCAGGTAAGTAATAACTTGAACCACCAGCCAAAATTCTGGCCATAGAAGGCTTGTTGCGCAACCAAGATATCCGTGGAGTAAGCTGCTCCGCCGCCAAAACTGCAGTTTGCCATAACGACAATGACTGTGTGCTCTTTCATGTTGAAGGGGCCTGGGTTTAGAGACCACTCGCGGCCAAAAGTCCTGAAGGTTTTTGTAGGCATGATCGCTGCCCAGCAGTTGCCAATAGGATATGCTATCAGTTGTGCAACAATAGAAGTAATGACAATTTGAGGACTTCGCATGGAGAACAACATGTTCAAGCCAGAACCGATAGTCGTGAGGAGAATTCCAATGACCCATGCTCGTACAGTATTTGCTGGAATATCCTAATAAAAAGGGTGTTAGGTCACCATTCATTTGTTTTAGGAGTAGTAGATGTCGCACCTCATCATAATTTCGCACAGCAGCTTGAACTTCAGGATATGGCGATTGCTCAGCTAGACCACGCTCGAGAGCAAGTTCGGCCTCAACATCATGTGCCTTCAAAGCATCGTGAATTTTATCCGCATAACCTTCCGGCAAATTTGGGTCCCAGCGATGATTTTGTTCAAAATGTATGAGTCCTTCATCGATATCCATTTCGTCGAGGCCATCGTGTCCAGAAGTATACACGGATTTCGAATAATCCGTATTTTTGTCCAGGCTGTTATGCGACGAGGGACCACCAATACCTTCGGTATTATGCCGTTGAAATGGCGTGCGCTTGAGCCCAAGAACCATTATGGCTTGTTGTCACCAATGTCGCAGCAATGATTTTTTCACCGTAACTGACTCCGGTCAGAAGGCAAGAAGATTTGATTTGGGAGGGGTGAGTAGGGTATATAAAGGCTGTGGCATGCATTGCATTGTAATTCCTGGCGACCGCTGTATCGGGTCGAGCACACACGATATACAGGGCATTTTGATGGCAGTAACATGGGGTACCCGTGCCGCACACATGCGATAAGAATGCAAGTCTACACACACTTTACAGCTGTGCCTCTCTACGGAGCAAGTGTACGCTCAATGTCTCGCAAAGTCGTGGCTTTCATTTTTGGGTGCCGTGCTAGTTCACGGAGGACCCCAGATACACATCATAGACGATGGTATGTACGAGCAGCCGGTGGTCTCGCGATCAAAGAGCTGCTCGCCAAGCTGTTTTATCATGACTTTGTGCCAATCATTGTGAAGATCTGCAGGACATAGGTAAGGATATGGCGTAGACTGGAGTTCGTTATCGCTGTTCAGAGGATGGAGAACGAACCGGAAAAGCATGCGATGTGCCACTGAAGCACATAGTTGCTCTCCGTCAAAAAGCCAGCGTGGGAGACGTGGGCGAAAGTGGCAGCAATGTTACCCTCCTGCCTCAATAAGCATGGTGAGCATGGTTGGCAAGGGCCTTTCCGGCGTCTTCAAGCGATATGTAGAGAGCCTTGTGGGCGTTAGCGATGCTGATGCTCGTGCCACCATGAGGTACAAGTAAAAGGCTTTTGCGTATTCTAGGCCCAAACGTGAGAAGTATCGATTGAGATGAGATATCATCGCTGTACTCATCCTTCATATAGGGATGTATGATCTTGTGAGATGTCGTATGGAGGTCCAACCGCCGATTAGCCCGCCATACAGCCTCCCACTACCTCGAATCCACAATTGAATATTCCATCTTGACAGTGCTTGAGTGAATGTATGTCCATAACTAACTGACCGTTACAAGCTTCGCCCAGAACCCATCCGCTGCCGGCTCGGAATGTATACAAGTCATCATGCTCATATGCGTGTGACAGAGCAACAGAGGGCAAGGCCTTTTTCAACTCATGTCGCCCTGTCTTGTTCTACCTCTAATACAATGTGTCTACATCAGTACTCACTCCCGAGGTCCGGATATTGTCAAGCGACAACACAAGCTGGTGCACCACAGACCTCTCTCTCATGCGTGCGCTCGCCGCACTCTTCCCCACAAAGTCGAGGAGGACTCAGCGCTGAATGTGCTCCCCCTCGCAGTGCTAGTGAACGATGATCCTTTGCATTGATGATACGCGAAACATTAACCTTCTCACCTTTAAAAGAACGGCATCTTCACGCACTCACGATATGCCGCAAGCTATGCGTTAGGATGAAGGCTTGACCTTCCACTCCAGGGGTTGTTTGGTGGTTTGGCTCTGTTGGTGATCCAATTCCGCCCGCCAACCGAAAGCAACGCCGTTCCGTGTGAAATATTTGCAGAATCCTGTCAGCCTGCCTCCCTTGTTCGCTTCTCGCAAGCCAACTGATCTCGGCCTTTTGAATAATACGATACGATCGATCAGAGCACCAGTGTAGTATATTGTCACACGAGCCAGTAGCTACGACTCTTCGCGGAACATAATGTTTCCGAATGCGTAAAAGATATTCGGACTGTTTTGATAGTGAAAAATCCTGCGATTGGATGGGCGTGACATATCTCATGCTTTTCGGACCTCACCCACACCAGCCACAGTGCGCTGGTGTTGATTTGACTTCTTGAATCGTGTTGAGTGATAAAGTGATTGTCAGCCTGCTATCACCCCATTATCCATTATCGCGTTGTGTGGCAGAACAATAGCAGGCTCAAAAGAGCCCCTGAAGATGGGTAAATCAAGATGAGCTGCTGAGGGTACGTACGCGTCAAGAAAGCTGCAGTGCATTTTGAAAAACTTTCCGACGCCGAAAGAAATGAGCATGTTGGGAGTAGAGGCACAGTTGTCCTGCAGCGGCTGTATGAATCTGACCTAATACCACCGTAGGATCAAAGTCAGTAAGCCTACATTGCAGGAATAGCACATCGCAAACGAGCTGCAGACAGATAAAGATAAGTAATTGCAGGGGAGGGACATTGTTGCGGCGTTCATATACTATGCACGCAGTAGACCAACGTTGAAAACACAACCCACTCACTAACACAAGGTAACATGATGTAACACACACCCACTTGCGCCTCTCTCGTACCCTTCGTCGTAAGGTACCCACCCCCATATCCTCTATATCCCACCATATTCATATCATCTGGTGCTACACTCACACAGGGAGAGATAAAAGTCACCACCACCAAACATCCCACATCTCCAGAATGATTTACAGATCAAGCAGGACCCAATGTAAGTCCAGACCCTTTTGAAGGTTCAAAGCAGAGCATTTCTTCTGCCATTCTGACATCTGATGACGCCGCGTCGTAATGCGATCCGGCCCGAGGATGAGCCTGTATGGATCAGCGCTCATAATGGCCTTCCAAGAAGGGTGATGGGTGGTATAAGGGTCAGCACCTTAATCGCACTTGGTGTTTACGTAGTACATTGGTGCATGATGAAAGTGGTGAAAGAGATACTAATTCATCCAATTAGCAACAAAGAATACATATACTCGCGGCATGTTATCTTAGTGGCTTCTAGAATATCTGCCAAGCAGGAGATTTTACCCGTATATTTTTATTTATTTGAATTGACATCATCATTTTCCGGGTGGGTTAAATGGTTATGTTGTGGGAGAGGACACTGCGAAAGATAGCCCCCCCTGCAGAATTTAGATGAGAATATAACTTTTAAGGCTTGTGATCTCAAGTTATGTCTTGTATATGTATTATAATATTCATAGGTGGCTACATAATGATTTAATTGTGTGTATTGAATTGCTTCGGACATCTGATAAGACTCTATGCTTTGTATGTGTCAATACTGTACGCAAAGATGTATAATTGTTTTTTTCACAGGATTGCTCTCACAGCTTGCTCCTCTCAGCAATCATACTTGCAGAGTTTGGCAGGGTATCCAGAGCCTCCCTTGTGATCTGTCCCACATTCTGGAAGCCTGCTACATTCATCAAGATATCGAAGTCAGCCAACAGACTCTTCATAACATGTCTGACGCCCAGCTCCCCCTTAATGCTCAAACCCCAAACCCATAAGCGGCCCACGAAAACGAACTTAGCTCCAAGGGCAAGAGCCTTGAAAACATCCGCAGCGCCTCTCACACCAGAATCGAACATGATATATGTTTTATCACCAACGGCTAGTCTGAATTAGCAACTACAGGGTCATAACAAAAGCAAAGAATAGAGTGAAACATACCTTGAACGATTTTCTCAAGTGCATCAAGGGACGCAATAGCCCCATCAACTTGTCTCCCCGCATGGTTGCTGACTACAATCCCATCCACCCCTAGCTCAACAGCCTTTTGCGCATCCTGAACGCTTTGAATACCCTTCAAGCAAAACGGTTTGCCGCCTGAGATCCGCCGCCACTGCTCCATAAGCCATGGCATTTTCTCCCAGCTCCATGCGCGTCCATGCCATACATTATCAATCCAAAGAGCGCCGGCTTCATTAGGATGGGTCTTGGGATCAATGCCATGCTCTTTCAGCCTCTTCTGAAAAACTGGGTCAGACAACCCGAGGTCAGCGCCAATGCCATGGTAAAAGGCGTAATTAGAGTTCTGTTCATCATGATGTCTCCATGCAAGCTGCCACGTATCGACTGTGAGTATACACGCGGTAAAACCAGAGTCGTGAGCCCGCTGCAGTAGACTAAGAGTCAGCTCGTCATCGTGCGGCATATACAACTGGTAGAAGCGTGGGCCATCGCCGTTCGCTTTGCCAACGTCTTCAATGGGGTTGCTACCCGCTGTCGATAGACAATAGGGCAAGTTCAGCTCCTTGGCGACTTTAGCAACAGGGAGCTCGCCCAATGGGTTATAAATCTTATTGATGCCGATGGGCGCAAAGCCAATTGGTGCTGAGACTTTATGCCCGAAGATTTCGGTCTCCGTATCCCGCTTGTTCGTGTCCACGAGCATGCGTGGGATGATGCGGTGGCGGAAGAAGGCCTGGCGGTTTGCGAGGTGGGTATAGGATTGGCCAGCGTTGGAGGATGCGTAGTACCTTTTGATTGTGTCAATGAGATTCAGAATGGATTCGGATATTGATAAATAAACAGACTGGATTCCTTACCATCCTCCCTTTGTCAATGTCTCTTTGGCAAGATCTTCCAGGTCTCCAGGCTCGGTACTAAATGGTGGTACTTCACCAGTATGATCTTTCCAGAAAAGCTCGCGTTGATAGAGACCCCATTGAGGAGTATTTCTCTGCTGGATGTTTGGGTTTTTTGGGTCAGACATTGTGCTGAATAATTAAGAAATCCTTAAATGGGTAGTTATCTGTTGTTTGCAGTATCTCTGAGCAAAACGAACAGTCCGAATAGTCATTTTGTTGTTATATAGATTGTTGCGATCATGCATGACGACATCCGAGCGACTTGCTTGTGAGATCATAGCATTCGGGTTCTCTGCCGAAAGTTGTGGAGGACGTTACGGTGCTTACACTCAAGCTAGCGACGTAGCCTACCCACTAAAAAGCTTGGTTCTGTCGAACTTGACGCTCCATATTTTATTTTATTTCATTTGTATTTTCCAATTTCTTTGAGTGCTGCATAGATTCTTACAAAATACGAATATATAGCCAAAGAGCCGACAAATATCCTCAAATATACATCTGATGCTTAAGTCTGCATAGCTGTGGGCAATGGCTATCTTTGGTTCCCGCATGGCTACGGCAGCAGAGATATTTATAGAGACAACAACTTATTATGGTTTTCATGCCATACGTAGCCAAGAATATATATCAAGCAAATCTGGCCATACAAAATCATTCTAGTCATGAAGTTGAGAATGCAATATTAAGAAATACAGAATGAATCCTTACTGGCTTACTGAGTTATTACACGATTCTTCGGATCTAACCGTGACCGATATACATACATGGTAACGGGATCTAAGGGGAAAACGTAATATATCCAAGCGAAGCGATACGTCTCCTCAGAATTGATTAATACAAACTTGCACCATCGATGAACACAATGTCGATGCTAATGTGTGACCAGGATCAGCATCATTGCTTTTAGCCTCATGCTTGCCACGCCTTCTTCATATGGGGTTTCGTTTCAACCAGACGAACCTTTTCTTATGCTTCACTCAACGTCTTCGTCCGGTTTCGCGTAAAGATATTTTCCACCACACAGTGAAAGCCTATATATTTGAGTTATCAGGCAAGTTATCCTTATACTGACGTCCTCATCTCCCGCCTTTAGCCTTATGGTTATTTCTTACCCGTCAGCCACCAATATATAGTGATCGTCGCGGCTATATCGATTTACCAAGACAAAGGTAAGGATGAAAGTGCAAATCTGGCGTGAACTTCTTTACACAAAACATGCCTAAAAGAGGCCCGGATATCAGACGAATATATAATGGTGCTAGGTGAGCCGTTTTGTTTCTATGTCAACCGTTGAATTCTTTCCCGAATCGCATGATGCGTTCATTTATTTTTGCTTCCGTGCTCTCCACTGTGGTCTCTGCGTATACTTGGAAAAATGTCAAGATCGGTGGTGGTGGAGGATTTATCCCTGGGATAGTCTTCAATCCAAAGGAAAGTGGAACAGCCTATGCTAGAGCTGATATCGGAGGCTTGTATAAGCTCAATACCGATGACAGTTGGACTCCTCTGACAGACTTTGCAAACAATACAAGCTGGTATAGTAGTTTCCCAATAAACCTTTGGTATTTTGTTAATGATAATATCGAACAGGCACGACTGGGGCATTGATGCTGTAGCTACTGATCCTGTAGAGCCATCAAATGTGTATATCGCCGTTGGAATGTACACCAATGACTGGGATCCGTCCGATGGTTCTATCCTTCGAAGTTCAGATTACGGAGCTACATGGGCCGAAACCGTGCTGCCTTTCAAAGTCGGCGGCAACATGCCTGGTCGTGGAACGGGTGAACGTCTAGCCGTTGATCCAAACAACAATGACATAATTTATTTCGGTGCAAGAAGCGGCCATGGACTGTGGAAGAGTGTAGATAAGGGAGTGACATGGGCAAATGTCACCAGCTTCACAGCCGTAGGAACCTACGTGGCTGATTCTACGGATACCACTGGATATTCTAACGACATCTTGGGAGTCACTTGCGTCACCTTCGACTCAAGTTCATCGCTTGTTGATGGTGCCACTAGCAGAATCTTCGTTGGAAGTGCGAATGTTAATACTTCGTCGGTTTATGTTTCAGAAGATGCTGGCTCTACCTGGACTGCAGTGGAAGGGCAACCAACAGGTGCTTTCCCTCACAAGTGCAAGCTCTCTACTTCAGAAGAGACGATCTACTTCACTACCAGTAATTCTGGTGGTCCATATGATGCTGGTGTTGGAACCGTGCTAAAATACTCCATCTCAACTTCAACATGGACCGACATCACTCCAGCCTGGGTTGCCGATAATTCTCTCACTATGGGCTTCGGGGGTCTTGCTCTTGATGCGCAGAACCCAGGAACTCTCGTAGTATCTGCTTGTAACCTATGGTGGCCAGACGTCCAGATATTCAGGAGCAACGATTCAGTAAGTTGACGGTGTTCTGCACTGGGGCCATCACTAACAAGTTTTAGGGTTCAACCTGGACTACAATTTGGGACTGGGTGGACGGAACAACTTTATATTATACATATGATACTGACCTTGCGCCCTGGATCAATGCCTCCCGCCAAGCTGGTGATGACAAAGTGCTTGGCTGGATGGTCGAATCTCTGGAAATTGACCCATTTGATTCTGACCATTGGCTGTACGGAACTGGTCTTACAATCTACGGCGGTCATGACCTTACTTCCTGGCCAAATGTCCACGTCTCCTCGCTTGCTGACGGAGTTGAAGAAACCGCAGTTCTTGCGCTCATTTCGCCACCAGGTGGTGCTGCTCTCCTTTCTGGTGTCGGCGATGTTGGTGGATTTGTCCATCAAGACTTGGATACTAGCCCAGACGACTCTTTCGAGGCTCCTTACTACGCCACAACCCCAGGGCTGGATTATGCAGGTCTTAATGTCAATGATATCGTGAGAGTTGGTAATGATGATACGACTGCCGGTCAACTTGCTACATCCACAGACGGCGGTTCTACTTGGTCTGCTAATAGTCTTGCAACTACTGGCTACTCTGGCGGTTCAGTTGCCATTTCTGCTGACGGGTCGAAGATTGTATGGGTCACAGGTGCATCTGGAACCCTTCTCTTCAGCGATGGCTCTGTAACCACGGTATCTTCTCTGCCTGTGGGGGCCATACTTGCATCTGATAAAGCCAATGCTTCATATTTCTACGGCGCCTATAGCAACTCATTCTACGTATCTACTGACGGGGGAGCCACCTTTACCTCCTCGACAATCCCAGGTACCGGTGCAGTCAAGATTGTTGCACACCCTACCATTGCAGGAGATGTATGGCTCTCCACTACTTCCGGTCTCTATCACTCCACAGACTTCGGCAGCACCTTCACAACGATTTCAGGCGTCACAGAGAGCCATGCGATTGCACTTGGACTAGGCTCCGGATCATATCTCAATATCTATGGATTTGTGAGCTTAGGAGATGAGGTTGAATTGAGAGTCAGCGCCGATGAGGGCGCCACTTGGGAGATCATCCAGGACTCAGCTGTTGGATTTGGCTCCGCAGGAAGTACTGTAGTAGCGGCAAGTCAGGAAACTGAGGGTTTGGTATTCGTTGGCACTAATGGACGAGGGATCTTTTACGGCTTGCCATGAGATTCCCACATCCACTCTTGGTCGGAGAGGATTGAAAGGGCTGTTCCCCGCTTTTAGTACATATCTTATCGGATGATCTTCTGTAAATGCGATCTTAAGATTTACAACCCAAACATATATCATCAAATTCTTGTTTCATGACGCGGTTGTCATACATCGCCTCGCTATAGACTTTGCTGACCCAAAGAGGAATTCTCACCCGAGCGTTTCGGTGCTATCGCATAGAGTCACGCCGCTGCAATAACTCGCGGATTATACATTTCTTCCCACACTTTTCGGCTGAAATGAAATTCTGCAATATCAGACAACACATATACATACATAAGCATGATCTCGTAAAGCAAGAAAACATCAACCCTTGCAAACGGGCAAGCCTTCCTATCCTTGCTTTTCATCCCAATTCATTGCATGGGATTTCATCCTATCTCTATTCCCACACTCACCCCCACCTTGTCTCCCATAACTTTCTTCGCTATCATATCACATAGCGTAGTAGTTCTGGTATACCTTACATCCCACCCCCTCCCTTACCCCATCCCATCGCTGTCCGATCATTATGCACGTCAAGCCCGCGTTTCAAACACTCCGATATAGGTGTGAAAGCTCGGAAGAACCCCTACCCTCCGCATTGCGCCATGCCATGCCACCTCCCGCACATCGCATTGATATGTACGCAATCTCCATCTTGCTAGGATCGGGGTTGATGCTTATTTGGTCGTATGTCCATCTATTTAGTCTGAAATTCGCTAAATTGTATACCGCGGGATGCGATGATGGTGATTTTCGTCGGAAGATGTTTAACGTCTTTTCTTTTTTGGCGGCTATGAGATTTTTGTTTCGTGAATATGGCATGTGACGGCGATACGGGCTCACGCAAGTTGGTTTCTTGGTCTTGAGGGACGTTTGGATATTGGCAGAGCTGAGAACAGAATGATTAATAGTAGTTCTTGACGGGTGATTGTGGCAAATAAACCATGTTATTCTATCGAGATTTCAAGATTGTATTGAGCTGGATTAATAGTGTATACCAACAAGATAAAATATCCATTTATGATGACTTATACCATTTTATAACTTGTGAAGATTTTTTGTTCCAGAAAAGCACGCGCATGACTTGTATTAAACTTAAATAAAATAAAACATTTTTTCTTTTTAAACATACAATAGATATAAAGTGCAGTGTATTATTTAACAATTCAATTAGCAAAATATATTTCCCGTATTTAGGCTTAATGCATTCCAAACTTTCAAAAGTGTCTGGATCTCCTGAGCAAGTCAAACTTTGGTAGTATAATAGATGAAGCCTAGGTCTCACAGTGACGATAAGAATCTGTTGTATAGGATACTTAAACTATGACGACTAAAATAGCCAAATTAATTTTCACTTGATATAATTATTCTTTGTCTTACCCAAAAAGACTGGAAGCTACGACGACATCGAATACGTTTTTCTGGGACCAACACAAGGCGGAGAGAATCAAGTGATCAAAATATCGAGTAACGAGTCTAAACCCACCATATACTGTACTAAATCATCTATAAATTGTTTGCATTAGTCTATTATCGTTACTCCGTATCTGTCATTGTTCCGTAATCTCTTCAAGAGTCCCAATATATCCATCATTAAATCCTCGCATCTAAGTCATCATCCAGCCACCTTAAACCTCAAATCCCTCCTCATTAATTGGCGGTAGAACATGGCCTAGCGATCGTCGTCTATTTGCATCATGTCCAGCAATCGCGTTATAGTCATAACCTCCGTTCGTCTTCTTTATCTCAATAGAATCGCTTCCACGACTGCTGTGTTCTCCATCAGTGTCATGAGATGCTCTACCACTCGTCCTAACAGGTGCATAATCATCCGCATTTTGCATCAGCCACTCTGGCTCTTTGTATGAACCGCGATATGGTCTTCGATATCGAAGTATGAAAAATATGAGAGCTCCTACCAAGACTAGGAGAACGACCGAGCCGCCGGCCGCTATCCCTCCTATTGCCCCCGGAGATAGACTCGAACTTGTTTCGTTTTGGATTCTTGATTTCGTGTAGTTTCCAGTCGAGTTAACTTGAGACATATTGGTTGTCTCATTTAACTCTGCTCTTGGTACTATGCGTACTTGCGAAGAAGTCGACCCGGGGAAGACTGCAGACGCTTTGATCGTGCCAGCTATATATGTGATGGTCATCGAATCAGGCGCTGGTGCCAGGAAAGTTTCACTGGTTGGGTCGTCGCAGTGTGATATTCCATCGATTTCTCCGCAGCATCGCCATACTCCGTCTGTATCGTCGTAAACTACATCCGGGAGAGCAGTATTATCTAAAAGTATCAGTACTCCATACTATCAAGAGAGGTGAGAAGCATACTGCAAGTTCTATGACAAGACGGATCCTGCATCGTTGGGTCGGTACATCCTCCCATGTAATCTTCATAATTAGCGCAGCTTAAATGTTCCGAGAGTTTAACTTACAGCTCCAGATATCGTTGTTTATAGATCCACATAATCCATCTTGCAGACAATATTCTCCATCTGCACAGCAAGACAAGTAGATCTATGGTCCTTGATTAGCCATCATTCTCAGCCGGACACATAAGAGGAAAACTCACACCGTCTGATTCCGTTCCGCAAGAAGCCCATGCATTCTCCTTTATACCGCCATCGTTATCGTTATAACACTGAGCCTGGCCCGCCGCCGCGACGGTGACCCCCACAACACACAGCAGAGCAACGAGTATCATCATATATCATTAGCGGAGCATATCTCAGCAAGACAGACATGAAGAGGTAAACAAGAACCATGGCCGGCTGTCCCTATTTACAATTTGCATCATGAACCTATTAGCGAGCCATTAATCCGCGTTCAGCAAACAAGACTTCTCATCCACGCCAACATCGAGGTCCTTCCTTGCACGATGGGCATCCACAAGCAATCGTTCACATCTTCTGCGCAGCTCATTTGCGTAGTGGGGGCGGTGTCGTCGTGCAAGTTGCAGGATTGGGAAGGGGAAGGGGGCTTATGTTCCTAGAATTGCCGCGACGGGCCACGGCAAGATCTGTGCGGGCGACGGCGTGAGATGTGGCTGCAACCAAATCGGCTTTTGACGTACCACACAATTGATGATCTTGGTTATTATCAATCCTAGTCTTTGCGATATTCCCCATTGATACGAGGGTTGTGAGACTGTGTGGTTAACCTTATTTCTGAACCACCTGCCTGGGACTTGGGATTCCTCGTTATTCAATGTGGTGTTTGTGGTTCTTATCGTATGTTGGATATTTTTCAAAGAGTGAATGTATTATAGTTGAAACTATCATACGTCAAAACGTTGGGCTGAATGCAGATGTCACAATTATTCGTTATGTGTTCGTTTTTGCCAGCTTCTAGAGTAAGCCGATCGTGCCGATGCAAGGGAGCTCCCACCAAAACGCGACTTGCTGGTTCAAGCGGTGGCACCACCCACTAACGCAGGTTATGAGCAGCTGGAGGTCCCATCACAAAAGGCCGCTATGAAGTTTTCCGTCTCCTGTGGTGCTTGTTCCTTTCGTGACCTCTAGAACATGCTGCTCGCTTTCATGTCTTATGGCGGCCGCACCGCTATGGCGCGGTCTATAACTATTAAAATCTCAGCTCTATCACTACTATACCGTAGTGTTCTTCCTAGCTTAAAGTTTTCAGCTTGAAGACTAAAATTTATTTGTAGAGGTTAAGTTAGCATATTAGAATATTATTTTACTTCTGAAAGGACTTAAATTACTCCTTTAAGGATATATACTTTAAGTGAAGTACTAATAGCTCAAAGCGTATGAGAGTACAATATAGTAAGTAGCATATCAAATTTTAATGAATAGCAAATCTCAAAGCGCTTTTAAAAAAAAAGCCTTTGTAAACAGAAATACCATTTTCAAACTTCAACAACGATTATAGAAATATTCATAATGTCGTCTATAGGAATCGGAATAAGTGTGAAATTGTGGATCGAGTGGTGCAAGTTCGACAGAGCCAGATTGGCCAAATCTTCGATATTGTATCTATCTGCAAAACGACTACTGGAGTATAATTCTCTAAACCCGCTCCTTAATCTTCGTAGCTCTTTTCCGGACGTTGTGGAACCTAGTAATTTCAAATCAACGCATAGTGAATATTTACTTCGGCATTTTCGGAGTCGACAGGGAAGCGGGGCGGTATTAATATCAATTATTTTACAAAGTGACAACGACAACGCTGAGAAATGCCATGCATGTCCAAATTCAGAACTTGGGTACAAGTTGATGATACTGGAACTGGAACTCTACAAAACCACACCCACCACTGACTGGCTAAGCTGTTCAATCTTTACATTTGTGGAAGAGTGTTAAACACTGCCGGCGATAAAAAGCACAATGAGCATCTGATATTAGTCGGCTCAAACCAATCCGCTTTGTCCATTTCCACGCGTAACAACATATAACAATTGAGCCTTTGAATCCTTGTCAGCAACAGAGTCTTACTTCAGAGTTCGTTTATTATGTCTGACGCTTGTTTGTGGTGCTACACACTACTACTTCAGATAACTGGCATTTAAACCCCCTTTTCACCTCGCATGACACTTGAAATACTGATAAATTTGGAATGCTATAAGTTCTACCTGAAATTATCCATATTTATCAGAAGATTCCTCTTGCCTCTCTAAATCATTTAGTAGAGGATGTCCCAGATTTTCTGACCGTCAGGTGAGTTTGTTGGGAGATACTCTTGTATATATAAAGTGATCGCCTCGTTCAATGGCTGATTTGGCTGACCTGGCCATGGAGCAGTCCTAGGTATCCGCACACCTTCACATATCCTACACATCTGCGCCCATTCATGTCCAACAGATAGAGTCTTGTCGATTCTAGCTTCAAATCTAATCCCATCTGGGCGTAGATTTCTTAAGTCCTGATAGTCTAAGCCCTTAGGTATGAGCAATATCCCACACGGACAACGTGGTTTCTCATCTGTCTCTTGGCCTCTAACACGAATGAGAGGCCTTGGATGTTTTGGTTTTGGATTTGGTATTTGATTCCCCCCCGGTCCTGGCACACGCCTGCCTCTTTGATAGTGAGTGAAAGGATTTGTAGTAAGCTTGCGATCTGCCTTATCTTCAATTCTATCATTCTCATCAGCTGCACAATCCTCGCAGGTGTTCTGATAGTATTTCTCTGGGCATTCGCATGTATTGAGGCCATTGGGATATAGTACCCGTCCTGCAGCGAGGCATTGATTGCAGAGAGGTGTCCAAGCGTAGTCTCTGACTGCTTCTCTCCCCAAAAACAGCACATATATGGCGCATTGCCAACAAATAGTGATCACCCCATGTGGATGACCACCACTAAAGAAAGATAACACGTTCGCAGGATTTTGGCAATAGAAAGAATCAGTTTGGAACAACGAGGACTGGAATGGGGCATTGGCTACAGGTGGAATAGGTACCCCCGCGGCCACATGAATGGTATTAGACTGGTAATCAACCCGGCCCTCGCAAACTTTATTGAGAGGATGGATAGCTCTGTAGTGTCTAATCGTGGCAACAGGATGGACTGCCCTGTTGACATTGGGGTCTACGTTGGTAGGCACTCGATGGTAACCGTTATCTATCAATCCATTCCTAAGTCCTCGACCAACACGCAGCAGATTCCTGGTCTTCATTAGTCCTTTATGAGTTTACAAGGAGCGAAACTTGTTGAACATACCACATATCTCGAGGATTTAAGTTTCGCATAATGCTTGCCACAATTGGATGTTCCCTTAACATATCATACAGTCGACTATTATTTGACATGATAAAGGAGATTCGAGTAGTTTAGATAATTGGATATGAATTGATTATAGTAATATAATTTTGTTAGATGATTGCCGATGTTATGTTAACTTTGAGAGTAGCAGAAAGCTGTCAGCAAAATAACCTCCACGAGTTTCCTTTCAACCAGATATACATAAAGAACGAGACCAAGCGATATCCATGGCACAAAGAGATATACATGGTACAAAGAAGTCATCATTGAACAGCAAATCCTTTTTCTTTATCAGTGGTGCAAGTGCGTGCTCTTCACCAGAAATCAGGATATACTGGTCTCATGAATTGTAATCACGCCGAGACTGATTATTGAGGTTAGTTATGTGTGGGGTATAGTTGTGGTGAAATCATATGATTATTTCTATAACAAAAAGATAGCATCAGCTCGTATTTATATATACGTTAAATATAATTAATTTGATATTAAAAGAACACGACAAATCTTTGAATATTATGAATCCCAGATTTTGTAATTCTAGAAAGTAAATACATCTATCAACTGTTATGTTAGCTTAAGGCTAGAAAGATCTATATATACTTAGATCACCAAAGTCTACGTCTTATGTCTTCCTGTTCCTTCCACTTCCGCTTATCATCCTCGATTTCTCTTGCTCTCCGTGGAAATGTAGCTGCTTCACACGCATCAAACAAGGTTTTTGCTGTTGGTCTCATCAAAGACTTGTCATCCATGCAGGCCCCCACCAGATTTATCAATTCCTTCGAGTACCGATCAACCCTCACCCAGCTCATCATCTTGTAGAACTCAAGTGAACGTTCTGGTGGAAAACCAACCATCATTTGATATACAATTGCCCCTAGAGAATAGATCTCCGAAGAGCGTTTGTATGGTTCTTCGTTCCAAGCAATTTCCTTTATAACAACTTAGCATGGCTGTACAATTAAATCTCGTCTTGTTCTGGCTCACCTTTGCGGTATATTGTCCAGGCTTTATTCGTTCGCACTGCGCAAAGTCAGAGCCCACAGAGCCCACGACCTTGGCTTTCCCAAAACCTCCAAGCTTGCATAAACCAAAAGGCTCCAGTTTTCTCCCATATCTAGTTCTTCTAACCTTTGGTTGCGTGAAAAAGATATTCTTAGGATGAATATCCCTATGCAGGATGGGGTGCCAGTCCTCGTCGTGAACATCAAATTGTCCAGGTTCTCCATATCGTTCTTTAATACCAAAATGTAACCACATAAGTGCTTTAGAAATGGAAGTCAAGACATGCCAACAGAAATCTTCTGGGAACCCCTCGTGTATACTAGCTTGGTCTCTCTTAGACATATCAACAGATGGCATCCTGATATCTGGAACATAAGCCTCATTATCCATTGGAGAGAACAATCTTGACAAGCTTCCACCATCGCAATCTTCCCATAAAAGGTAATCTGCCTGATCTCTATCTTCTCTCAGGTGAGAGCATTGGACAATATCGATCAATTTGATCAAATTAGGGTGGTTAAACAGGCGCATCATGGTAAGACTCGCATATGGTAGGATGGGTTGAGTACGGTCAAAAGCGTCACACGCTTCTTGGATTTCTTCGGGAGCAAAACCTTCAGCTTCTAGATTCCCCTCGGGTTTTTGGATAGTATGTGCCATGAACCGCTTGCCGTCTGATACACGAGTTGCAACAAATATCTTGAAACCCAGATCCCTGCGTGCTCCTTGTATCTCATTTCCAAGAATGTAGGCTCTGCTATTGGATTTGAATGTTGGAAACCTCGAGTACGGGATAGGACAATCGTCTCTGGCTGTGGGAACGTTTAATGGCTCGTCAACTGCATCAGAGGAGTAGACTGTATCATCTGTCAACCACGTAAGTCCAGGCGTCAAAGGTTCTGGAGATAAATTTTCAGTCTCTGTGCCGCTTTGGTCGGCAACGATGCTCTTGAATATTACATTGTCCCTATGAGTGGTGAAGTCGTGAGCTATTTCCCCCTTTTCTTGGGGATGCTCTTGGGTTGCTGGGTCTACACCGTGTGAATGCGCCATCATGTAGTTCGATAACAAGAACCTCAAGTTACAGGAAGAGAAGGAAATGAAGGTCAGACCTGAAAAGTAACAAATTGCCTACCTTGCTACGAACTTTGCATAACAAAGAACAACCACTCTTTGTTTGAGGTTAAGATTTGTAGATAATAAAGAACAAAGAAATACGCTAGTCCTCGTTCATTTAAAGCAAACAAAATTATTAGTACTGTTAAATCATTGGAAGCTCTTCGATTATCTAGAGCACTTTGGATATTATGAGTATTTATAATAGTCTATCTCAGCTATATACTTAAAGTTACTCAATTTGAAGCAACGAAGATATCAGCGATACATATTAATTGCACTTTTGCATTGGCAAACGACTTGGAGAACTGAGGAATTTGGAAATGGTAGCTTTCAAAGGGTTTAGTGGATTATCAACTAGACAAAGAACTCGAATGCAGAACTTGGAGGCGGTAGCCTTCAAAGAGTTTGATAGACTTTCAACTAACAAAGAACTAGAATGAGGCGTGAACGGTTCTATATGAATAGAAATCGGGGGATTTCCAACTCATTAAATCATCTTCATCATTCCCTCATATCCAGATAATAAGATGCCGGCAAAAAAGCACCCATACTTCACTGGCAAACCACCTAGTGGGACAGCCAAAGGAAAGGGAAAGGGAAAAGACAAAATGACGAGCACAGCAGGAGTCAAAAAGACTACCAAAAAGACTTCAAGTAAGACAGACAAAAATGTCGTATTGGATTCAAGATTAATATCTGGCTTAGGTACAACATCGGGTTTAGGTACAGCATCTGCTCCAGCTCAAGTTGTCAATAACCAAGTACCTCCCCAAGTCGTAAAGTCTACGGTAAGCTACCCACTTCAGGATTCTGATTTCAGAATATCACTGACCATGTGAAGTCAGACGCCGATCTACCGCCACCCGGTATGTCGATCGTAAGTACCATACTCTTCGATCATTTGGTAAGACAAAACGGAAATATGCAGCTCTTCATTGGGACTCTTAAGGAGGGAGATGAGGTTGTTTCCCGTGATGGAGCCATCATCCGTGTTCGATCGAGAATTCCGAACGGTACAGGGACTCGCATTTATACATGGGATGTGGGAGCCGACTTGCACCCAACTAAGGCCACACCAACGACAGTTGTCTGGCAGAGAATGCCTATTATCCTTCTGAATAAGCATTTTCCCCTGGTATCCGTGGGAGAAGACTTAGATTCTAGCTCTTCTGCTAGTTCAGCTGAAGATGAGGAAGAATCTTCTCCAGAGGAGCTGTGAGGATATTGTGATTAGGAAAAGAGCGATTGATGAGGATGACACTGAAGTACTTAGTATCTGCAGATAATCCAAACTCACTTAATTCTGTTCTTCCTTTAGTTCTTCGGCGAACCCATGTCGTCAACTATAACCAAAATGTCTATGAATGTTTTGTGAGATTACGTGCAATGACCATCAGCACTAGAAAATAGTATAATGATGTTCAAAATATCCGTGGTGCATTAAATACAAGTATCTATCGCCATCTATCTACCAATCAACATTTGTCCCACCAACTTTGACTGCACTATCCTGTCTATCAAAGTGACTTCCTTGCCACGGTTTCCTCCCCTTCATACCCACCCCATTGGGCCCAATCTTCTTATCGAGCTCCAAAAACTGGCTATCCGGTGCATCCGCCTTCTTAACCATCCACTTCTTTGTACCCAGCACGCCATCAAGTTCTAGTACTGGTGGGAGCTTTAAATAAATCATTCCATCCTCTCGCTCCTCGACAGGGAACGTAGCAATACTAAGCTCATCATCATTACTACAACGACCAGCTTGTTCTCCATTAAGCGTGAAGTTGCGCTTATGGTTCGGACATGAAACCCACAGCTTGCCCTTGTCATCATCACCGACAAGGCCATCGGAGAGCACGAACGACCGCTTGTGCGGGCACATTTGTTGGGTAGCATAGTACTTTCCACGCACACGGAAGACAGCCAACTGCGTGTCGCCACGCTTGATATTAGCAGATATGCCGTTGGGTGCATCATCTGCGCCAGCAAAGTGCGATGCTGAGATGATAGGCTGCCAGGAGAGAGAGGTCCATTTCGTACCGCGGAAGTCATCCTTGGCTGACTCCTTAGGCCAGAAGACTGGGCGAGTTTGGCCGCGGTCTTCTTCTTTTTCCATGTTCTCGAGAGTATCAGGAGTATTGTTGAATTGCTGGAAGTGCTTACGTCGCTCTGGGTTCTCGATTGCTTCTTTCCACTCGTCGAAAAATGTTCCAACGAGCTCTTCCATTTGCGCTTCTAGTGAGGCGCAGATACCAAGCTTGTCGTCTAGAACTACTTCACGGAGATAGTTGATACCACCGGGTAGTTGCTCCATCCATCGTGCTGTTCGCTGGAGTTTATCTGCGGTGCGAATGTAGAACATCAAGTAACGATCAATGATTGAGACTACGTCGAGAGGAGGCACGTCTTTAGCAAGAAGTTCGCTGTGGCGAGGTTTAGCGCCACCGTTGCCTCCTACAAAAATATTGAAGCCTTTTTCTGTGGCAATGAGACCAAAACTTATCATCATTAGCATCATTTTGGTTAAAGTAGAGAATGGGACTTACTCTTTATTTTGTGCCTCAGCACACTCACGTACACAGCCACTAACACCACCTTTGATCTTGTGGGGTGCACGAATAGACTTATAGCGTTCCTCCAGACGGACAGCCATCCCTACACTGTCTCCAATACCATATCGGCACCAGGTAGTCCCCACACAACTCTTAACAGTTCGCAGACTTTTACCATAGGCATGTCCACTTTCCATGCCACCTTCAATCAGCTCTTCCCATATTGAAAGGAGATCTTGTTTCTTGGCACCGAACATATCAATACGTTGACCTCCAGTGATTTTCGTATATAAGTTGTATTTCTTTGCAACTTGGCCGATAATAATGAGTTTGTCTGGGGTAATTTCTCCCGCACTAACTCTTGGGACAACAGAGAAGGTGCCATTCCGTTGGATGTTGGCCAAGAAGCGATCGTTGGTCTCTTGAAGTCCATGAACTGGGTTGTCCATAACGTGTTGGTTATATAAACTTGTGAAGATGGAGCCAATACTTGGTTTGCAGGCCTCGCATCCAATAGAATTTGGGTCGTTTCCAGCCTCTTTCATGACTTCTTGAAGAGTTTTAAGCTTCTTGACAGAGATGATGTTATAAAGGTCGGCACGAGAGTAGTTGAAATGAGGGCAGATATGGTTCTTGACCTCATTGCCCATATCTTTCATTTGCTTGTTGAAGATGGAAGTCACGAGAGGCATACAGCCTCCACAGCCTGTGCCAGCCTTCGTGCAAGACTTGACATCTCCAATAGATTTGCACGTTCCATCTTTCACGACTTTAATGACGTCTCCTTTAGTAACATTATGACATGAGCAAATCTGTGTATCGTCGTCAAGGTCATCCCCACCTTCATCATCACCCTTGCTCGCTCCAAGAATGAGCTGAGATGGAGGAATATCAAGGGGCTTTTGGTTCTTCACCATTGGAACCAACTTGACGTAGTCCTTGGTATCCCCAATCATCATGCCACCAAGAAGATATTTACCATCCATTGTAAAAAGATACTTCTTGTATACAGCTTGGAAAGGATCCTTGTATGTAAGAGCCTTGACTGGAGAAGGAGGAGGTCCATCAGTGAGCTTCTTGATTGTGTCCTGGCTCTGCTCTTTCTTCTTGCTGATCCTCACAGGTAAATGCTTTGGCCCATCGCGATCAGCAAAGAAATCTCCGAAACTAGCGACTTCAACTCCAAGTAACTTCAACTTTGTGCTGAGATCAGGTCTCTTGAATTTCCGTGGAACGTGTACTTTCGCTTGCGTGAGATTAAATGCAAGCACATCAGCCATTTCGATGCCCGGAGCAATAAGACCAAAGGTTTGGTTCTCCCAGCTTGCGCACTCTCCAATAGCGTAAACGTCCGGCGCACTGGTGCGGAGATCTTCAGACACAACAATTCCCCCTCCGCGGTCAGCGCACTTAATGCCTGCCTTCCTTGCAAGTTCGTCACGGGATTTTATACCAATGGCAAAGCAGATTGTTGAGCAGTCCATACGCTCTCCATCTTCAAAAACAACTCCCTTCACGTGATTGTCTTCTGTCACCTCAATCTTGCCCACTCGCTTGCTCAAAAGGACATCCAGGCCCATTGCGCGCACTTGCTCAATAACAAGGCCTCCAGCATCGCCATCAAGCTGTCTGCTCAGCACCCAGCGATTTCTCTCAATGAGTTTCACCTTTCCAAATGCCTCTAGATCCATCATCGCCTTTGCAGCTTCGAGACCTAAAAGACCACCTCCGACAACAGCTCCATTTGTACCCTTTCTTTGGACGGAGAATTCTATGAGTTTTTGAAGATCGTCGATCGTTCGATATACAAATACACCCTTCGCATCATGGCCTGGAGTATGCTTAGGTAAAAGGGCGTCGGATCCTGTAGCAAGAACAAGGATATCGTATGGAACAATGTCTCCAGTCGCACATTGGACGACCTTTAGTTGTGGATCAATTGAAGTCACTTGTGTATTGATATGGTAGTTTAGAGCACCCTCTGGACAATTCGAATACTGTACATAATTAGAGAAATGTAATTTCTAGTAAAACATAGCATTATTTTCTTACCCATTCCTTTGGATTTAAATATAGATTCTCGACTTTCCGGTGTTGGAAGAAACTCGTAAGACCGACTCGGTTGTAAGCCAAATGTGGCTCCTCACCGATAACAACTATATCATATTCTCTTGTCTTTGCGTCGAGTTTCATAAGTTTTTCACTGGCTTTGTCAGTGACTTGTAAGAATAGTTGACATACATAAAACTTACATAAAGGAAATTCCTACCATTCCCAAGCCAACAATGACTACCTTCTTCCTGTCTCCAATGCTTTTATTATTGGCTGATCCCTTGATTCCATCCGGCCCTCCCTCAATTGGGCCGCCGGACATCTCAGTGGCATTGACCTGTGGTTGCCAATTGTCCGCCATGATTGCTATGATACTGTAAGAGATCGTAAGTAACTCAAATCCGAGTATACTTAAATGCTTACAGCACAATTAGCAAACGACAGGAAATTTTGGCAAAAAATAAGGATGAAGATGGAAACACACAGAAAAGGGAATAAAAGAAGACGACGAAGCAGAAAGGAAAGAGAATATACAGCTACTGCTACTGTGTCACCATGGGTATTTTACCAACAGCTGGCTATATCAGTAAGCGCAAGCAATCATTTGTGCAACTGATCCAATACACTCCACACGGCTGATGACATAGTTCCACGGGCAGTTGCAGACGAGCGGAGAAGACCAAATCAGCGGTACACATTCTCGCAAGCAGCATTATCTTATCTTTGAGCATTTGCAGTGGACCAACAGCTTTCTCATAGTCAACGGAGGTCTCGACCATAAAGATGGTCACAGCTCCAGTCATCTTCAGCGAGGAAATGCTACAATGTATTGCACCGAGGAAATGCTTTGCTGCGTAACCCCACTTGCGCGACTCATTATTGGTTGCAGCTGGAAATGCGGACATCGATAAGGAAAGCCTCCGCGGATATGCGGAGAAGCTGGAGAATCACGGGATTTGGTTGAATAAAATCACCGGGACATAAGTTCGAGGTTGACGAGAAGGATAATAATGTGCTTCGTCGACCATTCATATTTCTTATGTTTACATTTTTGTTTTGTGATGTTTGAGCCGCATTCTTGCAGTCTGATACTCTATGCTGAGGTGTGTTGTTAATGGATGCCAGTCAACAAAATCACGTGCCATTTGATTCTGCACAGATATTGCGGGGATAATTCCAGAACTTAGGCGGTGCATGTATTAAATCAAGATGCTTCTCAATGATATGAGATGAGTATTGTGCTTCTTGTAATACCAGGAGTGCTTGAATATCAATTCAAGAATATTATAAAGAAAATGCAGTTCTCATTGGATTTACGGCAAGCGGTGAACTTGATCCTTTCAACTGCTTATTTACCTGACTTACCCCTCTTACGCATGCCTGTCTTCTTGAGCAACAAGAATCAGTCCATATGCATAAGAGTGAACAGCTGAAAGGAACATACTTTGCTGTCACCATTGCAGCAGTAAGACAATCGGCACCTCAGGGGCACGCCACCTCCTCCCCCACAAAGCAATGAAAGGGGTGACAGGAGGGAAGCCTCGGGAACAGTGAAGTAAAGGAGAACTCTGAAATCTGAAATCTGAAAGAAAGAATAAGAGTAGAGAAGGCTGTTTCAATTTCTGGACAGTTTTCTATCTTAATTTAACTATTGACAGCCACGATCACAATCATTACAATGATAAGTCAGCCACACCCAAAACCCAGCCGGTAAGGGCCGCGGGGCTCACAATTGGGTGCGATCCGCCGGGTAAGGCAGCGCAAGCAAGGTACAAGGCGTAGGATGTGATAACACAAGGGGACGCATACACATTTCGGCGGTAGAAGACAATCGAGACATGCCAATCGCAAAATAGAATTCCTCCTCCTCCATCACCGAATCTCTGCTGCAGATTTGACCTTTGAGCTCGTCGCGACATCGTTACCCCTCAGCAACATACAATGCCTTAGACTCAGACGGCGGGGCAAGAATCCCTGCACGCGACAACGAAACTCTGACTCCAGAGAATCCCTACGTCAAGCAAACTCGATATAAACCTCCCGCCTCGAACATCTACATCACCACCACAACACCACGCAACACCACAACGTACATCACAGCCAACATCTACCAAATTCGCTGCACGAGCAGACACCGAAATACAATCCCCCACAAAATGGCAGGCTATTACCCCCCCGAATCCTTCTATCCGCCCGCGAAACGCATCCGCCCAAACCCGCCCACAACCCCTTCGACCCAAGCACCGCCCTCCCCCTCCCCCTCAACCACCACTCCAACACCACCCACGCCCCCGCGCTCAATCACGCCCATCGAAGCCGCCGTGCTCTCCCTGCCGCCCGCAACCCTCAAGGCAATCCTGCTGCTGTCGGCCCAGAACCACCCAGACATCGCAACGCATCTGTACACGGCGCACAATGAGCTGATTCTGGCGGAGTCGCAGGCCGTACAGACCTTTACACATCTCGTGCAGGCTGCGTGGCATGCGCTGAACCCGCGGTATCGTGGGAGCAGTGCGCACCAGGTTGAGAGTGCTGGCGAGGTGGTTGGCGAGGTGCGCGAGATCGTGGTGGAGATTGGCAGTGCGGGTATGGCGGGCAGCTTTGGCACGCGGAGGAATGCTGTGCTTGCGTTGGTTGAGGTTGCTGAGCAGGTTAGGGGCGCGGAGGATGTGCTGGGGGTGGAGGTTAGGAGGAGGGATTGTGGGGTTGGGGAGGCGATTGGGGAGGTTTTAAAGGGGTTGAGTGGGGACGAGAGGGATTCAGTGGCGCAGGAGGTGGGGGAGAGAGTGAGGGGTTTGGTTGAGGATGTTTTGGGGATTGACGAGGTGCTTAGATTTATGGGTGAGGATGATGGAGTGAGGATCGGCATGGAAGTGCCGACTGTTGTTACAGATCATCATCATTGAAAAGATGCAAAGGAAACTACGACAAATATCGGGAAATCAAGATGGCAGAGGTGTATATGAGGATATTCTGATGTAACTCAGCGCATGGGCCTGAATATGAAGGCGTTTGTCTATTGGATTGGATGGCTTTGGGGAGTTCTGAGGGGCAAAGATTGGAATGCATTGACATCCATCTGGCTAGCCTTGACGGTTGCGAATGTTGTGGTGTACCGGGGATCTGGGGTGTTTAGGTATGGGACTTGGATGCGACGATGCTTGATGTCAAGGTGTACGGTCTTTATATCTGGGTGTATAATAGAGGGGGAGTGGTGTTTGTTTATAAATGCATCGGAAGGAGTAATTATGGGCATTGGATGGTAATGGGTATATCTAATAGGCGAATATAGAAGTGAATTTAAGATGTATAAGTATATGGTATTGATATTCCGGTGATATTGGTGATATAGGTGATATGTTGGTGATTGTATTGGTAATTGTACCGTAGCTAGAACGATGCATAAGGATGAAAGTGTTATTTGATCTGAAGATTTAGAGACCGGCAATATATGCATTAACAGCTATCATTCTTTGAAATATTAGCCGTAAGGCTTCATATATATCTACATAATCTACTTTTGTTCTATGTTATCATACAAATCAATAATAAATCTATCTATACACTCTATCCACTTAACACCAGACAAAATCAACTTGGCCTCTCCATCAAGAAGCTATTGACACTCTGCAACGTAGCTCGACTTGGATTCACATGCGGCATCTCAACCATAAGCCAGCTCAGCCTCTGCTTAATGAAACCCTTATCCATCCCCTTCCCAACCTTCCCATCTTTCACACTCTCCCATCCACACAATCTCTCCTCATCATCATAGAAAAGACACAAAGCCGCAAGTGCCACACCCACAGCCGCATCTTTCCCAGACGCACACGAGATCAAAATCCTCGTCTCAGCTCTTTCCTTTGTGAGAACCTCGCGCAGGAACTCCATGACAATGGGTAAAGCCGCCCTCAGATTCCTGCTCCCAATCTTATGTGCACCAAGCCCAACTGTCAAGCTCGATTTCTCCCGGACCCACTCACTCTGCGGCGAAGCATCAGGAAGCAACACGACACGAACATCGCCCGGTCTCAACTCCGCCGCCAGCAGCGCATCATTCGCAGCAACGACCAGACTGCCATCAGGTGTAACAGGGTCCGGCAAGGGCAATTCCTTCGAAGCAGCCGCATGCTCACCGACCAAGCGCTCAATAGCATCAGGCAATTCCTCCTCAGGGAGAGCAAGCAAGAGCTCGACATTAGCCCAGAAGACATCAGGCGTCAAAGAGCCCGCCCAATTCTCCGTATCATCCGCCGCGCCCTGGATATATCCATCGTGAGCCGCCTCAGCAGCACCGACGCGACGCGAAGCCGTGCAGCAGATGAGCGGCGTGCAGGAATCGAACAGCGGGCGATGGGTATCGATATCGAGCGACGACTCGGGCGTGACCCACAGCGGTCTCAGGGGCCGCGGCACTTTGGCACGCAGGGCGGGCAGGTCGAGGTGCAGGGCGAGGAAGGAGTCGAGCAGGGCGGGGATGCGCGCTTCGATTTGCGCGTGCTCGGACGGCGACACGACGGCCGGCGGCGTGTGGAGGGCGTGGGCGGCGATGTCGGTCGGGAACAGCGCGCGGTTCAGCACGCACGCCCAGATTGGGATGGTCTTGCTCAGCGCGTCCGGCATGCTCTTCCCCCGCCGTGTCGAGTCGACGATGATGGCGGCGCCGTGTGTGTGTAGCACATCGAGCAGTTGGAGGTTCAGGCGCCGTGTGCTGAAGAACCAGATCCCTGTGTGCCCGTCGGTCGATTTGAAATATGCGCTGCCGGCTTTGGTCGACGGTGCGATGTACCAGCTGCCGCAGCGCTCGTTGGCGACTAGGGGGGCATTGTAGGCTGCGCTGACGGTGAGGATGAAGGTGCTGTCTTGGTGGATTGAGCGGAGGCGGTTGTGGATTGAGAGGGTCGAGCGTTTGAGGGAGGTTAGGATTTGGGAGAAGTTGTGGTTTGCTGCCGAGTCGAAGATCAGCGAGGAGGTTGTTAGGTGGCTCATTGTTGTGCGGCTTGATGCCGGGGTGGTTCAATGTGTGGATATCATAGAGTCATGTCTGTCGTACAGTTCACAGTTCTTTTGGTTAGTGTTGTGGTTGTAGATGTGGAGATGTGAAGTTGGTTTGATCTACAATGTGTTGATTCAGATTCCGATTGTGTTGATCCTGATCTTGATCTTGATGCTGGTTTGATCTGCTCAGATCTGATCAGATCTGATCCTTATCACGTCCTAATGCTTATCATGATCCTTTCACGGTCTCACTATTGCCCATGAGGATTTCGGAGGTTCTTCTTGCCTTCACTCCACTCGTCTTAGTTCCCGTTGTGATCCAGCTTCGTTCAGATTGTGGTTTGTGCGGGTCGTGCCGCTGGCATTGATGGTTCACCTGTCAACGGGTGTGAGCTGGTCAGTGTTACATATGAATGTGTGCATATCACCATATGAATATGTGTAAATGTACATACAACATCATCTTTTAAAACTGGATTGATATCATGCAACTACCCCTCCATATTCACATGCATCCCCATACCATACATACCCCTTTCTTTTCTTTTTCTCCTTTTTCCCTTTTCTTTTTCCTTCTTTTTTCTTGTCTTGACTGGGAATAGAAAGATGATTGGGCATACATTTCCGCCTGACGTCAGTGCACAGGCGAGGGGATGTTATGATGATGATATGTCAGTGAGGGGTGGCCGATGTTTACATGGATATGACTGATCTCCCCTGCTGGCTTGGGGTAGCATTCCATTCTTTGCTGAGGATGGGGAATAATGAGTGGGAAATGGGAAATAGTAAGTGGTAAATAATAAATAATAAATAGCAATAGTAAATAATAATCACAACAATAATAAACAATAAATAAAATGGTGTTGATGAATCAAAATAGGATAACGGGATGTCAGATAATGTATGATTTATTAATGTATGTACTTATTCATCTATTTATGTGTTCATGTATTTATTGCACTGTCTTACTCACTCTCTTCATTATCTTGTATCCATCATCCAACCTCCCTCTTTACAGTCTTGTATCCATTATCCCCAACCTCCTCTCCACTTATATCATCTCATCTCCTCTCTTCTATTACTCTTTCTTCTCTTCCTCTCCCCTCTGCTCTCTTCTAAGCTCAACTCTCCTCACATGGCCCAACAAGCATGACCAGACTCTTTACATCTCTATACCCTCCATGGCCACTCTGTACTGTGTCTACCCATTGAACGTGACTGTCCTATGAGATTCCATGAACATGCGTATCCCTGCACTGTCTCGTCATCTGTCCTGGCCCCCATCCCCGCCGCCCATTGGAGAGACATCCGTCCGCCAAAGCAGACTACAAGCCCCCAAGCCTGCTTCAGCCCAAGGTCATGACATGGTGGTGGTCGTAGTGGGACATTATCCCACCACCACCACCGCCCTCACCTCCACCTCCATATCTATCTCCTACGACTACCACATTCATCCACATCTTCTATCACCGACCCACCTCCCTTCATCACTTCTCTCTCCTCTACCTCAATCAATACAGTAAAATACAATACGACACTACACATTACATTAAATACTATACTGATCACAACTTTGTTCACATTTCATAAATCCCCATCCACCCATTCCCAACCTCCTCACCTTCGCAAGTAATCATCATCCGTCACTTGCCAAATTTCTTCTGTTGTCTGTAACACAACATCCTCTACCAAATTCCGAGCCAACACCACCCGCTACCCCACACATCCCTCCACCACGGGTCAACTTCTATTTAACAAACTTCCTCTACATTCTCTCCTTCAGTCAATATGGCCATGAGAGATCCATACCGATCATCAGCAGGAGATTTGGGCTACGGTGGCCGCGGCGCCGAAAGATGGGACGCTGAGCGCTTCAGCATCGAGCGCGACCGCACTCGTTTTGGCGGGGAGCGAGAACGAGAGCGAGAGCGCTTCCAAGAGCGTGATACACACTTCACTCGCAGCGGTGGCATACCCACACGACCACGTGAGCGCTCCGTCGACGAAATCTACGAGCGACGTGAGCGCAACGGCATCCGGGGAGGCTATGAGGATGATCGCATCCGCGAAAAGATATATTACGATGAGGAGCCACGATTTGCTCCCCGTCCTCGAGGCGAAAAGGTGACGATCGAGAAGGAGCGCGAGTATTATAGCCCTTCGCCGCCAAGACGTAACTTGCCAAGACCCGGAGGCCTGCTGAGACGTCAGTCTTCCCTTGATACGTTCGATCGCAAACCTTTCCCTCGATTCTCCGAGGAAGAGAGATATGGCCCACCAGCTAGAATCCCACGTGAGACCTACAGACCTCCTCCTCTCACACCCATTCCACTCCCTCGTTCCAGGCAGCTCCCTCCTCCACGTCGCTATGAGACAGAGTATGAGGATATCAAGATCGCCGAGCCGGATTACTATGGCGATGATGACTTCAGAGGCTTCCCGGAGCGTATTCGTGAGCGAGAGATCATCCGTACCCGACGTAGAAGCAGTAGCAAGGAGTCTCACGGCCGTTCCCACGCTTCTCGCAGTGTGAAGGGAAGTGTACGGAGTTCCTCTTCTTCGTCGAGCAGCAGCGCTGCTGAGACTGTTCGCTCTGAGTTTCCCAAGAGAGGCAAGACGAGAATGCCACGCCGTCTTGTGAGCAAGAAGGCCATTATTGAACTGGGATATCCTTTCGAGGATGAGGTATGTCTCTCCTTCTGTCCTCGTGACCTTGTAAGATCTCAACTAACTCGCTACAGGGCGATGTAATCATCATTCAGAAGGCTCTCGGGCCAGATAACATCGACGAGGTGATCAAGCTATCAGAAATCTACAAGCAAGAAAGTACGTCTTTTTGTCTTTTCCCTAAATCCTCCCCACCACATCTTTCCCATCCTAGATCACCCAAACCCTCACATACTCACCTCCCCAGAACGCTACCACATGCATGGCGGCCGCTCTGAAGCCGGCACCGTAATCGAAGAGCGACGCGAAGAGATCTTCGAAGTACCTGTAGCACCACACGTCCCACACGTAATCCCACCACCGCCACCCGTCGAAACAGTGCACCAAACAACGACGCAAACCATCGAGCGAGGCCACTCACACTCACACTCACGCTCACGCGCCCCCTCACCCGCCCACTCACACATGTCCCACCACACACACGGCCACGGCGCACCGCTAATCATCCACGCCGACCGACCCGAGGAAGTATACGAGCGACGCGAGGAGTTCATCGAGCGCAGCGAGGGCGTGCCCATGGGCGCCCTAGCCCTAGCACCGCAGCATTCCCACCGCGACGAGCGCAGCATCCGCGCCGAGATCAAAGCCCTGGAGGCCGAGAAGGAGGCTCTCCGCGCCGAGCGCAAGGCCGATCGCGAACTCAGGCGTGCGGATCGTATCCGTCGTGAGGGTAGGGAGAGTGGGGAGCTTATGTTGTATGAGGAGCGCGTTGAGCGTGTGCGTGAGCCTGAGGGCGGCGTGCGCATCGAAAAGGATAAGAAAGGTAGGATGAGCTTGAGTGTTCCTGCGCGTTAAGGTGGGTTTTGGGGAGGGCTTTTTGCGGACTTTGGCTGATTTGTTTGTTTGGCAGCGCCGAATCCGAAGGCTATTAGGGCTATGTTGGCTACGCTTACTTAGACCTTACTCGCTGCTGGTTCTTGGAGAATGTTAGAGTTGAGGTTTTTTTTGTTGGGTTTTGTTCTGGTATAGATGGTTACTTTTTTTTCTCCCTCTGATGATGATGATAGTTTGGTGGATTTTGGGGGGTATTGGTGATGGGTGGATGGATTGCAATGATTGGAATGAAAAGGTTTGGATGGATGATTCTCTACTTGGGGTATTGTGTGCTTGTAACGAATTTCCTTGCGGTTTGGTTTGCAAATGCTTTGCTGATGTTTTGCCCTGGTGGCCATATAAAGCTGCAATGATTCATGATTATAACGTTCTTTGTGTACTTGACTTGTGCAGAAAACGTGAAATGTGAAGTGTGTTAGACTTTCGGCAGAATTTCTGGGTTTCTTGATTATCATAAAACTCTGAGCTCACTGCGGAGAGCAGAAAGCTTGAGCATGGTTTTAGGTTTTTTTATTTTTAAAATTTAGTTTTCTATCTTGATCTTCGATCCATTTCTAAAAGAAGTTTGATATTCTCAAACTCTTGAATACATGCTCAGTTGCATCATATGTGTACGTTATGTCATGTGTCTCTTGGAATCTGTGACTGTTGTCATACAGTCGATCGAGATATCAGATCCCATACAATTTAGACACCTCGACTATCAACTTTCTAGCGGCAGGCATGTTGAAAGTTTAAAACCGCTTTTTCTTCCGAAGTGCCGGGCCGGAGTTTTTGCTATCTAGGATGTCAAGTGAAGTAGTGATGTGTGGCTAAATGATGCCAAGCCCAACCAGGAGTCGAAGCATTATACGGCTTGGCCGCCGGCAGAGATCCTCCAAATACCTCACAAGCAGATTTTTGTTGTACATCCTGAAGTCTGAGATCGACCTCTCATCGTCGACTAGGATTTGTACTAGCTACTTGATATGAAATTGCTGGAATTTGCCAAATAAAGAATATCACGTTAGAGAGTATGCACTTGCTCTGCAGAAGAAGTATGCCCGAGGGTGTCCTTACTGACAAGTGGACATCTCACACTGTGAATATACAGACTCTTGAGACTGGGGCTCGTGTAGACTCCTCATTGACTCCGATTCTTGGATGATATAGTCTTTAAACGTATAGGGTGAAGCTTCATTGAGAAAATTCTGTCTCGCTCTCCGAAGGACGGTATTAATGTTCCTCATCGAAATAATCCTTAGAGTTGCCCTAAAAAACCTGATTTAGAGTATCTACGGGGTTTTCCTGAATAATTTACATTAGCAGTTATATGCGTAAGCTTCAGTTTAACACTTAATATATAAGTACGAATTAATCCACTGCTAGGCTGCTTCGTAATAGTCACGAGTTGTAAGGTCAGAAGGAAAACTATTAGACACAGTGTTTTAAGTATATCATTTATATTGCTGTAATCAAATTTACTCGTACAGCATATCTACTTTGGATATACCTTGAAGACGCAATGCTATCTACCATTTTATATAAACATCAAGCTATCAAGATACAGCAGCTACAAGCCAAAGAGTATCACATCGTCTAGCTACCTGAAGAATCTGATGTTTTTCCAACTATTGTGTTGAATATTGCTATTTATCGACAGCATTATCTCAGGTGATACTTTTAAAGACGACAATTTCATCCAGCTTCTCAAATTTCCCTTGAAAATCCCAATTCAAGAATCCTCCATCTCCCATTCTGATAATACTGCCACTGCGGAAGACAGTCACCTCATAAGGCACCGTCTCACAGTTCTTTGCGTCTTTGTATGTAGCCTCATATCTCTTCATAACTCCTTCGGGGAGAAAATGATGATCGACATTTGTATGTATGACAAGGACGTTGAATTTTCCCTCGTACTGCTTATAGACAAAGGACGTCAGTCGCTTCACCCAGTCGCCCCTATCTATGCTTTCTTGATCTGCTGAGAGGATCGAGTCCGGAAGAGTGTGAAAAGGTAACGCTGGAAGGGGTTGGCTAATAGGATTGTTTCTAAGCTTCTCATCCAATGTTACATCGGGATCGGTGGCCAGATGCCTCGTGAGGCGCTGGCTCCGTAAGATGCGTGGGATGAAGCAAATGATTGTGACAACGGCCGAGATGGCCACCAAAATTAGAGAAGAATGCATTAAGTAGTTTAAGATACCTGAATTAAAACGAAGTATGAAGCAAGTTTGATTGAGATGGGAAGATCTGATGTTGTAAATGAAATCGGGCTGCAATGGAAGAATATTTCTTCTGAGGAGCATAAAGGCTGGCGGGCTATGTCCTGACTCCCAGCCTTATGATTGATCATCAGAGAATCAGGGCTGGACTTTCATCCAAAGAACCCTAGTAACAATATATTATGCGCAGCACAGCTGCATTAAAGGCCTTTCCATTATTTGTTGGATGTCACAGCTCACCTGAAGTCGGACCACGGATGCCAATAGATATGGCTGCATTCTCTTATTCCTTGTCAGAGAGTAGCGGGTCAGATAAGCAGCGCTGAACAGCACAACACAGCCTCGAGAACCGCCCTGCCAGGATGCAGTAAGTACCAGTAGATATAAAGACCCAAACCCCCAAGATCCTACGATTATTTATGAAAATTATACACAGCCATAATCCTGAGATATCCGCTTCCTTATGGATCCAGCGTCTGCTGCGGTTGCTTTCGTCGGGTTCGCCGCGAGTGTACTGGGGCTTGCTGGAGCAGCGGCTGAAGGATCCAGAGCACTCCACAACTTATGGAATAAGTTGAAAGATGCGCCCAAGGATTCGAAGCGGCTATTGGTGGTCATTGGCACATTGGAAGGCTTGTTAAAAGTTATTGAACGACAGGATGAGCATTCATTCATGCACAACTTGCCCTCGGATCTTCAAAAAGTCTGGGATGAATTGTCGTTGCAGATGAATGAGGATTTTAGCAATTTAAAAGGAGATGTTGCACGATTAGAGAAAGCCCTTCTGGCGCCCAGCATTTCGAAGAAATATGTTCGCATGCGGATTATTAAATTCTTCATTGACGATGGCATTCGAAAATACTACGCACAATTCTTAGAGCATGTACAGAGTTTACAAGTCATTTTGGCCTACTCAAACATGTAAGTTAGTAAATCACTGAATGTATACTTCATGCAAGCTAAGGGAACTCCCAGCTCCATTGGTCATGAAATTAGTTGCCACACGCGGGGCAGTGCAACGGTCATTAACGACATTCATAAAAGTGTCAAAGAATTAAATAATAGTCAACAGATAAATCATCAATATTTGGCAATTAATCTGCTGGCCTCTTCTAATCATCAGCAACAAATCCTTTCGTTGAACCGTCGTGTGGGCATGTTGGAATCAGGCCTGTTCTTTCAAGACTTCAAAAATGCATCGCCTGAGAGCGGCCTCCCACCCCCATATGAGCCGAGACCTTCACTGCATCATGTTGACACAGGAGTTGTCATTCCGAAGCTTGTTGGATGGCAATGGGGAGTTTATCGCACACCGATAGGTACTCTCACAATTGGAGCAGCCAAACGACGATCTGAAGGAGAGTCCGGAGATGAAGATATACAAGAAACCGATGACTCGGCTTATCGCGAGATTCAAATGACATATGCGCTACCTTCATGGATATCGAACGATGTTATTACGGTTAGCCGCGATGTTCAGTATTCTATGTACGGAGGGCCAGGCTTCAAGTGGACTTTGAGGCAAGCTTGCTACAATTCTGACGCAGAGCTGATGACGGCCATCAATTATCCAAATATCCCAAAATTGAAGAAAATGTTCTCGAAAAGGCTTGCGTGTCCAAATGATTTACTAGCTCCATGGGGACGTTCACTACTTCATGTAAGCATCCAGGAAACTCACAATATAACTGATATCTGACAATTAGCAGCAAGCTATGATTACACATGTATTAGGAGGAGCAGGCGCATTGGAACTTTGTGAATTTCTTTTGATGGCCGGTGCTGATCCTAATGTGCGAAGCCTTAATGGAAAGTATGTCTTCAAAATCCAGTGTTTTGGCATAGGCTAAATCAGTGTAGAACTCCATTAAATCTTTGCTGTACTATGATGCTCAACCCATTTCGAGGAGCAACCCTTCAGCCACTGGCAACCAAATTACTGGCCGCAGGAGCAGACATTACCGCTGTCGATTCCGAGGGAAACTCACCGTGTGCTTTGATCTTCAATTCTCCGAGTGGACGAGAATACTTGGAATCGTCGGTCTGGAAACACGTAGATCTGGCTACTTTCCAAGGACTTCCCGAATCTGACTTTTGGCTATTATCAGCAATTGCTAGATCAGTGCCAGAATTCAAGCTCAAATTAGAGAAACAGCTAGAGGAATTCTATACCCCACCGAAGATAAATTCGCAACCAAACCGCAAACTGCCATCACTCCTCGAAATTGACATCTTAAATCAAGTTCAGGAGATCCAGAAATCGAATAAGCAGCTGAGAATATCCTTTATGCGAACAATCTGTCGCCAAGGAAGTGCGAGTATGCTTGAGCCGTTGATCAAAGCCGGCTTGAAGATCAATGACGCTGAGAATGAAGAAAGAATGACATACTTAGGTGAAGCTACCGATAGCGGGAACTACGAAACATGTGTAGTTCTTCTGAACGCCGGTGCCCAGATATCTGGAGATTGGAGTCCTATTGATACGCTTGTTGAACGATGGGGCAGTAGCAATGTTGACCTTCAGATCAAAGAAGCACCGATACTGGAAAAACTCCTAGGAAACACGAATATTGACGCACCCAATGCACTGGCTCGATGCGTAAGATACAATCTAGAGCTATGCACGGAATCACTCTTGAAAAGAGGTTTGATGTGGAAACCAGCAGGCTTTCCGATTGGAATGAGGTCTTTCCTTGGCTGTGAAGCCATGGAAGCTGTGAAGAACGAGAGTCTGCAGTCCTTGAAACTTTTGATCAGGTATGGGGCCATGATCGAGGCTGAAGATCGTGGGGGTTGCACGCCTTTACTCCAAGCGCTTGATAAAGGCATGGTGGAGTATGTCAGATGTCTCATTGCTGGAGGAGCAAGTCCTACCCTACCTACTTCTAGAGGGTATACAGCTTATCAGTTTGCGGCTGCCAACGCAAAGGCAAGACATCCAAGGCGCCCTATATTAGTTGGTGCTTTTGGATTCAATGAAAATCGACCGAGCGTCGACGAGGAAACGGATTTGGAAATGTATGCTATTATACAAGAGTCCGTAAACAGCCACCCTCGGGTTATGGATTATACTACTAGTATGTATCGTTCTCCGCGTTGAATACTTCTCATTCTAATCGTTTTGAAAACAGGTCTACCACAAAAATCTCTTCCTTTAGCAGTCTCCCAATTTTACCAGAGTATCCACGACGAATATTTGCGATTTTGGACAGAAGTGTCGAAGATTCGGCCCAAGGAGATTGTGCTATACAACATTGGGATAGCCTGTATGTTTATCTTCTTCGTTGTATATAAAGCAATGAAGACAGCATGGTGGGGCTTAAAGTCCCATAAAGGAGTAGGAACAACATTTTTTCTAGTTCTAGTAGGATATTTCTTGTGGAATTGACAACGATCAGAAGTTCTATGGAGTTTATAGCTTTAGAAAAATCTTATCAAGCTTGTCCTAAATTTACACGTAGATCATTAATTATTTTTATTACATGAAAATACATAACTTGCTTCGAGATAGTAGAACAACATTTGATTAATCTCTGGAAAGGCGTTTTACAATAGCATCACCTAGACCCATTGATAATACCATCCGACTACTAGTTAGCAGAATATTCTACAAGTTCAAGAGTCAACAGAGGTTAGGAGACAAAATTAAATAAATACATACCGCCAATGCTGTTTAGCCTTTTGAAACAGACATTATGTACATTGGCAATCAAAAGGACGACTCAAAATGCTTAACGCCCCATCTTTGGTAAAGAGAAAGAATTTTATATTTTCGAATTTTCGTTGAAGGTTTGGGAGATATGGAGAATATGAAGTTCTACAGGAAGTATTTGCCGTTTGAAGGAATCTCAAACATCCTCACATAACGCTACGAAATGTTCTTATAGATCAAAAGGAGAGGTTAAGGATTAGTGACTTGCTTCTACATATAAAGGTTTCCTGCTCTAAATATAATCTCGGATTCTTAATACTTCCACACGCTAAGCCTTCTCCTTCCCAGCGAGCGCTCTCTGGTACATAGCCTCGGCCTCTGCCAGCTTGCCTTGGTCAGCATATAGGTTCCCAAGGTTGTTAACTATGTTGAGGGTCGATGTATGCTTTGGGCCCAATGCCTTCTCGTACCCGGCGAGCGCTCTCTGGTACATAGCCTTGGCCTCTGCCAGCTTGCCTTGTCTAGCATATAGGTTCCCAAGGTTGTTGACTGTGTTGAGGTTCGATGTATGCTCTGGGCCCAATGCCTTCTCGTACCCGGCGAGCGCTCTCTGGTACATAGCCTCAGCCTCTACCAGCTTGCCTTGGTCAGCGTATAAGATCCCAAGGTTGTTAACTGTGTTGAGGGTCGATGTATGCTTTGGGCCCAATGCGTTCTCCTTCCCGGCGAGCGCTCTCTGGTATATAGCTTTGGCCTCTGCCAGCTTGCCTTGGTCAGCGTATAAGATCCCAAGGTTGTTAAATGTGTCGAGGGTCGATGTATGCTCTGGGCCCAATGCCTTCTCGTACCCGGCGAGCGCTCTCTGGTACATAGCTTCGGCCTCTACCAGCTTGCCTTGGTCAGCGTATAAGATCCCAAGGTTGTTAACTGTTTTGAGGGTCGATGTATGCTTTGGGCCCAATGCGTTCTCCTTCCCGGCGAGCGCTCTCTGGTATATAGCTTCGGCCTCTGCCAGCTTGCCTTGGTCAGCGTATAACAGCCCAAGGTTGTTAAATGTGTCGAGGGTCGATGTATGCTTTGGGCCCAATGCCTTCTCGTACCCGGCGAGCGCTCTCTGGTACATAGCCTCGGCCTCTGCCAGCTTGCCTTGTCTAGCATATAGGTTCCCAAGGTTGTTGACTGTGTTGAGGTTCGATGTATGCTCTGGGCCCAATGCCTTCTCGTACCCGGCGAGCGCTCTCTGGTACATAGCCTCAGCCTCTACCAGCTTGCCTTGTCTAAAATATAACAGCCCAAGGTTGTTAACTGTGTCGAGGGTCGATGTATGCTCTGGGCCCAATGCCTTCTCGTACCCGGCGAGCGCTCTCTGGTACACAGCCTCGGCCTCTGCCAGCTTGCCTTGGTCAGCGTATAGACTCCCAAGACCATTGAGGCTATGCAAATAAGCAGGATCAAGATTCCCTTGTATAGAATTCACTTGACCGATGTGTTTCGAGATTTGAATAGCATGCTGAAGTATTCGTCGTTGAGAAGTGGCCGAATCTTGAGCGTTAATATTTGGAACTGCAAGTCCTATAGTAATTGTTGCTGCTCGTAGCATACGTTCATTATTATTCTCGATAGCAAGCGATCTTAACCAATCATGAACCACTGGGTGAATCAAATATGTCATGTTGTCTTTATTAGTATAAATAAGGGAATATTGTACCAATGCATCGATTGTTCTTAGGAAGCTGATCTCATCGACTGTGATCTTTTGAAGCCAGCTAGGTGCTGTTTCTGCGTATATTGGCCACTGCAGTAGCTGGAACCAAAGATCTTGATTATCGATATAGCCCCAAAAATGTAATAGATGAGCTGCATCCTCATGTTTGTTCTTTAATTCGTCGAATGAGATCTGCCACGTTGTAATAATAGTGCGGTCAGGATAGTCAGCCTGTACTAGTTCAGCATGAAGTTTCTTCCATGATTTCTCGTATAGTTCATGATATTTGAGAATAGTTGTCTTCTTCGAAATATAAGAGCCTGCTAACACCAAAGCTAGAGGAAGACGGTCTAATCTCTGGACAAGTGATTTTGCATCTAAGAATATTTTTATCAATATAAAACCCTTTCGAAAAGTAAAGCTTTGTTGGCCACTTTTATAGATATAGAGACACTAACCTGGATCCCATACCGTGAAGCTCCTTTCATTCCCCGTGGAACCCTGTTTTAAACTACGTCCTATGTGCTTCTCAAGCAATGAAAGACTGTTTTCAAGGTCTAACTGAGGCAGGCTAATTCCCTCCCCAAACGATACAAGGCGTGGAAGACGCGTGGTAATAATAATAGAACCTGCATCGCCCCTGGGGAGGTATCCTTCAATGTTGTAGGAAGAGATTTCCTTTTGATTATCAGCTTCTCCGTATGATGTCTTGTCAATGTTGTCAAAGACTAGAAGCCACTGTGTATTTCCTTTGAGGGAAAACCATTTCAGAATTTCTTGTGCCCTCTGCTTTGATTCTTCAGTCCCTTTAACACCTGGGATACATTCTTGGATATTCTCGGCCTTTGGAATGCGTGGCTCTATTGCTAAAAGACTTTGGACTAAAGATTCCTCAGTCTTACCATCTAGCCAGAAGAAAGAGGTATAATCGTCTCTATGTATCCTTGCGTACTCGATAGCCAGTTGGGTTTTGCCAATTCCACCTAAGCCATGAAGAACACAAATCTTGCGACGATGCGATATCTCGCCAGGCACTAGTATCTTTTTTATTGATGTCAGCTCTGTATTACGACCAAAAAATTTACCAGGGCGAGGTATTCCTCGCAAATCAAACTCAATGTCAAAATTTGGTTGTGAGTTGTTTTCACGGGCTGCAAATACAAAATCAGCCTCAAATACAAATCAAGAATAGAATATATTGTTGCCTAGATGAGGTACTTTTACTAGATTGCAATGCTTGGCAACCTAAAGCATATAGCTGATCATAGGCATTGTTTACATACCATCGTTTAATCTTCTTTCAGTTTGCCAGTTCTCCTCCACTTTCTTGCACGCGTCCTTGGCCATAATTTTGACCTGATGCGCCACGCTCTTGAAATCGCTGTTCTGTGCGGGAAACTTGACCATATTAATATGATTCGCCATGATTGCAATCGGTTCAGCATCAACTTGACCAGGAACGACGGCTGAGGACTTGGGAACAACCATGATTGAGCCACCAAGCGGAAGGGGTGTGGCCTGTGTTTCGAAAGCGAACTTTGTCTTAAAATCACCACTGATTGAGTTATATTGACCAAGTTGTTGCTGGAGAGTTTCCGAGTCTCTTTCAAGAATCTTTATGAGGCGATCGTTGGTATGGACAAAAATAGAGGCCACGCCTACAAGTCTCTTGCTCCATGCTACGCCCTCACCTCCTTGATGTGGGGTTCCCATGTATATGATTCCATATGTAGACGTCTTGATAGCTCTATGATGAGAAAGATTGTTCTTTCGTGTCGAGTCGGAGTGAATAAGTGCCTGGTCTCTATGTTAGATTGCGAAGCAACTATAGGAAGGTTTACATACACTTTTCAAAACGATACCTCCAAGGCTATGCACAATGAAAATAAGTGGCCGTTTATCTGTCTGCAAAGAAGTAAGTAATGCTAGATGGAAATAACACTGCTTCTTACCCCGTCTATTTGTCTCTGACTGCTGAGGTCTGACACCAGCTTCTGCGCATGGTCATATAAGTACATTGATGATAATCTCTCTGTACTGTGTGTGTTGGCATCGTAGCCCCAACTCATTATTCTTGCATTTGGTAGAACTGCTGGGAGCATATCTGGATGACGTAGCCAATTCACTTTGTTTTTAGCTGTCCATGTCTCTTCTCTGTGGCCATTTAGACCGTGGATCGCGACGATGCTATAATCAAAATCAGCTACCGTGCACTTCCATAAACCAAGAGCCTCACAAACAAGCAGAAAATGAAGAAATACTATGATAACTTACTCAATTACGGGATCTACACCCTCAAACAGTATGTCAAGACCCCAAGGAGCGTCATTAAGTGGCTTATGGACTGAAATGCTTGAATTTTCTGATGCCCCGATCTCATCAGAGGCTTGATTTGGCCGTCTTCCAATTTTGCGCCAAAACCTAGACATAATCGATGATAGGTACAATATTTCACATGGTGTAGTGGGGTTTCAAAGATATCTCAACCTTTGATAGTCGAGAATTGATCTTGTCGAGCGCGATACGATGTTCTTATATAAGGCACCATTACCCTGATCATAAGACGGAGTAGTTTTCAGCTGCACCACATCCTGGCTTTCCTATCACACCAATCTAACTTGCATTAAAGTAACTGACATCCCAGTTGCCCCACTTTTTATGCGCTGGCTGAAGTTGGATTTCCCATTGTGGCAATTCGGTCTCAAGCAGCATAAATTTAATTCCTTGTTTTTAAAATAATTTTGAATAAAGCTTGTCTTTTTTGCCTGATTGTAGACAACGTACCTTACTGTTTGTTACTACAATTCGAGGACGTTGCTCTGATGCAAGAAGTTCTTAAGCTTACTAATAATTCTCCCACTACTACTGATAGTAAGTATGTTATATATCGTGGCCAGTAGTATTTATTTCTTCAAATTCTCTAGTTTGTTTTAAGAAACCGATTGGAGAAGAGAGCCACATTTTGACCCTTTAGACTCTAAACCCTGCAAATCTGAATTTTTGACTCTTCAATTCTTTACAATTCTAGTATCATCCCGATTTATTAAAAACGTCCTGTCTTTACTTCTCCTTCCATACTGCTAACTAGCTTGGAGCACTATAACACCAATATGCTATAATAGGCGGTTATAGGAATATTTAAAGAGCAGCTATAAAGGTAATTGTAGTAAGGCTAAGTAGGTAGGAGGGATCATGGAGGTACATAGGTTTATATTACAGGTGTACCTTTTTATTTCATAACAAAGAAGTAGATTTTGAAGATAGAGTAAGGAGAAGTTAAGGGAATATATAGATGGATAGCATTAACCATAAAAGAGAACGGGTCTAATGTTTAGTTGGTAAATTAAGGTTTTAAGCAATAGAGCAAGATTTAAGATATTTGACTACATAGAAGTATAATATTTCAGGCACTAGATGACAATTAGCCTCTCCTTTCCGCGAGTCTAGTCGCAGTTTCTCAACTTGCAGATTCCCTTACCTTACCATTCTCAGGTTCGCGCACGTGAACCGCCAGGGCAAACTTCCACGGACCATAGCGCTACCCCACATGCCTTTTAATATCCAGTACACACAGGTTCAGCCTCCTCTCTCATGTAGAAACACAAAGATCAAGATCCTAAAACAAACCAAATAACAATGAAAAGCTCTGTGCCAGATGTTGCTGAATGCAACACTCAGACAGAGGAGAAGCGCAGTAAGAACGAAGCGAAGAGTTACCCAAGTCCCCTTGTTATTTCTCCAGGAGCCTTACCTACAAAGATCCTCATACTGTTACATGGGCGAGGAAGCAATGCAGATAAATTTGGATCAGCATTTCTTGAATCAAAACCTACCGAGGGCAAAGGTTTACAAGAACTATTTCTCGCGTTGAAGTTCATCTTCCCAACCGCAAAGACGTGCAAAATGGTACAACCGTGCATTTATCAACCAGTGGTTTGTTTGTGTGCCTATTAATGAGCAAGACGACGACATGATTCAACAGGAGATTAAGTGACAACTAGATGGCATGAGAGAGACATGCGACATCCTGATATCCATTTTTGGATTTGAGACTGAGGAAAGAATCTATCCACTGCGCAGATCTGAAATCTAGTCAGAGAGAACGCGGATTTACCACCCATGAAAACCCCTGAGCCGCTTTCCTTCGACACACCGATGTTCATAGGTCATGGAATTCATGACAAGAAGGTTAAAATGGGGTTAAGCTCTCAAACAATTAGAATTTTCAGAAGGATAGGAATGACATTATTTGAAAAGAGTATGACGAGTGGCATCGGTACAAAGTACCTGACCAGATCAATGATATTGTAGAATTCTTACAAGCTAATATTATAGGATAATGGTTCACACAGAGTCTTAAATTATTACAGTAGCTGTTTGAAGGTGGAGATGGACTGTTTTAAAAATAAACCCCACAAAAAGTTAAAAACCTAAAATAGGTGCAAAGGATTAAAGAGGAGGTATATTTATAGATATCGTAGGTAATATAAGCTTAGTTGTGGAGGTAGGAGCGTGCTACATAGAGATAAAAGATAGAAGGGCGTAATGTAAGGTAGTAAAATGCAAGAAAGGTTAGTTCCTATACTTTAGGAAGAGTATAACTTACACCTTGCTTAATATAGTAAGGTAGATACAGTTTGTAACGGTAACTTCAATCTAGTTATGTAGTCCGTAGGTTAAAATTGCCTACGTTCCATAGGAGATTTTACTTTGGGGAAACTATATTTTAACGACTTCTCTCAATGAAGCTAATGAATGCACTAGAAGTAATGACGTCGAAGTCGTTAAATGCAGGAAACAGCCCATTTTGTACAACAATTCCGAGAGTTTGAAATGTATCATCTAAACACATTGGCTTGTCGAACCTTTTCAGATATTGCCAGCAGCCGCCGGCCCGGTAATCATCAACATGTGCCTCATAGTGTAGTCAGCTGCTGCCCAACATGCATATAGAAGACTAAATGGCCCGTCACAGACAAACGACCCGTAGAAAGGCGGGAATGTTGCACATGTACTCATCACATTTCACATCAAGCTCGCCCATGACTTATGTACTGCGTCCTGCGTCCTGCGTACATAGGCAAAACGCAACGTCCCGGGTGCTTCCGTACGGGTGCGGGCCTTTTGCGGTATTATCTAGCTTTGGTGCTTGAGGTTGGTTAACTGATCCCCCAGACCAAGGAATGGCGGGGAAGCTTTCGCTTTCTCATTCCCTCTACTTGACACCGCAGATCTCACCCAACATTGCATGCCCAGCTATTTAATAAAACATACCTTACTCCTTCCTACTCCCTTCTTCTTCTCAACTTCATCAATTATATATCCCCATATCTCCCCATCTCCTCCCTTTCTTCTCTGGTAGATTTCATAGACCAGTTTAGACGTCTAGAGTAAGACATTTAGAATATCGCTGCCAGATAACGCCAATCACCCCGCATTTCAACGCTCAATCAACCCGCCAAACCGCCAATATGCCAAAGGTAGATAACGCACCAGATCTTCACAACCAAACACAAGTAACCCAAACTAACATCCCCAGATAACCACTCTCCTCTTCGACTGCGACAACACCCTCGTCCTCTCCGAATCCCTCGCCTTCGAAGCATGCGCCGAGCTCGCCAATGAGATCCTCGCATCGCGCGGCATTCCCGACCGGTACACAGGCCCACAACTGCTCTCTGAGTTCGTAGGGCAGAACTTCCGCGGCATGATCACGAACCTGAAGGCCAAGTACAAGTACGAGATGGACGAAGCCGAGCTGGAGACGTACGTGACGCGCGAAGAGGACCAGGTGATTGCGAAGCTCAAGGCGAAGCTGCAGCCCTGCGAGGGCGTGGATGCCGTGCTGCCCAAGCTCCAGGGCAAGTATACGCTTGCTGTGGTCAGCTCTTCGGCTTATCGCCGTGTCGTGGCTAGTATTGTGAAGGTGGGCCAGGAGAAGTATTTCGATGATAGGGTTTTTAGTGCTGCTAGTAGTTTGCCTAAACCTACGTCGAAGCCTGATCCGGCTATTTATTTGTGGGCTATGGAGAAGATTGGCGTGAAGGCTGAGGAGTGTGTGGCCATTGAGGATAGTAAGAGTGGTACTTTGAGTGGTGTGCGCGCGGGTATTAAGGTTGTGGGGTATGTTGGCAGCTATGATGAGCATGAGAGGGAGAAGATGCGAGGTATTTTGAGCGAGAATGGTGCGACGCCCATCATGGATCATTGGAGTGAGTTTGAGGGCGTGTTGAAGGGAATTGAGAGTGAGTGACTAGATGGTCGGAGCGACTCCAGATCTCTGTTGTGATAAATCTCCTTGAAAAACACCAGACCAATGCAGAAATTATCTATACTATCCCATATATCGCGCCCCCATACCTGTGTCCGCCGTAATCTACCTTATACATATCGTCACAAACTCCCCTACTTATACATATATCATCCAACCCTCTACCCTCCCAAAGCCTTTCCCACAATCTCCTTACACCTCTCCCCCATTGGTACCTGCAGCGCCAATGCATGTCCCTCCTCACTCATCTTCCCCCATGTCATCCTCACGATCCTCACAATCTTATCCTCGTCGAATTCCTTCTCAAAGGCCTCGAACTGATCGTCCAAAAACACCAGACACGCCACATCCTCCAGTATCTGAGACTCGACGTCCTTCTTCATGTTCTCCTTGCGAATGAGCGCCGCAACTCGTTCGCCCTCCTCCGCACTCATCCCACATTCCAAGCATATCTCAGCCGCCAGCTGACCTTGTCGCTTCTTGAGGAACGTTCGCCACGAGAGGTAGCCGATTTTCGTCATTGGGTAGCTGGAGCGGGGGATTTCCCAGCTGTGAGGAGATGGTCAGTTTATTCTTCACGTGAAGGAGTTGCATGCAATTTTTTCTTTCTTTGACTGCCTTCGGGTGCTGCCTTCACATACCGTCGGAAATGCTGTGCCCGCACAGCTATGCGCAGAACCGGTGAGGCATCCAGGCTTCGTTTCTCAAGGTACGTGCTACATTTCTGGGCGTAGTGTAGCTCGTATGGCAGTTCTGTGCCATTGACGGTGATCTTGTTTGGGTCTTCGGCATGTGCGGCGTCGATTTTCGACAGGGCTTGGGCGTATTTGTCTGTCATTCTTTTTTTCCGGGTTGTGTACGAGGCTCACTGCCTGATTGAAGATTTGCAGGATGTGGTATCTTGGCAAGAGAGAAATGAGTCACTGTTTTATGGATTGACGTGTGATCTAATGTGCAATGTCGAGTTCGAAATCGCGGGATTTGCTTTTCAATGTTGCGGCTCTTGTTGGTCCGCACTTGGGAGGAGTGGAGGGGTAGCTCTGAGAATCTGATCTGCGATAAGCTACTTCGTTGACATGAGCGATGAGTGACATGGTCGTATCAGACGGATTAGTGCTAGTTACCTACCCACCGTGCCACTTACCCACCTAATACCCAGCCACCCAACTACCCAGCTCCCCCATGCTTCGATGCCATAAATACATGAATATGTATGTAAGTATGTACATAAATATCATCCTACACCAATGCCTACACCAATGCATCCTCACCGAAACCCGTATTCTCTTGAAGAACCTCATAATGCTTCAAGACCCCTCTGCATATTTCCCATGGTGATTCTTAGTATCCCGCCGCGGCGCCATTTCTAGCCCACAAATTGCCAACAAAGGGACTTTCAGTACGCCACGATGAAATTGACGTTCTGCCCGACCAATCATGTTGCGCATTTCGCCAGGCTGCCGACCTTGACTCATCGTACTCCAACGCCGTCTCCGTCTAGTCATCCCAAGAAGGAGTCACTGTAATTACAGGTACCATGTTCACGTGAGTATAATTGTAGCTCATATAGCTATGGCCGTGACAAAGAGTATAAGTAGATCTTGCATTTCCACCATTGTCCCTTTCTTTTCTTCAGCAGCTTCGAATTCACTTCGATAGTCATCTCATCCATCCATCCATCCATCCATTCAGCTCGCTTTACCCAGTCTACCAGACTTCGTACAATTTCATTCACTTACAACTCCCACGTGGAAAAGATCAGCTACCTCTCTACAGCCTCTCCTCTTCGGCATCTCAATAAAAAGACCTTCGTTCATTCTTCAGCAATCCCGTAATGGCTTCTTCCGACATCCTTTCCCGCACCCTTCACTCCATCACCGGTACCAAGCTTGATGAGATTTCCAAACAACGCGAGGAATTTGAATCCGCCAAGACTCTTCTGCTGACTCACGTTGATTCATTACCTGAAGCATGTGAACGTATAGAAGCTCTCCTCCACGCTTTTCAGCACCGCCCTGCCTTTGCCCTTATCAAGGGAAGTCCTGCTACTTCCCACAAGAACATAGAGAAGTTCATAGCCCAAGCTAGTCGTGACCCATCTGTTTCCAACGCCCAGCTGAAAGATTGGGAGGACAAGCTGAGGAAGGAGCTGGATGTGCAGAGCTTGAGGTATGAGTATGCAAGTTTGTATGGCGAAATGGTGAATGAGTGGTTGTCGGATTCTTCAAGTGATCAGAAGACCGTGCCATCTGGGGGCGAAGGAGCAGATTTCGAGAAGGTGGGAAGAAAGGAAAAACACGAGCAACGCGATACGTGGGAAGCCTATGTCTTCAAACCTCTTGATGTTGATAGTGGTAATCTTGTAGCCTATCTGGACGGTCTCTTCGACTCTTCTAGGGAGATCAGAAAGATGGTAGAGACGTTACGCGCGGACATCAGCAAACATGCGGATGAGAATATTGCGAAGACAAAGATCACCGAGGATTCCCTTAATTGGTGCATCAAAGGTATCCTACGATCCGACCTTTTGACTGACGAGAAGCGTGCTGTCCTCATGGATTTCCAACGCAATAAAGTCGTTCTTGCTGAGATCATTGATGTCCTCAATATGCGCCTGGCATCAATTGACACCTGGTCTTGGGGTAGCGAGGGCACACCTGTTGAACAACGTCGCCAGCTCAATGGTCGGTATCGCTTTTATCATGACGAGGATTTGCTACAATCAATCTTCCTCCGTTACATTGGCGTCGTATGGTCCGTCGCTTTTAAACAGCGCCTCACTCGGTTCCGTGAGGATATCAACACCTGGCATTCTGCTGGTCGGCAAAACACTACCCCTGAGCAAATAAAACGTCTCCTATACTTTCTTAACTTTAATTTCAGCGAGACTTCTGTAGTAAGAAAGTCTGAGGCTATGCACAAGACTGAAGTATTCTTGGAGCAACTGCAGGACGACGAATCCGATGTGGGCGCCGGCTACGATGACGACTCTGAGTCGGCCTCCGACACAAAAGCCAAAACTCCACAGCAACTTACTCAAAGCGTCATTCGTCTACTCGCCACCGAAGTCGCCATGAAATCTAGATTCGGCGAAGATGTTTCCGTCGTTCGTAGTGATTTCAAGTGGTTTGGTCCTTCGTTGCCGCACGAGACAATTTTCACTGTTCTTAGATACTTCGGTGTTCCCGAGAGGTGGGTTAATTTCTTCAAGCGTGCACTCGAGGCTCCCATGTGCTTTGTTGAAGATGGTCCCGATGCCCCAGTTCAGGTTCGCAAGCGTGGTACCCCAATTTCCGGTCCTATGAGCGATATGCTTGGCGAAACTGTTCTCTTCTGTCTCGACTTTGCCTTCAATCGAAAGACAGTTGGTGCCACGACTCTTTACCGTCTCCATGACGATATCTGGTTCTGGGGATCGCAAGAGGCTTGCGAGAAAGGATGGGAAGTCTTGACCGAGTTCTGTAGTGTCACCGGCCTCGAACTTAGCGAGGAGAAGACTGGAAGTGTACAAGTTCGCTCTCCAACATCTAAGGCACCAGTCAAACCGACAACCCTCCCCGATGGACCAGTAAGCTGGGGATTTCTCAAACTCAATCCAGAAGGCCGATTTGTAATCGATCAGGTAAGCGTGAAGAAGCATATTGCCGAACTTCAGCTTCAGCTATCTGCCTGCAAGTCCGTCTTCGATTATATTCAAGCCTGGAATATCTACGCAGCACGCTTCTTTAGTGTGAATTTTGGGAAGCCCTGCAACATCTTTGGAGCAGCCCACATAGATGAGATCTTATCCACCTTCCTGGATATTCAACACGCGCTTTTTGGTCCTTCAGGTTCCGTAACGTCTAAGATTCAATCAATGATCACAGAACGCTTTGGAGTCACGGACATCCCAGAAGGTTACTTGTACTTCCCACTTGACATGGGGGGTCTAGATCTCAAGTCCCCGTTCATCGCTCCCTACCTTGTGCGCGATCAAGTCCAGAGCGTCAAAAAGCTTCTCGACGATTATCTGGAAGAGGAAGAGGTGCGCTACAATCGCCTCAAGGCCGCCTGGGATAATCCCCCCGCGAGCACCCTCTCACGTAGAAATGCCATGCACATTACGATGGTTCCGCTGGACAGTGATAGCTTCATGTCCTTTGACGAGTACAAGAGCTTCCGCTACATTATAAGCCCTCAACTCGCCGCCGTCTTTGGGAGATTGATGGCCGAGCCGAATGAGTGTGGTATCGATATTACCAATGAGGTCAGAGCCTCGCTGGGTGAGACTGAGTGGGTGGGCGCTGAGGGCTATACGAGGTGGATTTTTGCACTCTATGGTCATGATATGATTAAGAGGTTTGGTGGGCTGAGTATTGTTGAGAAGGGACTCTTGCCCATTGGTATGATTAGCATGTTTAGACAGAGTCGTTTCAACTGGCAGGGCTAAGTGGGGATGGATTGGATGAGAAGGGTTTTGTGGATTGGAGTTGAGACTTGATGTTATTGGTGATTTGTGGGAGTTTGGGGAGGAAAATTCGAGATTTATCTATTGATACCCAGCTGGAATAAGACGGCGTTGAAGATACTAGAATTTAATATTCACATTTATACATCTACGAGTTCACATGTGATATTTGCCTTTGATTTTCTTTGGTATTCATGCGAGGAATTAATCTAGTTATGTAGCTGTCATTTGTTGTCGTCGTAAAGATGACTTATTTCGAGTTTGATATAGACTTGAGCTCTAGCGGGTGATTGTGCCGGATACTCTTCACCATAGGGAATAAATGTTAAATATGGCGATCTTGTATGAGTATTAGTAGTAACTGTGACAAGAAGTGGATTACTCTACTAAGTAAAGATTGAAGCGTAGTTAAAAACACCAACAAGTGGCATCTGAGCTCACAGGCAATTGAGAAACTACGGATACGAGAAAATAGATTATTATTGGATATATTAACACGTTCGGAACAACTGCTCAACATTCGGTATTCTGAAATCCACAAAGTAAATATTCTCCTACATTGCTACTTGCTAGCTCTGGATACCTCTGGTATCACGACCTTCTGACAGAGCTTCAGTAATACCATGGCTTATAATCGTTCAACATATCCCACTCCAAACGCCAAATCTAATACCTCATACATTCATGAATCATATCTCTAAAGCGAATAAAAACAACCGCCCAAAACCCTTCATATAGTCCTCATCTAATATCCTTGCTTCTTTCTCTTTTCCGCCAAAGCTGCGAGGTCAGGAGGTAATTCCTGGATAGTTACTCTCCTCTCCCCAGGTAAATAGTCCAGGTTGTATTCCTCATCACCAGCCCACGCCCTAGTACTGACACCCGGTGGACCACCGGCCATCCAGGCGCTGGGGTGGTCGTTCTTCCCATTACCCGTCAAGCCAGTTTGACTACCGAGGGTAGTGCCATCATCCATTTTGAAGTATATCCCTTCGACGCTGATAGTTTTTTTGATGCCGCTTTTCATGTTCGAAGCCGAGCTATTTGTATTCTTGGACGACCCAGGCATTATGGATCGTACTCTAGAGGTACTCATCTTTTGAGACCAGACCTTGAGCAGGCTCCTGCAGGCTGGCACTGATGCGCAAATAAGGCCGACGTCAACTTCGATGCCAATCCATAGCCACACAAGATAGCCCTCCCAAGTCACGTCGTAGGTACTGCGGGTGGTGGCATAGGTGGCTATGACGCGGATGAGGGAGGAAGCGAGGACCAAGATTCCAGCTGCGAAGATTCCAAGCACTTGAATTTTCTGCACGAGGCGGATTTTCAGTCCCATGACTGTTTTAATAGGTAGGACGAAGATGACGACGTCGATGAACTCGTTGACGATACCCGCGACAACGATGAGATCGCTCTCGTCCGTACAAGTTCCGCCGACGCCTTCGGGGAATACCAGGATGTGCCAGTAGTAGTGAAGAGGCCGGCATTCAAATATCAGTGCAAAGAAGAATGTAATGAAGTAGGCAAGAGTGAAGATGATGAAGCCCATTACGATCCTGCGCATTATCTTGGTCACGAATATCCGGCGGTAGAAGACTAGCAAAGAGAGCTTGGTGAGACTACTTGCCCACAGGTACATCATCTGGCAGGCCCACGATACGGCTCTCTCGGCAATCAAATTCTCATTGTTCGGACCCGGATCCACGTCCCAGATATGTCTATCCCAGCCGTACTTGTTTGCAGCAAGAATCACTCCAGCTGTGAGGCCAATGGATGGAATCAGTGCTGCAATAACAAGCCAGTCGTCTAAGCCTGCCGAGCGGGTATGGAAAAAGCGTGCATACAATCGCAGAAGTACCATTCCTGTGGCGATTAAAATGAGGACTATGTTTGTCGAAAATACCCATGGACGACGGACAATGGGGTCGACATAGCTTTGAATGTTAGTTGGGGCTTTTTCAAGACGAGCAATAACTTACTTTGGTGCTGGCCATGATGCCACAACCTCTGGTGGAGGATATCTCATTATTGTATCTATCCTACCCCTCTACCCTTCTGGGTCTTCAATAATACGAACTTCTATCCGGATGTACCGAATAGCGATGTTGATAATTCAAGTCGCAGACCTATGTCCTCGTAATCATAGGCCTTATGCTTGCACCAACCAACAATGCATATATCTTCTTGGAAAACAATCAATAATATCTCGGAATACTGAGGCAGAAGTTCAAGCAGTGTACAATTAGATACTTGCAGAATATGAGAACATCCAGAGTCAATGAAGGAAGCAGTCGGTATGTGTCTTTATGTAAAGGTGCACAAACTCATTGGCTTCATACAGAGACTTTGACCTTGAGATACCATCCATGCTGGCCTAATTTGTACCCCCTCCACCTACCAAAGTAATGGGGGTGCGCTTCGAGCTCGTTCAGTAACAGGAGGAGTATCTTGATTGCAAGCATTGTGGTCTACCCCCGCCACTGCAAGGCTTTGAAAGGTAGTTTGTAGATGCAATGAGAGCAAGATTATCTGCTTGAGAAGGGTTATGAGCTGCAAAGACGGACAGATAGCATGGCATATGCTATCAGACCTGCAAGGGCGGTTTCTGGGTATACTGGAACAGGTATGAACTTGTACCGACGTGGGAGGACCGGAGCTTAACAGAGGTTTTATTATTTGGCATTCAACGAGTTACAAGTTACCTATTTTAGGTGGCGCATTTCTCATTTAACAGGGCATATGAGTTGCAGCGAAATGTGACATGTGGGAGCAGGGACTAAAGGCTTGATGATAACGGGGGGTCCTTGAACGGATAGAAGACCGTTTCGTGATGCTCGTGACATGGTGGCGGAGGAAGGGTTATTGCGGTTGATTGACGATCAAGTCATGCATATCGCACGGAATATAACAGTGGACCAGTGTGTGTGCACTGGTCGGTACATGAGAATGGCCGAGGTTACAGCATCAGAGATCGGTACACATACCCCTCAAGTACCGACCAGGTCCAGACCTCTGCATATTTAAGGAATTTGTAATGTAGTATATTTGTTGAAAGAGGTAGGTACATCCTGTAAAAGGCACAATGGCCGACATATCTGGCGGCCTGCATAGTGCGTATGTCAGCGGAGCCGACTCTAGAATGGGTGAATATTCCATAATACGTATGTGGTGATGTGGACCATATATCAATCAACTAAGAGAATAATCGATAAGGCTTCGAAGAGGGGCAGTGATACGTATATCTACACAAGTTCAGCTTCATCATTTAAACCCGAAAATGATCAACGGTGGTAAGAGTCACTAGGTGAATGGCGGGTTGTCGAATTACATTGCTTGATGTTGAGAATGATACGAGGTAGATTATATCTCCCTTGTCAAAGCGCTGATCGGACAGCCACAACAGACCGGACTTGGGTCCTCAGCCCAGCCGTCACCATGCCAGCCATTCAACATGGCCCATTCTCTATACAACATCATACGACATAAATGCATTCCGATTAGGGACTTGAACATTGCGGCAAGAACCGTCGACAGGATCATTGTAATGCCGACCAGTTCTCCGTACATGCATCATTATCACCACAGCCTTGATAATCATGCACGAAACGGACTCTCCGTTCGTACAGCAAAATATGTATATGGAGTGGAGTAATATTGGAAAAGGATATCAAGGATATCAAGAGCATCAAAAACAAAATTCCATCCTTGATGAATGGCCGGTGAAGCTTGCTTGGTTATTCCGTATAATGCGAGTGTATCGCGCCTTGACCTGAAGGTGGCCCTCTTACACAAATGAGGGGATTAGCGAATCGTGGCTCTTCCCCACACACCTTTACAATAAAAAACATCAACGGCTGTAACCAGTGTGCAACTCGATGCAATGACGATGAAACTTTCTGGTGAACGAAGATCTCCGCCCTCAATCTGCAAGAAATTTGACGCATGAGTGCGCCATACAACTTAGTACCTTCTTAAACGAGTCTTATTTTCGTCGTATATACATGTCTATCAGTGAACTACATGTAGTATGCCTCGTCAAGGCTGTGGGTTAATACAACTCGAGGAACAGGAGATGGAAAGTCCCTGCCTGGATTTTCGTGCTCACTGATTCTACGCTATCAAGTGCTGAGAGCCATAAGCTGTCCATAGATTAACACATACTGGTACCAACCTCATATGTTGCCAATGCAACATGAGTACATTTCGTAAGTCGCCATGCATCTTGCGTTCTGCAGCTTTCAGCATAAAGAGATAGACACCCGCCGTGGGGGTTTGTTTGAGCGAATAATACTCAACTACGCTCGATCTTCAACTCAGGGACTATTGTAAGCGAGATGTACATCCCATATCATACCATTGTGAAATCAAAGCCCACATTGTATTGTTGCATAATTTCTGGTAGTATTCGAGACATGCCTGTCGCCATGTGGTGGATTTGTTGAACTCACTGCGTATAGCAGTTCATGCTTGTCGCAAGGACACACTTTACAGAGTTGGTTTACCCGAGCCATGGACATAGTCAAATGAAATCTTGGTATGTACATACAATCCTGCGCTCCATGTGTTTCTCTCATACTTAATGAAGCCTTTCATTTGATTATGAAGAGTAGTTTTGTGTGGAGTGCACTGAAAATAGAAGATGTCGTTGAATTTGGCTCTGTGTTTTCTAGTGCTATTCTCTACTAGACCAAACTTTAGTTCCACAATGATTTTCAAGATCCCTCAATGCGATACTACCCAAAAACCTGTCTTTGGAAATTATTTCTTCCCTTAAGGGGCTTTAACACCGAACACAAAACGCCGTATGCACCACGAAGATATTGAAAACAGAAAACAGATTATCACTGAGAGAGAGCAAAGAGAACTTCTTCACCAGGCCATGAAACATGAACCAAAAAAAAAACAATCGTGATGGTACTTAGTGCATGAGAGAAATCAATCGGTTCCTTTCGAAACTGTAAATATGCCAACACCACCACACTTAGTCGTTCTCGAACTTCAGGGAGAACGACTCACACCCTCTTAGCACAGTACGCTATGACCTTCTTGTACAACTGTGATGTGCAGCATAACGGTGCTCTCAACCCTAGTAATACGATTTCCCCATGTTCTTGTCAGCACGTTCCCAGTTTGTCACCGCCACTTGAACCTTCTAAATCCTTCATTAAATTTCAAGTTTTTGTGTCAATGCACCCCTTCAATCAATAATAAAATTCCGAAATCTTCTCTGATTGGGTTAATTGTTCGAGACTTGTAGGAGATTCGACACATCTGGCTCGATCGCCCTGGAGCCATCACACGTGCTGGGGAAGGGCGGGCCCCATGAGTTTTCAGCTGAAGGGCCTCGAGAAATGAGTATAATGCGGGGAAGGCGCGGAGTGGTTTGTATGAGATAGATTGTGCTTGGAATTGCAATGAATTTGGATAACTCTTGAATTATTTGTCTGGGAAGATTGTAACCTGAGTAACCTTTGGAATACTGAATACCTGCAACTATGTTGAATTCTACTATGATAGATGACAGCTATGTTTGAGATACAGACTAGACACAGCCTCATGCGCGACAATGGCAGGATATGTGGAGTTCTCTTCAACAAAATGAACCACACTACGTTTTAAAATACCCTCGGCTAGATTTGCAATTTGTTTTATTGTTTTGTTGAATTGTTTTGGCAAAATGTATATAGGATCTTAATGAACAAAAATGAAACTTGTGTAGTGTTTTAGTCGAATCACTTGAGACTACAACACCAAGAGTCAAGACATGTTTCAATATAGCTAAACATTTATACACTCTCTAACATAATAAGTGATATTGAAACTTGTGCATATCAATAGTTTGGAAAGTAGAGTAATCAATGTAGCTCTCACATATGAATATGCGCAGTTCCTAATTAAACGGTGAGAATCGCACCTACAGTACTCAAATTTCGTTCTATATTCCTTTGAGATAATCTATAACACCTCATCCAGCGACAAAGATAGAGAATTAGTAACCAGATCAATAAATAGAAGTCTCATCCTTCAAGATTTCTACCGTTCTGTCATCAAGATACTTTGCTAAGGTAACACGACCTCTTTGTCGGGCTATATCAGCAGGTGTCTCACCCGCTTCGGTTTTCGCCCGAGTATCTGCTCCTTTATCCAACAGCAAGTCAACTGTGCCTTTCCATGTAGCAGATGGCCTGTGGGCAACAACGTGTAGTGGGCCAGGATATCCCATGCCGTAGAGTTGATCAGCCCGTCCATTCACATCAGCTCCATATTCGAGAAGTACTTCGACCGCTGCATCTTTCTCATATAAGCACGCCTCCAAAAGCGCAGTCATTCCCAAAGACTTTCTAGCCTCCGCATCAGCTCCGTGTTCGAGAAGTACCCGAAGTGCCTCTGGAGTGTTACGATTGGCGGCGTAGAGCACCGCCGTAAAGCCCTGCTCTGTTTTTGCTTCAAGATCGGCTTTGTAAAATATAAGTAAAGAGACAATACTTTTGTAACCGCCCATCGAGGCCACAATTAATGGCGTAAAGCCTCTTGTGCATGCAACATTGGGGGTAGCACCACGTAATAACAGCTTAGTGACTATCGACTCGTGCCCGTTCTGTGCCGCAATGAGAAGCGCCGTAGAACCGATTGTGATATGATTTTCGATGTCGATTCTTTCGTCTGGTTGACGAGATGTGCTAATTAGCTTAGCTTCGATATTCGATCCGGCTTGAAGTAGCAAATCCACGGCGGTATCGCGACCATGCATCGCAGCAATCATGAGTGGAGTAAGGCCTTGTTCTGAATATACTTCTAGCTTTGGCTTGGCTTCCAGAAGCATAGCAAGTATTTCCACGTTTTCCTGGATAGCCGCTAAATGAAGAGTATCATTATGGTCATTTCCATATCCGTCGAAATCCACTTTGGCACCACTGTCCAACAGCAGTCTTACTATCGTTTTATGCTGCTTCTGCACAGCTTGGTGAAGATTAACACTTAGGGAGACAGGCTCCTTTTTAATATCAATACCGGCTTCCCGTAGCTTCCTATTTCCTGGAAATGATAATTCAGTATTTTGTCACGTCAGGAGAGAGAAATTTTGTACTTATTTCATCCATGCTCTCTTGAATATAGTCTTCGATGGCTCCAGAAACCAGCTTGTAGCCTCCATCTGTTGCATTGGAAAACTTGCAGATCTCGTTATGATTGCCATAGATAGCAGCTATTGTTTCGAATTTGGCGTGTCCCACTGTTGCAGATTGGTATGATACTATCTAAATATTGTCAGACCGTCCATTGCAATTCATTGATGATTTATGTTTTGTTGTCTTTTTTACCTCGTGTTTCATGCCAGACATAGGCTTGGTTTCATAAAATGAATGTATCTTAAACTGATCATCTTCTAACATCTGAAGAAATTCCTTTGCGAGATTCTCTAAAAGCTCACTGTTTGTTGATAGCCCTTGCAACAGTTTTTCGTTCGGTGCCTGTAGCGCAAGCCTGGCCAACGATGTAGCCATTTGTGCCCATCCAGCTACATCACTACCACGGTGAGGTGTTCCAAGAAATATTATACTAACTGTCGACAGATAAATTTCACGAAACTGAGGCTGATGATGTGACTTTTTGGAGTCTAATAGCGCCTTTGGAGGAGAATGTTAGATCGGTACTGAAGATTGGCAAGACGAGATATAGCTTACTACTTTCGTGAGAACCCCTCCAAGACTATGCGCAACGAATATAAGAGGTCTTTTTGGCTTCATTTATGTTAGCATACATGTTCAATCGTCTTCAAGCTCATATCATCAAACACTCAGTCACACCAAGATTTTGGGAGGGAAAATGAAGCGTACATCAGCCTTTCTTTCTTGTTGAAGCTGAACCATCAAATCGTTTCCATGTCTCGAAATATTCTGTTGGTTGCTTGCAGCAAAGAATTTGACGACCTGAGAATCATAACCAAAGGCAAGTATTCGAGAAGTAGCAAACCTCGGATCTTTTGCAAGAACCTCGGCTGGCCAATATATTCCTTCTTTCGAGGCTATTGATGATTCAGTGTTCGGAGACTTCCATGGTTGCCAAATTCTTTTCGAGCGAGGAGTTTTTGTTTCCGCTTTAGAGTACGTCCAAGTCCTTTGCGGATTTCCTCCAAGGCCATGTACGAATACTATGCTGCAATTGAATGTCAGTGAAAATTTTCATAGTCATAGCTTTATATCACATCCCACAACAGCATACATCGAAAAATTTAAAAGATTGGATATACTTACTCAACATCGGCTTGTGGAGGATTTGCAATAACACTGAAGCCAATGTCAGTAATTTGGGTGTTCGGCTGAAAATCCATCTTATTTGTGGGTCTCGTAGTCTTTGGTGAAGTTGTTGTTGCGGCTGGCAGACTAGCTACCAAGCCTCAGTGAATATCGTAGTGAGTAGTATTCGCCTCACTGGGTATAAATACCATGGCGTAACACTCCAGAATGAAACATTTAGATGAATGAGTACATGACTCGATGGATGAAAGAAATAGTCCAAAGATCACGGTGTCTGGAGGCATCTCCCCAATTTCGCGCACCCTCAGGCGACTTGAACAGGCAGTAGTATGGCTTATTCTCCACAGGGATGCTAGCTGGATGAACAGTACGGGGTTATTCGACCCCCATTCATGGACAAGTGCTCGTTTTATCTTTTGGGGGCGGTGACAAATGACGAAGTTCATTACCCTGGTCAACCCCCTGGCGATACTGATTTTTGTGAAAATCAATACTCTGAACATCACTCCAAAGCTTCGGTCAATAATATATGTCAGCAAACGTATTTAAAATTGAACTTCTATAACATGTTCATTGTATTCAAACATGTTTTATACTTTCTATTCATTCTAGATCCCGAAATTATGTCAATTAGAAGTCACGCTGAGAATTTGGAATCTATATTTTAGCCAAAAAAAAAGAAAAAAAAAGAAAGAAGTCATTATAATAATTTTGCAAAGTCTCTTATATCCTTATATCGTATTGTGTAGGTTAAATATACATTCAATAACTAACTTGATATAACGGCCACATGGAACTTGTTACGCGTCCAATTTCATGTATAACGAGTAATCATACGAGACCTCAGATATACTAGAGTAATATAGTAACACATATTATTTAATTTATTTGGGCCAGTATTTGTGTCAATTGACTACGCCTAGTGACCAAATATCCTGGCGTTATAACAGAGCATGATAGGCTAAGTATGTATATAATTAAGATTTTATGGTATCAAAGATGAAGAATATCTGAGAATGTTTGTATGTGAACAGTTTCCATTCCATAACAAAGTAAAATAAAAAACCAGTAGACAACACTGTTACTTCTATTGTGGACAATTTTATATATAAAATTATGTGGCAATGGTTCTGCAATAATCACCATACAGTTACCCATCTAGAAATATTATAATTTCTGTCAAGGATTCCAAGTCAGACTCCTCAAACCATCATATGATCATAGCAGCCACGTAAGCTGTAGCTCTTGAATAATCCATACTCTGCTAAAGTAGAGACTATCAGATAAGGAGTATATAGCAGACCATTCTAGAGAATCTCTACGTGATAATCCATTTTGAGCAAGTTACTCACATGACTGGGAGGTGAATAATTAGTAATCTGTGAAGGAAAGCGTTTAACAGACATGCAATTGCTTGCAACATCACCATTAAGGTATATGAGAACACAATATGTGTGTAGTAAATTTTGCTCATGAAATTCACATGCAGTGATCTATTTGTATCCTTATCAGCAAGTTCAGAGTCAGTAAATATAGGGAAATCGAATAGATGAACGTTTTTGAAGTCAATGGAGCACTAATACGAGGTTTGGTGTCACCTTTGTAGTCATATCATTTTATCTTGAAGTATTTGGGATCTCGTCAGACACAACTCACTACCTTATCAATTTGATAGATTTCGAGATGATCCTAGAATCGGATAACTTCAAGTCAAACATTCAAAATCTCACTCTCATTACTGCCCAAAACTCGCCCGCTCTATGAAGATGATGGTAGATAAAATCGAAATAACCATTCAGAGTGTCAGGAATGCTAGCCAATGCCAGTCATATAAAGCATCGACTTTACCAAGCGAGGAAGAAGCATGAGGAGGGCTACAAAGACGAATTAATCATATTCATCCTTACCAGGCAAGGTCAATATATAATCACGTGATAAAGTATAGGTGAAGTTCAGATTTGCCCGTACATCTGATATCAACCTTTATTGAAATCAGGCCATCTATATACTTCTTGGTTGAATCATAAATTGGCATCCATCTTATGATATTTTAAGAGAATGGCCCACGCTTTATACTTTACAGCCAGCAAAGCGCTTACACACTCCGCAAATGGCTGCACGTGGAATTGGCGCCCATTCAATAGACGAGGCTGTGTGATGATAACCCTGTCAATGTCGCCAACGCTGCTCACCGATGGAGGCATGTATAACTATCCGCAGTTCTTACGGTATCTATCTGTAAGTCGAAGTAGAATCCCCATAGACTTACCACAAAGATGAGCGAAAAGTCAGGATCAGTATCGTCGTCAGTATTAGTGAGTACCGCTTAGTTCACTAATCTACCCGTAAACCCCACCACTAACGTCTCCCCAGAAACAGCCAAGCCTCAAACCGCCGTACACTTCGCCCTCGAGCTTACTACCGGTGAACGCGCCACACAAAGACCTATACTTTGGAATCTATGATGGGACACTAGAAGAATACATCGCGAAGGAACTCGATGTGTCGCGGCTGGAGCACATTCATCGCTCGCTGTGGCTAGCGGGACGACAAGGCAATATCAGACCATTACACAGGCAGTATACCTTGGGGCGCAAAATAGTCGTGAGCGAGCAAACAGACCTGCACTTGCTATGGGACACAGAAGTGATCTTCTTGAAGCCCATTCCCGAATTTCTGCTGGACTACGATTTGTTCACCACACATTTATGCAGTCCGCCTGATTATAAAAAGGTAGACAGAGAAAAGGTAGAGAGATGCTATATAACGGCGGTGGGATTGCTATACTCTTATACGGAGCTGGTCAAGCACAAAAGTGACCTGGAAATCGCAGTCAAGCTGAGGTTGCTGCCGGAGAAAACGGACTGGGCAGCGTGGCGGCGATTCAGTTGCGATGTGCGAGCGTTCGTACAGCAGAGTGACTTGGAGCAGATACGATTCAAATATGGGGAGTTGCGGCTCGACCGAATCAACTCGATTTACCGCGTGCAATGCGGGCAGATTGTACGCGGCTATCATGCTGGCTACACCAAATATTCATCATTTTTTCGTCGGAATTTCAGCTGGGTCGTATTGACTTTTTTGTACCTTTCTACAGCATTGTCGGCTTTTCAGGTGCTTTTGGCGAGTAACAAGGGAATTGCGAATGCTGATTTTCAAATGGCAGCATATGGCGTCTCTTTGGCATCGATTATTCTCGTGGGATTGCTTGTGGCTGTGTTCGTTGCATTATTTTGGGCGCTGGTGCTATACCATCTCCTTATGACTCTGTTGCATATGCATAAAGGGAAGAAACGGAAGACTGTTAGCCCGAGTCATCCGTAATATTTCCACGAATTTCCTTGCACTACGATATGATGAACGATAATGATTACCATAGATTTAGATATCCATTTATCAATGACCAAAATTTAGTACATACCGGTCCCCTGCCTTTGATGAGATAAAGTAGAACTCCGGCTCTATTGACGAGCAAACCAACCAGAAAACCACCTATATATCCATCTTCATACCTCCTAGCAAATCCTCCCCATCATCCAACCCAAATCCCTGATCCATCATCCCCTCCATCTGAACCGCCTGCCCGAATCCCTCCGCACCAACAGCGTTAATAGCCTCATCCATAATCGCGCTCTGGCTAACTTGGCTCAGCGCCTCAACGCGTCTACTCAGCCTGATAAGAGTCTCGGCGGCCAGGACATCTTTCTTATGCAGCTTGCCAACGTTATCCATGGCTAATCTTAGCGCATCCCTTAGATTGAGACGATTCTGGTGCGCAGGCGCAATGGTATTCAACGACATGAGCGGCGGAAGAGAATAGATATCCGGAGCGCAGATAAGGGCTGTAGCAACATCCATGCACACGGCCTCGCTGCTACCCGCATCGCGATGGGATTTCACTTCGTTCACTATGGCGAGCAGAACATGCTTTGCTCCAGCATGCTTGACTGCGAAAAGAATTTGTCGGTGTGTGTAAGAGGCAGGTGTGATATTGATTCCGGGGTTGAGACCCCAGTGAATAAGGGCTTGCATGGTGGCTCTTACGGATGCTAGTAGACCTCCGTTGGGAGTGGTTGTCCAGGTCTCCATTTCGGTGTGATCCGTGGCTGCTATGCGTTCAAAACCTAGGTGCGGTTTGAGAGCGTTAATAAGCGGCGAGATGTTTTGTCGAGTGGGCTCCTGTCTCTGAAGCCAGTGCAGAGAGCGATCAAGCGGCCGGGCGATGATGTTGAGAATAGAGGCAAGCATTGTAGAGGCCTCGGTGGAGATGGAAGTGGGGATAAGGAGTGGATGGAGAATAGTAAGAATAGAGGGAGCTTGATTGGGGCTTGTCCATATCAGTGTCGAGAGGAAGTTTATGCTGGGTATCAATGATGGAAGTAGGAAAGTATCTACAAGATCTGTATGGCAATAAATTAGCAACTACTTGAGATGGCATCAAAGGTAACTTACATTCGAGGCCATTCTTTAGGCTATCTTCTGACAGTTTGTTCGTCATGAAAGCCAACACAATCTGGTGGAAAAGCTTGGGTACAAGCAGATAGAAGTCCTGTGGAGGACAGGAGGACATCAATTCATCACCCAGACCTCCTCCATCAGCATCAAATAGTCCTCTAATCCATCCATCAAGATGTCCCCTTTCAGCATCAGACAGATCTGATAGTGATCGACTTGTAGCATTCTTCTCCAAGAGCTTTGACACGAACGAATTGTTAGACGAAAGGCCAAGGTCCGAACTGTTCAAATCATAACGATGAACGAGAGCAAGGACTAGAAGAGCAATCGAGCCAAATTCCTCATAAACAGGTTGATACTCTCCTTGATCCTCATCGTACCTCCAAGAGTCTAGGAGGTTGCAAATAGGCTGTAAAATAGTTTGTGGCCGGTTGAACAACAATAAAACATCTAGAGATGACGGTTTTCTTGCTAAGTGACTGCAGATAGTTTTGAGCGACATGGTCTCCTTAGTCAAACACAAATGGCCGATCGTCTCAACCAATGCCTGGCTCACGGCCCCAGCATTGCCTTCCATTTTCTCCAGTTCATCCACGAGACCCTCAGCACGTTCTGGGTCATTTATACACTGTTGCACCAAGTTCTCCTTGACATATCTACCCCCAGTAGGTAACGTCTGCATCGGGACCTCTCCTAGAAGACTCTCAATACGCTCTTCGGCAATCAAGCCGTGCAAACAGCACGCGAAGCAGAATTCCTGACGGACGGATTCAGAGAACATGTTTGAGGATGACGAATCATCAAACATAGCTGAAAATGTCGGAAAGGCATTCGTATCAACTTGGCTTAGAGCTGCAGTAATGCAGAACTCGGGAGTCAAAGGTGGGAACATAGACGCCGTCAAGCCCGTAAGGAGGATAGGGAGCTTGTTGATCAGGAACGAGCGCAATATGAATATCGTTTGAGGCTTTTCGTTGCGAAATATTGCGTTTGAAAGAACATCGAAGGAAGCAAGAATGAGGTCAACAGTTGTTGTTTGGATGTCGCCCTGATGGAAATAATAATAAGTATATATTGCAATATTATAAATGTTGTTTGAAATTACCTGATATCTATTATGGAGATATGCATACATAGCTTGGTCGTCGACTATTGGTCTGCCGACAAGCTTTCAAATCATTAGCTTGTTTGATATTTTGTGACCAGGAATTTACTTACTAAAGCATTAATATAAAAATACAAGCCAGCTCTTGAGTTCACCACCGGCGCATCAGCTACTGGTATACTGTCTGTTCCGATGGAGTCCATAATCTGATCCATCTCAGCATTGACCTCTCGCTGCTTCTTGTCGACGGGCTCCAAACTAGCAAGTGTTTGTGTTTGAAAATCGTTTAGGCGTCCCGCAATTTCTGGTGAGGTTTGAAGAAGTGAAGTTATGAAAGTAGTAAGGGCTTGGTTGAATGAAGTTCGTATTTCTAGTATATAGAGTGAGCTTGAGACTCTTATCAACTACGCAATATTTACAGCAAAGATGAAGAATTGCGAAAGAGGAAATCGGATTGTAAAACTGTCTGCAAGGGCATGCGGAGAATTGTATAAAATGGGACCGAATTTCAAATCTGCTCGCAGGGACATGAACAAATGAATGATGAATTTCCTTCCTACCTTTCGGACATCCTTTCCCAAGACTCTTCATGACGATGGGATTTTGCGCAACGGCCAGCAAAAGCGTCCCAAAAGCCTGTCTTACCCCGTTTGCCAGGACCTCCGTATCATCGGCGACCGTGCCTAGACTCTGCATGATATCGTTCGTAGCGCCTGCAGTATTCATGAGGCCTAACCACGCCGTCAAAGCCTTCAAGATCTCGATCGCATCGTGCGCGCTCTTCGGCCGAGTGCCTTGTGTCACGATTTTCGCAAACTTATACACAATCCCCTCCTCAATACTATAAGATTCCTTCCACCTCTTTGCCTTCTTTCCTTCGCCTCCGCCATTCTTCGTTTCCGACTGGGGCGTTTGGAAGCTCGAGTACTGTCCCAAGCTCCTCAGGATGTCGGCCAAATTCACGAGTTCGAGATCGATGAGGATGAAGAGGTACTGTGGCACACGGACGTCAGGAAGGATGTCGTTCTCAGGCCGCGGTTGCAGGAAGACATTCGCGATCTGCCGCGACGTGAGCGGATGTTTCGTGCTAAGAATCTGTATGAAGGTCTTGAAGTCTTCGGAATCAAGGCGCGTCGCCAGGCATCGCGATAGGAAGAGGTGCCATTGATCCATTGTCGCGATTCGGTGCGCGTGGTGTGTCTCACAGCTTGGTCATGACCTGGAGGATCTTCAGAGAGGCGTGCAGGAAGATGACGTGCAGTGGTCGAGGTTGGTTACGGTTGTTTGTTGGACGAGTTGCATGATCGTTGACAGATCCATCAAGGTACCTGTGCACCTGTGCACCGATGTTGATGCTCTCAACTCTCAGGCAAGCACGCACCAACGCTGGGGCTGATGGTTGTTCTGCGGGACGAGCCGTTACCTCGCAAGGATGTAGCTCTTCAGCTCCAGTTTGCGAATGCTCTGGCTCTGGTTCTGGCTCTCCCTAAATCCGCACTTACGGGTCTTACTTCCGCAACTCAATGCCAGACTGATAGTCTAGATTTGAACTCTAGGAATAGCCTCCATCGGGGCTCCGTTCTTAGAAACCTAATATTAAAATGCCCGCAACTTTTCATATAAACACCGAATGTAAGCGTACTCACGATATATTGTTAATGCAAACCTTGTCTATACTTCTGCATTTGCCATCATCCTCGTATGATCTTTGCCTTGCGAATTTCGGTAATACACACTTGCATATCTACATCAGATTCAGAACACCCTCCCGGTCGTAAACACTGAAGACACTGGGTTGACGATCGTTATGAAATTTCTTGATGTAGAGGTCTATGGATGTTTCTCAATTATTGCTCATAGGTCCTGTACTCCCGCTGCATATTCCCAAACACATTGCTTCCATGGTATATTTCCTCAAGGCGTCAAAGTGAGACTCGCAATGCCCCAGACCCCCCCCAAAATGCCCACACGAAAGCATACTGTAATACTATCCTATATGCCAAAGGATCCCAAACGCCTCGAACACTGCCACTTTAAGTTACCTGATTCTAATCCCTGGGCTCCCGCTTGACCCTGGGCGATTGGGTACCCATATCCATATTATCTGGAGACCTTGGTCCAACCATCCAGTCTTCCATGGCAAGCCACTCGCTCCAAGTCTTTTCCGCGCCCTCAATCTCGGTCTCGAGAGGCCCTTGCAATGGGCGTAAGAATGGGATAGTCTCGTGCGGTGACATGTCATAAGCAGACTTAACTGATGCCCATCCGCCACTCTTTGCTGCAAACAAGTAATTGCGTCTCTCCTGCTCGTGTAGGGGTCCTACTCCTTTTACCCAATCATCTCCGAAGAAGCCGTGCAGTATTCCTGGGAAATCAAGTCCCGTAGCTACCAACCGTCTTATATATGGAATGAGAGACACCGCTTGTGCATGACCGGCGTTTGTGCCAGTGTTGCCAAACTGGTTCGCAGCCTGGCGTGAGCTCCCTGGAACCCCAATTCCAACGCCCGGTGAGGATGATGTCGAGGATATGACGGGGTGTGGGCTCTTCTGGTAAGGCAGGACAATGTTGATGAAGGCTGCCAGTGCTTGGACTGGAGCGCTGTGTTGTGCGTGATCGAGAAAGTAGCGATGACAGCTCTGAAAGTGAGGGTACCAATCGAAGATATCGAAATCGGATTGCGGATTCTGACGGCTACCTCGATTGCTCATAGGTGTTCCGCTCATGCCTCGAAAGGCTGCCTCCTGAAAGGCGTGGGACGACGGTCCTGCTTGGTTGTTAAACGCCATGGTCCTATAAGAGCAGCCGTGTTAGCATGCACGCGCGTGTTACAGGCACGAATGCAGATCAGCTTACATGTATGCCAAAGAGCGTCAATGGTGTCTGTGATAAGAGCTGTATCTGTATTCCGATGAAGACGATTCAAAGTTTGCGTAGGCCGAGTGGTGTAGTAGTATTCAGTCTGTAATGGCGATCCTGGGTTTGTTCGTTGATTTCTCTGAGGGTTGAGATGCGTGACAATGACATTGTCGCTTGAAGCGCCCGGACAGTCCTACTTATACATCTTCCCGTCGCATGTTGACGAACTCAAGATTGCGATGAAGAGGCAAAGTGTATGCAGCTAGTCACTCAATTCTTGGTGGGCGGGGAATATCTGTGTGGATCGCAGCTTTTGGGTTGTAGATGAGATGCAGGCTGACGCCCAGACGTTCTGAGCATTACCAGCTGGACGAGGGTCTCGGTCAGGTCTGAGCCGGGTGTACGGTAAATAGCAATAGGTTACAAGGATTCCAAAGAGATTGAATAGATGGGAGAAACATGGGTCTTGGAATTCCATTGAACAATGTTGAATCATCATTATTATTTTTGTCAATATCGGAGTATGTAGGTAGGCATGTTCATACAATCTGGGTGATATGAGTGGTATGTCAATAATGAACCTTTTTTTTTTTTTTTGGTGTTCAGGGTCTTGCAGGTGTTGGTATAAGATCCAATGATATGTATGCAGCACCAATGACAAGCAGCAATGCAGGCAGATTATGAAAGTTTAATTATAATGAGGCAAAAGCAGTGGATCTAGAATTAAGAAGGCAAGGTCTGGGAATAGTAATACTATGGATATTGATAAGTTGAATTGCTTCGAATTCATATGTCCGATAGTATAAAATCTCAAGCAAATAAGCATTATAATATAACACATGTATGGATGTATGTATGGATGTATGTATGGATGTATGTACGAGTAACGAGGTGGGAGTAAGTTAAACTAGTCTATGCATGCATTGTATATGCGGCGGAGTAAGATGCTGAATAAAATATATGTGTTTGTATACATGTACCTTAGATGGATTATAATTTTGGGTGTCCGAGGCAAATATGCAGTTGGCAACAAGTGCGTACACACATACATACATACGTAATCGAGCACAACGATTACATGTAGATAGATAGTGAGTCTCCAATACTCTCACTTATTACACCGTGTTTGTAAATCTAAGCAAAGCCATTGATATCAAAGCAGGTTATCTCCGTAGCTGTGATTGAGATGGATATATCAGGGTTAGTACATGTACGTAATTGATGCTCAAGGCTCAGGGTTGAAGCCTCGAGCAAGCCTCGAGCAAGCCTCGTCCAAGCCTTGTCCGTCCGCCCATACTATAGCGCTGCATCCTTTTCTTTCTTTTTGCCCAGGAACGAGCGACTGACGATGGATGATGCATGAATCAACATCCACTTTCGGGCTTCAAAACTGCCACCAAAAGCTCCCAAGATCTGCCACTTTACCGGAAGTTGATCATTTACCCCATACTTAAACTGGGAAATGCTTAACTAGAGCTTCCCATTTAAACCGTTAAACATTCTTAAGCATGAGACATCAGCTTCAATATCAAGCTCAACTCTTATTCGTTATTTGTTGTGCCAAGTTTACGAATCTTTCCCAATCCCTGCCATCGTGCCCAAAGCAAAAATAATCACAAGGCAAAGGCAAACCCCAAATCAAAAGAAAAGAAAAGTAAAGGAAAAAGAAAAGGAAAAAGAAAAAGAAAGAGAGTGAGAGAGGGAGGGAGAAAGGAAGGAAGAAAGAGATTAGAGTAGAATGATTACACAAACCCAAGAGTCTCCCTATATACGGACAATGATCTGCAGGCGTAAGGCAAGGTGCATGATTATGCACAATTCAATCTACAAAATACACTCTCCTCAGCCAGACTTTGAAGTCTCTGGAGTCTTTGGAGTCTTCATTCTTTTTTTCACGATCTCTCTCCCTCTCTCTCGGAGATTCCTCGTCATTGGAGCTCCGACTTGATGGCCACTGGACACACAAAGGGCCATGAAGGTTTCCCACGATACACACACACAATACACACATCCATCTCCAGATCTTCAGCTCTGTCTCACCATCATCACCCAGTGCAGCGGAGACGACCCATCTTCGACAGAACTAATCGGCGATCCATCCGCGTGCCACTAGAGAGGCTTACGGCGTACAAAACATTGCATGCTCACTGACGATACCCTGATCTTTTACCAAACAAAACCATGCACACAAGACACATGAGTAGCCACCAATAGCCATGACAGCCCCTTTCGAAGGGCGCACATGAGCCATTGTGCATTGTGCATTGTGCACCAAAAGGAATAAATATCACAGGAGGCCATGCAGAGGGTGGTCAAAGGTGATGCAATAATACACATACATACACTGACGCTGATATTTCACTACCAACCGTCCCTTCATCACCGCATCTCATGTCTTCCAACCCCCGTCAACTTCTTCCCATATTTTCAACTCGCTCCCATTATTGAACACATAAGCCGCCAAAAAAAGATATGTTGTGCGTCGCTATCTATCTTGCATCTCTGCAACTTGGCATGTGCGGACCGCGTTGACGGTATCCTCGCCAGGGTATCTAAGCAGCTGAAAAAAATCTATGGTAGTTGCATCACCAGCATTCCAACGAGCTGGAAAGGCCATAGCCAGTCGGGGAATTCCTAACCCATGGGCCAGGGCAAAAAGTAATATATCACTAGTAGTCAGCCAAAAACCCAATGAGATGAACGCACACCGTAAACCCGGTTGTCAAGCGGATCATCATCGGCCAGAGGAGCAATTTGTCAACAGACCCTGGAGCGAATTGTATGCGATACTGCAGAGGCTGCTCCGTAACAAATTTAACTTCTTGTTGAGGATAATGATATTCATCATCGTCATTGGCCTCTTTACTTTCCTTCGTTGTGTGTGCATTTAAATTAAACACGATGGCTGCTGTGACGGATCTACGCTCTGGCTGTTCAGGACTGGGCCGCGCTCAGGGCTACAAAGTATATTCATCGCTGCTGGTAGTGGCGGTATCTGGATTACCAGGTAAGTGTTCCCTTGTATGTACGTCTCGTGTTCCTTATCGCCGGGATTCCAATCAACTGTCCATCGGCGAGCGTCATGCCGCCAATGTGGTTGTGGAGTACGAATCTGTATATATGGATATGTACTCCGTATGTATGTATGTGCATACGGAGAAGCATCTCCGTATAAAACCATCAACCTGGTAACGATGATGGCAATAATCTACTTGTGCTTCGAATACTAAAATATTGACTTCCTTCCTGGACAAAGCTTATTCAGGCTGAGATGCGTCTGACGGTGTGCATGTAGGCGCTGAGGCGGGGTGGGGTGGTCGATTTATCATTGTCTAAGATGAGCCCCAGATCATCAGTGGTCACCAAATTTTCAAGGCGAAGGCTTACCAACCTCGAGCAGATTGAAATGCACAAAGCAATTGTGTACTGCATAACGCCGTTTCTTTCAAGTATTATGTTGCGACGCCTAGTCTGCAGGATCTTGCATATATCCATCTGCAAGGTATGAAGCTATCGATATGCTTTCTGTCACATACCCAACGTCTCCAACCTAGTGCTCAGCCTCGTGAGCTCTAATGCGATATGACAACTTGCCGCCGCGATTACCTTCAACCCTACTGATCCTATTAACTCTATCAGCCCCCTTCTCGCACGTATAGCCATCGTGCATGAGATCTCGCAAGCACAACTAGCTTTCGCTAGCCTGCATATTCATTTCAAGGCGTCTCGAGTGAGATGTAGCGTATGTATGGGGGAAATCTTTTCCCAGAACACCTTGCGACTCACGCAAGATGCTGTCTATTTCTCTCATACCCATTATACACACGAGAAAGCCTCGTGCCTAAGATGACTTGCCATCACGCCCCTTCCCAGCAGCGTAGTGCGTAATCGAGCAGCATGCAGGGCGATACAACGATCCTATCGTTCGGTACTGCGAGGTTGGTATCAGTTGCGATAAATTCGTATTCATGTCATGAAATCTAAGTGCATCATTTACTTCTCACCAGCAGTCTCTAAGAACTGCCTCTTGCCCCCCGGAGAGGTGATTTCAACTATCAACTATCAAATATCGGATACCGAGGCTGTTTCTCCAATAAGATTGCTTTCGGCATGTCCGAGGTAAAATCTGCTCTGTCATAAACCCTTATTCACCCAATCCTCACCTGGCGTCGTGATAAAGTTTGCCTTTTATGTCGACGAGTCATTTGATTGCGATGGCGTCAGTGATCGATGTCATTTTTGTGGTGGTGCCTTGCTGATTATCAAAACCTTATATAGACCTCAGCTTTCCCAGGGTCTTGACTTGTGTGATGGTTTGTCACTCTTACATAAGCTCCAAGATTTCAGCGGGGCGGGATGGGTTTTGAGGATTTGGATGGCGAAGATGGTAGTAAAGGGGAGGTTTTCCGGGACTATTGAAACATCTTGTTCCTTGATCGAGCGATGTATTGGAATAGTGTGGCTACAATCAGCTTTCGAGTTTTTATCGCATTGTGTGTATACGAGGACGTTATGGAGTGGATGATTTAGGACTGATAACCACAGTATAACGTCTTCATAAAAATGAGAACGCTAAGAATAACAAACAAGCGTTAGAGCATCGTGAATGGAGTTCTATCCCTTGCGTATTATTTGCAGATATTGGGAATGAAGATACGCGCTGGAAGAAGAAAAGAATAAATACTTGGCTAGTTCAATAGTTTTCCTTCTCTTGGTCTTCCAAAGTTTCGGAACACTTAAAGGTATATCAGCTTTACCTCGAAAGCACTTCAATCAAGGTTCCTCTAATTTCAAAAGAAATATAGGCTGAAGGTCTATAGTCTTGTTGCAAGCTTGCATCAAGCCGCAAAATCGAAGATGTTCACATCTCCGTCAATTTAATAGAATAGAAATTCAAGTCAAGCCAAGCCATCTTCATCCCGTGGTCACGTATGGAATGGAGTCTATGCACCTTGCAAGCTATAAAAGAGCCTCTTCTGTAAATTATGCCTCCATTCTCTGAGTAGTACATCAAAACGGTGGGTATGCACTGCAATAGCTTAAAGGTTTTCTGGGAAATATGCACAACGTCAACCTATTAATAGCAGAGTTTGTTTTGCCGAGGCAAGCGGCAACAGTAAAATAGGGGGGAACCACTCTCCTTTTATTTTTGATTTCCTATATCTACCAATACCTATTCCAATACCACATTTTGGGACCAAATACGTATGATCTTTCAAACGAGGTGCATATTATCGCATATCAAACCTGTAGAATGCGATCATTCCTTAGACATGCCGCAGCTTAAATTCAGATTTGGACCTTTCATGAGCAGAAACGCCAATCAGGTCAAATTTGGCCATGATCAAAGTATCAACAGTGTTTGCAACATCACTAATACGAGGTTAACTAGGATTACCTACATGAAGTCTCATAAGAATAAGTAAAATGGAGAATTAAGGTGTCACGACTGTCAACAATGTAAGGGGGGAATCTAATAACGATCATTATGGGCAAAGAAATATAAACGGTTTTGCATCAAAGAACCATAATTAGCAGCATGCATTTGAGAGTTCTTAAGACTTTAATCAATCATATGGAACAGTCAGTCTAATATCTCGGTGCTCATTTGTTCAAACTGAGTATCAGCTCATTGGATATTTACCAATACTACATTTCTCGTCGTCATGTCCGCGTCGTCACCATTCATATTGCTATCATCATTCGATGCAAACTCGTTTTGAGCACAGCTTGGTTTTCACTGATCCAATCAACTAAGACCACTGTTGGTTTAAAAATTTGTTATGGCCACCAGAGTTTGAGTTTACCAGACTTATTTATAGGTACTAATATCTTGCTACTGCATAGTAAAGTGAGGTATATTATCGACCAACATCAACAATCAATGCAAAACGTTTATAGAGTTATTTCTATGATAACAAAGGTTTTCAGTACACTCTAAATGTCAAAATATGTAGCGCTTGTGGTATACAACATCCTAGAGATTGTCGCTTCCTAAAAGCTAGTTCGAGTAGTTTTAGGATCGTCACTCATGCCAACTCCTAAGCGTTTTATACGAGTCAGATATCTACTAAAATGCATGCACATCAATGAGTGAGGTTGAATAAGTACTAATAGCATCTTTGCGGCTCCCAAAGTCAAATATGATCAGTCCCTAATTAGGAATTGCGCTCGGTACTCACACATCATGTACCTGTAGTATAGAATTATAGCGATACTAGAGAGCTTCTCTCTATCTACAAGTGAGATACACATTCTGATCTATGCATTCCCAAGTCCCTTATGGTTTTAGAACACCATATGTGTATTTGTTTGTCCTTATATTGCATTATAGCACTATGCAGCAGCGGCACGAATGTGTGATCTTAAGTCTACAAAATACTCATAGCCTCGTACTGAGCGTTCACAAAAAGCTATCTAGAAGGCGTGTATAATATATCTCCTCGGTTCTATGATCTTCTGATATTCATAATACCGTTATGCGTTCCCCGTAGATTGCTGCAGCAGTTGAAGTGGTTGGGTAGAATGGACCTCTGAGCTACAACACCAAAGTACCTTAATGTGAGAATTTCCCTTTTAGGCAAGAGCACCACCCGCACCGCGCCTCATATACCTAAATAATCCCTTCACATTCATAGCAACAGTGTGGGCGGCCGTTTGGCGCAACGGTTCAGGTCAAAGCACTGTTGTGAGGAGGCCATGAGTTCGAAAGTAAAAACCCTGGGGGTTTTTCTGTAGCAACTACGCTATTCGCAACTGAATAGCCTAGTTGTGAGTCTTTTGCCATTTCATGTCATTTTGAGAGGCTCCTCTCATTATTTTATTTTGTTTAAGTGGAATACTTTCATGATGATATTTGTTTTGTTTTCTGAGCGTGGTTTGTACCTTGAGGGACTGCTGACGCGTGAGGGAAAAGAATCCGAGCAACCTTTTATCTCTTTTAAAGCATATAAGAACTAAATATCTAAGTAATTGTACAACCTTAGCTGACTGCATGAATCTCAATAACTGCATCTTCTAATACCATGGCACTCGATAGCTGATTCATATCACCTTTCAGCTCTAAGATGGAAGATCGAAAATAACCTAACTTAACTTAATGTGCATCTGAGGTTTCAAGGCCCCGTGAGATCTACAGTATGGGTTGCTTGGATTGAATACCTACATGGGTTTATCGAACAGACAGCAGATCTACTTATCAACTTGTTTCGTTATTACCATCTATTTAGAATTGTAGCTTGGCCAATCCACCCTGAAGTGTTGGATTATTGGTATACCCAAGATTGACATGTAGTCCACTTGTTACAAAGATGTATAATTCTCTATCGAGTTTTGTTCTGAGATATATCAAATATCTATATATAAATGCTTGCTCTTGAAATCGCCATCCCCAACGCCAGTAAAATCCTTAACATAATTCATCTAAGATTAAGTCGTGTTAGACCACATCTATGGTCTATCCCCGATATCTAACGGAGCTTTTTTCTCAGACGCAAGTTCTTCATCAAATCTCATCCTTGTTCTCCCTCTCCTTTCATCAAAACCACCTCTCTGTGCACGAACTACTCTCCTCTTATTAACCCACGTGGCAATCAGCATTACACAACCGACAATAGCAACAACGAGCATAAAACCCTCGAGAATAGGGCCCTCGGAGGCTCTGCCCCCAACCGCCGGCCTCCGCCGCGCATCCCACTTGACCGATCTCCTAACAGCAGTCTCTGAAAAAGACCCTAGATAGTCCCACGGATGTCTCCCAACACCTAGATTTACTCCTAGTCTTGCGCTATTATCCAGTTGCTCCTTCTTAGGAGGCACAAAATCTGGGTGTTCAGGCTCCTCAGACTGCCCCCTTAAGGGACCCCAATCATCAAACGGCGGGTTAACCCCATGGTCCAAGGGATAACGATATGGCAAGCCACTACTAGCCTGGCTGTGAGTGGCACGATTAAGCGCCTCCAAAAGCCTGGCCTTGCGATCTGCAGCCGCACTGTACAGGGCGCCGCTGGCCTCAGAATCCACCAGCCCCTCGCCGAGGTCATTCCAACCGGCACCTTTAAGATTCGGTCTCCAAGCGCGCCAGCCCTTCTTGCCGCTACCGATTCTTTTCCTAGCCCTGTTGACCTCAGAAATGATCTCCTGTCCCTTGATGCCCAGACCATGCCATTCGAGTGCGGATGTCTTTTCTACTTCCTTCTGAATGCCCTCCCGCCGCCTCTCCTCGCCCCAATAGATGTCGCCCCAAAAGTCCCACTCATCAGGCTCACTTTGCCACAGTAGGAGCTTGTCCGCGCGCGTCTGGCGTCGGATTTGCTCGTTCAGAAACTCGATTACTGGGTCGGGCGGCGAGTCTGGTGGCGTGGGGATTTCATCGGGGCGGAGGGCGGCGGCGACCACGCCCTCGCTGCAGTAATGTGTCTCAAGGTCAATTAGGGATTTCTGGTCACTGCGTGAGGCTTGGATGACGCCTTTATGACAGAAGGGTGATTCCAGGTGCATTTCGTGAATTGTTGTTTGCTGCGTTGAAGTGCGGTGCGACTTGCCGGGGTGGATGGGGACCATCACCTATGCGAGGCAAATAATATATATATATGTGAATTGAGGCTGTGATATATTTGTAACAAGATCACTCCTGCATATTCCAATTATTAAAGTAATAACCTTGTTCCCCTCTTTAAGGCTCTGTGTGGAGGAGCAAGGATGTTCGATGATTAGCCAAAATCACGGGTGATTTCTCGATATCGGCCAAGACGTAATGGATAGAGATGAAAGTCCATGACGGGCTTCAATTGACGGTTATAAAGCGCAGATATAAAATAAGATCGAAGAAGATAATCTAATGCCAAGACTCATAATCTGATGCCAAGAAAGATAAAGAATCTTTATAGGCAAAAACAAGTCCTCATCCATCCTTCGCTAACAATCCCCAGCGACGAAACAGCCTTCTCCTTCCCGATACAGTCGCGACCTTCTTTTTCCATTAAAACACCCTCCCCAGCCAATTTCCGACACTGAATATTGATATTTTGAAAGTTCCTTGATTGGGTGTCATGATGTTCCTGGTTTGCCATCGTGACTGATCTCCAACGAATTAATGTATCCAGGTGTGCTGAGCCTCTGTGATAATTGACTGACCCAATGTTGTTCTCACAATTCGGCTCAATGCCATTGATGTTGTCGTCGCATGAAACCTCTTCCAACATGCGATTTCCTAGATTGCGAATGAAATCGTGGTTTCCAGCTCGACCTTGACCTTGACCTTGACCTTGATCTCTTTGAGCTTCTCTGATGCCCCTCCTACGTGTGCTGCCAGGGTTGGCCGGGAATACACACATCTCGTGATATAAAATTCCGGTATTAAGCGGCACCACTTATGCAGCTGAATAGAAAGCAGCATTTCAATGATCACCATCTGTATCGCATATTTAACAGCGAATATAACTCAAGATATACTCACAGTCATCATGTATCAATGAACTAGGAGTCTTTGTAAAGTGCTGAGCGGCGGTCTCAGCTAAGTTTACTTTCTACTTCTCTGCATCCACTCATACACCGATGTGCATTGATCAAAGGTATAAACTTAATATGTACAAATAGTACCAAGAATTCTAAATAAAAAGAAATGACTATCGTTCTCCGTAACTGCATACGATTCCTCCGTTATTGAGGATTGCGATACAGATATAAGCAGTGATTTAATCTGCTATTTTCAACCAACACCAAATATATACTTCAATTCCATTAGAAAACAATCGACCTAAGTCATCCATCCCATAAATTCTTTTGTAGTTGTTCTCTCATCTTATTACTTTACGTCACATCATCGTCATCATCATCATTTTGTTCATTATCGCTTTTTGACCAGGTCAAGAATCCACTGAACTCCACTGCACACTTGCTAATGGCAAGCACATATCGATTTGCCCGTTTCAGAAACATTTTATGTTTGAAATGCATTGTTTACATAGTTAAATCATTTTATACATCAGAGCTTTCTCAATTTGAAGTGCTTCTCTTTGGGAAACATGGTATTGTGAAGTGCCAGTCAAGTGCAACATCGGATGATAAGTACTCAAACTGTCCCGTCGTAGACCATGATGTATACAAGCAGAAATGCTGTACGCTTTGTATTTTTTGTTGACTGACTCTATAATTCCTAATAATGTTTCAATCGAGTATCATCATCACTACTTTTTGAATAATTCTTTATTTTAAGGATCTGAACAAATATTATTATGATGCCATTAAATGTGATTACCATCCGATTTCTGATAGAAGCATATATGGGAACTTTGGAATATATAAGTACTAGCTACACTACCAATTGCACCATCCAGATACACAGTAAACCTTAGGTGAAAATCGGCATGTTCATGCTTGCGGAGTCTAAGTTGCTGGATCTTGTAGATCAATATTGTGTTAATGAGCTAGTGAGAGGGTGATATTGATGGCAACGACAGAGAGTGGTGATAAAGATATCGTAGAAAAAGCTTGAGCTGATTAGACTGGTGCTGATACCACCAACAGTTGCTGAGTAACATTTGTTTGCAGTGCTGAATAGACCAAATTCTCGTGATTCTTGTGGTCACTTGCATCTCCATGCTTAGACAAAACAAATCCAAGCACACTTCTATATAAATAATATTTTAATCTGCCTCCTATACCCGTTTAATTCTCGGGTCACATTTTCATGAGCAATGTGAGTCAGGAGCCAATTCTGGTAAGCCTTCTAACTTCCAAAAGACGTCATTATCTTCACTTTGTCATCACTGTTTATTTTATTATCATCAGCGATATAATCACTGAGAACCGATGAACTGTTCACCTTGACTCATGGATAAGATCCATCGCTTTGCGCCACCAAATTAATCGTGTGCCTGGAGAGGACATCGCGCAATGTAGATAGCGTTTATATATATTCTTTCTATCTTCAATTGTGATTTCTTTAAAATAAATTTCAAACACCGGAAATCTCACTCAAAAAAAAATCAAATGCAGATAAGTAAAGCGCTCAGCTTCAATTATCTTTTTGCAATCTCGAAGTCCAAATGCGTATATAAACAGCAACTTAACCGGCTCTGCATCTCCACTGGCCCCATGATCGAGACTTGCAACTGATATTTGCAAACAGTCAATTATATTCCTATTAAAGGCGCTTGGCATCAAGTTACCTCATCACTATCATCTCCCCTTTTGTCATCATGACTCGCCATTATCATCATAAACATCACAGAGCTTGAATCATGCATCTTACTACCGCACATGATACAACACGCATACCGCTTTGTATCACCAAAATTATTGAACTTGAAGAGTATGATCAGAACCATGATGGATGGGTATTTATGTGCCTGTACCACCGTGTACCCCATGGACAGGATTCTGGGCTCAAGAGGCAAGACTTACGCCCGCGTCAAGTGCAATATTACGTCTACTATGGTCCAATATTGTAAGGATCTCAACTTGAGAAGTAGATGTATATAAGTAGCAGAAGCAAAATAAGAACCTGCTCGTTAACTAGTCAGCCTTACCGCGTGAGCCATATGCAGGCCAATGGTAATCATAACCTGAGCCCTCCAGTTTCATCGCATCACATCGACATCACCATCCTCCTCGCCTTTCTTATTGTCATCAGTATTATAAAAGGTGGTAGGAGCACGAGGTATCAAATTTTACTCCAACACAATATGAATATGGTCTGTGGATAGCTACAACGATGTCTGAAGAGCATGACTTCATTGCAGCAGGTATTTATACACATCAAAAACTTCAAACCTCGTTGAACAATACAGAAAAACTGACAACTTCACCACGCAGTTACTGCCACATGCAAAAACGCAAGCCAAAGGACCTATAGCCATATTGCAAACAGACGTGAACAGATGCACGCACAGAACTTCGAGCGTATTTGAATCCACCTGTCAACCTCCTACACACAACAAATCACCTCTCTTTATTCCTCTTAGGCACTGATAATATACCAGTCAAAAAGCTCACGTGCTTCATTTCTCAATTGATCGATGATCGCGTGCGCCGGTGACATCTCCGATCGTAGTATACATCGAATGTATTTATACAATCGCCAATCGCAAAAAAAAAAAAGAAAAAAGCAAAAAGAAAAAAAACGAATTCAGAATGAGAATTAAAAATGACTTATTGCAAGATCCATGATCTTTCAGACTCCAAATCTTTCATAAAAATGAGTTGCGAGCGCAATATTGTAAACAAAATCCAGTTACAGTTACCTCACACGATCTCACGATGATCTCAACTCGCGACCCCAACTCACCTCTCATTAGCAGTGCACAGTCGCGTGCGCAATAGCGCACAGTACTCACTCTCCACAACCACCGAGCAGCACACAACTCACATGCACTCGTAAATCAAAGCGCGCGATCAGCGTGTCGCATTGCATTGGCAATCATGTTCGTCAATGTCTCGTCGTGCAGTGGAATTGACCTCCGCAATACCGGAGCTCACAGCCTCGCAGAGATAGTCAGGCATAGGTAGAAGGCGGTCTCCGCCCGGCACCGGCGCCAGCAGCGACGAGCGAAACGAAGAAGGTTGCGGCGAGGAGCGGAGGGTGGTGGTTGCCAAGGTCGTTGTTGGTTCATGGCCACACGACTTGCATACCTACGTGGGATAAAACCGTCGTATGCACGGGGGGGGGAATGAGAATGAGAGTGAAGAGTGAGAATGGGGATGGGGATGGGGATGAGAATGGGAATGGCAATGGGGTGCGCATTATTGTGGGCGGGTTTGTTGCTGGGTGGAGGGTCAGCATGCAGAGCCGCCCTTGAAAGCGCGACAAATCGTTACATCTTCCCTTCATGTAAGGCGCGTCTGTGCTATCGCGCATTACATAACGTGGGCGGGTAGATTGGTTTAGCTCGGTAGGGTATGTCGAGTAGAGAGAGAGGGTCGGGGATTTGGTCGGGGATGGGAGATGGGAAGATGGGAGGGTTTTGGGATTTTGGAATTTGGGTTTGTCTGGGATGGGATGCATGACTGAGGTGTGGCGCGTGTGGGGTGCGGGATCCGTCATAAGAATTATGAAAAGATCGTGAGTGTATCTGGATGGACGGACTCTTTTTGTGTGTGATGAGACGGGGCAAGACGGTGGCCCCTTTGATTGAAGATGGGCGGGTGTGGGAGTTGGATGAGGCGTGAATGAGTTGTGAGGGATGAGGGATGAGGGATGACGAGGGACGAGGGACGAGGGACGAGGGACGAGGCATGAGGTGAGTGAGAGGTGATTGAGAGGTGAGTGAGAGGCGAGAGGTGTATCTCTGAGCGAGGTCTGAAGTCGGGTTAAGCTACTTATGCACGTAAGGGATTCAATGGGGTATTTCATAAGGTAAAAATATTCACGATGAGAAAGGCACAGTAACACCAACACACCACAAGTCAAGACCCGGGGATTCCTTATCGCAATCGACTGAATGGACGGATTCTTTGGACTTATGATGTGTCCCACGCGAGCAACGTTGGTGGTGATGTTTAGGAAGTTGACTTCGCACCCTTTGGGACTCGAGGCATGTTGTGGGATGGGGTTATTAGCAATTAATTGCTAATGGTTTGTGTGAGGTGCATTTACTGCTGTCATGATGGGCGTTTGTGCGCCTGGTCATTGGGCAGCTTGGCACATCACCTTTTCTTGGGCGCAGAGCTGTGAGTAGTGAGGGCTGGCAAAGAGTAAGGTAGACGGACGGATGGATATTCATGGGAACTCATGGGTTGAAGATATTTGTTGTGCTGACGGTGGGTGGAGTGGATGGATGTGTTGACGGGGCTATGAAATGAATTGCTTCATATGAAAAGAGGTGAGGTGAGTGAGGTGAGGTGAAGTGAAGTAAAGTGAAGTGAAGTGAAATAAAGTGATTTGAAACCCTGGTGATGCTCGAATTCCTACTTTGTATGTATATACATACACACGAATAAGCGTCCTGTGCTGAGTCGAGGTTACGTTCGTCGGTTCGGTATGTATTAATGTTAGTTAATTCACTAGTAATGGTGGTAAGGTATTAATTGTGGTGATTATAATATCTTCATTCCCCTAAACCTATTTTCCCAAACCCCATCCAATCATTACGGATGAAATAAATACATACATAATGTACCACCACACCTTACCTAGTGTCTTATGTATGTAGTACCATATATAATAGTCTCTAGAATTTGTGGCTCCTTCTGGTGCATCGCTTACCAAGTTCGTTCATCGTCTCAATCATGGAATGGCGTTCAGGACCCTTACACCTCGATACTCAAAAATCAAACGCCGTGACGAGCCTATCCATGACTGACTATCCATGGCAGTGACATCCTCATCTCAATCCAGTCTCGCTCCGATACTCAAAGTCCCCGAATATTCCTCCAGACTAAGCTCGGATCCTTGCGTACTCATGAATAAGGATTTACGCTTGATATATAATATCTTTCGAGGCCTTACGTATGGATAGCCATTACATACGGAATACATGGAATGCGGATGCATGCAGTAATGTGAATGAGAATAGCACTAAGCCATGACTCTTGAATTGCTGATGAACAATGTAAAACGTAAAACCACCAAACGCAAAGCGTAAAGCGTAAAACATAGAAAGCAAAAAGGATGAAGACTAAACCACTTACTAACTCAGTAAGTAAGTATCCATATGTCGCGTGTCGCATGTCGCACAGCCCGGGTGATCGTGAACTTTACTCACGCCCGTATCGCTCAAACATCAACACTAACACCACAACTCGATGGAAAATGTGGCGGACAAAAATACCCTCCCTCCGAACAAACCACAGGCACTTTTCTCATTCTCATTAACACGTGCAAAAATCCACAAAGTCTCCTTATTTTGCTTTCCCCTCTCATTTCATCTTTACATTTAATAAATATTGTAAGAAAACATGATTGCGAAAGGAATTATTCCTCACTCAGATCAAATGCAGTGGAACGGAGCAAAATCCATGCATCTGAGCTTATGAGAATAGGAATTCCGATTTCATCTGTCATAGCTCCCGAACCTGACCTTCTCATTACCTTATCGCTGATATATGGATAGTATCGCTGCAACATTTTTTCATGGCTTTCCCCATGCACCGTGGTCTTCGGTGATAATCTCAACGCCCTTTTGCGCCCCGTGCCAACACATGTACGTATTGGCTTTTGTCAATTATCAATAATCGTCTGGTGGTCTGTTGTTGATGGATTCGAGGATGATTTTGTCCTACCTCACACATACATACCTTACCTTACTTACCCTTGGTGCTCTACACTCTCTCTTCACTTATTAAGGGTATTGTACCGTTAGTCATATCGTACCTGGTTTCTGGCTCTTAATTACTTTCGTATTTCGGATAGCATTGCATTGCATTGCATTGATTCGCTATGCACTTCTTTGCTTCATGGGGAGGGGGGGGAATTGCTTAATCAACTCTCTCTTTTCCTGCATTCTTCTCTCCCCTTTCTGTTTTCTCATCCGACTTTCTCCCCTACCTACTACATACTTGCTGTGCTCACTGACAGTACTTGTACTACGTAGAAGCATAAAACACAGACGCCTATTACCCTATTACCCTATGATCATCCTGTTACTCTGATTAGTCTTGCAGCGATATACCTTATATATGATTGGTCTAGTGGTCTAGCTCTCAAAAGGAAAAGACACCGAAAATACGCAGACTCCAGATCAGACAGATGTGTAATGACGAAGAGGACGCATCGACCATCTTTATACTACTACAAGGCCCTACCCATCCGCTACCAAACTATTACAATCAACTGGGGCGGCCTTGGCTCGTGCTGATAGCTAATTAGTGTTGCTGATAAGGAAAACTGCCATTTCCGCCCGATTTCTGCCCACCCAGGCACGGAGACTCCCTGCACCAGGCTCAAGCAAGACTTTCGTTATCTACAGATTATCGGGAACGTCCACACTAGAGTCGCGCGGGCTTGACTTGCACCTACGCCAGTACATCACTTCGCAGTACATTCGTTCATACCGTCCATGTACCTTCAACACAACACACATACATTTTACATCCCCCAACTGCCATAATCGCAGCACAGTGCAAGCGTAGACTCTTGCCAGATACACACACCCGACGCCCGTCCAGAACAGCCAGATACTGCTCATCTTACCTGTACGATCGACTTTTACTCATCCATATCATATCATTTCAACTTCCTAACCCCAGTGTCTCCCCGAGTCCCCCCAACTTAATCCCCGCCAACCATACCTTACCGGTTCAACCATCTATCTACCCGACTATCTATCTTTCCTTACTTACCTCACTCACCTCACATCTACACTACTCTCTCTCATTGCTCCCACACCCACTGTGAGAAAGCAAGAAGATCTCTCGCGATAAGGCACAGACAAAAAAATTTATACTTCGAACCTCCATTTGGCCCTACGACCCCTCTAAAAAAAATATACCAAATCCATTGTGTCAAATCATCGACAGAATCCAAATATCAAGCCCTATATACTCGGATAGTGGTTTAATACTTCGACGGCCAAGCCATAAAGGGAAGCAGAGAAACAGAGACGTAGAGATATAAGAGGTGCAAAAGAAATAAAGTACTGGAATAAAACCCACTTTATCTCTATCGGAATTGCTCCCCCCCAATCTCACTCCTCGCACGCACTCTCTCTCTCTCTCTCTCTTACTCTCTCTCTTACTCTGCCTCTCCTCGCCGTGGGCCAATTGTACTGTATCCAATTGTATGCCGTGATACACCTGTTTACTGCCGGATTACCCAGTCAATTGTACTTGATATCACTCATATCGCTCTAGTACTTGCTTCTTCAGGACATCCACCGCGAACACTAAACCTACATTCACTCGAATCCCATACCCCAGGCTTGAAAGGTTATTCGAGCCCTGCTCAGCTCTGTTTACTGCCTACCGGAGTACCTATCTATTCCTGGATACATACTATCACCCTATTCATACTTACATTCACCCTCACTCACACTTTCTCGCCCACTCCCGCCCGTCCTGTCGCCCACTCTACCTATCCCACGTTTATCCGAGGCGCACAGAGAATTGCCCCCGTCACGGGCAGGAAAATTTGACCTGCAACCACCATATTTCCCTGGAGCATAGATACAGTCCAGAAGGAAGAAGACCTTATCCAGTCCAGAACGGATCCCACTGACGCCACAAACCCCCCCCCGCTGAACCTATCGGTCACGGGATTTACACATATCTCCGGGTTCCTGATCGGCACAAAGAGGCAGCCTCATTACGCCATGTCCACACCAACTATCGTTGCACGCACTGCTCCCATAGCAATCGCATCTAAGAAGTCTGATACCACAAACACGAACTCTACCATATCAGCCAAGGAGAGTGTAAAGCCGGTTATGAACAGTGGGATTGTTGTGGATCCTCCTGTAAATACTCGATCGAGAAAAGATAGACCGTGTGATGCTTGTCGTCGGAGGAAAAGCAAGTGTGTGATACATGAAGGTCAAACCTCGTGTCAACTGTGTCAATTTCATAAGCAAGACTGCACTTTTGTGCAGAGTCCACAACCGAGGAAGAGGAAGTTGAATATAGAACCAAAGGAAGACTCAGCCGCAAAGAGGAGGTATGTTGATATTCATACACATTCAATATTCTCTCCCACTTCCCTTAAAATTCCCATTCAATCTAATAATTTTTTCAACCTTGTAGATCTCCCGAAAGATTTGTCGATCGGTCACGACAAAATACAGAGTCAACAGTATCGAGTTTCGGTGGATCATTGATTGAAGATATGGCGAACATTGGAGGACCAACCCAACTAAAACGTACTCTTGGATTACAAGCAGATCGATACAGTCAATATATCGGACCAACAACCGACTTCGAGCCCTCTCTTCTCGATCTATCATCATTTGATCCACAAGATGAGAGTTTATTATCTCGAGGAACACTACGAAAAGTCAGCGATGTCGATACATTTCTCATGCTTCCCGACCAGATCACGCCTGGTCACGAGCACATCAACGAAGATTTAGATGCCATAGAAAGTATCGTCTCACCCCACGGGGCCATACTCATCGACACCTATTTCCGTATCGTCCACCCCAACTTCCCCATCCTCCAAAAAACTGTTTTCCTAGAGAAGTATGCTCGTTCATATCGCGAGTTCTCGCCTGCCATCCTGGCGGCAGTATATATCCTCGCCATCAACTGGTGGGATCATGAGGCCTCATTACAATCAGTACCACGGCCTGATGTCCAGGAACTCGAACGTATCGCTCGTACGAGTTTAGCAGATGCAATGTACCGACCAAAGCTCTCCACTATCCAGGCTGGTCTCCTCCTCTCACAACGCCCCGAAGGCGATCAATGGGCGCCAACCGCACAATTAGTAGCTATCTCCCAAGAACTCGGCCTACATCTCGACTGTTCGAACTGGAAAATCCCGCCATGGGAGCGTGGTCTCCGAAAACGACTCGCATGGGCATTATACATGCAAGATAAATGGGGCTCTCTCATTCACGGCCGACCATCGCACATCTTCGCCTCAAACTGGGCTGTCCTCCCCATCACCTCAAACGACTTCCCAGACATCGAGTACGATGAGTCCGACACCGAAACAGCTGCCGAGTATGAGCGCGGCCGTACACTCTTCACACAGATGATAGTCCTCTCGCAAATCCTCGCCGAAGTCCTCGAGACCTTCTATACGCTCTCGGCGCAGTCAGCCGTGGCACGCGCAGGCTCAACTGGTATCCAAATGGTCCTCTCGCTCGCCAAACCTGTCCAACTCAAGCTGAAGGAATGGTTCTCAGCCCTGCCAGCCTGTCTGCGCATGGATGCCTCCACCACTGTCCCATCATCCTCAAAATTGTCGTCGACCGGCTTCCTCCACCTCGCGTACTTCGCGACCGAAATTACCCTCCACCGCCGCATCATCCGTTCTCTTGCTGCTACTCCCCCAGACAAGCTCGATCCTTACATCATCCACATCTGCCGCTCGGCAGCTAAAACCCGCCTCATTTCAGCCATGGACTTCGTCAACCGCCTCGCCCCTACCCACCTCCAGTCCTTCTGGTACTTCGCTTCGAAAACAAACTTCGCCCTCATCGGCACTTTCGGCTCGCTGCTGTGGGCTACTGCTCCCGGCCGCGAGGAGGCCGCCTTCTACCGCACAAGGTTGGAGGAGTACCGCTGGACGCTAGGTGTATCGGCACGTGGCGCTGGTGGACGTAGGGGATTGACCATTTGGGCGATGGGCATGTTGGATCTCAGTCAGGGGCTACTGAAGCGCCTGCCCGAGAAGCCCATCCTTGAGGATGGCCGTAAGGGCCCCGACTGTGGCATGCTTGGCTTTGGCGAGTTCAGCTTCGAGAGATTCGGCGGCGACCAGGGCATCCAGTCTGGATTGGCCAGCCCAAGTACCAGTGATTCTGAGGGCGGCTTTGATGAGGAGATGGGTGATGGCTTTGATGGTAGTTTCTGATTGGCCTGGTGGAAAAAGGAGAGGTGCATGCATGCCTGGGAGGAATGATGTTATGATGTTATGTGGCGTGTGTGGTGTAAAGCGCGTTCATGTGGGTTTCCTTGGTTTTTGTTGTCCGCGATTATCGCTGGACTCTTTGTGCTCTGGGCTGCTGTTGCTAGCATTCTTCCTTACTCAGTACCGTTTCGGGGGGATGGGACTGTTTACCCCCCCTTTGCGGGTATCACTTCTTTTGCTGCTGTTCTTTTTCGTCGTTAATGCTTACTTCGTAATCTTGGGCGCTGTGGTGTTTTGTATATACCTTCTCGCTCGGCCGTTTTAACAGGCTTGACTGTTTATTAAATCATTTGCCTTGGTTTGATTTGTGTAAGATATGTTGTGTTGTTTCTTGAATGCGCTTAGACTGCTTGGACTTTTGTGGTCGAATAGATTCATAGCATATATAACGCTATTCATCTATATTTTCTTTTATGAATCATGTTTGTGTACTCTGTGGCTTGTGTTTTGGTGGTTTGATGTCGGGTATAAAAGCCTTCAAGTACGTGATTGTTTGTACTGCTATGTAACCAACTGTACGACGTTTGCACGGGGTTTGTAAACATCGTGAAATGGGAGCCTTTTCGTAATGCGTGGTACTGCTAGTAGATTATAATGGCTGAGTGAGCAGTGACGAAGTGCCGGTGTTGAGGATGGCGATGTTGACGACAGCAGACGAGCAGAGGTTAAATGATCATCGTTCGAAGAGCTTCGCAACGCCACATGCCATTCTGGAGGAGGATGATAGCTAATGAGCCCTAAAGTAAAGGCCGAGGTTAACATGAAGCTGCTAGTGCCTTGGTAGAAGATTTGATCTTCTTGTATGCGGTTTTGGCCAAGGACATATTGCAACTGTGTATGTCTGACGGTATAAAATACCAGGAGTGACTGGCTTGTTGGGTTGCGGAAAGCAAGAGCAGATGATCTACCGAATCTAGAGAAGAGCCAGAGAAGCTTTCTAGGTGTGAAATTTTGATACTCAATAAGGGAGGTATAATAACTAAAGAAAGAATGGTGCCGGTGTTTGATGAGATTAGTAGCGGCTGTGATAATCATGAGTGACTATTGGCGTGAAATTTTGAGCACCCTTCGAGCAAGTCATCTATTCCAGTCGAATGGAATTGAACTACTCAAAATTTTGATTCGGTTGTCCAGGGACTCTTCTATACCGAGATTATATATGAATGATTGAATATCGTCTAGTTCTCAGGTTGGATTGTGACTTTCACATCTGACTTTACCACAAGAGGTGTGATGATCGTATTGCTGAAGATATGCCGACATGATAATTGAGGTTTGAAAGGCTGGATCATACAGGACTTGCAGCAGAACCAACCATGAAATGATTACCCGTGTAAAGCGCTGAGATGGTGATCTGTGTTGTGGAGGCTGCTAGATGGAATTAAGCCCCGTCATATATCGATGATTAAGTGTGCGTGGCGATATAGTAACGTCGACTAGGCCACTATGTTAGTATTGATATGAGATGTGTGTTATGTCTGATTAAAAGGAGTCAAGAGCTTTGAAAAATAAAGGGTTTCATACCATGGAAAGGCAGATGGACTGAGCTATGATATTGGAGTTATGATTCATATTTCAGTTCTTACTGAGTTGACACTTCGATACTATGTTAGATCTAATGAATAATATGACTGAAGCTTACATACTTTCATTTCTGTCTGAGATGTTTGAGGTCCAAGGGCAGGTTATTGTTGGCGGCTGTTCACTTGACCTTGAGGCGCATGTTGGAGTACAAAGAGTACTTGTAACCCACGAGTTTGAAAATTTTCCACTTTCGAGTCCATGATTCAAGTATGATATTGTCTAACAATCATTATTCCTCGGGTTCTTTCGTAAAATCGTAGCTTCTACACTATGTGGGGATCTAATTCCATATATCACTACTGAGACTTTGTCGATAACGTGAAATTCGCAACGATGGCGCCATTTAGGGCGCCATATGGAGATGATATATCACAATACGATGGGACAAGTATACAGGTTATGATGTTTTGATGGGTTAATTGTTGTGTCATTGCGGTCACACTTGATGCCATTCTCGCGTGTTAGGTCAAGGAAATTCGCTGGTTGGAATGAATGTTAAGAGGTTGCTGCTGCTCATGTTCGTTGAAATTCACGAAATCTAAATGAAGAGGTGTTTGTCGCCAAACATCTAGACAATTTATTACCAGTATCACTTGTCCAATATTCCATATCATAACATCGTCTCAAGAGTCTTAATGATGACTAGGAAACATGTTTCTTGAGGATAGTGTAGTCACGTGATCCATATCCATGGGACCACGTGCTTCACATCAGCTTATGAATACTCCACATACTTACCGTTACCCTTGACCTGCAAAACATCCTTCAACGTCGCTACACCTGGCAAACTCTTACAACAAAAGTCCTACGTTACGGATAGGACGTGGGATATGGCGTCTGTGGAACCTCGGCAATCCCGATGGAGAAGACTTATAATAACCGCCCAGCAAACGCCGTATCGGAACACAGTTCAACATCCACCTTGCGACCCCCACGGCTGGCTATTGACCATACTACACACTTGGCGTTCACAATTGTGGCGTGTGACGAGTCCTCTTTCTATCTTCTCTGAATAATGGAATGATACTTTTGGTCATCGACGGAAACTATGATGTAACGTGTACTGCGGTTTATATCCGGGTGGCTCTAACTTCGGCAAAAGAATCCATGACATGGCCGGGATGGACTACATCTTGTCGCATTCTGTGAGGTTGAACACTAAAAGGATTGAAGGGCAGTACGAGTGCTAAGAGGGGAATATGATATCTAGTCATGAGATACTCAGTAATCCAATATTCTACTGGCTGGATATGAGACGTCAAGTTCTTATTTGTTAAACAAGGCTTAGGTGAGAAGAGTGACTTCACATCTCATACCGACTAAGGTACGACACAAGTATTCTTACCCCGCGTCAACCCCCACGTTATGTCTAATAAGACCAAGGCTGTGCAAGACCTTGCGACGGAATATGTAGGCGCAGCATGGTATGTTTTTTATTATTCTTTACCTGCGCCAGTGTTTAATCTTTTAATTATTTAGTCTTTTAAACTTTTCGTTGTTTTTTATTATTTTAAACTCATTTCTTCAACTTCAATACCCAGCAGAAGATGATGGTGGTGCTGGGATCAGTTTTGGGGGCTAAAATCCTTGGATTTGGGCAAATCATGAACCAACCCCGCCTTTCTTTCCCCTCGTCGATGTGATAATATGTTCAATCATCCCCGCATACCTTCGACCTACAAAGTCACACACGTGCTGTGGTGCTATACAATTCCTATTTTCAGACATACTCCGTTACAGATCACGCACACCGACGTCCCGCCTATTTGTGTTTGAGGCAAGAATTTCACCGACTTGACGCAGGTCAGCGGCGTCTTACGAATCCTCGGAAACTACAAGAAGAGCCTCCTCCGTCTCATTGGGTCTGAACATTACTCGCATAAGAATTACTAGATCGACAAAGGTCAGATTCGCGAGAATCACCACGCTTCTAGAAAAAAATATAGACATAATACTCGACTACTGTCATAAGGTCTGAAAAGTATGGGGAAGCTGGCGCCATGGCTTTGCAAATTCTATACTGCTTAAGGAATCGTTCCGAGTTGCCGAGACTTTGATAGAAAAGCACAAGGAAGGAAGTCTGGTTTCTGTATGGTAGTTTGTACCCTTTCTCCACATTTTCTGTAGCTTTATAGGATGCGGCTGACCCACTTGATCGTCAAGTAATTGTACCCCCACACTCAACTTTCTCATTTTTCGGTGGAATGATCCGCCACATTGAAGAAAGTATTCATAAGATTGGGTCCCGTGTCGTAAGCTATATCATTGTCACAGAGTCTCTAAAATATATAAAGCCAGTCTAAGTTCCTCATTTTATCTTACTTTTCAACCCCAATCCCAACATCTCTTCTTGGCTCAGTATCATTCCTATCATCATAATTCTATCATTTATAACAAAATGTCTCCTCATAATGACACTGTAACAACCCCTACGTCATCCACAGCCTCTATTTCATCACAGTTTCAATCTCATGGCAACTTCAATACAAACCGACCACTTCTTCCAGGAGTCTACACCCCAACTGTAGCCTTCTTCCACCCCAATGAGGATCTTGATCTTGAAACTATATCTTCTCATGCTGTCCGTCAAGCTGCCGCTGGTATAACCGGTCTAGTAACACAAGGCTCGAATGGCGAATCTGTACACCTTACACACAAAGAACGTATCATCGTAACTTCAACCACACGTTCTGCTCTCGACTCAGCAGGTTTCAGTCATATTCCAGTGATAGCAGGCTGCGGCACACAATCAGTGCGCGAGACAATTGAGCTATGCGAAGAAGCACATAGCGCAGGTGCAGATGCAGCGCTGATTCTACCACCAAACTACTACGCCCCATCTTTCAAGCCTGCCTCAGCCACTATCCTTTCTTTCTTCAACGATGTAGCTGACAAGAGCCCCATCCCTGTTCTCATCTACAACTACCCCGGAGCCGTCGGCGGCATCGATCTCAGCAGCGACGTAATCATCGCGCTGGCTGCACACCCAAACATCGTGGGTGTCAAGCTGACTTGCGGAAACGTTGGCAAGCTTGCACGCATTGTAGCTGCTACGCGACCACACGATGCTCCACTTGATGGCGAGACATACAAGACGCAGCCACCATTCCTCGTTCTTGGTGGCCTTGCGGACCTCACCATCCAAGCTCTCACCGTCCGCGGCCACGGCATCATTGCGGGCCTGGGAAACATCGTGCCCAAGACGCTGGTTAGACTTGTGAAGCTATATGACGATGGTGAGTTACAAGCTGCCAGGGAACTACAGGAGATCGTGGCGAGGGGTGATTGGGCGGCTGTTAAAGGTGGCATTGTGGGCACTAAGAGCTGTCTGCAGAGCTACTTTGGCTACGGTGGACTGGCGAGAAGGCCACTTAGTGGCCCAGCGAAGGGGGAGGCGCTGGCTTGGAAAGATGAATTTAAGGAGATTCTAGAGGTAGAGAATGAACTTTAGGCAAGGGTCATTTTTGGGTGGGGGCCTCTTTCTAGCTTAAAAGTTTTGAAGTTGAATCGGGAGATCTTATAGTTATGTTTATCTGCTGTCGTATTCGGTTATTAGCGACTTGAGTTAGGAGCAGGATATCGTTGACTTCATAGTTGAAATGGTATAGAATGATGATTAAATGACCATTTGACTTGTTGTAATTTATGTGATTTGATCTTTTGTCGTTTGCTCATGGAATTGATATAACAAACAGTTGAATCAGTTCGAAAACTAGCAAGTCATATGCATCAAAGTGCACTTGAATTTCTACGGAAGCTTGAATCTCTTGACGCTTCATTCAAACATGTCTGGTGGTCTGCGTTTCTTCCTCTTTTTCTTGGAGTGTCGCTGATGCCGTGCCCCCCTTTGGTGGAATGGATTTTTGTTATGCTTCTTCGTCCCATGCGTTAGAGTTTTCCTCGTATCAACGGCTTTCCAATCTGCAGAAAGTTTATCCTGAGATTCTATTTTACCCTCTTCGGGTGATTTAGCCAATGATTAAATTAAGACTGAGAATAGAGAAGTTCATAAATGGGAATTTTGGTAACCAGATGTTAATATAAATTGATTTCCAGAAATGAACTCGTGCTTGCAAGATTATGTCTGTCTGTTACTGGACTTTTCGTGGAGGAATTCCAGTTCCTTTTTCGAGTCCTTTGCTGTATCCTAAATCCTCTTTTTTTTCTAAATATATATATATATATTCTCCTGTGTTAGACCGTGTGCCTAACTTTTAACAGCTCTCTAATCTTCAATTGGAACGACTTGGGTGCAAGTAATAGTAACTAACATCTTCAACTTCCAAATACTTGAACTTCCACAGAAGCCTGCTTATTTTCCGATTCAAGATCCATATAAACCATGAGACGAACCTCAAAGATGAACCTTGTTTGAAAATTATCCTCCTGTTTAGTAGTAAACATTCAAGACCTCTTATAACTAAGAGCAAATAAGAGAAAAGGCTCTGGAGCTTTGAAAGTTCCATACCTTCCCTCATGACTAACCAAAACTAGTGTGCTTGTCCCGGCGAGGGTCTTTCCTTTCCTTTCCTACTTTCTACATAGTTGGAATACTGAAAGATAGCAAAGTGGGATTGTGCTAACAATGTACATGTACTCCGGTGTATCGGTGAAACACGAGAGGTTATTATATGACCATGATTACTATCCAACTACTAGTTTAGGATATATATAAACATTCAAATTGGTAGCTGTTTTCATCAATTATGAACATCAGCTAGCTTGCTTCTATCTTGTTTTCAGGGGCCCAACTCATTAATATGCTTATATATTTGCAACGCGTCATACATATTACCGCCGTTATTTCATTTCGTCAAGATGTTCAGGTGTGTAATGAGGCTTCACAAATGCTTCAAACTTTACACAGGGACATTGTGATATGGTACTTCTATAAAGATGTTACAGACCGTGAAACGTTGAGTATGTAATCTTAAAATGACATGATATTCATAACAGCAAAACTCCAGACATTGAAAAACGTAGAACTTATACCAAGCTCCAAACTTCACCCTCGACCTTAATCCCGATTTCCCTTCCCTCATCCAAGCTGCGTCTCCCAGCTTCGAGAATTGCTGTAGTAGCAACGGTATTCTTTAATGTAGGCAAGCCCCTCTTATCCAAATCCTCGAGACTAGCTCTACCCTCCTTGAAAGCCTGGATACCATCAATAAACTTTTCAAACGAGATATAACCATAACCAGTCTGGCCAGCAAAATTGCCCTCCTCGTCGGGTGCATAGCGCATATAGAAAGGATTGAACCAGACGTTCTGATTGGCCTCATCAGAGGCAACCTCATATCCTCTCTTCGCCTGATCAACACGAATCTCGCCTGTAGCACCTAGGTAGTGGAAGTACTGATTGCTATGAATTCCAGCTTTCTGTGGAGCTGTCCAAGACGCTGTGTATACAGCGGTGGCCTTCTTCTCTGGTTCGGAGATCTTCTGCCAGTGCACCAATAGCGAAATTGTATCTTCGGTCTTGGGATCACAGCCTAGACTGGCTGCTACGCCTTTGCTGGCACTGGCTGATACCTTGGTTGGTACGTATCCTGGCACCATACTTTCGCAAATATCGACGTGGTGGCTGTTGAGATAGTAGGAAATATCAGAGTCAACACCGGCCCATGCCTTGAATGTCTCGAGCTGGAATTTTGGCTGTGACATGTATGAGTAGAAGTAATTGAAATCGCCGAGGCTCTTGGCCTTGTGACGAGCATCCGCGTAGGCGGGGTCAAAGCGCTTGTGGTGCTCAATGAACACGAACACATTGTTCTTTTTTGCTGCTGCTAAGAGGGCTTGGTGGTGTTCCAAAGTCTTCACGGCCGGCTTGGTGATGAGCACATGAATCCCGCGCTCAATGGCATAGAGGGCGATAGGGTAGTGAGTTGTATCTGGTGTGAAAATAGTGATGGCATCGCCAGGGGAGAGCGCATCAATTGCCGTTTTATAGGCATCTCCATCTCGAACATCATTGGCTGGATAGGATTCAAAGGATGTATCGAGGTTGTTGTAGACTTGGGAAATGTTCTTATGAAGATGCTCTCCTGCTTGGAATTAGCTTCTGTGAAAGTCCGAGTAGAAACTGAAAAAAGACTTACTGATTGCAGGGAATTTATTGCCCGATGTTCCTACCATGCTCAATTTCCCTACTTTTCCTCGTCGGCGTAGATCAAACATAGTGAGGCCTACTACGCCGACTTTCTTGTCAGACTGCGAACCTCCGGTTCCTACAAATCCGGTGGTATATTCTCCAGTGCCAACCTAGGATGTCTTAATGATAATCTTTGCTCAGTTTTTCAATTGACTTACCATGAGAACATTGACCGGTCCAACCTTGGACTTTGAAATCACGGGTATTTCAGACATTTTGGCTATAGAAGATTGTGCCTATTCGAGTGAGATGAGGATTTGATTTCAGTAATCTTATCGATATTCTTAAGAAATTTTCCCACAATTGTCTCAAGCAGAATCAGTATAGGGAATTGGAAGGAAAGAAGGGAAGACTGTGGGATCGTGAAAAAGGTACTGAAACTACAACAGCTTTGACAGCGCCGGCTATCCAAATCGCAGAGCACACTCTCTAGCCGGCGCATGACGGATAAACAATCGTCACAAAGGTGGAATTGCCATAATTTACCGCCTTAGACCCCAGCATTGACCCCTCGACAAGGAATAACATCACGCAACAATCACAGTGCAACTTCACACTTACCAGCTTTTCTCTCATTGTAACACATAAGAATCCTATTCTTCCGTCTCCAATCTATGGGCTAGAAAGTCAATAACTATTATTCAGGTATTTGGCGTTGGTCCAATACAATCGCTCATCAACTTGAGCTACACTGTGAATGATCAGTCAACTATTCTATTCGGAGTGCTTTGCCCCGCGCAACCAGTGGCTAAATGTGCGCTATGGGGTCAAGTACAGACTTAACCCCGCCGTCAGATCTTCGGAGTCTGTCCACCCCCACACTAGGAGTCTGTGGAGAATGGCAAGCACCGGGCATTTATCATTGGTGGAGAAATCAAGTTCCATCACTCAAACGCCGATTTCAGGTCGTCACCTCATAAACAACGTTGTACTGACCCTTGCATGTCATGCGGCATCGTCGCCCTCCTGGACATTCGACCTGCCTTGATAATGTATCATGATACGTATCGGAGTACTACGTATCAAGAGGATTCAGATACTCACTAGGTAGCCTATGAACGCTTCATATTGACAGATGAAACGGAGAAACGGTAATGCCTTCGCTATATGTTATCAGATTGAATATTGTCTACTCAACAGAAACATGGCGAGACTGACTGAGAAAATGAAGAAGGTAATACTGTTGGTGGAATAGCATGGCCGGATCTGACAGTCGCATCCCCCACATATTGTATCGGACTAAGTTCCGGATGGTGAGAGTAAATAAGCTGTCCATGTGAGCTAAGGACCAGGTGAGATGGCTTTCGAAATTAGATACGCCATCCGAGAAGCGGCTACTTGATCTCGCTCTCCAACCATCTCTCTTCCCTAAGTATATTTGTCATCTACAGTCTTGTCTTTCTTTTCTAGATATCTACACATACATTATTAGACCAGCATTTATCACAATGGCAGAAGCAAACGGCACCAATGGTCATTCCACACCGCGCAGAGCGCTTCCTCCAGGAATCTATGCCCCAACAATGACCTTCTTCGATCCAGAAACCGAAGATGTAGATATTCCAGTTGTCAAAAAACACGCAGTCCGTCTGGCAAAAGCTGGCCTCGTTGGTCTTGTGACAATGGGCTCCAACGGCGAAGCAGTGCACCTGTCGAACGAAGAGAAGTTTGCCGTCACCAAAGCTACTCGTGAAGCACTAGACGAAGCCGGCTTTGAATCTACACCCATTATCGCAGGTGCAAGTGAAGGATCCGTACGCGGTACGATCATCGCCTGTAAGGCAGCACAATCTGCTGGCGCAGACTATGTGCTACTTCTCCCCGCATCGTACTTCCGAGGTTTGATGGATGAGGAAGCCATCTATGGATACTACACCGCTGTAGCAGACGCCTCTCCGCTGCCAATTGTCATATACAACTATCCTGGGGCTGTCGCAGGTATCGACTTGGATTCGGATTTCCTCATCAAGCTCGCGAAGCACCCTAACATCGTCGGCACGAAATTCACCTGTGGCAGCACGGGCAAATTGACGCGCGTGGCTGCTGCCACAAACGCCTGCACACCCTTCAACAAGGGATCTGGATACATGGCATTCGGTGGTATTTGCGACTTCACAACCCAGACTCTCGTTTCCGGTGGCTCCGGTATCATTGCTGGCGGCGCAAACGTTATGCCAAAATTGTGCGTTAAGGTCTGGAATCTATGGGCTGAGGGAAAGAAGGAAGAGAGTGAGGAGCTGCAGAAGGTTCTCAGTACCGGTGATTGGGTCCTTACCAAGGCGGCCATTGCGGGTACAAAGGGTGCTATTCAGGAATATTACGGTTATGGTGGTAACCCAAGACGCCCATTGAAGCCGCTTACTGAGGAGAAGAGAGCGGCTATTAGGGAGGGTACCGCGGCTGCAATGAAGATTGAGTTGAGTCTGTAGTGCATGATAGTGGTGTTTTGTATTTGAGCGGCTGGTTCCATTTAGAATTATTTATGAGTTATGTTGTTGGCAATACATGAAATCTTTAAGATGTGTTCTTTGCCTCCATTTGATAGAAGTAGACTAACAATGTTTTGTGAAGAGAATATAATGGATAATGTGTGATATGATAAAAACCGATAGAGGCTAGCATGTGCTATTAGAAAAGGGAAGAAGAGTGCCTCATATACAATGAATACAATCCTCGTATAAGCTGGTCTTCATATATCATTGAGAATGCCATCATCAACAAGTTGCAAACACTGTGTACGGCGTGCCGCAAACTCTTCTGTTGACATTGCTTTGAAGGAATAGCTTTTCATACCACACCGTTCTGAGATAGATTTAGACAGCACGGCGACCGATTGGAATCTTCCGTGCCAGCAATCATCAATGATGGAGTCCAGGGCGACATCAGTATCAAGTTGTGGGAATATCATCTTCTGTAGTCGTTCGACGACAATTGGACCATGATCTTCGCCAAAGTCTTGATCATCATAAACCTCAACTCCGTAGTTGATATAGTAGAACAAGGAACCAAGGGTGAATTGTTCTGTACGTGCACTGAGCTTACCCGCACGTCCTTCGTCTGGCCCTGCCTCACTACCAAGGACCCGTCCATATGGAGGTATACATGCTTCAAATTCTGAGCCATTTGAATCCGTACAATCGAAATCCGCAATCTTGACATTATCATGTTCGTTTATCAAGATATTCTCGGGTCGTATATCCCCATGAGCTAGTCCAAGTGATTCAAGCCAAGCGATACCCTCCGCTATTGATTTCATCTATATCTTGCGCAGTAGAAGTGGCTCGAGATTCTGTATTCTCAGGACCCGAGTTGACTTCGCATCTCTGATTTGATGCCGTTGCAGTCGTTCAGAAAGCGAGAACCCACGCATCTATTCCAAGAAGTTGCCGTTCTCGAGTCGGAGGAAACTAGACACAAGTTGTGAGTAAGGCGGATGCTGCATCAGGATGTTGAAAGATACGATTTTCTTTGGCGAAGTCCTCCCGGTTCTCATCTGTTGGACATTTCAATACAATGAGGGAATTCACTTCGTACACGATGCCTGTAGCTCCTTTGCGGAGTTTTATCAGATTTGGCATGACTAATGTATGACATGGAGAAGAATCAAAAGAGGTGCATTTTGCAGGTTGGAGCGACAATAAATTTATGTTGTTACTCGTGCTATTGTATGAAGAGCAATACTGAGGATTTACCATAGTGGGGAGTTTAGCACTAGGCCTTTTCCAAGATCCTCCATCTCTGACAGCTTCCATTCGCACCCCAACCCGGACAGGGTTCTTCTTTGTCGTTTTGCTATTTAAGATGTACTATTAAAAGCTACATAGTCTAGAACCGATAAGAGTAATTAATTACTATTATGCTTATTGCAATCTTTTATCTCTGCGCTGTTAGTTCTAAGAACCAAATCAACTAACACTGGTGCAAATCAATCACTATCAAAGGTGCAGAGAAACTACAAAGTAGGTTTAAAGTGTTGAAGTATTAATAAGTCTGCGAAGTGTCTATTTATACAAAGATTGAAAAAATCCTCCACTATCGTGCAAACCACCAATCACAAGAACCGACAATTCCACCGATAGCGCCATTGAATTCAGAAGGTTGAGCTAGGCCCTGGACCCTCTAACTCCAGTGGTGAAGGAAGCTCATGAAGAGCTTAGGAGGAGGTTGGTCTGGCAGTTGGGGTAGGAAGACCGCTGAGATAAGTTAGCAGGTGTTTTTACTCTCTCTCAGAGTGAATTGAGCGTGATAGGAAGACTTACGCAGAGGTGTAGCAGTCGCTGTATGGCTGGAAGCAGGAAGCGTCAGAGGCTGGGGAGGAGACCTGGCACTCGGTGGCGATCTCAGCGGCATCGCAGCAGGAGGCAGCCTGGGAAGCGCAGTAGGACATGTTGGCGTCTGGGGCAGTGCGGCAGGAGTTGTCCTGGGTAGCGCAGTCGTCGTAGGCGGTAGCAGCAACGGAGCCAGCGAGGGCAGCGAGGGCAATGATGGAGAATGTGAACTTCATATTTGCTGATTTATTGGTGAATTGCTTCGAAAGGTTGGGTTGGTAGTTGGATGTTGTTGGATTGAGATGAGATGAGTTGATGATGAGAGAATATTGAGAGTAATTGTCAGTCTTATATATTGTTTGAACCCCTCAGAACCTCAACTCCTTTCTCGTATTTCTTTCAGTTGTTTCAATCCATATGGATCCATTTCAAGTCAAGGACACCGTTCAGACTACGATGTACTGCCCAACATCCAGTCTTGCATTTGATACTTGAGTGGAACATAGTTTCGAAGACAACCTTATTCCAGAGCATCCGTACGCCACATTGAGATTCACTTCCGTCGATCGTTGAAGGCTGTCTCCACATCTCGTATTAATGATGTTAGCATGATCGCTCCGCATTTCTCTGAAAGGCGGTTTCGATGTAGACACGACGCAATGCCAAACTGCCCATGATTGCTCTTTTTAATGACAGCTTTTGTGTTATGACACTCAGAATAGACTAATAATTCAGCAAAATTCAGAAGATCAGATAAAAACTGGTTTCCAGATTGTGAGGCTCAACAAGAATCATCGAACGAGAACACCATGTGTGGTAAATGTGATCGACCGTCGGACATAATGCGCGTGGAGCTGGTTGTTTGCCGCTGTTCGCTAAAGCTTCGACTCAGGGGCGCTGTGGGGAAACAACTCTTCTAAGCCACATCTAGCCCTAGCAGACCGCCCAATAAGTACGCAGTTGCATTCGAGAAGAACCTTAATTCAGTCGTGGACATGCTGATTTGTGACTTGATACATTGTAATTATGAAATCCATGCTCTGATACTTTACCATCCTCCACTTGCCGGTGGTGAAAGGAGTTTAGTGATCGCCATAGAATACGAGCAAATGCCGGCAGGGCTGTTTTTAACTGCCTTATCTCAGCCAAAAACTTCTATCAAGCAATCTCCTTTGACGGATAGGAATGGGTGCTCAAAACTTACATGGATATGAGTAGAAACATCGCTATACCAAACATATTTATCAGATCAGAAAGTACGTAAGAGTATTCTGGAATTATTTCGTCAGAAAAGAGACCAATTGGAACGTTCGAACCGTTGAGGATAGGCAGATCGGCGGTCGAAGTATCTTAGTCCAAACGATGTAACAAAAGAATGGATATCGTATCACCAGTTTCTCATTTTCAAATATTTTTGAACATGTCGGAAGTAATGACGGCAATTGATACGAGCTTTGTCGAGATGTAGATATTCGTGTTTGTGAATCAGTCTCTATCTGACCAGCCAGAGACAGCCTTAGAACACAATCAACTCGTTTTTCGCTACATGTGTAAGATATAGCAGACTCCGTCATGTCGTGGCCACCTCAAACTTGATCATCGACGGTGAAGCTCGTATTCCAAAGTATGATGGAACATCGTAATAATCAGATAAACAGGAGGTGAAGCTGATCCCATATTATGCTTTAATAAGTGCCGACGTTGAATGGACGTAAGCAGTAGTTTTCATAGGATATTTGGTGAGAATCTGGAAATTTTTTATTTACTGCTGTGTAAGTTGAAAACTTACACAAGAATGATGACATTCTTCATCGATTTTCCCCCAAGTATAGAAGAAAGACAACAAGAAGGAGGGACGAATGCCATCAAACTCCTGGTACTGATCAGGACAGACTCTCTATTTCGAATCACGGTGAAGGTAGGGCCTGGCCAAGTGTGGACTATGCACTGAAGTGATTGCAGCATAAATTCAAGCCAAAGAATAACGTGATCTATGATATTTTCCCCATCTGTAGATATATTAGCTAATGCAATTCCTAATTGATGGATAAGTTTACACAAACCATTGTAAATAATCTCTTTTCGTTTCTTCATAACCTCATAAATCCCATTCAAGGCCAAGACAGAACCTCAAATTCTTGGCATCCACGTCCCAGCCGTATCGCTGTCTCCCTTGAACCGATAATCTCCAGACTTCTTCATTATCATCCATTCACAATTATCCAAATCTCGTGACAATCCAACCTTCAGCCATTCCAATCCGGTCAGTGCGCAAATCCGCTCACTCCACCCTGCCAGCACCATCATCCTACGGTAGTGCAGGTGAATTGATCCTTTCCTCAGCCTGCTGAAAGCATTTATATAGCATATATGGCACACCGACAAGTGCAAAAATGACTAGAAGGGACGCCAAGGCCGGCGAGTCCTCGATGCGCGCGAGCAGCCGGCCGTACATTTCGGTGAGATCGTAGGCATCCATCTGTAAGGCTTTGCGAACCGTGCGGGCTCAGCTTCGGTCCTCACGCCAGGTAGTGATGAAGAGTGGTGAAATAAAGCTGAAGTCGTAACAGAATGTTGCGACGACTACGTGGCCTGCACTCCTCTCTGGATATGCGTTTGGTTCCCTTTCCCTTCTCCTGATCTTGCTCTAATTTTTCCCGTTGCGAATTTTGTCGGGGTTGTGTAAGCAATATATATTTCTTGCGGTTGCCTTCGGCGAAATCGTCCGGATTCTTGGGGCCGAGGGGAGTGGAGCTATGCTAAGGGTGCGTCGGGATCTTTGATGCATAATTGATGCATTATACCGTATAAGCCGTATAAATGTTGGTGTATTGCGATAGTTATTCTTCCTTAGTCGTTATTCGGTATGGTACACCAGCGTAAGCTTGCATATGCGGGAGGGCCGGTACTTGTGGTACGAGGGATATTAATGCCACGATGTGGGCGTCTAGAGGTGCACACGAATCACCTGCCGATTTTTGAACGTTTTCTTGCAGGAAGGTGTCGAAAAGGTCAGATACAGATGCAAGTTTCCGGGGTACTTGGACAGTTATAATACAAGTTATAATATAAAATCCTCATATAGCGATAGATAGGGGTTTAGGGCACATAAAATGCCACGAGATCACTTGCGCCAAAATTGCGCCTTATTCGTCATCTTGAGATCTTGTGCTGCCCCGGTAGTTCTTGGTGACAGTTGACGGAAGATTAGATTCGCGATATACTGCGCTCTGAGAGGAGAAGACCCTGGATTTACACCAGCCACCAGCGGAGGGTTCTTAGAAGCTTCTGCATATCTAGTCTTATGCAAGGCAATAAAGGAAGTAGAGAAGCCGTTAGATATTAGACTCGAGACCCAACCTGAAACCGGGGTATGCTAGTAACGTTGCAATACAGTCGGACCTCATCTGATTGATATGTATGATTTTTTTCTTGATAGTAAATAATAAATCATGTCACAAAGAAATCTGGGTAAATCGCAAAGGGAGGGGTACGTGGAAGGGAAAATCGGAAATAAATTGGAAATAAATTGAAATTTGAATAAATTCACATGACCTCAAAATATACATCAAACACAATCCATACTCTATTAACCTGTGATTAACCGCTGGCAGGGTAGGCCAGCGGTTATATTCATGTACACTGAACCGCAGGAGAACTTTCTCCAGTGTGTATATTTATTTTAGTAACATGACTAAATATTTCTAGCTTCAGTTATCTATCTGTACGCTTCTCGATGAATGTACAAGTATCGATAATTTATACCTTTCAACAGTCCATAACTCTCGCTGACCCATCGTTCCAAATTCGTATATGCACATTCCACAGTCATCAATCTAAATATCCAAAACGCCCCTCGGATCCAAAGTCTGGATCTTCGCACTCTTTGCCTTCCCATCAAAAATGAATTCGCTCATGAGCTTCCCAGTACCCGGTCCATTCTGGATTCCCCAGCATGTATGGCCCGTAGCAATCCTCAGCCCTTTAATGCCCGTTTCTCCAATAATCGGGCCCCCGCCAGAAACACTAGGTAAATAACAAGCCTGGCGAACAAGAACCTTCCCATTCGCCATCTCATCACTGACGCTAGCGCAGTAATCAACTACGTCCTGGCAGCGTTCATCATCGCACTCCACGAGGTCAGAAGTCTTTGGCAATGGGATGAGTGTGTCGCCCTCACCGCACGCATATATCTCACCGTTCGGTCGCGCATACATCTCAGGGCTCACAATAGCATCGTGGCGGCGCTTGCGGGAGGCATTGAAATCGCTCGGGAGACGGATCTCTGTGAAGACAGCATACGGGCTCACGTCTGCCTGGATAGTAACACTATGAGCACGCATGGCATTCATGCGTACGGCGGGGAATACATGTGTGCTCCAAGGTCCCGCGCTGATGACTACGTCAGTCGCGGGAAGAGTAGTTGATTCCCCGCTGGCTTTGTCTTCGTAGGAGACGGACGTCACGGCGCCGCTGCTATAGTCGATGTCTGTGACGCGGCCGAGGATGACCTTTGCTCCCTTCTCGGCGGCTAGTGCGGCCATGCTCTCTGTGAAGAGCTTGGGGTGTACTTGGGCTGTCGTCGATGGGTCGCCCATCTCTGAGTAACTCTTGACGCTGTCTTGTGCGAACCAGTCTAGGTCTTCAGGTAAGCCCTTTTGCGTCAGGTGCACACCTTTTGCCTTGGGGAGCTTCTTCCAGTCTTCTTGTGCACCACCGCTTGACTCATTATTTGATGTCGAGGAAATTTGTCGTCCTTTCAAGGTCAAGGAGCCGCAGGAGACTGCACGGTATCCCCACCGCTCAACGCCATTGTGCTCTTTGGCGAGCTCAGCGTGTAATCGATAGCTCAATGGAACTATGCAGTTTGGGTATGCCCATAATGCGAGTAAGCCGCCTGCTTTCCCTGAAGATCCCGATGCAATTGATGTGGCCTCGAGAATGGTTATGGTATGTAAAGCTGGGTTGAAAGACGGATGACGAGTTCTACAAACGAAGGATTAGCTCTTATCTTATCATTTGAAAATATATGTCCAATGATGATGACGATCGTGAGCCCGCAGACAAATGCTATAATTCTGGCTGCTTCTCATCACAACATGGGGAATGTGTCCAAGAGAATGTGGCAACTCACAAAAAATAGGCAGTTGTACAGCCGATAATCCCACCGCCTACAAATAATTAGGAATCAGTCGATAAAGAAACTCGAATCATGATTTGAATTTCTTGAACATGTGAGTCCGAAAGAAGGCAGGGGAAGGAAATTAACGCAGCAAATAACACACCGATGATTACAATATCCTTCTTTGAATCTTCAATACCCATGGTCGATATCGAACGCAAGCGATGGTCTAGAAGCCTTTTGCTTAGAAGTGAAATGAGAAGATGGGTACAGTTTGCGCCGTTGCTGGTATTTCAAGCCTCGGTACGTCACGCACCCGAGCACCATGGAGAGGTAGCCAGTCATAGAGGGGCATTGGAGGTTCCATGCGTGCCATGAGTTTGCTTATCCATGCGCTATTCATCCGTGCTCCGTTCTCCGACTCGAACTGGTGAAGTTATGTAAGTATGAGGTGTATATACCCTCCTTACCGCCGAACGATTCAATAACGATTTGGCGGTAATCTGAAGCAGAAAAAGGGTAGTAGCAGATAAAATTCACAATTCTTAGTAGAAACCAATGATATTGTCGTATATTTTGAAGCTAAGCCTCTTTTACAAAACCTTTATTAAGTCGTTCGGATGTAAGAGGATGATGCGGTGTACGTAGTATGTGCAAAGTTATTATGTGGTTCAATAGTATGTGCAAAGTATGCGCTTGGTTGGAGGTATTTACCTGGGTATTACCTGGCTATGCGCTTTATCCCACTGATACGATCAGGAAACACGACCGATGGTGGTGCACCGGCCGACTTTGAAACGAAAATAAGACTCGATACCATTCGGTGATTAATAGGCTGAGTATTTTGTACTACCAGTACAAATACTCTTGCTCCTCCCCTTATGCAAATGCAAACCTCGCGATTCATTAAAAGTTCTATTCGTCTTAATTCTAATATCACTACGAGAGTCGCTCGTCCGATTTCACATCCCGTCCTATTCAATCGTACCCCGCAATACCAGCATATCCATTCCAGAAAGATAATAATGGCTTCCGCTACGAGTTTCTACGATTTCAAGCCTCTCGATAGTACGTTGCGCCACCACCGGAACGCTCAATCCAGAGCGAATCCTCATTTCCCTCCAAAAATCCTGCCCAGACACGGCCTACAGAGATAATAGTAACAATTGCTGACTCCCAACACAGAGAAGGGCCAGCCAGTGCCACTCGAGGAGTACAAGGGCAAGGTAGTGCTCATTGTCAACACAGCCTCCAAGTGCGGCTTCACACCACAATACGAAGGGCTCGAGAAGCTATACAAGAAGATCAAGGAGACTAACGGCGATGACTTTGTCATCCTCGGTTTCCCATGCAACCAGTTCGGAGGACAGGAGCCAGGTACCAATGACGACATCCAGAGCTTCTGCCAGTTGAACTACGGTGTCTCTTTCACAATCATGGGCAAGACGGATGTCAATGGTGACAAGGCCGATCCGCTGTTCACATGGTTGAAGGATGAGAAGCCAGGATTGTTGATGAAGAGAGTTAAGTGGAACTTCGAGAAGTGGCTCATTGGCAAGGACGGAAAGGTCGTTGAGAGATGGTCCAGTTTGACCAAGCCAGAGTCCTTGGAGCCAGCCATTTTGGAGCAGTTGAAGAAGTAAGCTGGAAATACTGTTTTGATGGTTTTGTGTGTTGAGTGGATTTTTTGAGCTTAATGGGACTCGCCTCTATATACCAATTCATGATAATTCAATATGAAAGCTATGTGCTTATGATACGTTTATTTATCTATCTTTCTTTCGTAAAACTCACAAATATGCTATGAGGCTATATTCGAATTACTCTTCGAATTTATTTTTTAAAGAAAAATATGTAGATTTTTCTGTGAAAACAAGTATTAGATGAATGCTGTCGAATACCATCTACACATAAATTCAGGATTGATGCACCAGATGTACGTCCAAGTAGTGCAATAACTTGAGCTGGTTTTGTTAATGCAAGTATTACAGTATAACCATATTTTCCAAAATAATCGCACAACTCAAGTCCTGTTCAATTTCCTTTCTCCAATGACCAATTCACATTCCAAGGTGACCAATAACAAAAGCCGAGAGATAATGGTATTCGATTTCAAAAATCCATCTATGGACGTCAACCAGATATCGACTCTATGAACGCCTTTTCCATGCCCAAACGCCACAAAACAACAGCCCTACACCCACGAATAGCACGCCTAAGCCTCAGCCAAAAACTTCTTGACACGTCTGGTAATATCCGCCTCGGTCTGCTGCATAGGATTAAGCCTACGGTCGCGCATCATAGCACGGAAGTCCTCCCCATGCTTCTCAACAAGTCTAGCGCACCACTCCTTCTCGCGCACGCTCTGGGACCGCGGCTTCTTCTCCGCAGGCCGGGCAGCTTGCTCCTCGAGCGCCGCAATGATCTCCTTGCCCTGCTTTTCGGTTGGTGCCTCGCCCTCGAAGCCATCAAACTCCTCGTACTCCTTCTCCATGTCCTCATCCTCGCTGTCGCTCATCAGTGGGTCGTTGAGTGGGTTGAATTTCTGATCGGCGTGAATCACTCGCACGATCTTGCCGTTGGCGTCACGCTCCACGCGCGCTTCTGTTGTTGAGAGGGCTGTTGGGAAGGCGTTGCTGATGGAGAGCTTCGACACTGTGCTGTTCTTGGACGCTTTCTTTTCAATGCCTCCTGTGGCGGCGTTCAAGCGGGATGTAAGACCGAGACGGCGGTAGTTTTGTGTGAGGGTCTCATCTTGGTTCCTATCATTCACCGTTAGCCACTCTTCTTTTTCTCACTACCCCTCTGGAGTAATTGCATTGCATGTAGCGAATGCAGAGATCGTGTATAGAGACATACCAGTTTGCCTGAATAATAGGATTTCCGAGCGGGTTGACACGCTTGGACTTAGGCTTCATTCTAATCTTGGCGATGGAAGATCTCGCCTTCTTCTTCTGGAGTTCGCGACCCATGATTGCTGATTTTCGGGGGTGATTGAGGGGTGATTTTTGTTGTGGGGGATATTCGTGGAGGAAAGTTGATTTGCGCGATGCAATCTGATTGCGATATGGAGAATTCTCATGGGAATTTTTGATGCAAACTTGCCAAGAAGCGAGCAAACAGCTTGATAAAGTACCTAGCGTGGTCCGTGGTTCAACCACTCAGATGGATGTGTGGGCCTATGATTGTGAATCCAACTACAATGTTCAATTTATTATTTATTCTACATTTATCATATTGATTCTGAATGTTAAAGATGCTGTAACTTTGCTTGATTTTAATTAAAAATAAATAGTGCAGTCAAACATCATGGCTTCATTTAAATTGTAGACTCTCATACTGTAGTGCTGTAGACAAAATCCCAATCTATCACCTTCTAGCCAGCGTAGAATGCAAAACATGCTCGCGCATAAAAAACGCCGTAATCAGTCCCAAGACACCAACAGCGGTAGCAGTCAAGAAAACACCCCTCAAAGAATCCATATAACTGTCCAGGACCCCGGTCTTCCACCCATGCGGCAAATGCTTCAACTCATCGAAATTATCCCTAATCCTCCTAATCTCATCACTAGCGCCCTCCAATTCGCCGAATTTCTGCCAAAGATCCATATTCAGGATGTTCTGGTAAACAGCAGATGCGATGGTGACGCCGATGGAGGAGCCGGTGGAGCGGAATGCGTAGGTAGCAGATGTGATGACGGCCTGGTGTTCGTGGTCGACGGCAGAAATGACAGCCAACAGGCAGACAGTCAGCATGGAGCCGTAGCCCGAGCCGATCATGAACATGAAGATGAAGGCGGGCCAGTCGGGCGTGTGCAGATTGAGAATGTTGAGCAGGCCTATGCCCAGGACCATGGTGGCGATGACGGTGATGCCGAGGATCTTGTATTTACCTGTCCTATTCATGATGTATCCAGATGATAGAGATCCGACCGATGTCCCGATCGATTGGGGAATGAGGCGTGCTCCTGCTTGCGTGGTGGAGTAGCCACGCACTTGGAAGTATATTGGGATGTAGAAAACGACCATGAAGAGGGCAATTGTTGAGAACCAATTTGTTAAACACGACGCTGCTACAGTACGGTTGAGAAGAAGGCGAACAGGAATGACAGGTTCCTTTGCGTAGTTTGCTTCAATCCAAATGAAACCGGCCAATGCTACGACAGACAACGAGAGTGAAACTGTGACAAGAGGGTGATTCCATGGTACAACATTGCCTCCTGAGTTCAGTCCAAGAAGAAGCAGGACTAGAGTGAGGACCAAAGTTCCAGCTCCTAAGAAGTCAATACGAGAAATCTTGGATTTATCCGATTGCTTTGGAGGGATATTGACAACAAAGTAAACGATAATGGCCGACACAATCACAGGTGGTACCTGGCAGAGGAAAGCAACTCGCCCTACAATTGTTAGCTTACATCACCATAAAAAAGAAAACAAGTCGAGAGATGTTGAACGTACAGCCCCAAGTATCATTTATCCATCCTCCGAATATAGCACCAAGACCAGCGCCAGAGCCAAACACGACATTCCCAATGCCTTGAAGCAAGCCACGCTTTCGCAAAGGCACCAGATCACTGCCAACAAATGTACTGATAGCCATCAGGCCTCCTCCTCCCATTCCAGAAATGACTCTTCCAAAAATCATGACCCATTCTGACTTGGCGAGGCCGCAAATCAAGTTACCGGCAGCGAAGAAGACATTCGAGAAGACAAGGCCAGTACCACGACCGAAGATATCCGTCAATCGACCCGAAAGAGGCTGGCAAGCGGCATTGGCAATCAGATAGGCCGAGGCGAGCCAGGCGAGAAGGCTTTGAGAATCGAAGCTGCTGGAAATGGGAACGGCGAGTGTTGCGATGATGGTTGAATCTATCCAAATAATTAATCACAGCGAATAAAGAAAACAAACACAACAGCTACAAAATTGGGCTGCAAAGAAATGTATTGATTTACCTAATGCTCCGAGGAATACTCCCACATACAAGCTTCCTAGGACTATGAATAATCTTTTGTTGGAAGGCTCATCAACTATCACTGTGTGCTCTCCCCCACTCTCGCCATTGGGTTTTGGAGGTTCATCACCGGGCAATTCTGCGAGCAATGGAGTCTCTTCGTCGGGGAGACGCTCTGGTGAATGGGAGGGAGATGGAGAGGGAGAGGGAGAAGGGCGGAGATTGATGGGCATTTTGGAGGAGGAGGTGGTGGTGGTGGTTTAGATCATTGAAGTGTATACAGAGGAATGATAATCTAATTGATTATAATTTTGGTAGATATGAGTAACTCCCCCACCATACCCGCCCACGCCCACGCCCACGCCTACGCCCACTTACTGTGTGCTCTGCGATTTGAGTGAGGGAAGCTTTAGCGAGGCTGTACAGTACTTATGGTGCTTGCAGTCGGCAGTAAGTTCGTGAGATGACGACTGGGCATTTCCATGCTCCAATGAAATCGGCCGTCGGCATTTGGAGAGGCCGTTAGAGCGAGAACGAGAAGGAGAAGCAAGAGCAAGAGCTGGTTGGCTGTAGCACCCGGCACCATACAATGGGTACAAAGCGTGAGCAGCGTGAGTACCAAGTATGAGCAGCAAATAAGCACCACTTAAGGACTGGCTTGAGTTAATCCATTGTGGCTCTGTCAGACTCCCGTCAGTGGAAAGTATGTTATATTTATACAAGTATGTACATACCTCAGTACTTATCACCGTACTACTGTACCACCGTCCTTAATACATACATTCCAGTGACTCCAGCACTTACTACTCCGTCACTCCGTGCAGATGATCCGATGGATAGTGCTTACCAGGTGCCAGTGCCAGTGCCAGTGCCAGTGTCAGTGCCAGTACCAGTACCATCAGTGCCAACGGATAGTACCCGCTCTGGTATTTGTTGTGGTTGGTTGGCGGTGGGTGCTTCAGCTTTCATCCTCTGCGCCAAAGTAACGAAACACCAAGACGAAAATTGTAACGCCCGACCTACGTAAAGAGTAGTACAACTGGTACAGCCGATGCAACTGGTGTAACTGCTACCGCTGCAGTACTAAAATAAAAATAAACAAAAACTCTGCCTTGCCTTACCTGTCCTCGTATATGGTGTTATGTGGTGATGTACTGCGGAGGTATCATCGTCGCTTTCCTTGCTGTGTACACAGTATGTCTTGATGTATCATACCATAAGAATCCACCCAGAATGAATGACAATATGAATCTCTCCTCTCATCTCCCCCTCCTCTCACTCAGCAGATGACAATGACGATAATCCGGAAATCATTTCTTTCTTATCCCTTCTTGTAGTTACGCTGCCCTTGGACTTGCACCACTCGCACTTGAAGGAGCGTCAGCCTCAAGCATGGACCTAATTTTAGTTCATTTATCCGAGGCATTTTACGCCGTAAACCACTGAACTGTGCAGGTCCAAGATCGAGTCGAGTGCAAGTCATGTCATGGTTGAGTCCAGGACTGTGCATGTTAATTGTATTGTGGCTGAGATCAAAACAGATGGAGTAGAGGGAGTAGTGCAAGGAAGGGGACTATCGTATACCTTCACAGCAACCCAGCAAGTCAAAGAGAAGACCATTACCCTCCAAGACCCACTGTTTCAGTGCCGTGCGGCGCGCGTCGACAACAAGACAAGATGAGCCTCCTCACTAACGGCCCCAGGTCAGGGTAGAGGGTAGAGTAGAGCACAGAGTTGACGTCGACTCTTACGCAGCTTTCTGCGTTGTCGCCGCCCTTGCCCACGAGATTTTCACCCATATCAATTAGATCACTCTCTGCCTTTCCGCAGCCTCAGCCTCTTTATTTCCGCTTTTCGATATTTCATACAAGAAAAAGCTACGGTATCGACGTCAATATCCCTCTGTCCAACGATACAGTATTAGTTGCTGGGTCTCTACTCAACTCAAAACTCTCGCTCCCTCTCTCTCTCCCCTTCACACCCATTTCACTGCACTGCATTCCACCACCTGCATTAGTGCCCGCTGTCCGGTTTCCCCCCAGCAACACCTCGCATCGAACAACAACATCAACAACTTCATCGTCGTTAGGACTCCTCCTCTCTCCCTCTCCTCATCAGACTCAAATCATTCAAGATGGGTTTCGGCGTTGAGAGTATGCAAACGCATAAGACCCTGTTGCACGGCTTCCAGGGTGTTTTGATCTTTATATCCTGGGCGGTCTGTATAGCTGTCCTTCGAAAGGCTGGTATCGATGGCAGAATAGGATGGTATTTTGGTCTCGTAAGTTGACCCAGTCTCCCAATGAGATTGTGGGACTCTCCTGACAAAGAATAGTGTTTCCTGTCCATCATCCCTATCATCTACCTCACCATGACACCGCGATTCGAGCGGACGAAGAAGTTCGCCAACCCATACGTTATTGCCGTGGTTGACATCCTCTTCACCATCCTCTGGCTGTCTGCTTTTGCTTCTGTAGCAGCCTTCAACTCTGCCGGATCCTGCAAGAAGGCCTGTACCCTCAGCAAAGCGGTGGTTGGCTTTGGAGTCTTCATTACGTTCGTACACCGCCCCTTCAGGCAACAAGATCCCACAACTAACAGTCGCAACAGTCTCCTCTGGGCACTTACATCCGCCATATCTGTGTACGGCATTCAATATTACCGCAGAAACGGCAGTCTTCCAGGCATGCCTTCGCGAGGCGCCTACGATGCAAATGCCATTGATCCAGACAAGGAGGCTTTCTCCACTGCCCCTCACGATGAGGAATACGCTCCAGTTCACCACAACGAGATGCACGATCGCCCTGAGTCGGATCACTTCGATGCAGACGATTTCAACACTGGCTACAACGCTTACGCACCAGCTGGTGATGCCAACACGGCGTACACGGGCGCTCAAGGCTCAAGGGTGCATTTCCCCGACGCGAATTACAACTAGAGGGGATCTACAAGCAAAAGTGGTGCAATGGAGGCATAGAATTGATTTGGCAGAGGGAATGACGAGTAGATGAGCGTTTGATGAGTAGAATTGGCATGGTGTTTTGGGTTTTCCTATTGTGGCATTGGGTCCTGGCGTCTTCGTCTGTATTAGCATTGTATACCATAGAGTTTTTATCTTTTTATCTCAATATCTGCGAATTCAACCATTTCAAAGTTGTCGACAACCTTCCAAAGACAGATGCCTGACGACCTTCTTCGGTGAGCTGAGTGGAGAGGCAGGCGTCTTCGCGGCGCAGCAGGCAGCCTCTTATCAACGCTGCAGGGTATCATTATCCTTGCATCACAACATCGAATCAACCACATGACATCAATTGTAGTCAACCACAGTCAACCACATTCGACTACAGTCAACAGCGTGTTTGAGACCAAAACATGATTCATCAAGAAGATGACTGGAAACGAATGAAATCTAAGATGCTGCCGAAATTCACCTATAACTACTGCTTCAAGCTCAGAGTTCAATCTATCTCAGAATCATCTCTATATCCCTGAAACAGCACTCCTCAATCAATCACGGGATCGACTATTTCTACAAATCGTCAGCAACGACATTCGCGACAAATCTTCAAAAAGCTTCATAAAGCTTCAAAAAAAATCAAATCAGAATCCTCACAATGAGTCTCACAACTCGGCCAAGGACATCTCGTCCATCATCCATCTTCCGCCATCAAATCTACCCAAAGCCCAAGCCAAAATTCCCATCGGCATCCCCACCAGCTTCTCCCCTCTCACCAACCTCAACCTCAAACCTCCTCGCCGAAAACGAAGCAGACATCTGGACGCCCCTCCAAACGGCCTCCCGCGTCGGCGACCTCGCCCTCGTGCAATCCCTCCTCGCAACCGGCGCCGACCCCAATGCCCCAGCAACAGGCTACTACGGGCAAACGGCCCTCCAAGCAGCCTCCTCAGCGGGCCACCTATCCATCGTGCGCGCGCTACTCAGCGCCGGCGCAACCGTCGATGCCCCCGGCGGAAATAACGGTGGGCGGTCGGCGCTGGCCCTTGCTTGCTTCAAAAACTACGCCGAGATTGTGAGCGAACTACTTGTCGCCGGTGCTGACATCAATCGCGCGCCGGGCCGCTACCATGGCCGAAGTGCGCTGCAGGCTGCATGCGAGGGCGGCTGTGCGGAACTCGTTGTCTTCCTCGTTGACCGCGGTGCCGATGTGCATGAGCCTGCGAGTCGCAATTCGGGCTGCACGGCACTGCAGGCTGCGTGTGATGCCGGGGATGAGCGCATTGTCGCGTTCCTGTTGGGGTGTGGTGTGAGGGTTGATGAGGAATATAGTCGGTTCAAGGGTCGCTCTGCTTTGCAGGCTGCTGCTGAGAGGGGGGCGTTGGGTATCGTTGATACGCTTTTGCAGAGGGGCGCTGATGTCAATGCGTCTCCTGCGCATTTTATGGGTGTTTCGGCACTGTATGGCGCGGCTGAGAATGGGCATGTTGAGATGGTGAGGAAGTTGGTTGGTGCGGGGGCCAGGATTGGTGAGAAGTGTCAGGGCAGGAGTCCTTTGGGGGTTGCGATATTGAGGGGGCAGGTTGGGGTCGTGGAGGTTTTGAGGGAGTTGGGGGCGAGGGAGGTTGTTGCATGATGGTTATTATGGGTTATGATGATTTATGAGGGTTTATGATGCGGCGTTTGTATATATTGGGGGCTCTCTGTTGTCGTATTTATGTTTATTACGGAGGAGCATTGATGATATATGGGTCATGAGAAGGAAAACAAAAAAAGGAGTACACTTGAATTGAATATATATACTTAACCATAATGTGCCTACTTGTATACTTCGTCTTACTCATCTCCACCAACACCATGTACATATTCAAGCAGCAGACAAGTGCTTACTAAGGAGCGGTATGTAATGCGATCTGAATATTGCACCTTCATGGATATCTCGATAGTCTACAGATCTAAAGCTCAAGCAAAACATTTCAAATTCAAAGGTAAAACACAAGATGATCCGCCCTTCTTCTCCGTTACCCATTAAGCCCTCCCCATTATCCCCTGTCCCGCATCCGTTCTTCGCAATCTAATCAAATACTTGAATAACTGCCATGTCTTCGCCGTCTCGCTCAGAAGCACCAGCAACGTCTCCAGAATGAGTACCAACGCGCAGCCTTCTGAGCATCGGCAACATCACCTGCTGCACCGCTCTCAATGCCTTTGCCAGTGTTGAAAGCACCGGTCGCGCCGCCGACAACGGTGCCTTCGGCACCTTCAGCCTTGTTCAAGATGTTTGCCATAGTATCTGACTATAATTTTTTCAAGTCAACAGGGGGTTTTCGGAAGGGGCGGTTTCACGGTACGTACCTTTTCTGAGGATGAGGATGATATAAGATGAATTCTTGGATGGTATTGTTTGGTAGGGTAGTAGTATGCTGTTGTGATGTATTGATGTCTTGAGTTGTCTGGGTGGTAAATGAGAAGTTCAATACTGTACCCTTATATATGAAATAATACCCTCACTTTTCTATATCAGCAAATATTAAGGCTTCAAAATCATAGGATGAATATCCGAGAATATGTCATTCATCACCAAAGCTGTATTTCTAATTCGATACTCACTTGTGTGCAGCTTACGCTGCTCACCTCAGCTGTCATGCCCTCCAACATGTGAATCCTTAATGTTGAACAGCCTCACACGAATGCCCATGTGACCCAGAAGGTGAAGGAGGTCCTTCAAGAAGTAAGTCTTTGGCCTCAGCTATTGGTTGGCGTCACTTACCCCTCGCCCCGCTGAGGGATATGAATAGCGGAGAGGATGCCGGTATTCCTCATAAGAGGTCTTAGGATTAAACACGATCTAAAATAACGAATTTGGTATGTTTCCGGATATAAATGGAAAACATCGGCTGTGTTCCCATCTAATAAAAAATAATTTTCTTGTAAAATTAAAATATGAAAAAATGTTATTATGTAATGACTAGTCTAGGGAAGTGGTCAAAGTAAAATAGTTTAAAGAAGGCATAAGAAAGGAAGCAAGGCCTGGAAGCGAAATTATTATTATTAAACTTCGACTTTATGGGCTATCTTCATCTGAGTTCTTGGCGCAATCATCTTTTTGATACCTTTTTGTACTTCTTTATACGAATTTATGCAGCTATGATGATGATCTGCATAACTTACCTACACCAGTAACCTGGTCAGACTGTTTAGCTACACATATGCACAATTCAACTGTGTAATTTTATCCTTATTATCGAGAATCTGGAGCATAATAAACCATCTACTATTAGCAAGTCACCTACAGCCTTTTGAGTCATTCGCAGCCTGTAGAATTTTCATTAATATTCGGTTTAGCCTAGGTATTTGGTTTATTATATATTATCCAAAAGGGAAAAATATATACGGCTATTGAACCGGTCACCATTATTAAACCTCATAAGTTCAGCTATACCAGCTACCATGATTCATAATTAGTTGCTCAGAGACAAATCCGTACCGGAATTAAAATACTTCATGAAGAATATAGCATTCTACGACTTGACAGCTTTTATAACCAACATGAATCCATATTCGCAGCATTGAAATGTTCCGCTCTTCACCTCAACCGGTACACCGGCAACTGTACATAGTAAATCGGCAAGTCGGGCAGCCTCACAGCCTCCGCCCCCACATCGCAACAATGACGGACCGAGAGCACGTTCCTTGCTCGGGCGTAGATTTCCCAGCAATGAGCTTGCGTCATTAGAGTTCGTTCTACTTTATGCTACCCCACGGGCAGTGCCCAGCCTCGTCAATCTACAATCTCCACATACCAACCGGTGTAGCTGAGCGTCGGAGAAATAAGAGGCCAAAACGCATTCGTAACTCGTATTATCCCCTCGTTTCGAATATAACAACGTACATCTCTTTCCCCTCTTCTAGCTTTGCTGTTTATTCATTATATACTGTCAATTGAGAGACTGGGTGAAGTCATCTATCTGTCGATCAATCAATCTATTTGTCTGCACATTATATTCTTCCCCATTTACAACGAGATACTTCCACCATGGCGGACATCACAATTACTGGCTGGGATACCCGCGATGTGCGTTTTCCAACTTCTCTTGACAAGACTGGCTCAGATGCCATGAATGCCGCTGGAGATTACTCTGCAGCATACTGTATTCTGAAGACCGATTCCGAATTCTCAGGCCATGGAATGGTAAGTCGAACTTCTACCAACAAACTGCTTGGATGACTCAACTAACCCATTAGACCTTCACCATCGGTCGAGGTAACGATATCGTCTGCAAGGCAATTGACAACGTTGCCGAGCGTATCAAGGGCCGCACGCTTTCCTCCCTCGTCGAGAACTGGGGCGTTACATGGCGTTATCTCGTCTCCGACTCACAATTGCGTTGGATCGGCCCAGAAAAGGGTGTTATTCATCTTGCCCTGGGTGCCGTTGTGAATGCAATCTGGGATCTGTGGGCTAAGACCCTCAATAAGCCAGTATGGAGAATTGTGGCTGAGATGTCCCCAGAGGAGTTTGTGCGCTGCATTGACTTCAGATATATCACTGATGCTATCACTCCAGAGGAGGCAATTGCAATGCTGAAGAAAGAGGAGGCTGGCAAGAAAGAGAGAATGGAGCACGCCGAGGCTTCAAAGGCTGTACCGGCTTATACTACTTCCGCTGGATGGTTGGGATACGGCGAGGACAAAATGAAGGGACTTTTGGAGGAGACACTTGCAAAGGGTTACAGACATTTCAAACTTAAGGTTGGAACCAGCGTTGAGGCTGATAAGAAGCGTCTCGCTATTGCGAGAAGTGTTATTGGTTATGATAAGGGCAATGTCCTCATGGTTGATGCCAATCAGGTATGTCTATTAGAGTGATATACTTTGGAGCCCTACTAACAAAAACAGGTCTGGTCTGTCCCTGAGGCTATCGACTACATGATGCAACTCAAGGAATTCAAGCCTTGGTTCATCGAAGAGCCAACCTCTCCTGACGACATTCTCGGCCATAAGGCTATCCGCGACGCTCTTCGTCCACATGGAATTGGTGTTGCCACTGGTGAGATGTGCCAGAACCGTGTTATCTTTAAGCAACTTATCACCTCTGGTGCCATTGATGTCTGCCAAATTGACGCCTGCCGTATGGGCGGTGTTAATGAAGTCCTTGCCGTCCTCTTGATTGCCAAGAAATACGGTGTCCCAATTGTTCCTCACTCTGGTGGTGTTGGACTCCCAGAATATACACAACATCTTAGCACTATCGACTACGTTGTCGTCAGTGGAAAGTTGAGCCTGTTGGAGTATGTTGACCATTTGCACGAGCACTTCCACCACCCTTCTGCTGTCAAGGAAGGCTACTACCAGACTCCAATGGAGCCAGGATACTCTGTTGAAATGAAGAAGGAGAGTATGGATAGATTTACCTTCCCTGGTGAGGAGGGTGTCTCTTGGTGGAAGAGCGATGAGGCAAAGCCTATCCTCGAAGGTATTAAGATCTAAGCTCACACTATATCGAGTTGGGTGAGATCGTTTGAAAGAATGAAAGGGGTCGAGACTGGCTTCTCGTCCGGAGGGAAACGATGGCATCCTCTATGATTTAACCACTTACGGTTCAAGTCATCCTTAAAGGTGTTGTAGACTTTCATGTTGGGTCTGCTTCAGGAGGGCAACGATGGCATCCTCTATGATCATTTAGATCATCCTAGAATCCAAAGTATTATACTTTGAATATATTTGTCGATTTAGTAGTATTTTGTTCTTGACTTCAGTGTTTTATTCGCTCGTGATATGTACCCGTTATAGCTATTGATAAGGACACTATAGATCATTTTTCTTTTGAGGAAGGCCTTGTATATGAGATTTTTGAACTACTACGAAGATCCACAGCATACAATCTGTCAACTGACATCTCAGCTTATTGGATACGTTACAAGACTACTCTTAAGAGCATGCTCCTCTGATAAGTGCTTTCTTCAGAATAAAGTTACTTCAAATGATTCTTCTGAATCCGCTTATGTATTTCCTTGTCCAGGGTATATGTTTCCCATTCCAACCAAACTCCCCTACTCCAAATAACCCATCCCAAGTCACTCAACTCCATTGAAACACCGAACCTCAAAATATCTTCCCAACCCGACCATGGCGCGCAAATAGGGCATATTTAATAAGGACAAACGTAATAATTGATAGGATGAAGGTCAACAATTCAAGAGAAGCCTGCACCAGCCCAAATTTCCAAGAGTACGAGATAACAGTGCAGACGTGGCCGAAATTCATGGCAGGGCTAGTGATACCATTTTTATGTGTGGTGCAAGACCATTTCCAGAGATCGTTCCGAAGTGTAGTTTGCTGGTTAAGGAAGAAACAAGCACCCATGGAGCTACTAAATCCGATAATGGACAGGATTGTGAAAACTGCCGTAATTGCCGCCATACTCTTGGAAATCTGCGTACGTCAGTCAGCACATCCGCCATCGACCACAAGCCAAGACCGGATAAGCATACCTTAGACGACCACCAAGATAGTGCCAATACTGCTCCACTAAGCACTAAGTTCATCGACGCAATCCCTGTGAATACAATACATGGCTGATCAATGATCTGCGCTTGCTTGGGGATATTGTCCAGTGGTCTACTGGGATCCCGTTTCGCTTGCTCAAATGCCGCAACGCCGCTGACTATCAACCCGAGCGAGATGAGCATTATGAGGATTGCGAGAATGCGGATGTAGATGCGGATTTTGCAGAGGTAGATGAGAGCTGAGCCCCTTGCGTTGGAGGTCTTTGCTTCTGGCCTGAGACTTTCATTGTCGCTCTCCGCCTCGAACACAGACTTGCACGGGCTGCTGGAGTAATGGGACGATGGTGCGCGTGGTGACGTATAATATGGGTTGTATTCATCTGGATTATATGTTTGTGGAATGTATGAAATATTTTTGGTATAGGCCAAGGGGACGGGGACGGTGATTTCAGTGGGCGAGGCTGGATATGGTTATTAGTTTTTGAAGAATATGAAGTCGAAAGAAGAAACGTACTATGATGTTGATTTTGGGACTCCATTTTGTTTCAGATGTTTGTCGTATATATTATATTATATTATGGTTACAATATAATAGAATGACATGAACTACGTGTGAAGTAGAAGAGGACATTATGTTTATTTCTTCCACAGCCATCCAAGACTGTATATAGATGGTGCGTGATACTTGGTGTAGAAGTGTTGCTTATTATAAGTCCCGAAGATTCGGTAGCTTCGCATGTTGTGTAATGTAAGCTCATGCATGCATGCTGACAATGGGGCGCAGAATCCAGCCTATAGATAGTATTGGGGGCTATGGCAATTGTGGTGGGGTTGCTACAAGGCTGGAATATTGACTCTAACCAGAATTCTGGCATTTTGATAGTTGGTAACGAAACTGTTATCAAAATATAGAATGAACTGCCTTGTCTGTGATGCTTCTTATGGTGGGGGTCAGTATCCTTGTGATTTGTCTACCGTTCATTGATCCTCTTCGGAAAGGTATACTACCTTGACCTATTGGGTAGTTAACCGCCCAATATGCATTTATGGTCAATTCATCGATGGATCAATAAATTAGTCATCAAATAGTTCTTGATAATTAGACGGCGCTGATTTGTTGAAAATTTCTTGATAATTGAGTTGTGGTACTTGACCAGATGCTGAGTAATAAATCGAGGTTTCTGAATGGAGGAAATATAATCCTTCAAGATTGGGATTCACTCCAACATTAAGCAGAAATAGAACGATAGAATTCTTACCAATTGAGAGGCCGAGCAGATACGACATTCGAGTTGTGCTTCAAATATTGTTTAGATATCTGTGCCATTCAAAAATATAAAAGTTGCCTGCTGTTTTGTGCATCTAGGAGACGATGAAAAATTCGTGTCCAATTTCCATCAGCAAGGAAGAGTGATGAATTTATTTGAAGGTAAGAAGATATAGGTCTTGAGTGGAAGGATAGCGCGTAAACTGTACTAAGAAAATGAGAAGTAAATGTTGATTTAATAGTATTTGTAGATTAGTAGGAAGGTTATGAGAGGGGAGAAGGTAGCAAGAAAAACGCGAGAAATAGTAAATCCAAGAACTAAAAGTCATTAGAATTTATATCCCTTGCAAGGCCTTTAATAGAAAATAACAATTTAAGCACTTATCAAGTGCTAAATACTTCTCAGTATCGATAAAAATATCACAAGAGAATTCGCTATCAACGGATAATTATTTACTGAGGGAAATTCATTAATGAGTGATTATTTCGTTACCTATAATTATTAGTTACTTATTAGCTGTCAAGGGAAGCTCGGTTATCAAGTGCTATACAATGTTATATTGTTACATAGCTATTCACAGTTATGCAGTTATTAAGGGCTTTCATAATCAAGAGCCGCATGAATATTCATTGTTCTATAGTTCTTGAGAGCAGTATGGTTATCTAGAGTTGTATAGCCATTGAAAGCTAAAATATTGAAAGCGGTAGAATTTTTCATTGTTACATTGGAGCCCCACGATCATTAAATGTGGTATATTTGTTAAAATATTTACAATTTGGTGAGCTAGGCTGGTAAGTAGTAGTATCACTGCAGCTTTCATAATAGAGTGTAAGAAGTTTCTGATTAGAAAGTTCATACTCCGCTCTCGCATATTATGTAGTATAGAATCGTATCAACTTCAGAGAGCATCTCTCTATGTCAATCCAGCAACTACGAGTCAAATGTAAATTCTGATCTATGAACTCCCATAATCCCTTGTATTGTGAGAATATTTATTTAGAGTTGTATAGTCATTAAGATTTGTTAGAGTATTGAGAACTATAAAGTTATTAAAAAGATTAAAAATCTTGAGTGCCGCACAGTTATTAAGAGCAATAAAATTATTGAGAAACGCACAATCTAAGGTTCTTCGTATATAGGTGAGTAATATTTCAAGTTTAATACAACTTGAATATGCTCTTATGTATATGTGGAGAGATTTGATATGACTGGATCATTCTAGTCTCCAGTTGCAGAGTCAAGAGAGTTTCAGCTATGTGTCGTTTATTTATTACCGCTACGACTATGTGGCCCGCATTTAAGTCCTGATCATAGATCTATCACCGTGAAGAGCAACGGATTTAAACAATCAAAATGACTGTATCAGTTTAAACTCCATCTGATGAGACTATGCAACGGCATTTTGTACCTTCTGAAAGTAAGCTAGATTTACCGAAGTAACGCCTCGGCCGATCTTACCTAGTGTTATTCGATCTTCGCTACTGAGCTGCAGGGCTCCCAAACGTTCTAATGTAAATCTACAAATTGATATAAATAGGATAATCCTCTCTCGCATAAAAATCGATTTGAACAAGTAACTGGGTTTTATCATGACGAATGACCGGCTCAGAATTATTGAATTACTCACATTATTGATATATTGAGGATATATGTCGAGGATTGTTGAAAGGCTCATGATAAACGGTTTACTTGCAACAACAACTTGATTATAATTTCTAAAATTGAGTAAATATTACAAGGACACTGAGTTCACCTAGTCTTCATCATTGTTTACGTAGGCCAACCCACTCCTTGCGGTATTATGGTAAAGGTGGAAGCTAAGTCCGGATATTTTAGCCCACCTTTGAAATCACGTTTTAGGTACCATAAGTCCGAAAATCAACCATAAACTCCTTTACTATGTACAAGTTTAAGGATTGAATATTCTTGTGCCTCTGGGCTAGTCATTATGAGTCATGTCGGGTTTAAGGAGATGCTGACGGTACGTAAAGTAAGATATGTGTAACGTGACTTATCATTTTGCAGTTTCACAGCTGCTTGCCACGTTTCTCCAATTGAGAAACCCCTATGACCGTGGCAGAAAAAAGAGGTTGAGAGATGCGAGTTCTCGGTTGGTCGACAAGACGGAGTTGGATTATTCAGCCCCTTACCTTCGGCCGATGCAGATATAGTATTGTCCTGGAAACCCCCCGCCGGGAAAAATACCAGAAGCCATCCTACACTTGGGGTAACGGTCATTTGAATAAAAGCCCTACCTATCCGGGGGTCTGAATTCAAAAGAGCATGCATTTCGGCTCTACTGTGTATTTGCGCTGGGGTAGCTGTTCGAACTTGAATGGTATTTCTTCATTCTTTGAGCTAATGCACACGCATCTCTGCTGCTTATCGTTTCCCGCGTACTGAGTTTTCATCACATATGTACTATTTAATAGAAACGACAAGACTACTCGAAACTTGCTATTTGAGCAAGTTATTAAGTCATCTTATCCTGGGGAAAAAAACCGAATTTGTGGATTGCTGAAGATGATTTCAAATCAGTAGATTTGAAAGCGGTGATTTATAAGCCAGTACTGATATTTGAGGCTTTAGTAAATAGCTATTAAATGCGAATGTACATACAGGCGCGGGATGCTGCATAGCTAAGATGAGATACCATATGCATTACACCGACTCTTATCAGTCTTCCTCCCTGCATATGCACATGCTCACCATAGTGCCAAGAAGCCTACAATTTCCCATGAAAAAGTGCAGTGATATAGGAATCAGCTACGACTTGGTAAACGTCAGTGATATGACTTGGTAGAATGATGAAAAATGATGAACAATGAGTCATTTTAGTCTGAAAAGCTTTGATAACTGACTGACACTTGGGTATTTTTGGCTACGTCAAGCCAATTATAAGGCCTATCTCCGCCCAAAAACCGAAAATCTCTACTTGCGCTATCTTGGCGCTATCTCAAACCCATGCACCGGTCTCTAAGCTTAAACACAATCCAGCCAATCATCGATATTTTCGAAACCTCTAGCGCCATTTCAATGCCCTACGCATCCCAATTGCGTCATGCCTGAGAAGGCATTTGGGTGTAGGTGTATCCTTTTGTTTGTAAGCAGGAGACAGATAATGCAAAAGAAAAGACCCATTGCAAAGCTAATTACCCACTTCCCCTACGTCCCCGTGTGTATCCTTCTTGATATTCGTGAAATGTAGCCAATAGGGATTCCAGCTTGCCCTTCGTCATTCCTGGCTCGGATAATGGCTTTAAGGGGATTTTTTTTTTGCTGGTTTGATGAGCTGGGAACGGTCTTCATCCACATCTCAAACCGGCACATGCTGATGGTGAGTGGGTTGGAACACATATGCGGGACGGGTGGCTGCCATAAGTAATACGTACAGTAGCCCTAGCACCTACTTAATGCCGACTGATTGGTAATTCACTCTTTAGTTTCTACTAGTAATCTGCGGAGTATCTTGTTGCCCTTTTTCGACAGTATATATATATATATATACATATGTCCGGTAGAACGTAGAGCTACCGACATACCCAGTTCTCTTCTGCTGATTTTTCACCAGAGAACACAGGAGTCTAATTACGCCAACGCAGTGTTACTGTGGTGCTGCAATCTGATCTCCTACGTAAGGGGAATACATTTCAGTCCTTTAACGAGTTGAAAGTTTTCGAACAGCTTCATAGTTGTCGACGACTGCTTATTTTTCGAGGTGTTGATAGCTAGCAACGAAGACTATCATAAGTTGATATTCCAATCATGTTCTACACAAATTCAGATCGCATGTTCACCCAAACGGCGGAAAGGGACCAGGGAAATCAAGTACCACTACACAATATCGACCAAACTGGAGAACTACGAAATGGTCCAGGAGAAACTTCTGGGTCCGTCTCATCAACCGAGGCGAGCTGCAATGAAGGAACATGGGGAGAGAGAGATGTGGGAGGGCCAGTTGACTTTCGGGCTGCCATGCAAGATTATGAGGCATTACGACGAGAGCTTACAACCCTGAGCAAGACGAATTCCAGACGCACAGAAAGAAGTACTACTTCACGGCCTATTTCAAGACGGCAAACAAACGCCTCCAAACCTTCTGATATCACTGAGGACGTGGAGTCACAGGTGGGCGGTGAGAAAAACGAGGACGATTTCTCCCTCGGAGAGTTTTTGAGAGATGGTCATTTTGAGAAGAGAGTTGAAGGCCAATCGGCAAAAAAGGTTGGCGTCGTTTTCAGGAACTTGACTGTGCAGGGAGTCGGCGCTACTGCGACATACGTCAAAACACTTCCTCAGGCTGTCGTCGGTACATTTGGTCCGGACCTTTACCGTTTACTATCGAGATTTATTCCTGTGCTCCCACAGCCAGGTAGCCATGGCGAACGGCGCGATCTCATTCACGATTTTACCGGTGTTGTAAGGGATGGTCAAATGATGCTCGTTCTTGGGAGACCAGGAAGCGGGTGTAGTACATTCTTGAAGGCCGTCACCAACAAGCGTGATGGCTATGCTGCTGTCTTGGGTGATGTTTCTTATGGTGGGATTCCGGCTCCAGAGCAACACAAGCACTTTAGGGGAGAGGTCAATTATAACGAGGAAGATGACCAGCATTTCCCAACCTTGACCGTGGAACAGACACTGAAATTCAGTCTGTTGAACAAGACGACAAAGCATGAGAAGGGTAGTATTCCGATAATTATTGGAGCTCTCCTGAGAATGTTTGGTATCAGTCATACCAGATATACACTTGTCGGTGATGCTTTCGTCCGTGGTGTCTCCGGTGGAGAACGTAAGAGAGTTTCAATTGCTGAGACCCTCTCTACAAAGAGTACCGTGGTGGCTTGGGACAATTCCACTCGAGGACTTGATGCATCTACCGCGCTCGATTACGCCAATTCTCTTCGTGTAATGACAGACATCAGCAACCGAACCACACTCGTTACTCTCTATCAAGCCGGTGAGGGTATATATGACTTGATGGATAAGGTTCTTGTTATAGATGAAGGTAGAATGGTCTACCAGGGCCCAGCCAACGAGGCCAGAAAATACTTTGTCGATCTTGGTTACTACGCTCCTGACCGCCAAACTACAGCCGACTTCCTAACAGCCTGTACCGACCCCGTCGAACGCCGCTTCCGCAAGGATGTTGATCAAAAAATTGTCCCCAAAGGCTCTGTTGAGTTGGAAGCTGCCTATAAGCAATCTCCAGCTTATAAGCGCGTTGTTCAGGATGTTAAGGAATACGAAGCTCAGCTCAAAGAGACGAACCTTGCTGATGCACGAGAATTCGCTCAGAGCGTCCAAGAACAAAAGTCTAAGACCGTTTCTAAGCGCTCTCCCTACACTGTTTCCTTCATTCGACAAGTATTAGCCTGTACCCAGCGAGAGTTTTGGCTCACAATGGGAGATCGCACAACTCTCTATACTAAAGCCTTTATCATCATATCTATGGGACTCATTGTGGGCAGTTTATTCTACGGTCAACCTCTCGACACGGCCGGTGCATTTTCACGTGGCGGATCATTGTTCTTCAGTATCTTGTTCCTCGGCTGGCTCCAATTGGGTGAACTTATGAAAGCTGTATCTGGTCGAGGAATTCTGTCCAGGCACAAAGATTACGCATTCTACAGGCCATCCGCCGTAGTAATTGCCCGTGTCCTACAGGATCTTCCTATCCTCCTGGTTCAGGTCATTCCGTTCGCAATCATCCTATATTTTATGACTGGTCTGGATGTCGAGGCTGGAAAGTTCTTCATCTACGTGCTGTTCATTTACGTGAACACAATCTGTATTACTTCTCTTTATAGAATGTTCGCAGCACTGTCACCGACTATTGATGATGCTGTCAGGTTCTCTGGTATCGCTCTTAATCTGTTGGTCATATTTACTGGTTACGTGATTGCGAAGCCCGAATTACTTCAGAAATACATATGGTTTGGATGGTTGTAAGTTTACCTTCCTTTTGATGAAATAGTACCTCTACTAACATATCATCTCAGATACTATATTAATCCCATCGCGTACTCTTTTGAAGCTGTTCTTACCAACGAGTTTTCTGGGCGCGTTATGGATTGTGCACCTTCACAGATAGTTCCATCGGGCAGTGGTTTTACAAACTCTGCTTATCAAGGTTGTGCTATTAGTGGTGCGCAACTAGGATCTCTCCAAGTCGATGGATCTGATTATCTTTCTACTACTTTTGAATATTCTCGCTCTCACCTCTGGCGTAACTTTGGAGTCGTCATCGCTTGGACTTTTCTCTACATTTTTGTTACCGCTATTGCTACTGAGATCTTCAACTTCAGCTCTAGTGGTGGTGGAGCTCTTGAATTCAAGAGATCCAAGGCCACAAACAAGGCTGTCAAGGCACCTACCACAGCAGATGCCGAGCAGGGTGGTGTAGCAGACGACAACACACCTCGCAGCGGCGCCTCCAGTGAAACTCTGGAACCAAAAGCAGAGGAGGAAGCGCTTCAAGAGATCTCTGGTAGTGAGAGTGTTTTCACCTGGTCAAACGTGGAGTATACAGTCCCATATCTTGGCGGGCAGAAGAAGCTTCTCAACAAAGTAAGCGGTTACGCTAAGCCTGGAGTCATGGTGGCGCTTATGGGTGCTTCTGGAGCCGGCAAAACAACCCTCCTCAATACCCTTGCTCAACGCCAGAAGACGGGTGTTATTACAGGTGACATGCTGGTTGATGGACGCCCCTTGGGCCCTGAGTTCCAGCGTGGTACTGGTTTCTGCGAACAGATGGACCTCCACGATGGCACTGCAACCATTCGGGAAGCTCTTGAATTTTCTGCTATTCTCCGTCAAGAGTCTTCAGTGCCACGTGCAGAGAAGATTGCCTATGTTGATAAGATTATTGAATTGCTAGAGCTGAAGGAAATGGAGAACGTCCTTGTAAGAAGTCTAGGAGTTGAGCAGAAGAAGCGAGTTACTATTGGTGTTGAGCTTGCGGCCAAGCCTAACCTACTCCTTTTCTTGGACGAACCTACTTCCGGTCTTGATTCCCAGTCAGCATACTCTATTGTACGGTTCTTGAAGAAGCTATGCAAAGCCGGTCAAGCTATTGTCTGCACTATTCATCAGCCTTCTTCCGTCCTCATTCAACAGTTCGATATGATTCTTGCCCTCAACCCAGGTGGAAACACATTCTACTTCGGTCCCGTTGGCGACAATGGCTCCGACGTCATCAAATACTTCGCAGACCGCGGTGTACACTGCCCACCGACCAAGAATGTCGCTGAATTCATCTTGGAGACAGCTGCCAAAGGAGGCAAGCGAGCTGATGGCAAGAAGCTAAACTGGAATGAGGAATGGTTAAATTCTGAGCAAGGCAAGGCCATCAATACCGAAATTGCACGTATAACTGAAGCGCGAAGCAAAGTCGATGCTCAGGAAACCAAGGCGAACAAGGAGTTCGCCTCAAGCACTTGGCTTCAAACGACCGAGCTGACGAAGAGAATGTTTGTTCAGTACTGGCGTGACCCAAGTTACTTATATGGAAAGCTTTTTGTGTCAGTAATCATCGGTATTTTCAACGGGTTCACCTTCTGGAACCTCGGCACGAACGTCGCTTCGCAGCAAGATCGCGTGTTTTCCACATTCATCGCTATTGTCATCCCTCCGACGATTGTCAACACTGTAGTGCCAAAGTTCTATCAGAATCGCGCTCTCTGGGAAGCACGTGAGCTTCCGTCAAGAATTTACGGTTGGGTGGCCTTCTGTACCGCAAACTTCTTAGTCGAGATCCCCATGGCGGTGGTCGGCGGATTGATCTACTGGGTTTTGTGGTACTGGCCCGCAGGACTTCCTACATCTTCAGAGGCATCAGGGTACGTATTTCTGATGTGTGTTCTCTTCTTCCTCTTCCAGGCTTCATGGGGTCAGTGGATTTGTGCATTTGCTCCATCATTCACTGTCATATCCAATGTTCTCCCCTTCTTCTTCGTCATTTTCAGTTTGTTCAACGGTGTGGTTCGCCCATACAGTATGATCAGCGTATTCTGGCGTTATTGGTTATACTACTTGAACCCTAGCACTTACTGGATTGGAGGTGTGCTTGCTGCTATACTTCCTGGTACTCCAGTTATCTGTGACTCGAACGAGGCAGCTCATTTCAATCCACCAGCGGGACAAACTTGCTTGCAATATGCGGGAGACTTTGCCGCAGCAGCTGGTGGTGCCCTTCTTAATCCAGGAGCGACGAGTGATTGTGGCTATTGTCCATACTCAGATGGTACGCACTATCTTTCTACCTTAAACATTGAACCAAAGGACAAATGGCGATATTTCGGAATCTTCCTCGCATTCTGTATCTCGAATTGGGCGCTGATTTATTTCTTCATTTACACGGTCCGTATCCGTGGGTGGAGCTTTGGTTTTGGATACATATTCGGGGCAGTGGGAGCGGTTGTTGGGAAGTTCAAGAGCTTATTCAAAAAGAAGAATAAGGACCAACAGAACTAAGTAAAAGCAATTTCGCGGGCTTAGTAGTATTATTAAATATATAATTTATTCAGTTATCAAAAACATTATATACCAATTACATACATGTGTACCAATCTTTCACCAACTGACATTCAGGCTTTGTTGCATGATGCGGTTAAGAGAATGCAACCTGGTAACTTTTGATGATATCATGAAGGTAGCCTATGTGGTCAGCCTAGTCAACTAATTATATATCTTTGATTAATCAAATAGTTTTCTGATTGTATTGTTATCGATAATTTATCAATACCAAAAATATAACTCCAGACTGAATACATTCTATATAAATACTCTAAATTTCTCACTCTCGAACTCTGGAGAGTATCAACCACGAAGAAAAACAATGCTAGGAAAGCTAAACACCGAAGGCAAAAAGACTTAAAATAGTAACAGAAATATTAAATTGACGTCTTCCCCGTATCGCCGCTCGAAAAGCGTGGTGCAACGTCATGGACAATTCTGCCCCACTCTGCCGCCTTACTGCCACATCTAAATCAATGATAAAGACGTAACAAGTATTTACTTCCATGGCATCCTCAATCCGAAGCACAGTCACTCTACGAAATACCCTACGAATTCCACGGTCCATACCGAATTCAATTCCAACTCCAATATCGATCCCGAAATCAACAGCCTATACATTTCCGACGAAGCAAAGTCGGAAAGCTAGCAGCAGTAAGATGGCGACATCATATCCGCTCAAGAGCAACTATACGCTCAACAACGGAATTGAAATTCCGAGCATTCATCTGGGTGTATACTTGACGAGCGGGGAGGCGACGAAGAAGATGGTGAAATTTGCGCTGGAAGCGGGATACAAGGTACGATTCTCATTACGATTACGAAATTCAATCTACAACCACCTTCTGCAACACTGTACCTCTCCACAACTGTCAAAGCTAATCGGCTCTTTTTCATAGGCGATCGACAGCGCAGAATGGTACGAGAATGAGGCTGAAGTAGGGTCCTCCGTGAGAACCTACTGTGAATCCAACAACGTAAAGCGCTCGGATATTTGGTTTACGACGAAGCTGAAGACCAATACCAGCTACGATGCAACGCGGAGGGCAATCAAGCGGAGTATCAAAGCAAGTGGGCTCGAATACTTGGATCTCTACCTTCTGCATAGCCCGTATGGTGGGAAGGAGAAGCGCTTGGAGTGTTGGCGGGCCGTCGAAGATGCGATTGACGACGGGGAAATAAGGGCTGGGGGAGTTAGCAATTATGGAGTTAAACATGTAAGTGTTCCTGTGGTGTTTCCCACGGTATTCAAGGTGTCCTTCGATGGGTCTTTTCAATCTCCTTGGAGACTGTGCTTCAGGAAATGCTAATATCGAGGCAGTTGAAAGAACTCCTTGACTCGAAGCCGCGCATTCAACCAACCATCAACCAAATCGAAGTCCATCCCTTCAACACCCGCACTGACATCACTACCTTCTGCGCGACACACAACATCGCCATTCAAGCGTACGCACCTCTGGCGGCCGGCCAGCGTATGGAACATCCAACAATCGTGTCGTTGAAAGAGAAGTATGGCTGCACAGCAGCGCAACTGCTTGTTCGCTGGTCGTTGCAGCACGGCTACATCCCGCTACCGAAGAGCGTGAAGAAGGCGCGTATCGTTGCGAACCGGGAAGTCGAGGGCTTTGAGATAAGTGAGGCCGATATGAAGACATTGGATGGGTGCGATGAGTATTTGGTTACGGATTGGGATCCAACTGATGCTCCCTGAGCAATTGTGTGGGGATGGGGGGACATAGATACTGTATTAGGCCGACTGTAAATGGCCAATAAGACTACGATCATGATGACATGTCGCAGTCCAAATCAATTGGGGAATTGCACGGGGAAATAGTGACAAGTCTGAATTGGATAACAATATTGTAATTCTTCGCCGATATAGGCAAATATTATTGGCCATTCGTGATGTCGGGATAAATTACAGAGTGCCGATGTCGCTCGCCGTACCAGCGCAATGTACGTACTACCAGCAAGTCATAGCTAAACGTCGCAACTAGAGTAGCATCCCGCGGCATGGGCTTGAGCTATTACGATGGCTCGATTCATGAATCTCCTTGGAAAGTCGAGGCACACAAGAATCCTCTTGCTAGCAACTTAAACTGACCATCTTGAGCCACATTCCTCGCTGTTTCTATAGAAAAGAATTTTCTGCTGCAGATGGAGGGAAAAGGTTTTCGCTGCATGGGATCTATCAACATGGCTTGATAGATGCAAGTATTATAGGCAGAGATTGTAGATAGGCGCAAGAGATGTGAGCAGCATGTGTATCAATGAGCACATGCTCCTCTGCAGGAGGAATTTTGTGCTTGATTATGTGGTTATCAGCTGCGATGCTGCAGATATGCCTCCATGCACAAATTTTTCATTGGACATGCACCAGATGTGATACAGTTCCGGGGACTTTCAAAGTTTGGGGCCAGCCTCTGACTTTGGGACTGGGGGCTCCCCCTGGTGCATGTCGGGGTAAGGTAGCACTGGTAATTGGGGAGAGAAAAATAAAAAAGATCAAGACTCAAGCAGCGAATGGCTGTTGAACGATAGCTTATCCGGGGAATAAGACAGCAACTATGGACATCAGAAAATCTTGGGGAGCTTCCTCGGTACGTACTTACAGAATATTGGTATTGGCTATGATACTTACTAGAGCTTTAGCCCGGGGCTACATCGCGACATTGGCTGATTGTCCGAAGTCGTTGGCGTCCGATTGTGTATGAGTCGAGTGTCGTAGAAACAGGGCTGCTCGCTTGAGCGAGCCTTGCACATACATACATATACATACATGGAATGTACATTCATACAGTGTAGAAGTCCCTACAGCGTATACGGTTGGAGGGAGGGAACCGCCCGCAATTGCTGGCTGAAGCATGGGTGAGAGCGTGGCATCGACATGATTGCTATGCGATCTGTGCCATGTGCGATGCACCGATGTAGGATGTTGGATATGCACGATGTTGTAGGTTTTATCCACGAGATGTGAAGAAAAGCGCCATCAATGCCATCAATACCAGCATAACATGAGCGATCGCGGCCGTGTGTCGAGTAAGATGGCGTAGGTAATGAAAATAACAGCTCTGAGGATTCCCGGCATCGCAATGGCCAACATGGTATGCTACGGCGTCATCCAGATTGTGAATGGAGGAGACAGAAAAGATGGAGACGAGGATGGAGACGAAGATGGCGGCGTTGTTGGATGATATGGAGGCGTATCAACTCGGAGTAACTGTGAGTAGCTGAGAGTGAGGGTAGCTGAGAGTAGCTATGAGTAGCCGCGAGTAGCAAATATAAATCTGCCCATCTTCCTCTTCTCTTTGAACTGCTTCTCTGATCTTCCAATTCATCCATCCATTATCTTTGACTCGTGTCGCATTGACCTTTTGTTTTCATTCCATTGAAGCTACAACAAGATACCCCACCAAAATTACATAACGAACTAAACTTGCCCCTCCTAACCAGACAACACCACCACTACCACTACTTCAAAACTTTTTAATTGCCCTCCTTCTTCCTCTCATATCATCACTTGCTTACATTCAATCTTCCTCCCCTTTTTAAATTATTATATACCCATTTGCAAAGATGTCTAACCTTCCATCTGAGCCAGAGTTCGAGCAGGCCTACAAGGGTACGTCAACATCCAGCACAAATCATGAGAGTGTGCCCGCATGTGAAAGTTTTGCAATGCCAGCAACAGCGTCATTGATTGAATCACCATGCCATCCCCACACTCCAATGCCCCCAAATTCATATCAGAACATCAATTGGATGCCCTCAATGTACTTTTGAACTGACTCGATACTTTTGTAATAAAACAGAGCTTGTCTCCACCCTCGAGAACTCCTCTCTCTTCGAGAAGAACCCAGAATACAAGACCGCCCTTAAGATCGTCTCCATCCCAGAGCGTGTCATCCAGTTCCGTGTTGTCTGGGAGGACGACAACAACCAGCCACAGGTCAACCGTGGTTACCGTGTGCAATTCAACTCTGCCCTCGGTCCATACAAGGGCGGTCTCCGTTTCCACCCAACTGTCAACCTTTCCGTCCTTAAGTTCTTGGGTTTCGAGCAGATCTTCAAGAATGCTCTTACTGGCTGTGAGTAATACCTATGAGATAAATGCACCCCCAACCATCGGCTTTCAGAGCTGTGTGGGAGTCAGAATTTAATAAAGGACAATGACTGATTTTTTTCCCTCTTGCAGTGAACATTGGTGGTGGTAAGGGAGGAGCCGACTTCGATCCAAAGGGCAAGTCCGACAACGAGATCCGCAAGTTCTGTGTCGCCTTCATGCGCGAGCTCAACAAGCACATTGGTGCCGACACCGACGTCCCAGCTGGTGACATTGGTGTCTCCGGTCGCGAGATCGGTTACCTTTTCGGTGCCTACCGCGCCGAGAAGAACAAGTGGGAGGGAGTTTTGACCGGTAAGGGAGGAAGCTGGGGAGGATCCCTCATCCGCCCAGAGGCCACTGGTTACGGTCTCGTTTACGTAAGTACCAATTCACCCCCTAAAATCGCATAAATACTTACAATGGCATCAATAGTACGTTGACCACATGATCGCCTATGCCGGTCAGGGTTCCTTCAAGGGCAAGACCGTTGCCATTTCTGGATCTGGAAACGTTGCCCAGTACGCCGCTCTTAAGGTTATCGAGCTCGGTGGAACCGTTGTCTCCCTTTCCGACTCCCAGGGCTCCATCATCGCCCAGGGCGACCACGTTGTCACCCCAGAGGACGTCCACGCTATTGCTGCCCTTAAGGTCAAGCGCAAGTCCCTCACCGACTTCGAGCACGGTGGCAAGTACAAGTACGTTGCCGGTGCCCGCCCATGGACTCACGTCAAGGTCGACGTCGCTCTTCCTTGCGCCACCCAGAACGAGGTCTCCAAGGAGGAGGCTGAGGCCCTCATTGCCTCCGGTGCCCGCTTCATTGCTGAGGGTTCCAACATGGGTTGCACCCAGGACGCCATCGATGCTTTCGAGGCCCACCGCAAGACCAACGGCAAGGAGGCTATCTGGTACGCCCCAGGAAAGGCCGCCAACGCTGGTGGTGTCGCTGTCTCTGGTCTTGAGATGGCTCAGAACTCTCAGCGCATCAGCTGGACTTCCGAGGAGGTCGATGAGAAGCTTAAGTCTATCATGAAGAACTGCTTCGAGAACGGTCTTGAGACCGCTAAGACCTACGTCCCATCCAAGGATGGTGAGCTTCCATCCCTCGTTGCTGGATCCAACATTGCTGGTTTCGTCAAGGTCGCCGCTGCCATGCACGACCAGGGTGATTGGTGGTAAATTATCAATAGTCTAGTCAGGTCGTGATAGAGTTTTATTTTTTTGTGCAATGCGTTTTTGAGCACCTCTAGATAGGCTGGGCTAGATTTTGAATATAAAGTATAAATGTTCTTGCTGGGACGCTGATGCAATGTGATGTGCGGGGCGAGTGGAACGATTGATAATTGGATGCCGGTTGCTTGGGTACTGTATGATGAATGTTTAATTTCATGCTTTGATCAATGGCTAAACAAATGTTAAGAAAAGTAAAATAACCATGGATATCTAGCATCATGGTATCAAGAAAATTAAATGTATCAAATATTTTGGTCGTTTACCTATGCACTTCATACTCATACCTCACTGGAGCACAAAACAAGCACGTGATGTTTCATCGCCAAATAATAAATCGCCTGAGCGGAACCTCCAACCGCGCGTTTCAGCCAAAGTGCTTTGACATTGTCTGTCTCGCATCAAGAACAGCTGTTCTCGATATAAAATATTCAATGATGTTTCCCCAGTTCTCTAATTCCTAAATATCTTTTTTCCTTCAACTAATTTCCTGCGGAAGGATACCCCGTTCTCAATAGAAAAGGAAATCTCAAAGCTGGTTATTTGAGAACCCTCACCCACAAATATGGTGCAGGCCACAAAACCGGGCCCTTCAGCGCCCAAACTGACACCAGAAACTTTGGAGAAAGAAATCCAGGAGCTGCAAGATCTCGCAGCTCGTGCTCGTCAGGAAACAACCTCTAAATTCGTCCTTGAGCAGCTTTCCGTGCTGTTCCAATCAATTTCGCTGCTTTTGCTGGCAGCGCTATACAGCACCATCTCACAACTTACTCTGTCACCTGTCTACGGCGGTATCCCCGCAGCAGCATGGCATTCGCGGCTGGTCATGATTGCGTGTTTCCTAGGCTGGTCCTCAAACACGTGGATTCGCAGCAAAGTATCTTTCAGGCCCGTTGAGGCGCTGCCCGTCATCGCTGCATGGATCCCGGTTGTGCAGTTTGTGCTGTTCCGATTCAGTTCAGTGCTCGGCAGCATCGCTGGGCCTATCGTGACTGAGAGTGTCACGTTCGCCCCTCTGCTATTGGTGAGTGTGGGAAGTACGGCGACTATTTTGGAGGGATTGGAGTTGGGTGTCTTTGGGAAAAGGGTTGCGGATGCGGCACCGGGAATAGGGGCCTATGCTTTTTTCAAAATCGCAGAGAAGTATGGTGGAAATTTGATTATGCAGTTTTTGGGGAAGAGCTTGGTATTTTCGAGAGTGGGCCTGCAGCTTGCTCTTGTCAATCTCTACTCCTTGAGAGCACCAAGCAAATTGCTCTTGTATGCTGCCCCAGCTATGCTACACACTGTGGCTTTTAATCACCACTTTGAAGGGGCAATGATCAGTACTGCTGAGTCGGTACTCAAGAAAGAGAACTACACGCTCTTGGCGCGCAGGGACTCGAATACAGGGTATATTTCTGTTCTTGAGAGTGATAATGATCATTTTAGAGTCATGCGTTGTGATCACAGTCTTCTGGGTGGTAACTGGATGCCTGGAGCACTAAATGTTCCTGAAAAGAAGAGAATTGTTTCAGAGCCCATTTACGGTGTTTTTGCTATGCTAGAAGCTATCAGACTGGTTGAAATGCCAGTGCCAATTGTTGACGCTGATGCCAACGCTCTAGTCATGTAAGCATTTCCCTGAGCCCTAACAGAAATCAGCTGACCAAAAATAGTGGCTTGGGCATTGGAACAACCCCAGCAGCATTGATTGCTCATGGAATTGACACAACAATTGTTGAAATTGATCCCGTGGTATTCGAGTATGCAATAGACTACTTCGGCCTCCAACCCTCGCATACCCCTATTGTCCAAGACGCAGTAACGTACACCTCATATCTCGCCCACAACACGACCCAAACCTACTCCTACATCGTCCATGATGTCTTTACTGGTGGTGCTGAGCCCGTTGATCTCTTCACAACCGAGTTCATGACAAACCTGCACACAATTCTCAAGCCGGGTGGTGTCATCGCCATCAACTATGCAGGTGATTTACTTCTGCCCTCTGCCCGCCTCATTGTGCGCACCATCACAGCAACCTTCCCATCCTGCCGCATCTTCCGGGAGTCCGATGCCCCCTCGCTCGAAACTATCAAGGAAGACGGCCAAGACTTCACGAACATGGTTATCTTCTGCATAAAGGAGCAAGCACCAATTGCATTCCGTCGTCCAAGTGAAGAGGATTTCTTACAGAGTGGCGCTAGGAGAATGTTCTTATTACCGAGGGTTGAGATTCCTGAGGAGAGGTTTTGGCCACAGGAGGGTGATGGCGATGTTTTGAGGGCGAATGATACGCAGAGATTAGAGGAGTGGCAAGTCAAGAGTGCTAGGGGGCATTGGAGTGTCATGCGGACTGTTCTGCCGGGAAGGATTTGGGAAAATTGGTAAAGGGGGTTTTGTGTTCAGTTTTATTGTATGTAATCAGATCACAGGTGTGGAGTGATAAAATACCCCTCTTGTTTACTGGTGGAGAGATGATGTGATTATATTGAAGGTCGGTATACTTCAACTAAGTATGAATAGAGCTGAGGTGGTAAATAATTATACTGTCGCAAACAACTCTGAACCACTGGAAGGTTGTGAGCTGCTGTATAAATTCTGAGTTAGAGAATTCTACGCTTCCGAGTAATCCAGCTTTCTCAATAACCATACAGCTCTCAGAAAATGGATGATTCTCAATGAGTTTCAATTTTGAACAATGATATAGCTCTAGATAACTGGGTGGCCTATGGAAACTGTATAACTCTAAAAGATTTACAACTCCGAACAGCTTAGTGCTCTAGAAAACCGTATGTCTGTCGGTAGCTGTATGGTTCTCAATAACTGATTCTCTTTTGAACACTGTATGACCGTTAAGACCAATCTGCGATTATGAACAATTTCTTGGCTGCAAGTGTTCCACCCGGCAATAGTGGGCATCTTGACTACTGTCAGCACTTGCAACGGGATTACAAATAGCCATGATAAAATGCATCACCCCCGCTCAAGTTGTTCAATATCTTTGCCCGATCCAAGAATAATATCAGATATCACAAGGCCTAAGTCCGATCACAAATGACATGGAGGTTTCAACAGCGATGTGCAGATTTGGGAGTTGAGATGTGATACCAAAGGATCTTGACTTCTTGATAATTTCGTAGAACCAAGTCCAAAAACATGGACTTAGTCTGGTATGAACATCACCTGAGTCATTACTGTAAGCCAAGGCTGTTTTCATTCTCTTGATAAACTCTCTAATTCGTCAAAAGAGCGTCTTTTCTTGAGTCACCATATACCATGCATTTAAGGGGAGTCGTTGCAAACTTTGAGACTTGATTTTTATAACATGTGAATCACAGAAGTCAGCAGCTCTTGAGCACATGGAAACTTAAACGGGTTTGATTCATGCGATATGTAATCGCCACAGTTGTACATGATCGAACATCTTATGATAGAGCATGTTGAAGATGTTCAGAGTCAACGTCCAACAGCAAACTGAGGTATTACAGCACTTCGAAATTGACAATCATGCGAAGGAATTATTATAATGCATATCATTAATATCCATTAGAATCCGATAATATGTTCTGTTCCAAACATTTGTTTTGGTGGCGTAATTTCTTATGCCCGCCAAGTCTTTGACGGGTTTTACGAGCACTAAAACCGAAAATGATCGTGGCCAAATTCTGTCACAACGTTCGACATGAGAGCCTTCCGAATAAAAATCCCTTTTCACAATGCCAAGATCAGAGCATAAAACCATTTAAGTATTGGTTGCGGGAGTAAAAATTGCCTCGGCCGATTTTTGAAAGGGATGCATATCGTCCGCCGATGACGTCGGCCGAAGTTATAGCCGATGGCATCGCCGACGACAACACCGACGATATCACCGATGAAGGGTATCATCGCCAAACACGTTCCTCGGGGATAGCGGTGAACGGCAGAATAGAGTATGCACAAAAATTGGCTTGCATTCAATCAGGTCAGGTGTCTTATGAATTTCTGAATTTGAATTCAAACGTGTACCGTTGTTGCAAACTCCGAAGGATTTTAGGAGATCTGTATCCTGATTGTTAAGATGCCTTCACTTTCTCACGGTTACACCATAATTGATAAAGGTCTTCTATGAGCTTCTCATGGACACAGCTTATGCTTGTGCACGTCATTCTGCTATCTAAATAATAAGATAGTAGGGAGTTAAAGATGCATTCTGCATTATCCCCATATTTGGCTTGTTCTAGGACATCACTAGATATCTATTGGTTTGTATATTCGTCCTTTTTAGCTATAAAAGTTCCAGATTCCCAGCCATATTTGATATCAGATCATACATTAGCAACTAGCTTTCTTTGTGTAAATCCTTGACATCAATCATCAATCAACGATTCATAATGACTACCGATTACAAGTTCGAAGGATGGCTTGGTTTTGACCGAGAATCTGTCAAGGGTAAAATGCAATGGGAAGTCTTTGAGCCAAAGAAGTGGGAAGAAACCGATATTGATATCAAAGTTGAATGCTGTGGCATCTGTGGCTCAGATCTTCATACTCTGGCTTCCGGCTGGAGGGAGACTCCATACCGTAAGTTTGAAATATTGATCTAAGAAGTGTACTGGGCTGACTCCATTAGCATGCTGTGTAGGACATGAAATAATCGGAACCGCTGTCCGTGTAGGCAAGGAAGTCAAGCATATCAAGGTTGGCGACCGTGTCGGCGTTGGTGCTCAAGCTCGTAGCTGTATGAAGTCAGACTGTCCTGATTGCAGGATCGGGCTTGAGAACCACTGTCTCAATTCTGTTTTTACCTATGGGTCCATTTATCCGGACGATATCGGAAAGTCATACGGCGGATACTCCAAGTACAACCGCACCGACGGCCACTTCGCTGTCAAAATTCCAGACGGAATCGCATCAACCGATGCTGCTCCAATGCTCTGTGGAGGTATCACAGTCTACTCACCCTTGAAGCAAAATGGCTGCGGTCCTGGAAAGCGCGTTGGTATCGTTGGCGTCGGTGGTCTTGGACATTTCGGTATCCTTTTTGCCAAAGCTCTTGGCGCCGACTATGTCGTAGGAATTTCCCGCAAAGCAAGCAAAAAAGACGAAGTTCTGAAGCTTGGTGCTGATCAGTATATTGCATCCGATGATGATGAAAACTGGGATCAGGAGAACAAACGTTCTCTTGACTTGATCGTCTCCACTGTGTCTAGCGAAAATATGCCCATGAGCAAATATGTCTCTCTTCTGAAGGCAAAGGGAACTCTCATCCAAGTTGGGTAAGTTTAACTGTCAATAATTAATATGAGCACTACTAATACTACCTACAGAGTTCCAGATGGTGGTAAACTTCCACCCATCAGCGCATTCCCTCTTATTATGGGCGGTGTCAAGATTGGCGGTAGTGCAATTGGATCTCCTGCAGAGATCGAGGAAATGCTACAGTTTGCAGCCAGGAAGAACATCAAGCCATGGGTTATCACACGTCCCATGAAGGATGCGAACCAAGCTGTTATTGATATGGATGCTGGAAAAGCCAGATACAGATATGTCCTGGTCAATGATGATATGTAATGGGATATTGGGGTTTTTTATAGTTGGTTAGCTGAATTTCTCTCGATAAGTGTCTGAATTTTGAAATACCGTATCCACTATATCGACTGTATATGTGTAGACCATTCTTGATTTCTTATAATAAATGTCAGTTGATAAATCTTTGACAGGTAAGCGCCCTGGTGATTGCTGTTATGATGCATGCATCTTTTATGTATATCGATAGTCTTTTCGTGATCTATTTGTAGAAATCATTCGTCCGCAGTTTAGTTTCTTCTATAGCTTTAATGTGTGGTTTCGTTGCTAACATGACACCGGTCAAGGTGCCAAACAATGTCATCCCGCACAGAAGTCAGGTACTAGGCCACTCTATGAAGTTGAGGATCGCAGACCAAATTTGCCGAAGTAACGCCTCGGCCGATCTTAGTGGGGTACATCGTGCGCTACTGCATGGTACCCATCCGTTTAAATTTAATTTACACCTCCACACATTGTATAGGCCGATGCTCCCCAGATTTTATGAAGGCAATGTACATCTCCACCAAGATGCCGTGGTTCTCCACCGAAATATCTCTGGGATGACGAGACCACCGGACTTAACATATACAGCAGAGTGTTTGAAGGACTTAAGCGGACATAGAAGTGGGTGTTTGGAGATTTGACGTTGTTACCTCCCCGAATAAACATATATATAACAAACCAAAAATCCATTGCATTCATTCCAAATTGCCCATAATTATCTTGACAGCTAACACCATTCCAAACCTCATCTTTTAAACAACTCTCAACCCTCACATTACAGCACAACTACAATGGCTTCATCACCAAAGACAGCACTCAAGGTAGTGTTTGGTGCCATGACATTTGGCAAGCCAAGTAAGTCTGAAACTTAGAAGTATACTTCTTATAAATTGCTGATGTCGTATAAGACACCCTTGGCGCACGTGTGCACACAAGTGAAGATGCAGGCAAAATTTTAGATGTATTCCAAAAGTATGGCCACAACGAGATAGATACAGCTCGTGTCTACGGTAATGGCACCACCGAAGCAATTTTGGCAGAGGTGGAATGGCAGAAGCGTGGCATTGTGATGGACACCAAGCTGTACCCCAACGCTGGCACAGGCATGTCCGAGGATGACCAGTACACGCACAAGCCCGAAGATGTACGCCGTGGCCTTATGAACTGCCTCAAGGCCCTCAAAACCGATAAGATCGATATGTTCTACCTCCATGGCCCAGATAGAAAGAACTCCTTCAAGGAGACTCTCCGCGAAGTCAACAACTTGTATAAAGAGGGTTACTTCAGCCGTTTCGGTGTCAGCAACTACATGTCTTGGGAAGTAGCCATGATCTGTGAGATCTGCGAGGAAAACGGCTGGATCAAGCCAACTGTCTACCAGGGTATCTACCACGTGTTGCAGCGCACCATTGAGGCTGAGCTCTTCCCATGTCTTCGTCACTACGGAATCTCGCTTTACGCTTTCCAGCCACTTGCCGGAGGATTCCTCACTGGCCGCTACACGCGCGACCAAGACCAATTCGAGCCTGGCTCTCGATTCGACCCAAAGATCAGACAGGGAGCTCTTCACCATTCACGTTACTGGAACGATTCATACTTTGATGCGTTGGATATTATTCGACCTGCGGCTGAGAAGCATGGCCTCACTATTGCCGAGGTTTCGCTCAGATGGTTGGAGCATCACTCACTGATGAAGAACGAGCTTGGGGATGCGATTATTGTCGGTGCTAGTAGCTGTAAACATTTGGAGGATAACTTGGCAGACCTTGAGAAGGGTCCATTGCCAGAAGATGTCGTTGAGGCAGTTGGGAAGGCTTGGTTGAAGACAAAGGCTGTCGCCCCTAAATACTGGCACTAAAGCGTAGTCCAAGGGTTGGAAAGCAGGATCATTTAACTTTCATGAAAGCGAAAATTTACAAATGAAAGATGTTTTTTATGCAAATAATGTTCTATTTAGAAAATATCCGCAGACTAATTATCCAACCGTGAAAGTAGCATTTCCCCTCAGATCCGCACTCGAAGCCCCCACATGAACCACGAAGTCTCCCGGCTCAACCACATACTCCATCTTAATATTCCATAGTCCCACATCTGTAACATTCAAGCTAATACTGACAGTCTCAGTGGTGCCAGCAGTGATGGGTACCTTCTTGAAGCCCTTCAATTGAATATTTGGCACAACCACGCTCGAATAGACATCCTGAACATACAACTGCACGACTTCTGTGCCATCGCGAGTAGAGTTGTTCGTGACCTGCACCGTAGCAGTAATGGTGTCTGTAGATGAGACATTCGTCTCATCAAGCGTGACGTTTGAGTATGCAAAAGTGGAATATGATTTTCCGTACCCAAACTCGTAGATTGGCTTGGGAGAAGTGGTTACATACTGATGTCCGAAAAGAATAGTTCCATTATCATATATCGCACCAGGGTCGTAAGCTCTTCCGGAGTTCAAGTAATCATAATAAATTGGTGTCGTTCCTACATCGTATGGGAATCCAACGCTCAACTTCCCACTAGGATTAATGTCCCCAAACAAGATGTCGGCAAGTGCGTTTCCACCTTCTTCAGATGGGTAGAACTGCTGCATCAAAGCACTCGCATTCTGGCTGATCCACGGCTCGGTAATGGGCTTTCCGGAAGAAAAGACGACAACAGTAGGAACACCAGTGTCAATGATGGCCTTGACAAGATGAGGCATAGCACCAATAAGATTGAGGTTGCTAACATCTACGTGCTCGCCAGTTGTGGCATTGAAGCCAGCCCATAGCTGGTACTGATCTCGTGACCAAGTGCCGACAACGACGACAGCGACATCTGCGGATTTGGCAGCGGCAATGGCCTCAGGGAAACCAGACTCGTCATTAGACCATCTCTCGCAACCCTGGGCGTAGGTAATAGTGCCATTGCTAGCAGCTTGAATGCCGTCGAGAGGCGTCACACCATGATATTGGCTACCGTTGACCACATAGTCACCATACTTTGCTTGTTAACTCATATATCTCTGAAGAGTCTGTAGGATAGGTACTTACGTTCATAAATCCATGAGCCATGGGTCCAATCACCGCAATATTGGCAGACTTTGAAAGCGGCAAGGTGGTGTCCTTGTTTTCTAGAAGAACGATAGATTCGGCGTCTAGCTGACGTGCCAATGCTACTGTTGCTGGAGTGTGGATTAGGGATGAAGTTTGGTTCGCAGGTACACCAAGATAGGGGTTTTCGAACAGTCCCAAGGCGAACTTGGCTCTTAGTTGACGGGACACTGCAGTGTCAACGATGCTGATATCCAACTTGCCGGACTCCACCAATTCTGTAATGGCAGCATAGTTGAAAGATCCACCGCCCATTTCCACATCATTTCCTGCTGGTAAGGTCTGGATTGTTAGCAAAGATCTATTTTTGATTGATGTAATAGATATAAGATACTTACATATAGTGTGACGGCGGCTTTATCGATTGGTTCAGATTGGCACATCTTAAACGCATCACAGACTCGGTCTGTTGCACCAGCATCACTAGTCACCCAGTATTCATAACCCCACTCATCTCTCAAAATGTCGGTCAAGATATGTTCGTTCGCAATAACAGCTACTCCATCATAAGACGAATAAGCAGACATGATACTATAAGCACCACCATCGATAATAGCACGCTTGTAAGGGGGTAGGTATGTGGTTCGCAGTTCTCGCTCACCACCGTGAACAGGTCCCGTATTCAGTCCCTGCTCTGGGGACGCATATGCAGCGAAATGTTTCACAGTCGCACTGACATTGCCAGCTTGAAGTCCAACCACATAGCTCATGGCGATCTCTCCAGCCAAATATCCATCTTCTCCAAAGGTTTCCTCGACTCGGCCATATCTCAATTCGCGTGCAAGGTCTCCAAGAGGCGCAAAGATTTGATTCACACCTAGCGCCAAAGACTCTTGAGCGATCGCGCCCGCCATCTGCTCCACAAGTTCGGTATTCCAAGAGCATGCATATGCGATTGGGGAATTGAAAATGGTGGCATTCCCAATAAGAAACCCGTGAATTCCTTCACTCTGTACCAAAGCAGGTATACCCAAAGTAGTGTTCTGCAGCAAGTAATCTTGCGCTTTCTTTACACCCTCCGAAATCCATTGTTGAGGTACTGGATATCCAACATAGAATTGACCCGCTTTTGTAGCCATGTTTTCAACAAGTCCGCTATAATTGAAGGCATTGGTGGTTGTGTTAATCCAGTTTGAAATATCTCCTTGCATAAGTTGGCCCACTTTATCTTCCAGGGTCATTCGAGAGAGGAGATCAGAGACTCGGGACTCAATTGGTGCTGAGGGATCTTTGTAGATTGCACCGCTTGTACTGTTTGTGCCATTGTCGTAAGCCTGAGCGGCGGCGGAGCCCAAAAGAAAGACCAAAATAGTCCTCATAGACATCGCCATGATGAAGAGATCCCAGTCACACCAGTCTTTGATCCTAATTTTCCCAAAAAAAAAAAAGTATCCTTGTTTTCAACAGCTGTAGAAAAACAAAACAAGAAAAGACTGAAAGAGAAATTGCCTACAGCACAATCCTTCATATGTAGAATTTCACCAGGCCACTTACAACAAATTTGTTCCTGCATCATTACAACCATATCATACGCAAGATGAGATGTTTCCTGGCTAAAGTGCTATCTTGGTTCTCCATCTGAACCCTGTCAACTATTCTGCTTGAAAAATGTGGGGTAAAGTATTAGCATTTCTTATACATAGCAAAATTCCTATACCCCAGTACTCAAAATGATGTCAATCCATGCACTCACCAACATCTCCCCCCTATCTGTGGCGCCAGTACCCCGTATCAAATACCTGTGACTATATATTTGTCGGTCAGACGTGACGATGAGTGGTGGAATTGTAGTTCTGGTAACCTTTCAGCACTATGCCCCTTTCAGACTTTCGAGCCCCTCGGTTGTTGCTTTCGCGATACCGACATGGATGCTGGGGGGCTTGACTCGAGTATCTTTGTGCTTCACGTGAGTTTAATAACATACAACCCCTCACCCCGGGCTTGCAGTTAATTCTGCTGAATTTAGCCGGATATTATCATGTGCATATCATGCGGAAGGTGTGTTCCGTATCTGCATATAGCATGTGATGTATACTGTGTATGGTGGGGGTGTACATGTTACGATCGTGGACAATTTTACTGCGAACAAATGTGTTGTGTTCTGTTTTAAACCACGAAAATACACATTTAATTGAAAGGTTTTTCTTTTTGTACATCCAATTGCTATTCAATTACTCAATTACTTCTCGAAAATAATTGCCAATCATGAAGTTTCGTGATGGTGAGTCGAACTCATTGCAAATGAAAATTCGCTCACTCTTGTGTAGGCATGTGGCTTGTAGCCGAAGGAAATCGAGTTGAATATGCTGAGGATATCTACACAATTACCCCAAAGGAGGATGGTAATGGTATCAATTTGTTATGCCCTACTCGACAAATTCGATCTCGGGGAGATACCTTGAATTTGAGTACCCTGACTATCGTAAGTAGCAAATTGCGCCAAATGCTTTCAAATTAATTAATTTGCAGGATATCGAAGCAGCATTTGATGGGGTTCTTTCAGTCGAGACAACTCATTGGGCCGGGGCTCTGAATCGGGGACCATTCTTCGACCTTTATCCTGCTGGTAAACCGGAGGTTAAAGCGAATATCACCAAGTCCTCGAAAGGAACCACAATATCTTCAGGATCTTTGGCGGCTACTATCCATCCCGATCAACATACTTTTGATATTCGCTTTCACGCTACGAATGGTTCGCAGGAACTCACATCCCTCCTCAACCGCAGTGTCGGCTTGGTGTACTCTCCAGCAAGTAGCTCGCCAATGCAGCAGGCTGACATGAGAGATATTAAGCATTATATTTTCACGCAGACAACTCTTGGTAAATCTCCCTTGTGCACCCAATTTCACAAGCTAATTTGGAATAGGAGTTGGAGAGAGTGTTCATGGTCTCGGTGAAAGATTCGGAGCTTTCAATAAAGTCGGACAGAGTATCAGTCTCTGGAATGCAGATGGAGGAACCTCGAGCGAACAAGCTTACAAGAATGTCCCTTTCTGGTTGAGTTCTAGAGGCTATGGTATCTTCATCGACCATCCCGAAAGAGTTGAGTTGGAAGTTGGCAGCGAAAGATGCTGCAGAGTACAAACGTCCGTTGAAGGTCAGCGTCTGAAATGGTATATCATCTACGGACCTACCCCCAAGGAGGTCTTGTATAAATACTCCATCCTAACCGGAAACCCCGGAAAAGTCCCAGCGTGGAGTTTTGGCCTCTGGCTGAGCACAAGTTTCACTACCAACTATGATGAGCAGACAGTTAATAGCTTCCTGGAAGGTATGAAGGAGCGTGACATCCCTCTAGAGGTTTTCCACTATGATTGTTTCTGGATGAAAGCTTTTCACTGGTGTGATTTTGTCTTTGATTCTGAGAAATTTCCTGATCCAAAAGGTCAGATTTCGCGTATGAAAGAGAAGGGTCTTGTCAAGAAAGTCTGCGTATGGATTAATCCATATCTGAGTGGTGTCTCTCCCGTCTTCAAGATGGCTGCTGAGAAAGGCTATCTCTTGAAACGAAAGAATGGGGATATATTTCAGTGGGACTTGTGGCAAACTGGCATGGGATTGATAGATTTCACCAATCCTGAAGCTACAAAATGGTTTGTCGAATGTTTGGAGACATTATTTGATACGGGTGTTGATGCTATCAAGACCGACTTTGGTGAGAGAGTACCCAGTAAAGATGTGCAATGGCATGATACCACTGTTGATCCAAACAAGATGCATAACTATTACTCATTTATCTACAACAAAATCGTCTACGAAGCCCTTCAGAAACGTTACGGTAAAGATGAAGCCGTTCTTTTCGCTCGTAGCGCTACAGCCGGCACGCAACGTTTCCCACTCCAATGGGGCGGCGACTGCGAATCCACACCCGAAGCAATGGCGGAATCACTTCGGGGAGGTCTTTCTCTTGGTCTCTGCGGATATGCATTCTGGTCAGTTGACATTGGTGGTTTCGAAGGTTACCCGCCTCCATGGGTGTACAAGCGGTGGATTGCGTTTGGACTTCTTTGCTCGCATTCCAGACTTCATGGAAGCAACTCCTATCGTGTCCCCTGGACTGTTGATGAAGATGATAAGAGCGAGCAGGGTTGTTCAGCTATCGCTGCCAAGTGGACAGCCCTCAAAGCGAGATTGATGCCCTACCTCTACTCTCAAGCTATCCTTTCCATCGAAGGTGGTCTACCACTTTCAATTCGCGCTATGTGTTTGGAATTTCCAAATGATCCTACAACATGGTTCCTAGATCGCCAATTCATGCTTGGAGAATCTATTCTAGTCGCCCCAGTTTTCACAGAGGCCGGTGATGTGGAATTCTATCTCCCAAGAGGCAAGTGGACAAACTTCTTCACAAATGAAATCGTGGAAGGCCCTGGGTGGAGAAAAGAAAAGCATGATTTTGGAACACTTCCTCTATATGTAAGAGAGAACACAGTCTTGGTTCTTGGTAAAGAAGGCACCAAAGAGACCGTCTATGACTATTCAAAGGATGTTGAAGTGAAGGCATACTCTCACCAGAATGGAAGGGCATTGGTTGTTGATAAAGAAGGAAATAAATTGGGCATATTGAAGATTGTGAATGGGAAATTGAAGAGCGATTTCTTGCAGGAAGAGCTGGAATTGATCATGACTTAGTTCTATTATTTTCAGACTACTTACTGCTTCAAATGCAGAGTTATGGCTTTGACATCAAATTGCAATATTTAGTACAAAGATTCTCACTTCACCACACCCTGGTGCTTGATATTTGCCCCTGTTAATGAATGCACAATACTAAGTCACTCTTCTCTGTGTCACCCATACGATGTATTAGATGTTAGTCTAGAACCTTCAAGGGTCCACACCCGAGTCCCGGAAAATCCAAACCGAAAACGACGAGGATCACACATTTATCCGGAGCTACACGCGCCATCAAGCCTCATTTGCGGGGAGGAAGACTATCCCACGGTAAGTTTCAGGCTCAGACCATTCAACACGCGGTTCCCGCAATTAGCCTGAACGATTAGCGCGTACTTTCAAGAGTGCATATGGGCAATGCAAACCTCGCTTGCAGATATGTTGGAATTTTGATCATGTGGAAACATGCCTGATAAAGAGTATGATAACTATATAGATGGCGCTACCAAGATATATGATCCCTGATTCTATTTCTTGGTGTTATGTCTAGAAACTTTTGGGATTTGAATCTTGAATAATCAACAATCGCCAAAATGGGTGCCAAAGCATGGAATATCTTCATTGCAGCCTTTGCTGCCACTGGGTATGTCTCAAATTTCGAACAATTATCGAAATAAGTATACTGATAAACCAGGTCGTTCCTTTTTGGGTATGACTCTGGAGTTATGACAGATGTTATCCAATCCCCAAACTTCCTCGCGTACTTCAAAACCGACAAAACTTCCCCAATCATTGGTGCGATCAACAGCACTTTTTCTGGGGGTGCTGTCTTCGGCGCCCTTATGGGTGGTCTCACGATGGATCGATTCGGGCGAAAAATTACAATTCAAATTGGCGCTTTGATCTGTCTCCTTGGTGCCATTCTGCAATCTGCCGCCAGGAATCTTGGTATGATTCTAGTTGGCCGAATTGCTGCAGGTTGGGCTGTGGGGCTACTTAGTATGAGTGTTCCTGTGTATCAATCAGAATGTGCACATCCGAAGATTAGAGGCTTGATTGTCGGCTTAACACAACAAATGATTGGAGTTGGGTTTATTGTCAGCACTTGGGTAGGATACGGTAGTCATCAAGCTCCAGACTCTTCAAGCTTTCAATGGAGGTTTCCATTGGCTTTCCAAGCTTTTCCGGCACTTCTACTAGTCACTGGAATGCTGTTCTTCCCAGAGAGCCCAAGACATTTGATGGAGGTAAGTTGGAAGACTGAGATTTTTGAAATTGGACTAATTTTTGGAAGACCGACAGAGAGGAAGAGGCTATGCGCGTCTTACAGAAGCTGCACTTTGATGGAACCAATGATGAGTGGATCCAGAGAGAGTTTTATGAGATTAAGACCACGCTACAAGCTGAGAAGGCTATTACTGTGCCTGGTTGGAGGATCATGTTTACTGTGCCACAATGGAGAACAAGATTGATGCATGGAGTGGCTGTGCAAGCATTCACCCAGTTAACCGGAATCAGTAAGTTGCTCGGTCAGATATTGGAGCTATGCTGACCTCCCTAGATGTAATCGGCTACTACCAGACCATCATGTACGATGCTCTTGGTATAACTGGCAACCAGAATCTCCTTGTCACTGGGATATACAACTGCATTGGACCCCTCACAAGTATGCATCTTGAGAAATATAAAGGAAATAAACTAATATTATCATAGATCTAATTTTTATCACCTTTTTCCTTGATCGCGTAGGTCGCCGGCGGCCACTCCTCGTTGGAACCATCTTGATCACAATTGCACTCATATGCGAGGCCGTGATAAACTCTCAGAACCCTGCTGGTGATAAGCGAGGCCTTTCAATCGCCGGTGTCTTCTTCATCTTCTGCGTCACTGTTATCTTCTCATGCTCTTTTGGGCCTATCTCTTGGGTGTATATGTCGGAAGTAATGCCCATGCAGATCCGAGCTCGTGGAAATGCTTTTGCTACTGGTATTGGCAACTGGCTCGTCAGCACGTTCTTTGCTCAAGTCAGCCCTATTGCATTAGGGGCTATCACTTGGAAATATTACTTCGTTTTTGTAGGTATGTATAAATCCAAACGAAATCCCGCCAAAAGGTTTATGCTGATGCGTAAATGCAGCGTGGAATATCTGCATTACATTCCCAGTGATATTCTTCTTTTTCAAGGAGACAAAGCAGGTTTCCTTGGAAAATATCGATCTATTGTTTGGTGAAAGAGCGTTGGGTACATTACCTGAAGATTTGAGTAAACCAGGGATGGAAGGACATAATGGTCATGAACACATCGAAATGAAAGGAGAACATCAGACTGAAAACGTCTGATGGGAAACAGGGTCAGATTATATAATAGCAGAGATACATTTGGATATTTCAAGTAATCAATTCGCAGATCTACCATTGCTATCGGTTATATCTCCTTAGCTCCAGCATCTAGTAGGAGCCGAACCACATCCTTAGATCCATAAGATGCTGCAGCCTGTAAGGCATTGCCGTAGTGTCCTCCTTGTGCATTCACTTCTGCTCCGGCATCTAGTAGGAGCTGAACCACATCCTTAGAGCCTTGAGATGCTGCAGCCTGTAAGGCATTGCCGTAGTGTCCTCCTTGTGCATTCACTTCTGCTCCGGCATCTAGTAGGAGCTGAACCATATCCTTAGAGCCTCCTAATGCTGCAGCTTGTAAGGCGTTGCTGTAGTGTCCTCCTTGTGCATTCACTTCTGCTCCGGCATCTAGTAGGAGCCGAACCACATCCTTAGATCCATAAGATGCTGCAGCCTGTAAGGCATTGCCATAGTGTCCTCCTTGTGCATTCACTTCTGCTCCGGCATCTAGTAGGAGCTGAACCACATCCTTAGAGCCTCTTAATGCTGCAGCTTGTAAGGCGTTGCTGTAGTCTCCTCCTTGTGCATTCACTTCTGCCCCGGCATCTAGTAAGAGCTGAACTATATCCTTAAAGCCTCGAGATGCTGCAGCCTGTAAGGCGTTGCTGTAGTCTCCTCCTTGTGCATTCACTTCTGCTCCGGCATCTAGTAGGAGCCGAACCATATCCTTAGAGCCTCCTAATGCTGCAGCTTGTAAGGCGTTGCTGTAGTGTCCTCCTTGTGCATTCACTTCTGCTCCGGCATCTAGTAGGAGCCGAACCACATCCTTAGATCCATAAGATGCTGCAGCCTGTAAGGCATTGCCGTACTTTCCTCCTTGTGCATTCACTTCTGCTCCGGCATCTAGTAGGAGCCGAACCATATCCTTAGAGCCTTTAGATACTGCAGCCTGTAAGGCATTGCCGTACCCTCCTCCTTGTGCATTCACTTCTGCTCCGGCATCTAGTAGGAGCTGAACCACATCCTTAGAGCCTTGAGATGCTGCAGCCTGTAAGGCATTGCTGTAGTGTCCTCCTTGTGCATTCACTTCTGCTCTGGCATCTAGTAGGAGCCGAACCACATCCTTAGAGCCTTGAGATGCTGCAGCCTGTAAGGCATTGCCGTACCCTCCTCCTTGTGTATTCACTTCTGCTCCGGCATCTAGTAGGAGCTGAACCACATCCTTAGAGCCTCTTAATGCTGCAGCTTGTAAGGCGTTGCTGTAGTCTCCTCCTTGTGCATTCACTTCTGCCCCGGCATCTAGTAGGAGCTGAACCACATCCTTAGAGCCACCATATGCTGCAGCCTGTAGAGTACTGCCATAAGTACCTCCTGGCATGTTAACATCAGCTTTCATGTCAACCAATAGCTTCACAGTTGATCTTTGCGCAGCAAGGGCAGCTGCAGTAATTGCATTTCCTGAATATCCTGTTGGCCCATTTATGTCTTCCCCCAGGTTCAATAATAGTTTTACAATTGCCAAGTTTCCAGCTCCCGCAGCCTTACTCAGAGGAGACTCTTGGTATCGGTTTCTTGGACCTGGCAGTGCATGTGAAGCCAGCAGTGTTCTAATGATAGATTCGTTGCCCCATCGAGCAGCTAAGTGCATCGCAACATTGGCATCACTATCAGTCTCTTCAACGTTTACTTTGTGCTTTAATAATTCCTCCACAACGCTTCCTAGATTCCAAGAAGATGCCATATGCAACAGTGTTGAACCTGAAACTGGATGTCTTGAGTCAATACCATGCTCATCGATTATCTTATATACACAGACCCAATTTCTCAAAATCTTAACTGATGGCCATTCGAGCTGTGTAACAAGATCGGCTTGTAAAACCCCAAAACTCTCTGCTTTTTGAGAGTGAGGAAAGTAACACCTAAGCGCGTAATCGGCAAATGGAATGGCCATAATTTGCATTCGTTCCATAGAAGTCCATCGTAATTGTTCAAGCTTCATATATCTGATGCAAGATCGAGCGAGTCGATCATGGCTTTGACCGATGGCGTCTTTGGAAGGATCTAACTGAGATTGAAGACATTGAAGTCGATCTTCTATTAAGAAGTCGTTGACTGATTGATGTATGAACTGCACTTTGTATTCATAACCGTTTGTATCGAAGCTTGAGTGGCCTTTTACTTCTGCTAGTCCACCAGTCAAGCTTTTCGTAAGCTTTCTCATTTTTTCATCGCTTTCTATGAATTTCTTTGACTCTGAGCAAAAGCTATCAGGCCCTAAGGAGTCGTCATCAGATGCTAGGGCAAATCGAACTTCTGACAATGACAGAGGTCTCTCTGCTAAAAGAATCCACTGAAGAAGGTGCAATGTTCGATTGAGCTTAGAGTTGTCGATACATTGAGTAAGAATATGTCGGTATACTTCATTGATATCAGATGGTACACCCTTGAGTACCTCGTATACTTTTGATAGAGATTCCCCGTCGTTCCACTGCTTTGTTACTAGTGGGATGATCAGTGAAACCCACATAAAGACACCTGATGCCCTCTGAAGAATTTCTGATGACAGTCTCTCAACAATATAGACCTCATCTTCAGGATTTTTTGTAAGGTCAAGACTAGCACTGAGCTCCGTTGATGTGTATATCGAAATATCTTCTTGGTTGCAGTTTTCAACATAGACTTCATAGCCTTCATTAACCGCAACTATGGGGAAGTGCCGGCATGAAAAGCATATGCTAACATGTGCACCAGACCGAAGAAGCTCCTTGTTTATTCTGCGGAGATACGATATGATTTCTTGAGCGGCTTTTTCGCCGGCTTCATCAAGAGCATCGATAAATAACCGCAGTTTTCGATATCTGGAAGCAGAATATAGAGCAATAGAGAAGGTCTCCCGGAGTTCTTCTAGGCGCCAGTCCCAATCTTTTTCAGCATCACCTTGCCATTTCTTTTTTTCCTCTACAAGCTTCAAGAATTCTGCCCCCACAGACGGGACTTGTCTAAGAAGTTGGTGTAGTAAAGTTCTAAACATGCCAGTCTGGGAGTATTGGATTGCAGCTCCTCGCCGATGGTAGAAGAATGCAAGTTGCACATGAGTTTGGTCGGGGTCCAGGTTTGACAACTGAAGAATCCTCTTCATTAAAGTAGACTTTCCCGACCCTGGCTTTCCGCGGATCCCCAGAATCCCACTACCGTCATCTATCCACTTGATGTATGACTCATGCTGCAGAATCCAAGTACATGAATCAGAAGCTGCTGCATACACTTCTTCCTTTCGAAAGTCCATTTCCTTGAAAGCTAGGGTATCTAAACAAAGCCGGATATTGCCCAGCTCCTTTGCATTCTAATATTCGTAAGTAAATTTTCAATTTAAGTCGCATTTACAAACTATCGTGTAGCAAGTTTCAGCCAATGTCCAATTTATTTGGATTGCGAATTATTCTGATCTATTTTCAACTTACCTTACTGCCTCATTTTCTTGCTTCTGAAGCTCAGCTTTGTTCTTTTGAATTATCCGAGTGATGTTGTTTCGTACACTAATATATCCTTTATCATTTCGAGTTCTAAACTTGACAATAGAACTATGATTGCCATCTATCGCAAGACTTGCAAGCGGATTCAGAATGATGCCAACTCCGGTTGCTGACCTTTGAGTAACCAAAAGTTTGGAAACCACTTCATGATCTTGTTGCAACTATTATTCATTAATTTATGATTTCCATATATCAAGTGCAAATTCGTTACTTACAAATGGCTTGGGAATAATCGTATGTTGATTTTCCCAATAGCAAATCACAGAAAAATTCTGTTTCTCTTTCAAAAAACGACCAAACTGACGTTGCTGTAAAGCTAGCAATTCTGACGGCTCGGTATCTTCATCTGTTTGCAGATTTTGAATGAATCTCTCGCTGCGTCTACCACTAACCGCGCCCATTAATTCCCAGTATTGAATACCTTCATGGGGAACGCCAAAAAGAATTGCGCCTGCACTAGTTTGAGATATGGCTTTTAAGTCTTCATCATATTCATTGTCGAACGCAATGACAAGAGCCTGTGTTGCAGTAAGAATTGGGGAAAGCCAAAAGGGAGGATGCCCATACCTCTTCGACGATGAGTCCCCCTAAGCTGTGACCTAAGAAAATAATGGGACGTGTCCCAGACTATTTATTCGTTAGCTTGATCTTGGTGGTACTGCATAAATATCTTTTATACCTTTTCATCTCGGACACCTTTCAAACTATCTAACATAGAGGTTGCTAAACCATTAAATTGTGCTTTCCAGTTCTTGCCGCCGCTTGGAATTTTCTTCCCAGAATTTGATTCATTTCTGTCTGCAGTTGAGATAATTTCCGTATTGTAGCCGTACAAAATAACTCGAATATTGGGGATATCCTTCGGTAGAAAATCTCGAAGCCATACATGATAGCTGTCGCGTGAGCCCCAAGAACCTAGTGCATGCCCTCCGAGTCCGGACAAAGCTACGATACTTTAATCGGATTAGTATAATATCCCCAAATTGTAAGTTCATAGACTTTAACTGACTCTGCTTGAATCTCTGCCCCTTCAGGGGGGGCGTAGACTACAGTCATTCCTTCAAAGTGAATATCTGCAACTGCAGAATCCCAAGGCTCTCCGTCGGCTTCTATAACCATGTCTTTCTCTTTTGCATGGTCAAATAGAGGAGGTAATTTGGTGAACGTCGTCGTGACCTGACTATCTTGGGCATTACGTACAAGAGAGAACTGTTTAAGGTTCGCTGTTGCAAAAGTGGCGCTTTTGGGTTGTTCATTTCCTGTACTGTGGGCAAGTCGCTCAAGCCAGTTCCTGAGTAGATTTCCATCGACGTCTTTAGGTAGAGCTGAGATACGAACACATATTGCTCTCGGAGGTTTTGAAGGCTCGGGGAGCTTCTCGCCATCAGATGAGATAGACTTGGTATTTGTATTGATCTTGCTATTCTTCACGCGCTTGTTCGATCGCTCATGTTCTGCATGAAGTGGGATGTTATCGCGTTTTTTGTTCGACATTGATGACTGAATGGGAAACTGCTGTGTCGACACTTCATCGGCTGCCTTTTTTACGAGGCCTTGATCAGATCGTGGCATGCTGTGGCAATTATTGTAGCATCAAGAATTTGAAGAATTTGGAATTGATTTAAAAGCGGGGGGAACAAGGCTGGCTCTACGACAAATATGCCAGTGATGGGGCTGAAAGATCCCTGATGTTTATGACTTCGTGCAGCTTGATCATACTACCATGCCAGTTCTCAATGGTGGGAACGTTCACCTTGAATTACTGAAGCTGAAAGTCAACTTATCAGAAGATTAAACCAGAAAATCTTATTTTATCGGGCCTCAAATTGCGACGTTTCTATCACCAGTTATGCTCATCTATGTAATATGGTGAATGCCTACATACGGTGATAGCGTATCGGGCTATTATTAACCTTACAACTACGGCACCTATATGTCTCATTGATAAGGTACAATAACATATGAAGTTGCCTTATCGTCGGGTCCAACCACTTGATGTACCAAACCGCAGCATTGGAGAGGCTTAATCTTTAGGCGGAAGCCAACATTAGAAACAAATGTGGAACTGTACTGAATCGGAAGTCAATCTTACAAGTAGAATGCTGACCGCCTTCGGGGAGACTGTTAACCAACAATGTGCATTAGGACGCTAAGCACAGGGCATACAACAATTCATAACATCGACGCCTGGCTCGAGGATTATCAAGGCACCAGATAAAAGAACGCAGTTCGTATCAACTCCCAAGCAATGCCTTATTGATTTCTGCACAAGCTTCTTTAAAGTAAACTACGATTACTAAGGCGAGAGACAATATCACCCGTAAGATGATTGCCAGCTTGTTTTCCGTTTTGGCCATGCTTGCTGCCGCGAGGAGAACTTAATTCGTCTTTTACAATTCCACTACCAATTTCGTTGCACTAACACCAGCCCTGGACTTCCCCAGCGCGTCTTGGATGTGATCTAAACCCTTGCCAACAACGGATGGGGGCGGAAGACACTGGAGCTTCCCAGCCTGAAACGCAGGCGTAACATAATCTTCCCAGACAGGAGTCGCTATGTCGTTGACGGCAAAAATCATGCCCGCCTTTACATTTGCGGGCAAGTCGGCCGGTGGGGGAGGAGGATGCACGCAGGCAAGGTGGCCTCCGCCTAACTTAGTGAGGATGGCGAGGTCGTGGGCGTAGGTCTCAGGAGTGGCGATGGCGTCGAAGATGCCGATGAACTCGCGCCCCCCAGCTTTGCCTATCGCCTCAACGACCTTGTTGACGACCAAAGGGTCTTGGTGGTTGAAAACTTGGGCTGCCCCGCAACGCTTGCTGAAGTCAAAGTTGTGTGCGCCGGCGATGGAGATGACGTGAATTCCGGCGGCTGTGGCCAACTGGGTTGTCATAGAGCCAACAGAAGACGAGCCGCCGTATACGACGAGTGTCTTGCCCGAGAACGGCACAGGCTGCAATGATGGGTACGGCAGACCTAGGGCTGGTGTAGCGACGCCGGGCATGGCCACGCCGGGATCTTTAAGGGAAAGCACGCAAACTGCCGCCTCCAATGCAAATGGTACCACGACACCATCGACAAAGGAGATGGCATCGGGGAGGATGGCCGCTTTGTTGGTGGAGATGATTGTGTACAGAGCATAAGCGCCATCCTGAGGGCGGCCGCTGACCAAGTTGATAGCATGCCTACAATAGGTAGAGAGGTGAAAATCAGTCAAGATTATTTATCAAAGAGAACACATGAATCAACTTACCCGATAACGCGGTCTCCTTTCTTGAAGCGCTGCACATCTGGTCCCACTTCATACACTTCGCCTGCTACATCGCAGCCAAAGATGGCGGGCCACTGCTGGACGAAGACACCAGAGTCCTGCATATGGCAGTCAAGTGGATTGATGGCGATAGCAGCATTTTTTACCACAAGCTCGCCAGGACCGGCTGTGGGCAATGGGGCATCGGCCACCTGCAGGGGGGTGTTGGCTTTGATGAGCCATGCCGCTTGGTTCTTCGGTGCTGCCATTCTTTCTTACTTGCTTTTCAGATGCGTGGATATATAACAGCTAGCGAGACGGAGTGGTGAATCTAATAGATATATATGTCTGTAGTTGATGAGTAAGATGGAAAGAAGAAAACACTTGGGGCAAGGTAGTCAGTCACCACTGGCTGGTTGATGCGGATGATGGGACGCATCATGATCTTTTATATATCTTTGCATATCTAATCTGAGTAAAGCAGAGCAACAATCACAAGCTAGACTAGCGACATGACTTCAAACAAGCCATATGATTTTGACCAGCTGGGTGCTGTATGATTTCAAAGCGGCGACATGATTTCGTCCGGCAATATAATTTCAAATTAACGACATGATTTCAGAGAATTTCAAAGCAGACAGGAGGTATAACAGTGACACATACATTCCCGAATCAGTTGGAGTACTCATTGGTCGAGGGCAAAGAGTTTTTAATTGTATTTGAGATTATGTCCTAGAGCGCAAGTACGCGATCCAGAATCTCATATGACGTTCCACGGCTGAGGCGGAACCGCATATTCTGTTCCCAAGACGCTACCTGAATCCGTTGCGCTAGTGTTCAAGTAGGCGGATAGTCCAGCGCTAGATACGGGTACTAGGCTCAGAATCCGGATACCGAGTATCTTAGAATTATATTATGGCGGCCCGAGGCAAGCTACTTAACTACAACTCCTCCAGCACTAGGTTGGTTCTTCACTTTTCTTATGTATACATGTATCTATTATTCTATTCTGTTACATTTCTATGTCAGCCTCTTTTACAGCACTAATAACATACCAGACATGATCTGCATAATCATCACGGCCAAGTATCATGCAGTCTATAAGGCTCGGCTCACGTGATCTGCTCGAGTACGACGCAAGATACGGCGTTCTAATCTGTAGAGAATGCAAGTATGCTATTCAGAAGAGCGCACTGCAGAGTCACTTGCTCCGACATAAGATCTATCGCGGCGAGAGACAGCGTTTAATATCCTCGATTGCTCAACTTGAGCTTTACGAGCCACACAATGTCCCCCTGCCCACCCCGGCTTGTCCACCCATCGAAGCTTTATCCGTCATTTCTGGCTACCGCTGTACTGCGACTGGATGTGGAAAGCTCTGTGCTAGTTCCAAGCGCATGAGACGCCATTGGGTTGAGTCTCATGGACTCAGTGAGCCTACTTCCAACTCTTCCTCTTTGGCTTGTCCGGTGAAACTCCAGACATTCTTCCGCGGCACTAAACTCAGGTATTTCGAGGTCTTTTCTTCGCCAGCGGGAGGTACAGCCGGAGTGACATCACTTGTAAATATCGCTAATGGCGATGATGATGATAATGATAATGATGAAAGACACGACGAGGGACGGCATGGTGAGCAAGGGGATGAGGCGAGCACAGCAGCGCTGCAACCATCAAGTGTACCAACACCCCCCCAGATCCCTCATAGGCCTTTTCCAGTCGACTTTGACCTGGAGATGCTCACATACTTTCACCATTTTACAACCACGACGAGTCTCACACTTCCTGGTCCTGAATATTCACAACCCACAGCGTCCTACTGGCAAACAGACGTTGTCCGCCAAGCCTTGCAGCGGCGATGGCTGATGTGTGGCTTGTTGGCCATCTCCGCGTGTAATTTGGCTGTGCTTGCAGATGATAAGACGATCAAGAAGGCCCACTGCGAGCGAGTAGCTCAATTCTATTTAGAGTTCTCCGCCGGAATGGAGATAGCAAAGAATAATTCGGATGTGGTAGCCGCCATGGTTGAAGAAGATGCAACGAAGGCAGGCGGGCAAATGAGGTGTATATTACATTGTGCACACTGGGCACTTGCTAAATCAACTCTAGAGATCATCTTGGAACCGGAAACCCCTTTTCAACTCCAATCTTTCATAACAAGCGTTCGGAACTTTATTGTCCCCAATTTTATGGTTCATCCTGACGGCGTTCAGAGTGATGATGAGAATTGTCAAGGGGAAACATTGGCTTGGGTGAGGAGAATCCTAGATATGGGGGGCTCATCAAATACTGGAGGCTTTGGCACATGCCCCTCTAGTAACAACACGCCTTCTGAGCTACTTAATCGCCTTCGTGCACTTCCTTATCGCATGGCAGAAATGTTCGAAAAGCCGGAGAGTGCCCAGGACGTCTTGGCCCCGCTATCGGCCATTGCTGCTTTGGTTGAATGCTGTAGTGTCAGCTTTGGGTCCGACGAGGTAGGAACGGCGTGGCGAGGTATGGCGATGTGGTTGATCAAGGTCCCAGATCACTTTAACCACATGCTTTTGTGCCATAACCCTGCCGCCCTCGTGGTGCTGGCCCACTGGGCGGCGTTTTTGGTCAAGCGGGCTGAGCATTGCGGCTGCTGGTTCTTGGGGGACTCGGCGAAGATGATCCTGCTGCAGATTGCCAAACAACTTCCCGCAGATGACTCCGCGGTCCAGAGCCTAGTTGAAAACTTAATGGCATGAATAATGAAGATGCATGGACGATTAATGTCCTAGCTGAAAGTTATGGAGTATGGAAGTTATTTGATGCCTGGACCTGACACGCCGATTTACCCTGTTATTGGAGGACATCAGAAACATTTTAACGGCTAAGAAAAACAAATATATCCTCCAGTAAAGTCGAAATTTCAAATGTAGATAAATTTATGATAGAAAATTATTCAGTTTAACAATATAAGTTGACAATATAAGTATACCATTAAATTTTTTAGAAAGTTAGAGATTTTTTATAATGGTCACCAGTACACAAAGTACTGGTGACCAGTTATCTTGCTTACTAACTATGTATTTTATTTGTGAGCGATAGAAAATGGTAACATGCAGAAGAGATGGTGGAACGTGCCTAGTCAGCCTTATTGATCACCATTATCACGACCACCAACAAGCATTAACCTGTTAGTAAATAATGGATAATGGGTGACCCCATGCATCAATAATTGTGACTGTGATTGAAATCCAGCACGGCACACTAAGGGGGAAATACATTTCTGAAAATTAACATATCATTTTATTTTGATCTACATAACATCCGTCCCTCTGTGGAGAGACGCACCCTGTTACGAGACAAACTATAGGTAGAGCAAAAAGTGGCTTTGTGCGCAACCATCAAAATCGGCGGTCTTTGTCAGATGAGAGATGACTTCTGTCGCGCAGAACTTCCGACTTTTCACTTGAGGCTTTTCTTTGCTCGCATGCAATTTTGCGCTCTGCCTAGAACGATAATCCTCTTTGATTTTCAGCCCTGGCACCCAAGGAGAATCCACTCCTCACGCAAAGGTGGATAGATCGCTGACTTCTACAATGACCTTATCGATGACAGAGTGCTGGATGGAGGGAGCCATCGAGGCTGAGAGGAGTACGGTGTCAGCGCGTCAGACTGTGATGAACCGGCGAAGACGTTAAAAGCAACTTAGTTGGTGACAACGGCAACGACGGCGAGCATAATTGCGTGCATGGCAATAGAGGCAATACACCCTAATACACATGGCAAGGCATAATGAAAAACGCAAAATAACGGCAGGTATCACGATGGTGAGCACAACTGCAGGTATGATGATAGCGGCAACGGTAGAGGGACACCCAAGGCTGACCTCTATCTCCACTTACTTGTCTGTATAACCATTGCGTCAAAACCGTCGGAGACTAACATTTACTCTAGTATTAACTCTATTGTACAACAGCAGGTGGCGAAGCTAGCCCGAGGGGCTTTATTATACGCGTCGCGCCATCTTCTTCCTTGGCTCTGGCGCCTCTAATGCCGTATTCTTGCGCTTACGATCTCTCGCCGTGTCTGCGGTGCCTTCTTCTGCCTCGGGTGTACCACTTTTACGCTTCCGACCACGATGTCCCTTGCCTTTGGATTTCTGGGTAGCCTCTTTATAACACGCTTCGCTCGTGCTTCCTCAAGGTCCTCATAGCTCATGACCTTCGCCTTCCCTGAAGATACTACTGGCAAAGGATGTTCTGGGCAGCTTTGACAAATTTCCGCACGTGCTTCTGTAGGTTCTGTTTGCTCGTCTCATCAAGCGCATGAGCATCCCGTTGGATGATTAGGTTCTGCAGCGACATGAGAGCCTCTGCTTATACAGGTGTTACAGACGTTTACATTTCTACGTCTTGCCGACAAGACCTTACCCTCCACTCATCGGCTCTCAGAATGGCTGGTTGAGCAGGAGGGGTTGGCATACTTTTAAGCACTCTATTTGCATTCAACGGGAACAAATCACTTGCAGCGAAGCCGACCTTGATATTCTTCGGCGTAAATAATCTTAGATTTAAGATATCTACCATCACCACTAATACACTCGATCGCAGTCACGGTTGTGCGCTTGACTCGCGCACCTCTATAGCCTCGCATGCCATCCTTACCTACAAGGGCTTTGACAGAGCCTGGCATGGATAGCATCACTCCTGTCTCGTCCATGTTATACACATTCTCGGCCAGGACAGCCGGATCTTGTAATATTTTCCCGATCACCTAAAACTAGTACGTGATCTTCCTATAAGTGTTTTTCTCGTGACGGTTATAGTCCAACGCCTTGACTCTTCGCGCTATAAGTACTAGATGGTGTTTTTCTAGAGCCTTCGTCCAGTTCCGACTGGGAGGGTTAAGGGGCCTTGGCTGGTCGCTGGCGGGTACACTAAAAGCTATAGAAGGGATAAACTTGATTCGTATCGGTTGCCAAAGGTCAGACATTTGTAGCAAATACTTAACGATAACATAATACTCCCACCGAGGTGAGGTATTGTTGACTTTGGGCCTTCTCTTCTATCGAACATCGTCCGCGAGCACGTGCCTGTGGAAGTTCAATAAACCTTGCTTAAGCCACACGCGTGACATTTTCCGCATGGCACAAACTCATCGAGCGTCGGCAGATTGATTGGTACCTCTACTTAATGCCCAGACTCCGCACAGACATAGATAAAGTCATCGGCTCAGCCAGCTATAGCCAAAGAGTTGATACTGAAAGATAGATTTCTACGTCCAACTTCTTGCTATCTCTTTAACCTAAAAGCTAGGTTTAATGTCTGCGGAGTTGGGATAGTTCTATTATGAGTAATTCTACTGGACCCGCTGGTCCTTCTCGTAAATGCTGCGATGATCGCACTACTATGATAAGATTGTCGAACTCCGACGCCAGGACTTCTTTCGACCATACCATGGCAGCAATCAACTCGAACAATGTTACCGAACCCTCCTGCAATAAAGGTTGCTGCTCTGGAAGCAAAGATCTTGTCGAAGAGGCTGCTGAAGATGATTTCTGCGGTAGAAATGAACAATCGATCGAAGTTAACTATCAAGACACCTGCTGTTCAGGAGGAGAGAAGGAAGCAGAAGATGACGGCTGTCAAGACGGATGCTGCTCTAGAGAGGAGAAAGAAGCAGCGGATGGCGGCTGTCAAGACGGATGCTGCTCTAGAGAGGAGAAAGAAGCAGCGGATGGCGGCTGTCAAGACGGATGCTGCTCTAGAGAGGAGAAAGAAGCAGCGGATGACGGCTGTCAAGATCCATGTTGTTCTGGAGAGAATGAAAAGTCTAATGGGCGTCGCGGTTTGTCGGCTTGCTGTGAAGGTAAAGCAAGTCCTTGCTGCGATGGTGAGAACGTTGTCATCCTCATCATTGTATCTATACTGATTGCTCCCAGCATCATGCATCGATCGAATCGCGATCCGAGAGTGCGAAAGCAACTGTAGTGAAAATTCCAATAGTAACGGGTCTCGCACCAAGGGTACTGCCTGCGAGGCTCATAAGCAACGCACCCGTCACGAGTACGCGGCGAAGCTGGCTGCCTTTGATTGCATCTGCCGGGCTCTAATTGCTCTCGGCCAAGAGTCTTGTTGCATCCCAAAGGCACAATCTCCTGTGTGCAGAGGTTCCAAAATGAGAAAGTCGTCACGCAACTTAAGTATCCCTGACGAATGTTGCAAGCCGCCCTGCAAAAAGACTCCTCTTACAGTAACAGGGGAGGCTTTAGAACGGCCTGCCAGCACAAAATTCTGCAGCGATGAGTTCATTAGCGTTGGTATACAGACAGCCTCTGCTGACATCGAAAAGGGTGGCTCTGGCGTCGAGCATATGGTTCTCAGTATCACCGGCATGACGTGCACTGGTTGTGAGACTAAGCTTCAGAGAGTCCTGGGAACTCTTCCGTCCATCTCCAACCTGAAAACAAGTCTAGTTATGGCTAGAGCTGAATTCAACTTAGACACTGCAGCCATGTCTCCGGAGGCCGCAATGAAGCATCTGGAAAGGACTACCGAATTCAAGTGCGAACGGATCTCGACGCAAGGATCAAATCTCGAGGTCATACCCACAGGCAATGTCAAAGACTTCTTGGATCAGCCGCTTCCTCTCGGCGTCAATGACATGCAACTGGTTGGCAAGGGGGTAGTGCGCATCAATTTCGATCCAAAAATCATTGGTGCACGTAGTTTGATTAAGAACAATCCTGAGTACCCATTCAATCTCGCCCCGCCTCCAGCTGATCCAGGGTTGGCTGCCGGCAGCAAACATGTTCGCGAGATAGGCTACATGACTCTCTTGTCCATTGTCTTGACAATTCCTGTATTGGTCCTCTCCTGGGCACCTCTCAAGAGCCATACTATCACTTACGGAGCTGTTTCTTTGGCCCTCGCTACTATCATTCAGGTTGTTATCGCCGGACCGTTTTACCCCAAGGCTTTGAAGAGTCTCATATTTTCTCGCATGATTGAGATGGACCTCCTTATTGTTTTCAGCACAAGCGCTGCATATATCTTCTCGGCCGTATCGTTCGGATACCTTGTTAGCGGACATCCTCTATCGACTGGAGAATTCTTTGAGACGAGCACTCTTCTTGTCACCCTCATTATGGTTGGCCGCTGGATTGCAGCTTTGTCCCGCCAGAAAGCGGTTCAGTCCATCACAATTCGATCTCTTCAAACATCCACAGCACAGTTGGTTAACAAAGACGGCACAAGCATTGATGAGATTGATACCAGACTGCTTCAATATGGAGACTTGTTCACTGTCCTCCCAGAGCACCGCGTCCCGACAGATGGAGTCGTCATATCTGGTTCTTCAGAGATTGACGAGTCCATGCTCACAGGCGAATATCGACCGAGCGAGAAGCAGGTCGGCTCCAAGATCATCGCTGGGTCAGTCAACGGCTCTGGCAAACTCGTCGTACAACTCACACACCTGCCAGGTGAAAATACCATCAGTGTTATCGCTGGTATGGTTGATGATGCTAAACTTAGCAAGCCAAAAATTCAAGACCTTGCAGATCGTGTTGCATCCTACTTCGTCCCAGTGATTGTGTTCCTCACAATTCTCACCTTTGTTGTATGGATTAGCGTCGGGGTTGCGGTTCAGAAGAAATCGGGCTCCGATGCTGCGGTTCAGGCCATCTTGTTTGCCATTACAGTTCTTATCGTCTCATGTCCTTGTGCTATTGGGCTTGCAGTTCCCATGGTCATCGTCATTGGTAGCGGTGTGGCTGCCGAACGTGGGGTCATTTTCAAGTCTGCCGACAGCATCGAGATGGCGTACAAGACAACGCATGTAGTCTTCGACAAGACCGGTACACTTACTGTGGGGAAGCTCAAGGTCGCTAAAGAGCAATACATCATGGAAAACGACGTTGCAAGCCGATCAATGATTCTTGGTTTGGTGTTAAACAGCAAGCATCCCGTATCTACCGCCGTTGCCACCTATCTTGAAGGTCTTGGTACCACCCCTGCTAAAGTCGGCGACATCAAGACGGTTGCAGGGAAGGGCATTGAAGGCAAAGCTGATGGCAAATCTATACGTGGCGGTAACGCTCGATGGCTTGACGCGGAATCCAATAGACATGTCCAGTCCGTGCTTAGTGAAGGATACACTCTTTTTTGCATTACACTGGACTCAAAGCTCTATGCTGTCTTTGGCCTCTCCGACACTGTGCGGCCAGAGGCCATTGCTACTGTGGCTAAGCTCCGGCAGAGGGGCATTCAGCTCTCTCTCCTGAGCGGAGATGACATCGGTGCCGTGCAACATATCGCTGCAGAGATCGGAATCAATTCTGAAGAAGTTCGGTCTCGATGTTCTCCAAGCGACAAGCAACAATACATTCAATCTCTATTGAGAACGTCAGTCGGCAAAACGAAGTCTACGGTCGTTTTTGTAGGAGATGGGACTAATGATGCCGTCGCCTTGGCTCAAGCAACAATCGGTGTGCACATGAGTTCCGGTACAGATGTCGCGCAGAGTGCAGCTGATGTTGTACTTATGCGACAGTCCCTTGAGGGTATTTTGTCCATGATTAACATCTCTCAAGCTGCTGTACTGCGTATAAAGTTCAACTTCGCCTGGTCCTTCGTTTACAATATCTTGGCTCTCCTCTTCGCTTCTGGCGCACTTGTCAATGCCCGTAATGGTGTAGTGATCAAGATTCCACCTCAATATGCCGGTCTGGGCGAGCTGGTCAGTGTCTTACCGGTGATTGCCATTGCAGTTGGTTTGAGGTTGGCCAAGATCTAGGCGGGACCTCGATCACTATCAGGTAAGGACATAGTGTGCAACTAGACAAAAGGAGCAGGGGTTTGCAAGTTGCGTCGTCAACCGCGAGACGCGTGGGTGGAATAATGCGGATGGGAAATGGATATAAACTCCTTCAAACGGTAACTAACTCGTCCGTGATAGTATAAAGCAATTGTCACTCCTTTCAGCACTCTAGTCTCCTCCAAACTTAACAGCCACAGGCTGTACAAGCTGGGTAGATAATCACATAAGTAAAAACTATATCACAGTGGCACAGTCCATAGTTATTACCTGCGGCGTCTGTGCTAACCAAAAATCGGTAATTGAGGACTTCAAGAGCTTCATATTGAAGTCGAATCAGGTATAGCGTGGTTTTGCAAAATATATGTAATATCATTATTAGCGTGGCGATAAATACGGAATTATATAAGCATGCCTAAATTCTCTTTAAGTATCTTGACATTTATGCATTCCTATCCCTTTTTCCGGATGAATTCGGCACATACAATTGTTTATGTTCTATGTATTCAAGCTCGGAGACAATAGCTTTTTTTAAAAGAAATTTTATATTATAACTCCGAAATTCATAGACAAGCCAGTATTTGTAATAGAGCAGGGGGGTATAGCTGAAATGGCTATAGACGCCATCGACGGAAAAATCGACAGCACGAACAGTATTGCGATATTTTCTCAGTGCGAACCGAGTTACTGTAGAGAAACGATCAAATAATAATAGTACACTAGCTATAAGTTTATATACTCATAAAACAAACTTAAGATCCATTTATTATATTTTGTCTCGGCACGTAGAGAGGGACGTTATATCATAGCACGCTTTGTTTACTAAATCAATGATTTGATTAGAATTTGCATAATAGCGAGGCAATACGGCCAAGCAGGGAACATACACATGTCACCTGACGTCCGCAAATGGGATACACGTGACATATATCATACACCAACTAGCTAGCTGTATATAACTGTAGAATCAGAGCAGAACCTGACCTATACAAGTCTGAGAATTGATTGTTATTTTGATATCCGTTATCCCGCTATACTACTCGCACATTGTGCAAATAACAGGCCCCATGTGATTAATCTTGAGTGCGCGCTTCCACAGCCTTTCAGCATGAATTTAACGACGATCCACGGGGGAACTCGAGACATGAGGCTCCGATAGAATCCAATTGAGAGCGGTACATGGTAGATATCAACGAGCCATCACAAATGATCACGGCATTATCACAACGCCATAGAACGGGCGATGATAAGTCTTTTATGCGGTGAGCGGAGGGTATTGAAGATGTCACGGATTTCTATTTTTGACGGCCAGCGATCCCTGGTCAAGACCTTTTCGCTTCATCAGCCCAGCGCTTACAGCAAAGTCTAATCGGCGAATCAAGACGAGCCAAAGTCGAGATGCCTCCAGCCCATGTCGATTCTCACTCTCATCCCCTCATCTTCCTGCCATTCAGCTACCTTTCTCCCATATTGCCTCGCATATCTCTGCATCTTTCTGCTTTTCTCTGCAAATCCTCTCCCGCAGTCCTCAATATCATCCGGCGCTACTGCGTTGCCCATGCATCTTTCCACCAGCCTTTCACAGTGATACCTTACCAATGCCATCAAATCATCCAGGAACTATCACTTGCATACCCCAGTCTCCTCTTCCAGACCCTCATTGTGCTCTGGGCTCTCCCAAGGTCCCTTTCACATCTCGCGCCAATCACACCCCAGATGCTGCCAAAAGTCACACTATCACGATGCAGCCCAAAAGAACGTATACCTATATACAGCGCTTCGTCCACAACGTCGTCGCAGATCTCCATCTCCATGCTGCCTTTCACTCAATATACGTTTCGCACCTCGTTGCAAGAAGTCCATTTCTCAATATTGATGGTCCAGCAGCATAATGCTGAAGCTGGGTGAACTTTTCACCATCACAGTATTTGTACTACTCTTCGCCCACCACAGTACCGCACTATCCTTAAGGTCACGAAGCAATCCACTGAACATCGACTGGGCTCCTGCTCCTTCTCCCGAAGACGGCCCTCCATTATCTGCCGGAGCCTCAAGGAACAAAGCTTTACTACCGGCACAGATCAGTGGTATCATCGGATCCTACGTCTTCGTTGTCGCTATTGTATGCGTCACTCTGATTCTCATCGGAAGACGACTTAGACTTCAAAGTCAGCGATCGATTGGAGCTTTAGATGTTGAAATGGTAGAGTCTGCCGTCGGCAACAACCAACTTTATCCTACTCCTACATCTCCAGTCGGTGTCCCTGGTGGACAACGGAATTTCTCCTGGCCGTCACCTGAGAAGACAGATCGAAACCCATACATATTCCCTAACTTTAATTCCAATCAGTCACCATCTGCAAACGACTCTTTTGTTGACAATAGAGTCATGGAGGCAGACCGAGAAATGATGCAGCGGGATTTGGAGGATATCTACGCACATGTTATGAAGCATGAAGAAGCCAAGGCTGCAGCGGCTATCAAATTGAAAGATAACCCAATGCCAGCTCGAATTAATACTCAGGTCAATCCACATTTAGAACCAGTAAAGGCACCTCTTCCCTCACCCGCACCAGCACCAGCGCCTCAAAGACACAGTACACTCTCGAAAAAGTCCGAGAAAAAGAAGCCAGGCGCCATTGATGTTGAAAAGGCCGCATCGGAGAAATCCCAGAGCCGGACTTCATCTATAATCTCAGCTTTGCGATCACCACGTCGTAAAGGACTTCGAGGCATGCAAATCTCCTCTCCAATTCCAACCCCCCTCTCGGACGCCTTCCCCTCCAACGTCTCCGACGAAGAGCCTCTTTCACCACGATACTATGCACCCCCACCCCCACCTCCGGTGCCAACTTCCCAAACACATTTCCCACATCAACGCAATCAATCTAAAGACATCTCTCCTACGTCACCAACCCGCAGCATAGCTTCCAACCTAGCTGTCCGCGCACCTCCCACGCATCGCTATAACACCTCTCAAGCCTCCTCAATCAATTCTCATGAACCTCTTTCTGCTCAGTCGGCTACCTCTCAGACCCCTCTTTATCCAACCTCCAACAATAACTCGGCCACCAACTCAAGTCGTGCCCTGCCCTTCCGTGCTTTCGACCCTCCGGCTTCATCTCCAACAGCATCAAACATGACTAAAACTACTGTCCTGGAGCGCACCACGCCTTTGAGTCCCAGCGGTCTGAAGACGCCTTGGAGTGCAGGTGCTGTGCCATACAGTCCATATATGCCATTTACACCGGTCATGCCTATTACGCCAAGACTTGTCACAAAAGAAGATAGGAAGAGACAGAAAAAGGAGAGGGGACGAGGACCAGTGCTAGAACTTATTCAGAGTGATGATGAGTTATGGGATAGCGGTTACTAATTCTCATGATGGGAGGTGTTTTGCTTTTTTATGGTGATATGGTGAATATAGGATGGCCTTGGTGGTTTGGGGATTGGGATATACTTTGAGACTTCATGTGAAACGGCTGAGCTAGTATTTATTTGAGTTTATTTCTTTACATATTGTGAATACAAGAATTAAGTCTATCATAACTAGCCTTCACTGAGCGTTTGGTACACCAGTAAGTGAGTATATATAATACGCATATTAATTGATGGATGGGAGAATGTAAATATCTCAATTTCTGAAGAAGATAGAGGTTTGAGAAATAAGTCGATGCAGAATTAAGTGTAGGTATAGATCATTTATAGCAAGATGGCAAGTCCCCCCGCATTGCAACAGATGATACAGTACTCTTTCCGCAGTCAAAATGTTTACCATGCCGCAAATACTTATATCAAGTGATATTATTAACTCTAGGATAAGTCATGACGGAAAAAGTAAACTATGAAATAGTTATCGAAAGGCAAGCAATATTCGATATTCTAACATCAGGACTCTTCAATTCTCCCTGGTCAACTACTACATCTCCTCCGGTTAGTTTGGTTCAACTATCCAAATTGCTGTAGAAAGAACCGTGTACATTAGTTGTGATGGATCGCTGTTACTGCCGCATCACTTAACTAAACTCTATATTGAAGGCATTTTTCCCTAGTCAGCGATTATTGGTAAGTCGTAGATTCTCGCGATCACTTTCCTCATCTGCTATTTTGTCTAATCTTACTAGTTCATCCTCACTGAGAATGCTCCGCCATGTAAACAACAGGTCGCCGCCCAAAGATTGCACACACAATGGTCCCTTTGGAACCATAAGCTCTAGGGCACGCATTCTGTTCTCGTCGAATATTGCGAAGCCAAAATGCCGAAAAGACTCAAATGTAACATATTTCAGTGGTGAAGCAAGTCCACTCCTAAGAGGTCCTTGAACAATAATCCAGCCCGGAGCGTAATGATGAAGTAGATGCATAGATTTGGTGTCTGGGATACGTTCCGATTTCATCCAGTCAATTTCGGTATGTTGGATTGGCCAAGGAAGCCCAAGACGTCCAGCTGCAAAGTTGGGAAACGAGGTTTTGCCTCCGACCAAACCAACAATATCATCAGGCTTCGTTTCTTCTATCCCAATGATATAATCAACCACTGTCTTGACCTGCTCCAGCTCAACTCTTGGAAATCCATAGAAATCTACGGGCTCCATTGTCCTTAGTCTATCTATATCCTCCTCTGGCCAGCCCAATTTTGTATCTGAATTTTTAAGATCATAAAAGATTTGCACCATCCAAAATGCGCGGGACACACGTTGCTCCTCAAGCCAAGAAGGAGGCCCAGAGTTTTGTGGCTGATACCTCTCGCCCTCTGGCCTTTGCTTCCATGGTCGTACACGCCAATCAGGACTTCCACGATAAGTGAATCGTCTATTGACGAGATGAGATGGGCGGATAGTCATAGATGCATTTATATAGTGCTGGAGGCAGCAATGTGTGAGATACCAGATCTGATGAGCCGATTTGAGGACTCCATACAGAGTGGCCGGTAATGTGGTGCTGGACAGAGATACAGGGTGTGAAAAGGCTATTTTTGGTATATATTCCTCAACGAATTCATTTAGGTCAAGGCACGAGAGGGATGATGACCGAATGAGTGCCACACTGCGAATAATCGCTTGGATCTGCGGCGGTAGGCTTGCACGCATTATGACATCGATAATCGGTGTGCCGTACACCCTGAACATATGGTGGACAGCAGGCGATACTTTGATAAGGTTGTATAATGATGGAAGGTCTGCAGAACGGCTCATAATATCCAGGAGAACTTCCCGTGGCAGCTGCTCGAAAGGATTTATCTTAAAATTGTCATTCTCTCGACCGTTGATGATGATGAATGCCATGTTGTCGTTTGTCCTCCGACTTTCTTTGTGAATTAGACGAAGATAGAAGAGTTGTAGGTGACTGGTGAGAAAGAGGGCAGCGGCGTAAATGAAATAAAGTATGATTTTGATAGTGGGTGAACAGCTATTTAGAAAAAGTAGACAGACATGCAAGAAATCTTATCTTTTCTAAGATAAATCTGGTATGTCCAACACGAACCCCAGATGCAAGCGATCATGCATACATTGCGGGAAGCTATGGGAATGTTATCCTTCGACAGTAAATGCACTATATAATATTAATACCCTGGAACCGGAACTGGCCGTATTTATACGCGCAAGATAACATAGGACATAATATATAATAAAATGCAGCATAGCTGAGGCTAAGTTACAGGTTCGTCTACTTATAGGTATTACTGTCATAAATTCCTTCAATATATCTATAGAATAAGTTACGTTCAAGATCGCGACCGGCTTTCAACGACGTTTTGCACTGCCTTGATCATCCACACGACTGGACAAAGGTCACAAAGCTCAATGCGTCAACGTTGAGTTCTTGACTATCTGCCGTAGTGATTTGGTGAAAGAGCTAGTGGTGAAATCAACATCTGATATCGCTTTATCTGCAAAGTGACCGCCACAACTGTCGATGAATCTCATAGCCCCAAGTTCCGATCCAAGTTCACTTCAGAAGGCCTTGACCTGGACTATTTACAGAGATAGCAATAGCTATCGCTCTCCAGATTGCATCACCGGTCGGCGTTCATTCTTTTGCACGTGTGTCAAGCTCCGTTATTATAAAATATGGCTAGTCAAGCAGAATATCCCGGTTCTATTGGCGGTGGGCTCTCAAACGATCCCTTTTTCACAATTCATGGCGTTAGTTCAAATAGCTCAACTAAAGGCATCTAGTACTACTTCAATTACCAACTTCAAGTTTGTCACGACTTTTAAATAGGCTCTCAAATTGCCGGCTGGGGTATTCACGAGTCGTTTTACGAACTTGCTGCAGGCTACTTAGCTCTTCTAATACCGTGAATTATTGTGAATGAAACGGAAACTTATGTATCATTGACTAGATTTATCTGATGCATATCTCGGGTGCATATCCAAAGTACTTTGAGGGGGTTGTGGTGGATCTGTTGAGCAAAGTTGCCTAAATTGATTTAGTTTGAGGAGCAAGAGGCGGAAATAAAGAACATAATACCTCTTTTCTTTGTGCTCACCATCATAGCATACACACAACTTAAATCAAAGACCACCTCTTGATGAAGAATTTTGAATAGCTTAGACTATTGCTTCCTGGTACTTATAGAGGCTGAAGTTTTATTGTTAGTCTGCAATTCCAAGTCTATTATGAACTCGCGTATTGAAGGGAGTCTCTGAATGAGCGGAGGTCGTAGATGGGAAAATAAGTCGATAACTAAATGAAAATATCGATGGTGCTGGTTAGCAAGACTGTCGCTTTGTTGTTACTTGACCACACATGCATTTTCACAAATATCTGCCACTGCTACTCCACTCCCCTATAACAATGTAAATGTGGAGCCATTATATAGATATCAGCACTTTAATAATGTCATAAGAGTAACTTTCAATCGGTGATGTTGTTATATGTCTTATAGTTGTAGTCAATGTACCTATCTATAAATAAAGGTGATTCAGCTGAAGTTGCAGTGAGGTAGTGGCGTGTTCCCACATGATATACGGCAGTAATGTTGATGATAAACCAGCAAATAATGTAGGAAAACAAGGTCTGGAGAAACCCCTTTCATCCAATAGCAGTTATGGTTCGGTGACAAGAAATTGGTACAAATTTAGAATACCAAAGCTCTTTCGATAAATTACCATCTATTTCCTTCCTCCTGAACTACACATATTCATCAACACACTCAGGTATACTTTTAAATGAACTTTACAAGTGTTTTAAGTCTCCACAACATCAACTATCTCTCTTTACTTACTACTAATATGCTGTTACATAAATCCCGAGAGGAATTTATAGCAATGGATGGAAAAAGGGGTTTCAATAGCAACCGCTACTGGAGTCGGCAAGAAAGACTTGACACCAGGACCTTTGAACAAAGCAGCTACTGCTCTGGAATTGAAGTTGTGTGTCCATATATCACAGAAAAGTACACACCTCTTGCGGAATTTACGAGCATGAAGCTTGTAAGTGGCGATGGCTTCAACCGGCAGTAAAAAATGAGGCAACGCCATTACGAAGATGGGATATATCATAAACTATGGAGAGTTCAAATTAGATGAGCGAGGTATAGTCGATGGAATCTCATGACATATCTCTCAGGCAAGTCACAGTGACCCTCATTCAAGTGAGCATCCGCTGAAGCACTTCGAATTGCACATTTATAAGATGATGATGACGTCTCATATTCGTGTGCCGGTATCTCATATTTCTTACTCAACAAGAGGTGCCTTGACATATACATGATGATAATTAATCTTCAGCATAGGTTTACAGAGCCTTTTCGCAATCATATCTTAAATATTACCGGCATATACGAACGTTACCAGACTTGAAAATCTTGGAAGTTATATTTAGTCATGGGTGGAAACCTATCAGAGGGATTCCCAAAATTAACGAACCTGGTCCTTCTTGGTATATCTGTGTTACCGTCAGCATCTTGGTAAGGCATGAGATTATAAAGAGGAATCACCGCTTTGGATAATGCAATACATATTGATCAAACTTCTCTCACGATATTGCGAAGGGCTACAGAAACCATTCAGGAGAGTATGGTTATGGCATCATATCATCATTTGTTAACGACAGTACTTAGGTCTTTGCCCCTTTATTTGATCATTACCATATCCTTATGGCAGCCGAAGTTCACAGTCATCCTGGCATAAATATTACGACGCCCGATTGCCAAAATAAAGCTCATTCAAAGCATGTTGCTTTAGACAATGATTAGTGGGAGCAAGGCTCTTTCATTCAATATCTAAGAGAGCAAGAATTTGACAGTCGACTTAACAATAGAGCTATGACCAGCAGCGGTTGGCGAATTCAAAATCTCACATGCTGGATGAAGTACCTGAAACTTCGGAGTTGGATCATGAGATACTTGCCGTTCAGACCGATACTCAACTGCAAAGCAGCATGGAGCTTGTGAATCAAAGCTGCAGCACACGTCGTCGATCTTTGGAGACCGCCACAATTTTTGTTGTTTGTATCAGAGTTCGTCATCAGTCAAGCCAACTCCGGGGTAGCTATTGTTCGTGCCGCAAGCTTTCGGTTGTCATTCAACAGTCAAATTATAACCTATCATGGGTAAGGAACAACATGATATTCCGTTACGGCGATTAATGACGAACATGATAGGTGCTGCTGCCGAATGCACAGCAAATAATATGCACTTTTCTTCTTTTTGTGTTAGTGATTTCGGACTTCAGAACCAAGCTGATATCATCAATCGGCAATAGAAATCAACATGAAGAAGTCTAGAAGACTGCGCTTTGACAGCGATAACCAGGCATCGGAAATGTTGGCTATACCGAACCATGTTAAGCTTATTCTCATAAGTTTCAAACGCCATTTTCAAAGCTAAGCACGCTACTATCCTTCTCGTTATTCGAAAGCCGATCAGCAGGCTACTCATAATATCTTAAGATCATTCCACTTCACGAATGAAATCGGCGTTGTCGTTGCCGTGGCTGTTACAGTCGCTTTCTTACTCAGCCTTGTCGGCTCAAAGACGTATTCGGATTTACTACCGAGTGGACTAACTACCCACCTACCACACGCCATCTTGGCAAATCTGTTGAGTTCGGCGAGTCTACTTCGTAGAGCTGAGTGGGATTATGCGCATAGGCCGAAGCGATATGGATGTGGCTTATGTGCAGCACAAAGTTCCGTTGCTTTCCACCCTCCACCTTCTTTGGATTGGTTGCTCAGCTCGGCTTATGGGAAAGTAGATATCCGTTCATTATTTTTAAGAACGTGATGTTTTCTTTCAACCTCATATTTTATTTTTTATGAAACTTACGATCTTCTTTGAGCATTGTTCTTTTTTCAGGCTGAGTCGATAAGTTCTAGTACACAAAATGCTAACTTGCAGGAATGAGCGAAAAATGGTTCTATTTTAAGAATTTAATGCAACGAAAATCAATTTCTTTACAGGGTCTTCCAATATGTTTCTTTTCTGGGTACTCTTGCTGCATGTCTTGTATCCCCTGGTCACACTCTACATGACATGTCGTCTTAAAGAGAACACTCACATACATACGCCTTCTGATTGTCATGCTATGAGAAGGAGCAAAAGGGTTCTGACGGTAACACATGGTGGTATGATAGGATGCAACTGATGAATTCTCGAAGAATTTCAAGTGAAAGACTAGGTTTGGTGGCGAGATGAATAAAAAATACTTAGAATCGTTGCACAACAACTATAATTCATTTTCAACCAGGGACGTGTATTCTGAAATATCCCCAAGGTATTTCATTACTGTGTCTTCAGATATGGACTGTTATTGATGATCTTGTTGTTACGCTTATCCGAACGTGAGTACGAGAATAACGTTGACTGAGAATCTCATTTGGGTTCCCGGCTTGAACACCGCTTCAATCAGAGGTATGTGGTTTTGAGGAATAAAACACTTAAAAGATATTTTCTGTAAGCAGAGCGTTGTATGCATTATCAGCACAGAGATAAAATTCAATTTCTATGTGAGATGCGGCGTACAGGCGATTAAGAAACACCTTAATACCATAAGACCTATGTATGTGGGTGGCTGGGATCTATTATCATAGCCGATCATGCTGTCTGTGCTCCGACGATTTCCGATACTGTGGTGCTGGTGGTGCCGAACGACGAACGACGAACACCTCGATTTCTCATGAACACCCTTCATGTGAATATCATCAACCCGGATTATACAACAACTCCACAGATCAAGCTCTGCCATTCTTTGATACTCAAAAGCAAATCATGAGTATGCCAACCGTGTTTTTGAGTACGAACCAGGTGTGTTGTCTGTGCAGACATCTTGCACGACTATGGCTACACAAAAACGTGGACTGAGTGCCTGATCCTCAACTCCAACGACATCCACCACCACCAGTTCTCATCGATATTCCTGCTTTCACACCACAAATACGCCGTATTCTGGGCCATCCATGCGAGATGCCGCTGGTCAACCCTGTGCGTCCACGACGCCATGCATTTATTACCCCTCCACTTCGCGATGACGGGACCAGCATTGACTGGAGCACCAACTTTGCGTGCATCTCTGCCAACTCTCTCGTTCTCTGTCATACCCTTGACTGTTGGCCAGCATTGACCAGCCACCCGCCCTTCCTACTTGACATACCACCAGTCATTCTTTTCACATCTTTGTCCTCTGGTGCAAGTAATTCTCCAATGTGCTTTCGAAAGCTTACATGGTAGTATGATGTCAGACTCATTGCTGCAATTCTCCTGCAACATGCGACCATTTTTGCTATCTCATATCTTCAGCCTTCTGCTTCCCGCCATTTGATTTCTTGATTCAACACAATTGTAATTGCTTCTCTTTCCAATCGGGCTCTCCACAAATTCAGAATACGACGTTGAAAACTTTTGTTCCTAATCAATTTATTGAAGCTTTCCGAATAGTTCCCTTTGGCACGGCTGAGATATACACACACCAATGATAATATCAACAAAACAAGATCTGAAAAGCTAGTCCCATGACAGCTGAAGATTGAAGGAAACTTTTCTATTCAATCAAATTTTCAATTCCAATCAACCCTTTTTTAAAATACTGATATATATAATTTTCGACCATGTTCTCCCTTTTCTCAAAACCCAGCAAGATAGCAAGGCCTCAGCGTCGACTTCGGAAACGCTCTGAAAATCACACACAAACAATATCAACAGATGTATTTTGGTACGAAGAAGCCTTCCGCGATGAAAAGCCTCCAGCCTATGTAGAATTCCATCCAAGCCCTCAAGAACCCCATCCAAGTACGACTCGGCGACAATCTCAACGCACAATCCCCCTTTGCGAGCTTCTTAACAGGCCAATCCCCGCGCTCCCGGCACCCAGAACACCCATCGTGGAACTTGCAGCAGACGAAATATCTCCAAGCTATACAAAAAGTCAGCGACGGTCGAAAACGCCTGTACTTTTCATCGGACAGCTCGAACAAGCAAAATCAAGCTTCACTATACATCCCAACAGCAATGTAGATGCAAGTTCCGCCGAGTTGCTTGCAGCACAATATCAAGCACTGCTGGTGTCCCGCTTCTCGTCTCCAACCCCCACTGAGATGAGGGAGATCGTAAAGGCCCCTCCACGAACGATCCGGAAGGTGCCGAAGTTCAGCAGTCTACGGCGACTAGTGATGATAGAGGAAGGAGAAGAGATCGAATGTAGAGAAAGCTATTCTGATGGCGATACGTTGGTTGGCTCGGACTTCACGATGACACCGACGTCTGAGAAGGGATTTAGTGAGAAGAAGTTGGACATGAAGGAGGTAGATGACAATGATGATGTTGGGCTGCAGATCTGTCTTGATATGTTAATGCAAGAACTTGGTACAGGATTGAAAGCACAGAGCCTTGCAAAGAACGGGACAGATGATTCAAATAGCTTGCAAGTGCTATTACTCATCGAGGCATATGAGGGGCTGAGACGTAGGCTCCTAGGAGGTGGGAGTCGTGGCATGGCGCGGACGGAATTGAAGAAGGCAGTTGAAGTGCTCGATCAGTGGTTGGATGCTCTGCATGCGATTTATGGTGAGGTTCAGAATAAGGGGACAGAGAGGACGCAGAGCAGAGGGATGAAGAGAATGCAAAGTACTGAAACGATGAGATGGATGCCAGTTCATTAACATGGACTACTAATGACTCTCATTTTAACATGTTTAGGGAGGTAATATCTTTGTTTGTGGGGCGGCGTCTATAGGCGCTTGATAGCAGGCTTGGCAGATGGGTGCGGAGGAAATACAGCGGATTGGCGTCTCTCTCTTTATTCACCACTTCTAGTGGTAATATATGTATGTTACCTCGAGTTACAATCATTTAATCAAAAACATCGATGTAGCACTAGCCTAAGAGTTTGACGTTGAAAAGCTTGTTGTCATTTGTTATTTCAGCTAGTCAATATGCAAAAGATTTATATTTCACTACAATACATTTAAATGTACAACCTGTGACCGTGGTATGGAGATTGTAACACAGACTGTTCTGTCTTGAAGCTGTCAAGTGCCTTTCGTTTTGGAAAGTCTTCAAAAGAGATAGCATAGGTAGCAACCGAGTGCGCAACGAGCTAGGTCAATTAGCAAAAATCAATATATATGCTCATGGAAGTTCTCACCTTTGTGTTGATTTCCCAGGCAGTGAGGTTCACATTCTCTGGCGTATCGCAAATTTGATGGTAGCATGGGTCATACCATTCTCCGGCAGTTCCATTGAACATCTTCTCCTCCTCCTTCGTCTTAATACCTTCTGCTCCGGTAGCAATTCCACCACCCGGGATGCCATTCTTGATAAACGCATCGTAATCACTTCTGCCATCGAATGGAATGTATGTGTAGTTCAAGCCGTGCTTCTCATAAAAGCTTGTGTACAAATCTCTCAACTCTTCAGACCCTACAGGATTAACGGCGTTTGTGGCGTTATATACTTGATAAGCGTAGTTCGGAGAGCCAAGCATGTCGTAGTCCATGAAAAGCCTGATCTTCAAGTTCTCTTCCTCAGAAAGTTGAGAGACATAGTAGTCAGATCCAAGAAGACCTTCTTCCTCACCAGCCCACCATGCGAAGCGAACGCAGTTGTTGACATCGTACTTCACAAGTTGAGTTGCAATCTCAAGGAGTGTAAGAGATCCAGAACCATCATCGTTGATACCGGGTCCTTCAGTGACACTGTCACTGTGTCCTCCTAGCATCACGCAGTTGTCTGGGTCTCCGGCAGTAGTTTGAGCAACGATGTTGTATGTCTCAATATCCTTCACCTCCGAGTCCATGTATGCAATGGCATCAACCTTCTTGCCCTTTTTCAACTTTTCAATGTATGGCTCAGCCTCGCTGCCCGAGATTCCAAAGGTGGCAACGTGATGTGGGTTTGGTGCACCCAAGGTTCCTCCAAGGGGCCCTTGTCCTTTTTCATTATTATAGATGATTGCAGCAATTGCACCGGCCTTTCCAGCAAGTGCAGACTTGTCTCCGAATGGACAGGTTCCACGACGAACCAAGGCAATGGAGCCAGTCAGACTGGATGGGTAATCGGATGCTTCACAACCATCTCCAGTAACCAAAACTACATCACCAAAAACTGGCTGCTTGTTCTTTGTTGGCGGAGAGAGATTGAAGGGGGTACCGCTCTTTGGGACATCGTTGCCGATGACGAGGCGAGATTCGAAGATGTTGCCAACAACGGCACTGAACGACTGGTTGGAAAGAGTATAATAGTCTCCAAGCTCGGCAATTTCGGAAATGATATAGTCTAGTGTAGCAAGATGTCCTATGATCACAAATAAGAGAGAGTAACAACACCACGACTTTCCAGAGCTAACGGACCTTTACTACCAATAACACGAGTGGGATGGTTATATTCTTCCTGGGAAAGATTGGCGATATCGTAGAGTTCATATGCACGCTTCATGAGATTCTTCCCATGCAAATGAGATTGAAGCGCTGAGGAGCTTACGAGATCCTTCTTGGTGGCATCGTTGTTGATGGGAGTGTAGACCTCAGAGTCATAAAGAGGGAGCTGGATTGCAGAAGCGGTTCCAAGCAATGCCAGAGCGATTGAACGGACTGAAGGAGCCATAATGGCTATGAAATAGCGAATAGATTCAACTAGAATGGGTAATTGCTAGAAGTATCTCAAATAAGTAGAAGGGAGATGAGTGATGAGTTGTCAACCTGACCGGTACCGGCGTGTGAGCTATGTCACAGTAGACGATATCACAAGACGCGATAGCAAGTCATATCAACAACAGCTACGGCAAGGGAAAACTAGCTATGACGCAAACTTTAAGCTTAAGCTACTTATCTACCTTCCGCTTAAAGATTAAGTCACGTGACTTATATCGACCAGGCAAATCATGGGAAATCCTGTGATCCTGAAATCGATTAGGATTCGAGGCACAATTCCTATCATCCTATCTCCAGCAATCACAAACAACTAGCCTTGGCCTAACTACTCGCTCAGATCCTCCGTGATGGACCATCTGAAGTTAACTGTTGGCTTACTCCTCCAGCTCTCTCCCAGGTATTTATTGTGGTGCAGTGCTTAAGGGTTATAGACTTGTTCGACCCCACAGTGTGGAGAGTTACATATTATCAAAAGATTAACATTCGCAGGCAACCCATCGTGGAAGACGTAGGCGAGCACTCGGCGCAATATAAGGTGGAATGAACTACGTAACCTCATATATAAATCTCCAGTTGATAATAACGCATGGGGGGCCGTGATAGTCGCCATGACAACTGCAATGAGGCTGGATCTGGAGGTAAGGAAGCCGTTATAAGATTAAACCCCATCATAGTTAATCATGAGTCATCTTATTAATCATTATTTTGGTTAGTGATGGCGTGATTCACATAGAAGCTGTAAAACTAATACCGCGCAGCTCACTCCACCTTTATCCTCCGAAGAGATCCAAAGCAGAGGCTATCATTCGCCATGATATAAAGATAAGCCAACAAGCTTTTTAGATCGATCGGAGTCCCAGTATCTGAAAAAGACCTTCGTTACGGTGTAGCAATGTTACGGCAAGGTGCCGAAAGCCAATGCGCATTCCAGACGTTGGCGATGCTGTTGACCTCTGAGAATGTTACTAAAATCGATAGTGGAAGCGTAACCAACCTCTTTCTCATAAAACAGCAGACGTCTTCTCCTGGGAGCTCTCCAGGTTGAGTCGGCATTCCTTGCGCTATTCAGAACAAAGGAGCATATGGATGATCAGAGATATTGTGCAGAATCAAGCAGACTAGCTTTTAGACAACTTCCTGTTCTAGGAGGGAATAAAATATGATTGAGAGACGTGCTAGAAGCTATTATGTAATATAAAAATTAGTCGTATTAGGATAGAAAGATGGTGGTGATCTGGAAAGCAGTCCTGCATTAAAAGGAAACGAAATGATGAAAAGGTGAACAAGTTATTATGACAAATGACGCTTATATCTTATGAAGCTCAGAATTCAAATCGCGCAAAAACTTCATAATGTCAGGTTTTATTCAAGGCCAACAAGTCAAATGAATGTTGTTACTCTCTAGAGAATTAAAATCGTGACCCTGCCTTCCCCTGAGTGATATTTGCGTGCACCTGCGGCGAGCCGTACGTCGGGAAACTGCAGTCATCTTCCGCAGGCGTGACAGACTGTTCCTGGACCCAGACCTTCAGGGTGGTGACACAGTCATTTGGGATGACTGTTCCATTGACCAAAACAACCAGCCACTCCAGATTTTTCTTCAAGTACTGTGCCGTGCTCGCTTCCTCAACACCTGCGTCTTCGAGGCTCTTCTTGAGAGAGATTTCATCGTAATTGAGCGATACTGGCATGGTTCCCGGCTCTCTGATTGGAGCAAAAATGGCAGAAGCTCCCACGAGGTTACTGGCGGTAGCATACGATGTGGTGTTAGATGGTGGACAACCTAGGAAAGCATAGATAAAGAAGGAAGTTCCAACAGCGTATCTGTCAACAGCCGTACCAACAAACCATTCCGTACTTGTGCGCTTCTGTATAGCGTGGCGGCGGCGGCGACGTGTGTTGCTGCCGCCGCCGTTGTAGAGCGCATTTATCTGTGTGGTGACATTGTTGGCTAGCTGGGTGGCAGACTGGCTCCAGTCATTGATCTCTGGATAAGTGTATCCAAAAGTCTTCATTGCGCGGGCTGTGGTTGAGGTGTACATTACTGAGCCGTTGGATGAGAATGGTGTAAGGGGCGTATTGACATCTTCCACTGTGTCGTAGGCCATTGTGAAAGTCGAGGATCCACCTTTCTGAGGAACGACATACTGATTTGGATAGACTGATTGCCAAAGAGCAAAAATACGGTCCACATTCGCATGATGTAACCAGCTATTCACATATCAGTATTAAATATAAAGAGAAGAGGCAAAACATACAAGATTGGGTCAAACCCCGAGTATTCAAGAACTGTCATCTCTCCGTTATCTCCGCCAACATAGTTGTGAACAGCACCATGGATGGCTTCTAACGAGGTTCCACTGTTAGCAGTTGTCGCAAATTCTGGGTATGTAGTTGATTTTGAGAACAGCGAGTATATATAGCCAGCATATCCTACACTATCCATTTTGCTGTTTATTTGTGACACTTGATCAACGCCATTTGCATCAGGATCCCTGACAGTAGAATTCCACTTAGCTACTGTGCCATCACTGGGAGGGAAATCAGTTGTAGATACTGGATGGAATCTATAGGTAAAAAGAGGATTCCCCAGGGTTTGGCTTCCATTTGGCGTGTTAACTGTGACATTTTGCTGCTGCACAATTGTTGGAAGATGAGGTGAAGAGGCCCAGTCCCAATATGGAATTCGCAGAGTATTTGCAGCGTTTTGATATGTAGCCTTTTGACTGCCAACGTATTTGGTAGCAATCGATTGGGCATATCCAGCAATTGTTTGCTATTATTACTGAGAAACTGATGCTTTTCACTTGAAAATAGATGACATACCTCGTAAAGAGCCATATATGGACGATGCCAACTTGGAAACAGAATGGAACTGTGCGTGCAGTAACCAGTCTGTTGATCTCCGGATGGCCCAGTTGGGCTGTGAACGTTATCCCATGCTACATACGGGCGTCCATGAATGCCAGCAACTTGATAATAAGAAGTGAGGTGCGATTGATCATCAGCTTGCATCATAGCAAGAGCTTGAACGAAGAGATCCCTGCCGAGACGTTATTTTTGCACCTCATCATGAGCATTGAATATTAAATACCATTGTGCACCAGATGTTGCAAGTTTTTCAATATTGAGACGAGAAGGACGAGCTCCAGAACTTGAATCAACCCCAGTGTGAACACCTGTGATAGAGAAGTATTGGGCGTGAACGGGACTTGTACCAAGTAGTACCACTGCTACAACAGCGAGTAGGTTACACAGCGAGAACATAATGATAAAAGCACGAGGATCGACAGTACAGAGTCGTACGTGTCTACACAATCTGAGAAGAAAGAAAGAGAGATTGCAATTATTCCTGGGTGTCTTGGAGTTTTAAAAAGAGGGTGTGATATTGGATGTAAGGATAAGCTAGCTTGACGGAAGGATACGAAGGATTTGGGATGGGTGGGATGAGATCAGTGACAACGAGATGTTAGAAGCTCGGTAGCTTGGGAAGTGCTTGTACCTAAGTCAAAGGATACAGCTTTAAGAGAGCTAGGAAGATGTTTATAGTCTTTATTTAGTTGAAGGACGGCCAACTCAAACAGAGTTTCAATTTTTAGATGCATATTGAAGTTACTAGTGAAGCTCTCCGAATGCAACCTACCTTACCACTGACCTTTTTGTATTTCTCCTTCTCCCTCTCAGCTTTTTTCCCTTCGATCTCCGAGGATGTAATGGTTTACTATTGATGCAGACATCCGATATAGCCACGAGGCAAAGCTTGTCCCACACGTATGACATTGGATAGCGAGTCAGCGGAGACGTCAGCCAATCCACAGTGTTTCTGCTCGTCCTGTTTGCAGGCATTGATGGACATAACAGAAGTCAATAAAACTCGGCATTGAACACTATACATTCCTATAGGGGAACAAGAATGTTTCCAGCCAGTCCTTTTGTCTGTACGATGTTTGGTGCGAAGGTGTATTCGTTGTCTGGTGGTTCAGCTGTACCTTTGCGTACCATGAATGATGAAATCAGAGAGTGTGCGGGTGAGATTATGTGGTAATAATTAGGAGTACTTCATCAGTATATTTATTGCCTTAGCCTCGTTTCGCTCCAGCTTGAAGGAGCCGCCTCCTTAAGGTATGCTGAGACTTTGCTTGGCCTTTCTAGCTGACCGTCAAGGTCCTTGTTCGATGGTATGGGTATAGATGAATGTTCGGAATAGGAACCGATCGTTTATTGTTACGTACTGGGGGTTAGATGTTTTACGATGGATGCGAGGCGTAAAACCGGTAATTTTAGATATATCAACGTACTCAACATCAATACGATCAATCTAACATGCAAAAAACATATCATAACAAAATTAAAGGCCTCTCCTCTCATATGCCCAATTAGTTTCAATGAATAAAATACTATATTCTGTTAATATTTTGGCTTGGAGTTAGGGGGTTGTGAAGGTTTTGGGGAGATTAAGGTATGGTCCAGTCATGGAAGGAAGATCTACCGAACACACATCCCAGCCCAGCCCCAAGGTTCCGAGTAACGCCCGTGGAAGGTTAAACGTTAAAGGTTGAATGCTAAAGATTGGGGTTGGAAGATGGAAAGCAAGACTCCATCACCAGGATGAGCCACATGATTCATGTTGTCCTGACAAGTCAAGGAATCGAAAAGCCTGGTGGATACTCTATTCTATTCAAAGAGTCTTCAAAGTGTCACCTAATCCATGCCCCGTACTCTAATCCAGAGCTTATGTTCCACAATTTCAAAAGCAATGAGTTGCCCCCGCCATTTGATCAGATGCACCAGATGGGTGGTGAGCACGGTGAGATCTGCTTGCGCCCCTTGGCACCAGCTTGGAGATTACGAAGTATCAATGCGTACGAATAGCAGCATCTCAATTGGCTCTCTCCTGGCTCTCTCCTGGGAACATCTCTCACAGACCTAGAGCAACGACGGTACATCCATTCAATATTCAGCGTCAACTGTACCTCGCACAAGTGTCCATGCAGCTGAAAATAGCACGGCACACTCACCATACTCTTACTTACATAATACCTCCTCAAATTTACATACATGCGAACACATACACATCGAGCAGATTCGCTGCCTGACAGAGGACAGCAAAGACCGTTGGACGTACATACATGCAGTTCCTATAAGCCATGCGTCAATTCCTTTGCATCGAAGTGGAGTGAGTAGATCTGTATTGAATATACCGAAGCTTTAGATTTCTTGCGGGGAAGTCGCATACACGAAGCAATTGTGGAGGCGGGGAAAGGCCTGTCAATCTGTCTAATGAATACTGGGGGCGGTAAGGACGGGACGCCATGCATCTCCTGTGGATCACCAAGACGTACAGTATATCTGTTATTTCCAGACTGACAGTACAGTAAATCATCACATACAGGCATATAGGCATACAAACCATAACATTACATTCTTCAGGGTACAGCTTACGCAATACATCCATATCTTGAATCTCAAACTCTGATAAGTGAGGAACTTGATACACGCAATCTGTACATACGAACATTCTAGGCCTCATTCATGAGTGTGCTACTTAACATGATTCAGCCAACGAGGAGAACAGAAGGAAAATCACAAAATAAAAAATTTCAATCTGTAGAACCAACGGAGAACGTGGCATGGCTGGCCGCAGTGCAGACACAGGTACAGGCGCAAAATAGACTCTTAGCTAGACTTTCCAAGAGCCTAGGAATGCGACGTTAGACAGCGCTCTAGAAAAGCAAACGTTCCAGCGGATTACCTCCACCCGGACGCCACCTGCAGGAATTCTGCTGTGCGACAGCAATTATGTGCTCGAGCAGCCTTACAAAGAGCAAAGACTAAAAGAATAATGGCAAGGAAGGATTGTTTAACGTTCGCATTCGACACGAGCTCGTCACTTGTGAGATGTATGGATAAATGACAAGGCAGAACAAAGCATATTGAGCGCTGCTCGTGTTGATTTAATCGCATTCTTCGCATCTTCCTTCGTATTCAAGCCTCAGATTTCCAGTGGAAATGGTGAATCAGTGAACAGTGACACAAGCACTCTATATTGTTGCGGTTTTTATTCCCATCATGCCCTAAGGAGTGCGCATGGATGTGCTGCTGAGGTTCTCTTCCGTCAGTGGCCCTGTAAATGATCATATTTCATGCATCACTTTGTGTACCTTGCCGCAGATAGCGACCAGGAATGTCTGTAAGGGTCCAATCGCTTTTGTCACCTCATTTGTCACCTCATTTCTCGACCCCATCAACTATTGAGTGGCTGACAGAAACAAATGTAAGGCTTTGTGCACCAGCAAGAAGAAACGTCGATGAATATTAGGTACTGTATCAGCCATAAATTGAATTCGTTACATCATTACGCGCTCTGAAAGAACGACGTATATTATTGTGACTGGATCTATGCTTATCTATTCACCGCTAGACAGCTCTTCCTCAAGTTGATGTGCCAGTGCCAAAAGTGGCTCATCAAGTCCTCTTCCAGCCACCAACGTCACCCCAAAGGGTAACCTGACTTCCTGTCCGTCTTCTACAAAACCTTCAGCGCGATATGTACCGCAAGGTAAAGAAATTGATGTGAGATCTAGGACATTGGCGAAATGAGCGAAAACACCGAGTTGTGAGTTCAAAGCTATCGGTGAAGCTTTCACTTCAGCTATCGTTGGATGGAAAGGTGCTGTTGGCACGATCAGTACCGTTAGTATATCATCCCTTTTCGTCGTATCATAACCACTCTCATACGTCAAAATCCCCTCCACCTCTCTGGTGCACTCCGACTGCTTATGGAGGTCTCTGAAGACATCTTCAGCTGTGATATTTCTCGCAAGAACTCCTTCATAGACTTCCAGGATCGTGGGGTGAAGATGTTGCTTGTTGGCTTCGTACCATCCGGGAGGAAGACCAGCCAGACGCTCTGTTACAAGGGTTCCGCCATACAGCAAATCATTCGCAGCTGAAAACGGTGCCCAATCCATTTCTACCCACTTTCCCCCTTGGCCTTGTAGCTTTTCTACCACCTCAGAAAACAAGAAGCGATAATGGGAACAACAAGCTTCCAATGCATACTGAGGAGGAACACCAAATTTAAATCGTGGAGTTGGATTGACCGCAGAATTCGGTCTCAAATTTTGTCTATAAATCGGAGGTTTTGCGAAGATATCCTTCCTATCAAATCGATTGCACACCCTCCAGGCTATTGCCGCGTCTTCAACATTTGTTGTCAAGAATGATACGGAATCTTGATATGCACATGCAGCTGTCACAAACGCGGCACTCACTGTGCCCTTTGTGGGTTTAAATCCGCAGACACCGTTGAAGAGAGCTGGTATGCGTATAGATCCTGCAGTGTCGGTGCCAATTGAGAACGATACCAGCTGGGTTGAAACGCTCACTGCACTGCCGCTGCTTGAACCTCCTACAATATGGCTCTTGCTGAAGGATGAGTGCAGCGTACCAAATGGACTTCGGAGGCCTGTCATTCCTGTAGCTAGTTGCTCCATATTTGTCTTTCCAATGAACAATGCTCCAGCATTTATGCAGTGCTGAACAACTGTCGCAGATCTCTTTGCTAGATGAGCTAAAGCAGGACAACCAGTTGTGGTGACGATTCCAGCTACATCAATATTGTCCTTGACACTGAAAGGGATACCCCAAAGTGGTGGTCGATTATCCGGATCTGGCCATCTTTTCTGTATCGCTTTAGCAGCCTTCATTACTCTTTCAATGGGTTCCAAATAGATCCAGACAGATTCTTGGATCTGCGCATATGCCTCGATTCGATCATAGATTCCCCTGATAACCTCTTGAGGCCTTACACCCATCTCGTAATCCATAGTGAGATTCGAAATGCTCAAACTCGAGTCCCACCACTCATCGTATCCGTCTTCGTCGTCATCTTCTTCATGGTCCTCTAGCAGTGGGTCATGGATGAGGCAGACCTCAGTGTGTTTCGACACCCGACCCATTAGAGCAACATCCACAGAAAACCCCCCTCTTTCTTTAAAGCCGGCCTTCAGAAATATCGACTTCGCTTCTGGAGTGGACTCGAGATATATCGGGCAACCGCTTGAAATACTCAGTTTAATGCCCCACCGCAATAATTCTGATCCGGCACCATGACCTTGGAAATCTGGATGTGTGCAAATTATACTGAGTCCTGGCAAATACCATGAGCATAAATAAACGACTTACAACACTTCCATTTTCATGGAGAAAGATGAGTGGCAGTGAGGCACAGCACAATCACGTGAGACTGCAAAGACCAGGGGGGAGGAAAAAGGGACATATCAAATGAAGCCTTACTGTAAAATGCCCTCAGCCCAACAACAATGTTCTTCTGCTCCTCACACTTGCGAAAGTATTCCTTCAGTAGCATCAAGTCACTTTCCTTCGGCCAGTGCACGTCATCGAACAAACCCTCATCAACACCAGGCATGAACCACTTTGCGAAGCTGACGACCACGCCTGTCTCTCGCTCCCGGATTACACACACAGCCTTGGAGGGATTGCGGATGGCGCGCACTGTCTCCTCTTTCAGAACACTCTGCAAACCAGTAAGAGCCCGATTCGTAGGAAATTGGGCTTGCAGCATGAGATTAGAGGATAATGCATCTAGGTGGATTTTTGCGATGCGCTCAGCGTCAGCTTCGATGGCGCGTTCGACCTGGAAAGGCATCTTGGGTGATGACGAAGTTAATCGACGGTTGATTGGTGGATTGACGGGGTTGATTTGATCGATAGAAAATAAGGCTGAGAAGTGATACCGTGTTCTTATGAATCAACGCAATTTCGTGATGTAAATCGAGAGCAGATGTATATTATGAGATGCTGTTTATCATGCCATCTAAGTATTAGAATGCTGCAGAATCCGCCTCTAGGATAATGATAAAATGAAAAGACGGCGTAGAAAAAGTTGGTGAAGACCGGTTGATGAAGAAAGATCGAATAGTTGGCGGAAGGTAAGTTATTAATGTATTTGCAAGTATTGAAGAGAAGATAAAGATGTGGTGAGATGAGCTGATCGATAGATGACGGACGTATTGATATGTATGTAAATGGTTATGGATATTTCAAGTCATGGAGCACGTATGGATGGATGGTCTTTGGGGTTGTGTCTGAAGATGTCGCGTTCGTCGGCACCTAGGGTCCCATGTTCCGCGGTCAGCAAGTGCTGCCAGGTCCAAGAAGCGAAGTGGCAAGCACACCACAAAATCAAAACTGCCCTGCTGCTCCTTATCATCTGTATGGACGGAGCATGGGGACCATCAATGTACATACTTTACGAGTATCACGAAAAGCATGGCTAGTGGGGTCATCTCGATCAACATCGTAGGTCCTGGTAAAGCAGCAGTAATGTCAAATTCTTTTGTGCATTTCTTTCTTCTTTTCCTTTGGCTTGGTTCTTCATTTTGATTTCAAAATTTTCTCAATAGATGTATCACATCCATATCTGGACGTTGTGAGTGAAAAGCTCATCTTGATCTTTAATCTCCGATTCGACATCTCATCCTACCGCAGCTATCTTCACCGAGACGATCTTTTTTGCTTTTTCTGTTCCGCTGCACCGTTGAAGGCTCCGCTTTGATTAAGTCAAATGGAGCCATAAGGTGGGAGATCGACGATCTTGAACTCAAAGCTTGGGCTCCAGACTTTGTACTTCAGTAGAATGGCTCCACCGAGTATCAAATATAATCTAGGGTTCTTCTTTTGTTAACCGTGCGGAGCTTTAAGACTAATGCTCTCTTAACCCCCCTGGCTTCCGTGGTTGTTTGAGCTTCTTTATGGGTGGCTAGAGAAGGGTAGGGGGTGCTGAGTGATTAGGTGATAATGAAACTCGTGGCAGCATATTGGGAATATATTGAAGTATATGAGACTGGCCCTTGTCTTATCAGAATTGTTTTCTCAGGACGGTTTTCTATCATACTATATGGTACTACTGAATCAACGTTGTCATATGAAAGAAACCTAATATATACAGTGTCCGATTCTGCTCAGCAGCCAGTGGCGTTAGATACCTACATCTTCAGATGCGTAGGGCGATAAATCCATAGGTAACCTTTAATAGGCTTTTATTATGTCCTCAAAGACAAGCCATAAAGCCTATTCGGCGAGGCGTCTCCCATTTCCTCTCTCCCGCTATTTTATACAGTTCACGCAACTTTACCCATGCCCGGGGATCCGAAGCGAGTCCACCACATTCATGGGTACTGAATTTATATGATCGTCGATCTGATATGCGCATTGCGGGGCCCTGGAAGTCTGAGGTTCAAGAGCTGTCACGTCGCACAAGTGGAATTACTCAAGCAACCGTCGGAAACTCCGAAGTTCCCCATAAGGCTCAGAGCATATCAATCGCAATCTATTGAAGGCACATGGTACTTTTCAGCGGAGGACTGGCCGGCTTTAAAATATAGATATGCCTATAGGAGTATAACGATAAAGCATGTAGCTACGTGTATTTCCAACTCCAATTGTGGGGCACAGTCAGCACAAATAGCCAAGATGATTGCGACATACGGGTAGTCGGGATATCAAGAGGTCTCTATCGTGCCGATAAAACCCGATCCGATATAAGAAAGCATTAAATCTGAGTCGGGTGTTGCTTCTCAACAAGGGCGCACTGTCAGCTTTTCGAATGAAATGCTACATAGCTGACTCGTACGGGCTGTGGCACATTGCATGACTCATAGGAAAAGCATGTTGCTGGCATAGCGATTATTGTTTTTGGCTGTCTTATTTGGGTCAAGAAAAAGATACATCGGGGAGACTACCTGACTTTCCCGGACAATTACTGTTGACAGTTGTAGCTCGTCCACATCTTCAATGCCGAATCAGCCGATTTGGGCCATATAGGTATTCCATATTCCACGACCACCCTGCTCCCAAATCATGAAAATAATAAGTAGAGAAAATTTATTACGACAAGCTATAGGTGTGATAGTGGCAGAAAGTTTGTTGGAAGCCACAAGTTATTAAAACCAATACAAGTTTAAGCAAATCAGCCTAATATCTTTGGTGGGTATGTTCCCAGTTCCGATAAACAGTCGGTATCGAGGCTCAAGTGGGCCAAGTCCAAGTCACTGGAACCTGGGGCTGAGTATCCATGTCAAGTATTTGGGTTCCGCGGCTGCCCCGCTGCAGCATCGTTTGTCCGGAGTACATTGTCTGATATGCAGTAGCTAGGATGCTTACCAACACCAACACTAAGAATCACATATTCAACAGATGGTGAAGAAAGGTGAACTTTGGAAATCATGTAGATTCGAAACGTACTCATTCTCATGTAAAATAAATCATACGTTATTATAGTCCATAATTTATGACAAATGTACTTTCTATTATTATCTATTACTCAAGTTCAAGCTAAGTTGAAGATCATAATGTCAACCTCCAATGAACTCAAGCCAACTTTATACAAGGTGTCTCCACTGAAGCTCCAGTTTCCCTCTCCCCAAGCCATACTACTGAGAGATGCCACCGCAGCTGGTAAAGTGACCGACACATTCGCACTTGTAGCCACATAGTCCATGCTTATAATACTGACGAGGATCTGACCATCAACTATCCAAGAACTGGCATCGATTCTGCTGTGCCCCTTCACTGGCAAGGTCGTCGTCGGCTGGCTCCCAAGAAGGAATCCACTAACCGGTGCAACAGTAAGCGTCTTCGCAAGCTGGCTTGTGATTGACGCAATATCCGGCGTAGTCGGGTAATCCCAAGCAACGATACCCTTCGCAGCGTGGTTCACGCTAAGCATAGCCATAACAGCCTCCTCATCGGGGGTAGGATATCTGGACCAGAAAGTTTCATTCCCAAAAGCTTGTGGGACTCCCCATTGAGTCTTTGGGCTTAGACCTAAGATCTCTTGGTAGTGATTGTAAAGATCAAAGCGCTTGGAGATGTCTTCAAATTCACCTTCGCAATCATCGCAACCACAACAGCCATAGGTGGTATTGCAGGCTGTATCGTATTGTACAGACCACGAGGTATTAACTGCTATGGGATAGACGTCAGAGAGAATGATGTCCGCGCCAGAGGAGTACTCTTCATAGTAAAAGTTATAACAATTAAGGCAGAGAGACACTGGGTGCCACGGGTCAATGGACTTGATGAAATCGTAAGTTATCTTGGTGGCATTAAGATCATCACTCTGTCCATCGGGTTCGTCTCCAGTATACCATAGCAACATAGACTTGCGTGCGTTGATTCTGTCAACTTGGTCTTGGACTGACGTTAAATTTTTGTATGTCCACCTCATATCGAACCTTAAAAGCAAGTATTAGTAAGTAAATCTTTGGATCAATGTCGATTGATCTTGGTCTTCCAGAGAAATTTGGAGTAACACATACATAAGCCATAATCCCACCTCATCCATCTTGTCGAGGAATTCATCCAGTACATCCCACTGGAAAGCCTCATTGGGCAAGCCCGCATTAGGCACAATGTGTATGATGTTGTAACCAGCGTCCTTGAATAACTGAACATTATCCAAAGAGTTTTCGAGCCATCCATCCCAAGAGACATAGTATGAGTAGGGAAAGAGAGGTGTCCAAGCAGTAGAATTCTGCGTGTAATCTTGCACTAACAGACCACCATACAGATTGTCAAGCTTTGCAACACTGCCGCCATCCGTGCGGGCTGGCAAGTAAAACAATTTTGTGGTTGCAATATAAGAGTGTTGGCCATCTTGCGAAGCACCTACAACAGTGATATTGTAAGGGTCAAACCGTGCTGTCAGTCCACTGAGGGCGAAGACGAATTCATTTGATGTGGAGTTAACGGAAACATTTTTGTTGGAGACTAAATCAAGACCCGATTCCTCAACAGAAACGTCGATGAAAAGGAGCGAGAATGGGTTGGTAATGTTGGTGCTCTTGTCAAAGGAGGTGTTGGTGAATGGCTCGCCGTTGATGTAAGAAATTGGAGCATCGACGATGAAAGAGGCATATTTATCGGTGCCATTGAGGTAAAGGTTCATGCGAGGACGGATTGAAAGGTCTAACAGCGGTTCAGTGGACAGAGTTGGATCTTCAAGCCATCCGCCCGGTTCGAATGAGGCATTTCTATGAACGTCAGTATCTCAATAACCAAATTTGAACTTCAGAGTCAGTCCATACGTTGCTCTGTATGCCTTGCCGCACCAGATGTCCACATTTGGTGGGTTATTAAATGCTTGTGCAACTCCAATAAATAACCCCAAAGTCAATTGACTCGTACGGGAATCAGAGAAGCGCATATCAACGACGACTGACAGATGGACGGATCTACCACCGTTGACCAATTCAAACTGAAGAAGGACACGCTCACGAAGACAGCGAAACGAAATGTTTATGAAAACACATCACCTTTGAATCAATTGACTCTCATACCTGGTTGTTGCTTATCGGTTAAGCACACAATGTATGCATGTATGTCTGTATGTATGCACAGCCTATTTCACGTGGACAGCATCACCGTAACAATCCCCAGGGTTTTCGCTTTAGCATTCTGGCAAGCTTTTGGCGTGGTAACGTAGCATAGAGCATGTAGAAGGTCGGTGATAGCTGCGGGGGAGTTTGGCCATATCGTGATCTTTTATGGCAGGGATCGATGTCATATATGTATGCATGTGTGCCTGGGAGGACCTCAAATACCGAACCATCTTTTCTGGCTGGACTGGATATCCGGACAATGATAATCCATCGACAGACTGAGGGTATACTGTCGTGACTGCGTAGAGTGTTAGGTGTTGGAGAATGGGAGACTTTATGAACATGCTTTCAAGAATGATCCAATACAGAGCAAAGGAATGGAAGATTAGGAAGAGTTGTGTAGCTGTTGTCCGTAGAATTAGCATTAACGAATAAACTCAAATTTGAGCCACTCGTTCAACTGCAGCGAGCCATAATATGGATTGTATGTGTACGACGTTCGGCTCTTCGGAGGTCTCCACGGCCTTTACACATAGAGATGCTTCCGACGGTGGCATACTGTGTACAACATGGCCTCTCCTTCTCAGCGGTGTGCTCAACCATTTACCTACTTCATAAGTATGATAGCATTCGATAACCAAGGTTCAAACCAGGGCAGAGTAGCGTCCGATTAGATGAAATGGCCGCGGCGGAAGGTCATCGACAGAAGCGAGAGATATTCACACAGGTACACAGAGAGATATGCACGTTCTATGCTCCTCTTGTCGATCAGGGAGAATTCATTTTCTGGTATTGCTTGTTTGATACCGGACTTGATGACAATACAGGGGGTTCAACATCGGATGGTGGATGTGGTCGACGGGGAGGAGTACATAAGAAGGTCCATGTCGGCAAAGGCGGACTCAGGCATACATACACAACTTTGTGGAGAAGAAAAGCTACTCCACCATAGACACTTCTGATAAGAGTGACGAGACAAAGACTGCAATTGCACCCGCCATCACCTTCGACGGTCCTCCGTCTATCTCGCCCTAACCCACTTCTATTGTCGCTCCACTGTCAATGGATACATGAGTGTCTATGGATACGAGCCTACTGTGTACACTCCAGAAGTCAGTGCCACTGCTAAGTAACGATCAATGGCCAATGCTCATGTTGACTTTTGCCGATATCCAATACCCTGTCAAGAGACTCACGACGGCTTGCTACGTTGTGATGACCGGGAATCACCAGGAGCATTTTCAAGATGTTCTACACAGTTGGTGCCAGATGATAGCGAACCTGGACCATGGAATAAACCCGAATGGTTTGTATCGTCTTCCCGATATCGCGGTTTGTATCCTTTATAGCCATTGGCGTTGTTACATCGTCTTCCCACGTTGACAATCTTTGGTTCGAGGCTACTCTAGTCTATGCTTTTCAACATGCGTAACAAACCAGGTACTATGCAGGTACCGGGATTATCACAGTGGGATGATTGTATCCGACCAAAACGTCCATGATAAACATTTCCATACATATACATCATGTTGCCTTATTTTCAATGCGGTTCTTTCGCTGTGATTTCTGTAGCTGTGAATTGCGACAATTCATTATGAGCTTCACAATGCCTTTGAAGCTATACGCTCTCCTCGGGTGGGCAGCTGTGACCTCAGCGGTAGCTGTACCATATCCTATGAGTAATACTACAAACGCTACCATTAAGGTGAGCTAGTCGAGATATGTTTACCATATTATACTGACATCTGCCAAGCATTCAATCCAGATACCATTGGATTTGTATTTCAATAACCATGGCTTTGGTGAAGTACCAGGCGAAGCTTCCTTCGATCAACTCAACCAGTCCTATCCAGCAGCATATCTTCCAACAGGAGGATCATACAACTCTACCAAAACTGGAATATCCTATCTATTCCCGGAGTACCAAGGATCTGAAGCAAATGACAATGTTATCATGGAGGGACAAACCATCGACATCCCAAATGATTCCTACTTTAGTGTTCAGATGCTCATTGCCGCAGACTTGGCTTCCACCGCAGGGAATCTGACATTTACCTACAGTGATAACTCATCTTCAATTGCGGAAGTTCGATCTGAGCCATACTTCAGCTTCTTGACAATCTACAAGGGTGAAATCATCATGCCGTCTTACTTGACTGAAAATGACACCAATTTCAACACTACCCATATCTTCGAGTACATTGGTGCCTTAGATCCTTCCAAAACTCTATCATCGATTACTTTGCCAGATACTTCCAATACAACCAGCGGCTCAAGACTGCATGTCTTTGCGATGTCTTTGTACAAGGGCGCTGGAATCGAAGTCCAGTATGTACGACCAACTCAGAAGTCGTCCGGAGAAAGAGTCCAGACAGTTGAAGTAGTCATCAATAATGCAGGCCCAGAATGGGTTTCTGGTGATGGCGTTGAAGTCTCCATCGTTGCACCTGGAATCATGACTATGGAGACTGCCACAATCAAGAGACTTCGTCCAGGAGATCAAAAGAAGGTCAACATCGGTGTCATTGGTTGCGGTAACGTGACAGGTGAGATTGTTCTTTCTGGGTCAATGAACACTACATACTCATTTGGCTACACATCATTTGGCCTTGAAGAGTACACATCTGACCTCAAGAGCTTGACAAATCATGAGAGTCCAGAGTGGTTCAATGACGCTAAATACGGCATTTTCATTCATTGGGGCCCATATTCCGTGCCTGGATGGGGAAATTCCACACCTTATGAGGTATATGCCGAATGGTATTGGTGGTATATGACCCATGAACTCGCCGATACCAAGGCTCATGTTCAAAAATACAACCTCGAAACATATGGTCCCGATGTTGTGTATGATGATTTCTTTGCAAATTTCACTGCATCAAGCTTCGATGCCAAGGAATGGGTAGATCTCTTCGATGAAGCAGGAGCCCAATACTTTGTCTTAACTACAAAGCACCATGGTAAGAACCGCACTCTTACTCAAATCCAATGTGCATATACTGACCTTGTTAGATGGCTTTGCTCTTTTTGACACTGAAGAGACTACACATCGTAATGCCCTTCACTATGGTCCCAAGCGGGATATTCTGAAGGAGCTTTTCGATGCGGCGAAGACATACCAACCTCAACTGCATAGAGGTACCTACTTCTCACTGCCAGAATGGTTTAACCCAGATTTTGGACCATATGGATTTGCCCAACTCCCAGGCAATGCTTCAACCTCCTGGCCAGGAATCCTAGCCACCAACCCTTACACAGGGGAGACTGAACCTTATACCGGCCGCCTCAATATTTCCGACTTCATCACCGACCTGATGGTCCCACAGATGGAGATTCTAGCATATGAGTATGGCACTGAAATCATGTGGTGTGACTGTGGTGCAGCAAATGGCACAGCTGAGTTTGCTGCAGCATGGTACAACGCCGCATCGAAGGATGGCCGTGAAGTGACTATGAACTCCCGCTGCGGTATTCCCGAGGGCAGTGATTTTGATACACCAGAATACACTACATTCAGCTCTGTCAGCGAGAGAAAGTGGGAGAGTAACCAGGGTATGGATCCATACTCCTATGGTTACAATCGCGCCACTCCAGCCAGCTTGTACATGAACGCCTCGACCATCGTCTCTTCCCTTGTCGATATGGTCTCGAAGAACGGAAATCTCCTTCTCGATGTGGGCCCAATGCCTAATGGCACAATCGATGCTACTGAGGTCTTGCATCTGCAGCTGGCTGGAAAATGGATCAAGTCTAATGCCGAAGCTATTTTCAACACTACTTACTACTTCATTACTCCTGAGACTGGTGATATCAGATTCACACAGACTACAGATGCCTTCTATATCCTCAGCTTGACAAAGCCATCTGGTCCTCTGGTCGTTGATGTGCCATTGCCTATTATGGAGGGTGACAAGGTTACAATGATTGGAGCGGGTAATGGAACGGAGCTTGAGTGGGAGAGCAGTGGAACGGGAATTATCATTGATGTCCCTGATGCTCTTGCTGATGCTGGGGAGTATTGCTGGGTTATGAAGATTGAGTACTGATACTATATTCGCGACTAATGATAATGAATAATATGAATTATTTCTGCGACTATCAAGAACCTTGAATTGGTGACAAAGATATGAACTGACCAATCGAGACACACAATTTGCGTCATCGCTCACACTATCAAAATCAGTTACTCCCATGAAGCAATCTCAATGCCAAGATAAAGTTCATAACCTCATGAATATTACGCTAACTATCTAATTACCTATCGATATATCTTACCCAATAGCAACTACCATTGGTCCAGCAACAATAGTGCTATCATCCAGAACACCCGTCAAAGGCCCCGCATTCGTCAAATGCACATAAGTCTCACCCGCCAAATTCTGTGGCACAGTGCACGCCTTCCCATCAAACGCCGCGAATACACTTCCACCCGGTAAACCCCCATTAGTGAAGGAACAAAACGTAGCTCCAGTAGCTGTAGTTGTCATAGCCAGGCTAGTTCCCGCCGCAACAGCAGCAGGAGCTGTTCCAGTCATGGTGATAGCAGCGAAAGGAGTGATGTCAAGATTGCTGCCCGATGGGCAGGAATCGATGAATCCGGCAGCAAGCGTGAAGACGCTGCGTACGCCGAGAGGGGTATCAAATGCGGATGGTACAGCTGCTGCCTTACTGGCAGTACGGATGAAGGTCTGGTGTCGCGCTTCAACGGTGACGATTTGGGCGGCTACGCCGAGGATAGCGGACGAGGAGACTAGGGGGGCGGCACCGAGATATCTGTGACTATGTTAGATTATATGAGGAATTCTCAAGACCGATATACATACGCTGATACACCAATGTTTTCTAAGGTGCTTGCTGTGGCTACCATGGCTGCTGCATCCGTGAAGCCAAATTTATACGTGCAGGGTTGCACAGGTTGAGTGCCTGTGGCGGCAATGGCGCTATCAAGGGTCGTCACATGCGTCTGCTCTGTAGAACCAATTGATTTCAAATTTGTGAGGTCTGTTGTTGAAAGGCCTAGTGCAGTGAAATCAGAGTCGGAGAATTTTGCGAAGCCTTGTTGATAGAATGCTGTTTCAAGGTTTTCAAGAGTTAAGGCACTGAGAATATTGTTAGTCTTGTGTCAAGATGGTAATCGAAGTGAACTTACAATTGAAGAATATCAACGTCAGTAAGGCCAGCGGCGGTAGCTGCTGCATTTTGTCTTTTCGAAAGGTAATATAAATCCATTTGTCTCCCGGTGAGTTTCGGTTGAGCAGGAAGAGCACTGCTCAAAACCGCCATTCCCGCAACGACACCAACGATTTTCCTGATGCTCGGCATATTTCCAATAGTTCTAACCAAGTATTGTGAAATGAGTATATCGAATGACTGAGAATGAATATGAAGTATAGATTAAAAAGTACCAGTCCCAGCCTGTAAATTAGAACATAAAAAGTGCGCACCCAAAAGAATGACTAAAGCTCAAATCTACCAGAGACCTGCTCGTAAACAGAGCGAGAACAAGAAAGTAGAATTATCACAAAGGGCTGGTTATGAAAGTAAGATACGAAAAAGATTCATCAAACGAAAGAAATCCTCATCTTACATATACTACCCATCCATCCCACCGCACGGGTATTATCCCATCCCATCACGGCAGCACGCTCATCCCGCGCGCATCACGCAGAGCCTCTTGGCATGGAAGGCTTTACATCCGGTCACATCGCATCGCCATTCGCAGTCCCAATAGCATCATGTTCCAGTGTTCAATATCCACAACCGCTGTCAAAAAACCTTACCGCCGTCTGTCATCGCAGGGATGTATGAGTGGCTACTGTCCGATCAGCCCTGCTCAATAACCTTATTCCTTATGCTTCACTGGCTTTGCTTAGGAAGCTTGATAGGCGCTTTGACGGGTTGTCGGGACAAGAGGGAAGGGTGGAGATGGGATGGGAGTTCAGGTGTTTTGGGTGGGTTTTGGGGTCGTTTGAGGTGAGCGTGCGCATTGTCTGTCGTTGGAGTGTGTATTAGCCGACTGTCGAGCTGAGAGGAATGGCAGCTCTTACAACATCAGCTGGTCTATTATCATCGAGTAAGTAGTAAGTAAGTAATGTTCCCCAACATTCCACAGGTTATCAATACCAACATCTCAGTCCAACAATTAAACTTCTCGGTATCCAATTCCTACAAAAGAAGAATGAAATGAAATGATAAAAAAAAATCCTTTATCAATCAAAACCTAACCTCCACGGCAACCCCCACCACAATCCCATTCCTAGCCCCCATAAGCATAAGCATAACCACAATAATCACCACCAAAAGCACCAAAGCACCAAAGCACCAAAGTACAATCAACTTAAAACCCAATTGCACACTACATACATAACGAAACTAACTACATCTCTCAACGAAGGCCCGAAGGATACAGAGAGCATAGCCCCAGCAGACAGGATATCTCGGATGCGCGTACACCCGCCCCAGCTCCCCCTGCCACGGAGCCGGCATTTGGTTCCCAAGGGTAATAAGGCAGAGCGTGATCCGGCGTCATAATGAACCAAGCATCAATGCATTACCCATTACTCGTCCTATGAAGGGAGATCACCATGTGCCTCTGATCCGAGAATCCGAGAATCCGAGTTGATAGACTTCAATGCAAGCGTAAATTTAAGTTAAGTAGGAAGGGTATCTTCTACTTTCCACTGGCGAAAGATGTGTCATCACAATCACATAGACTTTTCTTCGAGGCCCCTGATTGAAGATGGTCTTGAAGGTGGTAGAGGAAGCATCTTAACAAGAATGAATTTCAATCGACTAATATGCACATGCTCCTAAGAAAGACCTCATCACCCATCACCCATCACACCTCAACGCAATCACGCTCCCAAACCAAAAGCAAGAACTTCATCCACAGTACACATCACCACCGGTACTGTATGAGCTTACAATCCACCGTCTCTTCCCCCTATTATTTTCTTCCCCAAATCACTACGATTTTCTCAACTATAAAAAGCCAATGAAGGCTTGCTACCGCGCTCTAATCATATATTCCACAATCTGCTAATTTAGAAGGGAGACATATAAGTCAATAGGCCTGTTAAGTGATATATCGATTCCGAAATAGTTGTGTGCTCAAAGAGCATATGGGTTGAGGGAACGGATAGTGAGACATCTAGTGGAAATTAGTTTCACGCTGCATTGCTAAATCTGAGTGGTAAGGAATGAACTTACGGAGGACTCTTGGAAAGATCCGTCTTCAAAATGACGGGAACACGGGTCATCTCGGTGATATCCTGAATATACTCGCCACCCTCCTCTCTGAGAGTGAAGAACTTAAGGTATTTATCCTTGTTCGTCAACTTAGACTCGATGGTTGGGACACGAGAGTCAGAGTGAGTGCGGTGGAGATCGGATCCCGGACCGAGGGATCCCTTAGTTGGGGATGGTGGTACAGATTGGGTTGGTCTTTCTCCGAGGGAAACACCAGCCATGCTATCAGCAACGTCTTCGTCCTCCTCGTCGTCAAAGAGAGCATCAACATCATCAGTGGACATTGTTCCAGTCTCCATTTGCTTACGCTGAGCCTCTTCTTGCTCTTGGCGTTCTTTTTCGGCGGCAGCGGCAGCCTTAGCAGCTGTTGCGGCGTTAGAGGCACGCTGAGAGGCACCGGCCTTTGGTCTCTCGTCTTCTGGTACAAAGGCAGATGATGGGACACCCTTCTCCCAGTAAAGCTCGAGAACACGCTCGTTCTTGCGGAACTCGGCCTTCTTCAGTGGCAGTTGATCGCAGTGCACGCGCTTTTCGAAGCCATATTCTGGAATAAGAACATCGAAAGCAGATTCGTACACACAAACAACGATACCCTCGCTAATAAGGTCACCACCAAGATCCTCACGCTTCTTATCCATAATTCTGCAAGACTCGATGTGAACACTCTGCTCCTGCGCGTTCTGAGCAGAATCCTTCTTGGTGTTGCACTGATCAGCAGTCTTAACCAAAGAATCAACATCCTCCGTGTACTCAATCTTGCCCTCCGAAAGGACGGCCTCGAGTTGTCGGTGGACAATAATATCAGCATATCTGCGGGATGGGTTTGTGAAATGAGTGTAAAGGGGAAGGTTCAAAGCGTAGTGTGGAAGAAGGTGTTGTGGAGTCTTTCCGGCAACACAGTACTTCGCACGATGCATGGCCTTCACCAAAAGAGTCTCCAAACCCTTGCGGATACCGGTGTCATCAACCTTGAAGAGACTGTTCTGAAGGGTGCCACTGCTTGAAGCATCGATATCGTAACCAATTCTAGTCATACGGTCAACAAAGAGTTGAAGACGTCTTGGGTTTGGAGCAGATTGACGACGGAGCAAAGCCTTTTCTGGAAGACCAGTAGCGATCTTCTGAGCAACAAAGGCGTTCGCCTTGTGCATAAGCTCTTCGATGAGCTCGTGGGATGGAGTAGAATCGAAGATGTTGTGTTCAACTGGAACATTCTCGTCGTCCAATTGGTACATCAGTCTCAAAGGAGCAATGGTCTCACCATCGGAGCCCAAACGTGCCTCACGGAACTTCTCAGCAACCGCCTAGATTTTGTTAGCATATTGTAGTAGTAGTGATAGTAGTAGTAGAAGTAAAATCAAAACTTACATTAAGGATTTGAATGTCCTTGATTTCAGCACCCTCAAGCTTGATACTGCTGTCACCGGAGAGAACAGCATCAACCTCCTTGTATGTCAACTTGCCAGAACTCTTAATGATACCCTTTCCAATCCAAGTGTCATCATTGTTGATAGCTCCGGTTTGTGCGTTGACCTTGAACACCACACTGACAGTGAGACGCTCCTCGCCAGGGGTCAAAGAGCAGATTTCAGATGCCAACTTTGGTGGAAGCATGTTGCAGGCACGGTTCATAAGGTAAACTGCTGTTCCTCGCTTCTTGGCCTCGCGGTCAACAAGGGAGTTGGCCTTGATGAAGTGTGCAACATCAGCAATGTGAATACCAATTTCAATTTGTCCATTGGCCTCGGTCTTGACGTGAATGGCATCGTCAAGCTCATTTGCACCATTTGGATCAATAGTGAATGTCTTCTCTTCGCGGAAATCACGACGGCTAGCAATGGCCTCCTGGTCTTCCTTCTCCAAAGACCAATCATCCAAGCCAACACTGCGGATAACGGCTTCCGAGAACTCATCAGAAGCAAAGTTGTTGTCTCTGAGGAGAGCATCGGTTTCAACCTTCAATTCTCCCATCTTTCCGAGCTGTTCAACGAGTGTACCGAATGGATGGAGAGAAGTGATTGGCCAACGCTTAATGCAAGCAACAAAAATGCGATCAGCATAGTCTTGGTGCTTCTCAACAAAGTCGCGTGGTGCTTGCTCAGTAGGAATGGCAATCAGTGGAACACGCTTGTCGGTAGGCTTGAACCAGACAATCTTTGGCTTGTCCTGCTGGCGCTGCTCTTGATGGCGACCAGAGTTACCATCACGAGCCTGGCGCTCAGCCTCTTGCTTCTCCTTGGTGGCCTGACTACTTGGTCGTAAAAGACCGAGAGTTCCAGAGAACATTTGTCCCGCAACACGCTCAATGACGGCAACGATGTGACCGGCATAGAGTGGCTTCTGCTCGTCATTGACCTCTTCTTCCTCAACCAAGAGCAAGCTCTGTCCCTCGACTTCGACATCATCATTCTTCTTCTGCGTTGGTCTCTGGCGGAGACTACCACGTCTCTTGATACCGCCTTCCGCGCCACTGGAGGCCTGATCTTGGCTGGTGGATTCACGACGGTCGCTGCCGCCAGTTCTCGTATCGGTGATATCCTTGCGCTTCTTCTTCTCTTCCTTCTCGCGCTTCTGGCCCCAGACCTCGTCCACATCCAAGAGCTCAACGGCAACGAGGTCGCCTTCCAAGGCACGGTTACGGTCCTTGCTTCCACAAATAAAGATGTCGGCATCGAGAAGTCCATCCTGTGTCGAGACGTATGCATCGCTTCGGTTCTTCTTGTTGACGCGGAGAATACCGGAGACCAGCTGGCCGTCGCCAAGCAGGGCTGGAAGGGTAGCTTGTGGGAGGTAGGGAGTGAATAGGGTCTTTCGCTGTTGCTGGTTGTTTTGACCGCCCTGTGGGGCATGTTGGCTTGCTTGAAGACCGCCCAGATGTTGAGAGTTCAACTGTGCTGCCTGGAGAGCTTGAAGTTGGCTCATCTGGAGTGGGTTCAATTGCTGACCGGGGTACAATGGCTGCTGGAGAAGAGCCATTTGTCCTTGTGGAAGCTGTACAATCTGTGGCTGGCCACCGTATTGGAAGTTACCCAAAGAACTGACAGACTGTGCACTCATAGACGCACGAGAGCGGTGACCAGGCTGGAAACCCTGAGGTTGTCCCTGACCAAAGTTGCCCATTGGTGCTTGCTGGTCCTGTTGACCCTGAGCTGCGGGTGTTCTCCAGTTGCCATCAAAATTTCTAGAGCCTTGACGAGCGTGTGTGCTGCCACGGCGCTGGAAATCATTGGTTTGGCCATTGGCACCAGCATCAGTTGTCGCCATTGGTGGTGGGAACTGGAAGGCTCCGCCACCTCTCTGGGCACCACCTCGAGCAGCTGCACCCACAGCCATACTCTGACTGCGGCCATGACCACTGCGTCCGGCTCTTTGGGCATTCAAAGCACCACCTTGTGTTCCCTGCTGTTGTGGAGCAGCTCCTTGCGTGTTCTTATCTTCGGAATTCCCGGGGCTGATTGAGCGATCGGCGCTGGCAGCAGTGGAAGCTCCCGTAGCACCTGGAATTGGGAATTGGAATCCGGATGTAGTTCTCTTTTGTTGAGCTAGTTCGGCGGCCTTCTTTGCCTCTGGCAGAGCCAGGGAATGACGACGCTGGTGACCACCGCCAGGTGGTCCGCTGCGTCCGCCACGGGCCGGTGTATTCTCGCCTCGAGCCGCAGAGTGATTGTTGGCCTGACTGAAATCCCCAAATCCTGACCCCGAAGCTCCGGAGGAGGGAGCTGGTGGAGGACCCAATCCCATATTAGGAAGTGCCGACTGATTACGACGATGAGACAATGGCTGTGTCGGAGCACCCATTGGAGCTTGTTGGAGCTGTCCTGGGAACTGGAAGCCATTCTGCGGCGGCATGTTGTTCATTTGCTGCTGGAGCGGGTTGTAGGCACCATTCGGAGCGAGGTGCTGCGTCGGTGGGATCATGCCCATATTCACATATTGCTGGTGTGTAGCTTGGATTTGTTGCTGCTGTTGCTGCAATAGCTCGATTTGCTGCTGAATAGCCAGTTGTTCCACTAGAGATAAGCACGAGCTATTAGCATTGTACAAAAAAAAGGCCAAGCTATTTGATGGAAGAGGAGTAGAGCTCTGATAAGGGGATTGGAGGAAATTTTGAAGCTATTGTGGTGAGATCAATGGGGGGAGGCAAAAGGATCAAATACGTACTTCCAGGAGACGAGAACATGCTCATCAACGGTGTCAGCTCCGATGGACTTCTTCGATGGGCGATGTGCAGGCGGCGACCAGATGGGCCCTGGACACCACCCGTTGGAGGGCCTTGAGGTTGCTGCTGTTGCGACATGACTGACTGTTTATTCAGAGCACAAATGCACGTTGGGTGCGCGGGGACGATGAGGTATGTGGTTGACCACAGCAAGCGGGATTTTTGTGTGTGTCGTGGAAGCTTTCAAAGAATATAAAGGAGGGACCTAAGTGGATCCGGGAGCGTGCGGATAATATGTGAAGTGGTGAAGGAACGACTCGAGAGATCGAGGACGATTTGGGGGGGGTGGAGGGGAAGGGGTGGGGGAGGAATGTTTGAATTCTTCTGTGAGTGTGATTTAATTTCTTGATCTTCAGAGAGAGTAGATAGAGAGAGTATGAATTTGATGTTTTGGAGTGAGGGGTGGGGAGGGAGGAGGAGGAGGGAAGAGAGAGAGAGAGGAAATGTTTATAAGAGAGGGAGAGAGAGAGAGTAAGTTATGGAGAATAATAAGTAGGTAAGTAGGTAGGTAGGTAGGTAGGTAGGTAGGTAGAGTGAGTGAGTGAGTAGGAGGTAGAAGTAGTAGTAGTAGTGTAGTAGTTTAGTAGTGTAGTAGTAATAGTAGCAGCAGTAGTAGCAGTAGTAGTAGTAGTAATAGTAGTGGTAATAGAGAGGGAGGGAGCTATGGGTATGGGGGTATAGGTAAGGGTATAGGTGGTAATGGTTAGAAGGATTGTGGAGAAGTGAGTAGTAAGTAGTGAGTGTAAGGTAGAACGGAGTAGAGGAGAGTAGAGGAGAGTAGAGGAGAGTAGAGTAGAGTAGAGTAGAGTATAGCAGAGTAGAGCAGAGTAGAATCTGGTTAAGGGAGAGTCGAGGAGAGTAGAGTTATCGATGGTAATGGTAGACAAGGTAATAGAGTCAAGCTCTATACTAAAGTAGATGGAGGGTGCAATGCATTTTAGAGTCTTTGCGGCGTGATGATGCTGTGAAGGTCAAGGCCGTACTTAGTGACGGGTTGCGTTGGGCTGCCTTCAGTTGGCGCGTGGAGTGGAGTGGAGGGGTGAGGGCCCTTTGTGTGTGTGGGTGGCTGCTTGGCCGAGGAGTGTGCGTGTAGTGATGATGCTGCACCAGGGAAGCGATCAAATGTTGAACGGGGCGGAAGGGGATGGCCCATGGATGGAGATGGATGGAGATGGATGGAGAGATGCATGCACATGTTTGGTCCACCACAACAGAACAGCAAGAATAAAGGAAATAAAAAAGACCCTCGGTATACGACTGTACTTCAAAAAGCCCCTCAGTCTGTATATAAAGGTAGAGAGAGTATCTCCATCACGTACACGGAGCTGTATGCACGGAGCAGTACAGACGAACCTCTCGATTGAGAGAGATGAAGTCAGGACTTCACTTATCACCGCTCGACTCGCGTTGAAAAGCGTCGACGCTTGCAGACGGATGGGGTAGTCAGTAACGACAACGTCAACGCTCCCAGCTTGCGTCGGTCAAAGTCTGTCAAAGTCGGTCAGAATCATCCAGAATCAGTCATTCATTCTCGCAGAGAGGTCAGAGTGTCAGGGTCAGTCAGAGTCAGTCAGAGAGGGTCAGAGAGTCAGGGTCAGTCAGTCAGAGTCAGCCAGATGAAGACATTGATAATTCCTATGCACTTAACGAAAGACGCCGGATCATAAGAATCACCGTCAATGGAAGTGCTCAGCCTGTTATGGCTTTAAGGTGATGACGATGACGGTATATTTCATCTTACATGTCCTTTATATCTGACGTCTTGGGTCGATCGATCAATCAATCAACCATCAATCAACCATCAATCAATCCCCCTGTCCAAGGTAGGTATCTATCAATCCCTCAATTCATGTATATCACCATATCTTCCTATGTCTCTTCTCTGTAATCCGTCATGGTATACCTGATTGAGGTGATGTTCTATCAGTATATGTATCTATTATGTATGCACATATGTACATATGTATATATCGATCTCTCTATTCTTCCCTCTACCTTCTCACCTCGTGTTCTCTCTATCTTTTTGTTCCCGTGTCCGTGTGCGTTGCATGTCTCGAAAGTTGCAAATTCTAAACTCACAACGCTTCTCTTTCCCATGTGCAACAAAGCAGAAGACCACCCTACGCAACCCTTCCCTCGTATTTCGTGCTAGAACGTTCATTGACAGTCCTGACGCATGTATGTTTATGTGCGTACTCGACCTTGACTGACTCTGTACCTCGCATTTCTAACGTTATTGATAGATATCAGGATGCATGTGCCGACCAACCTTACCTCATGCTTCAATACCTTATCCCGAACCTGTGAATAGGTACCGAATCACTCCTCATGCAATGTCGGTACGGAAGGGCAGTATCCATGTGTGGATCTCTGAGTAAAAGGTTATCCGTAGTCGAATACAACACATGCCCATATCCGTATCCAGATCCAGATCATATCATATCTAACATCCATATCCGTATGCACTTTAACTCGTGTCGGTAGAATGGGTTTGAATACTCATATGAATAGATATCTACATTGTTCAGTAGGTGTATCAGATATATAGCATCTGGGCTGACCACTAACTGCTTGATTACTATGGCCCATCATGGCCGCTTGGCTGATGGCTGGTTCTAAGGAACAGGAGTCTGGGCCTCATTCGTTCACTATTTCCGCTGCTGACTTCCATATGAAAAAAAATGAGGAATGAGGATTTCTACTGTGCGCCATCTCACCTCACAAAACGCTAAAGACTGCAGTAGAACACATAATACAGACAGTAGTTCCTACACATGCATGTATTCGAACAATTGCTTTGTACTCGGTACCCATCTCTCCCTCCCTCCGTCCCCGCCTTACTCCTGCAGTAGAAGCCAAGACCAACTCTACTCTTCCTTCGTGCTTCAAGATCACCAAGCTATAACACGGAGTAAATAAGGAGCAGGTGTCGTGTGTGTGACGCACGAACGCAACAGGGGCCAAATTGACAAGGACACACAAGCAAGAAACACTCGGGAACACACGCCCCCTCTCTTCCCCCCACTCCCAGCGGTTTACATCACCACTAAAAGCAAACCACCTAATAACAAACACCAGCACTACCAGTATTTAAGTCCCAGCCGAAAGCGCAGGAAATCCCAGAGAGTCAGAGCTCCCAAAGCTCTCAGGAGCTCTTGTTTAGAGAGCTCCTAACAGCTACTGTAAGTAAGCTATCGGAAAGGGATCTCCCTCGCTCCCTGCCATCCCACCTCCAAAATCCGAAGGGAGCATGGTGGAAAAGAAAGAAAGACGAAGAGAAAAAAAAAAAGGGCCATTGACAAGGTGACAAGGACCAGGGCCAAGACGGAAGTGGCCACACGGCTGGGATAGAAGGGGTTACCAGTGGCTCTTAGTATGTAGGGTCTGGTTGGCTCCAAGAGGGCTGAAAGTGCAAAATCGCCGCTACCAGCAACCGGCTTTTGACTTTTTGCCATTGCGGGTTTCTTGTGTCCTGAGGATGGCGGATTGAGGTTGTGGGTTATGGCGATTTCATCATCTCAACAGGAGTATACGGTGCACAGTAGGTAGAGTATGATTGATCATGGAATAAGTACCTATGATCAAGATGCTACATGAGCTCGCTCTTGATGAAAATTCTTTACTGTCAGTATGTACGGTGATTACCTACAGTGAGTATCATAAGTATGAATTCGGTTGTGGTGAAGTAGCTATTCATGCTCAGCTCGTAGCTTGCTGCTCTCTGCTGTTAGCTGTTGCTGTTGCAGCTGCTGTTGCTGTTGTTATCGTAGGATAGTTGAGTTGTCATCGTCCTTGTCTATTCATATAATAAATATATATATACATGCACCACATGTACTATACGAACAAAGAAGATTGCGTTGCTGCATCTCAGAAGAACACTGCTGTACCCGAGAAGAGAAGAAATATTACTAACAAACACCAGAGTACAATATAAAAGGTGACAATTCATGGCATGTTCATCAATGTGAAATGTGGCTGATTCCCCTGTCTCCGTCTCCGTGTTCGTCTTCGTCTCCGTTTCTGATCTCATCTGTGTATCTACAATTATCTACTACTTATCTAATTACTACGTATCTTCTCGGCCTCTCGTCTCGTATCCGCCTCTGCATCTGCCTCCGCCTCTGCCTCAGCTTGCTTGTCCTCTTCTCAGGCCTTGTCAGGATCAAAATGTTCCGATGGCCGATCTGACGCTTTTCTCTACACCGCCAGGGAGCTTCCTCGTTATTCTGCCGCTTTGGCCGCATTTCTCACAACCCAAACTCTCTTTCTTCACGTTCGCGTCCAGCCCTCCATTCCTCCACTCTCTCTTCGCCATTGTTCCTTTGTTTACTCTTCATAAGTCGCTTCCTGCTACTCAACCCATCATGCTTCGGTAGCCATGTCGTCTTCAGATTCCGACAATGACGAAGAACTCAATTCCCTATTGGCGACGATAGAAATCACCCCGCGAACGCGCCATCATATCCTCTATGGTGATAACAATACCGAAGAAGTGCACAATAGTGCCCTGCAGGAAGCCCGTCAGGAACATCGCCGAATCCGAGAAAATGCCTTGAAGGCATTCCGAAAGCACGAGTTACGCGAACAGGAAAGGAAGCTGAGGGAGCAAATAAAAAGAGAGGAAGATCGCCTGCGAGCCGAGGAGGATCGAGCAAGAGCTGCTGCAGAGATTGAGCAGCTCAAGGCGAAGACAATCCCAATCCCAAAGCCCACGCCGGCGCCTCCTCCGTCACAAGAGCCAGCAGCTCCGTCACCAGTCACGCCTGTACCTGCTCCCAAACCGGCGCCCGTTGAAGCACCGAAACCCCTACCTCCACAGCCACCTGTCAACGAAGTTCCTCCAGTACCCAAGGCGATTGAACCTCGCGCGAAAACTCCGGAGCCACCGAAACCAGTACCTGTCCAAGTCGCCCCTCCGGCTCCTGTTGTTCAGCCTCAGCCGCCTCCAAAGGCACCCGAACCTGTCCAGGCACCTCAACCCGTACAAGCACCGCCGAAGCCCCAGCATAAGTTATTGCCTGGAGCCGATGAGTACCTCGAAATTCACAAGCGGCTGAAGAATCTAAGGAAATTCCTTGCCGATCATGGAAAGCAGGATATCCAGTTCAAGAAGAAGATGGGCGAGATGAGGCGTGAGATTCGAAAGTCTGTGGGGCAGTTGACCGAGGGTAAAGGAGCAAACAAGATACCGGTAAGTTCAGTTTCTTGTCTGACTACGGTATGAGCTGACAGAATTATAGATAGACAAGATTTGTGCGGTACTCAAAGAGGCTCTTACGACTATGCCTAGTCCACCTGTCGATCCCGGCATGGTCCTCCTCAAGAAGCCCGAGCCAGCTCAAGGAGCAGTGAACAATGGCGAGCAACTCCCATCACTATTTATATATCTTCTCAACATCTTCGCGAAAGCCATCATATCACAATTCATCGACGAAGCTGGTGTATCCCCTCGAGCCGCCGACCCAATTGGCGTAGCAGCTGTCTCGGTCTTCGCACGAGTAGACAACTGCTGGCGCGGCGAATCCATGATCGACATCCTCATAGCCAAATTCCGCGCCGTATGTCCCGTTCTCTGGGGTGCACGAGGTAGCGAGAAGACAGAAGAAGGGCGCGCTCGCCTCGGCTGGAAGAGGACCGAGGGGCAGTGGGTGACGGATCAACAGCACAACACACGCATGACGGGTCTTGGAGCAGGCTACGCCTCCGTCTCCCTACGCGACTTCTCCAAAACGAGACTCAAGAACCCCTATCCACCGCCGAAATACTGGATGACCGTGGCGGCTATCGTCAGTACCCCACCTGCCGAGGCCTCCTCAACACATTACATCGTCCTCCGAGCCCTGATTGAGAATCACGAGCAGCGCTTCATGATGCTTTATGGCTCTGCTGGCCGAGCTGCTATTCAGGTAGCCGTTGTGGACTTCCCCGCCAGAGCTCTGGAGACGAATGCTGCCGTCACGAGTTTGAAGGTTCTGGGCGATAAACTTACTAGAGATAATGGACTGCGTTTGAGACCGGCTAAGCCGCCTGCTGTGGCTGTTGGTGGCGGTGGTGGTGGAGGATTTGGGGGCTGGGGTAGGTGATTGGGCAATGGGGCATTATCGGAGTTGGGGTCGGAGGTATTGTGCTGCATTTATGAAGTTTGGTTTAAGAGAGTAGTAATTCATATATTAGGTATTATACGTTTTGTGAACATGCCTGGTTTCTCAGTGAGCGTTCATGCTGTGAGATTGCCGGCTTAACTTGAAGTGCTGGATCCGACTTCGCCTTTTATCATGCTTATGCTATAATACCAGGAAGGATAAAAGACCATTGGGGTGTGGGCATAGTATCTCAACCCCTAACCCCCACGTTTCTTGGTCAGTAAATGGAAAGTCATTCGTCTGAGCTACCCTTTCCAATTGGTGCCGATGGATCGAGGAATGACAACGCGCAGATGGGCGATGATGATGAGAAGCACGTGTCGGGGATCGAGCACAACTCCCAACACTTGACTTTCGCCAAACGTATGTGTGATGTACTTTGAGTACTACGTATGTGGATGAGTTGCAGAGCCTGCATACTGCAAAGTCCTATTTATAGACTTTCCTGGAGAAAGACCTGTACGCCAGCCACATTGTCGACGAACTCATCGCTGACGTGATGATTAGATGTCCGATGGCAGCGCGGATGACATCGATGCCCTTGCTCATGTTGTCTGCGAGTCGGAAGTTCAGTTGAATACGCTTGCTTCAGCTAAGCATTCTAAGCTCTGGGATTGCACTCTATTGCTGAGAATGGTTGGGTGGGTTGACGATGCTTGTATTCTGATGTGGATACATTTATATGTAGCATTAATTAAATATAAATTTCAAGGACGGACACCTCTACTCAAACTGAACATGTCACAATTTCAGTACCTATTCTTTGAAAGGTGTTTTTCGGTTCATGGAAGAGTAATAGGAATCAAGATTGTGCTGCGTAGACATCCGTTTCGATGAGGCGCCATGATGCTGACAAGAAAACGAAAGATGATGACGATATAATTGATGGTGAGAAGTTCACTTCCCTTGTAGCTGTTAACCTCGATTTGTGGCTCAAAGCTCAAGCCATGGCTTCTTTGAAAGTCTATCAGCTTATGCCTGGTTTCCTCGCTGAGCAAGAAGCTGCGCTTTATACGCATATATTTCGCTAGTAGGGAGGTCTAAGACACGAATCAAGTGACTCTCAAGATGTTACGAGTGAATATCATATTGGTTATGATGACAAACTATCTTCTCACGTCATGAAACGAGGGTTAGATATAGCAGGCCTTTGTTGCTTCAACTCTAATGGGGGATTATTTCGATTCCAATTTATGGGTTCCTTGAGGCTAGGATTCGAAGAATTTCTTGTTTATAGACGCTATATATGTCATAGATGATGATTGTGGCATGGAAGATATCTGACACAATAAAGCAGCTGCATAGCTGAAAACCTGATGATGCTGGTATTGATGTAAATAGCGAGAATCTGAGTCTGGATGGTAGAATTGACTATCTCTTGATAATAACCTTATCTATGACGTGGGATGCATTTGAAAGAAAATCTGAGTTGTTAAAGATACAATCTATTATGATAAGGCAATCTTATATATGGACTTGGGGACCTCACTTTGCATGTCAAAGTTGAGATACATGTAACTGGTATCCTTAGATTCTCCAGCTTCATAACTTGTTGCCTATTCCTGTGACATGTACTTGGTCTTATATTTCTCTCTACTTCGAGCAGTATCTAGAGGTCTGATATATTGTTTTGAATCATGGTGAAAATGATGATTGTGTTTTTCTTCGTTCATGGTACAAAATAGTGACTGTTCACATTCATTATCAAAGTTTACATTATTCTTCTATTGACAAAGCGCAGGAAGAAAACCACAACAAACTCTTCTTCACATCTTTGAACAAGCCAAAGACTGCAATGAAAAGAAAAGGTCGCATCGCCTGGAAACAGTGTAATACCAGGGACACAGTGAGTAGCTGTCATGCACGAGTTCAGAGGACAGCACTTGAGAGGCAAAAATAGTATAACCTAGATAAGGTCCCAGCGGGACCATTTCAGAGATTAAACTGAAAAGAACAGATACTACACTGGATCTAAGCCATACGGCAAAGAGAGCTAAGGAGAAAAGAAAAAGAAGTCCAGAGGGTGGGGAGATTGGAGGTATTTATACAAATTCATAGGAGGCTGCTTATGATGCAAAGCCGAGACATTTTCAAAAATTGTCCATACAAACAGTCCAAACAGTGCAAACTGTGGGTGGAAGGCGTGTCGTGCCTCTTCTGCGTTATGCGTGGTGGTTGCCTATTCGCGGTTGCCTATTTGAGCGATCCCGCGGATATCTGGTTGGCGGTAGAATGGAACAAGCCCTGCGGCTGAAAGTGAGCACATGAGTCACAACTACGACTCATAGCATATACAACTCTGGATAAGTCATTGACTTGTCTTAAATGGTCGTCTCACTCATATATATCCCACAGCATCCCGACCTTGATATGGTGGCGACCTTACATTGTCAAGATAACTGTGAAAGGCTTAGAATTACATGGGTATTCAAAGTCTTTATATCTTAGACTTGACATGATTGGGGACTTTTGTTTGGTGGTTATTACTCATAGCAGTTTGAATGGTAGCCTTCGAACTCATCTTGACATGAGACTTGTTAGTATCTGCTGCCTTGAGTATGTATGAAAACATCCAGAAACTCAATTATCCCCAGATATCCTATCAGATATACTCCTGATTCCAGTCATACTATAGTTCTGACATCTAATCCTACGTTTCGAGGCGACTTGATGGTAATTGATTCAAGTGTTCGACCACTTGACTGGCTTATCAGACACGACACGACACGACACAGACACAATGAACTTCAACATAGTTTGATATAACGGCAGCCTAGAATCCAGGAACATTGTGTTGCAGAGAAGAATGCCACGTCCTAGTAGCAGAAGAACAAATTGATATCAACGCCGTCTATCGCATCCCATCAAATCCCCAATCCGAAAGACAACAGTCTATCCCATATAACCAACCCACTTAGATAATCCACATTTCCCATCAACCAGTCCAACTCCGATGCCTCTGACGGCTACTTCAGTTTTAAAATCATGACTTGGACCTTCCCTCGCAGTCCCCTATCCATTACAACCTATCTCTTTCCCTTTCCCTTTGTCTTGGCCGAGTATCTCTGATTCTCAGGTGCAGCACATTCCTCACAATCTTCACCCATGCGGATTGTCTGCCAGATCTGCTTCTTGCTGCAAGGAGTCTGGATGAGACTAGCAGGCTTGCAAAGTTTGCCCAAAGCATGAGTGGTGTGTTGGCAGTTGTATTGATGGGCGTAGTAATGGCACATGACGGCTATCTCGAACACTCGACGATGAAAGGGTCTAAAGAATCACCAAGTCTGTATGACTTCGTGTTTTGTGAAGCTGATATTGGTTTGATAGTTTGATAGCCTGATAGCACGAGGAAAGATGAGATGAGATGAGATTTTTGCTGATGTAATTGTAATTGCAATTAGAGGAGATAACTTCTTCTTCTGCTGCTGCTGTTAATTCTGATGCTTCGAATCGAGAGTTATCAAAGGCACTCTTATACCCTTCCCATACCTCAATATTAGACAGTTACAAGAGAAGAAGGCCTACATAGAGCAAGACCAAGCAGCATTTCCCACCGCAATTTCGTATTCTCGCCATCAAGAACGATAGCGAGCCTCATGTTGAAAAAAAGGCATACGACTTGTTTGCTTGTGCCACTACCCTCATTCCCATACTCTATTTTCATTCCACCAGCCGTGTAACAAATAAAGCCTCATATAGGCCTCGCCGCCCGCGACTTTTGACATATGCCTAGAAGCGAGAGGGAAGACGCGAAGAACAAAGGCTGCATGCAGTGGCGGAGCCTGGCGATTCCACGAGGTAAGCATGCCATTCTGGACTTCTGTGGGATATAGGGCTGCATGAGAACAAACTGTCTGCTCGGTGTCTTGACAGAAACGTGATTGTAGAGGAGGGCTACGGAAGCGGTCCGGACCGTGGAAAGCAAACAATGGCGTTTGCATGGAATCAACGATTACGATGTTTGGCGGCTATGATGAGTTAGTTCAGTGGAGTGATGGAGCTCATAAAATGTGCAGATACAAGATATCGAGGCTTGTGCTACTCTTTAAGATTAATAAGAATATCAATCGTAAAGATAGATATATTTAAGTTATAGTTGATATATAATTCTGATATCTCATACACCTATGATTTGACTACATTGTAATTCTGCACGAAAGCGCCCTCAACCGCCCTCAGCCGCCTCCTCAATTCACCGCCAACATCATGAAAGTGGTAGTGTCTTAAAGTGGCGAGGCTTGCCCATCAACCTGGAATTAGAGAAGTGCTGCTAATAGCCAGCTGCAAAGGGCAGCAGCATGGATTCAGGGCCTTCCTCTCGACCGGGTACGAAGTTGTGGGGAGAGGGAAGCGGGATGAAGTTGATATCATTGATGCGCTGGCAGGCGTTGCGGTAGTCGATGATGATGTGTAATACCACCATAGGGAGCTACCAAAAACAGATAGGTGCAAGTAAGTACCAATAGACAGCGCTCGCAGTATTTCTAGTATTTCTAATATTCTAAGATGAGGGATGGGTAGCTGCTTGGATTGCGGTTGTTGTCATCGATGTTGTTGGTATGAACCCTGCCGGAAAAGCCCAGGACTTGCTGGCCAGTCAGAAATAACACAAAGCGACTGACAGTCGTCATAATGCCGTAAGGCTGTCATGTTTCTGGGCATGCTGCTGCTACCTACATGTACCTTGATGGATTGGATTCTTTTGATGAAGGATGTACAAGCAGAGTATCAGAGGTGTTTACCATCATCAACGGTATTGGCTTCGTGTCTGCAGGTACACGAGAGTGACAAAAGATGTGGTGGATGCAGTGTGAGCAATGGGCAGACAGCAAAACCAAATACGTCCAAGGTACATTCGGTCAGTACCCTTACTGCTGCTACTATGTACTACTTACTACTTGTGTATGTGTGTATGTATGTATGTATGTATGTACATAGTCCGGCACCACAGTTCATACCAAGGTACCTTGAGCAGGTAGGTGATAATACCTAAGATAAGAAGAGATACCAATGACACCTTTTTGTTGATGCCTTATCAACCATCGAGATATCTATCAGGCACCAAGGCATAAACAAGCCCTTCACCTCAGGTTGGATTTTGTTAGGGTGGCTGGCTTTCGTGGCTTTCGTGGCTTTCTCTCTTCCTCTCTCCATCTTTGACCATCTCGCTCTCTGTCTCCGTTTCTGTCTCCGTCTCGGCTTCTGTCTCGTCTCTCTTGTGTAGAGTCGTATTCCATTGTGTGTGTGTGTCGACGCTCAGGAACAGCCACGTCGCTGTGCATACTTGGAGCTGCAGGTGCAAGGATCCAACAGATGTCTACCAGCGAAAAAACACAGTTTTACATACAGATAATGTCCTGATCTGAAGAGTCCCCCAGCACCTTCATTGCATCCGAGACCTGTCAGGTTGGGAAAATGCAGACAGAAAAGAAAAAAAAGATACCAACGGCCAGCTGAGAATCTGCTTCAATTGGGAGATTTCAAACTCGTTTATTTCATTCCTGTCCCATGTTGTCATCCTCAGCTGTCGTTGCTCTATGCTGGCCCAACATTGTTCTGTTCACTTTGCCTGACTGACTGTGTGTATGTGTTTGTGTGATTGTTGTACTCTTCACCCTCTCCATCTTCATCTTCACCTTCATCTTCCTATCTTCCTACTCCTACTACTACTACTACTACTCCTCTTACTCCTACTCCTCCTCCTACTCCTCCTCTTCCTCCTCCTCCTTCTCCCCCTCCTACCCACTCTTCACCAAAAATCAAACTTGTCTGCTCCGAATATTGGAACCCTCCAAACTTACTTTCAACTTCGCCAGCAACAAGCTTTGGTCCAAGGGAATCTTCCCCATTATTATTGCGCACATTATATAAGAAGAAAGCAGCAAACGGGCATCGTTCCCCGCAAAGCCCGGGAAGCCATTCATCAAGTTCCAGAAGCTCCGTCATCCCATCTTCACCGCCATAAGAAATCCTTCCCCTACAGTTACCCCTTTTCTAGAACGATATGCTCGTCGATTTTTACAGATTGTGTGCTCGAGAACATAAAATCATCAATTGAGTGATTGAAGCGCGCGTGTTCCTTCGTTATTCACTCTATCTACTGTCTTTACAGTCTATTTGTGGGGCCCCTCTACGACATTAACGTGTACAAGATCGGTCAGTGGAGCCCAACCACCCAATTGACACGACAGACATTCTATTTCTGCACAATTTGATTGCTGGAGTATGTGGTATTAAGGATTCACTGACGGACATTTTTTTTTAATGAGCAGGGTTATTGGGCAGCTACGTCTTAGGCACAGAATAGAATACTTCACCACGACATCATAATGTTCTAGCACCATAATTTTGTTTAGCCATATCGAAGGAAGAAGAAAAAAGAACGCGGTGTCAAAGACACAAATTCCCCGAAGATACCCAAAACTAAGACGACTTACGGAGTATCAACGCAAGGGACCGAGGAACATACCTCACATTATCTGCCTTTCGCACGAGAACTATCAGAATCAGACTCAGATTCAGAATCCAGAGTCCAGAATTCGGAATCCAAACTCCAGACTCCAGATTGCAAAAAAGAAACAATTCAAATTCAAAATCCAATTCCCAAAAAAAGAAAAAAGAAAAAGGACTCTTAATGCTTTAGATTATCAAATCATCCATATCTGAATCCATATGAGCAATCGACAATCCACAGGAAATAACAGGTTAGCATACCCGCGAAAGTGAAATTTAAGAGTCTTTCTCCAGGAAGTAGCTCTGGGACAAAGCACTCCACGAAGTCTCCACTATCATCTTTAGGTGGGATACCGTTCACTCCTTCCCGTCGACGACAAGGTACTGGGATTCACGGTGCCAACAGAACGTGAGATTGTCTTTCGAGTCAATAATGTTGATATTTCAGGCTTCCTTGCTTCATCATGAACCCAATTCACTTCTCTTTCAATTTAATTTAATTTAATATATTCTCTGCAATGGGATCAGCTGACAACCCTTCTCACAGACGAGTGACTCGACCTTCACACACTCGTTGGCCTGATAGATTCCGAGATCGTCTCCTCTATCGTGCAGGCCCGCAGGAGAGCTTTGAAAAGGCACTGCTACCCCTCATCTATCACTCGAGACATCGTGATCCTGATCGCGACCTTTTGGGCATCATGGCCTCTTCGGAGGTCGATCAGAAATTTCTTGGTCAATTTGCCCAGAACATTTCCATCGATCACCCAGCCCTGTCTTCGTGGCTGTTCAAAGTGCTAGGATTATCCGTCATTCTATCAAAACAACTCGTTCGTGCACGCAAGCTCCGGAAACTGGATCCAACCCGTGCAACCAAGTCCCTAGATCTTTACATGCACATCATCTGGCTCTCCCGAGAAGGACTTAACATTATTGAACAACACGTCCTTCCGTGGGTTCGAGGCTTCAGTGAGCTCAAGGTCCTGACATATAAGCTCCGTGCAAGTTTCTACCATGTCTTTGTGCTCTTCCATAATTATCCAAGTGTCAGCCAAGCGGTCAAGTCGAGGCGGACTTCGACACCTCCCGGCTTTCAGTCGCCAAAGTCGGGGAAATTGGACAAAGGCAAGGCTCCAGATCGTGGTACTCCTCGTGCCTCACCTGATCGGCTGTCTGGTCGCAGTTCAGTACAGCCCTCACATCCTATGGAGGGCGGCCCTGTGGGTGGCGGGCGCAACTTTCCTCCACCTGCAGCGAGTTTTCTTCTTCCCGCAAAAGACTACATCCCAACTGCCATGGCCTGCTTTGTGGAGGCCTCAGAACTGTCGGAGAAATTGCTCTGGGGGAGTCATCCACTGCGTTTGTCAGTACAACTGGAGTTTTGCGCGTTTCTGTTTGATTGTGTGCATGATGGAGATGGTGCGAGGAGGTTGGCCAAGAGAACGATTTCGGAGGTTTATAATGCGCAGGAAGGAATGGACGACGATATGTTCGAGGACGCGGCAGAGTTGGTAGGTGTGTTGGGGAGGATGATGAGGAGAGGCACGAAGAATCCTGTTTCACAAATTAGATCTCCGGAAGGATATGGAACCCCAGTTGAGCGACCTAGGGAAAGATGGGAAGAGGATTTGAATCGGTTGATGGGTAGTCCTATATAGCGTCGGGTGGATCTCTTGATTTTCAAGCGTGCTGCATTTCAGCGTGGCGCACCAGGCGGTTGATTAATACCCTTGAATGAAAAGGAATGCATTTGGAAAACTAAGCTCTATGTGAAATTAACGCCAGAAGCAAGTAAGCAATCCAAAGCGCGCCTCCCAGGTCGCTTATTCTTGAGTCATTGAAGCCAATGTCGATAACTAAAAAGGCCCTTGATATTCTTCCCAGCCTAGCAAAAGTATATGTAATCATCAACCATCCTTGAATTTCTTTTCAATAAGGTCCGCGACGATCATCCTGCCAGTGAAATTGTAGAACGAAGCTTGGATCTGTAACCACTTCTGCTCCCGATATCTCTCTTCCAACATCTCCAGTGTCTTGCAATCGTCCTTCGTCCAAATATCATCCGCCTTCAACCGCTTTCCACCTTCCTCGACAACAACCTCTTCTTCTGCCTCTTTATTCTTCTTCTTCGCATCATCGTCCTTTTCCTCTTTCTTCTTATTCTTTCCCTTCTTATTATCCTTCTTATTTTCGTTATCAGAAGCAGCTACAGGTGCAGATGGGTCCGCCGCCTCTCCTCCTTCGCTCTTTGGGGTCTCGCCCTTCTCCAACTCCTCGAGCCTAGATTGACAATCCTTCTGGCCCCTCTTCACGGCCTTCGCAATCTCGCGCCATGTCTTTCTTTCGCCATGTAGCTTGAGAAGCACAGCATCTTGCTCGACCGTGAACTCCTTTTTGCCTTCACCATTCTTGTCCTTCTTCTCACCTTCGCCCCCCTTCTTCTTATCCTCGACCGTCTTGTTATCACCAGGTTTCTCCTCGCCAGCTGGTTTTTCCTCCGCCGGCTTATCCTCACTTTTCTTTTTCTCCTCTGGCTTCGCCGTCTCGGATTCCTTGGCCGCTGGTTGGGCAGTACCCCGTCTTCTCACCTTGACAACACCTTGACCCTGACATCGTCAGTACGTGCAAAGCGCCATTTTGTCGGTCTACTTACAGGTCCAATCACCAATGCCAGATCCCTGCCGCTGCTACGTCTTCTGCCGTGCTCTTCTTTGGTTTCTGGCTGGACGATGGGACCGCCGAGGATCCAGTTTGAGAATGACAGGCGAACCTTTTCTTTCTCCTTCTCCTTTTTTCTTGGAATGGTGTACATATTGGATGCTTTTGGCTCCGAGCCTGGATTAGGTTAAGAAGTGACGCGACTTCACGTTTTTGAAGGTCGATGGTGAGTAATGCAGAGCCGGGACTTTGTACCGAAAAGGAATCAGACGAGGAAATCAATGGGTTCGAATAAGATTTCAATCAATACAGTATAGCATAGGTAATCGGGTATGCGTCCTTCGTTGTCACCGTCGCTCTTTAAGATGGTTTGGTATGAAGGAAGGATTGCACTTGACGCGACTTAGGCCGACGACGGTACGTGAGTCACATCAACTGGCAGCACTCGGCTCTTGAATCATACAGTGCGTATAACTTGAAAAAGTTTATAAACTATGGTCTAAGAAAACCAGAATCTAAGACTGGAGGAAGAGGTATACATGGTAGCTGCTCTTCTCAATGAGTGCTTCCTTTTCTCTAGGGGAATGTTTAGGCGGATTCTTGATTATCAAAGGATCATTTACTTTAAGAAACATCGAAATAGAACAACGGCAAATGAGTTGTATAAATAACGGTCTTTCTTGCATCATTTACAGTTCAAGAATTACGTTACCAGTTTCTTGACTGAGAGCCTTAAATCTCTTGGTACAAGACATAGAATTTATCCATCAACATTCTCATGTAACTATTGGTGAAATTTAATAAAGAAAATGTTATTACAGACTTGGGTATTCGAAATTTTTGTTATCTATCTTGCTCAGTGTATAATGATCAAGTTTTGTTGAAATTTATTTCTTGATTAAATAGAGTTTAATTATCTAAGTTTAATAATTAAATTCAGTTCATTCGTGAAAAATATCAAAAATATTACGTCGCAGTTCAAATATAAAAGATTTACGGTAAATTATGACCGAAAGTAAAAAGAAAAATATCAGAATAGAAAAATCAGCTACCAGAATAGGTAAGTTACATTCAGTATGGAAATGAAGTCTAGACTGTCATTTATTTGAGCTAAGGCACTACTACGTAGATATTGGGTTTCATGTATTAAGGTCAGCTCATATTAGCTGAATAGTACTCCATCCGATGTATTTTAAAAGAGAGCCAGTACTAGAAATATAAAAGATTTCCCATGTTACTTTGAAGTTAAATAATTTTTTATTTCCTCATTGTAGTCAATTGTGTTATTTTGTCCATTCACGTGACTGTCTCGTGAGTTTGCCAGCTGAGGAGATCTCCGCCGAATTGAAACCTCAGGCATTTACACTAAACTAGGGCTAAAGTTTTCTCCACACCAAAGGAATTCCATCACGCCGCCGCGACGATTTTCTGAAAACTCCATCGACAAACGCACAAACCTCACCATTAGATATCTATTGGAAGACTGTCATCATGTCTAAAATCACAGTCGGTATGTTCAACCTGCTCGCATCATTTTTGATGTTTTCGATGTTTGCGACGACGTCGCCGTCGCCCTCGATATTTTCAAATGACCAATTACTTACGTTTTGTTTGTAGCCGGTGTGCGTACCAACGTCCAATCCCTCCTTGAGTACTCCCAGGAGACCAAGAAGCGTAACTTCCTCGAGACCGTCGAGCTCCAGATCGGTCTTAAGAACTATGATCCTCAGCGTGACAAGCGTTTCTCCGGAACCATCCGCCTTCCTCAGGTTCCACGCCCAAACATGAGCATCTGCATTCTCGGTGACCAGCACGATATCGATCGTGCGAAGCACGGTGGTGTTGACGCCATGTCCGCCGATGACTTGAAGAAGTTGAACAAGAACAAGAAGCTCATCAAGAAGCTCGCACGCAAGTACGATGCTTTCGTCGCTTCCGACACCTTGATCAAGCAGATCCCACGTCTCTTGGGTCCAGGTCTTTCCAAGGGTAAGCTTTCCAATAACCTATTCTACAACATGCATAATCTAACAATCATATAGCCGGAAAGTTCCCAACCCCAGTCTCCCACAACGAGGATCTCTCCGCCAAGATCACTGAGGTCAAGTCCACCATCAAGTTCCAGTTGAAGAAGGTTCTCTGTATGGGTGTCGCCGTCGGTAACGTTGAGATGACCGAGGACCAGCTTATCTCCAACATCATGTTGGCCATCAACTACCTCGTCTCTCTTCTTAAGAAGGGCTGGCAGAACGTTGGAAGCTTGACCATCAAGGCTTCCATGTCCCCACCAAAGCGCCTCTACTAGATGTAGTCCTCTTTACTGAGTGATTGCTCGAGAAGGGTTTTTTTTAGGTTCCTGTAGTTCACAAAAATACAATGAATTGCAAGGCCAAATAGATATAATGCATGTGATTGTATGGAAACTAGCTAATATGTGATTTGCCGATATATTTCTGCCACATCAAGCCTCAGCAGCGGTGAAGATTGGCCGCTTCTGCGTCTGCATGGAAGGCTGCGTAGGCATTGCTCCTGCAAGTTTGTAACTCGAGCAGCAAGAAGTTGATACAGCAAGGTTCACAAGTGTACGATATGTATGTACAGTGCTGCAAGAGAAGTTCAGACATTCAGATCAAACTTCTGCATGCAACGTTTCGTACAGGATCAGAGTCTTGAACGCGATATCGTGCATTGCACATAGACGGTGTGAGAATCATTCCAACACTAATCATATGAAACGGTCGACTTTCATCGAGTTTGATATTACAGTATCTGGCGTCGTGCCTAGGGCATTGACGTCGGATTCAAAACATGCAGCAGAAAAAATCTTCGATATGGAGAATGATTTCGTCGATATCGAAAACAAAGCTTCTGCAATCACGAAGTCCGCAAACTATTGTTCTCGGAACTACGAATGCAGCACAAACCCATTTTGAAAACTGCTTGGACGCGTTATTCGCGAATGAACAGATCAAAAAGGGCGCATTTCTATCATAAAGTATGTCGCGAACCCCCCACAGTCAAGACCCTGTCGAATCGAAGGTCACGGCTGGTAGGAAAGAGGGTTTTCATTATTCTAAAGGGCCGGGAACGATGGGGACGAAATTGAATGACGAACCCATAGCGAGCCTCCGTAGAGGAGCCGTTATGTAAATTAACTAAAAGTATAGTTAACCCACTGATGATAGAGAAGAAAGAAGGACACGGAGAGCGCATGAATTTATACTGCCTTCGCTAATCCAACCCGCGCTAGTGCAATTTTGCTCGCCGTTTTGCTCGTCTGTCAAACTCTTTCGCGAACCGGAAAGTCACCAATGAACGCAAGTCTACCAAGCACTCATTAGTCAGCATTTCAACATCACGTGTGTGCATCAATCTCGCCCTGAAAGATCAACTACCCGATTGGGTTTGGCGCACCATTTTTTAGAAAGTAATGATAAAGGTAGAGACATAACGGCTGAATACATATATGCAGTAAATTAAAAGTTTGAATATTTCATTACCTGCTCAATGATGGTATGTTTCCTTCGTGAGGCGACGCTACATCAGAACTGCATATATACCTGAATTCATTTTAATAGATGGCTCAGGTTGATAACTCAACATTCTGGTGTCCCATTCCATCTTATGTATTGTACTTAAGTATTGTACTCAATGCTGGTCTGTGGCTGAAAGGATGGTTTGTTGGAAAGCACTAAAATGCGTATCGCCGATATGGTGAGATATGGTTTATCTCTTCGGCCGATGCTTTTTATAGTGCCAATCCACAACCCTGTAGTGTGTTTGTTTTGGAGCCACCTCACCATTTGATATGTCACTGTGCTATAACTTCATGATGTATTCTTTGGGCACGATAAAATCCGTTATCCCCGTTAACAACACTAGTTTCCAGAGTAGCTGGAACATCTCAGACCCTAGGATTTAAGGAATGTCAAGCTAAGGTAGAGCAGATTCCCCTCGAAGATATCTCTCCAGACACTTTACATGGGTTGTCATCAACATCATACATATCTCAGTCTTCAATCCAGCATTGTCCATAATGGTATACTCAAGATACAAGTGCCTACCTGTCTGTCCAATGCAATAGCAAATATTATGGCCCTTCTATCTGTCTCTATACTTGGTAAACCCGGCCTTTGATATCTCCAAAGTCATGCTAGGATTCATAACTTTTTAGCAACCTTTGAAGATATCATAAATACCAACACTGTTCAAGTATCAAATTCGGTTTTGCTAAAATAAAGTATAAAAAAAAAACATGGGGTCTTGACATTCTATCCATGGGTTGGATTATTGTTATCCGTAGCTTAAGCACAAGTTGATATAAGAACGCAAAATCAACACTATATAGTAATATAAACATAACTAGCGGCCGTTAAATGAGCTCAGAATGCCTAATAGAATACTCGGAATATTCGTTATCGTAATCAGAATCAGATCGGGTATACAAGAGATGCCTCGGCACCCCACAGCCCAACTATGCTATGTCCACACCAACCTCTCTTCTCGTATTAGAAAGTATAAAGTCTGCTCACTGACAATACAAAATGCACGGACAGTGATGTAGCAGTCTTATATCTGCAGAGATGCTAGGTCCGTAAACCCCGACATTGCACTATTTGACACTCCCTCTACGACACCCCTGCTACTAATCCTGCGCTGTATAAAGAATATCCAGAGAAGGTATAGATTCCCCAGGAACGAGGATCGGTCTGTCAAAAAATGATTATGCTTAAGCCGTATGGTTCTTAATGTAATGGACAAGATTGACGATTTCCTTATGAAGAAAAAAGATCTGCATGTGTCGTCGTCAATATGAGTTTAACGTCTTGCATTATGAGGCTTGGAGGGGAGAAGAGTATATAAAAAGTATAGGTGAGATAGGTGACTGATATAACTATGAGGGATATTCGGGATTGTGACCTGTTGACCTGTCAAATTCTTGAGTCAAGATGCTGACTTTGCAGTTTCCCAAGTAACACATATGTTAGTCATGAGACAATGTAGGTTGGGCTTCCATTTATCAAGAAATAATTCTTGATGAAGCTTTAATGACGTATAATCAATCCACTTTGGCAATAAGTTTATAAGAAGATACCAATATTTAGGGATCATTTTGTTCTACCCGAATCCACTGTGCAAAGCAGTGCATTGTATTATCACTTGAATCCATGTGGAGTTAGCGGATATAAGAGAACTGAGTTGTTGTGATTGCATACACGGATGATCTTAAACGCCAAGTGTACGGGTCCTCCATCCCTTTACATTTCCAGCCGAGAAAAGGCTGGAGGGAATCTGGTATCATTAACAGATATATAAAAGTCATGAGTTTGTTCTACATTACTCCCACAGCACATCATCTCTATAAACATTTTCATTCTTCAGTTGACCTCTCCTGAACAATCCATCACCATGTCTTTTACTCCAGCACCTGAGCCCCCAACTGAACTTGGGCGATACCGTATTCTGTCCAGTACTTCTGGAGTACGCGTGTCTCCCTTGGTTCTGGGGGCTATGTCTATCGGTCAAGCATGGTCCGGGTTCATGGGCTCAATGGATGAAGAGTCATCGTTCAAGCTTATGGACTCATTCTATGAAGCGGGCGGCAACTTCATCGACACTGCAAACAATTATCAGAATGAAGATTCCGAGAGGTTCATCGGAAACTGGATGAAGGCTCGCAACAACCGCGATAACATGTTCATCGCAACCAAATTCACTACCCAGTATCGCTCTTGGGAGCTTGGCCAAGGACACACGGTCAACTACTCCGGTAACCATAAGAAGTCCCTTCATCTATCCGTTCGGGACTCGCTCGCAAAGCTGCAAACCGACTATATAGATCTTCTTTACCTTCACTGGTGGGATTGGACTACGTCTATTGAAGAGATCATGGATTCGCTGCACATCTTGGTTGAGCAAGGTAAGGTCCTCTACCTTGGAATATCTGATACCCCCGCATGGGTGGTAGCTGCAGCCAATACCTACGCAAAGGCCCACGGCAAGACTCCTTTCTCTGTCTACCAAGGTCGCTGGAACGTGTTGGTGCGGGATCTAGAGCGCGAAATCATCCCAATGACCCGACAGTTTGGTATGGCTATCTGTGCCTGGGATGTCGTAGGTGGCGGAAAGTTCCAGACGAAGAAGCAGATTGAGAGCAGGAGAAATGCCGGCGAGGGTCTGCGAGCAATGTTCGGAGCTGAGCAGTCAGAAGACGAGCGAAAAATGAGCGAAGCACTTGAAGAGGTTGCCGCAGAGCATGGGACTGAGAGCATTCAGCAAATTGCTCTTGCTTACGTGATGCACAAGGCTCGCAATGTCTTCCCCCTTGTTGGCGGTAGAAAGGTTGAGCATCTGCAGGATAATATCAAGGCACTGAGCATCCGCCTTACGGATGAGCAAATCAAGAAACTTGAGAGCGTCAAGCCATTCGATATTGGTTTCCCCATGACCATGATTGGTGAGGATCCCAAGGAGACGGGCAATACATCATTCTTAGTTGCTATGTCTGCACCAATTGCATGGCAGCGAGCCCCCAAGCCTATCGGCCATGAATAAGGATATGACGTGTATTGATACAACAGTCCAGCTCTGAAAAGGGCCGAGATTAAGCACGCAGTTTTTAGCTTAGAAAAATATGGGATATATCGAGAAAGTAGTTTAATAGACAAATAATTTGATTTTTGATGGACCATAGTGAGGAAAGCAAACTTACTCGAGGTCTCTATTGTATCATATTCTTAGATTCATCTATCACAGAAATAAGCGATTATAATATTGTGGTTGAGTTAGTTTCCATCACTAGTTGGATCCTTTTATGTTATTTCTTACTAGAGTTATCACTGTGAATAATGCTGAGAGTACTGTGTCGTAAATAGTCTATTTCAATTAGTAGTTTGTGAATGTGTAGAATTGGGAAGCACAGGGCTGGCTGTAGAGAAGCTTATTATATAGTGAATTGTTGGAGCTTACAATAGTGTAGCCGAGAAAGGAGAGAAGAAAAACCTATGTAGTTGTAACCGTATAGGCTATGATGCAACTATAACATAGCTACATGCGCCCACAGTGCTGCTCTGGATAACTGTACAACTTTAGTAATTGCTCTTGAACTTCACTCTGCTGACCGTCATGGAAGATCCGGGCAGGTACACTCATAATGGAATCTCAATATCTTAACGTGATTGCGTTCAATGTCATTGCTGACCTAATCTATACAAGGCAATTGAAATCTAAGAGAACAAATCCATCAACCCTCAGCAGCAATTCTCCTTTCTTCTTTCTCCTCGACCGTAAACTCACTCTCCGCTGCCTCTACTCTAACAAATCCCATGAAACAGACAAGAGCTACCCCCGCACAAGCAACCTCCAGCCAGAACACATTCTTGTAACTCTGCCTAGTACCCTGATACTCCGTAAATGTTGCTACAACATCTGCGAATCCCAGAAGGACCGCAATTCCAAGATGCATGAGTATCATACACCAACTGCCAGCTAGACCCTGTTGTGCTTTCGGAAATGAAGAGGTGATGAGAATATTGGACACATTAAAGGTAATGTCTATTCCAAGCGTTGCGCATATCATTGATGTAAAGAAGAAGGCCCAGTAATTTGCGCCTTTGGGCGCAAGAGCAAAAAGAAGTGGGGCGGCAATCCAGGCTATGCTTCCAAAAGCACAAAGCACTGTACCTGGGACCCGATGCATTATCTGTCGAGTCAGCGAATGAATAAGAAACTTCTGGAAAGAGAAAATACGTACAGTTCCACCAAAAAGAGAAATAAAGATGCCACCCATGAAGAGCGGCGTGTACCATGCAACCACTTGCATTGGTGTGAGAACAAGAATATTGAGCATATAGTAGGTCGCATAGAGTAGGAAGATTCCCAAAGACCCATAAGTAAGGAACAATGCGATTGTAAGGGCAGGCATATATTTGACCTTGAACAAACTGGCAGGAAGAAGAGGATCGGCTGCAATGTTACACTCGACATATCCTGCTAAACAAAGAATAAGGATTCCAACAATGAAGAGAACATATACATATGGCGTTTTCCAACCCTGAGGCGCATGGGCAGAATCTGTGATGGCGAATGTGAAGAGGATGAGCCCACTTGAAATGAGCCCAGCGCCTAGCCAATCCATCTTTACGTTTTCATTTCGAGTTATGAGCTGGGTTGGAATAAAGAAGAGGGCTGATATAGTAGTGATGAATGTCAAGGCGGTTCCGACCCAAAAGTATAGTCTCCAGTCTGCCCCTTTTGCCTGAGCAGCCGTACCAGCAAACAAAATTCCAATGAAGAAACCTGCAGCAGCACACGCCCCATAAACACAAAAGGCCACGTTCTTTCTGGGACCTGGGCGATATATGCCTCCAAGGAGGGAGAGGCCTGAAGGAAGGAATGCTGCTGGACCGAGCCCCTGGAGAGCACGGCAGAAATCCAACATTATTTCGTTTTGAGAGAATCCGCCAACGAGAGACCAAAGCGTTAACCATGCCATACCGAGCACATACATGAACTTTCCTCCGTACATATCCGCAAAACGACCCATAAAAAGTAGAAAAGAGGCGATTGTAAGAGAAAATGCACTTGCAGGCCAAGTGCTCGAAGCCGCTGGAATGTCCAGGGCTTTCGAGACAGTAGGAAGGATGACTGTAAATCCCGAGACCCAATATTCCTACACTTGTTAGTAAGGTAGATATGCTTCCGAGAAAGGGAAGAGACATACACAGAGAATCTGACTCATGCAGATTGAGAAACAACATGCTATCTCTGCCCATAATGAACTGAAGATCTTTGGGCGTTCTCTGCCCAATCTATTTAACAATTGCTCTTCTGATTCTTCAATACCGATTTCCTCTGGATACTTCATTTTAGGTAAGTCAACGATGGAAGATAAGGCTGAATCTGCGATTTGTTGGTCTTTCTCTTGAACCAGATGAGAGCCATTATTGATGGGGACCGAGGTCATCTCATTGCCTTGATATGTGGTGGGCACCACTGATCCATGACCATATGACTCTCCTCTTTCGTTTGAAGATGCAGGTAATGCCTTGTGATTCGAGTGTAGTCTAGCTAATCGAGGCAAGCCAGTACTTGACCAGGCATCGAGGATTGGGTTCTGATGATTCATATGCATCGGCGGTACCGACGGTGACATGGCTGTATCTTGACTGCTATTGTTTGACTGCTTTTTGGAAACACCGTCGTTAGTTTGCGTAGTACCGATCGATGTCTCATCTGCAATAGACGCAGATTTCATTGAATTTGGTAGTGTTTCAAAGTGGCCATCCGTTTGGATAACCTTCGAAGGAAGAGCCGACTCAACAGCCGGTGATTTTAAATTTTCTTCGCCCATCCTTCCTGGATGCAGATGTATTTGGTGGTGACTGCCAGAGGTGGACAACATATTTTTGGCGGTACGCGCAATGCGAGGCAATTAGGAAATTAATGATGATTCTGAAAAAATCAAAGTAAAGGCGCTTATCAACATAACATGAAGAATCGAGGTGGATCAGGACATTAGAAATTCTTAAACAAAATGACAGAGAGGATGATCTGGCCCGATTTACATCGATACCTTTGATTTCAAAGCAAGCCGACGGTGAGCATGTTGAGGGCGTCACTATGGGCGTCACAATGCATTTAACAGAGAGAAAGGACGTCTGCCGGGCGTCATCTTGGGCGTCATTATTTGCTCTAGTACTTTGCCGGCACAGCTTGTTGCAAAGTCCGCCTACTTACTCAGGCAACTTTTCCGCGAACCATGCTAGATCCACAGTATTATCCTCGAGTCGAACACGGTACGTACCTTGCTGTATCTCTCATGTCCTCAATGAACGATAGTCATAGATGAATGATACTAGAGATGCCGCACCACCGGTTCAAATTGCTATGCGAGTAAACGCATGGAGTGTCCCATCATGCCATGCTGTGCATACGCAGCATGCGCGTTTACCGCTGCTGAGGAGGTGTGATGAGTAGATTTAGAGGTCTGGAAGGGAGGGTGAGAGAGGGGCAAAGAGGTGGAAGGATTGTCATACTCCGGAGCCTTGGAGGATCAGGGTCGAGGTGAGGGGAAGTGAACTCTGGGGTGCTCCGAAGCTGGCTGGGAGTATTATGCTCCGAAGCCTTATGCTCTGCTGCTCAAGTGAGCGACCTGGTTCAACTGGACTGGACTGAGACTGGGAGAACGAACAGAGACAGAGACGGAGGCAGAGACAGAGACGAAGAAGAAAAAGAAGTCAGTTGCTTTGTCGATGGAAGCTCCTCATGCTCCTCATGCTCCTCATGCTCGAGGACCCGTCTGAAGGCTGAGTGCCATACATGCAGAGACGCAGGCGGGTATGCACATGTCGCACGCGTGACAGAGTGTTGGATGAGCGACATAACTGCGTCCTCCGTATATACTTTGTCGACATGCGTTGTGACGGTGAAGCTTTCTCGTGATGCATACTGCATGGCTCAGCACCCGATTGACCTCTTCCCGCGCAAGAAAGCTCTCCAGCATCGAGGCGCTTTCCTGAGAAGAGAGCCCAATACTCTCCGGACGGTAACTCAACTCACCGCAGAACTGCACCGTTTATGTACTTCAGTACTCATGTACTTCTGTATGTACATACCAACGACTCACCGTTGAAATGTTAGATTGGCATAGGGAGAGACATCCAACGGCTGTTGCTGTGCTTCTTTTAATAAACCCCGTTAAAGTAAACGTTCCTCAGTCGTAAGGCTGTTGTGCGTGTGTTTTGATGCCTTTCGTGTGTTGCACGCGTGGTGGGTTGGGGTGCACATGTACTCCCGCGTCAGTGACAAGAATCAGCAAATACCGACATGCGTGCGACACATACACACACACACTCTCTCTCTCTCTTTGTCTTGCTCTTGGACTTAACCTCCAAGCACAAACAAACAATGGAACTCTACCATACAACCCTCAGACGGCCTGACGTCGGTGCAAGGATGCAAATCATGTTTTACTTATCTACATTCCGTCTTCAAGCTGAATAAATTGATTATTACCTTCGATAATTAATGCAGCTTAATTCTGGGGGGGCCATTTATGTTGGTAGCTGGTGGGAGAGCAGAAAAAGAAAAGATGATGGACAGATAAGCACAGCACCACTGTATCGACAGAACGTCTGCCGCTGTCGTCAATTCATTTCCCCATAAAAGTCAGATAAATATAAAAACATAAAGCTAAATCTTAGCACGACATTTTATCCAGGAAAGGAAATGGTTGCGATCATGGTCATACGCTGTAGGTTGATAATTGTCCTTATACCTCTTTTATATTCCACAGGCCTTGGAAAGCACGTGAAATGAGCCCCTTGCGTCGAGGGCAGTTTGAGAATGATGATCTCCGCTGCACTTCCAGAAAGAGAGGCGAAAGTTTAAAATAATATGATGCCGGTGAAGGGCAAGATGTCTATATCGTGAAAAGCAAGGTATTTATATCGTGAAGGGGAAAGCTTACACATAAGGCCCAGGCCAGACTACGTGTCTCTTACCATCAATGTAGCTCAAACTGATTAAACAAATAAAACTGCTGCTATGCTATGAGATGAGCAAGAATAGAGCTATATTCCAGGTCCAATATACACACATTTGGATCACTGACAATTCAAATCCGTGAAGGGCGGACATGAATGCGGTGAAGCTGTAGTCAAGTCATTCTTCCCGGCAAACTGCATAAATTGCTCTGATTCGTACCTGGCCAACGGTATCCCACATCCCACAGACAGCTTAGGGTGCTATGAAGCTTGATTCAGCTCTGATATGCGAGGTGTCGATCAATTGATGTTCCCTGCCCACCGTTCACAGCGAGGTTTATTGACGGACAAAGAGTAACTATGTGCTCCCAAAACTGACGTGATATATTAAACTGCTATAAACGCCTAGTTCTTCGTATACGTACTTGGGTGACCGTGCTCTTTCCCATACTTGGCGACCTTGCCATCCAAGTCCCATTGAATAAATGGCCAAGCAATATTGGTCACCAAAGTCATAGCAGAATCAATCAACCAATTGTTCCTTGGACTTCCACCCCAAGAACAGCCTCGCATAGCTGCACCTAATAGTCCTACAGTCACCAGATATTCACCGTTTTCTAACCCCTTGATGCTCTTCTCGGCAACCTCATCCGCTGTCTGTATTGGGTCATCCTTCTCAAGGATCTTTGTGATGGCAGGTTTAGTCTTGTTCTCCTCCTCAAAACCAGGGCTCGAAATCGAACCAGGGAAGATAGTATGCACTTTCACATTAGAAGAATAGAGTTTGAGCTCTTGGTTGAGCGTATCGGATAGTGAGCGAAGAGCTGCTTTGGCCGGTGAATATGGAACATATCCTACGATAGGATAAAAGGCCAACACCGAAGATGTGAATATCAAATGTCGAGGAGCTTCTTTGGTGCTGGATGGATCGAGCCACTTCCCCAGAATTGCATGGGCCATGTCCACACAAGACCAATAATTCATATCCATCTGCTGTCGAAGCTTTTCGGGTGTAGTGTCGAGGAAAAGTGTAGGGTTTGCACCACCAGCAATACACCATACAATATCCGGCGCAGCTCCATTATTCCAAGCTGTAACCTCACTAATAATTCTTGTTGCTTCGGAAGGTTGGGTTACGTCGGCGCTGATATGATGGAATCGTTGGGTTGGAGACTGGGCTGACGACTGTATGATTTAGCATAAGCACTCGTCGACCAGTATAGATGATAATGAATTTACCTTGATGAACTCAACAGCGTCCTCAAGCTTCTTGATATTTCGTGCCACAATAACAACGTTCGCCCCCTTTTTCGCAAGAATTCGAGCAACACTTCTACCCATTCCCTCCGAAGCTCCTGTGAGGAGCACAGTCTATTCACATTAGCTTACGTAAATGTAGATAGTTGAGGATTGCTTCTACTTTTCCAGCCACATCAAAGCGGTTTTTGAATTTGAAAAAAGCCATTGCTATATAAATTGCCAAAAGACTGCCAATTCCAGCCGATAATGTCGTCCAGTTGCTGCTCACACTCATTGGAGAGTCGAGGGGTTTGGTCAGCCTTGCGCCGGGTTCAATCACGCAGTCCTAACTAATCGAGATTCTAAGGGCAACAACGTGATAATTCCAGAACAAAAAATAGCTGTTGGACCGAGACTTTGGAATCAAAGTGCTTATAAATTTCTCATCGACAATCGTTCAGCCAGACAAAGGTGGATATGTGGACTTGATCAAGCTCCCAGTAAACAAATGCGGAGTTATGTTTCGCCGCGATAAAATCCACCGGCACGCTAAGATAAAGTAATCGGAAAAAGTTGTAGAAGCAATCGCCGCTGCGACAATTACAACCTTCTACGACCTCACATTTCAAAAACCAAAATCATGGCCGGCAAGAAAAGAAAGGCCTCTGGCCGCCAGCCTACATCAACTGGACCAAAGGAATTCAGCGAAAAGGACGGGAAACTGGGACCAATTCGAACCTTCGAGGACGTTGCAGATTCAGAGGATGAGTTTCATATCAACCGCGATAAAGTCATGCTGGACGACGGGCCGGATGCGAAAAGACAGAGAAAATATGATGAAGAAGGTATGTTTCCTGATTTTCTATGCGAAAGGGTATTCATTGAGCTTTTACTAATTTCTTTCCAGATGCTTTCTTACAACCTTCCGACGAGGAAGTGTTAGCATACTCGGATTCAGAAGACGAAGACGAAGACGATGAGGAAGAAGAAGCACCAAAAAAATCCGCAAAGAAGTCAAAATCGGCCGACGATGATAATGAAGAGGAAGAGGAAGACGAGGATGCAGGCGGCTGGGGATCTTCTAAACGCGATTACTATAACGCAGACAATATCGAGACAGAGGCTGATGCGCTCGAAGAGGAGGCCGAAGCCAAGCGATTGCAACAAAAGAAGCTACAGAAGATGTCCGAGGCAGATTTTGGATTTGATGAGAGTGAGTGGATGGAGGCCGGCGATGAAGACGAGGACGGTGATATAGTCACCGAAGTGTTGAAGGACATTGAGATCACAGACGACATGGGACCCGAAGAACGATTACGACTGTTACAGACAAGGTACCCTGAGTTTGAGTTCTTGGCAAATGAATTCCTTAAATTACAGCCACTGCAAGCTGAGTTACAGTTGCAAGCAGAGCTGGTACTTGCGTCCGGAAAGGCAGCAGCTTCTCCAGCTGTGGCCAAGAGCCGAGCACTGGCCGCATACCTTGGTGCACTTACTATGTACTTCGCTATCCTCACATCAACAGCAAAGGACGGCTCGGGGAGCACCGCGCTTGATCCAATGGAGCTACGAGACCATAGTGTGATGGATAGTCTTCTTCAGTGCAGGGAATTATGGACGAAGGTCAAGGATCTTAGCGTTACTGTGGATGAGGAGGAAGGAGATATTTCAGATGAGGATATGGATGATATCGAGGAGTCTGAGGAGGAACAGGTTATCGAGCGTGCAACAAGCAAGAAGGGCAAGAAGCAACGAGCTCTCGAAGCTGCACGTCTCGCTGCCAGCGAAGCACGTTCCGAAAAGATTCGTCAAGCAGAGGCCGATACCGCGGATCTCTCATCCCTCGCTATTAGACCTACAAAGTCGAAGAAATCTCGCACAGCTGTTCTCAAGTCACTCGACGATGATTCTGACTTCGGTGAAGAGGAGAGCTTGGACGCTCGTGCTGCCGCCGAGAAAGACAAGAAGAAGAAATCTCTTCGCTTCTACACTTCTCAGATTGCGCAGAAAGCTAACAGACGTGCGGATGCTGGTAGAGATGCAGGTGGTGATGCTGATCTACCGTATAGAGAGAGATTGAGAGATCGTCAGCAACGACTGAATGTTGAGGCTGAACGTAGAGGCAAGAAGCTTGATGAGTACGGTCGTGGAGCAGATCTCGGTGACGACAGTGGCGATGAAGATGTAGCAGCAGCAGCAGCTATCAGAGAAGATGGCGATGAGTACTACGACATGGTGGCTCAAACATCAAAATCGAAGAAGGAGGACAAGGCCGCCAAGTATGCTGAATTTGCAGCCGCAAAGGCACTTGACAAGAATGCCAGGGTCGTGGAGGGTGAAGTTGGCGAGGATGGTAAGAGGGCCATTGGCTACGTGATCCAGAAGAACAAGGGACTGGCACCAAAGAGAAAGAAGGAGGTGCGCAACCCAAGAGTGAAGAAGAGAATGAAGTTCGAGGAGAAGAAGAAGAAATTGAGCTCCCAGAGAGCCATCTACAAGGGTGGTGAAGGTAGAGGAGGATATGGTGGTGAGGCTACAGGTATCAAGACTGGCTTGATCAAGAGTACCAAGCTTTAGTGTAGCTATTGTAATAAAATATGCCTTCAAAGAATTTTTAAATATTTTGGCTGCTGTTACTATACGTATTTTCTCTCATGGAACTTTCGTGGCCAATTTTACAAGGCTCACATCATGCTTCTTAGCATTGTTTGCTGGGTGCTTTTGACTGCTTGTTCGTCTGAAGATCGAATGCACAGATGACTTCCCAACTTGCTATTTCAAGAAGACAGGGAAAAAAAAACAGATTATTCTACTTAGCTAAGAGACCACTTCGAGTAAAACGCAAATAGGCCGCATAAGCGGATAAAATCAATCACTAAAAAAACAAAAGAAATCTAACGATGAAAAGGCGTTCAGCTAATAACCGTGCGTTCAAAATTATCTAGCGTTGTTCTAACTCACCGAACTTGGTAGTGTCGGCCATTTTATATGGTCTTCAATTGAGTGAGGCACCGAACAATCCGAGATCTGGCAATTGAAACGTCACTTGCAAGTCAAATTTGATACAGAAAAACAATTATTTATATAATTATATAACACCCCATCCCAATCCAGTTCCTCATTTTCCATTCCAGAGTCATTGCAAATACAGTCTGATGATCAAGTTGACACTTGAAGTGTTTAGTTGGAGCAGTAACTCCAGCTGGTCTCGAATCCCCAGTAATCGCTTCCTTGCCATCCTGGGAAGTAGGTGGCCTGAGAAGGCTGGTATTGCTGGGCATACAAGGAGCAGTAAGTACCAAGAGGCTGACCATTCTTCTTGAGCATGTAGGCATTGAAGAAGTTGCACTTCAATGGGTTGTAAGAAGTGAAGAAGGCGAGAAGAGCGCTCCAGAAGGTGGACTTGGTATTGACAGCGTTCTGAGCAGCAGCGTAGGAGGCACAAAGCTGAGGGTTGTATGGTCCAGGGAAGAACTTAGATCCGAGACATGTGCTTGGGTGGCTGTGAATACCAGAGCAAGATTGAGGAGCTTGCCATCCGGAGCAAGATGCTGGGGTGGTGTTGTTAGACTTAGCGAAACCATCAGATCCGACGATGACAACTTGGAAGTCGTCACGGTATTGGCCATAGTTGTTTGCGGAGGCAGAGTCAACACCAGATCCCCAAAGTGTGCACTTGTAGTTGGTGATTGAAGAAGGGTTTGTACAGTTGTCTGATGGGTTGAGACTTGGGTCACGCTCAATATAGATATTGAATGCGGTACAGGTAGTAGTGTTATCACACCATTGGGAGCATCCAAGGGTATCATATGTCTGCAAAGTGACGAGTCCAAGGTAGGTGTTGGCAGATGCAGACGCGTTCAAGTCGCGGAAAGTAGCAGCATAACCTGAAGGCGCCTTTGCATTGAGAGCCATGTCATGGAAAGGCTGATAGGCCTCAAATTCAGCGACAGTGTCAGGAGTGACCTTTGGTCCATAGCCATCTGGCTGGACAGCACAAGGGTCCTCAGGATTGATAAATCCACAGTAGGTTCCAGCCTCAGGAGTCGTTGGACAAGCAGAGGTAGAGCTGGTGGTAGAAGAGGTGGTGGTGACAGAGACTGAAGTGGTGCTTGGAGCAATTGAAGTGCTGGAGGAGTGGCTTGTAGTGGAAGTAGTAGAGGTGGTAGATCCCCATCCCCAGTTGAACCAGTTGAAGTTTCTCTTTGCAAGCTGAGAAGCGGTAGCACTGGCGGACGCAACACCAGTGACGGCAGCAGAGGCGACAGAAGCAGCAGATGCAGTATTGTAGACAGCAGTCTGGGTGACAGAACCAAATGGTGGCTGAGTGAGGGATGGCGAAGTAGCAGCGGCAACAGCAGCAAAGTCAATGGCCTGAACAGCAGGATTGGCAGCTGCCACAGCGGCAAAGCCGGCAATGAAAAGAGAGCGGTGCATTTTCCTTAAAAATTAAAATGTAAAAGAAGAGATTGAAGAAGATGATGATGATCAGAAGCCTGGAGAAGAAAGTCTTTGGGTGGAAGAAAAGAAGAAGATATATATAATACTTACACTAGTCAGTCTTCTCGACGATTGAGTAAGGGTCCTTGTAGCTATTGCAAGCATCTATTGATGCCTCCATTCCAGCTCGGACGTAAATTGAAGATCGTATTGCGGAGAACAATATCCTCATCGTAAGAGAAATGGACAAGGTGAGCAGATATTGAGGCTAGGCGATCTGGGGAGCCGCTTACGAATATTTTTCACCTGGCCGATTGGAGACTATTGGATAGTAAACAGAGCTGGATTGAGAGCGCGTACCTTTTTGCCTGAAGAAGACCCATGTTTGTTGCATGAAAGACCTCAAGCCCTGTGGTCAAGGGACGAGAGAATCTGTAGAAAGCATGGAAAATTGCTCTCGGTACCGACTTTTTGAGGATGTTGACGATGGTACATGGGACGGACGTGTCCGAGTTGGGGCTAATAATGACCGATGGTCGCTGAAAATGGGCTGGCGTTCTTCGGGCAGTAACCAAGCACCCAAGCGCACCGCGAAAATAGCCTTTTCTCCTTTGACGAAAAGGCTTTCAGTCTTGAGAGCGAGGGCTCAGAGTCGCTACTTTCGAAGCCACGCATTATTGATTGCGCCGTGGCTGGATTCATTGCGGCATAGGAGCCGGCCATTTGAAAGGATATTCATAGTGCAGAGCCACCGGCTTCGAACAACGTAAGCCCGCGAGCCGTTGTGGACATAGAAGGTGAAGCCTCACACGCCTTTACAAGTAAAAGAACGATAGGCTAGGTACTGTATGGGTTTATTGCTGTAAATTGCTTCAGCGAGCAGATCAAAAGTTGCTGCACGTATCCATGGCTGTCTTGTATTGAACAAAGATTAGTACAACATGTTCCCGTATGTTTGCTTTCGATATATGTTGGTGATTTGAGCACAATCCTACATAGCGAGATGGTCGAGCTGTGAGGTTCGTTCGATGGCTCGTATATCTCCCCTACTGCTGTGGTTGTGGAGAGGATTGTGCGCATGTTCGATCCGACATGCAGATACGAGTGGCTGGCTACCAGGACCACAAATCGTCTCACACATGGTCTGTTGGTTACTATTCGAGTCCAGCTATTCAGTCCACCTGGAGATAGTCACAGTCACCGCTACATTCTAATGTCTTAATTCGAATATATAGGCTTTAGTTTCTACCATTCGTTGATTCTCTGACTGGAATATTGGTATGATCGCAGTGCAGATCGGAACGAGACAGCCGAATGGAATATCAATTGTTACGACGAAGCATGTTCCGACTTCCGAGGACGGTAGTGAAAAAGAAGAGCATTACGAAGGTTAGAGCCTCACAAGCCATGCCATCAAAGCCCGCACGCATGTCCCGAGCGTTAAGAAAGCAATAAGCAAGAAGATCCTGTGGTGCTAAGCAAAGTCCCATGAAGTGCACCGTTTCAACAAACTATCGATTTAAGTGTATAATGTGTGTTAGTGTCTAAATAAAGGCAAGCTTTAAGGTTAAGCCGTGCTAAGAAGATCATAGATTATGCCGCTAACGCAATCGGTAACCTCAATTCGAGAGGCACAAGCGCATCGGCAACGGTTTGGACCACAGATCGACATCGTCATTTTTCAAATCAACGTTTGCCTCAATGTTAATATCAGTGCAAGTAGAGTTGCCCATAAAATTCATATTGCTATGCCGTGTGATTGTTTATCACAGAAAATTCTGGAGCTTATGAAGAAGTCAAAGATAGAAAAAACTTGAGAGATCAAAGCATTCAAAAAAGACGGGAAAAAAAGAGAGGAAAGAAAACTAAAAAGCAGACTTAACGAGGTATCATCCCGAGATATGTCCTTTCAATCTAGTACATCAGCTATCCACACTTATATTTTATGACGAATTGCATAGCATATCCAAAATATGTGGCTCCCTACGATTCTATTGCTTTTGATAAGTTTAAGAATTAGATTAACTATAGAATTCCGAATAACTATAAAGCTATTAATGGTTAAAACTAAAAATAAGAATGATACTGTGAATATTTCTTTAGTTTTCCCAGAAATTATTTGCTCTGGGTCGTTGTGCGTGCGTCCTTCGGTAGCTGCTCTCAGATTTCACTATGTAACCTCTTGTGGAAGATACGGGCGAGTCATTATCAACATACCACACGGGCCTCGAACCATGCGAGCTGAGAAAAATTATATCCCTCTCTAGCACCACCGCCGACATCACCTATTTCCAGCGAGCTCCCGGTAGCAGAGAGCCTCACAGTCATACCAGTCTCTTGGGCCCAATCGGAGACCCATGTCTAACCCACATTTCGGGCACGCAAAGCTTGGGAAGTGGTTGTCATAGCTCAACTACCATAACCTTCAGACCAGACTGGACCGATGGAATAGCTATTCGGCCCACACTAAGTATTGTAATACAAATAGAAACAACAGTAGCAGGGCCAAACCATTCCTCAGCCTTGCAACTTATAGCTATTAACTTGGATAAGTGTATCTTATGGCGCATAAATTGTTTGGGACCTTGATTAACCGTCATAGTCTCGGCCCTGTAGAGGATTGGCTCGCCAAAAAGAATTGAAGATCTAGATTATTACTCTTGAGAGATGCATAGCAAGATGCAAAATTCAGGGGGCACACATAGTAAATCGGGTTGGTACATCGAGAGAGGATGTGCAGACATTCGACCAAGTGTAGAAAATAACCCGAGTTAGAGCCATTCAGTTGCCTATCTCCGTTGACAAACAATGGCTCACTTTCAGAACATTCACAAATCAAACAGGTGGTGCTAAACGGAGAATGTGATCATCAGCTCTGATTCTCTACCTGGTATAGGCAATAGGGCAAACACCCCTCATATCAAAACGCCCGCTAAAAACAACCCCGGCCAAGGGAAACCACCCATGAGAATCCCAATCCCATATGCAGCCTCATGTACAATCTTCGACTCAGCCTAACTTCGAATAACAACCTCCGCCCGGTCGTCTCTTCCCTCCTCAAGAGAGAGATGGATCTCCAGAGAGACATATTATAAATCAAAACCAACGCCAATGGGAATTTGCTGCCATCTTTTCTTTTCTTTTCCTGAACCTTTGAATAATCATATCAACAATGAGTAGCTTGAATATTAAAGCACCACATCCAAATTCGTGTAATGTAGGTGAAAACCGTGGGGAATTCACTTATGCAAGCTTACTTCCTCTACTCGTGACCTGTCACCGATCACTTATGCGCCTACCATGCCTGGACCATAGCTGCTCTGCTGGCGCATATGACCTGGGAAATGGTGAGACTGGTCCTGCTGGAAATCAGTACTGCATGAAATAGCCCACAAACTGGGACTACCAACCTTCTTTCTCCGTTTCTGGCCGCCACGATCGTCCCCATCCCCAGTTGAGTAACCAGGATCATCGGCCATGTTGTCATCCACATAGCCTTCACCATAACCCGCAAAGCTGTCATCTGTATACGTACGCTTCTTAGTGTTTCGTGATGGTCTTCGCGCATTCTCAACCTTAGCCAGCCTCTGAGGAGCAGGTGCAGTATATTTCTGTGAGCTTGCTGAAGTAGACTGTTTGGTAGTGTTGGCTGATGCTGCAGCGGGTTGATCGAGTCCAAGTACCACAGGATCCCACTGTGATTTCGGTATCGAGCCTCTTGCCATGGTCATCGCCTTTGAGAGACGGGTGCGTGCAACACTACTAAGGCCACTCTGCATGTTCTGCGCTGGTCCGGACTGTGAGTCCCATATCTCATCTGGCATCTGTGCCATATCTAGCAGTCCGCCTGGTGTATCTGGTTCGTGTTTGACGGCGTCGAACTTTCCCGCTATCCCAAGATCCTTAATCTGCTTCTTGTACGTTTTGCGCAAACCGTTCTTCTCGCCATTCGGCTTAATCCGAGCAACCTCTGCTGCGAGCCCTTCGAGATTGTACGTTGCGAAGAGGTCTGAACGCACATCGGGCAATGTTCTGTGATGTGCTACCAGACAGCTATGTTAACGAAAGCGCTACAGAAAGTCTCAAACACTGAAAAGTGGAAAGCTCATATAACCTGCACCATACGAAAGAAGGGGAGCCTTACGAGTTTGGCAAAGGAGGTAAAGTCTGCCCACAACTTTGTGTAGATCGTCGATACCTGGTCTGCCGTCCTCGATGTGAACTTTCTTCTGGTCTCTCTCTCCAGAATCCTCCGCTTCGCGCTTGCGTTTGTTGGATGGATCATCATGTTCGATGTCTTTGTCGTCGCCCACACGTCCCGAAATATTGGGAACACCGTGTACACTGCTCATGGGTGTTGGTAGTGAGTTTGAAGACATCTTGTTACCGATAGGGCTACTGCCAGATGCAGGAGCCGATGTGAATGAATTGTTATTCGGACTTTGAGGGGTCTGAGGGTTGTTCGACGGCATCCTTGTCGCAAAGATGGCAAGCGGTAGTGACGTAGGCGACACTCTATATCGAGAGATCGGTGCTTCGAAGGAGCTGCGAATACGTCCGTGAAATTTTGGTCGGTCAGATAAATGCTGAGCCGTTGCCCGCCCTATGTGGCGCAGGATTTCTACCAAGCTTTCATTCAGCAAAGAGCACCGATGTGCGCGATAGACGATCGGAGGCGTTGGTGAGTCTCGAGTGCTTGTCGATTAGCACGCCCGTCACTGTGGAGTACCTGCGGATAGATGCTGGCACGCTGCTTTCGTGGTAAGTAGTCGATGGCTTTGTCGTGGAAGCCGTGGGGTCAGTGTTGGTTTTTGCGCGCAATGGGCGTCTGGCCAGGGGTGTGACCGTGTATCTCGTCTGATCGTGTGGCTGGTCGTAAGGATCGTGTATGTGTATGATCGAATATCCGGGGAGGTCGTATGCGTTGTGTTTGTGATTGTAGTTGTTGGATGTTGGATGTCGTTGTATGCTCACATCGAGTTCAATCGAGGTTGCGGTAGTAGCGCCGCCCCAATAATGCCGGAAGATCTCGTATGTGCGTTAATGAGCCTCAGCTGCATCACGTGACTAATCTTGTACAGTTTTCGCGTAAAGCACCGCCAGAACTAATTTGAAGGCGGTGGATAATTCTGCCGTCTATGCTACTTTTCCAGGCGGATTTTATTTGCAGAAAGTCGATTTGCTTCAATTTTCCTTATTGACTATCTCCACATACATAAAAATGGACGAAAGACGCAAGAGACAACGCACTACTGAGGATGGCGATGCTGTCATCACAACTCCCATCGAAAATGATCTCGATGGTCCACAAAAGAAACAAAGAAAAGAAACCAATGCTTCAGCGCAGCGATCTCTTTTCGTTCGTTCCCTTCCCGCGACTGCTACCAGCGCCTCTTTGACCGAGCTCTTCTCGCAAAATTACCCTCTTAAGCATGCGACCGTCGTTCTCGATCCGGAAACGAAACAGTCAAAAGGCTATGGATTTGTTACATTCGCCGATGCTGAGGATGCAGCCCGCGCGAAGGAAGAGTTCAATGGACACAACTTCCAGGGTCGAAAGATGAAGGTCGAAATCGCCGAACCAAGATCTAGAGATTCGAAAAAGGATGGCGAAGGAAAGCCAAAAAGTTTCCTTACAGCCGAAGCCGCAGCAATTAAGAAAGAGAGAATGGAAAAGATGGCGGATGCTAAAAAACCACCCAAGCTTATCGTGCGAAATCTTCCTTGGAGCATCAAAGAACCAGAACAGCTTGAAGTCCTTTTCAGACCATTTGGAAAGGTCAAGCATGTTACTTTACCAAAGGTGAAGGACACACAGGCTGGATTTGGTTTTGTGGTCATGCGAGGAAAGAAGAATGCCGAGAAAGCCTTGGCAGCTATCAATGGCAACTTGGTAGACGGAAGAACTCTTGCTGTTGATTGGGCTGTGGACAAGGACGAGTGGGAGACTCAGAAGAAGGCAGCTGAGATAGAAGCACCAGCCGTTACTGAGGATGATGAAGATGAGGATGAAGATGAGGAAATGGAAGACGAGGAAGATGAAGAGGAGGACGACGATGATCACATTATGGCTAGTGATGATGAGGACGAGGATATGGATGATGAGGACGATGAGGATATGGACGAAGAAGACCGTAAACCTGCCAGGGTCTCCGACAACTCTACAACTCTTTTCATTCGAAACTTGCCATTTACATGTCTTGATGATGGACTTAAAGACCACTTCCAGAACTTTGGTCCTGTTAGATACGCACGTGTCGTTATGGATTACGCTACTGATAGACCAAAAGGAACTGGATTTGTCTGCTTCTTCAATCAAGAAGATGCGGATGGTTGTTTTAGAGGCGCACCAAGATATCAGCCAACTGGCGCCAACGCTATCAAACCAGGGGCTGCCCCAGGTGTTAAACACTCAATTCTCGAAGACGAAAATGCTGACAACACTGGACTCTACACAATGGAAGGTCGTGTACTTCAAATTTCACGCGCCGTTGATCGCAGCACGGCAGTCAAGCTCACGGAGGAAGGCACCAACTACCGTACTGATAGGGATACCGACAAACGTAAACTTTATCTTCTTCAGGAGGGTACTGTGGCTGCTGGAACACCGCTTTACAACTCTCTTGCTCCTTCTGAAGTAAAGATGCGCGAGGACAGTGCCATGCAACGAAAGAAACTCATCCAAAACAACCCTACACTTCATCTCAGTCTGACCCGTCTTTCCATTCGCAACCTTCCTAGAAACATTGACTCTAAGGCATTGAAAGCTCTTGCTCGTGAGGCTGTTGTTGGATTCGCAAAGGATGTTAAGGAGGGCAAGCGCTCACAATTATCCAAGGAAGAGGAGGCTAGAGGTGGTGACGAAATGCGCGAGGCTGAGAAGCAACGCAAGGCCAAGGGTAAAGGTATTGTGCGTCAGTCCAAGATCGTCTTCGAGGGCAGAGAGGGAGCCAAGGTATCTGAGGATAGCGGTGCCGGTCGATCCCGCGGTTACGGTTTCTTGGAGTACTCTTCACACAGATGGGCACTTATGGGTCTTAGATGGTTGAACGGTCATGCGCTTGAAGGTGCCGGTGGCAAGAAGCAGCGATTGATCGTTGAATTCGCAATTGAAAACGCACAGGTTGTTCAAAGACGCAGAGAAAAGGAAGAAAAGGCACGAATTAGATCCAAGGAAGTAATGGAGTCCCGCTCAAAGGCTGAAGCCGAGGGCAAGAAGTTACCGAAGAAAGCATTATCCAAGGATGCTTTGATGGCCAAGACCAGAAAAGGGATGAAGGGTGGAAAGCCAGGAAAGCCAGTCAAGGGACCCGGCAACGAAAAAAGGGAGTTTAAGAAGGGTGATGCAACCGCAAACAGGAAGAGAAAGAGAGAGGAGGCGGCCAGTGGTCAAGGAAAGGAGGGCGAAGAGAAGAAATTCAAACCTGGATTCCCACCTGGAGAGGAGGGAAGATTGGCCCGAAGACAGCAGATTCTTGAGAAGAAGCGAAGTTACAGAAAGACGAGAAAGCAAAATAAGTAGTGTGTATTGATTGTACGGAGTTGGTAGCATAGCTATTATTTATTACACTGGCTATTTACAGCCTTCATTTATATATGAAGTTTTCTTTTAAATTCTATTGTCTCACTGACCTTGTGCATAATTGGTACGAGTTTTAACGACCACTTCTGATAACCTGAACAATTCTTTACCGGTATGTCATAAATTGTATTCTTTGATGTCATGACTTCTGGAACGTAAGTTTGCCGATTGTAACAACTTGGTTATCCATGCCCAGCCTGGAAAGCTTAGGCATGCAGCGTATCCAAAGAGGATATTGTTCAACATGAACGGATTTCCGAACAATCCCATTCATGTTGGGATGTAATGAATACTGCCAATTGTGGTACTTACACATAGGCCCTCGGTTCAGGTCATCGCCGCAATCTTCGGAAGTCTATTTCGGCCCCACCCCACATCCCGGACAACGCACAAGTAGAACATGGGGTCCCCACGCTCTAAGATATGGAATGACGGATATGTAGAAAGAGAGGCTCTACTCAGTTCTAAATCTTGAGAAAGAAATCATCAAGCCTTTACATTCAGATTTGCTTAGACGACGATGACTCAAACCTTCACCCCCGTCCATTTTTTCTCTCATGGTTCTACTATGATGTTAGGAGAAGAGTCTAAATCTGCTACATATTGGAAGAAATGTGGTGATGAGGCCCTTGCCAATGGAATCGAACATGTTATTATGATGGTAATTTCTTCCACAAATCAGAACTATACAACTGGGCTAATAGGTCCAAGGGAGCCCATTGGGCAGCTCTTGGAGACGAGATCGAAGTGTCTGCAAACCCTAAACCGGAGAAATCACCTGTGGCCTACGTTCATCCTTCGAAATACGTTCCATACAAATTAAATCCTGATATCCCGATGGCTTCACGCGTTCTCGGGATTCTGAAAGAAGAAGGTTTCAATGCAAAATTGAACGAAAGCTTTGACTGGATTCATGATACATATCTCATTCTTATAAGGATGTTCCCAGATGGATGCCCTCCGACGACCTTAATCTCAATGAATGCGCGATACGATCCGCACTATCACATGAAAGTTGGTAGCATCCTGGCTCCACTTAGAAAAGAGAAAATATTGTTCATTGGAACAGGTGGTGCTGTACATAATCTCTACCGAAACAAATGGGGACCGATGCTGCTTCACAGGGATAACTTTGCAATGCCCACGCCGCCAGAAGACTGGGCATTAGACTTCCGACAAGAAGTTGAGGACGCATTCTGCAAAGGAGGGGGACCAAGGCTCAGAAAAAGGGTTACAAGCCTCATGAAGTTGCCAGGATACAGAGATGCTCATGCAACAGATGATCATTTCATGGCAGCAATGTTTGTGGCAGGGCTTTGTGGAGGATGGGATGATAGTGGGAAGGGTGTATTAGGTGGCGAGGATTGGGAGTTGACGAATATGTGTAATGCGCAGTTCACGGTGGGAGAGTGGTGATAGCAGACCTCTGATTGTGATGTTACATAAGTTAAATTAAATGAGTGCATAATAGACAAAAACGCAAATTGTATTGTAGCATAAGTCATGAAGCATGTAGTCTGACTTTGCCCGCAACTCCTTGGATTATTGAGTTTTTCCAGGTCTTATGTTATCATCATGTATAACAGAGCAGACTAATTGTCGGGCACCTTGCTGTTGGCCAATATAGAACTTGGCTCCTTCACAAAGACAAGGTTACGATAGATTCCGGATTTTTTTGAGTATATATCATCGAATTTCTGTATCTAAAAATCTGTTCTGGATATAACCTTTATCTCCTAACCACAAGTTCCAAACATTTCCTCCCAACTACATAAGTTCCATATCCAAAAGCTGGTAGAAGAACTCCCAGAAAGACAACTGCACCGGTAATGATTCCTTGCTCAAAATATCCGATTGCAAAACCTTTCCCTTGACCTGTAGGCTTTAAAGGTGCAACAGCAGCAGCCTTCAACTGTGTTGAAGAGACTTTGTCAACTTCTTGCAATATCTCAAAGGTCTTGAAGGCAGTTAGAGGAGGCGCTATAAACTGTGGACGGACTTTGGAAAACATTTCTTTGCTATAGCGTTGCGGATATACTGTTGCTACAGATGTTGGTGCAGCCGGTCCAACTATCAAGATATTAGTAAACTCCAAGCTAGCTCTGTAGATTATAACTTACCAAGCAATGGCGTTGGAATATGATTCACAAGCGAAATATGTGAATCAAGTTGTTGTGCAAGAAACTTTGCTGTTGGGGGTGTTGCGAATATATAACTAGCAAGTAATGTTCCCCTGGAAACAAGTCAGCCCTGAAAGTTGATTTCTCAAGTGAATAGATCATCACATACTTCGTTTGCGAGACTTCTAGAGCATCCACAATGCTGGAGGAAGTTACGATGGGCAGGACTCTTCCACCGACCTTTGAGTTTAAGAACGCGCAATCCCTAACCCTGTTAGCAAATATTCTTTGTCAAGAGGCCTCAAACATATACCTGTCCTTCACATCAACAAGCATGAAATTTGCGGAACCAAAACTTGATATCTTGCCCTTGCTTTCTGCATCTTTTACTGCCTTCAATGTGGTATTTACCAGATCGCTCCCAGATTTCTTTGGGGTTCCCTCCGCAAAGGCCTTGCTAGCGTACTTTGTGCATTCTTCGAGGAATTTTCGCTTTATAAACTCATTGACTATGACCAGATCTGGTGCATATGGTGATAACCCCCCAAAGCCGAATCGTGCCCCCACAATCAGCTTTGCAGCATTTTCAACATCCGATGTTCTATCGACGATAGCAATGACCGGTAGTTTTGGGCTTGAGAGTAGCTGGGATGAATTGGAAGCGCCGTCTACGTTTTGCTGATCCACTATGAGGCTGGAATCGATGAAGGGTTGGTGTTGAACGATTTTGTTAGAGATATAGAAGGTATCGTGGTCAAGGGCTCCTGAGAGTTTAGTTTTGAGGATTTTATCAACACTGGACAATGTATCTTCCATCTTGAATTGGTCAGATTTTATTCGGATTCTGGGAGTGATCAAATACCTCAAGAACTACACAATTTCCAGCAGATATCGCAGCTGCCAAAGGAGAGATGACGGAGTACACGCGTGTATAGCTTGTCGGTCGGATGAGAACAGATCCATATCCAATTCTTCTCTCGCTATTGTTTTTCGAGTTTGCTATCAAATATTCCTGCTCCAATTCCTTCTCAAAATTGAGACTGTCATAGAATTCCGCAATAGTTATCATGGAGAGGAAGAGCTCTGAATCAATTTCAGTGCCTGAAGTTGGGTCATCGCACAACATAGACTCCCTAAAACTATCATAATTCTCTCCAATTGTGGTATGCAGCTTTTGTAGCTGGTCTTGCCGATAGCGTATGTTTTCGGTTCGATTGTCAATGACCGCTGCGTATATGCGCTGCATTCGTTGCTCATGATCGCCCATGTTGCTATTAGAAGATAAAAGTGGCCTTTGAATAATAGACAAATTTAAATTTCTATTTCCAAGGAGATTACAAATAGTTATGAAGGTCGAATGATGCTCGGGGTTAATTGCTCACCCTTCCCTGAGTCCTCGGCCACAGAAATTTGGAACGGAATGTGGGGGTAGTCAAAAATACGGCAAATATCTGGACAAATTTGAGACTTGGAAGTAATATACCTTGTGTCAAGCTATTCTATTTCAACATCATACTTGAACGTTTCTTGATTGTAAATATCATCATAATTTTAATCCACTTCAATCCGCCAATATGTCAGTCACCACAACGGCTAATCCAGCAACAACTCATCTGAGTCGCACACTTGTCGATTATGATATCAAACTCACCGGTGCAGTAGCAGAAGGCCAACCTGCACCGGTAAACCAAAGACCTGTACCTTCCACGGAAAATCCGGAGGGGTGGCCAACACATTTCAATAATGTTCCCTCGTATCGACCTGTGAATATGAGCCTCAATAACGAGGAGCGACCTGGTGGGATGAATGGTCCTGAGAGGGTATTCATTGCCGTTATGTTGCACGGAGTATGGCTGAATGCTGTAGGTACTCACATGCAATTGTAGATTGTAAGGCTGACAAGAGACAGACAGTCGCCCAGACTTGGAGAAAAACGGGAGGACGACTCAACAGCAACATTTTCCGATATGCAATTGGTGGTGAATGGTGAGGTGGTCTTTGTGGCAATGTTTTAAGGATTTGGCTATTGATTTGTGATTCGAATTCATATACAATGCGATGTACAGATATGGAGATTATTTCAATATTGACTATTACGTACTCGTGATTAATGACCAAATTCAACAAGCATTGTTATACTGAAGTTGATAGATGGGTGGTGGTAAGTTTACTGATATTCTTATGGGATACTGCTAAGTCAATCACTTGCATACACGGGGGATAGCTATTACCGAGCCGAACCGGCCATAAGACATGAAGGTTAACTTGCATATATATGCATAAAGAATGGTGGAGTATTGAAGTAGGAGGCATCTATTACCATATTGCTATTTTAGGTGCTATTAATGTACCGATTTTGTGATGTCAACTTAAAACGGCGCGGCGCCCGCCCCCACGTTCCGAACGACCCCTCATCAGGTACATGCCACCGACTTTACAAGCAGATACCGATACTTGCATGGTTTATGGACTGTGAATGCAAAGTTCATATAAATCTGGATTGCCTGGAAAACACGCGAGATGTAGTCACCAGAGTGTGCCAGTTCAATAGACATCAATATCTCAAATGGCGGCTACAAACACGATCCGAGACCTCCGAGAAGTCCACGAAGATCGCGAAAACGGACTCGTATTTGAAAAGAATGTTTCAATTCCTCTAAAAAATTCGCATTTACCCGTTCGTTGTAATGTCTATAGACCAATTGGTGACGGACAATATCCAGTCTTGGTAACATATGGACCATATGGCAAAGATATCCCATACGCTACGTATGTACATGACTTAATCTTCTGATACCAATTATTTAACCTCTGTAACATAGGTTTTTTGCAGGGTCGTTTGCTGAAGTCAATCCCGAGCACAAGAGCAAATACAGCGCCTGGGAAACGCCAGACCCAGTATTCTGGACAAAACATGGTTACGCAGTGGTTCGCGCTGACGAGAGGGGACTTGGTCAATCACCTGGACTGCTAGATACCATGTCTAGGGGAACAAGCGAGTGCTTTTTTGATATTGTTGAATGGGCAGCAGAGCAACCATGGTCATCTGGAAAGGTCGGTCTTCTTGGAATCAGCTACTACGCAGGTAAGTGATGTTGTCGACATCGGTCAGATGAATTCTGACAATATCGTAGGCAGTCAATGGCGCGTTGCAGCTCGAAAGCCAAAGGGTCTGGCAGCAATTATTCCTTGGGAAGGAATGTCCGATTACTATCGTGATCGATGTCGACATGGCGGAATTCTCTCCAATAAGTTCATCGGTTTCTGGTGGAATCGCCAAGTACTGGTCAATCAGTATGGAAAGCCAGGGAGATCTAAACTACAATTTCCACCCGACGGCCCAGGAGCCAGGGGCCAAGAAGACACTATTGAGGGAGATTTGCCCGAGGAAGCTCTACTTGCGAATCGCAGAGACCAAACTTTGGATAATGAGGCGAACCAATTCCGGGATGATGACTACTATGCTTCTAAGGAATTTGAAATGGGCGATATTGAAGTACCACTTCTCTCTGTTGCAAATTGGGGTGGAATATTGTTGCATTTACGAGGAAACGTTGAAGGGTATACTTGGGCAGGTTCCAAGCACAAATATCTTCGCTTCATCACGGGTCGCCATGACCTACCATTTTACTACAAGGAAGAAGTTGAGATCCAGAAGAGCTTCCTTGATGCTTTCCTCAAGGGAGAGGATTCATATGGATGGTCAACACCAGGAAAAGTCGCACCAGTGACTTTGACTTTGCGAAAGGGAAACGTTGGATTTAACGATGCCAAGGCCGAACAAGCATATCTGAAAAGAGAGGAGATTGCGTGGCCAATTCCGCGCACGAAGTACACAAGGTTTTACTTGACTCCAGAATTTGGATTGAATACCGAACCAACAACCACCAAAGAGTCAAAGATATCTTACAAGGCTTTAGGCAATATTGAGTCTCCACAAGCAGTTCAGTTTAAGAAGACATTTGAGAGTGAGACAGAAGTCACAGGACACATTGTAGCTCATCTCAATGTTTCGATGACTTCGGATACTGCTCCTGCTCCAGAGTCCGTGGATATTGACCTCTTCCTCACATTGAGACACATTGATCCATCTGGAAAAGAGGTGTTGTACACAGGGACTGCTGGTGATCCAATTCCTCTCTGCAAGGGCTGGCTTCGTGTTAGCCTGCGTAAGGTAAACGAGAAGCATCCTAAACACCGAGAGTATCTGCCTCACAGAGACTACTGTTCGACTGATGTGCAGCCAGTTGTTGCAGAACAGACTTACGCTGTGGATGTGGAAATGTGGCCCACAAACGTCGTTGTTGAGAAGGGCGGACAAATCATTCTGGAAATAGCATCTGGAGATACACAAGGCTCCGGGATATTCCAACACATTTCGGAAAAAGACAGGTATGTTAGGAAATAATTGTAACGAGACTCTGCTGATAATATCTTAGACCGAATGCCAGGTTTGCCGGCAAGAACCACATCCATTTTGGACAGGGCCTGGAGAATTATGTTGTGTTGCCAATTATCCCAGAAGCTTAGTGAGACGATGAATCTGATGCATAGAATTACTTGCCGTATTATATTAGACCATGGGGGTAAATTTGATATTATTCCAAACGGAGCGTGGCTCCCAATAGCACTTGTCAAATCCTACCTGATACTTCGCGATGTTGTCGTGTGACCAACTTTGGAAGGCTTTTCATGGACCTGGTCATTGTAGAATATTTGTAGAATTTAAGAAGAGTCATCGCCAATTCAGCAACCTTGAGTGGTTATTTTAACAATAAATAATATTAATGTGGAAAGTACATGTGATACTGGATATCTCGAACTTTATGGTTTACTCAGGAGTGGGAGAGGCCATACAAGCGTTGATAGCCTTGCTTAGTCATCGTCGCTTGGTCTTCCACAATCGGCATACGTGTTGCGTGCGATTCTAACCAACACGACACTCTTCCAAGTCATTGCTGCACCACAACATTCAATTGACAGTCAAAATGGGTTTCTACAGATTCACCGCACTTGCGCTTCTCTCCCTTAGAGCCATTGGTGCTTTCGCCGCCGATGTATGTCTTTTCCAAAGCTATTGATATTCATTATAGCTAACGTCATTAAAGGTCGTCGAAGAGGATCTCGAGAACCCAGTTACCCCCAACTTGGATGTCAATGTTGTGACCACCTTCCCCCAGTCCGAGATTTTCGGTGTGAAGCTTGTAAACAACCACCCAACTCAAGCTCTCCTCGAATTCACCAACAGTGAGCCAGAGCCAGTTACACTTGCTGTTGTCGGAGCTTACCTCTCTACTCTGGATGAGCTCCCAGAAGGTGTACCGGCATCCGCTGGTATTATCCGCAACTTCACCAGCACTCGTTACAATGTTGAGATCGCTGCTGGAGAAAAGCTGAGCTTCCCATACTCTTTCTCTACCGAACTTCACCCACAAGATCTTCGCCTTCAAATTGCTGCTGTTATGCACAATGCTGCCGGAGATCTCTTCCAGATCCAGGCTTTCAACGAGACTATCAGCGTTGTTGAGGCTCCAACTAGCTTCTTTGACCCACAAATGTATGTTGATGGATGAATTATCATGAAGAACGAGTCTAACGTTTACCCAGTATCTTCCTCTACCTTTTCCTCCTCGCCGGTTTCGTCGGTACCCTTTACTTCGTCTACAAGACCTGGATTGAGACTTTGTTCCCACAAACTCGCCGTGGTGGAAAGGGAGGAGAGCGTGCGAAGAAGTCATCTCAGGGATCTAAGAAGGCTGTCGACGTTAAGGACCAGGTCTCCGTTATTGGAGCTGATGGCCCAGCTGTCACCACTGGCGCTTTAGCCCAGAAGGCTTACGACGAGAGCTGGATTCCAGAGCACCATATCAACCGCCCAACCGCTAAGCGTGTCAAGAGTGGAGCTTCCGCAAGAAAGATTAAGGTTGTCGCTACTGAGTGATTACCGCATTGAATAAATAATGGATGATAATATGCGCAAGCATTTATTGGGGTATTGTGGGACAAGGCCTAGGGCATGGTGGATGTAGAATATTAAAAAGTGTATATTGTTCAAAAGCAAAGCATTGAGAAAGTCCACCATATTCACTAGTGCCATCTATGATAGACCGCCTTGAGGATGAGTTACGCGTGATAACTGTATAGCTGCAAAAGATTGAATATTCCAACATCCCTTGCTAATTCCAAAATTAAATAAAAGTACGGCTTTGGGTGAATGCAAGCTGGAAACTATGTAAGTTTTAATGAACAAAGCGCTTTAAAAGGCTCTAGGATGGATAAATACGGGAATGTCAATTAATATCAAAAAATTCTGGAGAAGTGTATTGTAGTACATAATCATCAATCCTTAAAATTACATAGCTTCCAATAAATACATTACTGCTCTGAACAACACCTCTCAGATCTCTTTTTTTCTTCTTTGGTCCATCATGGTGATCTACATAGCAGCGAGTGCCTCCTGCTTCGCCTTTAAAGCCGCAAAGTTCCTGTTCATTGCGTTTTTCGTGAACTCGGCGCCTGTTACCATTGGATACTTCTTCAGTGGTCCCTGGATTTTACAGTCGGTGCAAGGCTGATTGAAAAATGCCATGCTATATCTTGGCCCGAAGTAATCCGTCTCCGGGTCCACTGGCGTCGCAACTCGGTGGAAAGTTCTGTATATTGTCAGTGATGATTAGATTGGCAAGATTGATGGAACATACGATTTGAATCTATCATCTGACCATGACATCAACTGGTCGCCAATGTTGCAAACAATCTCTCCAGGCATAGGCTGGACCTTTGTCCATACATCACCGATACCAAATCCTGTTACAACCTCTCGCCCTGGACATATCTCAAGTCCACTTTGTCCTGCACGTTGGAACAAGAGGGTTACAAAGTCCCAATCGGCATGGGCCCCAGCACGATGATACCCCTCGTTCTCAGTTCTAGTGGTGGGCTTTTCCATTGCAAAATAATGCAGCAAGCGCAATACTGATTGACTCTCTGGTCTCGAGACATCATGAGCCTTGATGAAGTAATCATCTGGAAATCCGAGCCCACGGGCAAAACAGATCATCAACATTTCCGAGATCTTTTGAGCCTTATGCATGAATTCCAAACTCTTCGTCTTGAACTCTTCGTTCACCCATAGACCTTCCATGTTCGCTCCGAATTGTAGTTGATATGACTCTTTCTGGTCCGGCATTCCTGTCGATGGACGAATTTGTGACGAATATTCCCAACCCGCATTCTTAGTGGTGAAAGGTACAGTGGCCTTTACTTCCTTCGGGAGAGCAAAGAACGCTTCGGACGTGGCAAACATTTCTTCGATCTCAGGGAGGGAAATGCCATGATCAGTGAGACCGAAGAATCCATCGGACTCGGCCGCAGAGATGAGTTCTTTAGTGATCTCATCAATGCGCGAAGGAAAGTCGCGAAGTGAGATCTTTGGGATAGTTCGATCAGCGTATTTTGTTGGAGCCATTGTGAAAGGTATGGGACAGGAACTTTCAATAACTACGAGTGCACAAGGACTATAAGTAGCCCAATCTATATTGACGGAGGTCAGCGATGGCGGTTATCATTCCGCCAGTTCAGGTAATCCTAAGCAAACTATTCGTTGATATGTTACAGCCGCGAAAGTGGGATGCGCGGGCTCTGCCGAGATGATAATAGACGCGGAACTCAAGAATCTTGGAGCGCCACGGGGAACATGTTAATGTGTTTTGTTGAGTGTTCACGACAACCACCGTGACAATAGTGTATTGATATCTCTCATGTCTTCTAATAGGATCATTAACCTGAGTCTATTCTTCTTCGATTAGTGTTGTAACCGGGGATTAATTACACTCTCGATAATCTGGGTCAAGAATTAGTAACAAATAAGAGTAACTCACCACATTGATGCCGGGAGATCGTCAAAATCAGGAAACAAGCTCTTCTGTGCACAGGTCTAGTACCGCTCTCCACTGTCTCTCGGGATGCAACCCTCCTGTTGCTCTTTGTTGTTCTTTTTCTTATATTAATACACCATGGGTTCACGTTGATCAAACCCGTTACTCGCTAACACTCTATTTCTGACCGTGCCACCCACGCATTCCCCCCACCTGATCCGCCTCGCTGCAGTTGAATGTTCCCAACTTTTTGGAAAATATCTCCTCGTTCAATGTGAATCCTGGTCTGCTACTAAACTCTCAGTATGGAGGATACGAAAGAGCATCGAAATGCAGAAATATTCACAGGTGATTTGAATGACAGTAGTCCCGCAGCGACGATGATGGAAATTAATGTAACAGTAAACAAATGGACTCAATCGTTAGAGAAAGATATCATGGAAGATCTTATTGGCAAGGATAATTTGAGTTGGAACAACTTTTGGCTTGTCTCGATTGGTGCATGAGAGTATTTGATACTGATTCATAAATAAGGTAGGCCTTAAATCAAGAATTAAAGCTAATAATTATGGACCTTCTATGTCATCTACAATTCAAGTTTACTTTGAAAAAGGAGAATATACTAACTATCTGGTGGCCCGTGGTATTGTCGTAGTATGATACACGACGGATTTCCTTTTGACCACCTTCAACTACGAGGTTTGTACACTTAACAACAGTGATCTCCCCGATTTTGGATATAGAACTGTCTCATCTGTCATAGTGGTACAAACTGACACATAATGACGACTTATCCAATACCCAGAAGGAATTTTTCTTTTTCAATCCAGCTCTCCCAGAAACGGCTACACCATACAAAATTTTATATAGGTTGCTCACAAGGAAGAAATAGAAGATGTATATCATGAGTTAGAGAATTTCGTGTGACGAGCTTAGAATATATGTCAAATTCGATTTATTTGACTCTTCCTTTCGATATACTCTTAGTCAGATAATGGAGCTATAAGAACTCCTGCACAGCTGATATAGAAACAGAGCAAAGCTCTGGTAATGATGGACCATGAGCAATTAGTGTCGCCTCACTGTCGGCTTATTCATAGCTAGAATTCATAGTCGGATAATTCCAAAGGTATACAATGAACAGTGGATCACAAAGTGGAGTAATCAAGTTGAAACTGAACTGTGTTGTCTCCATCCCCCGAATGACAAGATTATATCTATTCAAAATATCGGCCAATTTATTTGAGATTCCAGTGAAGGAAAGCCATTTTAATATATAGATGAGACTTCAAAATTTGGAAAGTCAATTTTGATCTATTATGTAGCTATGGTAGATACCTGTACTGTAACAACGTCACATAAACCCTGAAAATAGTGACATAGACGTCTAAAATCTCTTTGTCATAGAGCCTATCATATCATCAATATCTGATTTCTTTGAGGTTTGGACTTCGTCTTCATTTGTATCGGGAGTCACCACTGGGACACCAATCTGCATCATATAAGCTAAGTTTCCAATGTACGGGCTAGGTGGTTACTTACAGGAATAAGTTCCTTGAAGAGAAATGGGCTCATGTACGGTAGCCTTCTTGTCTCATCCGTGGCAACATCTGGATCTTTTGCCACCACATCAACTTCACCTACGATGCGGTTAAGCATGTAACGGCAATGTGTTCTTGCAGTCTCGAGCCCTTGCATGGTGGCTGGGTACGCTTTTGTAATTCGCAAAGGTGCCATTGCCCGAGATTGAGCATTGCCAACGTCCAATGAATTCTCAGTTGCATTATCTGCCTCAGCGGCAAGTATGGCAGCAGCTGTTGGGGATTGCTCAAGTGTCTGTAGACCTGAAGAGATGTCAAAAGCTAGGAGTTGAAGGTTCTTGGCTATCGTCTTATAATCTAAATAAGCTTCTTGGAGAATGTTTGTATAGACGCCCGCCTTCTCGAATTGTGGTAGGCTGACTTGTGAATTGATTGCGTGGAAACTTCGTAGGGCAGTGTATTTGGTGAGAATGGCATGGGTTCGCAGAGGTGTACGCGCAACAAGGTCGGGGAACTTGAGGGCTGCGGCTTTCATCGTCTCGAAGGTCCATTCTTGGTCAGCTATCAGGAAATTAGTAATTCAATAGAAAAAAATATGCCAGTTATCAATACAAGTATTGAATGGTTACGCACAAGGTTTGAGATTCTGACCACCTCCACTCCATGATACGGAGATTGTGGTTTCGTTTTCTTTGAGGAAGTCGGTATGGTCTTTGCCAAATTCTCCATCGGTGTTGAGATCTAGTTTGTCCTTTGTAAAATTGATAGCCGCACTGATTATTACACAATCAGTATATGGTCAATTTGCCAATAAGTAAATTACGTACTCGGCTTTTATCATGTCAGACTGCTCTTTGTCTCTACCCTTGACGGATACCACAGCTGTGAATTCTCCACCCTCTTGGAAACCTGCTAACAGTCAGAGAACAGTATGAGATATTCTTATGGGAAAACTTACCTGCAATAAAGCAGTCTCCATAGACATCGGTGAAGTTTGTGTTTTTGAGCCCAGAAATTGCATTGAATTTGGTCAATGAGTGATCATATATGACTTGGTTCACTACTTTCACTGATATGAGAAAGCTCACATCGCTTTCTTTAATTTTGGAGGTATTAATGAAATCTCCCTTTCCTTTAGCATCCAATGTGTCATACTTGATTGAAAATGCAGCATTGATCTATACAATATAGTAAGCATAATATTTGGATTAAGCTGCAAAGAAATACCCGTACATTCATAGCATTGGTGACATCAGTAACTTTATCGATAACCGAAGTCTTATACGTGACAGACTGAGGTACTTCCTTGTCTTTGTGTTCTAATCGACAATGTGCTTCTTCCTCTGTTTCTCGTGTAACGGCATTATCAACGCAAAGTTGCTGTGTGAAGGAATTGAAGCCTACGTATGATAAGCAAGAATCTTGTAACGTTTGACAGAATATATATACCAGTGCCTAATTGCATAGCAGTGTTATATGGTGCTAATAAAGTAGCCATGGTGAATCACTGAGGCGTGGAATATTTTTCAATCGAAGATTTGAGATAAAAGCAACTTTTGAAATTCGCGGGATATAGCAATTGTATGTACAGTTGGAATTGGAAGATATACTTAAGACTCGACTTCAAGAGATCGAAGCGTTTCAATCAAACAGTCCGTGTATAGTCAGGTAGTTAACTTGCGCCAGACTTCGTATCGCCATTACTCTCCACTTAAATCGACAATGTTTCTAGGAGACCTGGCGGCCTTTCAGTTCCTGTGGCTTGCGCCGTGTAATCTAGACGTTCAACGGTCCGTCGAGTTTTCCTATTTCGGATATCATAAGGTTCACAAATGCGGGGCAGCTGAAATGCATGCGTGGACCCTTGACCCACTTCGCTCCGGTCCGTAGCGTCGATGTTTTTCGAAGCTAACACGCGTCTTTTCTATTGCAACGATTTTCTACTTTGACTGGCTTTTGGATGGGAAAGTTCTGGTTCCTAAATGTACTCTTTGTGATATGACGGGATCCTAGTCTTATTTACTAAGAAATTGATATTCAATATTAAACTCGAGGTGATAGTACTGCTGCTACGTAGCTCCTCATCCTAGCGTATGGCAGAAGAAGTATCTCAACGACTAAACCCGTTCTGCAAATCTCATCGCACTTCTCCCATGTCAACTCCACCCCATCTCTAATGCCCATCTGCTGAGACCGTTCTGTCACTCTTTGACTCAACAGTGACCCCCGAATCCTGTTCTTCTCATCAGATTGTTTGATTTGCACATACGTCGGCTCGTCGCTCGCAACACGATTGTCTTGCCAAATATCCAACGAATCGAATGACGAGAGAGATATAGCACCATCAAATTGGCTGCTTTGTTCGTGTTTCTCTTTGCTGACAGTCACTGATTCGCCTACAGCTTGTGCTTCATATCGCTCAGACTTATGTTCTGATGCTGCTGCCCAAGCAGCAGAATAGGAGACCATGCTAGCATTAGCACCACCGAGGATGTATGCCGCAACGTAGTACTCCCCAAATTGCTCACGGAAAGTCGTATGCGGCTCGGCACTTGTCATCAGGAGCTCCAAGGCCTCTGCTGAAAGCTGAGGTGGCTTAGCGAAAGCCACAACGCCACTGTGGAAATCAGAGCGGAGGCTTGATTTGAAGCTCTAGCAAAAAAATAATTAGCTACTGACCACAAATGTCCTAAGAGTGGGAATAAACTTACATTCTGGTCCTGAGCTACATTCTTCTCATAATTTACTCTAGCAGATACGTCTACCAGAGGGGTTTCAATTTCGGCTGCAACAGAAAACTGAACATGATGATAAGAGCTGCTGGATGCCAAGCTAGTCGCCACATTCAAACTTCCTCGTGAACCACTGGTGAAGACAAGACTGCTTTGACTCAGGGACATATCCATAAACGGCTTTACATCAAGGAAAGGCCATCCTTCGGCGATTTTAGAAATCGAGAAAGCCGTCCCAAGCCTCATTTCTGCATTAGTCCATGGTATAGTTATTGGTAACTGAGTCTGAGTTGCATATTGCAGAGTTGGCTGGAATGGATTTTGGGGAAAGTCGTCAAGTAGGCTCATAATCGATAATTTGTTTGAAATGTGCTTGCTCCGGCCTCTCATAGCTTCCAGTGCCACTTTTATGTCCTGGAAGAAGAATTAGAAATAAGCAGAATGTAAATTTAAACTAAATTTTCAATAAGATGAGGAGGCTGAGCTGTGGGTAGATCCGTCAATTGATTCCTCGTGGCATGCCCGCTTTTCTGTTAGACTGTCACGAAAGATTCGGAATCGGCTTCATGGATAACCCCACAGCAAAATGGTGGCGTCGTTAGTATGCAGCTGACATCTTCAAGGGCCTCTTCGGAATTTTTCAGCTCAGCGGGAATATCCGACTGGGTTCTTAGCTTTGAACTTTGAATCGAGACATAAAAAAGTATGTTAAATTCTGCTGGTGTAGGCCTGGAAGAACAAATTCATCCCAAGTTGTCTCATCGGCTGACAACAATATAAAGATAAGCAAGCATCAAGAACTTCAGATTTGCATGACTTTTGTCTCCTAAAATTCTACTAAACTTCTAATATCTCTAAATCTTTTCAGAGTTTTGTCCCTCAGGAGTAGACAAATCACTTCAGGATGGCTCTCTTGTTAGCACCTTATAATGAAGCAATGCGGCTTGGCATGGGGTTAGTCAAGCTGATTTAACAAAGTTATATAGATTCTTGCTGACAGTTTTAACTGCTTAGATTTAACAGTTACACCCAGCAACTTTGTACGAATGATGTTGTGCGCAAACCAGGCGGACTTAAAGTTTCTGATAATGACCTACGTGCTGTCAAACCCCAGCCTGGAAGTCAGAATTCCATCTCAACTTCAGCTCAAGATGCAGCAATTCTCTCTCAACCAAAGGGATCAAGCTTTATTCAGAGAGATGGACAATCCACTATCAGTCAGGTGGTGAGTTGGGAAGCAGGATTTGTTGATCGAGTCAGTGAAGTCACCGATTCTTTGAACGTCAGTGGTAAGTTTATCAATATATTTTTGTTTGCTAAGACCAAATCATATTGACTTGAATTCAGGTTCGCTTGCTATCACCATAGATGCTCTTGGGGGAGGAGCTGAGGGCCAAGCAAGTTATTTAAACTCCTCAGCACTTCAAAAAAGTGACGCCACATATAAGGTGACAGTCAAAGTCACAAATCAGAAACTCATTCCCGAAGATATGAGCGAATTTGCGCCAATACCCAACGTGCCAGCTTCTATGTTTAATGAAGTTTATGGAGATACATTCATTTCTGGTTTCATTGAAGGAGGCGTCTTCAATGCACTCGTAATGAAGGAGTTTCAAAATAAGACTGCGAAAAAGAGAATAGATGCTAAACTTGCAATAAAAGCAAAGATAGAGGGTATTGGTGAGGCCAAGGGTAGCGCCAAGATCGACAAGATAGATGATGATGTACAGGAAACGCACTCTACAACAATCAAGTCAGTAGAAATCACTAGATTTATGTTCTCTATACTGATTGATCTACCTAGTGTATCTTGGTCCGGTGGCGGTGACATCAAGCCTGATAATGTCACAGAGTGGGACATTCCATCCTTAGTAAAGGTTGCCATGGAGTTTCCCGATCGTGTTGCAGCATGTAGGTTAAAATCAAATATATTCTCAAAATTATCAATTACTAAACAGCAGAATAGGCCCCCAAAAAACATAGTAGGACATCCAAACTTATCTTTTCCCCACGTATTACGTTACTCACCTGACAAATCAAGTGCGATCTTAACAAAATATTCCTCCTTGAGAAGCTTTCGCGAGCAGACAGTGAAAGGATCCCCCCTTGACTACGAAAACGCTGGACTTTATACAGCAACGCTACTCGATTCATACATGGTATTTATTCTTTATACTAGACAGGTGCATAACCTTGAAATGAACGCTTACTAATATCCTTCAGGATTACAAAGAAATGTGGAAAAACCTTCAACAAAGTAAGCGTATATTGTTCTTACTTATATCAAGGGTTGATATTATATTTCATAGGAATTACTAATAATAATACCTATCATAGTGACATTAGAGGTAAAGAACGGTACTGCGCAGCTGGAAGCTCGCAAATCTAGCAAAAATCTCATATCATATGGTGAAAATTTCAATGCCGATTACAACAAGCGCTTAGACATGTTCAAGGCAGCCGAGAAAAGTCTTGTTGCATCGGCTCGACAGAATCAGGTCACCCTCGAGGAACCACTGCCGCCGAACTCGTTAGAACCTTATGAAGCTGATATCTTTGGACTTGAAAAAGCCAAAACTGACTGCAGATTCGAAATGATTAAGATCGTCCGAGAGGTAAGCAATGTATTAATTTGATAAGCTATGATATGATGGCTTACACCTTGGGGGAAAATAGACAAATGAGGTTGCGTCAAATCCCAAGATATCAACTGACCCATATCGCCTCTGGCGCTTCTTGAGTCCTAATATTTTTCGACTTCTCATGCCAGTAAGATCTTGTAAGTGATTTAGAATAAAAGATGTTCTAATAATCTGTAGGGAGATTCTCAGGAGGCAGCTGAAAAAAAGACTAAGAGTGAGATTGAGAATTTACAGAAGCAAATTTCAGACGCTATTAAAGTAAGAGATGGTCTTAAGCTGACACGATATATCCATGTTGCTAATATTATATACAGGAACAAACACGTATCAATACAGAAGCCCAGGCGCTGAAGATTGAGAATGAAAAGTTACAGCAACAGCTTTCAGACGAGACAAAGGAGAAAGAAATTCGGGAACGAGACGAGGGTGAAGCCCTAGCGACAACAAAAGATCAACTCTTGAAAACACAGGATGAGTTGAGAGTATTGAGTGAAGACAAGAAAAAATTGGAAGACTGGCTCGAGAAAGCACAGAATGCAATGAGAGCATCGGATGAAATGTTGGAAAAATCACAACATGAGCTCAAGGAAGCACAACTTGAGATGGCATCAAAGGTGGACATTAAAGATATGGTAGGAAAATTGGTATTGGACTTGGGATTACGTGAATCTGCATACCACACCGATAGAGTTCAGATCTACTTCATTCTGTATGGTGGTGAGTTCATCTGGGACGATGACGTTGCTCGACGAATGGTCAGGTATTGCGAGACAAACGAGGAATTTGTCTTTACCGATGACTTATTCGGACGAGATCCATGGCCTGGAAAAGAAAAGAGTGGGGCAATTATCTACCGATTGGATAATACGGGTGAGATAAGATGTTTGGTTAGAAAGCAGTACGAACTTGCACGATTTGATCATTTACCTTGAATTATCGGTAATTCAATGCATCTATAGAATTCGATTTAGGTAGTCTAGATGTAGTGGAAGTGGAATGATAGCTCTCTATAAAAGACTCGCTTTGAAATAGCGATATTTGAACATGGGTACATTTAAAGCCCTACTATAATATGATTTAAAAACAACCTCATTACTACAGAGTCCATGTGTGATAAACTCTTTGGTAATATTTTAATACTGAAAAATGTTGCAACACAATCTTTGAATGGTAGAAGAGTGTGTATGAGTCGGAATTTGCGAAGTGCTGGTGAAATTGTGTCCCAACAGGAGTTTTCAGTTGCAAAGCGAGTATTTGGATACCAACTTATAGTGTCCGTTGTTAAAACAATTATACTGCCATTCTGTTTGGAGTTACTATATATACCTTCTCTCATGGTAGCATAAATAAGTAAAACTCTGGACATCGAAGTTCGGCCATAATATTCAAGTGCTCTGTGGGGTAGTATGGGGGTATGTTACGTTGACTGTAAGCTTCAAACGCTGATGTACTGTTTTCTGAGTAGAAATTCAAGTCATGGTTTCACGTTTATCAGAATTCACGAGGTATATTTCAAATTTCATAATTTAACAACATATTCTCATATTCAAACTTGACATTTTCCATCCAAAACCTCAGTACAAGTATTTAAAGACTTCAAGCCGCCGCATGCCACCAAATAAGAATATATTATAAGCTTCCATATTCTTGCCAGAATAGCTTTGCACAGCCAATAACATTGTCCTGGTTTCCCGATTGCATATGTTCCTAACAGTACTAGCAATACTCTTGTACATCCCAATCATATTCATCTCCACATATGCATGCCCCCTTTCTATCATCACAAGCCCCGTAGCATGGTCCATCACCACTGCTGACGTCTTGCTGCCACTGAAAGGCATTATTTCCGTAGGCGTAATTAGCAATCTCGCCCGTCTCAGATAGAGTTAAAGAGTATCCAGCAATGCAGCCGAGAATCCAATGGCCAGTATCGTCTTGATGCGCGTTTGCGTCGTTGCAAACTTGGCCTCCATTGTCAGTCAAGGTCATTCCTATGGACCAGCCAAGCACAGGATCACGGATGATGGAACCCTCGGAACGTAGGCATGCTAAGGATGGAGTAGCAGCAAGAAGACTAGTAAGAGTGCAAAGTGAAATGGTGAGCTTCATTTTGGAGACTGGAAGCTTTTTTCGGGTAATAGTCTTTTTTTTTCAAATATGATTGAGATGAATAAATTGAAAGTAAAGCTGATGCTTAGGCGATAGTATCATGAGAAGACCAGGAATTCTTCTCAGCTTTATAGCTTTTGAGCATAATATTAATACATTCTTTCTAGGTCGACTTCCTCTACCTTCAACACTTATCGGCTTGGCAATGTTGTATTTTGTAAGTATCTTCAGCAAATATTCATGTCTCTTCAACCTTTATCGCCTTGGCAGTCTCTTGCATTGCAGATCGTATCAGAAAGTCTTTCCATGCCTCGATACTTATCACCTTGGCGGCTTCTATATTATAGAATTTCAAATCAAATTTTGCTGTCCCTCCAACACTTTCAGCCTTGGCAGTCTCTTATTTTGTGGGTCTATTCAAGAAGCCTTGCTGTGCCTCAATACTTTAAGCCTTGGCAGCGCTTATCATAGAGCTCTATTCCTCTTTGCCCTTAAGAGCTGCCTAACTTTATTATTATCAGTAAGTAATACTACGGCACAGTGAAATACACGAGGGCAAAGATACGAGGATACAAAGTTCCTGTAACACCTTAATGTAACCTTTGCTGTAGGTAACCCACTTCGAGTGGGATGGATATTAATGAGCAGCTTATGGTTTTTTAAAAAAAAGAATTTAATATTTTTTGTCGAAATCTTCAGTTCTGCGTCGCATTTTAGATATGTTAATTGATATTCCAATGTGAGGAGCCGGCTATTGCTCATAAGGTAAAAATACATCGCATTACCCCAGACTATTATTACCTTATAAGACGTTGCAGCTATTTTTTAATTTTTATATTTATATTCTATTTTTCATCTTAAATATTGTATGCAATTACTGTCACAACACTGGGAGTTTATTACTACAGATATAGCGAATACACATAGCTATGGACTCAATTGAACGTTCATAACGGATGTAATTTGTTCACCGGTTTTCAATATATATAAGTGGGGGTGTTACATTGAACGTAACTACCATAAAACATATAATACGGCCCCCACCTAATGAGCCATCACGTGCATTTTTGAAGCAGTTATTGAACTTTCATCTTGACATTTACACAATACATCCCAGAAATTATAGTTTTCGAGGTTATTAATCAAACAGAAAGCATTGAAGTTCTAGATATTGGGCCGCCGCAAGTTCTCAGATAGTTCATCAATTTGAGAAGGGTATGTAGAAATCGATGAACTGGTAGGCACATATCAGAATGCACTATAAACGTAAAAAAACTGCAAACAGTATTCTTTATAATTGCAAGACGTCCAAACGCTCCTAACTAGCAACGCCATAGACTCCTATATTCTACTGTAAGTTCCCAAGTACCCAAATCCAGACAAACAACCGACATAATGCACTTGAGCTTAAACGAACCGACAACCGGCTTCATTACTCGTCTGGAAATTCCCCTTTGATGTCCTTAGCCTCGATAATTTCTTCCTCTTTCTCTTCACTGACGCCATATATGGTACTATTGCGACGCTGATCACGAGTGTGTAGCAGCATGATACCAAGAACAAGCAGTATTTGGACAAAATTGTTGGCCATAACCCAGTACCAACCAAATTCAAATCGAGGAGCCTTGTAGGTCGGAAAGGTAACAATATTGAGTCCAGCAAGTAGAGCTTGTCCGACAGCATTCATCGAGGCAATAGTGATGGCTCTAGATTCAGGACTTTTGGATGTAACCTCGGAAGCCCACGACATGAAGAGTGGGTTCAGAGCTCCTCCAAGACCAGCGATATAGAAGGAGAAGAATTTGAGTCCCAGAGGAATATTCCAGACTGCCATGCAAATTGAGCCGAAGGTCATCCCTGTGCAGATGACAAGAGATGGAAGCCAGCGCTTGCCAGTAGCATCGGCCCAATAACAGCCTATAAGGGCTGCAACTATGGAAAGAGCAGATTGTCCAGTTGGGTAGTTGTTGATCTGAGCAGTAGAGTATATGTCGTTGTGAGCTTTTAGGTAAAGGTTGAAGGGCGAGCCGTTTGTAATCATGGACTGATTGAAAACGACATACAACAGCACGAATGCATACCAGTGCCATAATGAAAAGGCTTTGCGGAGTGTTTTGAAAGTGAACTTAACTGCCGTCTCTTCAACTCCATCTTCCATCATCCTTTTGCGAGCTATGACGATTTGTTCTTCCGTCAAGAGCCAGCTTGGATTGGCAGAGTCTGGGCGTGCAGGGAAAACGATGAAGCCAAAGACTGCGACTGGGAGAGTGATGCAGCCACACACAATAAATAACCATTGCCATCCTGCATGGCCTAAAACACCGTTCAGGTTTGTGTAGCATGCCGTTTGAAAATAGCCTGCAAACATCGTTCCTAAAGGACCTGCGATATAAAACATACTCAAACTATTTATTGTCAGCTGCTGTCAGACAATGTTGGTGAACGAATACATACCGACGAGATATTTCAAACTTCTTGTACCAACAACCAATACAAAAGATGACGCCCGGGTATGCAACACATTCAAAGATACCCGAGAAGAACCGAATGATATATACATGTTTGACATCTATGTTACAGTTCGTTAGAATTTGGCTCATATCAACTTCGGTAATACCCCATACCTTTGACATACGCCGTGAGAAGAGTAAGAATACCCCATATGATTTCAAAGGCTGGTATCAAGACGTTGGGTCTATGATGGTCAGCATTCCGTGCATCAACTCCTTCAGCGGAATAAAGGAAGCTCACCTTACACGCGTCAAAAGAATGTTGGAAGGAAGCATAGCTGCACAATACCCAGCCTGGAAGACACCCGTAGTGTACTGTAGGTCATTTCCACTCATGCCCGTGTCCTCCTTCATACCAGATACGTAGGCATTTTGAAAGGCTTGCAAATCAAGAAACTGGTTGTGTTAGAGGTACTGAGACTCGAATTTTGATGGGTCTAAGTTTACCTACCTTGGTAAAGAAAGTCATGCAGCCGAAGGTCAAGATCATAAAGTCCAATTTTCGAAGCAAGACCTTTTCGGACTTTGGGGTATCCTTCTCATACCATCTCCACTTGTCATACCACTTCCCCCCATCTGCGTGTACCTCATAGGTAGTTGACATACTATAGGTTGTCAAAAAGAATAGTACTGCGAAAGCACAGATGACCAGATAAGATGACAAAGATGTCGAATGCCAGAACCAAATTTACCATCAGGCCATGAGAACTTGAGGAGGAGCTTATACTTACATGTGGACTGGTGGTGCATGCTCAGATGGAGCTCAAAGCAATAGATCCAAAGATAACGCACTCTTATCATATTCATTGTAATCAGATCTTGATAGGCTAAGAGGCAAAACGATTATCCCCGCGATAGGTTTATGACAGTCTACAATCATAGTTTGGAGTTGCCATTCCGGTGGCTACGTAAGTCAGTAAGTCTTTGTAGAGTCAAAGGGGGAAGTATTGGTGAGGGTAAACCTTAGTCGTTATCGCTTAGTTTCTTTTACGCTAAAACGTGGAGCTCCCTAGCACGGTTGGGGTATCTATCATCCACACTTCTCATGCAAGATAAACGTCCTTTCGCAGAGTTACATGATTATTGGGTGCCGGTAATATCTTCTATGTCAGAGCAACAACATTGATGTGGAGTTGAAAAGCATAATCCGAGTTGGATGATAGGCACTCTGGGCCTGCTCGACCAAACATCTCTCATTCTACTAGTTTTCGCGTATCAATAATTAGTTACGATGCTCAAGATGGGGTGGAGCTCTCAACCAAGACTGTCTTTCTGATCAATGGCTTAATTGTCCACCTCAGCCTGCACGCTGCTCCAGTTTCCGGTCGCCACTTCATCGACAGTAATGATTGCTTCTATGTTTGGTCTTTGTTATTTCTCCAAGACTCATATTTATTGTCCGTGGTCACCTATCATCTTTATTGAAATCACAAGATTTAGAGCGAGCATCAGAGCATATCTGAAAAAGCGCCTCCACAAAATCAATACTGTTCCCGAGCTTTTATATAAATCACTGGACTCCAAGTTTTCATCTTTGTAAATTCCGTTATCAAAATGCCTTCCGCTATCGACATGGCTTCCACAGCTATTCCTAAGTTTATCCCAGCTCAGCCAACAAAGGAGAAGTGTAAGTTGCCATTTATGTATACCCCTTAAACTTCTACATACTAATGGTCTCCAGTGGATTACGTCGACCTTGTCAACCTTGATCTTTCGAAATTTGACGACCCAGTCACCAGGAAAGAACTCGCAAAAGAACTCCTCGATGGAGCTACCAAGCACGGATTCCTTACACTCTCCAATCATGGCATTTCCAAGGAGCTTTCAGAATCACAAGTCAGTCTTGCACACGCTGTCATGACATTGCCAGCCGAAGACAAGGCCCCTTACGAGGCCACACCTGAGGAGGACGCCAAAGGAAGATATGTAGGATTTAAGCCTGCAGGACAGCTGGGAATCAAAGGTGGCTTTCATAAGACTCTTGATCACTATAACATCCTTACTTACGATCCTGAAAACCACCAACATCCCCCTATTCTTCGCCCACACATTTCCGAAGTTCACGAACTCATTTCGTTGATCCGTAAAAACATCCTTAAGAAATTACTTGTCCTTGTTGCCATGGTTCTTGAAATTCCTGGAGAAGCCATGGAAGCCACTCATGCCTTTGGCCACGAATCGACAGAATATCTTCGTTACATGATCTACAACCCTCGTACTGAAGACGACAACCAAAAATACAGAGACCTTTACCTCGCCGGACACACCGACTGGGGTTCCTTCACCTTCCTTTTCTCCCAGCCGATTTCGGCTCTACAGATTCTCGAGTCCGGTTCTAATAACTGGAAGTGGGTACAATATCTCCCTGACTCTCTCGTAGTCAACGTTGGCGAGGCTCTTGAACTCCTAACTGGAGGCCTTCTCAAGGCAACTATTCACAGAGTCGTCAAACCGCCTGTTGACCAAGAGCGCCAGAAGCGCATTGGAGTTATCTACTTTGCACGACCGATTGATAATGTGCCTCTTAAGCCTATCGATTCTCCTCTCCTTAAGCGTCTCGGGATTGACAAGCCCTTAGATGAGAAGGTCTATAACATGGCTGATTATTTGAATGCAAGAAAGCATGGCTATAAGAGACTGGACTTTGATCATGACCGTCCGAGACAAGATGGTTACCACGCCGATCCTTTCCATGGGAAGTACGTTGATCCAGATGGATTCAAGGCTGCTCAGGAGTTGGAGGTTGTGAATTCTGTAAAGGCTTGAGCGGCTGATGTGTCCGTTTCGAACCTTTCATATACAAAAACGTAACATTTAATTTTCATAGTCTCTCAGCTTCAAATCAATCAAAAATAAATGAACCTCAATTCCTGTCATGCAAGAAAATTTATGAAGCGACCTAATAAACCAGCATAGCACATGAATAAATTAAACCAAAATGCCTACTTTGACGATGAAGAATGCTGAGCAGTAGTAACAAGACAAGGAATGTCAGATAAACCCCATTGACGAAGAGTGGTTTATTTTGTGAAGCCGCTGTTACTCTTCTATTACTTGTGAAGTTAACTATTACCAAATAACTTACTTCTGATCTTGGCTTCGGCGGCCGAACGAGCGTTTAGTCCGTGAGCTCCACCCACGGTACGATAACGAAAAGTTCCGATCTCCACAACCCTGCCTCCACCTAAAGTTGGATACTCCACACGCAGCAACGAATATGTGAATACAGTATTAACAAGAGCAGAATGATAGCGCATTGCAGATATGAGAAGGATTGCCCAAGCGTCATTCTTCCCATCTATAATTCTCTCTGTATTCCTCGCTCTTTCTTCTTTCTGTACGCTTTGCATCTATTTCTTGTGTTGTCACATCGTCTCCAGCTTCTAAATCTTCCAAACTCGGAAAAGTCTCATTACACTGCAAGCAATCATCATGTCTTTCGGAAAACTTTACAATTATCCAAAGGCACCGAGGGCCACCATGTGTCTTTATATTGCCGAATTAAACAAGTCAGTTGAAAGCTTCCCTCAGATTGCAATCAATGGAATTCATGACAGCTAATAGTGTACGGTGGTAGACTCGATATTGAACATGTAGAGGCATGGCCAATCAAAGTTGATGTCTCCAAGGGTGGTGTTGGTGAGGAATATCTCTCAAAATTTCCGACCGGAAAAGTCCCAGCGCTTGAGCGTCCAGATGGATTTTTGCTGTATGAGTGCATTGCGGTTTCAGTATATCGTATGAATTACCCTTCTTACTCTTTTAGATAAAGGCTATGGAAATGGTCAATGCTGACTATCAAAATCTAGTCGCAAAACAAGACAAGCAAACTAGCCTGTTAGGAAAGTCTTTGGAGGAAGAAGCTACTATTCTGAAGTAAGTCTTATAATTATTCTTCTTCAGCTTTATCTCCTGCTCCACATGACTAATATTCTACCCGGTACAGGTGGGCTTCCTTTGCAAACTCAGAGCTTCTACCACCAATTATGGCCTGGATCAATCCAGTGGTTGGCAAGGCTCCGAGCTCCCCAGAGATATTAGCTGCTGCAGAGTCTAACTCTGAGCCAATGGTTTCGGTTGTTGATCGTGCACTAGCTGATGGACGTAAATATCTTGTTGGAGACACCCTCACAATTGCAGATCTATTCGTCGTAGGAGCCTTGGCAAGAGGTTATCAGTTCGTTTTTGCAAAGGATTGGGTAAAGGGACATTCCAGGATACATGATTATTACTGGAGAATTAAGAGCGATGATGTATATACTAAAGTGGATGGCAAGCCATATATTCTTGAGAAGGTTGGGGATAAGGCACCTAACTAGACGTATATAGTTTTCCAAAGTAATCATGAAGCTAGCCGTTTTCGCTCAATATTGTAGTGAATGCTAACTAAATAAGTGACACAAACGTGGCCGAATAGTACAAATCAATGTTGTCACTTGAAATCGATTACCCTAAGAAGGTCAATCTCGAATATTGCACTATGGGTTATAGAATGAGTACCATTGCCACATCTCAGTTATCAAAGAGCTGTAATACATCAGATGAATACCGCACCTCCGTCCTGTACAGCTTGCTTGGCTGTGGCAACACTCTCCTCCATAACTGCAGTAATCCAAGAGCCCACTGGCCACACATCCCTTGTCCTAAAGACATCGACAACCCATGACAGGAACACGACTTCACTGCTATTGAGTCTCCTAACATTAGGTATTGAGGAATCTGTATCAGGTGCTGTACAGGCCAATATAGTTTCCAACACAAATTTCGACGGATTTGAACGTGCTGCACCCTCGGAAATCCGTTTTTCGACTTCTTCTGCATTGCTCAAGGTGAGGCGAACGAGCCGCCAGCCTACCAGACATATCTTGAAGGCAAGTAGCGTTACAAATGGACTCTCAAATGCCGGTGAATGTGTAAGCTTTTGTGGAGAAAGTTCTTCGAGTGCCAACTCCAGGTCATTGAGCTTTGTAGTTCAGCAAACAGTTCACTTATGAATGTTACAACTTACCAGTCTAAAAACATCTCGATCTTCATAGATGTCACGCTTATCTTTGCTTCGTGGAGTTGCTAGGTGACTGGCAGCTAAATCTCGGTTAGTTATAGTTTTTATTATCATATAATGGGATGATTACTTGCGATTGCCAGTGGCAGGTTGCTCTCAACAATACCACTCACCAGCAGAGAATCAGGATGTGATAGGATAATGGAAGTGTAATACCAAGTAATCCAAAATGAATGCCACAGTGGTGTTTCACTTTGCGCTGTCTCTGAAATGCTGAATTGACGGTCAGCAAATTTGGCAGTGGGGCTCCTGTTTCGTGGTACTAGCTCAGCAATTTCTTTCAATGCTTGAGATATTTGTGCCTGTTGCTTATCTGTAAGTAAAGACAGGTTTTGACGCTGACGTTTCGGTCTCTCAAGCAGGCAACTGGCATGTGTAAGTTCTCTCGCCATCATCTGAAGTTGAATAACCAATATCACAGCAGCGAATGGTGATGTCCACAAGAGACCCAATCGCCGAGGACGTCTCTTTGGTTTATCTGAATGAAACAACTCTTGTGTTAAGCTGTATAGGGAACCTTGAATTAATCTGGTTTATTTGTAAGTTCAGCAACTCCGAGGAGAAGTAGTCAACATACGTAGTTTCGATGTCATAGAGGTGATCTTCCGCCTCGTTGAAACTGCTAAATTGTTGCGTTTTACAGCTAGCCCAATCATCCATGCTTTTTGCAAGCCACAAGCTCTCACAACAAGGAAGATCGTATTTGATTTCGAGCGACGAGATGATTGGTCTTACGTTGCACATGATTGCGAGCTGTGAGTCAAGAAAATAAAGACAGTAAATACTCCTTCCGGATTGTTAGTCTAGTATTTTATGTTGTGGAGTGTATACCAACCGTTTTCTGCCCTCAACATTGATGAAATCGTCCCAGTCACGGTGCAAAGACTCAGGGCCATCATAGATGTTGCGGTCTCTATCAGCCTCTTCATCATCCGACTCACCGTCGGAGTCTTGAAACCCACGATTTGATCTTCCATCATGAGACATTTGAAGCATACGTATAGCATCAACAAGATCCCGATGGATACCCTGCGCTTTTAAAAAGAGCTCATCATTACCACCATATATTCCAAAGAACTCTAGGAGTAAAAAGGTCTGGAGTACCCAGTTCTCTTGGTATCTTGAACGATTTTGCCCCACCTATGAACTTATTAGCATTTAGATGGCGATGAAACAAATTGTTGACTTACATATGTGTATGTTAGGTTCATTGCTGATTCGAAAATTGCTTTCCTTGATCTTTCATCATGACTAGATTTGCAACAAAGAGATCCTATGCAAATTACTGCTCGTGACAGAGGTACAGGTATTTTAATAGTATCAAAACTTGCTTCATGCAGAACAGGGAAGTTACGATGGAAGTTGGCAAAGAATGAATCGATGCAGCATTTATCCCTATACGTCGTGAGTGCCTTTGTCAGTAAAGAAGAGGTCTCTACTCACGATGATGGGTTATTGCTATCTTGCTCAGAGGTCACATTTCCTAGAGGCGAAGTATTTGACTGATCATCTAATGATCGTAATCTAAGAATTTAGAAGCAATACTTACTGTTGATTCTGACGGAACGGTTGGCAAAGAAGGAGGTGCCATTAGACTTTGAAGCCAATCGGTTGATGACTCCACGGAGGGTAGTTGCTGTTGGCTTTGCAACTGAAGGCTTTGCGCAGCCCTCGAAGGTGATTGATGACAGTTCTCAACATGTCTCTTTCTCAAATCACTATATATATATAAGAAGTTTGTTCATCTAACAGCCCGACATGTGCTCTCACCTTCGGGCGAACCGGGCATTGCATAACCCGCAAGCATGGTTTCGAGCAACATGGCCCTTGTGGTGAGTCTTGAAGATTCGTTAAATCAAACATTATGGTGTCTGATGCTTAGATTACGCTGACTCTTACCTGGTCGTGTCTTTTCAAGTTTTCCTACTCTAGGTGTCAACACCTGATTCCATGTGTAGGATATCTACAAACCTGTCTTGTGAAGGCTTTAGTGCAGCTTGCACACTTGAAGGGTCTTGCAGCTGATATGCTAGAAGACATGGTGATCCGAGAAATTATACTATTGCGTTCGTGGAGTAAATTGACCAAAGATACAAAGGGTGGGGTGTCGATGTTACACTGCACCAAAGCCGGTAGCAAATTTCACACAACTACCGTACGAGTAGGTAATATCGGGTTCGAATCTTGGTGTAATTACTGCGCGCAGTAATATTTCGCTAGAAACTGTAGTTTAAATCTGTCTCTTGTTACACTACGTGAATGTGACGTGAAGGTCTCAGGGAATGTTTGTATTTACGTCCCTGTTTTACGCAGTTTAGCGCAAGATCCTCATGTAATGCCCATTATTTAAGGCACGCATAACTCCTCCGAACAAAAGATAAAGTCATTGTAAAGTGGCTGTTCAAAGCATGCTACCACGACACCAATTTAGAAACTTTGTAGATTGAGTCCTCTTGAATAATTAATTGAGTTGATGTGACGTATCACATTGAAATCGGGTATAATCTGCAGAAGTTAGGAACATGTTGTAAAAAGGCAAAAGTGACTGACGCTCAACCCCCATTTTCCAGGGTGTTGTATTCGAGGAGGGTACGTCTGTGCCCCCCTATCTAGTTGCACTATCTGATAGTACCACCAGAAATCCCAAGTCGATGCATAGAAATTCGATGCATAGCAAGATTTCCTTGCAAGGCCGGACACACACCATTAAATTTGTCGATCCTCCAACTGAGGATTACCGTCGATATCCTGGCAACTAGAAATATTCTACTAACCGTCCACTACTCCGCACTCTTATATCACCATATCGTTGTCCCGATATGTGGGAATCTACTGCATAAACTTGCATTACTGTTCTTTCTCCTCTCGCTTCCCTCATTGTCCTATACTGACTGGTTTTTCTTTTATAAGGTTCACAAACTTGTCAATACAGCCATTAACCAACCCTACCGTCTGCTATTTTCATAAATTCGCTCGATTATTCAATTGTGCAATATTCATTACTAGGGTGGGAGAGAAAGGACTGACACCACGTCGAGGGAACTGTTACTACTTAGGATTTGATGATAATTTCATTATTTTGATTCAACATGCTGTAACTTTACCCCACGGTCTTCACACAATCCTGAGGGAATATCAGTGACAAGAGTATTTTAGCTTCCTAGTCAAATAATGCACTCCAGTGCGCTCTAAAGTGGACCCTCGATTGAGTGCGCCTCCACAGCATGAAAGCTAATGCTTCTCTCAACAAAGTATTCGATTTTGAATAAATTGAATGTCATTAGTGTAATGCCAGTAATGACTACAGCTCGACTACAGCACCACAGATCGTACCAGCTGAATACATTCACCACAATACATAACAGTTATCCTAAAGTAGAACCAGAGTCTCAGCAAACTTGACCGACTACGAAGCTGGAGCTAATGGAAATGCGTTACACAATGTACTGAATAAGAAACTGTGCGTGCGCTCTTCCGTGGTCGTTTGTTGAATGAATTGTGAATGCCTCTTCGTTTGAATGTCTTCAATCTCCAGGAACAATTTATTTGCCAATTATTAGATCAAACGGATTCCTGGGGTCACACGGCCGTACACGTCGGGGTCCAATGAACGCAATTATTTCCGCCCGGGCATGTCTCCTAATGTTCTTCTGGCATGCCATTCGGCCTTTTCCAGCTCTGGTTTGAAAAAGTCAGAATTAACCTTACTCAGTATTCCGGATTAGTAGGGTGCCAAGACTTAGAGTGCTCTAGGCTACTTGTATCTGCTTAAATCACACGTGAAGAAGTCTGGTTGATTGAGTAAAGTGGATTCACGGACCATAGCACTACGCGGGGCTGATATTTAATGTGTTGATAGGTAGTTAACCTTAGTTTAACTACAAGCTTAAGGTTAACTACAGGCTTAACCTTTCCAATAACCCCTTTCAAACCACGCGACACCGCAACATCTTACAGCTACGGCTGAATATGTGATCAATCTTTTGAGCTGATCTGGCATTTTAATCCAATCATAGCGTATCCCACAGCCATGGCTACCAATGCCAATGCCACTGCCAAGGTACAAGACAAGAAAGCCAAGGCGTGCCAAGCAAGTTTCTTGAGTTTATTTACCCACAGGGCTTCTTTTACCTCATCTAGACTTCCACATCTCAATTTCCAAGTCATGTTGGGGACTTCGCCAAGAATACTGACTATTTACGTCGATTTGATGGCTTTTGATTCTGAGAGAGTTACTTCTCGTATCTGCATACAAGATGGAGCAGTTGTGGCTGAGCCTGGAAATGATTATCTATAAGTCATCGTCAGTCTGCCCGTGAATCTATCTATCCAACTTGACATCAAACTCTTCTACAACCATAATTAGGCTGTCTAATCCAACTTCTTATTACTCTACAAACTTCTCACAGCTTTAGCCAAACACAATGCTATTCTCTAAGACAGCCGTTTTGCTCGCCATCCTACCTTTCAGTATTGCCTCCTCCTGCACTAATTCCAACGCACTCGACTGGCCATTCTCTACTCTAGTCACTCCCGGCAGTTCTTCTGGCGGTTCTTCTGGTGGCTCTTCTGGGGGATCATCCGGTGGCTCCTCCAGTTCCGGTAGCGATTCTAGTTGTGATATCAACGGCTCTACCGCTGTATACTGTTCCTGTTGGGCAAGAATTAACTGCCCAAATGATCCCGAATGCCTTCAATCCTGCTTGACAGCAGCGGGGCTGAAAAAGCGCTCCACACTTAGCTGTACGACCGACGAAACATGTTACGCATACACAGATGGGTCATTACTTTGTCTAGATCTATCTACTGGTTCGTATACCTCTATTACATTCTCCTAACCCTCTATTGCATGAAGGTCAAGATGAGAGCATGTGCTGATCTATTCTTCTCAGGTGACTACATTGATGATATTGGTGGTACTGGCAACATTATCTCGGGCGTATATACGTCGGCAGATGACCAGGGAGCGACTTCTACCAAAGCCTCGTCGGCTACTGGTACAGCAATTTCTACTTCTGGAGTTAGTGGAAGTACGGCCACTTCTACTTCATCGGGATCGAACACGGTAACCTCTTCTATATCATCGGGCTCCCGCACGGCAGCTTCTTCTGTATCATCAGCTTCGCGTACAGGGACCACAAGTAGCTCTTCTGCCACTGGGACGACTGCTGCTGCTGCTTCCCAAACGTCTAATTCTGGCGTAGAAAAGCTCCACGCTGGTGCTGGAGGAGCATTGGGGCTGATTATGGCACTTCTTTTGTGAGGTGATTGAGAAGAATTTGTATTTTTGATTGCACAAATAGATAGTAGAATAATATGCGTTTCCAACAATATTACTTTCCCAATTTCCCAACATTGTCATTATCTATAGTAGAATTTAAGTTTGTAATCGCCAATGTAAGAATCTCTGTAGCCGGGATTTGATAATTATGAAACCTTATCAAGATGTATGAATAGACTTTATGAAAACAATGTACATATCTGTCAAGATAGTGGCATTGCGGCTCCCACATTGAACGATGAGAGGTTCGTAATTGGGTAGTGCCAACTCCGCATTTGCTCATCAAGTGGTATAAGAATCGTAACAATTAGAGGAATTCTCTTTCTGTTTCGTAATCAGTCAAATTCTTACTCCAGTATTCTTACAATTCCATGGGTTGCGAGAGATTCAATTCCACAAATATTGAGTTCTCAACTCAATACTGAATTATCGGCATAGTCTAATCTCAGCAAAAGCCTCTGCATAGTGAGGATGAACAAGCCCATATCTGGTCTTCTGCCTCAGTATTGTTGTCCAATAATTTTATGAGAATGATATATAGGTTCGCAGAAAGGTATAGATTTGTTCATTAATACTGTACTATGTATGAAAAGCTCAAAGGAAATCGAATACACCACTTGATTTTCTTATGCAGAATTAATCATTGATGGTACTTCGAGTTTTGTTTGTTTTCAATCTCAGTCGATTCAATAAAACTTGAAGTTGCCTTTTAAGCTGCAATAAGATCTACTCATCGGCGCCATTTCCATAGGGTCAACAGCACCACTTTGGAAACTCAACACTTTGGCGAAGAAGTCACTCATAAGAAAAGTGACATTCGGGGAGTATAAATCCCATAAAGGCGCAGTAGCGGAACTAGGCTGTATTTCTTTGACTCCCACTTGTGTAATATCACTGCCGTGATGAATGATAGAAACTATCTGATTGATGATATCTTGTTATAAGTTGTGCATTAGCGGCTTCCACACAGTCAACGTTTTGCATGGCACGTGTTGATTCGTAGGCGAGGGGTTTTTCAAACGGGTTATAAGAAACAAATTTGATACTGAACCGCATCCAACGAAGGCTCGAGGATATATGTAGAGCATATATTGGAACTATGACTGAGTACGCAGCAGACACTATGGAAAAAGCTATGGCACAAAAAGAATTTCAACGGCCTTTAATTGTAATGGAAGATCGTGGTTCCAGTAAATTTTCAAAACACTCATGATGGATGGACTTGAGAATGATAAGATTTCAGGACAAATCTCGGCAGGCTTCAAATACCTAGGCATCGGTAGTTTAGTTAAAATCGTGTGTTAAATACGGTTTACTCTGATTAAATCTCGTAGCCTTACTCACCCATTGACACGTGCCATAAATACTAGCATTGAGATTAAGGATATTCAAATACTGTAAACGAGAAGTGAATTTGTTTGTGACTCCAGGAAGAGAGGTAGGATGGGACTTAATGTGGGTGATCTTGACTAGTCTTGAAAGATCTCTCTATTATTTCCCACAAACGCTGAAATAGAGTTAGCTATTGCTAAAAATGTCTTCTAGTCAGCCAATCAGAATAGAAAAGATGCGAGCCGACCACTTGAAATTAACCTTCTTACAACATCCCGCAAGATTCAATACTCATATTGCTACCAAAGTCTTATATATTTGATGAATTCCAAGTACTGCTGCCCGATGAGCGAATTGGAAGCATTTGGTTGATATGCAAGTAATGGCAGGATAACGGTAAATTAAAGGTAGTCTATAAAGGATAATACGGTATATTTCCTCGATGCTGGAAAGAGATATTCTAAGAATGTAGTTCTAATCTTTGACATATTATATACGAATGAATATTAATTGTTCGTAGTAGACTTAACTACTATGATCCCCAAATGCGAAACCAATTGAGAGCGCATTGGCTTCGTTCTGATTGGAATTCCGAGTGCGCGCTTCAATTGAGAGCGACCGATCAAAATACACACAATTTCAAAACCAGTGCGTCTCCCATAATATAACTTCGATCACTCTATAATTGGGCTTTTATTACCGAATTATTGTAAATAACACTATATAATATGCAATTCTTAGCTCAATTGAATACGTATACGACGTATAATCTGCCACTTGATGTTTTTCCCATCAAAGTGACGTGGCAACCGGTCTAAACTATTCATCCGTGTTCTGGCCTGCCATCAAGGTCGGATCATCACGACCCACAACATTGAGCACATCTGCACATTAGAAGGATCATAAATTGCCCCGGTGCTACATTTCGGCCGATGAATCAACGTTTATGAAATGTAGAACTATACATATAAACGTTACGCCCTATATCCGCCTTAATTCCTATGTCCGCATTTGCTCTATTCATCTACGTTTTGAGACCGTGCAGTCGAATTTCGGCCGAAGATTTATTATTTTCTGCGTAGCTTGTTTAGTTTCGGACGGCACTCCGTAACTTGAACATCTCTATATTGCCATACAAGTAAGATAAATTTAGATCTTCCTGACTTTTTATAAAAGATCTCTTATGATGACTTGATTTCTATCCTGATATTCAGATCAATAACCTTTTCTAACATCGTCTTACGCACAAATCTTTTACAAAATGACGAGAGTACTTGTTACTGGCGGCAGTGGCTTTATAGCAGCACATGTGCTGAAAATATTGCTTGAAAGAGGGTAAGACATTGGGTATTGCATTCTAATTTGATATTAAACTAATAATATGCAGACATTCTGTGGTCGCAACTGTGCGCACCCAAAGCAAAGCCGAAAAGATTAAGGATGCATTTCCTGGTCATGGCAATCATCTAACCTTCACCATCGTCGAAGATATTGCACAAGTGAATGCTTTTGATGATGCAGTCATTTCTGATCCTCCGTTCGAAGCCGTCATTCATACCGCTAGTCCGTTTCATTTCAATGTGACAGACATTCAGAAGGTAGAGTGAAGGCGATTCCCGTACAAATAAGCTGCTAATTAACTATAAGGATTTACTTGACCCTGCTTTGAATGGTACGCTTAGTATCTTAAAGGCAATTAAGAAATCAGCACCTACTGTTAAGGCCGTTGTGCTCACTTCTTCTTTCGCTGCTGTTTCTGATTTCGATAAGGGAAATTGGCCCGGACATATTTATACTGAAGAGGACTGGAACCCAATGACTGTTGAGGATGCATTGAAGAACGCTGGTCGTGGCTATACTGGTAAGTAGCCTCGACTTCTCACCGCTTAATTCTACCTTTCTACTATGTATACACTCAAAGTTGACGCTCGCATATTGTACGATATACTTCATTGAATGCTGTAATGACTAACCTGTGTATACAGGGAGTAAGTCATTTGCTGAAAAGGCAGCTTGGGACTTCATGAGGGAAGAAACCCCGTCATTTTCCCTTTCTACAATCTTGCCAACCTTAGTGTTTGGTCCAATAGTAAGTATGATATCGAAATTCTAATAAAGCAGATGTTAATGACTTAGATTCCGGGATTACACTCTCTCCAGAGCTTGAACACCTCCAACGGACTCATATACGGCATTACACAAGGAATGGCTAAAGATAAAATTCCAGACTTTGGGTTTGTTCAACCAGTTTAATGTTCATCAAATTGTTAACTGACAGATGAAAATAGTGGTTATTGCTTCGTGGATGTCCGTGAAGTAGCGCTCGGCCATGTCAAAGCAATGGAGAATCCATCCGCAACCAACAAAAGATTCCTATTTGCGGCTGGTTCCTACAACAACCGAATGATCGTGGAAATTATTCGAGAAAACTTTGAAGAATACCACAACGTTCTGCCTGGTCCAGCAGTTGAAGGGGGAAACTTCCCCGACGGCGGAACTTTTGAGATTGGGAACTCTAGAAGTAAGGAAGTTTTGGGAATACAATACAGAGCGTTGGAAAACACTATTGTTGATACAGTCAAGTCTTTCCAGAACGCCACTTAACTAGGAGTTATCAAGGATCTAGATAAACATAATTCTAGCTCCGATTGTTCATATTCATGCTTAGATCATTGATATGACTAATGCCATACATTCACAGAACGTTTATACTTAGCCGATCTATTATTAATAACCATAATAGAGATATCTATATCTATATAATGCTGTAATGTAAGCGAAAACCCCTCTGATTGGTCGCTGATTTGCGAGTTATTGGCAGTGAGCTCTCCAGAGAAGGCAACATTTGGAGATCCCAATTGCACTACAGCCCCGTTCAACTCTTCTCCATTCCTTAGTGAATCAGGCTTGAAGCTTATTACGTATACCATTAAGATTTACTACGACCAATTCCTTTCCTCTAAGATACTCTGGCTCTCTTCTAAACAAATCACCGTACAGTCTCTCCAAGCCCCGCACATCTTTCCAGCGACTCCGGATGGCGCGATCTGATAAGAAGATATCGCAAATTGTTCCCGATACCTCTATACCTAGTCCTCTCAACTAGTTGATATCATTTTCGATTGTATGGCCGATAAAAAAGGTCCCTGGCTTGTCAATGAAATAACTGCTAATATCCTTGCCAGTTTCTTTGAGTGTTACCTCTTTACTATCTCCGTATTCGAAACTGCCGATGTTTGGCACACAACCGTTCTATAAGTAACGATGCTCCTCCACATCCCAATGTTTACTGGTGACGGTGTGCGCATATTGAAGTTTATTAGAGAGTGTAGCTGAGGAAACCCTAACCTTGGTGACCTTTTCTGGCCAGCCTATGGCAGCTTCGATATCTACTGCGACAAGAGTCACAGGCGTGTTCTGTTCCAAGAGCTTCACAACATTCATCATCACTACAAGGTGCTGCTCAGCCTTTGTCTTTAATTGCTGTTGCCTAAGCCCCAACATAACTCAGGTATCGACTAATCTTTATGTTAGCCTGTTATATGGGAGTAGTAAAGGACATACCTGGTAGATTGTGCAGGATACGAACTGCGTTGATAGCCGCCGCACCCTTGACCATTTTCTTAGTTGAACCATGGCCAACTGCTGTAAAGTCATGTCCACTGATGGTGATAGTTGCCTCGAATACCTCATTTCCATTGTTGTTTCGATCCTGATATGAAACAAAGCTAATTTGCTTGGCTTGCTATTGCTCCTTGAGCCAAGAGAATGGTGCTTTTCCCTGGAGAATTCGCACTACGGACGTTTAACGGGTAACTTTCGGGCTTGGGCCTGGACTCTTCTCCTTCTTCTGCGACCAAGTGATGATCAAATAACGTGCAGATAGGAGTAACATCGTTACAGTCGTCGATACCATTGAGTAGAGTAGTAAGGAAGATCAAAAGATCAGTTGACTCACATAGATCAAGAAATATTGGACATACAAATAAAGTTTTGTGTTCTCAATGGGTATGATATTGATCATAAGATGCCAAAAAGTCATAAGCTTTGTCGGAATGTGTTACAAGCTTATGCTTAGTGATGTGGCTACGTTAATATGGAACAATTAGCGATGGAAAAGCATAACTCGGAAGCTTATTGGAACTGGCTGCATTGGCGATACAAAGCTTGATTCTGTGTCTCCAATTTCCTCTGATTTGCTTAAATTGAAAAGGTAGACGAGTAAAACGAGAAAAGGTTCTAAAATACATGATGGTATATATGTAGTGGCCGTCTTATATTGTCATTCTTCTATGAAACAATGTCCACTTGAATTTGAATTGTGTTCAAGATCCTTATTTGTGCTTTGTATACTGATATGAGCTTAAACCTACCCCCTCAATTTATTCTCAGGGCTTTAGAATTCAATACCAAAACTTATGCATCACGGCTCCCGTGCATATAAGTGTTTGCAACAACTAAAATGGAGAGGGTGGGGGTTTTCAGCTCAAATTCGTCGCAACAAGCCGTAGTGTCCAAGATTTTCTTACCGCCTTATAGATACTTACACAGATCAGTATATATAGACGGTCTTTCGTATCTGAAACTCAAGTAATTTGTTGATCTTCACAAAAATCTTCAGAAAGTCCTACTTCGAAACGTTTTTATCCGAAAATATTGGAATATGGGTCCCATGTTCCTAAAAATGATGATAGGAGTGCTGCGATTAGCCTCGACTGTAGCTACTTCAACTCGCCATTATACTCCTGAAGTTCGATATATATTTAGTTTGTATGTACTATTTCTAATACAATTGGGAAAGTACTGATGATTCAGCAGTGGAGATTCTTACACATCTGACAGTCATACATTAAATGTTACGGAAGTTCCTCGTCCATCACTATCTTGTCCCGTTGGACCTCTTGAGGGATGTGATGGTCCTTCAAAGAGTAACAATGGCTCCCAAGGAAATTGGATTCTCGATTTGACCACTGAATTCAATCGGTCCGAGGCTGTTCTTTTTAATTATGCTCAAGATGGTGCTTTGGTTGACAGCACACTTCTTTTCGACAACACAATCGATGATGGGATCAAACAGTTACAATATCCAAGTTTCAACAACACAGCTGCAAATGTTCCAAATGAATGGGCCAATTGGACCTCATATAATGCGTTAGCTTCGTTCTTCATTGGTATCAATGACGTGGGGAATTCGTATACTAGGGAGAATAAAGATAGGTGAGTAATTGGTATTTTGGTGTGACGCTGCTGATTTAACTTAGCTTCACCAAACTGGTCATGGATCAGTATTTTGATATTGTTCTAGAACTCTACGATTGTGGCGTTCGAGATTTTTTATTTCTTAACCTCCCACCGATCTGGCGTACGCCACTGTACATCTCAAATGGCAGTATTGTAAAGGCAGAAGTTCAACAAAGCGTACAGATCTACAACACCCAGCTTCATGAGAAGATAAGACATTTTCAAGAGGTTCATGATGTGAGTTGCCTTCTACATTAACGTGCAAGATCTGTTCCATTCTTACATCAGTTTTACAGGTCGCAAGAACCTACGAGTTCAACACTACAGCGTTCTTTACAAAAGTTCTGGATGATCCATTAGCATACGACTTTACAAGTCCATTGACAACTTGGTGTGATAATAGCAGCTGCTTTTGGTTAAATGACTACCATCCTACCAGCTGGGTCCATAAACTCATGGCGATGGAAGTGGCAGAATTCTTAAGCCGGTGTGGGTTCTGGTAATGCAGGCTTAAGTTCTCACTTTATATTGAATCGAATAGCTTTACGTCTTATGATGTTGCCAAACAGGGTTGACGTATTCATTGTTTGTTAAAGATAAGTCTATATTGAGTTTATACTTTCAGGATTAGCTACTTACGTCGTATTGTTCCCATGTAATCTAAAGAATGGTTAGATTAGTTTATCCCGCACCAAGAGTTAACAGATTCCTACCCCTTCAGATAAAATGCAGTGAATAGTGAATCCGATTTGTAGTTTGCCATATGATCTATTATGGTGTGAGTGTGCTAGTGTATTGTGAATACGAAATGCAATTGCAAGAGTATATTCCTGCAGTGGAGTTGACACAAGAGCCTTATTTTAATACTGTCAATGTGAATATACAATTGCATTGGGATTTCACTCTGTACAGCGCCCAGGCCACTAAGTGTCTGGCTATTAAGCTTCTGCGATGGTCTAAGTTCATGGTGGGATTAGTGGGGTAAACTAGTCACTTGGCGCTATGAAATAACACATCAACTGGAAGCGAAGAGAGTTAATTTAGCGCATAGAATTAATAAGCTAAATTCAACTTCACAAAGTCTGATACGGTTTATAGTAACCGCGAACCTACATCTATCCAGGCGAAGAAGTTGAAAACTGTCATATGAGCGAATACTGCACAGTCGAATCATTCAAGAAACTTGCAACCTTATCATTGATTTATCACTAGCAACAACGCCTGTCTGGTATTCAACAAAAAACCAGTAAAATGTCACGACAATCCAGACCGTTGCAGAGACCTCAAAGATTAGTTCCAGTGTACGAAACTATCTCAAGTCACGATAGCACGCCATGCACTATAGCATGGTCACGAACCTCACTGGCACCTAATCGACCACCGGCTTCACTCCAGGTCTACAACACTACTCCAGCTTCTATGTTTAACACTGTAGAAAACGCGAGATCTTTCCGGGAGGCCCCCCTACAACTTACGGGAGAGCCGCAATTCCGCGAGCGTCTAGACATATATGGACTGGCCATGGACATGAGCGTGAGAGAAGAAGATCGAGTTGCAAAGTGCATAGCGCACCAGCGCGCCGAGATCGCAGACCGCGAAGCAAACGGCCGACAAAACCTACACATGATGTGCTGGCATTGGGGCACCTACACCTACAAACGCTTTATTCTGATCATTGATAAAGAAGTGTCAGACTGGCAGGATGGAGAGATGCTCTTTGTGTGGTTTGATCCAGTTCAAATGTTGGGAGATGCTCTTGAAATCCGAGTCAAGCGTTTCAAAGGATTAGACGAATTAAGGACCCAATTAGACTTTGTAAGAAGGGCTTTCGGATATCAAAGCGCTCTTGATTGTAAAGAATTTGATGATGAGTATTCCCGACAAAACCGTTCGTATTGGGGGCTGTCCGAAGATTAAGGCGTCAACGCTGTTTTAAGGCTCGAATTTTGATATCGTGTTTCTTTTCCTAAACCCTTTAGCAGTCTTGCAACCATTACCAACACTATCCAAATTATCAGTCATCGGGATTGACTTCAGATATCATTTGTTATTCTAGGGCTTCCGGCTCTATTTTGATCACAGTAGCATTTTTAACAATATATAGCTCCTTTCAGCTCATCTATTTATTTAAGGAAGTTTCGGATTCTGTAGAAGCAATGAATGATCTAAGCCGGGCGATAGCACCGAGTAAGGTTTCTGTGTCCAATTGTAGATCAGTAAAGCAAGTGTCTGTTAGTGTTTAGAACATCAACTAGTGATACTCCCACAGCACCTTACAACCACGGGTCCTACAGTGTTCAATGGGACTGGCTAGACATCGTAGGTCTCTAGGTTGTCCTGTCAATGCTTGGAGAGGAGGCAGAAACCAGAGTATATGTCAAAGGGTCTCAAGAGTAAGGGACAAGGGTTGAGTTGAGTAGTAAAGTTCGATCACGTTGATAAAGGAGGTCAGAGAGGATGGTGCGAGGTTGGTTGAGTGAAGTGAGTTGACCATGAGGTCCCAAGTTCTATGGAATATATGTGATATATATACATATTATTTTCGAGGTTGATCCCCCTGCACCTGTTGGATCTCTTGAATCAGTACGCAGTTTCTCTAGCTCCCGCAGATCCTTACGTGACCTTTATTGAGGCCAACTTTGTATCTGTATGCTTCCGTAACTTTTGTTACAGTTCCTACCCTTCTGCCCGGGCTATCAAGACTTTTGGCTAGTGGTTTGTATCACACCTTCATTTGTCAGACTTCTGATTCTCACAGCCAGTACAATTAGTATAACAGCAAGTCCGCAAATCCCAAGTCCGCAAGTCCAGAATCTAAGAGATCAGTAGTTGATCCCAGTCACCTTTGAATGCAATAGAGTAAGTATAAAGGTATTTGCGAGGTGTCTAAGAACTCGTTGCTTCAGTGCTGAACTCTTAACAACTAAATGCCCAGATAGTGGTTATTCCGCTGATTGTATCTACTAATTGAGTATATAATGGAGACTTTAATTCCAGATCTAGCATTCTGACTTGACGAGAGATCCGTAGATTGAATTTTTGTATGACCCAAATATATAGACCGGAATTAGTATAGCGATCTATGTAATTTCCGCCATTGCGATGTGAATGACCTGTGCTACTATAATTACGGCGGCTTCAATATCGGCGCCAATGACAATCCCTACTCTAGTGGGCAATATAAAGAAATATGGCCGCACCACCAAAATTGTAACCAAAACATGGGAAGAAATAATTGCACGCTGTTCGTCCAAATATGTCCCTCGGAAGAAACGTGCATAATCTTCTATAGCTACAAAACCTATGGTACACCTTATAACAATCATTAGAAACACGGAGACTACTTAATACTACCTAGTAATATACATAACAGCATTGTATATTGATTGTAAATGTACAGTGTCGGTGTTGCGAGTATATACGCTGCTACAAGGCATTTGTGGGTGGGGGGAAATATTTCTGTGCAGGAAGAAATAAATATTCACGCAGTTTCCAGGACATCAGCCACTAATCTCACACACCGTCACCTTCAATCTACTGGGTCGTCTGTAACCTTGGAGAGAGAAGATGCCAATTGGAATAGACAAGACAACCTCGCAGCAAAGAGATAGGTTTGCTGGAATTATTTATAGCTATAGCTAGAATCACTCGCCAGAAAAAGAAATCATAATGATGCACGCAGTTTTCATGAAGTCATTGATGCTTGTTGATGATTTGCACTGGGTGGTGCATCGCTGCTATTCCATTGGCAGTGCTGTAGTGATCAGCGTTTTGATACAGTGCAATATGTAGCCTTATAGCACTGACGCTCACTATATTTGGCTATGCAACCCACTGAATAAAAGAATCAGCGACAATCTTTCATCAACTTAGAGTCATAGAGCAACACAACGTACCAAATAAGAGGAATTCTGCAACAAGATACATTAGTTTCTTAGGTATTATCTCAAGGATCTCTTAATTCATTGGAGCTTTGTGGTAAAGAGATAATCCTATTAGAAGTGCGATGATATTTCTTTTCGTAGTTTTACCGCTGTGTCCCAATCATGCTGTGCTGTTGTAGTGCTCTAGTTTAGTGCTATAGCGCCATTTCTTAGTGCTCTAGGGCCTCAACACACTACAGAAATAGTGGTGCAGCGCTGTAATAGTGCAGGAAGATTTATTATTTCTTACAGAAGAAATGGCTTCCCACCAAAGCTACCACCAAATTCTGGGAAGAAATATTATTTCCCCCGGAAGAAAAAACAATTCCTTGGAAGACACTCATAATTTGTAAAATCAAGTTGTGAGCCAAAAACATCTTCAATTCTTCGCCGTTAATCTGTATTTATACCTAGCGCATATTAATATAGGGGATGAAGTAGTTTACTAGTAGCTTAGAGCTCGGTCAGGTACTAGGAGCTATCAGATTATAAACAACTATAAGAGATACAAAGAGAGAGTTGTATTTACCTGTAATATACCCTATATACTTCACTATTGCAAGATAAGGTGAATATATACTACGATAGCAATCTGGGAAGAAATACCGCTATCTCACTGAAGCTACTAGTATATACCTATACGTAGTAATTAATCTATCCTACTAGTAAGATAGGTTTTATAGTAGTGGTAAGGAGAAATAGCTTGCCTATAAGTAATTATAGTAGGCAACTCTATATATAGTTTAGTTCCCATTTTCTTATTCTAAGCGTTAACTTTATTAATGCAGAATAAGCGCTTTGACGCCTTATTATAGAAGCAATGGCTGTCTCAAGCCGCCCTATATGCGACATTTTCTCAGAGCCAATTACAGTTTGAAGATAAGCAATCTGACAACGTCCCGCGGTTATAACCGCTAACCTTAAAAAATAGCTCTTACACCTGCCTAAACAAGCAAGTATAATCTAGTATTAACGCATGTTCCTAAGCGGTAACTCATAGAGCATATCCTACAAGTCTTATATCTTAGTAGGCATATATAATCACCTGTTTTCCGCTCTGTTTCCCTTCCAAGATATGTTACACTCCACACATACATTTGCCAGTACAATCCTCATTCTCTGCCTCATAATATACAATTTATAATCGGTAACTCGCTAAAACGACAAACTTGAAAGGCATTCAGATCACGAAGATGTCTAAGACTTCAGACGCGCAATGCGATTCATCCCCATCCTCGAGCTTTGCGACTTTGGATTCTCTCAAGACAGACATAGTCGATATAGATCTAAATGATGAGGAAGAATATCACGGAATGAGTCATTCAACGTCATTGAAAACTGCTCTTACTTGACCTTGGCCTTACTCTTACCATTTTACTAGGCCTATCGAGGAGGGACTGTCTTTGTTATCTATCAACGAAGATAGTGTGGACAGACAGAAGTCAAATATCCAGTTCGACCGTACACAGTGCTTGTTCTGCAAGTTCAAGAGCATAGACCTTGATGAGAATCTCGAGCATATGCTTAAGAAGCATGGTCTTTTCATACCTGACAGGGCCCATTTGATAGTGGACATAGAGACCCTGACCAAGTACTTCCACCTGATCATATTCAGCTACTTCGAGTGTTTGTACTGTGGCTCTCAGCGAAACAATGCTCAAGCAGCGCAGCAACACATGATAGGCAAAGGTCATTGCAAAATCGACATACTAGGCGAGGATTCGGAGTTCAAGGAATTCTATGAATTTGACTCTAGCTCCATAGATGGCGATGGCAAGGTAGTCAAAAATGTACTAGGGATTTCAGATATCACCATAGACGAAAAGTCTATGCGCCTACCATCAGGAAAGATCTTGTCGCATCGAACGGAAGGCAAACCGCGCCTTTACCAACATGGGACAACAAGCGCCAAAGCTCTAGGGAGCTCTTCAATAACTGATCCTCCAATCCTCAGCATCTCTCGGCCTCAGTCAGAGTCAGCTCCCAGTCAACCCGCGCCGTCTGAATCGAAGAAACTTACAAAACGAGAAGCTGCTTTTTACAATCAACTTGCTGTTCTGCGGGCTGAAGATCGGAGAAGTCTCATGCACTTGTCTGCGCCACAACAGCGAGCGCTGATTTCAAGAAGCAGAAAAGAAGTAGAACAGGCACAAAGGGATGAAAACGCGATGTTGCTTAAACGTCAAGTAAAGAGTAATCGATAGTAATGAAAATTATATCCTTTTCTTATTTTCTTGCTCTAAGAGTGAACTAGACCTCTCCAACTCCAGCTATATTATCGCTTCTTAACATTCATAATGTTCCTTCACTCGATATAGTACATAGGCTGTTCATAAACTTCACATCAGGTAGTAAGTGACCAGGGTTTTGGTCTTTTCAGTGAAATTGGCGGCTTGAACACCTAGTAATCGTATTAAGTGCGTAATTGTAGCGGAACGTAACTGCCAATTTGTAACAATTAGAGTTGAGTACATGTTTCAATAGAGTTCGAACTCCCAACTAACTCCTAAGGATACAGTAGTAAAGCTTTAAAAGCCACAATAGCAAGGCTATAGCAGCATATCTCCAGGACTGTAATTGCCATGAAATAGTGGGGGATTATTATTTCCTCCGGAAGGAATTTCAATGCGTTACCAAAATCGTTACTAATATGTGAGAAGAAATAATATCGTTACTTTAGCTTTAGAAAATACTAGTGCTACCTCTTATTTCTAGTCTAGCTTAAGTACTAGTTGTCTCTGTCTTATCTTAATCTTCTTTGCACAATAGTTAATGTTGTCTAGGACCTAGGAGGAGATTGGTTTTGTTCCAACCTACATAGGAATCAGTAATCCACGAGGAAAAGCTCGAAGTTAGCAAATTGAATTTTGTGGTCCGTTACATTAGATCTATTTATTCTATTTACAAAAGCTAAGAACCTTAGTTAGCACCTCAAGCCCAGCTAGGAAAAGTCTCGTTGATAAGGCCAGCCTTTTGCCAAGACTTAGCCAAATCGGGGTCCTAGCTAGGAATAAGTGTAGACGTATAGGGAAATGAATAGAGCCTTCTTTAATAATCCGGCTTCAAGAACAACGGAGCTCCTAATAGATCGGCATAATGCGATCCAACGATGTACTCTAGGTTTGTTCCGTTAACCACCCAGTCTTTAAGAACATCTTAGAAGTTATTGGTGCGTCCTATGCCAGGTCCTACGCCATGAGCATACCTAGGAATAAGATAAAGACGCACAAAATCGTCTATAGCCTTTTGTCCGCCTATCGTATCCCTCATGCTATTTCTAATTAGGCTTTATTTCTATTTGCTACAAAAGGTGTTACATACCGCTTATACCACACAATAGAGCCTTCTAAACCACTTTCCAAGTCCTGCCACCCAACTTAAACCATTAACTTTCCACCATTGGCTTTAAAGAGTGATAAATCTAAGTTTAAGGGCGATAGGATACTATCTGCATAAAGCATAGAAGGCACATTATCCTAGTCGAAATTAAAGATATCAAACTCTGTTAGAGATGTACTATCTTTAAAAAGATAACTAGTGAAAGATATATACACGGTGTAGTACCAGTCCTTAGGATTTGACGACAAGAAGTTGTTTTCCCAATCAGTTTCAAAACCCGGGTATGCCCCAATCTTAGTGAGATAGTTGCCTTTGGAATCTATAGGGCCAAAGTAGATGGCATTTGCTGCATCCACTTGTATTTGAGTCAAACAGTTTCTAGCCGTTAAGTTGTTCATGCCGCAGAGAATAGTGCTAGGATCGAAGGTACAATGGAAGCTGGGGTCAACAATGCCATCTACGTATCCGTCTACACCATCACAGGCTTTTCTCGACGCATTTTGCAACACTACCAAATCATTGGTGCTGAACTTAGAAGTGCTGTTTGGATACATTCCTTTAGCATACCACCAGCCCCAGTTGAGAAATATTGCTGTCTCATTCGTGTCGACAGATTGAGAAATAATGCCATTGAAGTCTGTCGGGTACTTCTGCGCTGCTATCATGGCTTGTCGACCTCCAGTCGATAAGCCTCGGAAATAAGAATTTATAGGCTTGGTCCCGTAATAAAATTCGCAGAGTGCCTTGCCAGCTACAGTGACTAGATGTGTTGCTCGGTGTCCATAGTCGATCATTTGCAAACGATTATTGCGTAAGAAGTAGAAATCGAGTAATGTTCCATACTAAACATAACGGTGTTATTCATTTTGAACAGAATGTTTTATGATTATTTCTTACTCCAAGGTTCTCGTGTCCCATATCAGACTGAGCTACAGTCCATCCTTTCTCCAATTGCAGTGTTGGGGAGGTAAAGACGGTTTCTCCAAGCTCTAAGAGACCACAAGTACCTTCGCATCTAGTTGACGTCAGATGAATGGAATAAAAGTAAGACTGCAAAAGATTATGATATAAAGGCACCCAGGAAGTGCTCATGGAGCTAGTCGAGGGGAGCGTGTGGTTGGTCCATATGATTACTCACCCTGTTTGAGACCACACACCTGCCCAATCAGAACCATTCGCAGGAAGTCTAAAAACGAAACCGATATCTCTATCGACCATTCCAAAAATTTGACAATATGCTGGGAGGGTACCATTGGCATCGATTAACGTCACAGAATGAATATCAGTAGGTGCTTCTTTTTGCTTGTCGCCACGGAAGTCGAATATATCGAGGCAATGGGCGGAGACATTTGAATAATTAAACCTAGCAGTAGCTGAAGCTGCCAGTGAGAGCCCAGCTACGAGCTTCAAATACGATGTGAGAAGCATAATAGCGAGTAATAATAGAAATAGAATTGAGCTATGGTTCTTTGCACTCCAGAAATACACGCATGGGAAACTCTTTACTTTAACTGTACTCCAAGACCGGATTCTAAATAGCGTGATGAAGATGATAACTTGATCGAAACGGGTGTAGTTACTAATTTGGCTTAGCCCAAACTCAGATGTACACAAAGTGCTGTCACTGAGGATCCGTCGGCTTGAGACATAGATAACATATCTAAAAGAGAGGTGGGACGTGCTCTGTGCTCGATAGGAAAACCATACAATAGATAGATAGCATATGTATCATATTCCGAATACCATTCCGAAATATGAATGACAAACGTTGCGAGTGTTCTATGTCTATGCGATTTGAGCCCAGAATTATGAGCGGTGGTCTTACGTAAGTAATGTAATTGTGGGCCTCCCCACGTACAGGGGATTCACCCACTATTAGGGGCTTGATAATGCACCATTTCAATGTCGATTTTCGTATACACATTGTAGAAAAATGAAGCATTTGATAGTTAAAGTAGTAATAGTGGTGGATATAATATAATTAACTCCATAGTTTGTATATTTCTAATCCTCTTGAATTATAACTTCGCATCCCTCACCAATCTCGATAGTATAGGCGATCATCTTTCAAGGGTCCATCCAAATACTTTCGGACCGGTAGGTGTAGTAATACTCCAAATGCCGGAATAAAAGGTATTGAATATATATCATCAGGATCGACTTCATCTTTAGTAGAAAATTCAGCAAGAAATTCAGGAGGAGTCTTAACATCAATAGTATCATTTAAGACTGAAGCTACATCTATTGTAATTGATTATATAAACCTATAGTTACAGGTTCTATATACAGCTGTTAAAAGTTTTTATCATGTAAAGCAGCATCAGAATGTCACATTATCGAGCACCTAATCCTTGTAAATTCTCACTCTTTCTGGCCAACTTCTTACATACCTGGTATACCTTAAGATATTAGGTAATTGGGGCTCACTATCTCCGTACTATAAACATTAAAGTTACATTCAACGTGGTCACAAATAGGATTTGCACCACGAAATAATTGAGGGAGGTAGCAGCTATTATGCATAATTTTTAATGCATGAGCGAGAGACATTAGAGAAGATATTAATCAATATGTGACTTCTAACATTTCACCATAACAAATCTTATGCCATACTCTTGCGAGGGGTTATTCTAATGTTAAAATTTGACTGTACAAAAGAGAGATTGTTACGTGACTCCCAGGGGTGGAGGGGATTGACAACACTAATTTCAAAGTTGCGGAGTAACTAAAAGGCACTGGAATCAGCAAACCTGTAAAGAAAACCCGTGCAGAAATTAATAGATACTTACTTACTTCCAAGAGAACTTTGTGTATTTCTACCAGAGCCACATTTCTGCTTTCCGATTAGTACACGGAAAAACTTTTGACACCCAAGTATGGAGAACCTACTTGCCCACACAAGTGCAATAGACAGCACCAAAATTGAGATCAATCTTATCATAGTATTTTGCTTGCTCTTCACTCTCAAGCCATCTCTCAGGTCGAAACTGGTCTGCATCTGGCCCATAAACTGCTTTGTTGTGACTTATAGCCCACGTGTTCAGTCCTATATAACAGTCAATACCTTTTGTCCGGCATATTATTATGCTATGAGGTTAGATTTTCTTACCAATTTCAGTGCCTTCAGGAAGAAAATGACCAAGAATTGTAGCACCGCCATGTGGGACAACTCGTGGGAAAGGCGTGCTATTATTCGATCATATTAGTTTGCATTTGAGGGAGATATTCACCAATCTATACATACCCTACAGGTGGATGAATTCTGAATACTTCTTTGACGGCGGCGCAGAAATATGGCAGAGATTTTGCTTCCAAGAAAGTGGCAGATGTTGAGAATCTTCCTAGGTCTTCCCCCTCAACAATCTCTTCCATTACTTTGCGATATACATGTGGGCTACTCGTTATGTATAAGATAGCAGCACGCAATGCAGTAGCTGTTGAGTCTGGACCCGCGACCCTAAAGTTTATAAGCAAACACTCGGACACTTTGCAAGAGTAAGGTAATCCTACGCAGGGCTGAACGCCTCTAGCTCTAGCTCATCGACTGGAATCCCATTGCCTTCTTTATCACGGTACTCTATAAACCTTTGCAATAAGTCCCTGCGAGTATTCGGATCTTTATCACTGACGCGTCTTGCAACGGCCCTCTTTGATAACTATGGGAATGTTGTAAGCAACTTAATATAGTCGAAGAGCTGACTTCATAACTTACACCTTGGAGAGCCCCTGTGCCTTTTTCATCAGTCGATTTTGGACCAAGGATGTAATTAACCCCCGGAAGATTGATGAACTTCAACAAAGAAGGCAGAGTAGCCATTACTTGTGCCATACCGAACAGCGAGACAAGTGAGCTAATAAGGTTATTGACGTCCTTTCCCTGCTTCATAAAGCCAACGCGATTACTAAAAGCGAGATCCATGATAGCATCGAAGGCGACTAAAGAGTAAACCACGTCAGCAAGTGGTAACACATCGATTGTGAGAAGAAAACTCAACTAGGAAAAGGATCAATTAGATATCGGATATTTCTTACACCAATGCGCCCATTCCGCAAAGTCGCATATTTTGCTAGTTTGAGCAAATTTCGTGGATAGGACACTGATGAACTCCGTGATAACAATGTCTAGGTCCGCCTCCATCTCTAAGATAGAGTTCATGCTATACTATTATTCTAGATCAGTTTCATGCTATCTTATGTGCTAAGCCATAGAAACATACAGCTGGTGAAATTCTGCGTTTCTGGAAATTATGCCGTGGCATAGGCCGAGCAGATCCCACACTCGATCGACCAACTCGAGGATCGAAAGAAATGAACCAGTCAGAGCGATCCCATTTGTAGATTTGCGCAATATAGGAGGGATCGTTAATGATCACATAATTTGGAGCAGCTCGATAAATCGGACCTATGAGAATCATTAGAAACGTTTATCGACCGAAATTTTCGGATAGAAACTCGCCGTATTTCTCGTGTGATTTAATATCAACAATATGTTGTCGGCCAGCAAGTGCATGGAATAATATCCATCCTTTAGAAGTCGATGCCCAGAATGGTCCCGGAACTTTGCTCAGCGAATGGAAATAGCGAAGTTTGATGAACAGGCCGATAACTGCGACGACTGCTGCTACAGGAATGAGTTGCCACATAGGCATACTACGGACCGTTTCTAAAACGGCAGATGGCATTTCAACGAAGTCTTAGGGAATCTTCAATTATTCATGTTGTAAAATTTTGGACATGGTTAAAAGATATAGCGATGATCACAACAACATATTAAACAATCAAGCCATATCGTACTGCTTGCCGCCTTCGCTCAAACAGCCTTGCAATAGGCAAAATAGGTCTTATCATAAGCTACGCTGGGAGATGACCAAGAACCTATGAGAGATCTCTTTGAAAAGGATGACTGATATTAAGCACAACATGGGCAACAACATCTCATTCTCCATGGTGATAAGCACTGCGATCATTCCGTTCATCACTCCGACAGTATCGTTATCCCGTCGCAATCATTCCGGCCCCACATTTCTAATCGGAATGCTACATGTAAGAACACCGCGGGCTATAGCTTCGAAGGGATGATGGATCCAGTAACTCCGCATAAAGGACTGGGTGCTGAGAGCGTTATATGGCACTTGTTTTAGCGTTATGAAGAGGCACTCAGGATCGTGGAGGAGTAGCCGTTTTAGTCCCCGAGGGACTCCCTCGGACCATTTCATATACGTAAGGTAGTACATACTTCGGAGCTCATATGGTGTTATGGGTCACGTGCTCGCTTAGGCCGGCCTAGGGAACCCCACTACATCCCCGCATCGCTCGCTCTCTTTCTCACTTTTAGATAGCAAACAATCAGACCAGCTTCACTCACGACCATGCGTTCAGCTGGGTGTCTCCCTTCCTCGTGCCCGTGCCGTGTCCCGTTACATATGGCCAACACAATTTTACTTTCGCTTTCCCGTTGCGGACTTGAAATAATACAAGGCATACATCTTTTTGGAAATCGCTACCTTGCGTATTCCGCTGGGGTAAAACGCAGTGTTATATAGTTCTCCGACGGCAGGTTGCTTCTTCTTTTATCGTAATTAGCATAGACTCATGTAGAGAAAAGTGCATAAGTACACCAAGATAAGAGCGAATTCACCCGGCATCGATACAGGGCGACAGACCTCAAACCAGGTGTGGCAAGCCACAAGTATTTCGTAGAAGATCTGACTGAACATACCAGTTTCTAACCTTGTCGACTACTATGCTTCATCCTTTCCATAACAGACTCGAGCATAGCAGAATAGTGATGACGGGCGTTGAAAGAAGTAATGGAAGCTTATTATAGAGTGTAGGGCAACAATAAATGGATCGGCATAGGTTTATCTATATAACCATAAGAATTGAATCGAATAAATAACTGAATTTCCTAATATTGTGTTTGCAGAATCAAAGTCCAATCATTGATCATGCATATCAACATGCCCGAGCTTGCCTTATCACCTCTCCCACGACAGGAGCAGTCCTTACAAACAATGGGCTCTATAGAATATGTCGTGGGACAGAGCTTCATAATAAATGCTAATTCAAAGCAGAAAAAGCTACTTCTGTTCAGGTTGCGGGCTATATACTGTACATGATTTCCTATTTGATGCGGACCAACAACACACGGTCCTTAAGTTTGTCCCTGTGAACGTTATGCCTATATACCACACCCTGTGACTACTGACTTAGATAATCACATTCATGAGCCATACTGCCTGAAATTCAATCTGTGTAAGTACTCTATAGATGTATGTTCACAAAGTTTCCACCGAATGGGATTCGAGTTTCGGTAGCGAGCTTTGCGCTTCTATAATTATGGATTGCTTTTTATGAACTAGGCATGAAATTCAAAACCGTTAAGACCAGGACCAGGTTCACCCTCCATATTTGGGTCGAACATAAAAAGTTCCTCTCCTGCTATGAAATTCATAAGATGTTGATGACTAAACTGTTGGTCGAAATCGTTGAATAGGCCGTTAATGGTTCTTGGAATCTCTGATGTAAGATTACGAAATTGAGGTTGGGGGATTGGAGATACTGGCAGTGGCGTTGAAAGGGACCCTGAAGCTACAGTAACGTCATCTCGACCATCAACCACTTCTTTGTCGGTTGATGTTGGGGTTTTAGAGTGAATACTGCCGTAGTCTTGTATTGAATCCTCCATTTCTTGATAGTCATGCCGACCTTTCATGACGTAGAAGTGACGATTTGAACGTGCATGTTCGTATAATCCGCGGATTTGAAGGATAGTACTATGCTATACTCGATTAGCTGCGCGTCGATTCTGGAACAAAAACTATTGCACTCATACCCAACCCTCTGTAATCTTCCACAACTCCTTGCATGATTCAAGATACTTGATATTACAATCTACCCGCCTAGTAACCCCTGCATCTTGGTTGATATTCATATGCGGAAAAGACTCCAGATATGAATTCACGGTCGCAGCTGTGAAAGCACAGAAGATGACAAAGGGAGTTTTTATTGGTATTTTGGCTTCTTCGAGCATCTCCAGAATTTCGGTAATGCACTTGGCTGCATCAAACAATGTTTCCGCGGAGTTCTCCCACCACATTTCTGGAGCAACTTCTTCGTAGACTGGAGCTTCGATAGGTCCCCCGGGCCCGGAAACGGTTAATGGAAAAAAGGGTATGAATTCTCGATGCAGGAATATCTGACTAGAGACGACGAGTTATCATTGTGATTCGTATGGTTACAGGCTCACTACTTACTACAAATAGTACGTAAGATTGATTAACGCGAAGGCTCCGCTACCCCCACGGCTGATCTGAGCTGCAAGTCGAGACGGCGAGTACCTTACACGCTCGTCTTGTTGCATGCGCCAATGGTCAAGCTCTTGCTTTATTTTCCCCCATGAAGAACCCTGTAGCCAAGGATATTCTCCTGCTCCATGGCTGGCTTTTCTTGCTCCTTTGGCCACCCAGCGTGACAGCTGTGCCCAAATGGAAATACCGTGTAATATGAGAGAAAATTGGTGATTTATCGATCTGGGAATCAATGAACCCCCACTTCCATGAGTCATTTGATTAATTCGAATACGCTGCTCCCTAAACTCTCCAAATGCGTAATCGTCTTCACTCACAGGTAGATAGTTTTCCATGTCCTGCGTTTGAAGCGTAACTAGGCGATTTTTGCCACAGCTTAGCAACTGATCCATCAGAAAGCAACACCAGATAGTCCGGTTTTTCTCCTCTCTTTTCACTTCAAGATTTTGAGATTCTTGAGATGAGGGGATATCTGAATTAGTCAAATTGTCTTCTAACATCAAGGCTTGAGAAAGACGTATGGCCAGACCTTAACAAAATATTATTATCAATTTGCCAGCAAAACTTTGTGATTAACTTACCGATATGTAGCCATGCTTGAAATCCTGCACAAGCACCCCATTTATATAATCCAATCATCAAGAGACATTGTATAGTCTCCATATCTGGCCTGTCTAAGTACTGGATACTGAGTTTCTCACGCACATGACGAGCAAATCCCTCTCCAGCTTCGGGAAACGCGCCTTGATTGCCTATAATATCTGGACAAAATCTAGCACATAGAGCAAGTATAGCACACATTTTTAAGCGGTGAAAGGTTCCTTGTCGAAGTTCCTCGAAGAATGTCGGTGGATGCAAGAAGGCAAAATCAGGAAATGTATATATAAATATCCTTGTAGCTGCAATTAGCAGGTCCGGCTCTAAGGAATCGACTGGCGTTGAAATCTTTTCTATAGCTAATGAATGTGGACTCGTATTGGCGCTTTGCATTGATCGACTATCTTGAGCTCTTGGTGAAGTAGCATTTGGACGTAAGGACGTCTTTTTGGGACTAGAACTTGGTTCCACTATCGAGCGTATTTGCTTTTCATGGGGATATGTCAACTTGCATACCCTCTTAGCTTTCTCACATCCACGACACGGTGCTGAGCAGGGACAGTGCAAACCGGGTTCGGGTTAGGAATTGGGAGACGGACTCGCACATGCCAACTCCACGCCCGCGACTCGGGAGGGCGCCAAAATCGGGCAATCAATAGTCCTCAATTGCCCGATGCCAAATCTACACTCGGATTTCCTTCATTACGTCGCATTGTAGAGTTATACGTTGTTAAAGTTGAGTGGTTTTGGTGTTCCCTTCGCGCCTGAATTCTGAAATGTCGTGAGGCATCGAGAATTGGGTCACATGACTTTGATTTAGTCCTGCACTCTTATTGGCTGCACGCCTTAAGGCCTATATAACCCATTCCTACTTGGAAAGAGCACTTAAAAATCTTAAGTATACCTTTAGTGAGTATCTATACTTTATATATAAGCTCGGATTAATTTTAATAAAATCTATTGTAGAGTTATAGGCTCTTTAAGTTGGGTAGTTTTAGTACTCCCTTTACGCCTAAATTTTGAAATGCGGTGAGGCATCCCTAAATAGGTCACATGACTTTGATTTAGTCCTGCACTCTAATTGGCTATTGAAGTGCAGCTCTTAAGGCTACAACAGCATAGGTCCTAAGGCCACAACAGCACGGCTCCTAAGGCTACAGGAGCACAGTAGCACAGCAGCTCCCAAGGCCAGAGTAGCGCGGCTCCTAAGGCCATAGCAGCGCAGCTCAATTAAAGGCCACAGCAGCACAGCTCCTAAGGCCAATACAGCACTCAATTGAAGGCCATAGCAGCACAGCTTCGAAGGCCAATGCAGCACTCAATTGCAGGCCACAACGGCACAGCGGCTAAGGCCATAGCAGCGGCTCCCAAGGCCAATACAGCACTCAATTGAAGGCCACAGCAGTGCGGCTCCCAAGGCCAATACAGCACTCAATTAAAGGCCCACAGCACAGCTTCGAAGGCCAATGCAGCACTCAATTAAAGGCCACAGCAGCACAGCTCCCAAGGCCAATGCAGCACGGCTCCTAAGGCCACAGCAGCACAACTTCGAAGGCTAATGCAGCACTCAATTGAAGGCCACAGCAGCACAGCTTCGAAGGCCAATGCAGCACTCAATTGAAGGCCACAGCACAACTTCGAAGGCTAATGCAGCACTCAATTGAAGGCACAGCAGCACAGCTTCGAAGCCAATGCAGCACTCAATTGAAGGCCACAGCAGCACAGCTTCAAAGGCCAATGAAACACTCAATTAAAGGCCAATACAGCACGGCTCCTAAGGCTAATACAGCACTCAATTGAAGGCCACAGCAGTGCGGCTCTCAAGGCCAATACAGCACTCAATTGAAGGCCATAGCAGCGTAGCTTCGAAGGCCAATGCAGCACTCAATTGCAGGCCACAACAGCATAGCGGCCAAGGCTACAGTAGTGCGGCTCCCAAGGCCACAGCAGCACTCAATTGAAGGCCACAGTAGCATAGCTTCGAAGGCCAATGCAGCACTCCATTAAAGGCCACAGCAGCACAGCGGCCAAGGCCACAGCAGTGCAGCTCCCAAGGCTACAGCAGCAGAGCTTCGAAGGCCAATGCAGCACTCAATTGAAGGCCACAGCAGCGTAGCTTCGAAGGCCATAGTAGCACAGCGGCCAAGGCCACAACAATGCGGCTCTAAAGGCTAACATAGCACTCAATTGAAGGCCGGCACCAAGCTCCCAATTAAAGTGCAGTGTAACAGGCAAATTACAAATATAGATTAAAAAGCAACAACGTAATTAGAGAGAAATAGAAGTATATCTAGAGTATAAATAGATATAGAGGAGTAAGTAAAAAATAGGTATTATAAGAGAGAGGAAGAAAACGAGTTTTAAATAGGATTTGAGAATATAAGGAAATAAATGGAGGGGAATATTAGTATAAAAAATTGCGTTAAAAATGACTTGAAAATAAGTGATAAGGATAACCGCTATAGAATAGTATATAGAGTTAAGTAACCACTATAGGAGTATAGTTTAATATATAGATATATAAGTAGGTAGTATAAGAGGTAAAAATAGAAGTAGAGATTATAATAGAAGAGGAAGAGGAGGAAGAAGAAAGGAAAAAAGGAAGGAAAAGAAGGAAGTAAAGTAGAATAATAGTAAGAGAAGTAGAATAATAAAAGGAAGATAAAGAGAAGAGGAGGAAGAGAAGAGAAGAAGAGGAATAAAAGAGATAGAGATAGAGGAGAGAATGAAGGAGAAGAGGAGGAGGA